>OZ030017.1:9097500-10577500 GCA_964023405.1 Apodemus agrarius | reverse complement strand
AGTTCTGTCCCCAGGACCCACATCACAGATAGAGAGAACCAATTCCTACAAATTGTCCTTTGACCACAAACTTTGGCAAACATGCATGCATGCATGCACACATGCACACGTGTGAGCGCGCGCGCACACACACACACACACACACACACACACAGTAGGGGGAGTATTTAAAACTTTTTCATTACGCCGGGCGTGGTGGCGCACGCCTGTAATCCCAGCACTTGGGAGGCAGAAGCAGGCGGATTTCTGAGTTCGAGGCCAGCCTGGTCTACAGAGTGAGTTCCAGGACAGCCAGGACTATACAGAGAAACCCTGTCTCGAAAAACCAAAAAAAAAAAAAAAAAAAAAAAAAGTTTTCATTGACTCAAGAAAAGAAAAAACTACCAAGCAATCAGCCAACCAAAAACTAGACCTCTGCTGATGACAAAGACATTCAACCTGAACTGAGTAGGCTGAGAGTGGAGCTCCCAGCCAGAGAGGGCACTGGTGAGGGCCAGATTAATCCTCAGCACCAACCACAGAAATAATTAAACTGAGGGGGCTGGAGAGATGGCTCAGTGGTTAAAAGCACTGACTGCTCTTCCAAAGGTCCCGAGTTCAAATCCCAGCACCCACATGGTGGCTCACAACCATCTGTAATGAGATCTGATGCCCTCTTCTGGAGTGTCTGAAGACAGAGACAGTGTCACTCCAATAGAACACTGCACCTCACATGTCGCAGCCAACAGAGAAGGAACAAACAGATGCCTGGCCGGATGGCTTCCGCCCAGGTCTCCAGCCTACCATTATCCATGGGTCTTCTCCCCTTAAACAATCCTCTCTAGAAGGTCGTCACAGCCATACTCAGAAATCAGCTTCACCAATTTCCTGAGGATTTCTTGGCCCCATCAAGATGACAGTCAACATAATCTCCTGTTAGGAAAGAAAAATCCACAGAAGCCCAATGAAACCTTTAAGCCACCATCTTATTTTGTAGAATTCACCCTAAGGGCACACATCTGAAAGGAACACAAAGACCGATCTGTATATGTGCCTACTGCAACATTTCGTAGGAAAATTGGAGAGCAAATTAACCAAGCCAGGCATGGTGGCTCACAGTTTGTACCTCAGCATTTAGGGATCTCACAGAAGCAGGAAGATTGTGAGGTCCAGGTCAGCTTGGCCTGTAAAGTGTGCCCTGTCTCAGAAAACTATGATCTAGATATACAGCCCAGTTATAAGGCATCTGCTTGCCATGCATGCCCAAGGCCCTGGATTTGATCCCTAACACTCCAATTAAAAAAAAAATCAGAGGGCCGGGCGTGGTGGCGCACACCTGTAATCCCAGCACTTGGGAGGCAGAGGCAGGTGGATTTCTGAGTTCGAGGCCAGCCTGGTCTACAGAGTGAGTGCCAGGACAGCCAGGGCTAAACAGAGAAACCCTGTCTCAAAAAAACAAAAAAACAAAAAAACAAACAAACAAAAAAAAAATCAGAGGAATTAACCTAACAGTTTGTTGCCAATGACAGCTCATCTGTCCAGTACTCTCACAGGACAGATCTTCCAGTGGATGACCCTCTGTAACAGATATGAAGAAACAATGCACACAAGGCAGGAAATAACTCAAACATGTTACTATAAACTCCACTCTGCAGCTTCCAGAAGTTCCCATCGGCACATGCATTGTTTCTATAATCAAAACCAACTAGTTTGTGTCCGAGAAGAGCAATCTCTCTGTGTTGTCTGAGTGTCATAAGCCTAGTGACAAAAGAGGACTTCTGGTCTGGTTACAGTATTGGTGCAAACTCAGGTACCCCTCCCAGAGAATTGCTGACAATTCGCGGTCTTCCACTGAAGAGACGGCTCAGTCAGCAAAAGCACTTGTCTTGAAAGCTTCACAACAAGACCCAAACCTCATGCTTTAAAAATCCAGATGCGGCCAGGGAGAGGCTCCAGGGATAAAGGTGCTTGCCGCCAAGCTTGATGACCTAAATGTATTCTTGGGACCCACATGTTGTAAGGAGAGAAATTATCTGACCTCCACACGCACACAATAATATGTAAATAAATAAATATGTAAATAAATAATTGGTTTCCTAATCCCAAATGGGGTAGCACACATCTCAAATCCCAGCACATCTACTTCAAGATGAGAGTTCACAGAATCACCAGAAGCACACAGGCTATCTATCTGGGAATACATAGCAACAAAAACAAGCAGAACCTGGCTTCACCAAGAGGAGTAACAACAACAACAACAACAAAAATATCTTCCTGAAAGTTGACCTCTGACCTCCACAACACTCCGTGGCATGTGTACTTGCAACTCACACACATAATAACATCATATATAAAATAATAAAATCAATAATAACAATAATAAAGGTTTGGAATTTATATTCTCAATGCATAATCATAACCATTGTAGAAAAATCTCATTCGTAAAAATGTTACCCCTCCAGTGCCCTGTGCAACCCTCAGAGGAAGAAGACATGGTGTCTCAAATCTCTGACCCCAGCACTGGGAGGCTGGGGCAGAAGGAATGCAGTTTCCAGGCCAGCCTGGGCTACATAGCAAAGCTACCTTCCCTCAAAAGAAAGAATGAGCTTCCTACCACCATAGGAAGCTGGGAGACTCCACAGCCTTCTGTGCACAGCCTGCCAGGAGAGAGTGATCTCCCAGCAGTGCTTTCACTTCTGAGCACAGAGGTGAGATCTCTACCTTCTCTCTGGAGGGGACCTGCTAGGATCACACAGGGCCTAAGATCAGTGGAGCAGCTGAGACAGAAGTCTTCCTGCCACCATTTGCACCAAGGAGCCAGGGAAACTCCACAGCCTTCTGTGCACAGCCCACCAGGAGAGAGCTATCTCCCAGCAGTGCTTTCACTTTTGAACTCAGAGGAGTAAGGACACAGGCTTACAGGCCCACGGGAGGAACAAACTCCAGCCAGAGACAAGAATACCAACTAGCATCAGAGATAACCAGATGGTGAAAGGCAAGCACAAGAACCCTACCAACAGAAACCAAGGCCACATGGCAACATCAGAACCCAGTTCTTCCACCACAGCAAGTCCTGGATACCCCAACACACCGGAAAAGCAAGAGTTGGATTTAAAATTGTATCTCATGATGCTGATAGAGAGCTTCAAGAAAGACTTAAATAACTCCCCTAAAGAAATACAGGAGAACATCGGTCAACAGGTAAAAGCCCTTAAAGAGTAAACACAAAAATCCCTTAAAGAAATACAGGAGATCATGGGTCAACAGGTAGAAGCCCTTAAAGAAGAAACACAAAAATCCCTTAAAGAATTACAGGAAAACACAAACAATCAAGTGAAGGAACTGAACAAAACCATCCAGGATCTAAAAGTGGAAGTAGAAACAATAAAGAAATCACAAAGTAAAACATCTCTGGAGATAGAAAACCTTAGAAAGAATTCAGGAGTCATAGATGCAAGCACCAACAACAGAATACAAGAGATGGAAGAAAGACCCTCAGGTTCTGAAGATACCATAGAAAACATTGACTCAACAGTCTAAGAAAATGCAAAATGCATAAAGCTGGTAACTCAAAACATCCAGGAACTCCAGGACACAATAAGAAGACCAAACATAAGGACTATAGGTATAGACAAGAGCAAGGATTTACATCTTAAAGGCCCAGTAAATATCTTCAACAAAATTGTAGAAGAAAACTTCCCTAACCTAGAGAAAGAGATGCCCATGAACATACAAGAAGCCTTCAGAACTCCAAACAGACTGGACCAGAACAGAAAGTCCTCCAGGCACATAATAATCAAAACACCAAATTCGCTAAACAAAGAAAGAATATTAAAAGCAGTAAGGGGAAAGGGGCAAGTAACTTATAAAGGCAGACCTATCAGAATCACACCAGACTTCTCACCAGAGACAGTGAAAGCTAGAAGATCCTGGGCAGACCTCAAACAGACCCTAAGAGAACACAAATGCCAGCCCAGGCTACTATACGCAGCAAAATTCTCAATCATCATAGATGGAGAAACCAAGATATTCCATGATAAAAACCAAATTTACACAATATCTGTCCACAAATCCAACCCTTCAAAGGATAATTGATTGAACATGCCAACACAAGGAGGGAAACTACACCCTAGAAAAAGCAAGAAAGTAATCTTCTTCCAACAAATCCAAAAGAAGATACCCACACAAACATAAAAATAACATAAAAAATAACAGGAAGCAACAATCACTATTCCCTAATATCTCTTAACAATAATGGACTCAACTCGCCAATAAAAAGACATAGACTAACGAAATATTTCTCATGTAAATCTTCTATTTTATCAGAAAATGTTTATAAGTCCCCTTTTAATTAATTTAGTAATTTTATGTCTACCATGTTATCTGCATTATTTTTCATGATAATCTTTAATTTTAATGTGCCTTTTTATATACTTCCTCTATTTTATCAGAAATGTTTTCAATGTAAATCTAGATGTTTCTAATTCTACTGTCAATTAATTAAAAAGAGCTTTATATCTACCATTTTATATGTAAAATTTTCCATGAAATAGTCAATTTTAATGTGTTTGTCTATTTATTTCTTGAATTTTGCCAGAAATATTTTCCATGTAAATCTTCAATATTATCTGAAAATGTTTGTAATTACAACCCCAATTAACTTAGAATTATCTTTATGCCTATCACGTTATCTATATAATTTCCATGGTAATCTTTAATTTTAACATGTTTTTTTCTATATATTTCTTCAATTTTATCAGAAATATTTTCCATGTAAATCTTCAAGGTTATCAGAAAATGTTTATAATTCTACTTTCAATCACCTTAGGAATACTTTTATACCTACCTTTATTATATCTATATAAAGTTTTCCATGAAAATCAAAAAATAGTTAATATTTAAATGTTAATCTCTTTGTCCTTGGTTCTCCAAGAGATTTAAAAATAAATTTAAGTAATTAAAGAAAAGAAAATGAATCATTAAAAGAAAGAAAGAAAGAAAGAAAGAAAGAAAGAAAGAAAGAGAGAGAGAGAGAGAGAAAGAGAGAGAAAGGAGGAAGGAAGGAAAGAAAAGATGAAAGGAGGGAAGAGATGGAGAAAGGGAGGGGGAAAGGGAGGGAAAGAAGGAGGGAGGAAAGAGGAAGGAAGGAAAGGGAAGGAACAGGAAGGAAGGAAGGAAGGAAAGAAGGAAGGAAGAAGAGAGAGAGGAAAAGAAAAGAAAACAAAACAGAAACCATGTGGCCTCACTGAAAAGTCCACTCTTCATGCCCTGGGAACTAGGGGCCTGCAGAGCCCTAGCCTTGTCATCTCTGAAGAAGCTCTGTGCTCTCTCTGAAGGACAGGGAGCTCTCTGCTGTCCCTTCAGCTACAGTGGTGCTCTCACAGGCGCCTTCCAATCTTTCCTAAGAGAGAGCGGCAAGAACCTATCAGAGCTGAGGAAGTCTCGTGGAGATATTTGGTCAAGAAGGAAGTTGTAGCTTAGCCAGAACTGCCAAATTGGTCTCCAGTGTTTCATAACCTAAAAGTGTTCCCCTTTAACATTGTGCCAAGAACCAGGGGACCTGAAACCCCAGCTATTTCATGCTCAATTTTTCCTCTCTGATGTCTTGCTGCAGATGGTCTAACTGCTTTTTAGAGAAAATAAAACAAGTTCACAATAGACATTTACTATTACCCCATCACCACTCATGACAAAAAGACCCAACCAAGACCCAGTCTTTATTCAGACTTTCCAAACAACCTAAAACCCTTCCCCCATGCTACCTACCTGGTCAGTAATGTTCCCAGCCTAGCACTGATGTGTCCTCCCTCAGGCTGCCCTCGTCCTGCCTGCGTCCCCACAGCCCACGCAGAAGCCATGGTGCTTGGTGTTTGGGTGCGCAGGGCACATGCGTTCATCCCGCCCTCATCCCTCACACTCACCAACAGTGCCATGATCTGCTCTCTCTGCGTCTACCTCTGATCCACTGTGCAGAGCCCCTCAAGAGCAAAGACCGGGCTCCTGGTACATAATCAGTGCAGTGTTTTAATGTGACAAATGATCTGCCTTGAGCCTCTTAGAAGTCTCTATGAAAAATCCCCTCAGCAAAAGACAGGGATGAAATCAGGATGGCAGGCTCCGAGAGTTAGGAAGGACTGCGTGCATGTAGGCACGACCTCCCTGTTTTAAGAAGGACCACAAGAGGAAGTCTTCAAGAGAGAAATGATGTGTTCACGGAAACAAAGTAAAACAAACTGGATGAGAGAAACCCACGTAAAATATCCACACCGTTGTCTCTAAAGAAGAAATGATGTCCCCTGACTGTGTTTCTGATGGATGGCTGAAGTATAGCATAAGCAAACCCCAGCAGGACAGTGTCCAGTGCTGCCCTGTCATAATACATATACTTACTTTTGCCCTACTCCCTCTCATAACAAAAAGACCCAGCACAAGCCATGGGCTTTATTCAGACTTGGTTGAATGAACTGAATAGTAGCCACTGAGAGTAATCAGCCAGACTATAGACGATGGCTCAAACAACCTTCATGCCAGTATCCCATTAGAGGGGAGAAGAGAAGTGCTTTAAGAAATATCCAAGCTAGGCAGTGGTGGCGCAGGCCTTTAATCCCAGCACTTGGGAGGCAGAGACAGGCGGATTTCTGCATTCGAGGCCAGCCTGGTCTACAGAGTGAGCTCCAGGACATCCAGGGCTACACAGAGAAACCCTGTCTTAAAAAAACAAAAAGGAAAAAGAAAAAGAAATATCTAGATACTAGACTAGTTCTGTAACCCATCTCCCAGTTCCAAAGCCACTGGGGAAAAAATTAATTTCTCTCTCAAAGTAAATCAATATGAAAAAGTATCCAAAAGTAAAACTTATGAGGAACTTGTGGGTTGGAAAGCAGAGATACATTATTGAAAGCATAATACTTAAAATGTCATTTTTCTCCTTCCAAGAGCTTTCTGGTATGAATTTTCAATACTTTTATTGAAAGTATTGAAACTTTACCACACTGAGCTCCCTCAACTATAAAATGCAAACAGTAACATCTGTGTAGTCATTTGCTTCTCTGTTGTTGTTAAAATACTCTAACCAAAACCAACTTCAGGATGAAAGGGCTTATTTGACTTGCAGGTTACAGTCCATCATCAAAGACTTCCATGATGCCAAAGCAGGAACCTGGAGCCCAGAGCACAGAGGAAAGTTGCATACTGGCTTACTCCCTCTGGCTTCTTAGCTAGCTTTTTCATACAGGCCCACCTTCTCAGGGATTTACCACCCACAGTGAGCTGGCCCTCCTACATTCATTAGCAATCAAGAAAACCCTGCAGACATGCCCATTGGCCAACTTGATGAAGATAATTCCTCAGTGGGTAGAGGGGTCTTCTTCCCAGATATGTCAAGTTGACAACTGACACTCTGACCTCTGTCTCCTCAAGGTTCTGGCTGGTGGACTAAATCAGCTGCAATGTCAAGGTACCTAAAGAGAAAACAACTCTCTCCTTATGTTTCCCTCCTCTGTGGCCTACTCAGAATGCATAATCAGAGCTTGAGGAAACTGTGAGACTTGGTGTACAGGTCTCAGAAGTACATAAGTAGCAGTCTAGATAAAAATACAACCTCAGCCTCAGAGAGCATAAAAGCAAAATCAGCAGTGAGTGAAAACCCCAGACAACATAAACCATATCCACTGTGGGGGCGGGGGCAGGTAGAGACTCCAGGGTGAAGGGTACAACTAATCAAGACAAACTTTCTGTGAGGAGAATCTCAATACACAAGCTAAAGAGAGGAAGATGTGAATTTACTGAAAAGGAAGAAGAGCTGGGGAAAACTGGGGAACCCATGAAGAAAGATCATGGAAATCTCAACAGTAATGTCAACTGAGGGCTTTAGCACTGCACAGCCAGTTGAGCTTCTGGATCTTGTGCTCACAGGAGTGAAAACAGAAGAGAATAAAGGAGACATGGGGCCATTCTAACAGTGAGCATTGTCCAGCCTCAGGAAGGGTAGAAATCTATCTCCTTGGGCACATGAATCATGAGAGAGGGATTTGTGAGGTCCATCTTTTTGTTTGTATGTATCTATATGAGTATTCTATCTGCATGTATACCTGCATGCCAGAAGAGAGCATCAGAATTCATTATAGATGGTCATAAGCCATCATGTGGTTGCTGGGAATTGAACTCAGGACCTCTGGAAAAACAACCAGTGCTCTTAACCACTGAGCCCATCTCTCCAGTCCCCTGTGTGGTCCATCTTGATGGCCCACTGAATATCTAAATCAGAGCTGAATACCACTGTTGGATCAACTTCTGCTTCCCCATCTGAGAGACACTGACATGATGGTTCCTAAGTCCAGTGTCCACCTGCACCCACTCCATACTCCACATTCTAGGACATGCCACAGTCTCTCTCTTCCAGACCGTTGAGAATGCTTCTCCTTCTGCCTGGAAAGCACTGTACAGGTCCTATGAAAGTCATGACACTCTCCAATTGACCTTTTCTGTCATCCACCACAACACCTGATGACTTCCTCAAGCTTCTAGCATGTGGTGGTGCATTATATCATGACTTCCTGCCCCTAGCCTGCCTCAGGGTCTGGCCAGGTTCCCTGAGGTCACACCAATTATTTTCCCTATCAATTTTTGTTTCCAAGAGACCACATGTAGTTGATATGTATGAATAATCTGTAACACAAACATTAACTTAATGGAATACCCCAAATCCTAATCCAAGTGGTTCTAAGTAGCCTAGAAATGACGGACCCTGAAAGAGGAGGGAGGGTCTGAGAAGTGTCCATCTTGACTCTGACATGCCTTTGTCCCTGGCCAGGCGAGTTGTTGAATACAGTGCTTCCTGCTAAGGTGTGGCTTAAGTCTCACCTTGGCCAGGATATCTGCACCTCCTCTGACGTTGTAGAGCTCTTAGATGCTACACATACCATACCCAGCTCCTCTGAATGTGCTGCTGTGTAATGGACAGCCTCCACGACTGAACTGGGTACTTCAGTCAGCAGACCAAGAGAGCACACAAGTATGCTTTATACTCAATAACTTGAAATAAAGGGGGACAATTCACTGGTTCTCCCACAAAAAAGAGAGAGAGGAACGAAGGAAGAACAAAGGAACGAAGGAAGGGAGGGAGAGAGAGAAAAGGAAGGAAGGAAGGAAGGAAGGAAGGAAGGGAGGGAGGGAGGGAGGGAGGGAGGGAGGGAGGGAGGAAGGAAGGAAGGAAGGAAGGAAGGAAGGAAGGAAAAAGAAGGAAAGAAGGAGAGAACAGCAGCAGGCAGGCATGACTAACTCTATTCTGAGCATCAGAATACAAAGGCCCATTGGGACACCCAACACAACACAGGAATATAATAGAAGAAACATGAGGAGGGCGTGCCCAGCTTGAGGAGGGCATGCCCAGCAATGCAGAGCCTGTTAGCATGGAATTTCTAGTAGAAGCTATAGAGCAGCCTAAGATCCTCCCTCCCCCAAAAAAGATTCTCTTCTGATGGAATATTGGAAAGATACAAGATTTCTCTCTAGCCCCACCCACTTCTGTCTGCATCATGAAAAAGAATTCTATATCCCCAAATCTAGGGAGCGGCTATCTTCCAGAGAAGAAGGATCTACTCTGAATTTGTGGGAGGTATCACCAGCAGGAGCGCAGGCTCAACAGCGGTGTCCCAGCAGTGGACTTCAAAATCAAGTTTGTTTTTGAATAGCAATAGCTGGTTCCTTGAATGCAATAAACTTGTTCATTATGCATTGCTCAGGGACACACCTTTATTCCCCCAAACCCATTTTTACTTTGGTAGCATTCTCAAAGCATTCTCAAAGATCTGGAAGCATTCTCAAAGGTCTGGAAGAGAGAGGCTATGTCATGTCCTAGAGTGTGAAGTATTGATTGGGTGCAGGTGGAGACTGGACTTAGGAACCATCATGTCAGTGTCTCTCAGATGGGGAAGCAGCCCATTTCTGCAAGGAGATGTCCCCAAACTGTTAAATCATCTGTGCCTAGCATATCATTGTCAGAGCTATAGTTTCTGACAGGTATACATCTATAGGTGGGAGCTGGCTTCCACATGTGAATTTGGCTAAGGCTGCTCTCCGTGACAGAGCTCGGTTCTCTGGAGTTCCCGTCATTTGCCCCCATCCTTTGCCATCTCCAGGCTCCATTTTCAGATATTGCCTTCAAAACTAGACCATGGCCATGGGAGTCTGTGCACAGAGGCTCTGCTGCATAGCCCACTTAGAATTACTCCTGTCCTATGAGCATGGGTCTAGCCAAACCTGATCCCCACTCTATCAATTCGACCTGAGTCATTTGTCAACAAAAATGGCTGGTTTCCAGTGTCTGGGTAAGCAGGGAAACATCTCACGAAGTCATTTGACACTGTCCTTTGAAGGGTGAATGACAGTGCTATGAATATCTCTGACGGCCATTTGAAGGCAGCCTGGCTACTCTGAAACTGGCCCCGTGAAAGAGCTCAGGTAAGCCCGGCTGGCTCCCACCGCAGGGACTGCTGTCATTTCAACCCCATTCATCAGCTACCCCATCTGCCCCAGTTCAAGGTGTTCTGTGTGTCTGTGGTTCTGTTGTGTCTGCCTGGCTCCTTCAAGAGTCCCTGGCCTCTGCAGGGCTTAATCCAGGCCTGTCATCTTTCGCCGTGATGGAGCTGAGACAGCTGCTGCCTCTTCCTCGATGGTAGGGTGGCTGCCAGGATGCCTGAGGGGCCCACCATCATATTTCCATGCTTCAAGAGAAGTCTACATGTGTATGATACTTCTCTGAAACTGTAGGAGAGGGCTATGCCCCTCTGCCTTTCACACCAAATTGATTTAATGTCTTTCTAAAGAGCTCTGAGCTCATCTCCAGGCCTGCTCAACTTCAAACGGCCAGCGCTCTCATTAACCTAATTGCCTGGCTTTAAGTAACTTGCTTAAATTACCAATTAATGGATGACAATCTGGGTCCAAACAAGACATTTTTAAAGCTTTCCCACTGGGGGGAATAAAAAAAAAAGGAAGAAAAAGAAATCACTTTCAGCCATGACAGATGAGTCTCTCCCTTTAGAGGATTATTACAATAATTAGAGTCGCTATGCTCTAAGCCCTGAGGCATTTCTAAAACAGAGGTAAAAGTGACAAATTCCTGCAGGCAGTGGGATCCTTCTCCGGCCATGGCATTTTTGAAAGGTACGCCGATCAACCAAGCCACACTGAATTATAAAGTCGGTTAAGTGTCAGTTCCATGGAACATTTGTCCTTGGAGAGAAAATGTCCCTCAGGAAAAAAAATACCAGAAGCCCCTGTTGGCTACATCAAAACTAATAAAACTCCTGAGGATGAATCCCTCGGCAACGAGGAGGCCCCGCGGTGCTGCGTCTGCAGTCTTTAGTCCCAGGGAACAGGAGGCACGGAGGTTGAATTATTGGCTAGACTCATTTTATTGGTTTGGGTTTGGGCGGGGTGGGAGCAGTGGTTGTATGGGAGATTCTTTTCATGTTTTGCTTCCCGCCTCCCTCAAGAAGCAGCTGGTTTTGTCTTCAGTTTCAAATGTCAATAAAATAATATGTCGGAGCCATCATTAGAAGGTAAGAATTGGACACGGATATTTCCCCAAACACCTGAGGTCAGTCTCAGTCATTCTGCTAGAAAAGACACTCAAGACTCCACAAGAGCAAGCTGGGGAAGGAATGAAGAGCTGAGGCCCGGCTGATAGGCGGCCCTCGGCCCTCGGGATGGAGGAAGGGGGTTGGTCACCTGATAGACAGTGGCAGAAAGAGAGAGAGAGAAAGAGAGGCATTGTGGGTCGGAGCCCAGTAGACTCCCTCACCTCCGGAGCCAGATTCCCGGCCCTTGTTGATAGAAGTGTAGTTTTAACTGTCACGTTGGGGATGACAGCTAGGCTATGCAAAGTATGGAAATTCCAATGCAAGCTTCAAGAACAGCTTGGAGCTGGGGCGGCTGAAGACCAAACTGGGGGGAGGTGTATGAACTGGAACCGGACCGGACCGCTCTCATGGAGACAAGCGCTGGTGCTGATCTCAGAATGCAGTGCTTAGGGTCCAACCACTCTTTGTCCTTCCAAGTCATCCAGAAAGCTCTTCTCCACTCTAGGCTGGGCCACTGAGGACAATAAAGAGAAATCCAAAGTCTGCACTGCAAAGGTCGCTAGCAATCATCCGGTCTCTCTCTCTCTCTCTCTCTCTCTCTCTCTCTCTCTCTCTCTCTCTCTCTATTTTTTTTTAAGACAGGGTTTCTCTGTATAGTTCTGACTGTTCTGGAGCTCACTCTGTAGACCAGGCTAGCCTCGAACTCAGAAATCCACTTGCCTCTGCCTCCCAAGTGCCGGGATTAAAGGCGTGCGCCAGCAACTCGAACCCAGCCTAAGAATGTATGAAAACCCCATGTGAGTGTAGCACAGGCTCCGCCCCCGAGCAGGGCTCCTCATCTCAAGGGCTGCAGTCATGCCCAGGGCTTAGTAGTAGCTGGTACTGATGGCCACACCCACTCTCTGCCTTTTCTACCTGTTGGTACCCAGTAGAATGACTTCAATGAGCCTCAACCTCATCCAACAGTTCTCAAGGTTCTCTGAGCAAAGACTGGAGCAAGAGATGAGGATAGTTCTCCCTCTTCCGTCTGCTTCACGACCGTTTCTGTGCCCTCCCTCTGCGCCCAATGGTGGGCTACTGCGGTCCAATACTTTGAATGGGAAGATGAGTAATAGTTCCCAAAGATAGGCAGTGTGTTGTCCTCGTCTGCTCTCTGTTGCTGTGATAAACAACCAAAACCAGCCTGAGGAGGAAAGAGTTTGCTTGGCTTTCAGGTTACAGTTCATCTTCAAGGAAGGCCAGGTCAGAAACTCAAGCAGGAACCTGGGGGCAGGAGCCGAAGCAGAGACCATGGAAGAATGCCGCTCGATAGTATTCCCTCTGGCCCGGTCAGCTATCTTCTTTAACAACTCAAGCCTTCCTGCATAGGGATGCCACTGCCCGCCATGTGCTGGGCCCTTCCACGCCAATCAGGAATCAAGAAAACGTTCTTCAGGCTTGCCCACAGACTGATCTGATGCAGGTAGGCTCTCAGCTGAAACTGCCTTTTCTCAAGTATCTCTAGTGTGTATCAAGGTCACAGAACTAATTAGCACATTCCTATCCCCGGTATTACCAATATTATGAGGGCTACCTTATTTGGAGAAGGAGGTTGCAGATGTAATCGATTGAAAGACCCTGAGATGGAAGCTGATACTGGAGTCTTGGTGTTGGTGCTAAATGAAACCACAAATCCTTTAGAAGGCAAAGGGCTGGGGAGATAAGAGAATGAGCAATATTCTTTCTGGGCAAGCCCAGAGACCTAAGCATGGGTCTCAGATTCCATGTTAAAGCCAAGGCACATACCTGCATCCCAGCACCGGGGAAGCAGAGGCAGGAGGATCTGTGAGGCTTGTCAGCCAGCCAGCCTGTCCTAATTGGTGAGCCCCTAGCCAATGAGAGACGTTGTCTCAATAGCAAGAGGACTAGAAATATGTCTCAGTGGATAAGAAAGCTTGTTATGCAAACATGAGTGTCCCAAGTAGCCACATAAAAAAAATTAAAAATCCAGATGTGGATGTAATCAGGAGGACATGAAGCATGGAGACAGGAGGATCCCTGCAGTTAGGTTCAGTGAGACAGCTTGTCTCAAGAGAATAATACAGAGAGAGAAGTCAGCGCACCCAAAGTCTTTCTCTAACATCTACAAGCAAACATATGTGTGCACACTCATGCACACATATTCCACATACATGCCAAAAATTAACAATAAATAATAACATAAAATGAATTAAAGCTAACACTCAAGGCTCACCTCTGGCCTTCGTATATACATGTATATGTATATGTGTATGTGTATATGTGTATGTGTGTATGTGTATGTGTAACTGTGTATGTGTATATTGCATATGTATATGTGCATATGTGTATATGTGTATATTATATGTGTATGTATACACACACACACACACACACACACACACATGAGGAAGGCAGAAGGAAGTCTGCCTTCCTCTGCAGAACAGAAGTCTATGTCACCAAAGAAACCAAGACTGGGGTGACAAGGACATAAACCAAGGAATGCCAACAGCAATCTGAAGCTACAATAAAGCACATTTCTCCCCTTGGAACTTTTGGAAGGCTCTATCTCTGTCAACACCATGTCTTCACCCTGAGAAACTCATTTCAGACTTCTGGCATCCAGAATGGCGAGCCAATAAAGTGAGGAAGTTATAAGTCATCAGGTTGATGCTAAATTGAGACAGTAGCCTAAGAAACAAGCTAATACACCTCCCCAGCCTTGTGTGACTTGTGGAGACATCTCTGGGTGACTTCCACACTTCCAGAAACAGTCCATCGAAAAATTTCTTCAGAATGACCCACAGAATGTGTCCTTTATATGTCGTGCCAGAATTCCATCTATTATATTCTATTTCGTTTGCAAAAACAGTTTGTGATATAATACTTAAATAGTACAATAAAATTTGTTCAGTGAGAAAAAGAAAATGGGAGAGTGAGTCCTTGGTGGTGCGCGCCAGTAATCCCAGCCTTTGGGGATGCGGAGAAAAAACATTTGGAGTTCAGGAAACTCCAGGCCAGCCTGAGCTGCATTAGCTTCTGTACCACAAAAAAAGAGAGGGGGGAGGAGAAGAAGGAAGGAAGGAAAGAAACAGGAGAAAGATGGGACTGGAGAGATAGCTCTGTGTTCTCAGCGCCCACATCAGACAGCTCACAACCAGCTGTAACTCCAGGTCCAGGTGACTGGGTGCCCTCTTCTGGCCTCAGTGGGACCCACACAAGGACACAAAGACGTGTGATTTAAAACAAAACAAGAGAGGGAAGCAAGAAAGGAGGGAAAGGATGGAGAAAGGGGAGAAGGGAAGGAGAGGACAGAGACTGCACAGTCAAAACTGCTATCAGCACCCTAAGTCCTTCCCTCACCTCTGAACTGTTGTAATAAATTATTTAAAAACAAGCAGAGTTTCTACCCTGACTTTGGTTATTGAGTTCCCAGATGAAAGACACACTCACAGCCTTTATAGTTACAAGAAGCCTTAAGCGGCACAAGAGCTGGACGGACGGATACCTAGCCTCCAAGCTGTTAGAATCTACTTTCCTTTGGACAATCCTGAGTCCTTACTTACTATTTACCATGTTCCATCTGGGATGCTCTTAACTCCAATTGGATAGTCCTCATGGTTGTGCTCTCTTGACCCTTAACCTATGATGGCTTCTCCTTCCTCCTCTCCCACAAGCCTGTGAATCCTAAACCCCACCTATATGTCTTCTGCACAGCTATTGGCATCTTTATTCACCAATCAAAATTAACTTGGGGACAGGGTCACAGGAGCCGTGTGCAGACTCCAGGTCTTGGGGGCCCGCACTGAGCATGCGAATAGACAGTATAAGACAAAACTTCAACACTGGACGTTTACAGGGAATGACGGAGCAGATGGGATTATTAGGTTCTCCTACCGCAATAACCAAGTGTGTTAGCGTGCTGGCTGCTTTCCTGCTGTGGTGATAATACACAATGACCAGGAATCAGGAAGCTAAGAGAAATCGGTTCTTTCACTACAAACAAAGAGTGAGTGGACAGACAGCGGACTGAGGCCACGGTCCCTCAATGCCCACCCGCTGTGTCATGCTTCCTCCTGCGTGGCAGCATGACTCCTCCATAGCTCCCCAAACAGCACACGGAGCCACATGTCCGAGTACCTGAGCCTGTGGGGACATTTCTCACCCGTCACCACCACCACTACACTACTTCCTAAGCTAGTCTGATCATCACGGCCCCTTGGATACTCGCTAGCCATCCACATATCCAGTCCCTACCTCACCCAAGACCTATAAAAGCAGAATCTAATAGGGAAGTAGTTAAATCTGGATTCTAACAGATCCCCAAGAGGAATGTGACTCTCGAGAGGGTCAGAGTTCGTGGTGTAAAAAGAAGGCATCATCTCGAGACTGGAATGATGTCATCCACTGCACGCCTGTCCAGATGGGACCCACAGTTGTCAGCACTCTCCAGTCAGCATACGGCCTCTTGGTAAATTGACAAGAGTGTTCATCAGGGAAAATAAGAGGACACACCCGTACCCTAATTGAAGATAGGTACAGTAATGGATTCCTGAATTTCACCTTCTGTTTCCCTTTTCCTCTTTCCAGATTGCCTCAGGGTTCTTTGGGGGGAATCTCCATGAATGGGGCAAAGAAACAGCCTCAGCTGACACGGAAACAAGGAAGGGGTGGGGGGCTGTGGATTTCATCCATATGCTCTAACTTCCTCCTAGGAATCCCAGTAGAAGACCATTTGTATTCTGGCTGGTGTAGGACACACAAGAACAGAGGCTTGGCAGCAGGATGAGTCAGATTCAGTGTAGAGAGATACAGAAAGAAGTATGGATTAAGACCCTCTCAGACAGAACCCTGAACGAAGCTTCCTTCACCACCATCAGCCTTGGGTCCTGTGAATTAATAACTTTCCTTTAAGGCCTATGCCATCTTAAGTCACACCTAAAGGCACTACAGCCATTATATTAATCTAATATTTTTGTTTCATTTTTAATTATGTGTTTGGGGGTGGGGTATGTGCATAGCTGTGTGGTGCCTGTAGAAGCCTGAAGAGGGTGTAAAATCCCTTCGAGCAGGAGTTACAGGCAGCTGTGGACCACAGGAGGACCCACCTTACAAGCCACCATCACCTCCCTAGCCCCAGGATCAGTGTCACCAAGGAAGCCACCCAGTCATCTACAATGCAAGGGTTCGTCCAGCACTGCAGGAAGAGGTGGCACCTGATGACATCATAACCTCTCTGGCTGTCCTTCCCCAACGTCTCCAGCTACTCTGAGAGAACGACTTTGACTCATAACTAGTTTGGTTAGCTCTTAGGAAGAGATTTCTGATCCAGAGCCTGAGGTTCGATTCCCATTGATATAAAAATATTATTTGTGGGGAAGGTTTTGCTGTTCTTTTTCATTCCTTGACAATTTCATTCACGTGGACTCTGAATTTGGGGCATTGTCACCCCCATTACCCTCACCCCTCCCTCTATCCCTGTCCTCCTCTCCTTCTTTTCCTTCTTCTCCACCCATTCTCTCTCAAGCCCTTCTTTTTTCCAAAAGCTCCCTCTATTTTGATGTCTCCCCCCACCCCACCACCACCACACACCATCCCCACACACACATTGAGTCTAATTGTGCTTGGTGACATGAATATGAACGAATAACTCGTGTCCATCATGGCCAGCATACCAGTGGTGACATTACTGAGGGAAATCACCTCCCCTCCCCTCCCCCAGCAGCCATAACCACCCACAGTCCCCCTGTCAGGGGTGGGATCTCAGGAGCCTCTAGTGGCACGATATCTATTTATTTGTTTGTTTGTTTGTTGGTTGGTTGGTTTTTTCCCTCAAGACAGGGTTTCTCTGTATAGCCCTGACTGTCCTGAAACTCCCACTGTAGACCAGGCTGGCCTCAAACTCAGAAATCTGCCTGCCCCTGCCTAAGATTTTATTATTATTATTATTTTCTATATTCTTTGTTTACATTCCAAAGGCTTTCCCCTTTCCAGTCCCCCCCCCACCATATGTCCCACAAGTCGTCTTCCCCCCCATTCCCCAATCACCCCCCACACACACCATTTCTCTGTTCTGGTACTCTCCTACAAAACTGGATTTAGTCTTTTCCAGACCAGGGTCCTCTCCATCCTTTTTCTTGGGAATCTTTTGCTTAGCTAATTGTGTATTGAGTATTCAGAGCTTCTGGGCTCATTAATATCCACTTATCAGTGATTGCAATTCATGTGTATTCTTTTGTGATTGGGTTGACTCACTTAGGATGATATTTTCCAGATCCAACCATTTGCCTACAAATTGCATGAATTCATTATTTTTAATTGCTGAGTAGTATTCTATTGTATAGTTGAGAGTTTCAGCTTCACCAAATAAAAATGTCCTGAATATGCTGGTTCAACTGGAGGTCAACATGCAGAAGAATGCGAATTGACCCACTCTTTCTCTTTGCACTAAGATCAACTCCAAGTGGATCAAGGACCTCCACATAAAACCAGACACACTGAAACTATTAGAAAAGAAACTTGGGAAGACCCTGGAGGACATAGGCACAGGAGGAAAGTTCCTGAACAGAACACCAATAGCTTATGCACTAAGATCAAGAATTGACAAATGGGACCTTATAAAATTACAAAGTTTCTGCAAGGCAAAGGACACTGTCAGAAGGACAAAACGACAACCAACAAAGTGGGAAAAGATCTTCACCAACCCCACATCCGACAGAGGGCTAATATCCAATATATACAAAGAACTCAAGAAGTTAGACTCCAAAGAACCAAATAACCCTATCAAAAAATGGGGCACAGAGCTAAACAAAGAATTTTCACCAGAAGAAATTCAGATGGCCGAGAAACACCTTAAGAGATGTTCAACATCATTAGTCATCAGAGAAATGCAAATCAAAACAACCCTGAGATTCCACCTCACACCAGTCAGAATGGCTAAGATTAAAAACTCAAGAGACAACAAGTGCTGGCGAGGATGTGGAGAAAGAGGAACACTCCTCCACTGTTGGTAGGATTGCAAAATGGTAAAACCGCTCTGGAAATCAGTGTGGCGGTTTCTCAGAAAATTGGGCATGTCCCTTCCAGAGGACCCTGGCATACCACTCCTGGGCATATACCCAGAGGATTCCCCTGCATACAATAAAGACACATGCTCCACTATGTTTATAGCATCCTTGTTTATAATAGCCAGAAATTGGAAGGAGCCCAAATATCCCTCAAAGGAGGAATGGATACAGAAAATGTGGTATATTTATACAATGGAATACTACTCAGCAATTAAAAATAATGAATTCATGCAATTTGTAGGTAAATGGTTAGACCTGGAAAATATCATCCTGAGTGAGCTAACCCAGTCACAAAAGAATACACATGAAATGCAATCACTGATAAGTGGATATTAATGAGCCCAGAAGCCCTAAATACTCAAGGCACAATTAGCAAGTCAAATGATTCCCAAGAAGAAAGGAGAGGACCCTGGGCCTGGAAAGATTGGATCCAGTTCTGTAGAGAAACCGTGGGGGGAGGGGGAATGATTGGGGAATAGTTGGGGGGAGAGGAATTATGGGACATAGAGAGGGGGGAACTGGGAAAGGGGAAAGCCTTTGGAATGTACACATAGAATATAGAAAATAAAAATTAAAAAAAAAAACTAATAGAAGACTCTGGTGAAGAGGAAAAACCCAAGGAAGTAAAGTGGCAGTCTCTAAGCTGGGTTTCAATACCTGTGGTATAAATGCCTTTGCAGTAGTACCCTCCCCTTGCAGGCAAGGCAGAGCCAGTGATGTCCTATGTCTAGAATATACCAAAGGTGTTAACATGACATTGTAAATTAAGTTCTAAGAGCCTTCATGTCCTTCCTGCTTGCTCTTCTGTGTTTGATTTGCTTCCTCTGTCTACCTGTGCCTGCCATAGAGAAAACTCTGTCTGGCAAAGGATTGGGAAAGTCTGACCAGAAACTAGAGACTTCAGTCCAGCATCTTGTGAGATGCGAAGGCCATTCAACTATGGTGTGTGTGTGTGTGTGTGTGTGTGTGTGTGTGTGTGTTTATATGTGTGTTGGAGAAAAAGATTTCCCCTTTGCCCATCCTCCATGTTAGCATACAAACAGAGCCAAAATTTGATTGTGATCTTGAAAGAGCTCTGGCTAGATGTACCCAGCAAGACTGAACCCAAAGAGAAACTATGAGATAATAAAGGTTTGCTGCTTTAAAAAAAAAAAATGTCCTGAATAGACGTGGTGGCACATGCCTTTAATCCCAGCACTTGGGAGGCAGAAGCAGGTGGATTTCTGAGTTCGAGGCCAGCCTGGTCTACAGTACTAGTTCTAGGACAGCCAGGGCTACACAGAGAAACCCTGTCTCAAAAAACAAAAAACAAAAACAAACAAAAAACAAAAAAACAAAAAAAGTCCTGAATATTGTTATACAATAGCGTGACTCCCTCAACAGTTCTAAACTATATATTTACAGCGTACAATCACCTCTTACTATGTGGAGACAGTTATCATGAATACAGGAGTGGTTTCAAAGAACTGGCTTAAACAGAGGGACGGCTACTGTTTAACTTATGGAATGTATTCCTCCAGTGACCTGGAAGGAGCAGTGTACTACTACTATTCCTACTTCCTCATTTTTCAGAGTACTTTTAAATTATGTCTGTAGGTCAGTGTATGAATGCAGTGCCCTCGGGGGCCAGAAGAAAATGTTGGATCCCTGGAGCTGAAATACAGGTCATTGTAAGCTGTCTAACAGGAGGGAACTAAACTTGGGTCCTCAGGATGAGAGGTAAGTGCTCTTAACCAGGAGCTATTTCCCCAGCCTCTATTGTGCTTGTTTGTTGTTGTTGTAGTTGTAGTTGTTTTGTTTGTTTGTTTGTTTGTTTACAGAAGAACTGAAGCTTAGCTATCCCCAACTGACAGCACTCGCAAAGGAAAATTAGTTTTCCCCAATGGCATCTCACTGGTATACAAACCACATTCAAGAGTAAGCACCACGCCCAGAAATAGATGGCTAATCCAAAAAAACAAACCCAATGGTATTTGGGGATTTTTTTTTTCCTCAAAATGCTTTGTCTAGCCTTTTAAAAAGCTTTGTCTTACTGGCCTTTTGAAGATAGATAGGTAGATAGACAGACAGATGATAAATAAATAAATTATGGTTTTTCAGACTGTGTGTGTGTGTGTGTGTGTGTGTGTGTGTGTTATATGGTTTTTCAGATTTCTCCTTGTGTGGGCATGTGTCTCTGGATGTGTTTGTGCTCCTCATTTCCTTTGCTTCAGCTTTGGTTTTTTGTGGGGTTTTTTTCCTGTATTTTATCATACTCTGGTTTGTTTAGATTTTTTTCTGTTTGTTTTCTAAAAAGGGGGTCTGGTGAGAAGAACATAAAGCTGAATTAGTGGGGTGGGGGGATCTGGGAGAAGGTGAGGGAGGGGAAACTGTAATCAGAAATTATTATATGAAACATATTTATTTTCTATTTGAATTTAAAAACAAAAACAAAAAACAAAACAACAGCAGCAACAAGTGAACTGAAGCTTAGAATTGAATGTTACAGAAGCGGCCGTCCAGGATTCCAAAGAGAGCACGTGCATAGCAGCCCTCACGGCCTCCTGCGTGCTGAAAGCGGCTCCTGCGTGCTGAAAGCGGCATCCAAGGGAGTCTCAGACTTCCTGACAGACTTTCCTTATAACTTACAGGATGGTTCGCTTATCTGAAACAGAGTCTCTGGAAGCCCAGGCTAGCCCCAGACTAGCAATGAATCCCAGACCTCAAATTCCTGAACCTATTACCTCTGCCTCCCAGAACAAGATTACACCCAGTATTTGTCTGTGCGACTCTATCTACTTTTACACATTAGCCTGGAGCAGTAAGTCTCCGAGACTGCAAGTCTGCGCCTCTCCCATCTGATAGCATGGGCCATGGAGCAATTCAAATATGGCCGCTGCAGTCAACAAAATCTATTTTTCATTTCATAAGATTTCACATAAAGTAAATGTGAACAGTCCTACAAGCAGAGACTGCAACATGGAAACATTTCTGAAAAGCATTTTTTACTCAAGTACAATTAAAAAAAAAAACTGAAACGTTTGTAAAAACCGTTATAAAGGTACATGTTATGATGTCACCACTACAACGTGGCCCTGGGAGGGTTGTGGAAAAGGCAATAACCTTTTATTGTGAAAATCGTTTTGACCTAAGGGATCTTCTGGAAGGATCCTTCAGGGGCCCAGGACCACACCGGGAGTCTTAGGGGCCTGGCTGAGCTTATCTCCTCCAGGCTCCGGAGGAGTCTGTCACCTCCCTGCGGGACACTTCCTTCCACTTTTGCCATACTTGTCTGGTTCTCCAGTGCCAGGCGCTTGGCATGCCTGGACACGGAGAGGCCAAGTGCTCACTCGGGGCCCTTGCAGTTTGCTGGAGGGAGGGGCAGCAATGACAGGGACTGAGCTGGCTGTGGAGGTTCATACCACTGGGGTCCCAAGTCCCCGCGGTGGGAGATCAAACGTAGAACTAGAAAGAAATGCCTGAAGTCAAATTCAAGCTGCCAGGCAAGGTGGGGCCGGGATAGGTCTCCCTAGAGTCCGCCTTCGCTCCTCTCCTTCCCGCAGAGAGGAAAGGGGAGGCCAGGAGTGGGGGTTTCACGGGGTCTTCTGGGACAAGTCAATCAAAAAAATAATTTTCCCACAGACGAAGCCAAGAATATCTTAATGGCTTCCCCCTGATTGAGGGATAAATCTATTAATTTATGGCCCAGCCTAACCGTTGTGTCAACTCCGCCCACTCTGAGAAAGGCTCAAAATCCCGCCTTTTGTTGGGATTTCCGACTTTCTAATTTTCCTTCCTCCTTGATTCCCCACCGCTCGCTCCTTCAAGCTTCACGCTGCTCCCTTAACACCTGCCCCAAATAAATCGCCAACAACTCCCCCAGTTGCACCCCATTACCCTAGGAAAATTCTCCGGGAAGGCGACTCCCCACCTGACCCTACAAAGTAAAGACATTAAGAAATCAAGTTGCGGGCAAAGCCCTGGATTCCAACCTCCAGCACTGCATACAACGGGTGCTTGCTTGAAATCCCAGCCCTGAAGTAGTGGCGACTGGCGGATTAAAAGTCAGTTCTTGGCTTCATAGCAAGTTCGAGGCCAGCCCGGGCTACGTGACAAATACTAAATGACATCCCAGAAAAGATAGAAAACTCCGGTATGGTTTGGGGGGCCCGGAAGGGGGGCGCTACACGGTGAGCGCTTGCTTCAAACAAGCAGGGTTCCTGTAGTGCAATTGGGCGCAAGGACCTGACCCCAACAGTAAATCAAAGCGGAGCAAAAAGCTGGTGTCAGGCAGACTCAATTAGCATGCCCCGGGGGTAATTGCTACCCGGCTCCGCTTTATCTGCTGGACCACCTGCGTTGGCTGACCCTCTAAGCTCTGAGCTCCCAGAGCAAGGGCCCAGGAGCTCGATGCTCCGTGAGCTGAGCTGCTTAAAAGGTGAAAGCGACCCTAGCTCTCCTGTGATTCGGTTCTTTGTCGACAGCAGTCTTCGTAAGACTTGAGGAAAGTAGTTGTTACTGTAGAAGACTTAGATACACACACACACACACACACACACAGAGAGAGAGAGAGAGAGAGAGAGAGAGAGAGAGAGAGAGAGAGAGAGAGATGGGATTTCTTCCCAGTTCCACTTATGTCGAGTCTGAAGGCAAATTCATTTAATTGTCTTAGCCTAACTTACCTATGCCTTAAGTGGGCATTGTAGAGGTAATAACGTAATTGAAATTTGGTTTAACGAAGCAAGAGAGCAAATAGGTTTTTGGCCAGTGCACAGTAGTGCAAAGGTATGCAACAACTGACCGCATACAAATGGACCGCTTGTGGCTGGTATTGTCAGTTCGACCCTATGCCTGTTCCGTAGTTACACCATCTTCGTGACAGTATGAATAAAGAAATCTGACGGCCCAACTCAAAGGCTGTTCAAGTGCTCAGGTGTGGCTTGGAGCCTGCGAGGAGAGACCGCACTGCGCTGGCTATCCAAGGCCACCCGCGCTAAATGAATGGGACTTCTCTGGTCTCTAAGGGGCTCCTGCCCCAGACCCGATTCTCCAGGCATCTTTCTGACTCCTGTCACCTAAGGTCAACGGAATTCGCACTTTCCCTGACTTCTTGGCTTATTCTTTACTGAAGCCACGAATGAGCACCAAATCTAGGTGGTCCGGGCAGACTCTGAAGTCTAGGTCTTAAAGTGATCCTAATAGGAAAACAGTGAGGGCCTTACGTTCCAGGCCTGGTAACCTGTCTCCACTTTGGGCCACGTGCCAAGTCGCTGGGTCTAGAGTTCCACCCGGACACCCCGCGCCCAACTGCAGCCGGTACAGACGAGCCCCTCTCGCTGTAAGGACCATTCCTCTGGCTCCCTAGACTCATCCTGCAGCAACAGGGCAGGGTCGTCTGCGACCACTTCAATACTGGATTGTCATTTTCAGCTGCTCCCTCAAAGGGGGTGACTGGAGAGAGACAGAATGAAGAGCTCAGCTCCTTGGACAAGGTCTGGAGGTGGCGCCCGCCGCTCCAGCTTGCGCCCTGAATATCCCAGGGCCTCGACTTTCTGGTGCACACGGCTCTGGAGCCAGAACGTATATACACACCATAAATTTTCCCTCCCCACCCGCCTCGCCCCTCAGCCTCGTCTCTCAGCGCTGGCCCTTTCCTCCCGCAGTAGTAACTGCAGCCCGCGGCCCGGCCGGGCACTTCGGGTCCCCGCAACGGCGGCGGCGGACAGGGCTGTGCAGCTAGCTGTCTAGCTGCTGCAAAAACGCAGTAGCAGCTTTAGAACTCCCGAGCATCGCCTTCGGGAAGCTCCTCCCAGACACTACCTACCTAGGAGAGAAGCTTTGGAGAGCTCAGTAGAGGGGAAGGGGGTATAGATCAGATGAAAATGGAAGGCGTCCTGAAGGTCTGCGGCTTTTTTATACTTTATATGTCTGCCTACACTGTAAAGCCACTATGTATACACGTACACAGTAAACAGCCTGTTGCTTAAAGATGTCCTCTTTGTGAGGGGCACACCAAGAGGTCTCTTTCCCAGGAAATGCCACAAGCCCAGAATTTATTAAGGATGATTTTTTTTTCTTTTTTCAGAATGGCTGAAATGGACTGTCGCTTAGTGATGGAGAACAAGGGTAAGTGGTTCCATCCCCCCTCCAATTCTGCCAGCAAGAGAGGAGGTTTTTCCTATAGTTGCACTGAGTCATACTCAGATTTATAAAGTGTGTGTTTGAAATAATGACCAAAATAACTCTGGGGGAGGGGGAAGGCTTGACTTTTGGCCTCTTGTTCCCTCCTCTCAGAGTAGAATCATCAAAGTCCCCAAGTTCTGAGATTGGGACAAGAGATTTAGAAACTGGGAGAGAGGAATGTCTTTGTTTTCTTTTTGTTGTGGTTGAGACCGGGGAAAGCCCGCTGTGTAGCCCAGGCTAGCCTCCATTTCCAAATGTCCCTGCTTCATCTTCCTTGATTGCTGGGATTACAGGCTTGCCTCTGTTCCTTGCCTTCCTCCTGGTGATTTCAAACACTGGGGATAATAGCTTAATTAAACAGTTTACAGATTCCCGGATTCCGTAAGCCCCAGTTGCCAGTTGCCTGGAGAGTTGCGTGTGGTTTATGATCCCGCTCACTGTCTGGTTCGAACCTCTCATCGATCTGAAGGGAATGTGAACTGCGTCCAGGTTGTAGAGTCGACTGAGGGGATGGAGCCCGGCGCTTAACGGGAGAGCGTGTAGGGAAAGTTGAAATTGTTTTTCCTGTGCCCTTTCCTTCACAAGGAAAAGGCAGGAGAGGAAGAACCAGGGAGAGAGGTAGGAAACTTACCCGTTTCCAACTGGTACAATTTGGGCTGATAGAACATTCACACACCTGTACATTCCTAGCCACTGATTGCCCCAACCCAAAATGGGTAGATGTGATAGAGTCGATAATAGAAGTCCACACCACAGCTCAAGCGGCTTGTGCCGTTATAAATAACACAAAAACTATGGACTGCCCAGGTGTCTCTTGGCCATAGGCTTTCAAAGACTGTTTCTGGGGAGAATGGAATGCTGGGGGTGAGGGGGTGTTCCTTCCTTAGGAACTGTGTACACACCCGCCCTCCCCTCGCCCCCGGAACATTTTTATCAAGCTTTCTGAAACTGCTGCCTTTTGCTGCGGGATGGTGATCGGCTACCTGCACCACCAGAGAAGCATCCAGCTGCCTGAAATCTCAGCACTCACACACCTCCTCTACGGTCAGTTCAAAACACCGCAGGAGTCAAGGGTGCTTCCTAACATCCCGAAGGGAGCTTTGAACCATTTCAGAGGGGCGCGAACCGGAGACGTGAACACGAGGAGGAACAAAGGAGTAGAGAGACACGAGAGGGGGGCAGTTGGAATTGTGCCGCATTTGACTTCAGGACTGCACAAAAATGAGTCCTTAGTCTGCCCGTTGCTTTTATAGCTTGTTAAGGTGTATCCACCCCAGCCCTGAATGACCATGTGGGTCAGGGAGAGTTGTGGGAGAAGCAGCCGGACCTGCTGGAAAGGAAGGAAGGGAGCTTGAGTTGTCTGGCACCACCTCGGCGCTCTAAAAGAGGACAAACTAACCGACTTAGAGAAGAGGACGAGAATTAAACTGTTGTGTGCGACCAGGGTGCAAGCCCCGAGAACAAACCGCATGCAGTCCCCTCCCCGCCGCGGGGGCCTCGGACTGGGAGCTGATTGAGGACTTTATAAATTCTTGGTTCCAGAGTTCAGGATACAGGGCCGCAGAGGATCTGGAACTAGTGACAAACCGGGCAAAAATAGAAAACCTTGTGCAGTAATGAAGTCCGAGCCTTCCCTCACTCCTCCGAAGACTGGTTGGAGCTGACTGCGCTCCGGTCTCCACGCTGTGGCTTAGAAAATGCCCCGGAGTACAGACAGAGGGATGCGGGCATTGCTAGTGAAGAGCCCAATTCCCCCTTAGTCCGAGCACTGTTTCCATCTTGTGCTGAGAGCTAAGCAGGGAGAGAGAGAGCCTAGCCTAGCGCCTCTCCCAGAATCTCCCAGAGAAACAAAAATAAACAACCCTGTCAAATCAAAGTGAGGCTGAAACTGCCCGATCATACTTTTTTGGAGGGTGTGTGTGTGTGTGTGTGTGTGTGTGTGTGTGTGTGTGTGACAGAATCATCTACATTTAGCTCAAGCCCGATCTTGAACTTCTGCTCTCCCCAACCCCAACCCCGCCTTCACGCCCCCCTCGCCCCCCCCCAGTCCCTACGGACTTGGACCACCACTTCCTGCAAACCAGATTGAGGATGATCAAGAATGACCAAGAATGCTGCGACCCTCGCTCCCCTGAAGTCCAGTTTGTGTGAATTCCCCTGTTCTAAGACTCTAAGATCGGGACCTACCTCCCCACCTCGCTGGCATTCCAGCGATCGCAGACCAGAAAAGAACTGAGACTTTTGGGTTTCTCATCTAGCTCTTAGTTTGATAGCTAGGGATCTTAGAGTAAGGTTGACCTCTTTCAACACCTCCACACGTCCACCTACAATGTAAGGCCAACGCTGTCAGTGGGCACCTAACTCCAAGCCAGTCAGCACCAAGTACCAGAGTACCAGGAGCCCTGCCTGTGTGCTCTCCCGAGGCAGCACTGTGATGGTCTCAGCATCCCAGGTTCAACTCCCTTCCAGGGTCTCAGTGATAGCAGCCTATCCTGTCGCTTGGATTCTTCTTGGGGGTGGAACTCATTCATAAGAAACACAAGAACCACAGTAATTTTATTGATGGCATCAAGTATTGTCTTAGAGCCAGCCACTTCTGCCACTTAGCAGAGACCCTATGAGGGTATCTGGGGTACAGCATTTGCCTAACAGGCATGAAGTACTGGGTTCAAGTCCTAGTACCACAAATCATCACCATCACCACCACCACCACCACCACCATCCCTTGAAAGACATAATTTCCTGTTTCTGAATTGATCCCCTCCTTGTTGTTAGTTAAGAACTTAAAACTCCCAAAGAGCCAATTGTTCTGACATATTTCAATAGCAGGCACAAAGTTTTCCCTCCAGGGACCCTAATAGTTGGTTGCTTCAACTCCCATCAAATCTTGTGTCGGAAAACTCTAGCACCTTTCCCTCCTACTCCTGACTACGCCTATAAGGTCTTCTTAAATGCCTGTTGTATGTGCTGGGGACCAGGTACAGTTTCTGGAGCATAAAAGAAGTGCAAGCCAATATGGTTTGATACTGTCAGGGAGGGAGAGAGGGGACAGGTGACACCTGCACTCAAAGTCCTTTTCCTTTACACTAGAAAAGGTTTCTAGAAAATGAAGGGCAAAGTGGCCTTGTGTTCCCAAACTTCCTTGGCTTCTGTTGTCTGTGCATTGTGTCCCCTGGCAAGTGAGAATTTCCTTGATTCTTCTTGTTTTCCTGCCAGGTGAACAGTAGCAGAGATCTCAACAAACACTGCAACAATAAACCAGTAAACGAAAGGGTGCACTGGTGTGCTGGCTCCTTCCCTCTTTTAAAGCTTTTCAATGTTGCTGATCTTCATAGCAATTTATGATGTAGGTTCATTTGTTTATATTGAATACAGAGTTGAGAGAAACTGAAACTAAAGGGTTAGATGAATTTCTCAAGGCCGATGCAGCTGATTGTCAAACCTATGAGTGGATGGACGATGGATGGATGGATGGATGGATGGGTGGACGGACGAACGGACGGATGGACGGACAGACGGATGCTTCTTGAACTAAGTTGGATCCTCCTATGCTGACCTGGGATCAAGAGCATTTACTCAAAAGCATTGGCTCCTAGCTACATGCACTAACCTCTTGCCATACCCACCACCACACTGAAAGGGCCATGAGGAAACTCACTAGAAGAACCAACCCGGAGGTCTACGAGGTCTACTTCAGGTGATGCCTCTTCTACAGAAGACACAGCAAGAAACTCATTCTGTGCCACCTCTGAAGTTAAGTTGGGGAGGAAGGGAGAGGGAGGGAGGGAATGCCACTACTTGCATCTCAGGTGCCCTCACGTGCTCTTTAGGTTCTATGTCCTGCCCCCAATGGCAGAGATAATCAAGGAAAGCTGAAAGACACCACAGATGGTGCCAGAATGGGGTAACCTCAGAGCCAGGAATGGTGTAAGCTGGAAAGCAAGATGTCAACCAGCCTGCCACCTCTGGAGAAATACTCCCTCAGGGACACACAGCAGCACCCCCAGCACCCTCAGCACCCCTACTGACCCAAGGGAAGAGAAGGGGCCCAGAGTCCCTAGGCCATGGCTCTGAGACTTTTACTCCTCTCTGTAAAAACTCAGTGGGCTTTGATCGCCCTGATGAGCATCTATTGGTCAGGCCTGCCAGGAGAAAGTGCTCATATCTCTGCATTCTTCAGAAGCAGGATTATGTCCCGAGCGCCATCCCAGACCTGGCATTCTTCCGCCAGGAGGTCTTGAACATGTGTCATCAGTTTTCTTCCTGCGTCTCATCCCTGGAGTGAGGGCATCAGAAGTAATCATGGAATGAAAACATGCATCCTTGTTTTCTAAGATGGTGGAGGGAAACAAGGGGCCCCAAGGTCTACCAGGTTTCAGTCTACCTATAAGGGGGGAGCAGGTGCAAGGATATCTTACCAATTGCACCCCCACTTGGTGAGCAGGCTGGACTCTCCACAGGATGAGGGCATGCCTCACTGAAGAGCCTCTGGCTTGCCTTGGACAACATCAAGACATTGAAAACTCACTGGGACTCTATTCTGTTGCTAGCCACAAGCCTATCCCACCAGTCTGGTTTAAAAAAAAAAAATGACACAACTTGGAGAGAAGGTGGTCCTGTCCCTGAACTGGTTAAAGTCCCATAAAGTAACGTTCGATTCTAACTCCCTGTTACAGACAGTTTCTTACCTTGCCTCTGGGAACTCTACAGGCAGCTGTGACCCTGTGCAGGGAAGCCTGGGCTCAGTTTCTGTGGCCCTCTGGCACCTTGATAAAGAAAGTCTACTTGGGACTAGCAATGTTCCCTTGCCTTTTGCATTGGTGCAGTGTGGCCCGGCCACCACCCCTGCCAGGGGCCAGAGAGAAAGATCGGGAGTTCCTGGCTTTTCTTGTGGTCCTTCTGAGGCTTGGAGGGATGGCAGCGGTTCAGGGGCTTGTGAGGGCTGGAGCTGCAGCCTCTGCCAATCCTTGGAGGGGTGAGGAGTGGGTGAAGAAAGGGAGTGGTTTCCTTGGCTGAGTCCGCTAGGCTAGAATCTTCCTTAGAGAAAAGGCTTTGTCCTGCTGTTGCTCAGAACCTGACAGCTTTGGCCCCAGTAGGACTGGAAAGTGGGGTGGCACACTCCTCAGATCCAGGTTCCTCCCCACTTTCTGCAGAGGACAGCAAATGCAGAAGGTGGATCTGGTTTGGGGCGGTTTTGGTCTGCGGAATGTGGCGCCAGACAAACGTCCCACTCACAGACATAGACTGAGGTGGTATGAGGATCCTCCCCTTTCTTTTGTCATACAGTGGAGAATGAACCCCCTCACGTCCATTCTCACACACACACACACACACACACACACACACACACAGAGTTTTAAGAGACCCTAAGAGTCTTTCTGTCTCCGACGACGTGTGTCAGTGAGTGCAGGGTTGGGGTCCCGAGTCAGACTCCGACTCCTTCCTAGTGAAATCCACACTGGCCTCCACCCTTGCACGTGTTTTTCGGGGGTCTTGGTGTCTTGGTTCAGTTGGCTCTTGAATGAGGGGACTCCTGCGAAGGGTAAGGAAAAGCCCTGTTCTGTGGAAAGAGAGGCCACTGCTTGGAGTCTCAAACACAAGCTCTAAAGGAGGGGCGAGGGCCTCAGTGCCGCTCCGGTTACCCCTGCACAGCTCCGAAGCCTCGCTAGCCCAGCTCCTTTAGGCTCCAACCAGTCCAGAAAGCTGGTGTCTGCTAATCGTCTACACTTCGGTCTTCTCTGCCTCAGGAACCTCAGCCTTTAGTGCCTAGGCTAGGATCAAGCACTTCCAGAAAGACCCCAGTAGCCTAACAAGCGGCCTCCAGCAGGAAACCACCAGCCGGCCCCAAAAGGCGGCCTGAAGTCCCGTGGCACGGCCTACCCGGAGCGGGAGGGGGATTCTCTCTGCAACTCCCCCTTTTCCACGTAAATGAAACTTCACAGGTTTTGTGACCTTACGGTTGGTGGACGTTTCCATCAGAAACTGGGAGGGAGGGAGAGAGGGAGGGAGGGACGGAGGGACGGAGGGAGGGAGGGAGGGAGGGAGGGAGAGACCACAGACTTCCCATTCCAGGTGGGACTCGTTCGGCTACCTCCCCCAGGTGCCAGACCCCTGGGTAATTTCGTCCCCAGCTCCCTGCAAGTCCCAGGTCTTGCCCAACACGGCCGAAAGAAAACTAACCGAAAAAGTATACCATTACCCCAGCGATGGTTTCTTTCCTTTAGTTACTAAGTCTAGAAGCCAGGATTTTCTTCAAAGCTGCTGCCATAGGGTTAGAAGCGAGCAGGAGAGGGGACGCCGCCATAAGCCAGAGACGGTGAAAAGCCGCAGTCTGCACTAAGTATCCCCCCAACCCCATTCTCTCCACAGACAGGCCAGGCTCCTCGTCTAGTTGGGCATACCCTGGCTCTGCTCGCTTTAACGTCAGAATCGAGTTCTTAAATATGTCCTAGTTCCGTGGCTTCGGGTTGTTTGGAGTCTAGGTTTCTAATACCTTTGGAGTTAGAGAAGGAATCTAAGCAATAACTGAAAGCATTGAGATACAGGGGGGCACTAAAGTTTGAAAAGTCCAAAGGGAGACTTGAGGAACTGTTCCATCCCCACCTGAAGCCCAGAGCTGTTAGAGGCTCTCAGTGGTCCCAGCTCTTGTGAATAATTAGGGATAATAGCTAGCTCACAGTGTCTTTAAACTGGGGTCCTAGTGAGGGGTGTTCTATCTTGATTTACTCTCGCTCTCCCCTAACTGCGCTATGATCTTTCTAAAAAGTATTCCTTTTCATCAATCCAGCCCTCAGTCCAGAGCCAGAAGCCAGAAACCAGCTCCAGGGACGGAGTGGAAGGGGAGCAATAAACAGACTCCACAGCAGCCGGGGGCTTTAGCTCGTTCCTGCAGAGCGCTGCCTCCCAGGGTCCGGCGGCCACAGCAGCACTCTCCTCGCTTTCTTGGGCGGGAGGAGTTGCAGGAATTAGATGCTAGGCTGTATCTCTAAGGGAACTTGTGCCCTGGCACTACTCTGTGCCAAAAATTGTTAGGGACATTTTTGTTGTTGCTGCTGCTGCTGCTGCTGCTGCTCCTGCTCCTCCTGTTTCAACAAGTTCCCTAAAGATGGTTTCTATCTTAATGCATTTCACGTCATTAGAAGGAAAGTAGCGGGAAGGAGCAGGTTGTAGAAGAAGTCTCTACCTGTAAAAAGAAAAGCCTTCCTGAGAGTCGTCCTGGCGTCTGCATTAAAGTGCTGTGATGGAGTGGGGAACCTGACTCATTGGAGTGGGTGTCTCCAGGGGGAGATCTGCAAAGGTTTTACACGGGGGAGGGGGATGGTAGGTATTATTTTGTAGATGCTCCACACCCAGCTTCACATCTGGCATTTCCAGTCACTGCATCACTGCCCAATTTCATTCACCTCTTTAAAAGCGGGGCACTGGCACTTGGAAGAACTGCTCGCCAGTGCCTAACTATTGTGACCTTTCTGTCCCTTTTCTTGAGGTATCACTTTGGGTTGCTTTAAGCCATCACTAAACAGTCGCACAGGTACAGCCCTCGGACTCTAGGCTGGGCGCTCACTTAGCGAGGGCTTAGGGAGCGAGGCTGTGCCTGGTTGGAGTTCAGCTCGGCAGCAGGGCCGATTCCACACAAACTGAGCACGCTGCATCCCGACTCTGCTTAGGGGAAGCCATCTGCCGAACAGGCCCACGATCCTAGTTTGTTTCTTTGGAACCCCGTACCCAGGCAGAGTCACAGGTGGGGGTCGCCAAGCCCCTCAGTGCTGGGTGAAACCTCTACCATCCGTCAGGGGTCTAATCAGTAACGGGCTCTGGGGCTACTTTCCCTACTCCGGGCTGTGGCCATCTCCGCCATCTCCGGGCTTGTCCTGGTCCCCGATCTTTGGGATTTAACTAGCTCAGCACCTTCAGCAAGCCAGCACTCCAAACGGCAGTTTACAAACCGTAGTAAACATTTTATTTACAAGTTAAAGGCCTCCTAAGTGCAGCGCGTCCTTATGCCAAGACCCCTGGTGCTCAGAGGAACAGTTCCACCGAACACTTCACAGTGTGAGCTGCTTAGGGAGGGAGAACAGTTGAATTCTTTCTTTGGCGGGGGGTGGGAGTGGGGAACCTTAAAACTCTCCACTCTTTTGGGGGTTGTGGGCCTCAGGCAGCCAGGGCAGCAAGAGAGAAGGTATGAACCCCAAAGAGGCAGCCCACGGCGTCCGGCTCCCATCTCGGCGACCCTTGCCACCAACTTAAAGTGGGCACAGACTCCAGGCAGAGTTGGAGAAGCTGCACGCCATGCCCTCGGTCCAGTCTATAAACCTGCCAGCGGGGCTTGGGCGATCTCCGGGCTTTGAGGACTGCTGGTCACTGCGGGCTGATGCGCCGGGAGCAGCTCCGAGCAGTTGCTGCCGAGGCTGCTGGCGCTGCCCGCGTTGGCGCTGCTGCTACCCAGGCTGCTGGTGCTGCCGAAGGTGAAGCTGCTACCACTCGCGCTGCTGCCGGCTGTGATGAGGGCGCCCGCGGCTGAGGCCTTGATGACCGTAGTTTGGTGCAGGGACCTCTCCGTCCCCTCAGTCCGTTCCGTGTCGCTGGGGGCCATGTCCAGGGACTCTGAGTCACTGCTCTCGCTCTCGGCTTCACCCTCGGAACGACTGGGGCTCCTCTCCTCCGGTTCACCCTCGGCGGCGGGGACTCCGCCCGAAGGCTTCTCGCCTGCTTCCTTATCCTTGTCTTTCTGCGCCTGCGCCTCCTTAGAGTGCCGCCACTTCATCCTCCGGTTCTGGAACCACACCTTCACCTGTGCGAATTATCAGAAGAGATGCTAGATAAAGAACAAGCTCGCCGTACCTGGACTTACGCCCACCCCCGGTAAGGCTGGACAGCAAGGCGGACGCTTGCTTTGCCTCCGCTATGCAGACGCGGCGACCAAGCATAAAAATCCAGGCGCAATCAAGGCGTGAAACTCACCCAACCCACTAGGGACAATTCCTTAAGTGTGGCCCCTCGAATCTCAAGCCTGAAATGACCCGGGTACAAACTGGAAGGGCAGATTTTTACAAATTGCTTTGTCATCTCACCAAACTCATGACACTTGTAAGAAGGACTCAAGGAGCCCTGACACCCAAACTGCGTATATATTTCTACTGTGCACACCATGCCACGATTTTTGGTGACTCCGGTCTCCACACACTACCCAAAGCTATTCACTACAAAAAAAAAAAAAAAAGCAAACACACACACACACACACACACACAAACACCACTACTACCACCACCCTTCGAATTTTACAGACGGGGTCTCTCTAGAACCCAAGGTAACCTTGAACTTTAGAACCTCCTGCCTTCACCTCTTAGGTACTCAGACTATAGCTCTTGGCCGCCACTGTTTTAAGGGTGGAAGTGAGCAAAAGGACGGGAGAAATCAAAGAGTTAATCCCAGCAGAATGGCTTCTCTGCTGGGCTTTAAATAAAGGAAAATCAGTTTGCCATATGTGTGTGTGTGTGTGTGTGTGTGTGTGTACACACATATATATACATATATATGTATATATATTCTAAGAGTTGTTATAGACGGTCTTTGCGGGGAAACAAATTTCTTTTCCTGGGGACTCTGAAAATGCTGGAATTAAATGTGCAACATGGAGGAATAGGGGAGAGATGGAGCAGAGAATCTACATAAATATATGATGGGGGGGAACCCAACGCAGTCACACAAGTTCCAGCTTCCCCTTTAAAAATAACATGCACAGCTGGTAGATCGTGGCTGGGCTTTCCAGCGTGATGAGCGTGTGCTGAGGAAGCGCATTGTGTAACTGAGAACAGAAAGACACAGGGACAGAGGTCTGACAGCAGCTAGGAGAACGCAGCTCACTGGGGCTTCAGCACTGGAGCAAGAGGCCAACAGGAAGAGTGTGCTGTGGTCAAAGAAGAAGCCGAAAAGAAATTCTAATGAGAGAGAGAGAGAGAGAGAGAGAGAGAGAGAGAGAGAGAGAGACGGGACAACAGGTTTTCTAAATCAAGTCGTCGAAAACTACTGAAAAAAAATGTTCTTGGATGTTCTAAGAAAATCTTTTTTTTTTTTTTCCCTTTCCAACTCCACTGCCAACAGACACTATCTTTAGAGACTGGGCTGTCTGTTAGAAAGTGGGACTGGGACTGCTCCATCCTTGTCTTTAAGTAACACTAAACAATTCCGTTTGAAATTATATTTTCAGTTCCTCACAAGTGGGATTTCACAATCCAGCAGGGGCGGCGGCGGGAAACCAACAACAAGCTATTGACTTGACTTTTTTTATCTCTTCGGAAATAAACTGCCCCCTACAGTGAAGTGCGCTCTGGTCGAGTGTATAATTATCATCTCCCGTGGTCTACTTGTTTTCTCCATGGTCCTTTGGCCTCTGGGCCTGTTGACATACATCTTCAGGAATGGGCTGTTCTCTCCGCCCCCCCCCATCTCCATCCCTCCCCGCCTCTCCTCTTGCTTTGAGTTGCTCCACCACAAAGCCTTGTGAAATTCAAGACCTTGTATTTAGATGGCTGTAGCCTAGGAGTTTGAGCCCAAGAGGCTGCCTCCCCACCTTGTTTGTTTACCGTTCAATGCCTGCGGGAGAATGCCCAGAGAGTTGTCCTACCTGTGCGTCGGTGAGGCCCAGCATGGCCGCCAGCTGCTTTCGGTCTGGTTTGGTCACGTACTTCTGGATCTCAAACCTCTTCTCCAGGCCTTTTCTTTGCAGGTTGGAAAAGACAGCACGGGACCACGAGCGCTTCCGCTTGTATGTCTGTGGCATGGTGTCCTTAGTGAGCACGGCATAGGGACCTGCCGACCAGCAGGAAGAGAGAGATTCAGAGCCACTTAGTGTCGTTAGGGCCACAGCCTTCCAGCCTTCTTCTGGTGTCATAGATACTTAAAGGTGTTTGACATTTACACTCCTTTGCTTGTGTGGGAATGGCCAAAGACGCTCTTAACACATCTTTTCAGGCCACTTTAGGCCTAAAACCGCTAAGAAGAGAACGCTACTCCATAGATTCGTTCAAGAAAAAATGCACAAACCAAATGCAAAGCCGACAGGCTAAAACAATTGGGATTGTCCCTGGGGCCTAAATGGCCTGCTAGTGACAATCCTATATTTCCCTGGATATGTCTTTCAGAGAAGATATAACCAGCCAAGCAAAATGTGTGTGTGTGTGTGTGTGTGTGTGTGTGGTGTGCGCGCGTGCCCATGCACGAGGAGTGTAAAACCCTCACCTTTGAATACTTCATTTTCAAATCACCCTCTCTGGGCGAAAAGAATAGGGACAGTGACACACACACACACACACACACACACACACACACACTATCTTGGCTCCCCTAGCATGGTCTTCTCCAAATGTCCCACTAAGAAGAACATCAGATTTCTCTCCTAGGACTTAGGAGGTTCCTACTCCCAACTACTGGGTTTCCACACTGCCGCGGCATTGGCTAAACTCGGGGAATTTTTCTACCTGGAAACGTGTCTTGGAATTGATGCTGAACAGAATTTCTTGGGTTGGAGCTTAAGGGGCTGAGGATGGCAGACGCCTCACTAATGGGATCTAGAGATGCGAAGAACTGTCCCGCTGAAGGCTGCAGGCCGGCTAGATGCACCCCTGCAGGCCGCCCGCCGGTTAGCAGCGACGTGAGATCTGGGTAGGGGGAGAAAAGAGTCGGTTACACAAACTCATACGCTCTGGGCAGATTTGTTCCTCCTCTCCCTTCTCCCCTTTCGAACTCAAAAAGGACCCTTTATCCACAAGAAGCTCCTTCTCCGACTGCCACCTAAGAGTGGGGCCTGAACTGCCCCGGAGTGTGTGTCGAGCCAGTACACTCCATAGTGAGAAAAGGCTTTTCAGAAAATGTTGCTAAAGTGGTCGTTTTCGGACGACGCCTTCCAGGAATTCTACAAACCCCTAATTTACACCCTTCAGGCCCCCCGCTCTGCCTTCTCCCTTCAGGAGCTTAGACTGGCCGTTTTACTTCCCCGAAATTCTGAAGAAGGATTTTCCCCGGAAATCAAATAAATGCAAAGTGTCATCATGCTGAGATTTCCCTGTCAGAAAGATCTAGGTCTTTCTGCAGATATTTCATTCAAAAGATGGATTATACACGCTTTTGCAAAACTTTGCAGCCGCCAGAGTACGGACACCCCTTCTGTGCTGTTTAGGCAACCCGAAAGTTGTTTGTTGTTTGGTTGTTTTTTTTTTTTTTAACATATGGAATAGCTGACTTTTACACGTCACTACGTTTTCTTTCATTTCGTTTTCTTCTCCCTCATTTTGGCCTTAAATATAAAAGCACCCCAAACCCGTATGACATCAGGCCCCTTAGGGGTGGTTGTGAGGCCTGAGGCCTTCCAGCAAGACGTACCTCTCAGAGTGTTGCCTTCCTTGACTTTTGGGTCAAATTCTGCAGACAAAATTCGGTCGATACCAAATTTGAGGTCTTTGCTGGAGGGGGCAGGGGCGGAGCCGCTATGGTGGGGGACCAGCCGCGTCCCCGAAGTCGGTGGCTGCAGGGAACCCGCCCGGGGTGGAGGCGGGGGCTGTTGCTGCGGCTGCTGTTGCTGCGTTGGTGGTTGCTGCGGGAGATGCTGGTGGTAGGCGGCGGAGAGAGGAGACAGCCGCTGAGGGAAGCCAGCGGGGACTTCTGAGGGCGCCACCACCGGGGTGGGACGGAGCGGGGACCTGGCGGCAGCTTGGAAGGAGGCGTGCGGGTGCACGGAGCCCAAGTGTGCGGTGAGAGCTGCCGAGGCCCCCACCAGTCCCTCCGCAGCGGGCCCCGGCTCCCCGACGCCGGCGTGCAGGATGTCCGCGATGCAGAAAGAGGGTTTCTTGACAGCGGCCGGGTCCAAGGCGAAGGAGCAGCCGCCCGGGCCCGCCGAGGAGCAGTAGGCGGCTGACCAGAGACTAAAGTTGGAAGCGTAGAAGGGAGCCAGGCCGGCTGCGAACATCCTGGCAGGATCCCGGCGGGGTCCTGGGTGAGTGGGGAAGTGGGTGGGTGCTCGGGGAGAGGCGGTGTCCCAGCCGAGCCCGAGCTGCTTTCGGTTCTCTGCCCGCCCTGAAGCGGAGGGCCAAGCGGGGAGCCCTAGCGCCACCGAGGGACGAGGCAAGGGCCCGATCGCCGCCCGCCACGGCCTGGGCCCCTGGCTTGGCTTGAAAGGCGGCGGGGCGGGCGTGCTCCCGGCCGGGTGGATGGAGGCGATCGCCCGGCTCTGGGGCGACGAGGCGGGCGCGGCCTCGCTCTGCTACTCCGCAGAAGCCGGGGAGACAGGGGCCCGACACCGAAAGAAAACCCAAACAGCTAAGCCCTAAGAGCTAAATTTAAAACAACAATAATGATCCGTTAGTTTAAAAAAAAAAAAAGGAAAAAAACAACAACAACAAAAAAAAACTCCTCTCTAAAAACTCCCAAAGTTTTGGCAGGAGCTTTCGAGTCAGACCCGGGGTAGGACCTTGATCCGTGCGCTCATTGGACGTCTTCGTGACCAATGGGACTCCAGAGTGGAGGGAAATTGGGAAAGAAGGGGCGTGGCCCACTCTCGGCCACGCCCTGGCCACGCCAAAGTGTTTTCTGCGGCCGCGTGGGCTGAGCTGAGTACTGAGCGTCTCTGGGAGCCGCTTAGGGGCCGAGAGTCGTCTCCTCCGGCCTCTGGCTGTCCTCTGTCCCCTGCAGCTCGGGGACCCCCCAGCCGCAGAGCCTCGGAATCGGTCTCAGGAGTTTTCCTGGAGCTGCTGCGGAGGGGATCACTGAGGCTCCGGTACTCGGCTGCCGTGCACCCCTTAACCCCACCCCGGCAGACCACGCTGGCGGTCCACATGCTGTCCCTTCTGTATTCTGCTCTCACGCGACTTTCCTTCTCTCTGCTTTCATCCAAGTGCTTTTATTACAAGTCCTAGGTAAAGGTCCTATCTTCTCGGCTCCCCTACAACCCAGAATCCCGACCCAAATCTACTGTAGCCCGCTGATTTCTCAGCTCACGGGAGCTCCTCCGAGAAGCCAGGAGGAGGTCTGGTCGCAAATTATTTTTCTTCTGAGCTGTCATTCCAGTGACAACTTGAAAGAGTGACTTTTCAAACAAAATAAGATAGATGGCTCCAAACGTCTCCCTTAGACACAGCCAAACTTTTGCCCTGAGTCTCGGAATCAACAAGGAGTGCAGCCCCAGGAGAGCAGCACGCGTGTCCCCTCTCTGCACCTTGTAGGAAGTGCTACCCTCCGCGGCCACCACATCCCCGGGTCACGTGGGGTCCTATGTTTTGCAAGTGCCAGGGAGCGGTTGCCTTTGCGATTAAATACCTACTTTTAATTCAGTGGCAGTTTTTCCAGGATCCGCTTTGGCCTGTTGGAGGGAGACACTGTCCGAGCCTCCACAGCCAGCGCCTTCCGTTCTCGCTAGGGTCTTTAGAACTCAGGCTAGGTGTAGTGGGGGTTTTCTGTCTCATCAACATCTCTATTTTAAGAATTCGTTCTCTTTTAAATTATAGTCAGAGTGGATTTCCCCGCCCCTCTCCCAAACAGACCACAGGCCACCCAGATGAGCTGTTGTTACACATTTCAGGAAGAAAATAAAATAACGGCAATAACGAAACCACCAAATCTTTTGTTTTCGATTGTCCAAATAAGTGTCTCCGGAATGACATTCCAAGGCAGGCTTATTTCAAGATACCAAAAGCCCGAAACCGCAAGGGAACTGCCAGGCTACTGCTCAGGTTTGGTGGGGACTCCTGAGTTAATGTCTAACAGCGTCGTGGCCCTGGTCGCTGGCCTGGCCAACATTAGAGGAAGCCTTTCTCCTGGGTCGCAGGCAATGGCTAATCAATCACAGGATATGATGTCCCAGCATCAGGGACAGGGGGCTATATCAAGAGATAGAGGGGTATTGACAGTTGAGGGCAGTGGTGCCTGGGGAGAGAGGAGCCGGAAGTCCTGTCTAGCAAGGAGCAGGGGGTGGGCTTATGACAAGTACTGGAGGCGAGGCTTGGGCTAACGTTCTGGTGTGATGCGGTGAGAGATCGATTCATCAACTTCACTGGGTATTAGAGAAAGCAGGCCACTAGCTTAGGGAGAGAGCGCTAGGCAGCCCTGCTCTCTTGCCCGTCTTTTCTAGCAACCTTGTAATTGGGTTTTGATTCCAGTTTAACCTCAGACGTCCAGATAGGGAGCAGCCTATAACCAAGTCCCAGTTCAAAATGACGCTTCGCCCGGAGGCCTGCACCTTCTCCTCCTCCCCTAGAAATAAGGCTCCCGCCCCTTTCCCCTCTTTGCTCTGTTTGCGCGGGCTGAACCGGAGTCGTGCGTGTAGAACCCGAGTGTTCTTGGTGTCTGGCAGCGTTCACAGCCCGCTCGCGTCTGCGGCACTAGAAGCCCGGGGTGCTCGTAGCTCAAAGGCTAGGCTGCAAAGGGCTGCTTGGTCCGCAGCTCAGCGGCTTTACGTGCATCATCTCCGAGCGATCCTCCCGTTCTCCGTTCTCCCATTGCAGCCGTTGCAGCCCTGCGTAGCCCTGTCACCTGAGGCCTAATCGGAGCTCTGGGTGGCGGGTGGTGAACGAAGAAGAGAAGAGAAGAGAAGAGAAGAGAGGAGAGGAGAGGAGAGGAGAGGAGAGGAGAGGAGAGGAGAGGAGAGGAGAGGAGAGGAGAGGAGAGGAGAGGAGAGGAGAGGAGAGGAGAGGAGAAGAGAAGAGAAGAGAAGAGAAGAGAAGAGAAGAGAAGAGAAGAGAAGAGAAGAGAAGAGAAGAGAAGAGAAGAGAAGAGAAGAGAAGAGAAGAGGGAAGAAAAGAAAAGAAAAGAAAAGAAAAGAAAAGAAAAGAAAAGAAAAGAAAAGAAAAGAAAAGAAAAGAAAAGAAAAGAGGAACGGAAAGGAAAGGAAAGGAAAGGAAAGGAAAGGAAAGGAAAGGAAAGGAAAGGAAAGGAAAGGAAAGGAAAGGAAAGGAAAAGGGGTGGGGAAGGACTTTGGAACAGCGGATCTCTCTTGCTTCAGGCCCAAGCCTCACCCCTGCAGGCCAGTCGCTTTTGCGGGAGCCTGAACACTGCCCTCCTCCTTACCCCCTACCCTTCATAACCAAGAAAGCAGCAGGAAGCCCAAGGCTCGCCCGGAGTTCAGGTCATCTCCTGTTTTTTTGATGGGCTCAAACTTGGACTAAATGAGCGGATATGCCTGCGAGATTGGTCTCAAAATAGAAGCGGTCCTAGTATTTTAGGATACTGCAGAAATCCTTATTTCTTCCGGAGAAAAACTCTATAATGACTCCTAGCACTTCCCCTTTCAATATTTGTGCAACTTTATCTCCACCGGCAAGTTGCTGCGGTGACGCAAATCCGCTCTTCTGTATTACAACTTCCAAAATAAATGCACGGAAATCAATTCCCTTCTAGCAATGAAAATATAAATACACAGCTGCGACTTTCGCCTTTAATCTTTGCTTTCCGAGAGTCCCTGGGCTGTAGTGAAATGAATTAGCCCAGAGTTGTTGTTGCCTTGCGCCTGGACAGGGAGGCCCTAGGGACAGAGGCGTGGACTCCCAAGGGACCTCGTAACCACCAGGGAGAGAAAAGGGCCCGATTAAATCAAATTACTTGAACTTAGTTCACACACACACACACACACACACACACATCCTTTAAAGTGGCTGAAAATTTTGCAAGTTGCTGCTGTGCCTGGGGCATCTGCCCATTTTTTGATTGCTGTCTATACAATCTGCAACCAGCCCTCCCCTTTTTCTTTTCCAGAGAAGGCACACAGCCAAAGATTATTTCGAAATACCAGGAATAGTCAAGGTCAAGGCAGGTCCCCTTTAGAATTTGACAAAGTGGCTTATGGGGATTTGAGATTGAGGGAAGGACTGGAAGCAAGCACAACACTCAGGAAGAGACGGGTCTGCTCTCTCTTTGGCTCCCTCTTGTTCCGAGGAGCAAATTCTTGCTTTAGACCCAGGGACACACAAAGTCTGCTAGAGAGCATGCTAGGCATTCTTTATTGCAAGAATACTCAAGGTGGACCTAACCGAGCAGAGCTGTGGTGGACTTCTGTTTCTGTCTTAAGATTCTGGGGAATACAATATGTAAAGTTACTGCTATCTTCACATGGGACTCCATCTCCCCGTTCACTTTTCAAATTCTGTCAAACATGCTATCTACTCCGGGTGGGAGTTGTTTTGTTTTGTTTGGAAGGAGAGAGATTAAGTATCTGTAATCACAAAGGAAGAAGAAACGAAGCATATCATGGTATTTAAGCATTTGAGAGACTCGCCTGCTCCTCCACCAGCTAGAGTTAGATTTATGGACTGCCGGATCCAGCTCACAATTGTTGGTGGATGCAGGACTTCAGGGGGGGGGGGCTTTTAAATATTACAGTTTAGGCTCTAGAGAAAGAGAGAGAGAGAGAGAGAGAGAGAGAGAGAGAGAGAGGCTATGAGGGAGAGGATTGTTCTAAATAGACTCACCTGTTTTCTGAGCCCTTAGTGTTGATTACTCGGGCTGGAGAGACAGGGAGGGAACTTTCTTTTTTTTTTTTTTATTAGATTTTTTTTAATTTTTTTATTCTATATTTTTTTGTTTACATTCCAAAGGCTTTCCCTTTCCCAGTTCCCACACACACACACCATATGTCCCATAAGTCCTCTCCCCCCCAACTATTCCACAATCCCCCATGCCCCTTCCCCCCTGTCGCCGGCCCCCCACCCCCCAACCCCCCACCCCTCCACCCCCCCACCCCCCACCCCCCACCTCTCCACCCCCCCACCCCCCCACCACCACCCCCCCCCCGCGGCCTCCTGCCCCCCCCCCTGCACCATTTCCCTGTTCTGGTACTCTCCTACAAAACTGGATCCAATCTTTTCAGACCCAGGGTCCTCTCCTTTCTTCTTTTTGGGAATCATTTGACTTGCTAATTGTGTCTTGAGTGTTTAGAGCTTCTGGGCTCATTAATATCCACTTATCAGTGATTGCATTTCATGTGTATTCTTTTGTGATTGGGTTAATTCACTTAGGATGTTATTTTCCAGATCTAACCATTTGCCTACAAATTGCATGAATTCATTAATTTTAATTGCTGAGTAGTATTCCATTGTGTATATATATATATATATATATATATATATATATATATATACACATTTTCTGTATCCATTCCTCCTTTAAGGGATATCTGGGCTCCTTCCAACTTCCGGCTATTATAAACAAGGCTGCTATGAACATAGTGGAGCATGTGTCTTTACTGTATGCAGGGGAATCCTCTGGGTATATGCCCAGGAGTGGTATGTCAGGGTCCTCTGGAAGTGTCATGCCCAATTTTCTGAGGAAATGCCAGACTGATTTCCAGAGCGGTTGTACCATCTTGCACTCCCACCAACAGTGGAGGAGCGTTCCTCTTTCTCCACATGGGAGGGAACGTTCTATGAGGAAGATGGAGCAGCAGGACTGAAGGCATCTGTAGCCATTTATCCACACATACCCTTCCCCATTTCCCGGGTGTGCCAGGCTCTCTGATGACCCACCCTCTCCTAGGACCATAACCTCCCCCTTTAAGCTTTATTTATACCATAGGTCTGGGACCCCAAACTCCAGGCCCTTTGGGGTCCAGTCCCACTTGCCCCACTTGTCTCCCTGCTTCCTTTCTCTCATTCTTAGGGTGCATCACGTCATAGATATGTAGACACTTGGCTCTCCTCTTTGTCCTCTCTCTCTCTCTCTTTCTCTCTCTCTCTCTCTCTCTCTCTCTTTCTCTTTCAATGGGGAGTGACAGTCAAGGTAAGCCGTTCAAAGTCTGTTCCCGTTGTAAAAGTCATCTTCTCTGCCTACCCAGCTCATTGCTACATCCAGTAGAGAAATGCCACAGGCTTCAGGCAAGCACCACATCTCAGAACTTTACAGCACTGACGCACAGTCATCTGCAGTGAAGACATGTCCCACCACGGTAGAAACGGAGGAGCCTCCGGTCAGGCCACACTGCTTACCATTTATTCATTCTCAGGTGTGTGCTCATTAGCTTCCAGAGAGCTAGCCATGATGCTCCGGTTGTTTCCTAGAGTACTGAAACTGAGTGGTTTATTGTTAAGGGGAGAGATACAGTCCAGGTACAGTACATAGTAACTCCATGTCTAAAACAAACCTGCCAGCCAGGAGACAGGACAGTCGTGCCAAGCAGTACTTCTTTAAGAAAACACACCCTTTCAGAGGTCTGAGTCTACACCTTCCTTTCACACCCCTGAATTGAAGCAGTTGTGAAATCATAGCAGAATCCGCCAGCCCTGTCTTAGCACAGCAGATCCAGGCATCTTCTCCTTAGGCAAAGTCAGTTCTCTGCTGACACCTGCTGGACTATCCATACGCCAGCAACACTGTTGGGGTGAAAGTGCTCTCTCTCTCTCTCTCTCTCTCTCTCTCTCTCTCTCTCTCTCTCAAAAATGTGGGTTTCTAAAATTAGCTCTGAGCTGTGGCCTTTTCCTTATAGCCTGCCGACAGTGTGGACAGCCTTTAGGTCCTACGTTAAAATTCCCCAGACAGGGTGAGGGACTCAGTCATCTGCCATCAGTAACACTGCACTGATACTGACTGGACAGTTCTCATGGCCAGTTCACAGGTAGGATCTCACTCCCCACCCCCAAGGTGTAGGGGAGAGAGAGAGTATTTGGGACTTAGGAAATGGATACTCAGAGAGGTTAAGTGGCTCATCTAAAGTTACCATTGTCAGGAAATGGTGTTTCAAGAGGAGGGGGCTCTGTCAGTCTGAAGCTCCTCCGTCCACACCGTCAACACTAAGTAGTCGTGTAGAATTTCAATGCTTTTCAACTCCATAATATGAATAGCCTTTCCCTTCTGAGGCCAACAATCACACACACACACACACACACACACACACACACACACACAGCACATATATCGCCTGTGTCTGAGTGTAAAGTAATAGAGTCTCCAAGGGCCTTGGAAGAGAATTGGAGACAGCAGAAGCCAGGCCCAGAATCACAAAAGGAGCCTTCCTGCTAAAGCCTTGGCCTCGCTTCAAACTGTCTTCCAGGAGACCAGGATGACATCAAAGGTAGGTGAGGTGAGACAGTCTGAGATGTGTGGGTGTGGGGCTGAGAGCACTGGGTGACCCCCCACCCTTAAACAGACCCCACTGTGGGACCCGTTTTGCTGAATGAGTTGTGAACAACCTTCTCTCCTTAGTTGTTTCAAGAGCACCATCAACGGCAGTCTAAGAACATTAAGTAGAAACTTCTGGAAAAAAAATATTTGTTTATAAGGCTAAAATTGTGTGCAGTTCTAAGTATGTGGCAAAGTCTCATACCAGCCCGTACCAACTTACCCAGAACAGAGATCATCCGTGCTATATGGATGACCCACCTGTCGGCCATCTGCCGGTCAGTTGGCAGCCATCGGGATTCTCAGATCACCTCTTGTGGTACCTAAGTGTCTGAGGTTGACTCACACTGTCATTGTAGCCCCACACTGTGACACCCCCCTCGTTTTATCTTATCACAGGTACAGTGTCCCACTTCTGCACAAGGATGAACATGGCACAGTGAGGTCCTCCTGGAAGACAGACCACACACGCCCTGGCTGGGGAGGGGAGCAGTTGTGCTTGTGTGTGCCTGTGTGTACTGTTGGTGGCGGGACACGCCTTTTCACAGGCTGGAAGTGAAGCCGTGTCAGTCATGTTCTGGCCCTCTAAAAATGAGCTAAGATGAGCCTTTATGTTTAGATTAATCGCCTTCTGTATTTTGCAACAGTAACATGAAGCTAACAGTTTTATTAAAGGTGTATTGTGATTTTGGGGGGCGGGATCACTTAACCTTTCCCTATTTATATCCTGCCTTGACCATTTAGGCTCTGTGGCAAAACTCCCATGCTGTACAAGCCTGGAGGTAGAAATGTCTACGCCCTCCTAACAGGTGTCATAATGTTCCCTACCCTTCTCTGGACAGCCCTCCACTCCTTCCCAGGGCTCTCCACGGCAGATTTCCTGGGCAGCCTCCTGTCTCTGGAGATCACAGCTCCTGCAGCGAGAGAGCCTGCTACCAACCAGCTTCCCTGACCGTTGAAACCCTTCCTTTGCTTGGGTTCCATTTCAGCGCTCATACTCCTTCAGGGATCCCAGGGCTACCCATGACCAGTCTTTAAAAGGAGAAAAAAAAGAAAGAAATGAGAGAGAAGGGGACAGTGACATCTATGTTTTCTCCAAGCAAATGCGGAAGGTTAATTCCAGGACAAGCAGGCAATCGTGGTTACAACCCAGAGATACAGTGTTCTCTGAAATACAACTGTTTAACAAGTTCCTCTGTGAGAGTAGTGTGTGTGTGTGTGTGTGTGTGTGTGTGTGTGTGTGTGTGTTGGGGGATGGGTAACATGTGAAAACATGGTGCGTGTGCTCCTGTAAGCTCTCAGAGAAAAGAGGACACTGTGTGTCCTGCTTTATTGATCTCCACCTTAATACCCCAGGGATGAGGTCTTTCACTGGACCTGGAGCTATGCTGGTTCCAGCAAGCCCCAGGGATCTTTCTGTCTCTACCTCTGCCTGCTCAAGTCACAGGCGTGTAGCACTAAGCCCAGGTCCTTCTGTGGGTGCTAGGGATCTAAGCTTGGTCCTCACACAGGCAGAGCAAGCCTTCTTCCCTGAGCCGTGTGTGCGTCAGAATGTGTCCTCATTTCTCCGTCTCACTCGATGCCTGTGTTCCATTGTGAGGGCGATGCTCTTAGTTGGTGTAGAAATCTCGCAGCATTTTTTAAATTTGGACATTCTCTAAGAACTAGAGAAAATGCAACTATTTATAAAGCTTCTATGTGAAGATTGTAATTTTAATCCTATGTCTAATAACAGGGATGATCCTATTAGAGGGGCATAAGATTCTCAAACCAAGCTTCAGATCAATGGGAGGGGAGGTCCTCGGTCCTATGGAGATGCCTCAGTGTAGGGAAATCGAGGGTGGGGAGGTGGGGAGGTGGGGAGGTTGGGTGGAGGAACACCCTCATAGAAGCATGGGTGGGGAGGATGGAATGGGGATTTCCAGGAGGGGGAGAAATTCGGTATGAGGATAACATTTGAAATGTAAATAAAGAATATATTCATAGCCGGGCGTGGTGGCACACGCCTGTAATCCCAGCACTTGGAAGGCAGAGGCAGGCGGATTTCTGAGTTCGAGGCCAGCCTGGTCTACAGAGTGAGTTCCAGGACAGCCAGGGCTACACAGAGAAACCCTGTCTCGAAAAAACCAAAGGAAAAAAAAAGAATATATTCAATAAAAAAAATCTTGTGCTACTCTTTTTAAAAAATATTTATTTGTTTTCCCCTTCTAATTATAGATCTAAATTTTTTATTGCATTTAGTGTGGGGGGGGTTAGAGGATAACTTGTAGAAACCAGTTTTCTCTTTCCACCATGTGGCTTCTAGTGATTGAATATTATAAGACTTGGCCTGACTGGCAGGTACCTTTTCCTGATGAGGCATCTCATGGACTATTGAAATGTAAATATAAATAAATAAATAAATAAATAAATAAATAAATATTTTTCAAAAAAGAGTTGGGAGCACATGCTGCTCTTACCCAGAATCCTCATGACAGCTCACAATCACCTATAACTCTAGTGCTAGAGAACCTGATGCCCCCTTCTGGCCTCTGGTAGGTAGTACATGCACATAATGCACAGACAGAAGACAGATAGAAATGGATACAGACATAGATGATATAGAGAGATAGATAGATAGACAGAAATAGATATAAGCATAGAGAGATACATATATACATGTGAGAGATACATAAATACATGATAAAAATAAACTTTTTAAAAGGGGTTTCAGAACGGCTAGAACGTAGGCAAGGCCAGATCTTCTAAAATCAGTGTCTAATATGAAGGAAACTTGGGACACTCAGCCCTAAATGGGATGACTCCACCAAATCTCTCCCTTCAGGGCACAGGGAACTCAGCAGAAGAGGGGGTGGAAAGGTTGGAACAGCCACTGAGGCTGTGCAAGACCATGGAAACAGTGGCCTCTAGATAAACAGGGCTGCTGCGCACGTGAACTCACAGAGGCTGTGACGGGACGGCACACACATGGCCTGCATGGGTCTAAGACAGATGAGGTCCCAGAGCTGAGAGGGGGACAGGAAACAAGTCCCCATCTTCTTCACAGAAGTGATCTCCAACTAACAACTGCTTACACTGGAAAATTTAGTCTTCTCCAAGAGAGTCTGACTGTGTACACAATCCACACTTGAGGGCGGGCCCAGCCGCAGATGGCCAGCACAAAGCGAGTTCTGTGGTAATTTCCCAGATTTTGGTCTCATAATGCTTTGTCTGGGTATTTTTTTGTTTTGCCCTGCAAGGCTTTGCTCGCGTCTCAAGGTTTCTGGTTTTCTGTTTTTGTAGGATGTCTGTGTGTGCTTTTCTGGTTTGTTTGTTTCGTTTCTTTGTTTTGTTTGTTTATGTTGTTTTCTTTGATTGTTTGGTCCTATTCTTGTGTGTTTTTATTGTATATTACTTTATTTTAGATGTCTGTTTTCTAAAGAGAGAGAGAGAGAATGAGGGTGTGGCTCTGGCTGGAAGGGCATGTGGAAGGATGTGGGAGGAGATGGGAGGGAAACTGTACTCAGAACATGTTATATGAAGGAAGGTTTTTTTTTTCAATAAAAAGTAAATTTTCTAGTAACAAACAGGACTCCGAAATCTACACCTGAGAAAAGAATGGGAGAGCCTCATTCCTGCACCTTCGCTGATACAGTGTGAGCCCAGCCAACGGCTCCAAGATCAGAGCTACACAAGGTTGTCATTGCTCCTTCAGGAAGAACGGCTTGCAAATTGCAAATGATGTTTAAACAGGGTGAATTTTGGAGTTCTAATCTACGACATGCCTTGAAAATAAAGGTGATTATTTTAAATCGGGTTTTTTTCCCCCTGAGCTTGGATTTACAACCTTGGATTCCAAAATGCTTAAAGCAGTTCTGATGTAATCTCAGATTCATTGTTTGCTGCATTTGGAGACGCTTATGAAGAATGGGAAATGACCAAACCACAGAGACAAAAAAAAAAAAAAAAAAAAAAAAAAAAAAAACTCCAAATTTTAGAAGAGTTTTAAGCCCCAGGCTAGATATTTCCTGGAAATACCAGCCTAGAGTATTAAGTATCATTTGTTTGCATTTTGAAAATCCTATGAGGTCCAGTGATGCAGAGAAAGTTTTTTCTTAAGAAACATGGTTAAGAACACTGAGTGCTCTTCCCAAGGTCCTGAGTTCAATTCTCAGCAACCACATGGTGGCTCAAAATCATTTTTAATGGGATCAAATGCCCTCTTATGGTACATCAGAGGACAGCGACAGTGTACTCACATATATAAAATAAATAAAATTTTTTAAAGAAAAAGGAATGTCAAACAAATAACATTTATTTTTAAAATTATTAAGTTTGTTGAGGGGCTCATTCATTACATTATATATAATGTAATATATAGGTATGATATTATATAATCACTATAATATATGTATGTTATATATACATATATTGTGTATGCATATATATAATACCGATTATATAATATCATACACATATATGTATATGCATATATATACATACATATATATATATGTATATATATATATAATACTGATCCAAGTACTATGAGCCAAGAACTACTCTAACACTGGGAACTCAGCTGGAAAACCCGAAACCTCCTGCTTTCAAGCACAAGCTTTGTAGCAAAACAGGAAGACGAGTGACCAGATGTGTCATTGCTAATGGTGACAAATGCTGGAAATAAAAATAAAGCAGGAGCAGAGGACAGATGCAAAGAGCCGCGCTGGGGAACAGCGACATCGTCTCTATAAACAACACACCTGACAGTGACTGCACGGTGCTACTTCAGCAGGAGGCCATGGGGTGATTGGTGGTGGGGTGCTTGCTGATTGAATTCTTTGGCATGACACTCGGTAACTGGCATGGGGTTTGATTCCAGCCCAGCCCTGATTAACACTACTCATTATGATTAGATGGAGCTGCCCAGACATTATACCAAAAATGTAGGGCAGCAAACACCAAGGGTAGTCAAGAAGTGAGTGGAATTCAGAGAGGAGGGAGGTTCTCAGAAGGGCAGCTAAGGGGCTAGGGAGATGACTGCCTGTGCAGTGTTCGCCGCACAAGCAGGAGGACCTCAGACTGGATCCCCCGCGCCCGCCCGGCAGCTGGGTGTGGCACTGTGTTCCTGGAACTCCAGGCTAGAGAGATGAAGACAGGAAGATCTGGCCAGAGCTTGCTGGCCAGCTGCTGTAGCCAAATGAGTGCATCCTGGGCTCTGTTAGAGATCCTGTCTCAAAAACTAAGGCGGCACAACCTTAAATTCCACTCTGGGGAGGCAGAGACAGACAGATCTCTATGAATTCCAGGAGAGACTGGCCAATTTCAGGCCAGCCAGGATACACAGTGAGACCCTGTTTCAAATAGAAAACAAAACAAAACAAAACAAAATACCCTAAGCTGGCAGATATCAGCTATCAATTGAAGGCCTCTACATTTGCACACACATACACACACACACACACACACACACACACACACACACACACCAATACACTGATACCACTGTCACAACCACCTTCACCACCAACAACAAAAAACCCTTCCGGTGTTACCATTTCAACAAGCGATTCTCAAACTTGTCACTGCTAAGTTTGAAATGAACCAAAACAGCAGCTTAGGAGCTTCAAACTGTCCCCCAAGCTGAAAGGTAAACCGACCACAGCAGATGCCGGTCCTCTGTTCCCTCCTGGCCCCAAACAAACAAAAGCTGAAAGGTAAACTCTCTGGATAATAAATTTGGTTAGCTATCTCCTATCTCAAGCCCCCATACTGAGTTTGGGCCACACAAAACAGCCTTTAATTAGCCTAGTTAAGAGCCAGCGGGAAGGGGGTATGGTAAATTATTTTGAGCCAATAGGTCACACCATCCCAGGAAGAAAGCAGTTTTTGCAACTACCCCAATACAAGTCGAAGGACAAAGACTCCGTGTGGCCGATTCCTTGTTCCTCTCCCGGGTCTTCTACCTCTGGTCCTTCCTGCAACACACGCTACCCTCTGAACTCCGATCTCGTTAGAAGCTTGCTTGGGCTCTCTTCTGTCCTCTGCTCTGTCTTTTGTCTGTGAAGACGATCTAGGGATCTAGGGAAGACATCCTCAAGTTGACTCACGCAAGGACTGAGGTCGGTTTCCAGCTCTTTGACTAACAATGGTGTAAAAACAATAGATACTGGCTGTGCATGCCTTTAACTGCAGCACCCAGGAGGCAGAGACAGGGTGATCTCTGTGAGTTTGAAATGATCTTGGTTAGTGAACTCCAGGTGTATTGGCATAGGCTAGACATACAAGATGGGAGAATGTGCAAAAATAAACTCTAATCCCAGCAAAGGGGTTTTCAACAATGGTGACAGATAAATCCAATGGGAAAAGATAAATTTTTTCAGCATATGGCATATGGCAACTGGACAGTTGAACACAAAATACATATACACATACACATATACATACAAAGTAACTCAAAATTGATTGTGGGCCTAAAGATAAAGAAAAAATTATAAAGATATCATGAGAGTAAGTCTTTGAGATCTTACGCTAAGCAATGGTTTCTTACCTGTGGCACCAAAATACAATAAAACAATAAACTGGACTTCCAAAAGTCCAGTTTCTTAAGCTAGAAGGTGATGACACATACCTTTAATCCCAGGATTTGGGAGGCTGAGGCCAACATGGTCTACAGAGTAAGGTCCAGGATAGCAAGGGCTACATAGGGGGGAAAAATGTTACAAGGAAACCATCTGTAGAGTAAAAGAAAATCCATGGAATGGGGAGATACTCTGAAATCATATGGAATACCTGTACAAATCATAAAGAATGTGTATACAGAATATATAAAGAGGGCTGGTGAGATGGCTTAGAGGGCATAGGTGATTGCTGCCAAGACCGATGCCCTGAGTCTGATCCCTGGGACCTACAAGGCAGAGAGACCCAGTTCCCATGGATTGCCCTCTGACTCCTCCACACACAAACATGGGAGCATGTGTGCCACACACACACACACACACACACACACACACACACACTATATATATATATATATATATATATATATATATATATAACATATATATACATATATATTGTGTGTGTGTAACAAAACTAAAACAAAGCTCACTTCAATAATGAATGTGTAAAGACCAGTTAGAACAAGGCAGTAAGAAAATCTAATTTAAAACTGGACAATGAATTCTGCTGGGCATTTCCCCGAAGACACGCCACAGCTAGGATTGTGCAAAAGACGGTCAACCTCAGCCACTAGGGAAATGAAAAGCAGAGCCACAGTGCTCCAAGTCCTCAACACCCTCATGGCTGGAGCACCGCCCTCTGAAGCATCCTTCTCTCTTGTCCCTGCTCCTGGATAACTCCCGTTTGTCCTTCAGAGTTAATCTCCTGTGGCCTTCCATCCTGGAAACCTCTCCTGGCTTCATCCCCACTTTTTCTTTCATTTCTCGGGCAGTTTTCCTTCCTCGGGATCCCAGAACATCTGTGTTGACCTCCGCCATGGGCCCTAGCATGTTACACTGCAATGACACATACGCACACTCCTGGCTCAGAGTCCTCATTTCTAGACAGACTGACTTGCTCTGTGTCTCCCATACCCAGCACGTAGGATGACAAATTGAAAAGTGACCAGCAAATGATTTATAAAGACAATGGTCTAACCAAAATCGTAGACAATGACATTGGCAGAAACGCCAAGTAGAACTATTGATTGCTTTATAAACAGCAAGTGCAGAAGGGATTCCAGGAATCCTACGAAGACCACGGCACCCGAATGACTCCCAGAAAGGAGGAGGTCTGGCAGAAGGCGGTGGAAGACTCCGGGGCCGAGCACAGAATGCGGAGGACCTGGATTCCATCTTGCAAAGATAAACAACTGGGCGCATTTCTACCCTCAAGACAAGTAAAGGCTGCCCGGGTAGGAGGGCCACCCTGTTTGACCACGTATCTGAAACACTGCCTTCTGTAAGAGGCAGACAGTCCACCCACCCAAGTTTTTGTGATGGGAGAGATGCACACAGAGAGATGAACTAACCATTAACAGAACTAATGAAAAAAGGGGAGTCCAAGAAAATACCAGGCTAACACGTTAAATAAAAAACACCTAAAACCATTAAAGGGAGCTCTATGATTCTTCCTCATACACACTCATACACATGAAAATATAATAACAACAACAACAACAACAACAACAACAACAATAATAATAATAATAATAATAACAGCTGATAGCTAGGACTTATTCTGTTGCCAGCTACTGCATCAAAGCCTTTATTACATAATATTACCTGATTTTATGAATGTCTTATGTAGAACACACCAGAAATCATCTTTATTGATGCTTTGTCTAAATATATATTTGGAAACATTCAGTTTGATTTATCCTACAGAAGAGAACCCAATGTTTTTCTTCTAAAGTGGCAGCATATGGATGTATGCTAATATTCTCTGTCCTGTTTTCTTTCATCTTTATTAACTTTGCTTATTAGTATTATTCTAGACTTAAAGACTTTGATCATTTTTAACCTCCCTTTTCTGAGAAACACATTTAACAACTACAGAATGCCCTATGTTGCTTTAGTTATAGCCCATTTGCTTTAATAAGAGATTTTTATAATTTATTTTTAAAATAAATTTGCCTTGCTGTTACATCCAACAACATGAAAGAATGTTTTAAAGTCCCCATGTGGAAGTTGTGTGTGTGTGTGTGTGTGTGTGTGTGTGTGTGTGTGTGCGTGTGTGCTTGTCTATGTGTATGTGTGTGTCTATGTATGTGTGTACTTGTCCATGCATGTGTGTGCTTGTGTGCATGTGTCTGTATCTGTCTGTGCTTATCCATGCATGTGTATGTATGTGCACATGCACACACATGTGTTTGTTCATGTGTGGTATGTGTATATATATGCACATGCACACACACATGCGTATTCATGCATGTGCAGTGGGTGGGTGTGTCCATGAATGTACATGTGGAATCTAGAGGCCAATGTCTTTCCCTATCACTCTCTGCTTTTATTTTTTGAGACCAGGACTCCCACTGACCCCAGAGTTTGTTGTCTCAGCTAACAAGCCCCAGGGATCTGCCTGTATCCACCCCCCAATCCCCACTCCCACCCCACCCCCCACTCCAGGGTTACATAAGTACACTGCCACACCCAGATTTGATGAGTGTGCGGAGACTCTGGACTCAAACCATCACGCCTGCAGAGCAAACCTCCACCCACTGAACCATCCCCATCCCCATCCCCCTGGCTCTTCGGTGCTTTCTTGAAACAAAGTCTTGCTATGTAAGTCTAGGCTGGCCCGAAATTGGTTACAAAGCCCAGGCTGGCACTGAACCTTTAACCTTTCTGCCCCAGCCTCCGGAGCAGGGGAATTACAAGCATGTGTCGCCACACCCGTTGTAATATTTCTCATACTATTACAAGAGAGCATAAAACCAGGCACATCTGCATGTGTATCTCAAGTGGGGCGTAATCCCTCCTGACTGTTCCTCGCAGAAGCGGCCTTGGATGTACGTTGATTGACCTCCGTACAGTGGACCTCTCTTCTCCCCCTCTTTCCTCTCCACTCCTCTCTTGCTCTTCTCGTCACGTTCATTCTCTCCCCACCCTCATTCTTGCCCGTCTCCTTTCTTTCTCCTCCCTCCCTCTCCCACTGCATGCGATGAGGTATTCCCAACAAGCCTTCTGAACAAGCCAGCCTTCTGAGGGCCTTCCTCCTGAGAAATTGGGTGGCTGTGTCAATGCCTCTGAAGCCCTATTTTTACACTCGTGTTTGTCCGGAGTCTGACGTGGTTTATCACGGTCTCTCCAAAGGCCCATTGTTCAGCACTCCGAGAAGAATGTTGTTACATGGACTGTTAGTGCGTCAGCCCGGTTCTCTCTGGAGCAGCTCTTGGATGAAATTAGACAATTTCCATTAGGAGACCGTGCGTTATTAGTCCCTGGTGCCAAACTGGAGAATGAGCCAAGATGACTATTTCTGGCCCAGCTCACCTCAGGAAGGAACCTTCTTGGCTTTAATGGGATTTTGCTATTGTTGGTTGCCTTCTGTTTGACACCAGGCCAGCCGGAGCTTGGAAGTTGTTTAGAAAGCTGCAGTGAAATATAACGGAGCTCCAGCCATTTGCTGAGGCACATTCCTGCACAGTGTTTATTTTGAAGAAAGGAAAAAAAATATATTGTCCTTGGCAGACAACAATTAAAAAAAGAAAAGAAAGAAAACAGTAACTTGACTCTCTGACCGTACGCTTCTTGTTGCCAGTTGTGTTTAAAAACTCCCTGCTGGTATCAGAGAAATTCACACTGAGGCAATAAATCTCTCGTAATATTTATAAGCATCTTCATTACCCAGATTCATTACAGATCCAGGAAGATGTTTAAACTCATGGAGGCCTTCAGGGTTGCTGAAACTGTTAGGAGAGGATGTGTGAGGAGAAGAACATGGAGAGAACATTCCAGACCCGTGCTGATCCTCACTGGGACCACAGACGGGAAGTTCGCAAAACCTCCCCTGCCTTTTGCTCTAGTCAAGATGTCCCTCGCGTGGCTGGGGACGCAGCTGTGTTGGTAGCATGTTTGCCTAGCTTGTGCAAAGCCCCGGGTTTGTTCTCCAGTACCGTGGACACAGAGCATGGTAACCCATGCCTGTAATCCCATCCCTGGGTGCAGAACCTCTGTGAGCCCAGCAGAGTTGCTGACTGATTGGGAGACAGCATCTTGAGCCTTAAGGATCCTTTGATGGCACTGGTGGTCGTTTGGGGGTGGTGGTGATGAAGGCAGGTCATCATTATAATTTGATCTTGGAGCAGGAGTTGTCTACTTAGGGCACAGCTATTATAAAATCTTCTGCTAAGTATACTGACATTCTTGGATGAAACTAGAATCCCTAAATAGCTTTCTTATAAGCCCTCTAGGTGCCAAAGCCTTGGCTCCCCCCCCTTTTTTTTCTTTTTGTTCAATCAATCCCTATGGGCCTAAAGTGTATATGTGAGAAAATGGAAGCTGACTGGAACAAAACAAACAATTAAAAAAAAAAAAGCAAGGTGGGGTCCAAGTAGACAAGCATTGAAAATCAGATTCTATTACGAGAGGCCCTCGATTGAATAGCAATGCCGTTTTCCCACAGTGTTTAATGATAACATCTTTACGTCTAGAAGCCAGTTCCATCCATTGACATCAGGTCTCTTCAGACTTGTTGCTTCCTTTTCTCTTAATGAGGCGCTAGCCTTGGCCTTTTCCTCTTTAGCTCTTTCAATAAATAATACCTACAATTAAATCTTGACTGTCAACAACAATGGGGAAGAGGGGAAGCAGAGATAATTAAAAGATAATACCCCGAGTCCAGCCACCAAGTCGGTTTTAGACACAAATGTCACCTCTTTCCCATGTGATCTTTTATTGCAATTGCTGATCTATGGCCAAGACGGACTGATGGGTGGGGTGTGAGCCCTGAGTGAGAGGAAGCGTGCACAGACCTCCAGAGCCCAAGCTGCCTCATCTTGCCTAGAAACTGGGGCTGTGCTCTGACCCGAAGGCGGCTAAGGCGTGCTGAGCACTAGGACCCACTTTGACATGCTATGCAGAATTATAAAGATGATCCCCCAAATGCCAGCCGCATAGCTCTCTTCCTGTGAGTGCACGTGGGTCCTACATCCCGGGAGGTGTAGCACTCCTCTGACTAGGTTAGATTATATAGCAAAGATGAGATTTCTCAGCCGTACTTGGGGCCCTGGGTCAGGTGACTTCTTGAGCCAGAGGGAGATTATCATGTGTGGGTCTCACTACATCAGGAGGGTGTCTTTTAACAGGAAGCTAGTATGTCCTCGGGAGAGAAATACTGTACTGGTTAATCTTGATTTTTAACTTGACAGCAAATACAATCACCCAGTACATAAAACTCTGGGTGTATCTGTAAGGGAGTTTCTATGTTAGATTAACTGATGAGGAACAATCCACTGTGGTAGCATCATCCCATGATCCAGGGTTCTGGGCTGAATAAAAAACATGTGTGGGTCTGGTCAGATGGTCCATCAATGTGATGGTTTGTATGTGCTTTTCCCAGGGAGTGGCACTATTAGGAGGTATGGCCTTGTTGGAGTAGGTATGTCACTGTGAGTGTGGGCTTAAGACATTCACACTAGTTGCCTGGAAGTCAGTCTTCTACTAGCAGCCTTCAGATGAAGATGTAGAACTCTCAGCTCCTCCTGCACCATGCCTGTCTGGATGCTGCCATGTTTCTGCCTTGATGACAATGGACTGAACCTCTGAGCCTGTAAGCCAGCCCCAATTAAATGTTGTCTCTTATAAAACTTGCATTGGTCATGGTGTCTGTTCACAGCAGTAAAACCCTAACTAAGAAAAAGCACTTGCTGCACAGACCTGACAGCCTGAGTCCAGCCCCGACAGCAAAGGAGAATCAACTCGTGAAAGCTGCTATCTGAGATCCAAGTTTGCTAACACACACAGACATACACACACACACACACACACACACACACACACACACAATTGTGAATAAGTAAAATTTAAAAGGAAAGTGAGCTAAGCAGCAGTCCCCACTTCCCTTTCCTGGGCGCTAACAATGGAGCTAACTGCCTCAAGCTCCTGCTGCTGTGACCTCCCCTCTGTGGTCGGCGATACCTTCAAACTGTGAGTCAAAATAAGCCCTTGCTTCCTGCACCACCTTCGACATGTATTATGCCACACCAATGACAATGGTGACTAATACTCCGTGTGAGTGAGTTTCAGCTGCCAGGGTAAGGCGGGATAGACTGGGGGGTTTTATAAACCCAGGGTCTTTATTCCTGTGAACTCCCGAAGCTAGGTCATGTGTCAGCAAGTCAGCTTGTCTCTGCTAGGTCATGCCACCATTGTCGCTAACCCAACTCTACCGAACCAGACTTCTTGTGTATCCATGAAGTATCTGCGAGTGGATCAAGCTGTTGCTGCTGACCTGTGAACTGAACTGCCGATTTCCAGACAACACAGATGGGCGTTGCTCTAAAGAACCTTTCTAAACAGGTCCACGTCCCTCGTATCCTTTCTTTCCCACTACCTCTGGTGGGTGGCAGGCTAAAAGGCAGGTTAAAGCGTTTAAGAACCATCATTAAAAATGAGATATTAAGAAATTAAAGTTACGTGGTGTCCCTTGGAGAGTTATCTGATCTCCTTGGCTTGGCCTTGAGCAGGGAACCACAGTTGTGAGTTTACCAGTCTCTCCACGTTCAGAAGATAGCATTATACAGCTTTCCTCTGCATGCCCCAGCTCTTCCCGCTCCCTCTCCAACTGTGTTCCCTGATCCCTGCAGGGATCTGAGCTTTGGCATTATAATCAGGTCCTCAATACCAAGCCTCCTACGAAGCAGTTCTCAATACTGGCATTCTCAAAGGATACTTATTCTCATTACAAAGGATACTTGATTACAGTTCTGATACCTCTGTAATCTTCCTGCCATTATGACATCAGTGAGAACATCTTGCAAGGCAGGTCAGAAGTATGGTACTCAAGTTTACTGCTGGGCAGTACCATTAATGGCTTCCTTTCCTCATTTTCTTTTGTTTGTTTGTTTTGAGACAGGGTCTCTCCATGAAGTCCTGGCTGTCCTGGAACTGACTAGGTAGACCAGGCTGGCCTTGATTTCATAGAGATCTACCTGACTCTACCTCCCAGCATCTGAGATTAAAGGCATGCGCCACCACATCTGACCCAATGTTCTTTTAATAGACAGTGGAAATTACACATTTGGGAACTCACAATCCTATTTGAAATTTATGAATGGCGTGACTTGGTCAAATTGTGTAATCTCTGTGATGCACACTTTAAAAAATGGGGACAATAAGGAGCTGGAAGGGTAATGTACACTGGGGGTCCCAGCACCTGGAAGACAGAGGCAAGAGGATCATAGCTGTGGGACCAGTCTTGGGCTCCATAGCAAGACCCTGTCTCAAAACAGAAACCAAGAGGGAAAAACAAATGAATAATATATACAAAGCACCTGTCCCAGGGACTGGAATGCACATTGCTAAACACATGCATTTTTTTCCAATGCTGCAGCTCTGCTAGACCATGTGGGCTCATTCTGTCTCCAGTGCTTACTGATGAATCATTTCCCTTATTTTTGCTTCTGTGTTATCATGAATGGGATGAAAATAGCATTGACGTTTGTTATGTAGAGCTTTAAAAATTCTTATCCTTTGAGAATTTAAAACATGTATACAATGAAATATGATCATGTCCACTACCTAGTTTTCTTCTTTAGCACCCCACCACACACCCAGACCACCATAACACACCCCTCTATCAACTTTATGTCTTCTAATTAGTCCAGCGATTGCTGCCCATAATTTCATGGGTATCAGCCCATCCATGGGAGCACAGGCAACTTGTCAATGACCACATCCTCCAAAGAAAATGATTCTTCCCTCTGCAGCTATCTACTATCAGTGTCCCTCTTAAAACTGGAGCCTTGTGAGCTCTTCCCACATCCATTCTGGAACTTTGAGTGTCCTGATTTTGTGCATATCTTGTGCAAATAACCAGAGCTGCTGTATGTATAATAGTCATGCCTCCTTCTTGTTCTTCTTGTTCTTGTTGTTGTTGTTGTTGTTGTTCTTCTTCTTCTTCTTCTTCTTCTTCTTCTTCTTCTTCTTCTTCTTCTTCTTCCTCCTCCTCCTCCTCCTCCTCCTCCTCCTCCTCCTCCTCCTCCTCCTCTCCTCGCCCTCTTTCTCTTCTATGACATTCCCTGAGCCTTGTCAGAGGGTGCAGCTAAGCACTCACACTTGGTTGTTAATGGCATTTTGACTACTTCTGAGTCTCTGTGTTTACTGCTGCCCACTACAAAGAGAACCTTCTCTGATCAAGATTAAGAACAGCCCAGATTGGGGGTTGGAGAAATGGCTCAGAGGTTAAGACACTTCCAGATGTCCTGAGCTCACATGGTGGCTCACAACCATCTATAATGAAATCTAATGCCCTCTTCTGGTGAGTCTGAAGACAGCTACAATGTACTTAAATATAATAAATAAATAAATAAATAAATAAATAAATTAATTAATTAATTAATAATCTTTGAAAAGGAAGAAAGAACAGCCCAGTTATATGGGCCTGCAGTGGTCAGAATGAGAATGGTCCCCATAGGTTCAGACACTTGAATGCTTGGAAGTGTTTGGGAAGGATTAAGAGGTGTGACCTTGTGGGAGAAAGTGTGTCATTGGTGGAGGTTTGCTCTGAGGCTTTAAAAGCCCACACCCATTCACAGTTAACTTGCTCTGCCTCATGCCTGCAGATGGAGATGTCAGCTCTCAGTTGCTGTTCTTGCATCATGCCTGCCTGCCTGCCTTCTGCCATGCTCCCTGCATGATGGTCATGGGCTTTAACCTTCTGGAGCCCTAACCCCAAATTAAATGCTTTCTTTTATAAGTTGCCTTGGTCATGGTGTTTTGTCACAGCAATCAAAAACTAAGCCAAGGTCTAAACATAAATACTTAGAAAGCATTTTGGCAACAGGGCCATTAGCAAAACAACAGTAGGTTCCATGCAAGAGCCTTCGATTCTTCCACTGGTGCAGCAGGTCTTGTAAGAATCAAATTTTTAAAAAAAATTCAAGTAAAGTATTGCTGTCTGCCTAGTGCGCTGTCCCGTAAGCTTGGGGTGTTACCACGCCCATTTCTCAAACTGGGCTTTTGACACTTTCTTTTCTGTGTCTCTCTGATGTGGACTGGATTCCTGAGACTGCACCACTCAGCCCCTCATATTCTGGTGGTGTAAGGAACAACACACATTCCTTTCTGTCCAGATCCCTGCTTTGCATTAAGGGGGCAAATGCCATGCCTGGCTGAGCTCTATGGTCTTCTCAGGGTCTCCCCCATTCCTTTCCATGTCATAAATGACTGAGAACTGAACTGTTTGAAATTAATGGAAGAATTAGAATCACATAGACACAACTTGGGTAACCCAGGAAGTGGCAGTGGCCCTTTGACAGATCAACTCAGACCTCAGCAGTGTCTCAGGTGTGTTTGGAATACCCCCACATCGGAGTTGTCCATCCATCAACTGGGCATTTATACTCTAGGAACACACACAGATTTGGTGCTACATTACAGAGGATAGATCTCTGCCTTCGGGAAGCTTCTCATCATGAGGGAACTTCCTTCCTGGTTTGGAAATCCTTGTTATTCTAATGTCACAAACCCCCTGCTTCAGCTCCACTCACACCCCAGGACTTAGAAAATTCGCCAGGGCAGCTGCCTGCCATCCTTCGCCGCACGACCCTCACATATTGAACGCCCATTAGTGTCACCCCTCAGCCCTTGCCTTTCTTAAAACTCTGTCTCCAAAGCCAGAATATCGATGGTAACGGGGCTGGTCGGGTGACGGTGAGCAATAAGTCATTAACATGGTGGCACAGAGCGACGAGGACCAGGAGACAAGGCCACGCAGCGTCCCCTGGCAATCCATTCATTTTCCAAGGGAAAACAATTCCGATCAGAGCTATAAAAAGAACGCTGTAGGATAAAGCATGCCTCTCTCTCAGCTCGGCTATTTGTTTTCAGTGAGGGCCCGGGCACTGGCCTGCCTCCACTCGGCCTTTCAGCATAGCACATTTCTCATCTGTTCCTTTGTTCATGCTGGGTCATTTTCATCGTCTCCTGCTCAGAAACGTATGATAAAGATCTAGCTTCGTGGCACTCGGAAAATCCGCTATTCAACAAAGGAACCTGCATTGTGCCCAAGCACTTCAAAGCTCTCCCGGTATCTTATTTTTATTGTTTCTTTTCTTTCTTGTCAACAATATGAACAATGTGCTTTGCATCCCAGATTATCTGTGGGAAAATGCACTTCCCATTGCTGGGATCCCAAGCTGCTGACCACTGGCAAAGCTCTACAGCCATTCATGCTAAGCTTTGGAAAAAATGCTTTAAATCCTTTTCTTTTCTAAACAGAATACAATAGCAGCTGAAGGAGATCTCATTGCAGGCGTTAGCACTGAGACTCAAGACGCTTCAACTAAATTATTATTCTTCATCTCGTCATATCGACTTGACATTATTCATAAGGTGTAAATGAAGATTGATGTGTAGAAAGTGTTATTATAAACAAGGCCTGAAAAATGCCTACATTCTTGTAAGAAAAGCTTGTTGTGTCCACCAGATGGATACCACTGCAAAAGACAGAACAGGCAAGTCAAATGAGGGTAGCTTTAAGACTGAGGCTTCACCGTGCTAAGGATTATTCTTCACATTACATAGGGACAGTTTTTATCAAAACAAGTTTTACACACACACACACACACACACACACACACAGAGAGAGAGAGAGAGAGAGAGAGAGAGAGAGAGAGAGAGAGAACATATTACAGATCCAGAATTCAAAGAAGTCTTACGAATGTCCATAAACTGTAAGCTTATGGGAAACAGTCAAGCAGCTTCCTGTGATCTAGTCACACGAGCAAAACGGTGGTTCTAGTAAAGGCACTTCTTCTGAGCTTTCTTCAGCTCCTTCACAATGCACAGAGGTCATCCAGGTGAGCACCTAGACTACCCGGCAAGTACAGGGAATGTTCCGAGATTACTCGTCCTGCTCACCCCCCATCTAAGAAGATGGCCCGTGGACAGCTACTCTGAATTTTATGAGTAGATTCAGAAATTTAAAATAAAAAAAAAGACTCCCTTCTTGGATACCAGTTGCAACCAGCTACACTGATCCTATTGCGTTGTCCACATCACAGGAACTCTTGTAAGGCTTCCTCTTATTACATTCCCAGTTTTTTCCTAACGTTCACCCTTGCAGACCAACTTTCATTGCATCCCCTGGTCAGCATCCAGAGGGTGCAGCCGTGATTCTCATCCTTCTTTACAGCTTGTTTATAAGTTAGTAAGCTTTGAAGACCTAGAGCATGTTGCTAAAAGTGGTCATTGTTCAAGCACAGAGATGCTTGGGGGAACTCATCACTGGGCAACTTTGTGACTGTCAGAACATCATAGAATACACTGACCCAAACCTAGATGGCAGTAGCCGACTTCACGCTGAGGCTATATGTATGGTATAATCTAATTCTCAAGTCCACACGCCTGTTCAGAATGTCACTGCCCTGGAAACTGTAGACTGCAGTTGCACCGTGATGGCATTTGTGCATCTAAGCATAGCTGGGTATGGAAAATCACTGTAAAAGTATTGGGCAGTCAGAATTTCCCAGTTCCTGTCTTCTAGGATCACCATTGCATGTGGAGCCTGTCTTCAGACTAAATATTACCCGTGTGCATGCGTGTTGTGATTCTACCATGTAGAGTTCATATCTGTTAATGTCCTCCCTCCCTACCCCTTCCCTTAGGAGGAGACACAAGTTGTCAGTTTTTGGTTTTTTCGAGACAGGGTTTCTCTGTAGCCCTGGCTGTCCTGAAACTCACACTGTAGACCAGGCTGGCCTCGAACTCAGAAATCCGCCTACCTCTGCCTCCCAAGTGCTGGGATTAAAGGCGTGCGCCACCAACGCCCGGCCACATTTCTAATTCTATGAATTCATTTTAAGCGTTTGAGATTTGTTATAAATTTCTTCCACTGTACTCCTAAATATCTCAGCAACGCATTCCCTCCAGAACAAGAGAAACAGTGCAGAAAGACGGCTCAGTGATTGAGAGAACTTGTCTCGCAGAGGATCCAGAACTGACTCTTAGCACCCACATCATGACTCACAACTACCCACAATTCCAGTTCTAGGGAATCTAATGCCCCCTGAGGATGCCAGGCACACACATGGTGCACATACCTGCATGCAGGCAAAACACTCGCACACATAAAATAAATAAACAAACATAAAAAACAATGTTTTTTAAGAAGTCATATGTGGTGATGTCTCCCTTTATGGTGCACATACCTGTATGCAGGCAAAACACTCAAAATAAATAAACATAAAAAACAATGTTTTTTAAAAAGTCATATGTGGTGATGTCTCCCTTTAATCCCAGAAGTAGGCAGATGTCTGTGAGTTCAAAGCCAGCCTGGTGTACATAATGAGTTTCAGACCAGCCAAGGTTACATAATGAGACCCTCTTTTAAAAAATTCAAAACAAAAACTATTATGCATAGTGTTTCATTATAAAATTATGAATGCCACACATTGATGCATACTGCTAGCTAATCCAAAATGCATATTCAGATTGCATCCTGGGCCCCAGAAATGGAATAAAGCAATTTCCCTCCTGAAGTAAAACCCAGTTCAGACCATGTCTTGTATGGGCACATCTCTTCTCTTTGTTTTTAAATGTTCTTGTACTTTTATTTTTAATTTCAATGGTATTCTAACTGGTATGTAGAATATATAACTTATGTCTAGTGTTGCAGTATCAGGTGATGTCTCCATACATGGTGTGTCTGTTTTCTCTTTTATTTAGGATGGTTGTTCAAATTTCCCTCTGATTTTCACTCCTTTGAAGAATATATACTAGTTACTTGTAGACTGATTTTCAATTTGTATTTATCCAATTTTTAAAAAGTTTTGTCTTAATTTGCACACGTGTGTGCATCTGTGTGTGGGTATGTGCAAGTATGTACCCATTCTTACGGAGGCCAGAGGTGCTAGGTTCCCTGGAGTTAGAGTTATAAATGGTTGTGAGCCATCCAGAAGGGGTGCTGGGAATCAAACCCGGGTCCTTTGGAAAGGCAGTCAGTGCCCTTAAACACTAAACGTTCTCTCCAGCCTCATCATCACTTTATTCTTATTACAAATTTGATTGTAAAGGTAAAAAATCTACACTGAAGCTAAGATGGCTATCACTTTCCATAGTTTAATGACAGCCTAAATTTATCTTCAATATAATTTTCGCCTGTTTCCATTGTAGGTGGAACATTGCCTGATCCCCTGTTACACCCGGAGATTCTAGATTCATCTTAGATTTCCTTTCCCACCCTGGAAACAGTCTTTCCTCCAAGGAGCTTAGATTTGCTTAATGGAAGGCGATTACCCATTATACGCCATGATTTCTAGATCCTCTGGGAACTCAGAATACATACACATATATGTGTGTCTATTATCATACTGATGTTGTGTGTATACATATTTGAATACATATAATACAAATTACAAGCATACATATAATATACATATGTGTGTGTTTTAGGCTGTCATGATCATAGCATATGTAGGGAATATTTTCATATATGTATATAGTTATAGCTGTCATATTGATATCATACCAATATCTCTAATATCAGTTTAGTAACACGGGCACATCCTATATTTTGCTGTATTTATATCCAACAATGGGAAGTCTCTTATTACCCTTGATAAAGTCACTTACACACTAACCCATACCTCTCCAAATAAGCTATTTTAATTAATGTTCATTTCTAGCTCTTTTTTCTATAAACTTGCCGAAGTAGATACATAAATTCTAAGTGTGCAGTTCCACAGGCAGTGACAAACTCGTGCACTGGTCTCTCTCACACAACTCTCAGGATAGGCCACAGTCCCACCATTCCCAGCCAACTGTCTTCCCACCAGCAGCAGCCATTTTTAATCATTTTCACTGTAGATTCTTGTCTAAACACACGATGAATCTGAATCATGCAGGATCTTCTGTCTGCTTGACTTTTGTTCCCCAATGAGATGGAGAGCTTGGTCCAGCCTCCTGCATGTTGACAATTCTTTCCTTTTTATTGTATGGGATGCTATTGTAGGACATGCCAAGTCTGCCTCCTCTATAAACCTTTGAGCTGTTTTCAGCTGTTGGGCCTTATGAATAGCATTCTCACAAACACGCTTGTGAAACTCTTTCTGTGGGCATGCTTCCTCTCATTAATCTCCGAACCATTTCTTTTGTTTTCTTAATGGCCTCTATTGTTTTTCCCATGTTGGCGATTTCTTATCTCTACAATTTCTTCCTAGTATTTTCTATGAGTTTAATTTCTCTTCTTCTAGTTTCATAAAGTAGAAACTTGGACTGCATATAGAACCTTCCCCAACATGTGCATTATAACGATAAATACCTATATAGTTATATATTCACATATATCTTTATAGTTTATCAGTAATGATTTCCAATCTAATGCTAATTAGATTGGATGCTAATTAAATTCTAATCTTATTACAGCAAGAAGGTTCCAATCTTTTGAAATGTATTCGGGCTTACTACATAATCCCACACATCATCCCAGCAAACTTCCAGATATATCTTGAGGGGTTTTTGTTTTTGTTTGTCTGTTTGTATGGTTTGGTTTGGTTTTTGTTTTGATATAGGTTTCCAATATCCCAGGCTGGCCTCAAATATGCTATGTAGCTGAGAATGCCCAGTGGTCTTCTTCTTCTTCTTCTTCTTCTTCTTCTTCTTCTTCTTCTTCTTCTTCTTCTTCTTCTTCTTCTTCTTCTTCTTTTTCTTCTTCTTCTTCTTCTTCCTCTTCCTCCTCCTCCTCCTCCTCTCCTTCTCCTTCTCCTTCTCCTTCTTCTTTCTCTTCTTCTTCTTTCTCCTCTTCACCTCCTCCTCTTTCTCTTCCACCTCCTCCTCATCCACCACCTCCTATTCCTCAACCTCCTCCTCCTTCAACTCCTCCTCCTTCTTCTTCCTTTTCATATAGATAATTTTATTGCTAGGATCACATACATATATAAGGTTGGAGGAGGGAATGTGGGATCCAACCCTCAAAGCCTGGGGATGAATAAGTTAACAGGCAGTGCACAGAGAAGAAACAAGTTGGGAGGCTCTCCCCTGCCTGGAATATTCCCCACCCACCGCCCAGCTCAGGTTTTCTGGAGAAACCTGGAATAGACTTTCTCCACTCCCGCTGTTCATCTGCCCCTTGGCCTCACCTATAAGACTCAGCAGCAGGTCTAGCACTCCAAGAGTTTTCATTAGCCTCTTTCTAGTAGGGACCAACAGGCAGGAGAACATAGGCTACATTCTAGAACAGTTTCTGCCAAGCCTAACCTCTTCTCCATGCCTCAGAAAGATGGGTCCTAACCAAGGCCTCCACACCTTCAGATTGGTGGTCCCGCTTCCATAACTAACTCAGACCATTTTTTTCATGATGTTGTGAAAACAACATCCATCCAACAGGCAAAATAAATCCATGCCTACATCTACATCAAAATAAATCTCTGTCACGTCTACATCTTAGTCTGTGAGTCCCACAGCAGGGATGAGGGAAAACTAAGATACACGAAGCCTAAAGGGTGGGCTGGCCGTGTTGTGTGGATGGATGTGAACTGCCCCTCCCAAAGGGCTGGGATCACAAGTATGCGCCACCACCCTGATTTATGCGATGCTGGGAAATGAACCCAGGACATTCTGCACACTAGGCAGGCACTCTCCCAGCTGGGCTACAGCCCCATCTCTGCATGCACTCGGCAGTCAATGCACAATCTCTAGGTGTTGGCTAAAAGGCTATAAATGTCATTTAGATCAAGATAGGCTGATCTGCTGTCTAGAGCTCCCCTAATCTCGCGGCTTTATCTTGAGTTCTGACAAGTTGTTTTAATTTCTGAACGAGAGTGTAAAAAAAAAAATGTAGCCAATTCTAATGGTGGAATTTGGGTTTTTTTGTTTCCACTAATTCTGCCAACTTTGTTTCATGTATTTGGTATCTGTTATTGCATTCATACATGCTTAGTAGAGTTGTTATATTTTCTTGATGAATACGTGTTCTATTTATTATGAAAATTCCTTTCTCTGGCCTTATGTCTAACCTTGAGGTAGCAGATTGATCACTTATAATGACTTCCGCTTTCCTGAGCCTCTAGCTTATCATTGTTGATTGTTTACTCTCCATCTGGGTCTTATCCCTAGAGCATCAGATCGTAGACAGTATAGAGCTGGCTTTGAACAGTCATCTATCTTAAAGAAATTAAGAAGGGCATAAAAGACCTCTCCAAACCAGCCAGGGAGTTCTTTATTTCGTGTCTTATGTATTTTTCACATCCAGAGTTTCCATTTGGCCCAAAGTCCTAAGTTATTCCCTGTGTCATGTTTCCAATATCCTTTATTCAGACTTTGAAGCCATTTATTAACTTTAATTTACATGCCTGTTCTTTTTGGTCCATTAACTCCGCTTCCTCTGGTTTTTGGCCTTTCTTTCATGATTCTTGTGTACTTCGTGTTCTCATTGTTTCTTCTGAGCTCATATCCCCCAGAGCCTACTAGCTACCTTCCCTGAACTGGTGGTACGGACCTTGGCAGGGGGTCAAGAGCCTCTACTCTAGAGTTTATGGCCTCCGAGTGAGTTGCAAAAGCGGGTGTGTCTCAAGGTACTACAAGCTGACAATGTAATTCTGCTTTAAGCACACCTATGCAGACTGCTTCTTCTGGGCGTTGTCCAGAGCCTCCATCTCTGCACGGCTCATTTCCAGAGGTGACCTTTCCCTCTGATGACTGCCAAGACCTAAACGCTACCGGGTGTTTTGGTGAGGGAACAGTGAGAAGAAACTGTCCAGCTAGCCTCGCTTTTCACCACAGCTGGGATCTAGGATTGTATTTTGTAGACTCTGAATGCACGACTAATTCCCTGCTCTACATAGTACATGCACTAGATAGTTGTCTACCCATGTGAATGTCGCCAGAGGGGGAAACACCAAGCTTTGTTGGTTGGGGTGTGTTCCCTTTAAATAAATGAGTCGTTGTAGCTGAATTTGATATGCTTTCCATAGAAGAAATAAAACAAGCCATGAACCCAAAGAAGTCGACTGTAACAAGTGGAAATTTTGAATAAGTCAATTAATGAGATTCACTGAGTGATAAAAATATAGTATATGAGGCAAGCATTTAGTCCCAGAGGAAATAGATTTTATAGAATTAATGATATTGATGCCAGATTTTTGGCCCTTGAGGAAGTATTTCCCAGCCCCAGTCCAAGCCTCCCTTGTGCCTCGCCCACCTCCCATCGCCCCGCCCATCTCTCATCACCCCGCCCACCCCGTACCCCTTGCCTAGAGTTGGAGCTAGAGAATACTGCCCTGTGAACAGACAGGGACTGAACTGAACTTACAAGAAGTGAAATGCAGATAAATGATGCCATTGATTCACGCTCTTTGTGCGCGGGGCAGAGCTCTGGCTACTCCTCTAAGAGAGGCGCACGCACTCACGTTCGCTCTTGTTTTTGAGTGTCTGTTTTACTCCCTGACAGGGAAGGTAGTCTCCAAGGGACCCCTTTGCTGCCAGGAAGCAGAGTCTGTGCGGGCCGGAAGTAACTGTGGAGATCGTCTACCCGCCTCTCATTTTACAGTGAGGAAACAGGCCTGTCTTCCTAATGACCACACATCCTTGGGTCCTAGAGAGAGATTTTATCCCTTTTTGTCCTGCATCTTTTAAATTTTATTTTATTTTATTTTATTTTATTTTATTTTATTTTATTTTATTTTATTTTATTTTATTTATATTGTGTTTGAGCACATCTGGGAGCTGGTGTGCACATCTGTGCACATAGACTAGAGCTGTAGCTGTGTGCCCTACTCTATCCCTCTCTACCTTAGTCCTTCAAGCTAGGGGCTCTCCATGAGCCCAGAGTTAGGCTGGCAGCCAGGAAGCCCTGGCAACCCTCATTTCCCACAGAGCCCTGGCATTACAGGTATGGATACGCAGCCACACCCGACCTTTTCATGGATGCTAAAGATCTGAACTTGGGTTCTCATGACCCACAGTCATCTCTTTAGGCATCTTGGCTTTTTTCTTTTGACAATCTTTCTACATTGTCATACCTAGCCTGCTCTGAGGACCCCAGAGGACCCTCCTTCCCTCCGTTACAACCTCGAATACTCAGATAGCAGGGTTTCTAGTAACCCAGTGGGTGGCAAGACACAGCACAAAGAAATTTTGAGCACATGTCTTTAATCTCAGCACTAGGGTGGCAGAGGAAGGTGGACGGGATGATTTGTATATGCTCTGCCCAGGGAGTGGCGCTACTAGGAGGTGTGGCCTTGTTGCAGTGGGTGTGTCACTGTGGGTGTGGGCTTAAGACCCTCATCCTAGCTGCCTGGAAGTCAGTGTTCTGCTAGCAGCCTTCAGATGAAGATGGTGAACTCTCAGCTCTGCCTACACCATGCCTGCCTGGATGTTCCATGCTTCCACCTTGATGATAATGGGCTAAACCTTGGAACCTGTAAACCAGCCCCAATTAAATGTTGTCCTTTATAAGACTTGCCTTGGGGGCTGGAGAGATGGCTCAGTGGTTAAGAGCGCTGACTGCTCTTCCGGAGGTCCTGAGTTCAAATCCCAGCACCCACATACATGGTGGCTCACAACCATCTGTAATGAGATTGGATGACCTTTTCTGGTGTGTCTGAAAACAACTACAGTCTTCTTCTTTCATACAATAAATAAATAAATAAATAAATAAATAAATAAATAAATATTTTTTTAAAAAAGACTTGCCTTGGACATGGCATCTGCTCACAGCAGTAAAACCCTAAGACAGTGGATCTCTGTGAGTTCAAGATGGTTTACACAGTGAGTTCTAGACCAGATAGGGCTGTAATGTTAGATATTTCTCTCTCTCTCTCTCTCTCTCTCTCTCTCTCTCTCTCTCTCTCTCTCTCCCTCCTCGTGTGTGTGTGTGTCTGTGTGTATATGTGTCTGTGTGTGTGTGTGTGTGTGTCTGTGTGTCTGTGTGTCTGTGTGTGTAAAATCATGACTACCTACCTGTCCAGTGTGCTACCTGCATGATAGAGTTCTATCTGGGCTCTGTGGAAGAACAAACAGCAGACACGCAGCCCAGCAGGCACTGACCACAGCATTCTGCTGGTCCTTCTGTACACAGGTGCTGGGTCCTAGTCACCCGTCCTCCCCAGCACCTCACCATGTCCACTTGCGGGATGTGACAAGTTAAAAAGGAATGAGTGTATGCAGAACCACGCGTGACAGAACCACGCGTGACAGGTTTTGAAAATGCAGCACAGAATGATAAAGAACCGGATTTTATGTCCTAATCAACAGACAGGCAGGCAGGCAGCAGCCACAGGCTAAATCTCATCCACAGACTTTAGGGTTTTATCCTAGATTATGCTTTTCCTTGTTTGTTTGGAGACAAGTTGATTTTAAATCTATTCATTTAATTTATGTAGTGTGTGTGTGTGTGTGTGTGTGTGTACACCACAGTGTACACGTGGCAGTCAGAAGACAACTCTATGGAGATTCTCTCCTTCCACCTTCTCATGGGTCCCAGGGCTTGAACTCAGGTCGACAGGTTTGCACAGCAAGCCCCTGCACATGCTGAGCCACCTCACTGGCCCATGCCCTGTGTTTCTTCCTTAAGTTGAACTACATCTGACTTTAAATTGTTGGTGTTCAGCATCTCTTGCAGAGGGGGAGTAAATGATAACTCCATCTGCCTGCGGCTTAGTTGACATCAGACTCTAAGATTATTGAGTTTTTATGTTGACTTGACTGTGCTCAAGGATGCTCAGGTAGCTGTTGAGAACGTTGTTTCTAGATGTGTCTGAGAGGGAGTTTCTGGAAGAGATGTCACATGAGTTGGTGGATGATGAGATCCACCTTCGCCAGGACAGGCGACACCACCTGCTCTACCCAGAGCTTGCATGCAGCAGAGAGGAAAGGGAAACGTTGTGTTTTTCAGCAGGGATATCCATTTTCTATCTTCTCTTTCTTCTGCCTCAGATGGCGGCCTCTTATGGACCTTCTCGGCTTCCATCTTTGCTTGAGTCAATTCCCACATGAAGTCTCCTAGCTACACCCTAACGGTTCTCTTCCTCTGGAGACCCTGACTCGCGCCGGCTCCCTCAGGGCATCCATGGAATGGAGCTGCTCTTGCTCCTGTCTTCCTTAAGACCTTCCCAAGTCCTCTTCTCTGGCTTATGTTATGGATCATGGAGATTAAATCCTTGTTCTGGACATCTATAGACATCCTTGTAGAGAACAGCAGGCTTGGCTGGGAACCTAGGGAGGACTCTAGTTCTGTGGAGTTGTTGAAAGAAATATAATACGGGAAGAGGTAGATGAGGCCGTGCCGGAAAGGGGGCTAGGCTGGAGAGACATGGCTCCTGAGCTATCTGAGGAGAAGGATTGCTTTTTCCAGTCTTCTCCTGAAATTCCCAACCAACCCTGCATTCTCCTATGAGACTCACCGTCTTTGCCTCTCGGCTGAGTTTCATCCGTGAGAGCCAGGGGTGTGAAAGCCACAGGGAAACCCATGCTGTGATCTAGTCTCCATTTCCACCTATGAAGAAGCTGGGTCTAAAGCGGAAGCATCCATTGGGTGCCCTTCACCCGGAGCACCCACACCCTGCGCTCAGCTCCAAAGGACTAGGTACATGAGCTGCACCGGATGGACTCGTTAATTGATATGTGTGTGTATCCACGGAGACATATGGGCATGTATGGTGAAAGAAGAGGTTGTGGATTTGAGAGGGAGTGGGGGAAGGAAGGTGGGTGGAAATCAAGTAAATACAATACTCATGTATAAAATTCTCAAAAATTAAAAAATTATAAAAAAGGGGGCAGGATCTTGGTGAAGGGGGAAAGTCAAGATTCCAAACTACTGTGCCCTCTTTGTCTACTTGGCCACTGTCACACCAGAGAAGTAACAGAGGAGAGAAGGAAAGGGAGACAGGTGTGTTCGAGGCCAGCCTGGTCTACAGAATGAGTTCCAGGTCAGCCAGGACTACACAGAGAAACCCTGTCTTGAAAAACCAAAACGAGAGAGAGAGAGAGAGAGAGAGAGAGAGAGAGAGAGGTGTGGGGACAGAGTGAGTTTCGGGGCTCCAGGGAACATATGGGGACATGGTGAGGTGTGGGGACACAGTGAGGTGTTGGGGACACAGTGCCCTGTGGGACAGCCAGCCTCTGCTGCTCAAATCACCAGAACCTGGGATTCAAGGGATTTCTTCTGTCCAGAGGAAATGTGTTTTTATAATCTCCTTTCTCTGGCTGGTGGGAAAAGAATCCTTCAAATCCCCAAGGAATCTTAGGAAAACGCCATCAGATTCTAGCCTTCAGCCTGTCTGAGTCATAGTAACTATAATAAATTCAGAGTGTGTTTTCTTAGCATGTCTCTCGTTGGGTGGGAAGGGGGTGGTTTACAACTGTGCTCAGAAAGTGTGCACACTGCCGTGGCCTCATCCTTAGGCGTGATCTCGGCTGCATCTGGAAGTCCTGATGAGACATCTTCTGCAGAATTCCCGAAGAAGGTGTTGGGATGAGGGAGCAGGGTTGAGTTGGGTGTAAGTAGACTCTAACCCCGACTGTAGAGGGCACACATGCTCTCTTTGTTTAGAATACTCTCCTCCACTTCTGACCCCCCACCACCACACCTTCACCGGTCTGAGGCTGTTCTAGTCCATGCTCAGCCGAAGTATCTTCCTGGTGCCCTGTGCTTCAGGTAGCCGACTGGTGGTTAACAGCGTATGTGTTTCGCTGCTCGGCTCCCTCTCTCCACCCCTCATACCCTCCATTTTTCTAGGTCTCCTCTGCCCATAACTAGCACAGTGGCGGAGTATAGTCGGTGACCAGTGAAAATTTGTTTTAAAGGTTTTATTTATTGTGTTTACAGCATTCTGCCTGCATGTGCGCCTGCCGGCCAGAAGAGGGCGCCAGATCTCATTACAGACGGTTGTGAGCCACCATGTGGTTGCTGGGAATTGAACTCAGGACCTCTGGAAGAGCAGCCAGTGCTTTTAACCTCTGAGCCATCTCTCCAAGCCCCAACCAATGAACATGTAATGGAAGCCTCTGAGATGTTGTCCTCGTGGAGACAAACATCCACCTCTTGCCTTCCTCATCTCATGGGCCCGTTCAGAACATCCCCTGTCCGAACGGAACCGCGCACATGAAGAGGGGCTGAGCAGAAACAATTCATCAGCAGGGCAATCAATCTAGCAATCAAACAAGCAATCTAGACCCAACTTCCCTCGGAGCTGCCTGAAAACGCGGGTCCAGTGCATTGCACCCTCACTCCTAAGGACACATGGCTGAGAGCTACAGATACGTCCCACAGATGGAATTCCGAATTCTCTGATAGGAGGCCCAGAGTCACAGGTGCCCAGCACTGGGTGGCTTGGCTTTCCGGGGCCCCATTCCCTCCCTGGGGTGGGGGAAGTGGGCTCCTGGTGGTGCTAAGGTTAATTGATTTCATCAAAGTAACAATTTCCCATAACTCTCCAAAGTTGACATAAAACGTTCACAAACACGAGTTCTCCCAGTTTGGGGTGGGAACTCATTCCTACCCATCCTGCTAGTGACTAGAGGCTTTTCGAAGGCTAGTGGGCCCTGGCAATGGCTAACATCTAAGTGTTCTGCACATGGTAGAGTGCTTCACATACAATTTGTTGTTCGATTCCTGCAACACCACAGGGAACTTTGGTCCTATCGCCTGTTCTACAGAGACCAGAAGGGACCTGCAAGCATTAGGACACAGTCAGGGAGTGGAGCTGGGGTTCTGCCAGGTTGACCTCCACCCTCCTCGTCACTTTCCAGTCCCCTCTCTTGTCCCAGAGAGCCACAGGTTCTCCAGCTGAATCTGAGAAGTTGCTGTCAGAATTCCAGGAGAGGGGGCTTTCCCAGCGTACAGCCAGATCTCACTAGCTACCCCATGCCCCCATCAGTGTGGGGCTACCCCATCATTTCCAGTTCCTGTCCAATTCAGGGGACGGTCTCCACACAGCAACACTGGGTTTTTGTTGTCCATTTATTCTGTGGTTTGGATGCTGGAGATGGAACCCAGAGCCCGGGTCATGCCAAATTCTACCCGGAACCACATCCCTAGCCCTCAAACAGTGTTACTAAGCTCCACTGACCCCCAATGCCAGTGAACCAACATTGGGTGGCTGCCTCATATGTGCGTTTGGAAGGGACAGCCAGGTATCTAAGCTGGTGATCTTTCTCCTGGAGGACTGGGGCACTCCCCTGAGCCTGGAGAGAGCCTGCCCACTGGCTGTCAGGGGCCCATGTTCAGTGGTTGACTATATAGGAAAGTCTCTTCCAGTAGATTAGGTAGGTTGAGGTCAGATCAGGGAGGTAGGAGGTAGGCCTGCTTCTCAAATCCAGAGTCCAGGCTACTGTCCCCAGAAGAGGACTCAAACACACCAGAGTCCTGGAGGCGAACGGAAGAGCAGCAGCGGAGGGAGAGAAGGAAGTTCCTTATCTCATTTATTTATCCTTCCTCCCTCATTTCCTCTTACGCTCTTTCAGCAAACACCCCCCCCCGCACCCCAGTTTCTGGTTTCCTGGCCACTATCTAGCCAATAGCCTCCCACATTAGCATTCTCGGCCCCTCTCTGCTCCCATAATCTTTTCTCCAGGCTCTGCTGAGGGTCATATTTACCACCACACAGGATTTCCGTCGGTGATAACAGCAGGGCCTGGTCGTTCCAGAACTGCCCCATCTCCTTGCGAGTGTCTATTTTCAGCAAGGCAGGCATCTTAATTTCTCCCAAGAATGTGACATTCCTTAGGTGTCTAACCTATACGGGACCACCAAGGGAGCTTTCAGTGCTTCCATCCCTGCGCCGCGCTCTGAATCAAAAGTTAAAAGAAAAACTCGGCCCTGCCTGGGTCTCTCTGTGTGCGGATGCCTCAAGTGGAGACATAAGTTACCCTGGAGGCTTGTCCAGGGTGGGTCACTCACCCACAAATCTCTGCTCTGAGGACTGTGGGTCTGCATCTCCCCTAGGGCCCTAGGGAGGGCCTCTGCACGCCGAGGAAAGGGATGCAGCGCCCCCTCGTGGTCATTTCTCTCATCTATGCAACATAGGGCTTTTCACTGAAAAAAAAACAAAACAAAACAAAATAAAACAGTCACTCACAGGCAAGGTGTTTAACTTCTTGTCGATATTTAACATGCATTCAGAAAAGTGTACAGCTTCACATGCCAAAACACCCCCCGAAATGGACACATTCAGGTAAGCCAAAGTCTGTAACATAGGAGTAGTTCCCTGCCCTGGGCACTCCCCCTCTCTTGCACAACCACCCCTCCCCTTGCCCCCTACCCCCACAGCCCTCACCCCACACCCCACACCCCACACCCCACACCCCACACCCCGCCTCCACCCAGGGTAACTCCCTCTCATCCCCCCTAACTCCCCTGCCACACCCCCACCCCCGCTGCCACTCAAGGTAACTGTCATAGTTTTGCCTTCTGGGATTATCTTAAGAAGCAGAGTTCCAGAGATGTGCGGGATAAAAGACCAACAACTAGTTTACTCTACCGTACGGAAGGCTAAGCGCCTAAAGCCTGATCCTAGAATTTTACTCGATCGAAAGGAAAGGAAAGGAAAGGAAAGGAAAGGGAAGGGAAGGGAAGGGAAGGGAAGGGAAGGGAAGGGAAGGGAAGGGAAGGGAAGGGAAGGGAAGGGAAGGGAAGGGAAGGGGAAGGGAAGGGAAGGAAAGGAAAGGAAAGGAAAGGAAAGGAAAGGAAAGGAAAGGAAAGGAAAGGAAAGGAAAGGAAAGGAAAGGAAAGGAAAGGAAAGAACAGGCAGAGCCTCCAGCAGGGCACAGCGGGAGCCTTCCAGGAAGCATTTCTCACAACAGAGAGAAAGAGTTCAAACCTGTCCCCCATTGTCAGCCTGCATATCTTTCTGTCCCTGTCCCCATTCTAGAGACACTGTGTTTAGGCAAAACCACATCTTCTACCCCTATTCCTGGCCCACCAATAAATATACAATATACATACAATAAATGAATAAAAAAATTTTAAAGGTTTTAAAAATTACTATTAGGGACTCTTAATACAATCATTAACACATGGTTTAGTCCCAGAAGATCTCACCACCCCAAAGAAACCGTGTGCTCACAACGTGGGTAATTCCATCCTCAAAGCCAAGGTTAGGTGAGGGCGCCAGGGCTTACCAAGAGGAGTGTTGCACAGGCTCAAAGACCTCTCTGTCCTTGTGGTGGTGGGGGCACTGCTAACTCTCCTTCATAGCACCCACAAATGCAGCTAGAATAGTAATCACCACATGAGAAGGTAAAAAATTAACTCTCAATGACTAGATTGAGTCAATCCCAATAGCTGATTCTAACCCCACACAGTCAAGTTATGGAATCTCAAATGCAGTCATAATAAAAATAATTACGGCGATGCTTTGCACTTTGCTGATATGACCTTTGACATCTGCTGTGCTGCAGCACACCTCGATTTGAGCGAGGTACATTTCCAGTGGCCAGTGACTTGGAGCTGGGCTCTGTGGCTCTGGACAATGTGTGCAATGCCATCAGTATCCTGAATCGTCACTCAGGAAAAGATTATTAGACATGTACTCAACAACCAGAACCCACAGTAGAAGGAGAGAACCATCTTCTAAATGGTTCTAAAAGGTGGCTTCGGATCTCTACACACACACACACACACACATACACACACACACACACACACACACACATACATACACTATACACAAGTATAGCAGTAACATTTTATTTAAAATACTTCTTTAAAACTTAAGTCCACAAACATCTTTTTTGTTTTTGTTTTTTTTGTTTTTTGTTTTTGTTTTTGTTTTGTTTTTGTTTTTTGGATTTGGTTTTTTTTTTTTTTTTTTTTTTTTTTTTTTTTTTTTTTTTTTTTGAGACAGGGTTTCTCTGTATAGCCCTGGCTGTCCTGGAACTCACTCTGTAGACCAGGCTGGCCTCAAACTCAGAAATCTGCCTGCCTCTGCCTCCCAGAGTGCTGGGATTACAGGCGTGCGCCACCACCGCCCTGCTGTACACAAGCATTTTAAGGTTATATTTTCATTTGTAGTCTGTCTTCTGAATTTTAAAAGCTAACATGTTCGGTGCCAAGTGCTCCCTCTGCAGTGTTTGCCTAGTGTCCTAGGTTGCCCTCTATTCTGTGATAAACACTGTGACCAAACGCTAGGCTAGCAGAGGAGGGCAAGGCTTCACCTGGCTTACACGGCAGAGGTCTCACTCCGTCACGGGGCGGGGGGGGGGGGTGTGGTGGGGGGGGAGTCGGAGCGTGAGCTCAAGGATGGACCGGAGACCGGGCCCATGTGGATTGCCACTGCCTGGCCTGAGCCTTGTGTCTTGCTCAGCCTGCACAGACAACCCAGGACCGGGTTGGCGCTACCCACGGTGTGTTGGACCTTCCCATATTCAATCATTAATCAAGAAAATACCCCCAGAGACATGATCATAGAACAATATAAGGAGACAAATTCCCAATGGAGGTTCCCTCCTTCCAGATGACTTTAGTTTGTTCCAGGTTCACACACACACACACACACACACACACACACGGCACTCACAAAATCCTGGGTTCGGGAGGTAGAGGCAGGAAGGTCCAGAGTTGAGAGCCATCCTTAGCTACATAGTGAGTTCGAGATCAGCCTGGCTACATGAGAGCCTTTTCAAATAATAAGTGATGCATTGAAGCCATACATATAAAACCATACACACGGAAGCAAAGCACTGTCGGCAGCACAAAGACTTGTAGCCAAGCTCGCTCTCCACGCAGAGTGAAGGGTGGGCGGGATGTGGGCGGAGCTAGGGCGAAATGTGGGCGGGGCGAGGGCGGGATGTGGGCAGAGCGAGGGTGGAGTGTGGGCGGGGTGGGGCGGGGCTCAGCAGAAAGCTTGCCTGCCTTTGCATTTGGACCTGAGTGTTGATCCTCAGCATTCACAAACAAAAAGTAGAAGCGTTGGCACACAACTGTATTCCCGCCTCAGCACTGGAGAGGTAGAGACAGGTAGAGTCTGCGGGTCACTGGCTAGCCAGACTAACAGAACTAGTGAGCCCCAGGTCAGGGAGAGACCCTGTCTCAAAACCTAAGGAGAGGTGATGCAGTAGTGAAAGGCACACACTGCTCTTGCAGAGAATCTCAGTCTGATTCCCAGCTCCGACCTTACAAAACAGCTCACAACCATGTGAGAATCCAGATGTGGAGTGTGTGTGTGTGTGTGTGTGTGTGTGTGACACCTCTGGCCTCCACAGGCACTTATATGCACAGACACATGATTGTTTTTAAAAAATACATATATAATATATATATGGATAGCAGCTAAGGATGGTGCTAGATGTTTGTTGGCTTCTGGCTGCCACACTCCCTGAACACACATACATGTGTTCATTCATGTGAGCATGCGTGTGCACACACACACACACACATACACACACACACACACACACACACACAGAGCATATAAAGGAATTAGAACTCAGACTTGTCTACCCAGCCTGGCTGAGCAAAAGCAATGCTATTCAGCATTCCTGTTCAGAAAGAAGAAAGTCTAGCAGGAGTCTGAATAGGTATCAAGAACACAAACACATTTTTACATTTTTTTAGGAGGCAACGCCACAACACCTCCAGTTGGAGGGAAAGTGCTGCTTCGTGTTTATAGCAGCATTCGACCCCTTGTCCCACGGTTCTGCCCCGTCCCAAACCCGGGCAGTACCTGCAGATTCATTATATCCTTCTATTATTCAAACCTACACAGCCACAGCCAATAGCGAAGCCAGTTCACAGCCCGCCCCCCAGTGGGGGTCTTTATTATTCTCTAGGACCTCAAATTCCTGAGAGACAGGTTATTTTCTAGAAGGATTTAAGGTTTTAGAGCTCTGCACAAAGCCTGACATTCATCTTTCCACGTTCCTGAGAGCATGGAGGCCGCGGTGGAGGAAAGCCAGGACTTTCCCTGTGCACACTGCTCCCTTCCACATGGCAGGGAATGTGCCCGCCTTCGTTCCCAGTCCTGGCTTGGCCTTTAAAAAAAAGCCTCAGAACAAAAAGTGAGGCCCTGCCGCTGGCCCCCACACTCCTGAAATTACCCCGGATTGAGTCTCCATCTCCTATTTACGGACTTATCAAAAAGGCAGTAGTTGACTTTTTTAAGCAAACATTCTTATGAAAGAGTCCTTCCTCGTTCTCTCTCCCTCACGAAGGTGCACGCATACAGGCATGTGTTACACAATTCATACATGCTAGTCAAACCCCAAGCCTTAATGATTAGGATTAATTCACGACAGGCTATTTTCACAGCTCTGGGTGGGGACTCTGTGGGAGTCCCGGCTCCTCTAGAATTTTGCTATATTTCCCCATCTCTCTCAAAGTGGGGGCTGTGGGGAGTGTTTGAAGCCCTGTGAACTCATCCCTCCTTAGCTACAGATGCATTCTAGGGGGCCCCAACTTTCACAGAAGCTGAAATTGACCACGCCCGTTAACGTCTTGTTTTGTGGAGGATGTTGACATTAATGTCGATTAAGAAGAGGGGGCGTTGGAACTTGATGTACAGAAAAGGGGTGAGTTTAACTAGTCTGGGGCCTGAGGACTCCTAAGACCCAATGCAGATCCAGCAGCTGCAGAGTCATACACGTGAACAACCACTTTAAACAAGAGTTCTGCGGGATCCAAATACACATGACACTTACTACACCAAGGTCCGGCATCTATCATTAAACTGCAAGCAAATATTTAGAAACAAGAATGTAGGGTTAGGGGCTGTTGGATGAAGGCGGCGTAATCCTGCACAGATAGAGCCAAACCAGCACAGTTCTCGTGGGGGAGGTGTTTATTGACAGAGGCGCCCCTGAAGGAGGGGGAGGGGAGAGGGAGAAGAGAGGAAGAGGGGTGTGTGTGTGGGTGTGTGGAGAGAAAGAGAGAGAGAGACAGAGACAGAGACAGAGACAGAGAGAGACAGAGAGAGATCGGGTCCTTTTATCCTGGCCTTAAAGTAGGTGACGCAGGCAACTAACAGAGGAGCCGTGGTGCAGGTGATGCAGGTAACCAGGTAACACATGCACGGGGGTGTGCGACTGGTGCCATGGCAACAGACGCAGGAGGGCCGTCGCCTAGAGATGAAGCCATCCCCGGGGTCAGAAGCTGGCTGTAAACCGCTTCTGGCTGTCCACGGATGCGAACCAGCGACTTGTTTCCAGTTGAAAACAGCTCCACTGTTTGAAGCGATAGCCATTGTGCCGTCAGAAGCCGAAGCCTCATTCTGACTCTCGGCCTCTTTCTTGTGTATAATGCGGGCAAGTTAGTTAACCTTCGAACCCGAACCCGCTGCGGTGAGCCAGCCGAGCCCTGCATCAGGAGTTTGTAGGACTCTAAGCTGCTTCTCAGAGACTAGCTTCCTTCCTCCACCCGCTCTTCAGACTCCAGGTCCCCTGGAACGCATTGGGCAGTGGGTTGGGAGGCAATCCTGGAGACCGCACTGCAATCTCTGGAACCCATGGGAGCGTGGAAGCTGAGGGCTGACGCCACAGAATTGTCTTCTCATCTCCACACCTGTGCTGCGAAACAAGAGCCCACATCATGTATATTTTATATACACACAATAATATTAATAAATACAATTTTTCAATTTTTTCTTTTTTTTCAATTTTTTACAAATTTTTTCAATTTTTTTGTTTTTTTTTTTTTTTGTTTTTTTTTTGTTTTTTCGAGACAGGGTTCCTCTGTGTAGCCCTGGCTGTCCTGGAACTCACTCTGTAGACCAGGCTGGCCTCAAACTCAGAAATCTGCCTGCCTCTGCCTCCCAAGTGCTGGGATTAAAGGCGTGCACCACCACGCCCGGCTAACTTTTCAATTTAATAATTTTTAGTTATTCACTTTACATCCCGCTCACTGGCCCCTCCCAGTCTCCACCTTCCACTATCCTCTGCCCATCCCCCATCCCCTGCTCCTCTGAGTGGGTTCCCCCCTGCAACACTGTCCCCCCAACCCCCACCTGCTCATCCACGCCCCCCCCCACACACACATACATCAAGTCTCTGGGAGGTCAGGTGCTTCCTCTCCCACTGAGGCAGCCGAGGGAGAAGATATCACATGTTCAGGCAACAGCTTTTGGGACAGTCCCCACTCCAGTTGCTCAGAACCCACATGAAGACCGAATTGCACATCTGCCACATACGTGTGGGGAGGAAACAACTTTTAAGGATTGTATTACATTAGCCACTTTTCTTTCTCTGTGATACAACACCGTGACCACAAGGCAACCTACAGAAAGAAGAATATATTTGGGCTTACACTTCTAGATGAATGAGAGACCATCTCAGTGGGGAAACATGACAGCAGGCAGCAGGACTGGGGGCTGGAGCGGGAAGCTGAGATCACACACACCCCCACTCCCTCTTTCTTTCTTTCTTTCTTTCTTTCTTTCTTTCTTTCTTTCTTTTTCTTTCTAGACAGGGTTTCTCTGGCGGTCCTGGAACTTGTTCCGTAGACCAGGTTGGCCTCAAATTCAGAGATCCCCTGCTGCTGCCTTCTAAATGCTGGGATTAAAGGCCTGCACCATCACACCTGTCTGAGAAGTCACATTCTGCCTGAGGCAGAATGATCCCAGTGGAAGTAGGGTAAGGCCACCCTCAGGAGGACACCTCCTACAAACCTCCTCTTACAGGAGTGAGTCACTTCTTCAAACCATGACAGTATTGTAGACCTATGAGGTTTTGCTTGGATTTCATTTGGGTTTTGCCTGTTTGCCGTTACCATTTTGTTTCGTTGAGATCCAACTACCTGCATCGCACTAATAATTGCCTTGCCTGAGGTTGGGGTGCAGCTCAGCATGTACTAGAGACCCCAGGTTTAACCCCCATCATGGTCAAAAGAGATAGAAAAAGGAAGAAAAGGAAGAGGGAGGAAGTGGGGAGGGAGGGAGAGAGGGAGGGAAGAAGGGAGAGAGGGAAGGAGGGAGAGAGGGAGGGAGGGAAAGAGGGAGGGAGGGAGGGAGGGAGGGAGAAAGGGAGGAAGAGGAGGGAGGGAGGCTAAAGCTGTGGTTTAGGAAGTCAAAACCAATGGAATTTCTGACACCCAATGCCACTGTGAGCTTCACCCTGCCAGCCTCAGGCAACACCAGAGAAGTACAGTCCCCTTTCAGCTGGGATGGAGTCTTCCAGACCAAGGCCAAGGCCACCAGAGCCCCCCACCCCCAGTTACCTTGTAGATGGGCAGAGTCCAGAAAGAACAGGAAGGAGAAACAGAAGAGGCTGACTTAGCCACTCCTAACTTCACCAGTTTCTTCCATGGATTACAGAATGGGAGGTCACAAGGAAGGACCAAGACTAAGGTGCCACAGGGGTAAATATTGGTGATTCAGAAGCTGCTCTGTACCGCCTCTGCCCCAAATCCCTCTACTTGAGGGGCCAGCAAGACGACTCCGTGTGTAAAGGTACTTGCTGTCTGTGCTAGCTTTGGGCTTGTTTGTTTGTTTGTTTTGGTCAATTTGACACAGAATTATCTAGGAAGAAACCTCAGCTGAGGAGTGGCCAGTTCAAATGAGTCTGTAGGCCATCTGTGGGGTATTGTCCTGTAGGCCATCTGTGGGGTATTGTCCGTCCTGGGTGATTAGGGTGGAGGCCCAGTCCACTGTGGGCAGTGCCAGCCCTAGGCAGGTGGTCCTGGGCTGTATAGAAAAGAAGTTGAGTAAGCCATGTGGTTATTCCCCCTGCCTGTCAGCGGCTTCCTCCACGGCCTCTGCTTCGGGACCAGCCTCCAGGTTTCCACACTGGCTTCCCCTGACGATGAACTGTTACCTGTAAACCAAACAAACCCTTTCCTCCCCAGCTGATTTTCATCAGTGTTTTATTGCAGCAACAGAGATGCAAACGCTGTCACATCTGCGAGGCTCATGACCTGAGCTCCATCTTCAGAGCCTGTGTAAAAGTAGAAGGAGAGAAACAAGCCCACAAAACCACTCTCTGACCTCTGACTTCTGACCCATGCACTTCCGACACACACATAACAATGACAGCTAATAAAATGGAAGTTTAAAAGAAAAACTGCTCAATTTTGTATTCTTTGAATCCATTATACATATAATTAACCAAACAATGAACCAGCCTTACAATGAACCAGCCCTGATCTTGTCTTCAATATAGCTCCTCTAGGCAGGACTTCTGCCCTGTGGGGCCCTCAGATGGGTCAGTACCAACTAGCATATGCCAAAAGCCCTCCTGTCATGGAGAACTATCCTCTTTCATCCGTTTCCCATCTCAGATTATCTCCATCCACATTGACCAGTATAACCTACCGGGGTTGAACACGACAATCAAGTTGTAACATAAATGTGGCCCACAATAAAATGCAGAAAAAGAAAAAATAGTCACTCTAGATCTGAATGTAAACCCTACCCACATTCACTCCAAGGAGTCTCCTGTATGAACACAGTTCAGAGGAGAGAACCGAAGAGCTTTTGTTAATTACTCCTTTATGGGCCTGGAAGGGTTGGGCTCCTTCCCTTGGTTGGAGCCTACAGTGAGAGCCGTAGAGTTTAAATTCACCTGTACCTCCTCTTCCTCCTCCTTTTTCTCTTCCTCTTCCTCTTCTTCCTCCTTCACAGCTTCTTCTTCCTCTCTCTCTTTTCCTTGCATATTTAAATCTTAGCAAAGTGCACAGAGCACAATGCTTGCCACAGGAACCGTTCCTCTTTGATGTGCAACAACCCGCTGGCTTCCCTTTCAGCGTGTAAGACTGAAGCTCTGAAGCAGCCCAGTCACCACACCTGCTCTCTCCAGCCCCGCAAGTCACCCCTTTTCTCTGTGTCTGAGTTTGACTGCTAGGTACCCACAGAGGTGGAACTGTGTGATATTTTACTGTGCGACTGGTTTCTGTCAGGGAGTGTGATGTCCTTCAGGTCCATCCCGCGTTGAGTGCATGCGGGGCGTTGCTGAGTGTTAAGGCTGAGTATAACATCCTGTTCATGCCTGAGTTTGCTTGTCCATCTGTCCATGAATCCTTGAGTTGTCTCTGCCTTTTGAGTACTATGAAAAGCTCTGCTCTGAAAATACCACATATGCCTCAATCTCCAAACCATCAAAAGAAAATAAAAGAAAGAAAGATATAGTAAATTCGGTTGGATAAATGTATTCTAGGAGATTGTTCTAAGAGGAAAAATCCAACCTCTGTCCCTAGGGAGTCCATCCATCAGTCTGTTAGGTGACCACAACCCAAGGAGAGCTTAATGATGGCACCAAGTTGATCATATCAGAGGGGGACAGCCTTGCCTATAAACAGTCTTCTCTGGAAGGGGCCCTGAGACATTCCCACTCCGAGCAGTTTCCACAGTTCAAAACAAAATACCATTAAAGGGCTCTGTATTCTCTCCCCAAGAAGCTCAAAACACAGACATTGCTAATAAAGTCCAGCATTTGTGAGTGTGCAGTAACAGAGAGAAACAGAGTGTCCCTCCCAGCCTGCCTACAGATGACATGTGGTTTACCAACCAGTGTGAGGTAAGATGTCAGGTCCACATCCACAGGAGAAGGTCCTGTCTCAAAGGAAAGAAGATATGGAGAGCGGGAAGGGTAACATAGTTAAAAGGCTGGACACACTATAATTCAGAGACGTGTCAGTGGGGCAGCGCACCACCAACACTTGGAATCCCTTCTTTTTCTCTAAAAGCCCCGTGATCAGAACAAGAAGACAGCTTTAAGAACTAAGATTCACCCCACCAGGCATTAACGGTGTCCAGAAACTATGTGAACAATCTCACTTGACATCCTTAAGACATTTATATCTGTCTGATGCAGAACCAAGGGGGGGGGGAAACACATGTTAATTTTCTCAGCCTGCAGATAACACGTTTACAGAACCCGCAAGAAAAAAAGCTCCGAGTATTCCCTAGGGCTTCCACTGCCTCTACTGCCTTAAAATATAGACTTGCATTTATCTTGGCCACATTAACGAGGTCTGTTTGACCAATACATTTATATTTATGATGACTGAGGGCAGATTATGGTTGTTAAAACTTGTCCTTGGGACATGAAAACACTCCTCTGTCATTAATACATTTGCTAATATAAACTATGATGTCAGGTCAACGTAAAGGGTAAAAATGTTTCTAAAGTACGCGCACATCATTTTTTAAAGCAATTGAGCCCTAATGGAATAGCAAAGGTCATCACAACAAACCATTACAGTCTTCGACTTGGCTACGCCGGCCACAGAAGAACCTCCAAGAAACCGTCATCATTCCTCCAATGTTATGGCATCCAGACGACAGGGATGCCTCGCAAATGAGTCATCCCGGCTCGGATCCGCAGTAGCTATGTGAGTGCAGCACAATCAATTATTCACGTGTTTACAGAGAGCTTTCCTGGTTGATGTTAACCAGAGCTGCCTGCAAAGGACAGCTCTCCAGCTGCCCTCAGCCATCCCGGGGCCTCCAGCTAACAAGTCACTTTAATCGCTGGAGAAGCGATCTGGGAAGATGAGCCTCCCCAGCCCAGGCCCGGAGACTTTATTAGGTGCAAAAATATTAATCAGGGATAATTATGACAATACTTTATATACAGGACTCTCAGAAAAAAAAAATCCTAAAGAGGGTGAGAGAAGGTGGGCCTGACCCGGAAGCCATTAGGCTCGATGGGGATTGGACTACTGAAGACCCAGCTCAGGGGCGCACAGAGAGCCAGAGTCGAGAATGCAGGGAACGAGCAGGAGGCGGAGAGTCCCAGTGTAGAACGCTCTGTGAAGGTACAGTGCATGGCTGGGGACCACCAAGGCTGAATGCTTTAGCTTGGTCAACAGCCAAATTGACCCACCCATCCAAAATGGCCTCCGGAGAAGGTGGATGGGAAACAGGACCCACGTGCTGTCCAAGAAGACTAATGCTATGAATAGGGGTAACTCCCGTCTCTGAGCTGGGACGCAGTGTGGGAGCTGATGGTCCCACTGGCCTGGCTGGAGTTTTGTTTGGGCTGTAGTCAAAGCCGTGGCCTCCCTTCTTCTTAGGGGCGTGCAGTCAGAGCAAACTGGGATCAGGGCCTACAGCGGGCACATTTTTTTATGAGATAGAATCCAAGAACTTGGCTGTACTGAGAGATTCCCCTTTGTTTGAAATTAAATAATTTACAGTGTTGTCATAATGCGGGGCTGGTGAATACAGTGTGGTTGGTTGAATACTTGCCTAGCATGCAAGCGAATCCCTGGGCCTGATCCTCCACACTACACACAACTGGATGTGGTGGTGCACGCTTATAACCCCAGAACTCAGGAGGCATCACCGAGAGGGTCAGAAGTTCAGTCATCTGGGCCACATGAGACCCTGCCTCAAAAAAATAGGTAGGTAGATATACATACATACATACATGTCATAATTCACTGGACCATATCTAAGAAAGTAGCATAAGTAATCTATGTTCTTACTAATATGAACACAGTTAAAAATAAAGACAAAGTTTGGTGTGGCAGTGCACAGCTCCTACACCAACACTGGGGAGCTGCAGGCAGGAGGATTATGAGTTTAAGGTCATCCTGGAATATGCAGCTAGACCATGTTTCAAAAAATGCATATATACGCACACATATATAACTAAATAGATAAATAGATAGATAGATAGATAGATAGATAGATAGATGATAGATAGATGATAGATAGATAGATGATAGATAGATAGATAGATAGATGGATAGATAGATAGATAGATAGATAGATAGGTGATAGGTATAAAGAGAGAGTTAAGAAGGCCTGCAGTAGAAAGAGGAAGTTCGCAAATAGAGGACAGCCCTCCTCGGTGCACGAGGCATCCTTGGGCATCCTTCTGCAGTTGGGTGTTGTCATGAGGCCAGAGCTGCAGGGGGCTTGTTTCAGGGTCACTGTTGACCAGAACTCCTGAGCTCTGCCACAAGCTTCCCTGGATACCAGAACGGCATTTCTCAAGGGGCCAAATGAAACGCCAGCATGTCTTTACACTGGCCTTCCCAGAGCCTCCAGATGGGCTGTTGTGTCTTTGAAGAAGACTGAGGCATGCTGGACTTCTCAAACATATTGCTCCACACCATTCCTTCTCAAGAGCAGGCCTGCAAACTCGGACTTCCACTGTGGAAAATGCAGCACAGAGCTGTGCAACCAACACGTCAGTTAGATGTCCTGTCAAGACGCCTGAGAGACGCTGCCACTTGAAGGAACCCAAACCCAAGTGGTCCCTGACTTAGAACAGTCCATCTCAGGACTTGTTGATTTGATAATAGTGAGAAAGAAAGGGGTATGCATTCAACAGAAACCCTTGGGCAGGGATAGAGGGTTTGGCTTGACTCAGTGGGTACAGTGCTTGCTGTACAAACATGGGAATCTGGTGTGAGGATCCGGGTTCAGATGTTTAACTCATTAAAGAGCCAGGTGCATATGTTACTCCAATCAGGGAGGAAGGGGAAATAGAGCCCTGTGGTCCCAAAAACTGTCAGGGAAGAGACAGGTGATCCCAGGGACTCACTGGCCAGTCAACAGATCAAAAAATCAAAATATAAGGTGGAGAGGTACCTGACGTTGACTTCTGACATTTTTACACATGAACATCCACACATAAAATGAAGGTCAGGGCTCACTACCTAGCCCATACTGGGCATGATGGTTAGTTTTGTCAATTTGACACAACCTAGTACCACCTGGGAGAGAGTCTCAATGAGGCATTATATCTCTTATGGATATGTTTACTGGCAAACCTATATTGGGTTTACCTGCAAACATATCTATAGGAGCTCTCCTTAATTGACATAGAAAAGTCCAGCCCACTGTGGGAGGCACCATTCCCTATGCTGGGGCGTCCTGAACTGTGTGCGAGTGAAGAAATCAAGCTGAGCACAACCAAGTGAGTATGTGAGCATCCATTTCTCTCTCTGCTCCCGATTATGAGTACAACCAGCTCCCTCAAGTACCCACAGCCTTGACTCTTCCACATGATGGACCTTGAATTATGAGCTAAATAAATGTGTTCTCCTCTAAGTTGCTTCTGGGCATGGTATTTTATCACGGGAGCATAAGAAAAGCTACGGCTGGGCTCAGGCCAGTGGAGCCCAATGTAGTGTTGAACTTGTGATGAGCCCCCTGGCTCAGTCCTTCAGGGGCTGGGCTTGACGGTTCATCCCACCATATTCGCCTCCATCCTGCTTTCTTTCAGCTCTTGTGTGCCTAAGTTGCTATTTTACTTCCTGCTGGCAAGTTTCTAGCACCCTCTGTGGAATGCCAAGGCAGCAAGTCTTTAAGGTTGCCCCCTGGAGTCACTCTACAACCCTAGTCCTTTCTGCAGCCCTGGGGTTCACCTGTCCACCATGATTATGGCATAAAGTCCCCATGCATAGAACGTCCACAGAATGCAGATATTTGGGCATGACCTCCCACGTCTGTCGCTGGCTCTTACGAGCTCTTCCCAAGGGTTTGTGATGGTCTGTGAACCTGATCCTATATTTCAAGTGTGTGTGTGGTTAGTATCCAAAGTAATTGGGACATCGGCTTTTCCTTTGGTACTAACCCACTCATTAAATATAAAATAAATGCAAGAAGGTTTCCTTTAAATCTTACTGACAGCGAGCTCGAGAACTGCTCAGAGCTTCTGGAGGACACCGGTTCTCTGTCTTCAAGCGGAACCTTCCATCCAATGGGCTGAGGAAGACAAGTGTTAGGTGAGGAGATCCCTGGGTGCCGTCCTCCATTTGGGGTGTGCCCTCAGTGTTAGCTCTAGCTACGTCACACAAGGTTCTGTCCAGAAATAATGAGGTTTTCACCCTCAGTGACAAGCCATGGGGAAGTGGATGCCATCTTTACAAGGTGTTAGGGATATGGGCCTAGGGCCAGGGAGGGGGAAGGTGACTGCTCTGCCTGCCTGAAGTGGATCCCAGGGTCTCACACGGTGGAAGGAGAGAAGTGACTTCTGCAAATTATTCTCCGACCTCTGCTAGTGTATCATGACACTTACGTGCATGCACATACACACAATATTTAATATACTAATATACATATTTATATATGCTTAAATAAAGTAAAATTTAAAATAGTAAAATAAAGTCAATTTCCTAAAGCAGAGAAACGCGGAGCACCCGGGAACTCCCACACTTCCTTCAGACGGAAATGTTTCTAGTGCTTGGCGGGAACCTGCTAAGTTTGCAAGACTGTTTCTCTGCTTTGTGTGCTGGCCCTAGAAAACACTGGAACAGAAGGAAATCTGAACTTGGAACTCACTGATCCAAAGAACAGGGTGAAGAACGACTTGAGGCATGCCAGTTTTTAAAACGTTTTAAGGTCTAAAACTAAACAAGCACAAGATTGCTTTTATCTTTCTCTTTTTTAATTTTTCTCAAGGTGGGCTGAGCTATCATTCACCACCACTAGGGGGCGCCATATCCCCTCGGGGCCATTTCACTTATATTAAGAGAGCCATCATTTTCCTGGGCAAGAGCAAATCTCATCTCAGACTCCCAGGGGGAGGTATCTCCCTCCCTGGCGTCACTGTCTGTCCCCACATGCTAGGAACGATCTTGAATCCTTTTGAGGGGCGAATCAACACTTTGCTTGAAGAGTGGAATCTTGTTTCTCACAGAGCTGAGAGCCAGTCTGGGGGCTCTAGAGGGCTGGCGTTGGACCCTGACACCTCAGAGGTGTTCTTGGGCTAACGGACCCATCAAATCCTCACCATGTCAGTACACAACAGCATCTGCTCCAGGAGGGTCTATGGGACAATTTGTATCTTCAGGGCTTTGCCCTTTAAACCCTTTCCAAAGCCTGCACTTGAGGAGAAACTTTGCTTGGAAGAGTGTTTCATTTCCATTGTATGCACCATGACCAGGGTTAGCAAAGCATTCTGGGACATTCTTCTGGTTTACACAGTCTTTCTCATTTTTTTCTTCTCTTTCCCAAAAGAAGGCTAGGGGGGTGGTGGATATCCGCTTGCTGTCTTAGCAAGTGAATGCGGAAATAGAAGGATTACTCCGTAATTATAAACAGGGCAATGTGATAATCCCTTCATTCTTTAAGAGACTTAAGAGGGACCTGCTAAGTTCGCAGGGCTGTCTCCCCCTGCTTTGTGTGCTGGCCCCAGGAAAACTTCAAGAACAGAAGGAAATCGGAAAGAAGAGAAACTTGGAGCTCGGGGATCCAGAGAGTAGGCTGAAGATCCGTTCACGCGATGTCAGTTTTCAAAACATTTTCAAGAGACACCTGTTCTTCCAGCACGAACAGTTCCCATCACCGGCTCAGGAGGTACACGGGGTCTCCCACTCTGACTGTCCCTGGGTTTTCCAGAGCAAAATATTGTCCAAAGAGGGGTAACTTCCCATACAAGCCTCGTTCCGAGGGGTCGCTCAGGCGGTAACTGCAACAGGAAAAGGCCCTGATGAGTCATAAGGAAGAGGAAGAGCTTGGACCCCACGTGGCTTTGTCAGGGCTAAAGCAGGTGTCTGCCCAGTCGGGAAGGCTGTGCCTAGGGCGGGGGTTCCAATCCGTTCTAATGGCCCAGCAACCCCTGGGGAGGGCCAGAGAGGAACAGGCCAGTTGGAAGCACCAAGGACGGTCAAAAGCTACAACATCCTCAAGGCCTTTCCCGACAGCCACATTCCCTTTCCAACATTAAGAAATAGGTACTTGGGGCTGGAGAGGTGGCTCAGTGGTTAAGAGCACTGGCGGCTCTTGCAGAGGACTAGGGTTCGGTTCCCAGCACCGGCACCAGGAGACTCATAACTGCTTATAATATAACACTTGGCTCTGTGATCCAAGTCCTTCCTCTGGCTCTGCTAGGACTGCACACATGTGACATCCAGACACAGAAGCAGACAAAACACTCAGGAACAGTAAACAAACAAACAATAAACAAATAGCTTAAATTTTAAGAAAGATTTAAAATTAAAAAATAAATAATCCCATACGCCAGAGTATGCATAATGGGCTCTTCTCTGAGTCACTGTTCTCACCAGACATGCCTGTAATTTTCCTTTTCTCTCACAATTCCTCCACGGTGTCGCCTGGTCCAAGGTCACGGCCAGGCTCTCACCCACTCCACTGTGTCTCTCCCCTCCCGGCCCATGGTTGCCCAGAGCAGAGGCCCTTGGAGGGTGCCATTTGATTTTGTTCCCTCTTCTTGATCCCGCTGTTCCATGTCGCTGCCAGCCCTCTGTTGCCTAACCTTCATTCTGATCTGATTATTCTTCAACTAAGAAAGCCTCTCTGGCTGCCCAGTGCATAAAGAATAACACTGCAGGGGCTGGAGAGATGGCTCAGTGCCTTAAGAGCACTTACTGTTCCTCCAAGGGTCCTGAGTTCAAGTCCCAGCAACCACATGGTGGCTCACAACCCATCTGTAATGGTTTCTGATACCATTGCATTCTGGCATGTCTGAAGACAGCTACAGTGTACTCATGTTGTTGACATGACAAAAAGCTATTAAGATATGTTCTATGGGGTGTGGTTAGTTGTGGGGGGAGGGGGTGTCTCCTCGAGCCCATGCAGAGGCATCCCTTCCCCCTGAGGGACCAGCCACACTACAGTATCCTACAGAATAGAGTTTATTCAGGGCATGAGGAGGGGAGTTAAGAGGGTAGTAGAGGCAGAGAAAGGCAGAGAGAGGGAGAGAGTAGAGAAGTAGAGGCCGGCCATGACCACGTGGAGAAGAAGGGGAGGGAATGGGGAGAGAGGGGGAGCAAGAGGGCAGGGGGCAAGAGAGAGAGGAGGGGCAAGCATCCTCTTTTATAGTGGGCCAGTACTACCTGACTGTTGCCAGATAACTGTGGGGTGGGACATACCTGCCCATTGCCAGGTAGCTGTAGGGTAGAGCTTAGACAGAATCATGTACATAAAATAAATAAATAATTCTTTAAAAAAATAATAACACCACAGCTCCACCACATAGTGTGCAAAGCCCTGTGCCTGGCCCCAGACAGCTTTCTCAAACCTTTCTCTGCTACGGTCTGCACCCATGCAACACTGCAGGATTCCACACTCTGCTTGACCAACTTTCTGACTCCTGTAGCCATCCTTCCTCCCCTATAGCCCTCCCTCCTCCTCTTCCCCAAGCAGCAGAATCCCACCTTTCCCTCTAGGGCTCTCTGCTCAAATGTTGCCTGGTCCAGGGGGAAGCCCACAATCCCATAAAGCAGCAGCAAACACCCGTTTCGTAATTTCTCTGCTCTTACCGTGTGTTCTTCTATAGGTCCAGGCCACATGTCTGTCTGTTCTAAGGGACAGAATGACCTGGGGAAGTCAAAGTGTGCCCAGTTCCCTTTACCCACTTGGCCCCCAGTTCTGGGCCTTGCCAGTCTCACGCTGGCTCACGCTGCTTGTTGAATGGATTAGAGTGTTGGTAAGTGAGACCCTTAAAGACAGTGCGAGCAAGGTGTGGGCATCCCAGCACTCAGGAGATACCAAGTTAGGCCAACCTGGCTACATAGCAAGACCTTGGGGCGGGGGAGGAGCAGGGGTATGTACCTCTGCCAGGCAGAAAACTCAAGAAGCCGTGGAGAATTCATATATACAACATGGGATGCCATGGCAAGACCAGGAACGCTCTTTTTAGTTTCTCACTTAGGCTAACCTCGACATTATTGTTGAAATTATTAATTTTGTTCTACTTTACCTTTAAAAAAAATACCTTGTAAAGACTTGGCACTACCAACTCTTCCAAACATAAATGTCTGATGAGAACAGAGACTCAAACAAGATCCCATATGGCCGTGGACAAACAGTACAGCCCAGGCTGTCCTCCATCTGTTGACCTCCCTACCTCTGCCTCCCCAGCGTCTCTTTCTGGTTGTGCGTCCCCAACCAACAGAGATCTAAGTCTTCTGTTGAGGAAGTAGATCTGGGGGAAGATCTCATGTGGTCCAGGTGGCTCAGAGGCTGACTGAGGCTGTGATGACCTAGAACTCTGACCCTCTCCTGCTGGAAAAACAGGCCCAGCTTAGGTGGGGCTGGGGATCAGGTGGAGGGACTTTGGTGTGTTAGGCTAGCACTCAAGCCCCTGAGCTAGAGCGCCTGAATGTAGCATATAAATGTGTGAGGTTGCCAAGGAATACATTAAAATAATAATTAACAATGAAAAAGGAGCTGAGTTTGTCTCCTCTGGAGCGCCCAACCCCTCCCTCACCTGTGGGGTAACAGTCCGTCTGCCGGCTCCTTACCGTAGCCCTGAACCTGGCACACTACAGCCATTCAAGAGAGGAGTGGAGGGAGGGAGGGAGGGAGGGAGGGAGGAATGGATGGATGGATGGATGGATGGATGGATGGATGGATAGATGGATGAATGGATGGATGATGAATGGATGAATGGAATGATGGATGGATGGATGGATGGACAGATAGACAGATGAATGGAGGGAAGGAAGGAAGGAATGAAGGAAGGAAGGAAGGAAGAAAGGAAGGAAGGAAGGAAGAATAAATGAAAGGATGTATGGATAGACAGATGGACAGATAGATGGATGGACAGATGAATAGAGGGAAGGATGAATGAATGGATGGACAGATGGACAGACAGATGGATGGGCAGATGGACAGACAGACAGATGAATAGACAGACCTATGGAGTGAAGGATGGATGGAGGGACAAAGCTGCTAATCTGGGCTATCTCAGCTTGCCTACAGTGGTTCCTCATGGCATAGCCTGCAGTAGCCTTGGACCCATGAACCCAGGTATCTCTTCTTGCTTGTCTCTCTCTTGGTTGCCACGTGACAGAAGAGACTTTTGGGCATGGGGTGGGAGGGGGATGGCATTCATGCATGTGCTTGGCATATCTTATTCCCAGGCTCTGTACTGTTGGACTGAGGAATCCACCTATCTCGGGGACTCCCGATACCTCTTACACACTTGCATATGTGTCAAGCACGTCCCACGATACTCTCTAGCAAGGATGTCACCACTCTTCATATCTACATATTCCTAAGCGACCTGCTCCCCAAGCCTGGAAAGAATCCAGAGATGCATCCAATCACCTTTAGCCTGGACAGTTCCTAAGTGTCAGGTGAGAGAGACCATGTGAGGTCAAGAGCGGCCTCTGGTGGACATGACTAGGTATCGCAAGAGGTGTGTACCAAACCTTTTCCATCAGTCTTGTCTGATGAATGAATCTTCTCTGACTTTATCTCTATCCGTATCTATAGATAAATAGATGATAGATAGATAGATAGATAGATAGATAGATAGATAGATAGATAGATAGATAGGTAGGTAGGTAGGTAGGTAGGTAGGTAGATAGATAGATAGATAGATAGATAGATAGATAGATTCATACATACATATATACATACATACATAGACTCAGATACATAAATACATATACACATATACACATAAATACATAGATAGATAGATAGATAGATATAACATCTAAATATGCATCTCTATATATCTGTGTCTATATATCTATATAAATCTATTGATATTGATATCAATATAAATAGAGATATGGATAAATACATATGCAACCTCTGTTGGTGTTAAAAAATTGGATTTTGAGAGGGTGTCTCACTTTGTAGCTCAGAATGACCTGGGGCTTACAATGCATACCAGGTTAACCTCATAACTGTACTAATCATTCTGCCTCGACATCCAAGTACGGAGACTACTAACAGCCACCATACCGAGCAATACATTATATTTCAAAGAAAAAGTCCCGTGTATTTCATTTTGGAGCATATAGAACATGTGATTACTCTGATCAGCTGGAGGCCCTAAGGCATGTTCTTTTCCCTAAACAGAGGTCTCTGGACTGGGCACCGCAGCTCAGCAGCACAGCAGGCATGTTTCAGCCTCTGGGTTTCCTCCCAGCCCTGAGAACAAGCATCAGTAAACAGCTCTTCCTCCAGTCAGACCTCTCCGTCCTTACATGGCGGTGTGAGCAGAAAGTCTTTGTCAACTCTAAAGTGCTGTGCATTGGTAAGGAGCAGGTGTGAGCCACACTGCCTTCTGTACCCACGCCAGTGACCAGGCTTGACTACAGGCGCGGTCCCTAGCCAGTCCCCACGTGAAGATGGCAGAGTGATGGGCACCCTTAGGTCCACCCCACTTCTGAGGCCCCGCTGTCCATCTCCAGGGCTGGGCTCTGAGGTGAGCACCATGTAGCAGCTCCCAAAGTGTTGACGTATGGACACCGCTCTCACTCTGGGCCACCAATGGGGTTAAGGGCCATTGAAGCAGCTAGCCTCAGGAATAGGAAGTTCCTCTGGCTTCTCCCACTCTCAGGTGTCAAATAGATACAGCAAGATACGGAGGAGCTGGTTTGCGGGGGCCCGTGGTTGCCTATTGAAAATGATACAAATTGCTTTATACCAGTTATGTGAAGTCCCCTTACAAAAAGAAAACAAAACAACATGCAAACAAAAACCAGGGGCTAGAGAAACGGTTCAGCACTTAAGAGCACTGGCTGCTCATCCAGAGAACCCAGGTTCGATTCCCAGCACCACAGGGAAGCTCACAGCTGTCTGTAACTGAGGTCCGGGCTTCCATAACCCCGGGCATGCATGTGGTGCACATATATACACATGCAGGCAATACCCGTACACATAAAAAATTAAATGAACCTTTACAGAAAGCAAAACAAAACAGAAATCCTGAAGCCTCAAGATCCTAAGCGTGTTGGGACAGAACTCGGTGACAGAATGTTCTCCTATTGTACACAATGTCCTGGGTTCCAATCCTAGTACCATAAAAGAGAGGAAAAAAAAAGGAAAAATAAAACAAAAGAAGTCCTTCTTCAGCCAGTCCTCTAAGAAAGAACAGACTTCATTTGCGTCTTGTCTTTCTACTTTCCCATGCGCAGACAAGCCTCCCTGTGCTTGGCCTATCCAGAATTAGCCCTTAGCTGCACTAATCCCTTGCCATAGTGCTTTGCCCAGCAGGTGGGTGAGGTCAGAGGTAGGCTGCCCTGCGCAGCTCAGTCGGAGTAAAGCAGCGCCATCTCCCGGGCATCAGCAACACCGGAGACGCCCCTGAGGGCGGCGCGCTCCACTTGAGGTTTATACCCCGCAGCGGGGGGCCTCTCCCTGCTCGATTTATGACCACCTGTCCGCGGAAGAGCATAAATCACTATATCCGTGGCACTTTAAATCTCGGGGAGAGATAGGAGAAGACACCTAGGCCGGCAGCACTGTCTCCCTGGGTATTAGAAGCAATTAGAGGATGGGCTGTAAGAAGCCTGCAGAGGATCAGGAGGTGAGTACAAGCTCCTGTGATCACCCCCACGCTGCCGCTTCCTGCCCTTACTCTGTGTTTCGGGGCCATTATTCTTTCTACAAACACAGCCTCCCAAGAGAGGGGCTTTGACAGTGCAGAGAACCAGCCCCAGTACCCAGAGTGCTTTGAGGAGGAGATGGGTCAGCATTCATGTGAGCCTTTCAAACCCAGAGAGAACGGAAGTCTGAGATCGGGCAGTGTGTACAGGAGAGATCAGGAGACGCAACAGCCACAGCCCGAGACAGAGGCTTTCATCTGACCTACATGTAGACTCATCTAAGTTTTTCTCATCTTCTATTTCATGAGGATTAGAGCCATGTCTAGTGACCCAAGCCTATATAGTCCAAGACACCCAGGAGTCTGAGACAGGAGAATCACAAGTACAAGGTTTACCAAGTTCAAAGCCAACCTGGATGTCTTAGGGAAACCCCGCCTCAAGACAAGAAGTAAGGGCTGCAGTAAAAGCACTTGCTGCTCCAGCAGAGAGTCCGCGTTCAGGTGCCTGGCTCCCACATGGCGACTTATAACTGTCTACAACTAGAGTTCCAGGGCATCTGACGCCCTCCTCTGGCCTATGTGGGGACCATACACATACAAGCTACACAAATATATATATATATACACCCATACACATCATCATCATCATCATCATCATAATGAGGGAGAAGGAGACAAAAAAGGAGGGGGAGGAGGTGGGGAGAGGAAGAAAGGAAGGGGAGGGAGGTGGAGGGAGAGGAAGGAGGAGGGGGAGGGAGGAAGAGAGGAGGAGGGAGGAGAGGAGGAGGGAGGAGGAGGAAGGGAGAAGAAGGAGGAGGAGGAAGAAGAGGAGGAGGAGGAAGAGGAGGAGGAGGAGGAAGAGGAAGAATCATCTAATAAGAAGTAAAAAGATGGCAGGGGCCAGAGCTCAGTGGTGGAAGATGGTGCCAGGCACTCACAAGGTCCTGGATTCAATCCCTAGAGCCTAAAACCAGAGCAGACTGGGGGCCTGGCTAAGGAGGCTTGCCTACAGTGACAACATGGCAGCGGCTGGGTCTCTCCCACTGCCCAGCCTGTCTCTCTGTTGTGTCTCCTCCATTCCATGGAAAATAACAAGACTGGATTCTCCGCTGCTGCTGTTAAATAGATGTAAGAGCTGTAGTGTGTCACTCTTTCTGTCCTCAAGTCTGCTCCTCTGGGGTACCCTGCCTCACAGAGTCACATTCCCCACAATGCGTTGTGGGAGCCCCTTCCCACCTCACCCCATTACTCTCTAAGATACCTTCCGAGACCTCCCGTGGGAACAGCAAACTGTAGGCTGTATGGGACCCTGGGCATACTGTCTTTTCTGTACATACCAACTGCCTAGTGGCCAGGACTCCCTAAAGCTCCCATTCCGCACTATACTGTCTACTCTGCACCGTTTCCACTGTTCCCCATCATAGATATTAATAAACATGGCAAGTATTATTAAACATGGCTCCTCAGACACCCAGACCCGATGTGCCTGGTTCTACCTCTTCAGTGTTTCCAGAGGCTCCTTCTTGTCCATGATGCCAGTGTCCGGATCCACTGTTGTTAAAAGACACCTGGACACACACACACACACACACACACACACACACAAAGTGTTACACAGGGAACAAAGCAGAGAAGCCCTGCCACCACCCTCCATGCCACCCCCATCCCCTCGCACCACCCCCCAGGCAGGAAAGGGTCTTACCGGGTACAAGCTATCACCCGTTTCAGTTCCACATCTCCAATGAGAACCTCGTTCCAAGAATCCTAGAAAGTAAAGAACAAATTCCCGGGAGCTCCTCTGGGCGCTCACCTGAGCAGGGACTTGTGGGGAGTCATAACAAATGATGTCACTGCATCAGAGGTGATGGGCTTCGCCTCAGTCCAGAGGGGCCAGCGGACACCACACACCTGTTAGTTCCCCGTCTTCCTAAGCAACATCCATCCTCTCTCCTCTTTGAAAGCTTACCCACACACAGCACCCTAGGTTGAACCCCAATACTGAGCAGGATGTCACACACGACACCCTAGGTTGGCTCCCCAGCACTGAGCGTGGTGTCACACACCTTTAATCCTGGCACCTGGAAGGCAGAGACTTGAGAACTTCTAAGCCAGCCTTGATACATAGCAAGTTTGTTTCAGCACAACCAGGGCTGATACACAGGGGAATATTGTTTAAAATAAACAAACAAACAAAAGTCTGTGCATTGCTCTTGCAGAAGGCCAGCATTCAGTTCCCAGCACCCTTGTCAGCCAGCTCACAACCACCACCGTGTCAGCTCTAGGGAATCAGAGGCTCTCTTCCGGCCTCTAGGGGCACCTGCATTTACATGCATATACACGCCCCACATACATAATTAAAAATAAATCTTTGTAATTAAAAGAAGATTGTCAGGTGCAGTGGTACATGCCTTTGACCCCAACACTCAGGAGGCGGCAACAGGTGGATCTCTTTGAGTTTGAGACCATCCTGATCTATATACCAAGTTCCAGGCCAGTCAGTTTTACATAGTAAAACTCTTTCTCTCTCTCTCTCTCTCTCTCTCTCTCTCTCTCTCTCTCTCTCTCAAAAAAAAATGTTATTAAAAAAATTAAGATAAAAACAGCACCATCTGGAAAGTGCCTGTTTAGCAAAGGGAAGAAGGAGGAAAAACTATTACTATGGACTTCACTCAGGCCTGAAAAGGTGCTGGGCCCAGAAGAGTCTATAGGAGTCTAAGTCAGGACATGCTGGCTGGAGGTAATATCTCCAAACAAGATGGGCTCAGTGCCAGAAAGACCTGGACAGAGTCAACTCTGGCTTAAGGTTATACATCACTACAGGTTCAATTTACAGCTTATAGAGATCTTATCGAAAGCACAGGCTAAGAAAATGAACTGTGCCATGTGGTAGAATTTGAGGGTATGGTGGAATTATTATTATTATTATTATTATTATTATTATTAATAGTAGTAGTAGTAGTAGTAGTAGTAGTAGTAATTACATATAAGGATTACTTAAAATTCATTTATTTGTTATTATTGTCTATGTGTGTGAATGGGTGTGAGGGATGTCATGGTATGTCATGGTAAGTGGTAAGTCTTATGGACTGAGCCCACTTACAGGCTTAGTAAGGATATTTTGAGAGAAAGAAGACTATTGAGCAAGGCAGTCACATTGAAAAGTGTAAGAGCTCCCACAGGGCCCCTGGGAGCTTGTTCCTGGCCTCTCCAGGGTTCAAGAGAGAACACTTTGTGGTCCAGACATGATTATGTATCAAACTGTGATCTAGCAGGTAGCCAAGAACAGAGAGTCACAAGGCAAGGTATGTGACTGGGCCTGGGAGTGGCAGAACAGAGGGAGGAGCCAGGAGCAAACATGTAGTGTCAAGTTCAGTGAAACAGTGTTGTGCCCCAAGCAGATGCTGGAAAGTGAAAGGGGCTCTGGGTAAGAAAGAAGCCCAAGGGCGGCCTGGGAGCATGCATCTTCTTTATCAACAGAACTGAGACCTTCAGAGGGAGTCCTGGGCTGTGTGAACCTAAGGAGTGGCAGGATTGGTGCAGATTGTTGAGAACTGCACAAGGAGAGAGAGAGGGAGAGAGAGAGAGAGAGAGAGAGAGAGAGAGAGATCAGAATTTTCTAAGTCAGCCTTGATATATAGCACAGCCAGAGCTGTTACATAGGGAAACACTGTTTAAAACAAACAAGTGACAGTCTCAAAACATCAGTTGTTGCCTTTTGTCAAGCTGATTAATGATTGACACAAGCCTGTGCACATGGCCCACTGTCAGAAAGGAACAGAAGCAACACAGTTATTGTATAAGGATGCATGCAGTTCACTCAAGGTGCAGGCATTCTGCCATCTTCAGAGGAATGTTGTTGCAAGACCTTTGGTCACATTGTCAACCTCGAGACTGCCCGATGTTATTGGAAAAGCCTGTTTCTTGTTGTGGTGTGGCTCAGCCTTAGCTCACACACATTTTAAATCCCTCTGACTTTTGGAATGCACATTCCCTTAGCACACATCTTTAATTCCAAACAAGGAAGGCAAAGTTAGTTTGTGGAAGGAAGCACCCGTGTAAATGATCTGCCTTCATGACAGATCAGGCAGAGTCAAAGTCAATTGAGTGGTAGACAATGTGATGGAAGAGGAAGATTTGACAGAAGAGTATACACACCACTCCTACGAGAACGGACAAAAGAGAGAGGCTACTGAAGAGACAGTAGCATGGAGAGAGGAGGCAGTTTTACTAAGAAAGTTTTACAGAGAGGAGCTGAAGAGAAAATGAACCAGAGAAGGAGAAGAAACTAGAAGGTTAGAACAGATTAGTTTGAGGCCAAGCAGAGCAAGAAGTCAGAGGCCAAGAGAGAAGCCAGATTAAATCAGTCAGCCTACAGAGGGGTTTGAGCCAAAACAGCTGAGTGGAATCAGCCAGCCAGAGATCAGAAAGAACTGGGAAGGGGTGAGCTTATTCAGCAGCAAGTCTCAGAGGCTGGAAATATTCTAGGCCTGGATTAGATTGTATGTTGGCCGGACGCTTCCAGGACAAGGTTTAGGTTAGCAGACGGAGGCAGTAAACCTCTGAGATGACAATTACATCAGGTGAATAAAAGTTACCCTTACAGAACATACATGTTTAAACCTGAGAGTATGCAAGGAATATGTTACATAAAACATCAGAGGTGAGCTAGCAAGATGGCCTCTGGTAAAGACTCTTACCAACCAAATCTGAAGACCTAAATTCAATCCCTGGGGCCCATGTGACTGCAAGAGAGAGCCAATTTCCACAAGTTGTCCTCTGACCTCCACACATGCACAGAACATGCACACACATAAATAAATAAATAAATAAATAAATAAATAAATAAAAATTTTAAAGTATCAGGGGTGTATGTGTGGGAATGGAATTTCTAGATTGTTCTTTTCCCATCATTCCTTGTTCATCTCTCACAGCAAAGCCAAGAGACGGAATTATATATATATATATACCCCTAATATATAGGGGTAGAACTCAGTCATTTGGCAGAGGGGCAGGCTTCTTTCTAGTCTCCTCTGCTTTTCCTTTTCTATATACATACAGAAAGTATGGCCAGAAGTAAATTTCTCTTTAAGGCTGACATCTCTGCTGGGTATGCCAGGGCTTCTTAAATGCTTTTCCATTCACTACCACTTTCTACCTGAGAAATCTTTTTTTCTACCTGAGAAATCTTTATTCGATTCCCCAAGCATCCAGTTCCACAAAATAGGTACAGTTTCCAAACATTTGTTGATAATAAACCATAAATAACATTTTTAAAATAATCCTTCAGAGCACTTACCATGTAGTTATTTGCAAAAGACTAAAGTGAAATCTGTATGCTAACGATAGGAATGTGTTTGTCTGACAAAATACAAACCCAAAGAAATTCTTACTGGCTATGTGCTGAAGTGAAGGTAGAAAAGTATTTCCTTTGTTTTCTGTCACAAAAACATTATGTTGTACAGAAACTTTGTATGCACAATAAAACCACCACAACTCATAACTAAGAAACGTCTCCCATCTGAGACAATGTATTGCTTTCGTCACGTGGTGTGATGGCGCAAGGTGCACGTCTTGTGTTCAGAACCAAGGCTTCAGTGACATCACCTGATACCATACGGACAAGCACTGCCAGAAGCACATCAGATTCATCAAGATCGCTAGGCTGTAGGTCCTGTGATGGTTTGTATATGCTCTGGCCAAAGAGTGGCAGGATTAGAAGGTGTGGCCCTGTTGGAGTAGGTGTGTCACTGTGAGTGTGAGCTTTAAGACTCTTATTCTAGCTGCCTGGAAGTGCTAGCAGCCTTCAGATGAAGATGTAGAACTCTCCGTTTCTCCTGCACCATGCCTGCCTGGATGCTACCATGTTCCAGCCTTGATAATAATGGACTGAACCTCTGAACCTGTAAGCCAGCCCCAATTAATGTTGTTATAAGACTTGCATTGGTCATGGTGTCTGTTCACAGCAGTAAAACCCTAACTAAGACAGTCTCAAACCTCCCCAAGCAGTGACACCAACTGGGTACCAAGCTATTCAAATTCCTGAGTCCACGAGGAACATCTCCTTGAAACCATCTCTGGCACTATTTCATATTCTTCATGATCATCACATTCAGTTCAGTCATGACCAGCATCTGCCTTCATGACAGATCAGGCAGAGTCAAAGTCAACATCCAAAGGTTATCACAGAGGTAAGTCAGCGCTAGGGCCACAGGACATTCAAAACCGGCATCATGGTTCCCTATGTTGACACCTGGGAGCCAGAGGAAGGAGGCCCTGGGAGTGTTAGGGACCAGCACCACCGAGCTGAGAAGCGCCCCGTCCCCTACCAGCTGTCACACTAAAAACGCTGGTCTTCCTCAAAGGAGTCACCAGCTAGGCAGAAACTGGGTGGGGCAGCAAGACGAAACAAGTGTTTTGTTTGTCCCACAAATGACACAGACCATGCTGTCCACGCTGAGTAAGTGTAGCCCAACAGTCAAACTGCCCACTCAGGGTTCTCCCCGTATGCCTCAGACCTCACACAGCAGTGCCTCTCCTTGCCATGTGCGTCTTCTGTACATAAGACTTCACTCCCTAGGTGCTCAACAAACCTACCAATAGAGTCATTGAGCAGTACAGAGACAAACAACTCCAGGCAATAGTCTAGCCCAACATAAATAACATCATACTTTTTTGTTGTTGTTATTTTGAGAAAGGGTCTTACATAGTTCAGGCTGGCCCTGAACTCATTATGTAGCTCAGGCTGGCTTTGAACTCCTAATCCTCTTGCCTCTACTACCATTGCTTTGATTACAGTTACCTGGCAATAACTACTACATCTTTCATAAACTAGAAAGAGGCTATTCAAGCCAAACGTTACCTCGGCATAAACGCCACATCCCGAGATGACGAGGTTAGGCCTGAAGTTTGTTGCCTTCACTCTTTTCTCCAGCCTGGAGTTGAGATCTTCCAAGGACGCCTCAGAGAGGACCAAGAATGGACTTGCATCTGAGTAGGCCACCTGACGAGGAAGCAGACATTGGATACAATGTGGCCCGGTAAGCCTCAGACCGTACACCCACGTGCGTCTTCCATACATAAGCCTTCACTTCTTAGATGCTCATAGGGGAAATCCTGGGTCAAGTCCCAGAAAATTCAGCCGCCACACCCCAACACACACACACACACACACACACACACACACAATCTTTATAACTATTTTTCCAGTTCTTTTCAAAGACAGGTCACAGCAATTCAAATCTTAACTGTCCTTGCAGAACTGCAGAACATAAAGGGTTTGCAGAGAACGCTCAGCAGGCAAGAGCGCTGGCTACTCTTGCAGAGATCCAGGGTTCACTTTCCAGCACCCACATGGCAGTGTAAAACCATTTGTAACTCCATTTCTAGAGGATCTGGTGCCCTCTTCTGGCATTCGGAGGCACTGCACATATGTAGTGCATAGACATTCAGGCAAAACATGAACATCTATAAATTTTTGTTTTGTTTTGTTTTGTGCATGACCTCAGAATCCTGCATCACTACATATGTTCCTTTAAAGACAACACTTCAGCTGGAGAGATGGCTCAGCGGGGTCCTGAGTTCAATTTCCAGCGACCACATGGTGGCTCACAACAATCTGTAACAGGATCTGATGGCTTCTTCTGGTGTGTCTGAAGGCAGCTACAGTGTACTCATGCACATAAAATAAATAAATGAATCTTTTTGAAAAGCCAAGTTACTCATTTTTGGTAGAGGCTGGAGAAATAGCTCAGAGGTTGAGAGCACTGGCTGCTCTTCCAAAGGTCCAGAGTTCAATTCCCAGCAACCACATGTTAGCTCATGACCATTTATAAAAAGACATCACTTCACCTTTCTAAGCATCCATTTCCTTTAATTTTGTTTAATAAGGAGACAAGCTCAATGGTTTCATTATTTTGAGAAAATGTTCACTAGTGCTATAGGTACCTATCTTTATGCAACCTCCAATTTAATATGAAGTATGAGTGTCATCAAAGTCGTTCGTAGTGCTACAGTCCTACATCATGAGCCTCTGCAGCCCTATGCCTCAAAGAACCAGCCCAACTAAGTGAAATCTAGGGCTCCTCTTCAATGTAGGTGCACCTTACACCTCTGCTTGTAGTCTGACATACAGTTGTAAGAGTGCTAAAACATTTCGACTACACTGTTACAAAACTGATTGAGAATGATATCGCTGCAGAATAAATAATATCGGACCCCCACAGGCACCAGAACACTTACATGGGGAAGGCAAGGCTCCCCCCAAAATCAAGAAACAGGAACCCCACTCGTGTCCTTATCCTGGCAGGAATGAGTGTATTTCCCAGAGGCACTTGTGGCGCTCAGGCTGTGAGTACAAGCGCTTGCTTTTTGTCTGTTGCTTGGAATCCCTGGAGCCTGGAGGTTGCCATGACAACCACAGCGTTTAGCATACGGGGATGTGTCACATGTGGGGAGACCCACAACAACTTTTCTCCATCCTCAGACCACACCAAGCCTCTCTCGAGCCGTTTACCTGGTCCGTGGGCCGGAACTTAGCCCTCATTTGCTGAGACCTTCTGGGGCGCATGTGCGGTTCGAAGTGCACCAGGCGACAGGACTGTGTCTTCAAGAAGCTGTTGACCCACTGAGCCGCATCCTCTCCACAATCCCTGCCCTGCACTTCCATTCCATGCACTCTGCAGTGGGTGGGCACAGGGCAATAGGAAGGGACAATTTGGAGGCTCTGAGTATTGTTAACACTGTATTCCAGAATGGGTCAGAAAAGTTGCATTGGTCCAACAGGGACGCCGCTGGTATTCCTTCATCACCGGAAGACTTTACTTTTAGCTCAGCGCCCCCTCCGAGCAACTGTTTAAACCCCAGTGAGTTTGCCTTCCCATTTGTTTCTTTGATTTCAAGACAGGGTTTCTTTGTGTCCTGAAACTCGTTCTGTAGACCAGGCTGGTTTTGAGATCCACCTGCCCCTGCCTCTGCCTCCCAACTGCTGGGATTAAAGGCGTGTGCCAACATACCTTTTCCCATTTGTAAAAGCAACTGAAGCATACCCGTGTCTCCCTTCACGAAAGGCATGTGTAATAGGTTTGAACGTCTTCCGAAGATCTGAGCAGGCTGGGAGACAGCGTCTGGGAAGCTGGCTCTGTTGGTGTGAGCACGAGAACCCAAGTACCCAGAGGCTGTTGGGAATTGGTTCCAACGTTTTGTCTTAATTTGTCTCCCAAAATTACATGTCCAGATGCTCTAGGGTCCCTGTCCTCAATCGGTTTTTGATTGATCAGTAAAGAGCCAGCAGCAATGGCTGGACAGGGTGAAAGAGGTGAGACTTAGGGTTCCTGGGCAAGAAGTGCAGGGGGGCAGGAATGAAGGGATTCTGCCATCAGAGGGGCGTAAGACAGACCATGTGCTGTGATGGAGCAGAAAGGTCAGACTTAAGAGCCCTCCAACATGTAAGAATCCGGGAAAATGGCCCCAGGGAACACTCCTCCATTGGGTCTTGGGTAGCAGAGATGAAATATGGATTTTAAAGGTGATAACTCAGGAATACCAGAGGAGGAAGTGTGGTTAGCCACGTGGAGTTAGGGAGAAGCCCAGAGGTTAAGCTAGTAAGGCATATTAAAAATAATGCTGTGTGTGTGTGTGTGTGTGTGTGTGTGTGTGCGCGCGCGCGCGCGCGCGCTTCATTTGAGAATTCAGAGAACTCTGGTGGGTGGCAAGAGGTATAATCACCAGCCAGAAGCTTGGAGCGGATTAACAATTTACTAATACACCCAGAGTCAGTCACCTAAGAGCCTCAAGTGAGGAACTGTTAATTGATACAGGAAGACACAGATCATTCTGGTGGAAAGAGACAGAGAGACAGACACAAGACAGAATGGGAGAAGAGAGACAAGACGACAGAGAGACAAAGATAGACAGAGACATAGAGGCAGAGAGACACAGAGACAGAGAATTTTTAGCAGCAGTGGGGTTTAAGCCCAAGACTTTGTATGTGCTCTACCACTGACCCACATCTCATTCTTTTTACTCTTTCTTCATTTTTCAGGTGGGGTCCACTGAGTTGTCCAGGCTGCCTTTGAATTTATGATCCTCCTGCCTCAGCCTCCCTCCTGCTGGGATTATAGGCTTGACTGAGATGGATTCATGGAGTTTTGTTTTGTTTTGTTTTGTTTTGTTTTGTTTTGTTTTGTTTTTTGAGATAAGTTTTCTCTGTATAGCCTTGCCTGTCCTAGAACTCACTCTGTAGACCAGGCTGGCCTTGAACTTACAGAGATCTGCTTGCCTCTGCCTCCCAAGTGCTGGGGCTCAAGGTGTGTGCCACCACACTCAACTCATGTTCTGTATATATTGAAAATGCAGAAACAATAACAAAAGTATAATTAAGCCAAATCATTCTCCCCCAGTGAGAAAAAGGAAATTGTAGCTATAGTTTCTTAGCTGCTAAGTCGGGCACCAGGGCACCTCCCTTCCCACAGCCCACCAGCACCAGGGCTTGGGAGGCGGGCTTGCGTACCTATAGCCCAAGCAATGCCTCCTTCCCCCAACTGACCCCAGGACACCCCTCAGTTACCTCTGTTCTTTTCCACTTTGTAACTTCCCTCTTCAAGCTGAATATCATATCTAATAGGGCATTGGTACCAGAGCCCTTTGCAAGGACAGTCCTGGAACAGATTACAGGGCTTCCCCTCTTCTAGGAAAGCCTCCCTCCCTGCACCCAGCTTTGTCCCAGATTCTTTGGTGGGATTATTCTTCTCTTAGTTCCATGTTCAATGTGTTTGGGCCCCTGTTTCTTTCTCCATAAAATTTTATTTAATTAGCTAATTATGTCTGAGTTAGGGTTCAAACCCAGAGCTTCAAGCCTGCTAGGCCAGTGCTCTACCCCTGCACCACATCCCCAGCTTGCTACATTGGCCTTTTGTGTCCCTTGTTCCCACACCCGCTTTTGAAGCAACTTCCTCATTTCTCCTCTCATGACGCAGAGGACTGAGTGCACGGGGCGTCCTGTGCACTCAATGGCCAACCGTGAGCAGTGTGCCCTTGTTCTGAGCCTGCCCATTGTTCACTCGTCCTCGGAATTGCAAGAGCATATGCACAGTCTGGATTTTAATATAAATATATGTTCATACGTGTATCTATAGGACATGGATGTAAAAGAGGGTCTGTGCATGGGGAGAAAGCAGTCTAAAGCAAGACGGGGGTGCAAAAATATGTCATGTTTCCTGTTTTATTTAGAGTCTAGATTTAACTATCTATCATCTACTTACCTACTTATCTACATAAGGCCAGGATTTCATGTAGCCCAAGCTGGCCTCCAATTCTCCATATAGCCAAGGATGGCCCTGAACTTCAGATCTTCCTACCCCTACCTCTTCAGCACTGGAGTTACATCATCATGCCTAAATGACGTAGTACTGGAGAGTGAATCCAGGGCTTCATGTACAGGACAGTGGGCAAGTACTGGACCCACTCTGATCATATGTGATATGAAACATTGAGACAATTATTTCAGGGGAAGAAGGAACCAGTGGAGGAGCACAGGACAAGGGAATATGGGGCTTATATGAGCAAGGTACAGTGTGTGTGTGTGTGTGAGTGTGTGTGTGCATGTGTGTGTGTGTATTGTGTGAGTGTGAGTGCATGTGTGTGTGAGTGCGTGTGTGTGTGTGTGTGTGTATGTGTGTGTGCATGTGTGTGTGTATGTGTATGTATTGTGTGAGTGTGAGTGCATGTGTGTGTGAGTGCATGTGTGTGAGTATGTGTGTGTGAGTATGTGAGTGTGTGTAATGTGTGTCAGTGTGTGTGCATGTGTGTGCATGTGTGTGAGTGCATGTGTGTATGTGTGTGAGTGCGTGAATATGTATATGTGTGTGTGAGTGTGTGTGAATGTGTGTGTGCATGTGTGTGTGTGTATGTGTGTGAGTGCATATGAGTGTATGTGTATGTGTGTGTGTGAGTATGTGTGTGTGGGTGTGGGTGTGAGTGCATGTGAGTGCATGTGTGTGTATGAGTATGTGTGTGTGTGAGTGCATGTGTGAGTATGTGAGTGTGTTTGAGTGTGTGTGTGTGTGTGTGTGTGTGCACAAATGGCATAATGAAGCCCATCTATTATTTTGTAAGCTAACTGAAAACTTAAGCAACTGAAGGCTAGAGTGAAGAACATGGCGCGCCTAATTTGGCTCCCGGGCCAGAGGCCTGCTCTACCCACCTGCACTGGAGGAGTTGGTTGGTGGCAGGCGGGCTGATAGGCAGCAGCAGGTCCTTTGTGTAGGCTGCACTGAGAGTCAAGGTGTCGTCCTCACAGGTCAGAGAAATCAGGACCAATCGAGGCTCCTGCCGGGCAGTGACCATGTTCCCCTCTTCATTGATCACGAGCCAAAACCTGACATTGACAAAAACACAGGCTCCATAGAAAACAGCGGAGGCAGCCAGGCCTTCACCCGAGCCACAGTTACCCAGCTCTTAGCCCCCGTGCCCCGCAAGATTAGACAGAGTCTATCTGTCCTGAGCATTGCCTTGGCAATGAACATGACACCGTCTGTTCATTTTAAAGGAGTCAATGCTTAACAGAGGGAACGTTTGCCAGGACTTGATCATATTCATTAAGCATGCCCCAAGAAGACGTTAAGAACCCACTTCACAGCCGGCCAGAGGGTCACGGAGGAGCAGTGAGCTCTCAGGGTCAGAAAGGCGAGGTTGTTCCTCAAGGAGTCTGCAGCCATAGAGTGGCAGCAATTCCATGCGCTACCTTTGTTTACTTTAAAATTTTAGGCGCAGGCATTTGCCTCCACCCTTGTGTGAGCACCACATGCATGCAGTACCTACAAAGGCCAGAAGAGGGGGTGCTGGCAACCAAACCCCATTCACCAGCAAGAGCAGCAAGCGCTCCTAACTGCTGCGCCCTTGCTCCAGCCCCGCCCACTGAGTGTTTAAATACTGGGTGTTGTGAATTCTGAAGTTTGCTGAAAAGGTCTCCTGTCCGTCTCTATAATACTTTCCTAGCCCACTCGGCTCTGTGTTTACAGATACTCACTCCTCCGGTAAAGGATAACTGGAGACGGTAGAGCAACGGATAGAACCATTTCCAGAGTAAGTATGGCGCACCCCACTTCCTGCCACCAGGGAAGAGAAGGTTCAGGGTAGAAACTGGGGCGGAAGCCACTGAGCCCTGCTGCTTACCGCCCTGCTCTCCTCGGTTTGCTCTGCCTGCCTTCTTAAACAACCCAGGACCACCAGACCGCGGGGTGGGGGGGGCATACCACTGCGGGCTGGGTCATTCCACATCAATCAATCAAGAAAATGCCCCGCAGATTTGTCTCTAGGCATGTTCTTAACAGAGGTTCCTCTTTCCAGATAAGTCTAAATTGTGTTGAGCTGACAAAAAAAAAATCAGGGTTACCCCCCCCCCATTTACCATCTTATGCCTATAAATAAGTGGGCATTCAGATGACTATAGCCAGCCAAATGCTTTGTGGAAAGGCACACGTTCTGTAAAAAAAACAAGTGAATGACCAAATATGTGCGTCAAGGCAGAGGGCCACCCTCACTATGCCCCACAGTATCCAGGTCCTCATTCTCTTGGTCCCCAGCCTGGAACCATAATCAGAGCCCTTGAGTGATCTCACTCATGTGGCCTGTCAGTCCTGACAGTGTATTCCTCCAGATGTGTGAGCCTAAAACTAACTTGTACTGCTGCTTTGCTTTAAATAAAGTTACCAGCTGTTTTGGCAAGTCCTGATTTAAAAGAGAGAGAGAGAGAGAGAGAGAGAGAGAGAGAGAGAGAGAAGCCGGGCGGTGGTGGCGCACGCCTGTAATCCCAGCACTTGGGAGGCAGAGGCAGATTTCAGAATTTGAGACCCGCCTGGTTTACAGAGTGAGTTCGAGGACAGCCAGGGTTACACAGAGAAACCCTGTCTCAAAAAACCAAAAATATAAATTAAGAGAGAGAGAAGAAGAAGAAGCAGGAGAAGGAGAAGGAGAAGGAGAAGGAGAAGAAGAAAGAAAAGAAAAGAAAAGAAAAGAAAAGAAAAGAAAAGAAAAGAAAAAACAGAAACTCTGCACCCAGTAAGCAACACCTTACCGCGCCCATCCTCTCCAGCCCCAGAACCTCCTCTCCTATTTCTGTTTGTGAATTTGGAGTCAAGCAGTTGGAGCTGAAATCCTGTACTAGTCCCTCTGTCCTGCTCAGTTAAATTAGCGCTGTGTTTTCGCTGTCCGTCCGTGTTACCACAGGCTCCAGGATGTCACTCTTTGCCAAGGCTGGATGATATTCCAGTGTCTGTGTAAATCACATTTTATTTAATCTCCTCACCCTTCGGCGGGACACTTGGGTACTCTCCACTTCTTGCTCGAAGCTGTGCACAGTTAAGTTTCAATGTTGCAAAAGCATTCCTTAGACTCAAGCCCCTGTCCTGTTTTCAACTGCTTCTGGTAAACGTGTCAGAGCATGCCAGCCTTTGAGCCTGGTGTCTTTTCCCAGCTCTCCAGAATGTTCTAGAATGTTCTAGAATGGTCTTCCAATGTACTTGCCCAGAAAGGACCTGGCCATTTTCTAGTTTTCAGAGTAAGCAACTGACTTTTTTTTTTTTCTACATTCTCCCTGAGGTGTGCCCCCTAGACAGCCTCAAGGACCCTTGCTCTCTGTCCTCTGGCGCTCATCAGGGTCCCCCAAGGAAGCAGTTCCTCATATTTTGTTTCGTTGTTTGCATTTGCTGTTGTTTATTTATTGCTTACATTCCCTGAGAGCTTGTGACCAAAGGGAAGATTTGCCACCACAGCTGTGTTGCAATTCAGAACGTGTTTTCTGAATCAATCCAGTAGTAAAATGTCAATACCCTTTGCCTCTGAGGCTGACAGGGTGTATGTGAGCCCACACCACCACCACCACCACCACCACCACCACCACACCCCGGCTGCTCAAAGTAGGGAATAGTTAGGGTTCCTGAAGAGGTGAGCAGCTGACCTTTGAACTTTGTCCGGAACTGCTGTGTCTCCTGAAAGAACCATTGGTGTGTTTTCAAGAGGGGGAGGAGAGCAGGGAATCGGACAAGCAGCCCTGGAGCCTTGTGTCAGCCACGGCCACCCTCTAATGATCTTTGGTACTTGAGACATAAAGAATTGCAAAACACAGGGGATGGGGGGTGGGGACAGTCACACAAGACAAGGTCCATACTGAAAGGAGGAACCCACCAGTCCATCAACCTTATGTAAAAGCCACCCTTAAATCAGCTATGAGACAAGAAGAGCTTTGGAGCAAGGATCTCCATTTCTTTTTTTTTTTTTAACCAGTCGGTCAGCATGTCCACTGGACCGGCCTGATCCGGGGCGAAGGGCTTGTGTTAGCTTTAGAGAGCTGAGACTGTCAGCTCTGTTAACCTGTGCCCTTTGCTGAAGGAGAGGCCCCGAGGATCCTAAAAGGCGACCTTCCAGTGATGCCCAGAGCTGATAGGAGACCAGACCTGAAGAGGGCGGAGCTGCTGACCCTTCAGTGAGGCGCAGGTGACACGGGTCCCTCCTCAGCTGGACTCTTAATCGCGGTTTACAAAACCTAGGTTCAGCCCCGCGCAGAACTTTATCTGATAAGAGCCTTGGGGAAATAACACTCACAGATTATTTTTCTTAAGCTGTACGAACGCGTTCAACTTCTACACTAACAGTGACGAGCCGTGTCTAGGATCCAGAATCTTTTGTCTTAGTTTTTCTCAGTTTAAAACTATCCCTGAGAGTAAGGTAACCAAGGCCCAATCCGTTCCGGGTACCTGGGTGGAGGGAGATTGACCTGCGTGTGGAATGCCTCGTCTACACCACAAGATTTGAAATAGCCTCGGGAGGATAGACAGAGAGGTCTAATTCCAGGAAGGGGGAAAACCCGTAAACTTCAGAGCTGCAGGTCCCCCGAGCTGTCTGGGGGAGGGTGAGTTTCGCTTTTTCCGTTTCTCACCACCCCTTCCCCAACCTAGAGTCTCTAGTCTGGGAAAGAAGGGACCTGTGAGCGGACCTCCCCGCACGCCGCACAGCCTAGGTCAGCAGCACAGCCTAGGTCAGGTCGGCGTCACGCGTACCTGTCGCGCAGGTGGCCGCAGCGCAGCCCCATGTCGGTGCACTCCGCCTCGCTCACCGACACCCCCTTGCCGGACTTGATGGGGTAGATCCAGAGCTGAGCCACGGTTCCCACTTGCTGCAGCCGCCGGCGCCGCCGGGGACTCACTCGACGCCAGACCACGGTCCCCAGCACCACCGCGGCCAGTCCCAGCGCGGCGAGCCATGTGGACCGCGGCTGTCTGGGGACCCGGGACAAGCCGAGGAGGGCCAGCGCCCAGGAGCCGGCGTCCATGGCTGGAGCGGGCGGGACGAGCGCTGATACACCTCGAGCGCCAACCAGACCAAGAGCTACTGTGGCCGGCGGCCTGGGACCGAGCCCAAAGGCCGGCAGCTCCTGACCCTTCCCCTCCAATCCAAGTTGAGCATCTTCACTCGGCCTGAACCCTGAACGGGAGGTGGTGGCTCAGCTGTCCTGATTCTCACCTCTTGTCCCTACTTTCCGCAGCTTCCCCCACCACTCCCTCCCTCCCTCCCTCCCTCCCTCCCTCCCTTCCTCGCTGACCCTCCCCCACAATCAATCAGAGCAGAACAGCTTATTTACATGTTTGCAGGGTTGTTTATTTGACCTAAAACACACAACGGTTGCAGAACAGGGCGTGATTTTGAAATTAGAAACCAGGCTGCGGGCAGCTGCCCCTCTGGGAACTGTGGGGAGCAGTTTGGCAGCAGCCAGAGAACTTCTAGCCAGCTGGGATCTTAAGTGAAAAGATCTGACCAGGTCCTGGGATCCTCAAAGCCATTCCTGGGCTGCTGCTATCTGTAGAGGCTCAGACCTGGACTAGTATTTAGACAAGTGCCCCCCCCATGCACCACCCCCCTTTTCCCTGTGTCCTAATGTGGACTGGCACTGCCCCAGGTCTCTCTCTCTCTCTCTCTCTCTCTCTCTCTCTCTCTCTCTCTCTCTCTCTTTGGTTTGGTTTGGTTTGGTTTTTGGTTTTTTTCGAGACAGGGTTTCTCTGTATAGTCCTAGCTGTCCTGGAACTCACTCTGTAGACCAGGCTGGCCTCGAACTCAGAAATCCACCTGCCTCTGCCTCCCAAGTGCTGGGATTAAAGGCGTGCGCCAAAGACAGGGCCATCAAGGAACCTTGGGCGCCTTGGGCACCTGTTTTATGTGTCAAGCTGTTAAAATGTTGTCTTTATTCAAGACTGTTCTAACAAGAAGAAAGGTATTTCTCTACTAAGGCAGAGAGAATGGACTTTGTACTAAAACAAGGGCTGGGGATTTTACAGCCAAGGGGCAGGGGGAGGGAAGTAGGGAACGAACACCTGCAGCAACAGCCAAGGTAGGAATAAAGATTTCTCTGGAGAGGCTTGAGTCCCTTCCCTCTGGCCACCAGACTATTGAAACAGTGGGCCGAGAAACTGAAATCCCCCCCTCCACCCCACCTAAAGTCTCAAGGTGAGAGGACATGTGGGGAGCCTGGGGCCAGCTGGCGGGAGAGCCTGTCTCCCAGAAAGATTCCTTCCACACAGTAATGACAAGGCGTCAGACCGCCTGTCCGGAGAGACTGCGGCCGACACGAGAGGACCTGTTTATTTGACCTAAAACACACAACGGTTGCAGAACATGGCGTGATTTTGAAATTAGAAACCAGGCTGCGGGCAACGAGAGATAGGATCACACTTTGGGCAGACCGGTGCTGCTGAAGCAGAGAGGGAGAGTCCCCCAAACTCCATGTTCATGCGATCCTGGCATACGAATGCAAGCGTGAGGTATTGTGGAGGCCAGCTGAGGACAGGCAATGAGTGGGCTGTCCTGTACGTGTTCCCTGAGAGGTCACAGTGCGCAGAGTCGGGGTGAGCAGAAGGGTGGCACACACTGGCTTCAGCTAGCTGGGCGTCTCGCATCCCTGGGTTTGGACGCGAAATGTCACCCTCCAGCTCCCACGCTCCTGGCTGGTGGCACTATTCGGGGAGTCTGAAGTAAGTTATGAGGTGTAGTCAACTTGACTGTATCTGGAATGAACTATGATCCAGAACTGGAAGGCTCACCTAGGATCCTAATCTGGAGGCTCAGAGATACAAGATTCTGACCTGGATCTTAGCATGAAGATCTTGAAGCAGAGTAGCTATGGGTACCAGGAGACTAAGACAGGTGAGATCTCTGAGTTCAAGGTCATCTGGGATTAAAGGTGTGGTGGCACACGCCTTTAAATGGGCCACACCCTCTGCTGGAGACCTACATGAGGACATTGGAAGAAAGAGGACTCACTCATTCTTCTTTGCCTGCTTGCCTTGTGGGACTGAGCAACTGCTAGATCCCTGGACTTCCACAGCTGCTGGGAAGTTGGACTACAGACTGAAAGTAGACAAGATGCCCTAACTACATAGAGACTGCCCTACGTTCTGTGACTCTAGAGAACCCTGACTAATACAGCAGCCTGGCAGGGTAGGAAGGAGGCCTCCTGAGGGGCGGCCCCTTCCTGCCCATCTGCTTCCTTGGCTTGTCAGGTAAAATTGACTTAAGAGCGTCATATACCACGTTTACCTCACAGCCTGCTGAAAGCGAGGGCCCAGGATCCCGGGAAGGAGAAGGCAGAAGGAGCGACAGTTGTTGCCCGGTGATTATGAGATGTCTTGAAGTCATCAGCTATAATGCCTTAGATCGTCCTAATGCTGCCACCCTTGAATATGGTCCCTCATGTGGCGGTGACCCCCAACCAAATAATTATTTTCATTGCTACTTCATTCCTGTAATGGTACCACTGTTATGAGTCGTAAGGCAAATATCTGATATGCAGGGTATCTGATAAACAACCCCTGTGGAAGGCCTGTGACCCGCGGTTGAGAACCGTTGGCTTAGACAGTCACAGGCGTGCAGTTCGAGGTGCCTTCCACAGACCGGTGACCGGCTAAGGCTTAGAACCCAGGACAGACACCTGGCGATCTTGTAAAACAAGTAAGAAGCAATGTCACAGAGGAAGCAGGAGAGATTCACACTCATTAATGACAAAAAAGCCCACACAGACAGTCTAAGTGAGCTAACTCCGTTCCGTGTCACCTTAGTGGGTGTGTTTACTGTTACAGCAAGCTAGTTTATCATTCTGAGCTAGGAAAAATAGACATGAGCCTTCACAAATGAGTTCATGGTTTCTCCTCGTCCCTTCTTCTGAAGACTCCACTCTTTTAAATTCCACTCTCTTGAAGAATTGGAAGAAATCACAATTATAGATAAATTCTACCTGTCTTAATAGAATCAGAATGAAATGTAAAGACACAGTCTATGAACACAATAACCCCATGACCTATGGAGCCGTTTCTGTATGCAAGCATCCTTCTGTAACAGCAAGGCCAGCAAGCAGGCTGTGAGCATGTCAGCACAGAAGATATTCAGGGCACGAGGATTCCTTCTCTGACTTTTCTCAAACAGTATACCTATAAAAGCATAAACATTTCTAAAAGTAATTCCAAGCCCTTTCTTTAAACTTTCTTTACTCAGCAATATTAGAGGCAGGAATTAGAAAAAAATGCAATCGTGGGTGTAACATTCAGAGCAATTGTAGACACAATTCTGTTTATTTTTTTTAAAAACCTCATTATCTAAAACTTATGCACCCTCACATTCCCAAACCACCTCTGGTACTTTTCTTGAATTAAGTCAGGGTGTTTGCAGCTCCACCAGAAAAACAGAGATCCGTTTCCAGGAAGATGGCCGTGAGGACTCGCCGACGTATCTCCCCGGACCTGGAAGCTGAATAAATGATAAGATTCTCTATTACTTTGTTACTCGGACTGTCGGTTATAAATAATTCAAACTCGAACGAAACAGTCACAGATTGAAGTTAAAATTCGGGGAATGTAAACCATGAGCTGTAAAGGCTACCATCACAGAAAACAGCCACCTGTGTTCCCTTCAGAGTCCGAAGGAGACGTCTCTCTTACTTGATACTGTTGGCTGTGGTCACACTGTGCTTCGTGCCACAAAGGCTCACGTGCAGTGAGATGAGAAGTAATAGGACCCCTGAGAGGTTATTTCCTCATACATGAAGGACAACAGGATGCTGGTGGGGCCTGTGCCTCGTGGCTGTCTCCACAGCTCCACGATGCTTTGACAACAGAAGCCGCACTGCTTAGCTCTAAGAATCTGTTATCACTCCCTCCGCATAGGCCCTAACAGGACGGTGAGAGATTATTTTTGGGTCTTTGAAAGCGAAGGCCTCCTGGAAGGCCAAGTAAATGGAAGCTACCGGAGTGATCTACAGAGGGGTGGTCATGCTTGCCCACTGTCAACTTAGCTAATCACGAGCTGAGGACAGGAAAGGCTCCGCCCAACCAGCCGGTGAGGTCGCCTCCTAGTGGCCAGAGCAAGGACCTCGGGACTCACAGCCTTACTGGAGATGGGATCTGAATACTAGGTCTATCACCAGGCGATGAGTAGGACCTCAATTAAAGATGTTCAGAAGTCACGGTCAGGCACTGTCCTGGGCTCAGTCACCCAGAGCTGGGGCAGCAGGGGGAGGTCCAGTTAGAGCTGTCACTTCCTCGATAGGATTTTCTACAGCTCATCAAATCCAAGACAGAGCAATGGTAAAATACACCAATTTTGAAGCACAAGTATTTTTTTTTTCCTTTTTTGGTGTTTGTTTTTGTTCCTTGAATCATGTCCTTTTATGTAGCACTGGCTGCCCTGAAACTCACTATGCAGACCAGGCTAGCCTTAGAGACCCACGTGCCTCTGCTTCCCAAGCACAGGGATCAAAGGTGTGAATTGTCACATCTGGCTACTTAAAATGTTTTAAATTACATTTACTAACGTGTGTATGTGTGTGAGTGAGAGAGAGGAAAAAGAGAGTGTGAGTGTGTGTGTGTGTGTGTGTGTGTGTGTGTGTGAATGCATGTGTATGGTATGGCACATATGTGGAGATCAAAAGACATCTTGGGGGCTAGAAAGATGGCCCAGTGGTTAAGAGCATTGACTGCTCTTCCAGAGGTCCTGAGTTCAAACCCCAGCAACCACATGGTGGCTCACAACCATCTGTAGTGGGATCTGATGCCCTCTTCTGGTGTGCATGAAGACAGCTACAGTGTACTCATATACATAAAATAAATAAATAAATCTAATGAAAGAAAAAAGACAACTTGGGAGAAGAAACAGTTCTGCCCACCCACATGGCGCGTCTGGGGAATTGAACCTCGGATGACAGACTTGGCCGCAGGTGCCTTTACCCGCTGAGCCACCTCTCCAACCCTCACAAGAGTTTTTGCAAAATGCACCCTATGTTTTATGAGAAGCATTTCAGATATGTTTAGATAGGCATATTTAAAAAAAAAACTAATAAAGTGCTGGGTGTAGTGAACCTGTATTTAATCCTAGCATTCGGAAGTCAGAGGCAAATAGATCCCTGAGTTCAAGGCCAGCCTGGTCTACAGAGTGAGTTCCAGGATAGCCAGGGCTACACAGAGAAACTCTGTCTCAGAAAAAGAAGACCAATTAAGTATGGTTAGGAGTGTGATGACAGGCTCATTACAGCAGGCAGCTGTACTAGAGTGAGGTTTCTCCATTCTGTCTCAGCTGAAGCCATTTTGGTTTCTACCTCTTGGCCTAAAAAGTCCCACGGGAAAGCGCCCAACCTTGTTCTGGGAACTCAGGGTCAGAATGCCCCAGCCAACTGCATGCTCTCGGCTTGCTAAACTGCTTATCTGTTCCCACTGCACCTGCCAACCTACTTTTCCCGTCTTCCTTGTCTTTAATAACTCCCTGTAGATGCATTCAGGCTGCTTAAAACATATTCTCTATTTGAAGTTCGTCATGCTGACTGGTCTTTCTGGGTTTTGATTTCCTTTTTTCTCATTTCCTGTCTCACATTTATACCACAATGGTCCCTAACTCCATGCAAAGGTCCAAAGGACAACTAAAAATATGTATTGAGCACCTTTGTGTCTCTGATATAATGAACTAGTACCACAATAACTTTAGTTAAATTTTTTTTTGAGGACAACTTTCACTTCCTATTTACAATCCACAGAGACTCGGAGCTAAGGATGAACCCCAGTGTACCTGCTGTTACCCCTGGTCCATGTGAGCCTCACAGCACTGTCCTTAGGATGGTCAGTCATGTGGGCAGGTGGCCAAGCTGCAGAGAGGTGACCATATGGAAGAATCCCAGGGGGGAATTAGAGAGAAAAGTTTCCATCAAAGGTTTGGGCTGTGAGGTGAATTTAGAACTTAGGAGATGGGAGCTGGAGAAGTTTAAGAGCACTGGCTGCTCTTACAGAGGACTACAGAGTGAGTTCCAGGACAGCCAGGGCTACCCAGAGAAACCCTGTCTCAGAAAAACAAAGCAAAACAAACAAACAGACAGACAGACAGACAGACAAACACATGTGAATGAGCACTGGCTGTCCTTGCAGAGGACACGGGTTTGATCCCAGCACCCACACAGCAGCACACGACTGTCCGAACTCCTCTTCCAGAGGATCCAGGGCTGTCTTCCACCCTCCTCCGGCATGCCACGCAGGTGGGACATACGCTTGCAAACACAACATCCATACACAGAAAAATAATAAAATAATTTAAATTTTTTTAAAGAACCAGAAGATGAGGAAATGTGGCCGTGTTGTCAAGAGTCTGAGTCATAGAAACAAAGGGAAATTTTTACCGCATGAGTCCACGGGATCCATTAATCCACCATGCGATACACAGGGTCACCCACTCTCAGGCTTCCGATTTTTTCCACTGAGAAATACATCCCAAAAAGCGGAGATGACTGGTATAAACTCTTCACAGAAGGATCACACAGGCGATAGCTGAAAAAAAAGACAAAATCTGTCATCAGGCCCAGAAAGGAGACAGGAGTCTAGTGTTATCCACAGAACTTGGAAGATTGCACCTCAGGCTAATTATGGGCCAACAACAAGCCCTTTCTAGAGGTGGACAGGAATGAGTAAAGTAGCCAGATATTGTGGGTTTTCTAAAGCCAAGTGTGGTAACACACGCCTTTAATCCCATCACTCGGAAGGCAGAGGCAGGAGGAGCTCTGAGCTCGAGGCCAGTCTGGCCTACTAAGTGAGTTCCAGGACAGCCAGGGCTACACAGAGAAACCCTTTCCAAAAAAAAAAAAAAGTGTGGGTTGGGTTTGGGTAAGTATGTACAAATACTTTATTACTTAGGTAGCCTGGACTCACAACTCATGGGAAAAACACTCATGAAATCTCAGAATGGAACCAACCCCTCACCCACTGAGACGACTGGCTTTCAGTGTCAATGGCACAACCTAGAACCACCTAGGAAAACGAGTCTCAGTGAGAGACTCTCTACACTGGGTTGGCTTGTGGGCTGATGTGGGAAGACCCGGCCCACTGTGGGCGCCACCATTCCCTAGGCAGGGTGTCCTGAACCAGCTGAGGGCGGAGAGATCAGGCTGGGCCCAGCAAGGGCATTCTCTTCTCTGTTCATGACTCCAAGCCATGTGGCTGACTGTCTTAGGTTCTTGCCTCAACTTCCCCACGGTGATGTGCTGAATCCTGGGATTGGGAGCTGAAACAAACCTCTTCCTCCCTTAACTTGCTTTCGTCAAGGTATTTTATTTTACCCCAGCAATGAGACTAGAACACCCGCCAAAGCTCTGGGTCAAGGCATTGGGCCCTGTACTTTCAACTTCTCCAGCATTAAGATTCAAAACCGGAGTTCCTGGGCAAACAAAAATTAAGGCAGAAATGTCACTGACCAGTCCGACGGCGGATAAAGTCCAAGGCCTAGCTGAAGAAAAGTTACCTTCACTGTATTTTAAAAAGCAGAGACAAATGGAGCTGAAAATCCAGAGGCCTCAGGTAATAACTTATAAACCTATTAGAAACACACACTAAGGCCTGGAGAGATGGCTCAGCGGTTAAGAGCACCGACTGCTCTTCCAGAGGTCCTGGGTTCAATTCCCAGCAACCACCTGGTGGCTCACAACCATATGTAATGCGGTCTGATGCCCTCTTCTGGTGTGTCTGAAGAGAGCAATGGTGGTGTACTCGTATACATAAAATAAATAAATAATTAAAAAAAAAGAAACACACACACACCAAAACAGAGGAAAGGCAAACAACCAGCCACTCCTAAAAAATGTTAATCTGGGCCCTTCTGTCCTTTTATATGTTTGCAATGTTTGAGATGGAACACGGGGCCTCTTAGATTATTAGAAATTGGTGAGCGGGGCTGGGGATGCCTCTGTCGGTGATATGTTTGCTGGGCAGGAACAAGGACCTGGATTCAGATCTTCAGCAACCAGAAATAAAGCCCAGCGGCACCAGCCTATAATCCTGGCATTGGGGAGGCGGGGACAGATGATCCCTAGAGCGCACTGGCAGGTTCACTGGCCAATGAGAGGCCTTGCCTTGGGTGGGCGGAGCCGCAGCAGTTTCTGGCTTCACCTCCTGTCTGCCCCTGTTTTGAGTCACACACTCCATCTCTAGTGACTGCACAGGTGCCACTGTGCGGCTTCTACTGCCCGTCTGGCATGGCTCTTTGACATTAGAGGGAACAAGGACCGAGTCCCACAGGCCTTGAGTCTGGCCCGGGACGTTCCTAGTCACCAAGCATTTTCTGAAGACCCAGCCGCGGACAGTTTGGACCATGTTAAAACGATTATGACCACAGCGTATGGATTGGGTTAGAAATCGCTGACCCGGATGCAGAGAGGTGAATGCGCCCTTAAGGAGTCGTGCGATGCTTTAGAGGAGAAGGGTGTGCAGGAATGACGTGTGGAGACCTCTTGCTCACTCAGAGAACACCTGTGCGTGTCTGGGAGCGAGAAGACAGCAGCATGCTGCTAAGGGCAGTTCTGCACTGCCTAGGAGTTCCGCCCTTGGGAGAGGTGGCTCAGCGGTTAGGAGCACTGGCTGCTCTTCCAGAGGACAAGGGTTCCGTTCCCAGAACCCACATGGCGACTCACAACCAGCTCTAACTCCAGCTCCAGGGGATCACACACCCTCGAGCAGACATACTTGCAGGCAAAACACCAATGCACATAAAGTAAAATATAAATAGAGCATTCTTTAAAAAAGAAATTTCTATAAAACAAACTCAAAAAACAAACATGAAAAACAATTGATAAAATCATTCAGTGTGAACCTCTGCCCTACACACACATACACATAAACACACATACGTAAACACACACATATACACAAACATACACACATGCATATACACACATACATACACATGTACATGCACATACATACAAATACACATGCATACATGCATATACACATGTACACACATTCACTCATATATATATATACATACATATATACACACATACAAATACACACACACACACACACACACACACACTCACTCATACATACATACATACACCAGAAGAAGTTGGTGAGAGGTTAAAGAGAGCATTGTACAACTAAAAATGTATCAGAATAGAGGATCCATCTGGAAAATTAAAAATATAAGAACAAGCAGGGTGGTGGTGGCGCACGCCTGTAATCCCAGCACTCTGGGAGACAGAGGCAGGCAGATTTCTGAGTTTGAGGCCAGCCTGGTCTACAGAGTGAGTTCCAAGACAGCCAGGGCTATACAGAGAAACCCTGTCTTGAAAAAACCAAAATCCAAAAAAAAAAAAAAGAAAGAAAGAAAGAAAGAAAGAAAGAAAGAAAAAAGAAAAGAAAAGAAAAGAAAAGAAAAGAAAAGAAAAGACAAGACAAGACAAGACAAGACAAGACAAGAAAAGAAAAAAATATATATAAAAGAACAGGAAGAAACAGGGGCTCACATCCTTGGGAGACAGATATAAATCAGTGGTGCCCCTGGAATATCACACAGGCCCCTGGGATAGCACACAGGCCCCTGGGAGAGCACGCAGGCCCCTGGGATAGCACGCAGGCCCCTGGGATAGCACGCAGGCCCCTGGGATAGCACGCAGGCCCCTGGGATAGCACGCAGGTGCATGACAGGTCATTATGAACACGGGCGCATCCTACCTCTTCAGGGTCTCCAGCGGCTCCTTCCTGTCTATGATGCCGGTGTCTGGGTCCACAGTAGTCAGGACGCACCTGTCAAAGGCCAGGTCAGATGGTGGTTACAAACCCATGTGCATTGCACACCCAGAGGCTGCGTCTAAGTCCAGCCTTTACCTGGGACAGCTCAGCACCCTCTTCATCTCCACGTCTCCAATCAGGAGTTCATCCCAAGTATCCTAGGAGAAAAGGGAGAGGTGGCTTTAGCATCAGGCTTCCTCCGTCTCGGTAGGCACTCCAGAAACGCAGAGAACTCTGGGAAGCGCCCAAGAGAGGCAGAGTCAAGCTCGGGACACATGGCTCACATTTTACATCACTGAGCATGGAACCCAGCGCCCGTGCTCAGGGGCCAGGCAGCCAAGCACAGCACTGCCTCCCAGCGCCCAGCATCTTCCTCTTGGTTTGCAATCTCAACCACTGATTCAGCCAGGTCAGCAAGAAAAGCCTTCCAAACTGCGCAGGTCCCGGCAGCCTCACCAGACTGCTTTCCAACACACAGAGACACCTGCAGCTTTTGAGACTAGTCCCCTCTCACCTAAGGCTTAGCTCAGTGTTTCTCAACAGGTGGGTCAAGGCCCCTTTGGTAAACCTCCATCTCCAAAGCATTTGCATTACAAAGCACCACAGTAGCAAACATATTTACCGGAACAAAGTAGCAACTTAAAGTAGCAACAAAAATAATTTTAAGGTTGGGAGTCAACCAGGACATGAGGAACTGTTCTAAAGGGTTGAAGCACTGGGAAGGTTGAGAACCGCTGCGGCAGAGACCAGTTGAAGCCTGCATAGTCCTCCACCTGCCGTTCCCACAGGAGGCGGGGTGAAAGGAGACAGCACTGCACACCACCGACCGCACCTTACCTTTCCACCCCTGAACTAGTCCTCATGATTGAAGGAACTGCTATTACAGTTCCGTTTTCCCCCAAGAGACAGGCGCACAGCACACTATAAAACTTTAAGTCACACCAAAAGGAAGCAGGACGGCAAGATCTCAAAATCTTTTACTATATGGGCAAAGCTTTCAGCCCCCAAATACTTTTACTACACCCCCATATCTGACATACACACACTAACATACAGCTCTTTGTACACTTGTACACTCATACATGCACAAATATACAAAGACATGTACGCACAGATACATACACATGCACTTTCATACGTAAATACACGCCAACATATATATACATATGAACACATATACACAAACGTGCAGACACATGAGTGCAAATACAGATACACACGCAGATAAATGTACACACTTAAATGCACACATATACAAACATTGCTCACATCCATACACATGGCCACTTGCTCTGGGGCTGCAGTTGGTGCTTTTGCAGAGAACCTGGGTTCGCATCCCAGCACCCACATAACAGTTACAACTCCAGTTGGATCAATACCGCCCTCCTGGCTTCCATGGGCACTGCACACACATGGTGCACAGACACTCAAACAGGCTCGCACATATATGAAGAAGTAAAGATAGCTTTAAAAAAAGAAACACATGCACAGACACATGTATAAAACATAAGTACACACACAAGTGCACACACATAAAACATACTGTGTCATAACACTGCATATGGTTTACAAACACGCATTTGTATTTAAGTGTCCTGCTGTCCAAAGAGCGGACTGTTTCCAGCACCTCCCTCAGATTCCCAAATCCTCAACTACTTCTCTCATACATGAAATGGCCTGGTACAGTCTCCCAATCTGTGCGTACATTCCTACATACTTGAAATCATCTCTAGTTCATTTATGATACAAAATGGAATGTAAATGATATAAGTAAGGGTACATTGTTTCCTTCAGAAAATAATGGCCAAAGGATGTATAGTTCAGTACTGATGTCTCCCCCAAGCTTTAAAACATTCTTTCTAAAAAAAAAAAAAAAAAAAAAAAAAAAGACATAGTTGTGTGTGTGTGTGTGTGTGTGTGTGTGTGTGGTGGGACCCCTGCACTTGTTTACATACAGACACAGAAGAGGCTTCCGATCCCCCAGGGCTGCAGTCACAGGTGTTCCTGAGACGCCTGCCTTGTCGCCCAGGTGCAAACGCTGGTCCTTATGATTACACAAAGTTCACTTTTAGCCACTGATTCTTCTCCACAGACTCCAAGTCTTGTTTCGTCTGAGTTGGTAGAATCTATGGGGGCTGGTTGTATACATATAACCGCACACACACCGATTATGGGGTTACACCCTGCAGGAGGCTACGTATCGTCTATCTGGGGTCGGGAGCTAACACACTGACGGGGACAGGCGCAGCAGGCTGTGAGAGGGTGACAGGTCAGAGAGCACACGGCCAAGCAGAGAGAGATCCGCTTGCATGTGTGTGCAGACCCCTCAGCCCCAGAGCCTGCCTCCAGCCTGGAAACAGATGCACGTCTCGGCACCATCTCCTGCACTGGCTTTGTCAAGCGCCTGCACTTGGAATCATCAAGATGTCAGAGTATCGTGTCTGGGGTGGCATATGTACAGCAGCTCGAATTCTATAGCTACATATTTAATACCACACATTCACATGCTTACATGGTTTACATAAGATTATGGTCCCTCTTGTTAATAAAAAGGGATTGAGGCGCCTGGCATGATGTCCCAAGCTGGTAATTCGAGACCTTGGGGGGATACGGGCACAGATTCAGGAATTCCATGACTTGAGTCATCCTTGGCTACACAGTGAGTTGAGGGCCAGCCTGGGCTATGTGAGGCTCTGCCTCAGGAAGAACATACTCTGAGGACCATTTCTTGAAGGCTTATGCCTGGCCTGCTGAGACCCACTGATAAACAGTACAATCCTTTGTCTGGGTCTCTAAGAGAAACAGGACCTTTGAAGATGTCCATAAACCAACAACAGCATCTACAATCAGATGCAAGCAATGTTCCTTAGAAACTGATGTTAACCAGGTGAGGCTTCTGAATGGAAGTATGAGGAAGTACTGACCCCTGAGTGGTAGTGGCTTTAACTCCCTCAGGGCCTATGAAGGACTTAAGTTTCTGCAGAGGGCAGAACAAGAGCAGGAAGGAGCACTACCCAGTCTCCCTTCTGCAACTGGCTATGACATCATGATCCACTCCATATTCAAAGGCAAACTAGATTTCCCCCCCCCTTGGGCCTATAGGAATTATTGAGCAAAGCACAATTCGTATCTCAGGACCAACTGGGTCTTCAAGATCAGACACATCCCGCCCAGTATGAACACAGCTGCAGTACAGAGATCTCCATAGATGCCCTGGGTCGTCCCCAGTCACCCTCCAAGAAACTGCTTCTGGTGGAAATAAACGCCATGTTCCAGGCAATCAGTTGGCCTAGGAGCTACGTAAGCTTTGAAAAAGCCAAGGTCACACCATGTGACGAACGGTGTTCAAACAGTGAAACTCCAGGGAAGGCATGTGGCAAACTCCCGCTGGAGCATGGCCAGTACAGCGCCTGTCTGGCAAGAAAGGAGCCGGGGACTGTAAGCAGGCAGGGGTTCTGCGCTCTTTCACCACACGAGGGCGCTGCAGCCACATGCATGTGAGCCAATGGCAGCATGGGAGGCCGAGGCTCTCCAACCTTGTCACCAATTCCCTTGTTCCAAGTGACAATGAGTTCAACATTCCATGCTATTTGTCTGTGGAATTCTGCACTGTGGCTATCACAGAAAGCCAGCGACCTTGACATGTTCAGTTAGGGTCTTAGCTCAACTAGGTCACCTATTCCACTGGTCAAGTGCAGGGCTTCTTAGCAGTTTATCTGGCTTTCTAAGATCTGTCGTTCATGCCTCCAAAGTCTAATACTGACAGCTTCCTGACACTGACAATGACTATTAGGCACTCATCCTCATCTGATCGCTGTCCACCTTTTGGTTCAAAGCGCTAACTGCATTGAAAACGACTACACTAAATTTAAAGGCAATGATGAATTCAATCCCTAAAGGAAAAGAATACTTTATAAATAACTCAAAAATTAAATTCGTCGTGGATGAGTTTAATATTCACTAGACAAATCCAACGCAAAGAAATGCACCATCCAGCAAGACTCCAGGGGCTCCACAAACTTAGAAGTGCCTAGTGCGCCCCCTGCTGGCTGAAAAGCCCAGCTGCACTCTGACAAAATCGGGTCCCTAGCCATGGTGAGGAGGAAGTTGAGTTGAAGAAAATGGAAGAGAAATGGTCAAGGGAGAAGGGGAAATACTCCGTGTTGTCGGTTCCACTCTGTGTAATAACACTAAGAATTTATTGTTATTATTTTTTTAACTATGTGCAGGTGTTCTGCTTGTGTATCTGTGCATGCACTGCGGGGGTTGGGGGGAGTCCAAAGACAGCACTGTGTCCCCGGGCTCTGGGGTTGTAGATAGCTGTGAGCCACCATGCAGATGCTGGGGACCAGATGTGGGTCCTCCGCAAGAGCAGCCAGTGCACTAGCTACTGAGCCATCTCTCCAGCCCATCCTGGGGGTTTTCTGTCAGGCTGTGCACGCTTTGTAAATAGGAAAACTACGACTACACAAGACTTTCCACCATAAGCAAGACCCTAGGAAAAGATGGTGTAAGGTCTGGGGGCGAGGAGGGGAACCACACACAACAGCACAGGTAAGGGTGATTCCTTGAGACGTTCAGCACAATCCATACAAGTATTTTCCTTAAATGTATGAAACTTAAACTAGACCTAATATATAGAGACCGTCTTTTGTTGGGGGATGTTTTGTGCACTGTGTATTCAAATGCTGATTTCTGTACCCAGAGATCCGGTTGCAGTCAGAACTTTGGTATTGTCGTTCTTATGACATCTGATTCAGTATTTTACTCCATCACCCTCTGATTTTGTCAGAGTGCAGCTGGGCTTTTCAACCAGCAGGGGGCGCACTGGGCTCTTCTAACGGTTTCCACGTTTGTGGAGTCCCTGGAATCTTCCTGGATATGTCTAGTGAATATTGAATCAGAGTTAAAGAACTGAACAGCCTATAGCTGGGCCGGAGCAGAAAGGTGGGACTTCCAAGTCCAGAGAGGGAGAGGGGCTCAGGTGGCGCTCGGGACACAGATATAAGACCAAGACGGCAGGTAAAGGGCCACACAGGGAAAGCAGGCCAGGCCGGCGCTGTCCGGTTAGAATGGCTCAGAATCTGCCCAGCTATAGTGAGGGCCTGACGCTTTTAATAAATAATAGGTTTCCGTGTCATTAGTCAGAGCAAGGGCAGGCACAGAAAAACCCTTACTTTACTCTATTTCCTTCTTACCTCTCTGTGAGCAGACATGATTATATCCACAGTTGTGTCTGTGTCTGTATATACATCTCACCATATAATATATATTGTACCTATGCACGATCATAATATATATGTGTATATATATACATATATATATATATATATATATATGCATTGGCTGCAGGAAAAGTGTACATCATGTGACAACAGAAGCCAAAGTGGGGGTCTTTCCTACCAAACTGTTGTTTGGGTTTTGGTTTTGGTTTTTGTTTTTTGTTTGTTTGTTTTTGGTTTGGTTTGGTTTGGTTTGGTTTGGTTTGGTTTGGGTTTGGGTTTGGTTTTTCAAGACAGGGTTTCTCTGTGTAGCCCTGGCTGTCCTGGAACTCACTCTGTAGACCAGGCTGGCCTCGAACTCAGAAATCCACCTGCCTCTGCCTCCCAAGTGCTGGGATTAAAGGCGTGCGCCACCACCGCCCAGTTTTTTTTTTTTTTGTTTTTGTTTTTTTGTTTGTTTTTTGGTTTTTTCCAGCGATTGGCATTTAAGAACACCACAGAGAGCAGGGAAACATCGGGGAGAGAGAAGCAGTAACAGCTGCTGAGCCTGTGTTGGCAACGGGTCATGAGAAACACCTGTGACCCTGTTCCAGTTCTCTGGGTACAGGCAGGGTGGGAGTTACATAGAGCCACACACCCAGCCAGGATACGGCACTTCAAAAATACTTCTACAAAATAAAAGAAATAACTTTTTCTGCAAACGTTTCTGTAATGGACCATTTTAAAAGCTCCCTGTGACCCTGGTTTCTAAGTCTGCAGGCAAGGCACACCTTATCCTTACAGTATAACTGCCATATGCTATACAACCCAGGCATGCATAGTTCTGATCTGTACTTAATGACCTGTTTCAATATTGCAGAGTTCTAATTTTCTCTACTATGCCAGACACATACACACACACACACACACACACACACACACACACCACAACAAAATAAATATATTTTTTAAAAAAATCTTGTCTTTAAGGAGGCTGGAGAGATAGCTCGGTGGTTAAGAGCATCGCCTGCCCTCACAGAGGACTTAGGCTCGTTTCCCAGCACGCACACGGCAGCTCACAGTCAACTGTAACTCCAAGTCTAGGGAATCCGACACCCTTTCCTGGTTCCCATGAGTACTGCATGCATTTGTAAATACATACAGACTTTTAGAGAGGAAAAGAACCCTCAAAGCCAGAGGGCAAGCATGGCCGCCAGAGACAAAGGTCTAGAAGTGAGGATCTGCCTGAACGCTACCTTCTGCTGGTCGGAACGGGCGGGGCTGGTGAGGTCAAGGTGACCCCGGCACTGGGTGGTATGGCCAAGACTCAGCACAGCTGCTTGACTTTAGGAAAGTCTCCCACCTGAGTGCTCCCCCACCTGAGTGCTCCCCCACCTGAGTGCTCCCCCACCTGAGTGCTCCCCCACCTGAGTGCTCCCCAGACCTGACCCTGCTTAGCTTCCTTGATCAGATGCGCCTGGGCACTGAGGCTGGACCTCAGTTGATAGAACACTTGCCGGGGATGCATCCAGCCAGGGTTTGCTTCCCAGAACTTCACAAACAGCATGGCTGCAATCCTGGACATGACAAGCTCAGGGTTGTCCTCGGCCTCACAAGGAGTTTGAAGCCCAACAAACCACAAACAGCCCTTCCCACGAGACAGAGGACACCCTGACATTTTCCTGCAGTTTTCTCCCTCAGCTCTTTCAAACGTAGAGGGAGAAAGAGGCCCTGTTGAAACATCTCAGAGTTCAGCTCAGGACAGAGAGCGAAGTGCAGGGGACACGGAGCCCCTGGCCTGCCAGTGGCAGAGATAAGCAGCAAACATCGGCCTTGCTTTAAAACCTGTGTGTTCCAGAAATCAAAGGCACCGCACGGCCTGGCTTCCTCCTCTAACTCCCCAAGGGGAAAGTCCACTCCACTCCGCACCACAAGCTGCAAGTGTCCCACAATGCATCCCCTACTGCCCCGCACTTACAATAACCACTGCCCGGAGTTTGCATCATGCTCAGGCCTGATATATTTTTTTAATTAGTTGAAAATTAAATATGTATGTGTTATGTGTGTGCATTAATATCTGAAAGGGTTATGACAGCAGGAGGCAGGCAGGTCAGAGTGTCAAGCCTTCACCCCCGGCCTTCCTCGCTTAACTCAAACTAAATCACTGTTTCACTGTAAGGAGTTTGTTAAAAAAGATGCACGGCTATAGAGTTTTCTAGAAAAATACGAACGTTGTATCTTATTTAGTATTTCTGGAAGCCCATCATAATTCAGAAATGTAACAGCTAAATGGCTTGCTTTTAAAAGAATTAAAAAAAAAAATCTACACATCCAAATGACCCCAGAAAAGGGCTATGCTTCTTTTAGCCTTAGGTTAAGTTTGAGCAGTTACAGAGAAGCAGGAATTCCACAGCCAGTGTTGACACCATCTTATCTTCTTCCCTTGGCTCACGGTCCTAAAGCAAAATTAGTACCAAAACAATGGCTTAGGAGACAAATTAAAAAAAATATTTTCTACCGTAGTTAGCATTTCCTGTCACTTTGACATAACCTCGAGTCTCAATTGAGACTGTAAAAATCAGATGAGCCTGTAGAGAGGCCTGTGGAGGACTGTCTTGTTATTGAGGTCGGAAGGCCCAGCCCACTGTGGGAAGCACCATTCATTCCCTAGACAGGTAGAGCCGGGGTTAACGGAGCATACGCCAGAGAGAGAGCAAGCCAGCAAACCGTGTTTCAAGTTCTTACTCAGTTCCAACCTTGACGCCTCTCAAGGAGGGACCATCACCTGAAAGTGTGACCCAGATAAACCCGTTCCTGCTCCTCGCTGCTTTCAGTCAGAGGTTTTTATTACAGCAAGAGAGACTAAGCTGGGACACTGCCTAAAGTAACACGTCCCCCAAAACAGCAGGCCAGTTACAGGGGACCAACAGTAGAACTTGTACTTCACAAGATGGTTTCTAAGCCAGTTTGGTCAAGTTCGGTCATAAAGGGCAGCCCGTTCAGCCGTCCTGGGACTTGAACCCGAGGCCTGCTGTACGCCAGGTAAGGGTTCTCGCCGCTTGAGCTACCTACCCAGGCCTCTTTTCATTTCTAATTTTCTCCAATTTGTTTATTTTCCTTTTATGAGTATGTGTGAGTGACTGTAAGTGGGAGTGTGACACACATTCATGCCTGGCGCCTGGAGAGGCCAGACCTGGACTTATGGGAGGCCGAGAGGCACCGAGTGAGTGCTGAGAGCCAAGCCCGGCTCCTTCGCAAGAGCAGCAAGTACTCTTAGCCTGTGAGCCATTTCTCCTGCCCCTCGTTTTTAAGTCTGAGTCAGGGTCTCACACTTCAGCCTGGGTAGACCTTGGACTCACTCTGTAGCCCAGGCTGACCCTGCCTCCGTCCCAAGTGGCAGGCCTGCACCATCAGGGCCAGCTACTAATATATATCCTGACACGGAGTGCCAGACTCCTCGATATTTAACAAGTGCTTTAAGAATGGCTCCTTCAAGCCGGGCATTGGTGGCGCACGCCTTTAATCCCAGCACTTGGGAGGCAGAAGCAGGCAGATTTCTGAGTTCGAGGCCAGCCTGGTCTACAGAGCTAGTTCCAGGACAGCCAGGGCTATACAGAGAAACCCTGTCTCAAAAAACCAAAAAAATAAAAAAAATAAAAAATAAAAAAAATGGCTCCTTCATCACAGACACGCTCACAGCAATGTGGGATCTCGGGCAGGAAAAGAGCAGGGGTCCGGGAATCAGATGAAGCTTCAGGCCCAGGCCCCTTGCATCAGATCTTTCAAAGACCTGCTCATCATTTTGGCTTTGTCTTTTTTTTAAAGTGTGCCCAACACACACACACACACACACACACACACACACACACAGTAAATATCTCAGGTCCCTCTAATCTAGGTTTAACCTTTCAAGAAAGAAAGGGCTGACCGCCTGGGTAGACTGAGGTCCCTCTCCAGTAGCCCTTTCTCTTCTGACCTCCATGACCACCATCCCCTCTACCCAGTGGCTTTCCAGGCCCCACTGACTAGACAGTGGCTTGTGAGCCATTGCCAGCCCAGCTGTGGAACCATCCGGGTGCTGCTGTAAGACCTGCTGATGCTCTGAGGAGAGATCCAATACAGCACTGGGATCCTGCCTCCTCCCGGCTGCCCTGCTGGCTGTGGGGTGCCCTTCCGATCAGGGAGACAGGTTACCGCACCTTCTAGCACTTTCTGGAACACTGCAGTCACTCACTGCATCTCGGTTGCTTGGATGCCAGTTACAACAGCCTCCCTGTTCAGACACCACCAGCTCCTCAACAGCCACACCCTAAAAACCAAATTCCTGGGACAGGGCCTCCAGCCACCTCCATCCTTCCTCCAGGGCCCCTGGGACTCCACAAGACTCCAGGAGACCCCTTTGCTCCACCCTCCCATGCTTCCACAGCTTCTGCCTGCCTGCTCTCCCCACCCCCACCCACCACAGTACAGGCCAGGGCAGAGACATAGCATTGCTGCTTGGGAGCCAGGGCACACACCTCCTCCAGGCAGACCTAGCAAACCTACTTCAGCAGTTACAGTTTCCCCATCTCAACACATTCTAGAATCACCTGGAGGAGTCTCGATGACAGTAGTTTAGGCTGGTCCGAGGGACTGTCTTCATTGCTTTAAGGGCGTCACTAGGAGTCGGACCTTGACGCTTTACCCTGGTCCCACTTCCTGAGTGCAGACCAGATGTGACCAGCCAGCTCCCTGAGCCTACCACCAGACCATCATGGCCAGGATGGACTTTATCTTCCCCTCAGTACTGCCTACCAGAATACACCCCTTCTCCCCTCAGGGGTATTTTATGATAGCAGCAAGAAAGTACGTAAGACAGCTGGATAGTGTCGGTTAGCGGACATCTTCTGCATTCACTACTGTTTCTAAATTGTCAAACTGTGTGGGCAGTGACTTCATTGGCTTAAATCGGCTCTCTGCAAAGGTTTATGGGAAATCAGTGGTTCTCGGCCTTCCTAACGCCAAGACCCATTAATACGGTCGCTCATGTTGTGGTGACCCTCCCCCCAACCACAAAATTATTTTTATTGCTCCTTCATTGTATGTAATTTTGCTACTGTTACGAATCACAATGTGAATAGTTTTGGAGATCTCTAGCTTTGCTAAAGGGGTCGAGACCCACAGGTTGAGAACCACTGCGACGTGGGACACGCCCCCACACAAACACACACAAATAAGGGCACATTCGACTCAGAGAGAAGGACCCACGGGAGCAAAGAGCTGAGGTGTTTAAGAGCTTCTCCTCTGGGTGCTAACAACCCGGGTCTCTACACTGGCACCGTCACCCCAGGTCCACAGAGGCAGGTGGCAAGCCTTGTGCTGTTCCTCCAGATGAACCCCTCATCTGCTGGGCAGAGTCGGGGAACTTTTCTAAGCATGCTTTCTTATATAAAGGGGATGACACTGCAGACTTCAAGGAGCTACGGGAGAGCTCAATATGAAGTCATTCATTAGTTCAGGGCCTCACACGCTATTAATGGCGTCCAGAAAGCATAGCCCCAGGCTCTGATGACTCCTGAAGCTTCTCAGGACCAAGCAACACCCTGCTGGGTGGCGGCTGTGCGCACCGGCTTTGATGCTATTGTCCCTTTAAGGCTGCTGCGAATGAAGAGAGTGGTGTTTACTGCTGTTAGTCACTCCCACAGCAAAGCCTGCCGCAGGGCACCGGCTGAGAGTGAGTGGCGCTCCTGTACCTTCACAGCCTAATACTCGGGAACCTGGAACTGACGTCTTGGCACATACTCCGGGGTGGTTCAAGGGGGAAGGAGGGCTGTCCTCTTTATTCTCCCCGCCTTTCCTTTTGCCTAGGCTACGGGTATATAGTGCAGCCTCAGCTGCAAGCTGGAATATGGTATGCACTGGAGCCTAAGCATGAGGCTGTGAACAGCGCCCCCTGGAGGCCAGGAGGTCATAGGGTCCAGAGCGACCAGAGAGAATCTGGAGAAAGGAGCGTCCCCACCGCAGCAGAATCTGGGTCATTGTAGAAGTTCACTTTGCACCAACGCTGGGCCCAGCACTTCTGAGTTCGACGGCCATGTCAGTGGCGCCTTACCTCCTCGAAAGCCTCGCAGCCCGACACCACGATGTTTGGCCTGAAATATTCCATCTTCACTTTCTTCTTCAGCCTGGTGTTGAGATCGACTAAGGAGGCTTCGGAAATCAGGTGGATAGGGCTGCAGTCTGGGTAGGCTACCTGTCGCGGAACACGGCACCGTCAGCCTCCCCCTACCATTGTCCCTCCGGAGCCCAGCAGAGTCCAGAAAGAAAACCTCTCGAGCGTGGAGGGGGAGGGGCTTGCAGACAGGACGTGAGCACTGAAACGCGGCTTCTATCGGCTCACAGGGCAGGGTAGCAGCATCGGCTGCCTCCGGTTATTTTATCTAATTATATAAATATTTGAAGCAGGGACTCACTACATAGCCTTGGATGCCCTAGACTTTATTATGTGGACCAGGCTGTGCTTGAACTCAGAGAGCCACCTGCTTCTACCTCGGGAATGGCAGGATTTAAAAGGTGCGCACCACTACATCTGCTGTTTTCTCCCAGCCTGCTCTACTTCCTCGTCATATAACCCTCGTCTGCTGTCAATCTAGAACAGTCTAGTAACAATTTCATCAACACCACTCAATCACTCAAAACCTATAAATACCCGACACTGTTCTAGGGAAGAGCGCCCCCTGGAGTAACAAAGCAAATAAATGATATCGTTAATAATATCAATATTAAATAAATCTGCCTTGACTTGGGAGAATCCCTGAGGTACTTGTGTCTTAAAATGTGGCTCATTACAGATTTCTCCAGCAGGAAGTGCCTTCCTGCGCATGAACTAGCTGTCCCCCACTCAGGCAGTGAAGGTGGCCTAGAGAATCTGCGGCAGGAGAGTCACGTTTAGTTCTAAAATCTCACTCCCACTTAGCAGCCAGCCTTCTTTCCTTTCTGGAACATAGTCTTTAGTCCAGGCTGGCCTTGAGTTCACAGCGATCCTCCTGTTGTAGCCTCCTAAGTGCTGGGATTACAGGCATCAGCCACACATTCAGCTTCCGGCCGGTTTCCTGCCAAGTTCTCTTCTCCCCAGAAGTCACTCCTGGTTCTGCCCTCCGCAAGCCTCCCATACCCAGGCCTCTTTGCGCAGCCCAGGTACCAGCACTGGGACATCCCTCCTCTTGTCCCTCTCCATCCTTAAAGTGCAGGTTGTGCCCTGGACCACGCCCCTGGACCAGGCATTCTAGCTGAAGTCCCCCATGGGGCTCCTACGGACAGAAAGGGAAGCAGCAGAGCCGAATAACAGGCAGAACAGAGGGCGACCGCGCCCGCTCACCTCGTAGTTCTGAAGGTAACTTTCAGACGGGTAGAGTTTCTTCGTTGTTCTTCCTTTCATGCTGGTATCAAACTGAACCAACCTGTAGGCTTGCGTCTTCAGGTAGTTAGTGAACCACTGAGCGACCTCATCGCCACAATCTCTGCCTTTAATGTCGAGACCGAACAGCCTGGAAGGGAGATTACAGGATTACCTATGTGGACACACTGGGGGGCGTGGCCTGAATGTACCAGGAGGTGCTGAGGGGTCTTCAGAGAGGAACCCGGAAGGAGCAGAAGCGGGTCCAGGGTATTAACTCGGGAAGATCTCCCCAGCTCTTACCCGGATAAATCACCTAAATGTGTGTTCACATACAGACCCTGGTCTCGTGGGTTGGAATGTGAAACCCTGTGCTTCTGACATGCTTCCAGTCAGAATCCAAGGACCACTTAGGAATACCAAGGATTCGGGTTTCTTTCAGGAGGGCTGCACGAGGCAGGAGCACCATTGGCTGGGACTCCTTTAGCCCTGGTTCAGATGGGGAGCACTCATTCCCTTCAGATGGGGAGCACTCACTCCCTTGGCCTGTTGTTGTCTTCAATACACTAATGCTTGTGCCCATTCTCCGCTCCCAATATAAACTGGAGATAGGAACATTATATCTACATCCTGGGAGCGGGGTGTACACAGGTCAGACCACACTGTGATCCCTGCTGTGCCCGGTGGTTTGGTTTAATGACTTTCTTTACATTAGTTGGTAAAGGTTGTGGGTCCTTGACAGGGTTTATAAATTGATATGTAAATATTTCAATTTAACTTGTGAAAGACACAATTTCTTGAATTATAAGCACTGACATTTAAAATGAGACAATACTTGATTTTTTTCCCAGTGAGATCTAAATGTTATCGGTTTGATATCCAGCACATATCCATTTTTAAAATACACAAATACGATTTTTCTCTAAATAGACCAACCATTGTTGTTGTTATTGATGTTGTTTTTGAGGCATGGCCTCTAGTAGCCCAGGTTGGCCTTCAACTTGCTATGTAGTAGAGGGTGCCCTTGAACCTCCTGCCTCCCACAGTGCTGGGATATAAGCATGTCCCACCACACCTGATACATGACCCAAAGTTTTGTACAGTTCCCTTCTTTATTCTTTTTTTTGTTTTGTTTTGTTTTGTTTTTGTTGTTGTTGTTTTTCAAGATAGGGTTTCTCTGTGTAGCTCTGGCTGTCCTGTAACTCACTCTGTAGACCAGGCTGGCCTCGAACTCAGAACTCCGCCTGCCTCTGCCTCCCGAGTGCTGGGATTAAAGGCATGTGCCACCACTGCCTGGCACTTTTTTTTATTCTTGAATGCATATGTATATTCAACTTTTTCTCCCACATAATTTTAGACTGGCATATACTTATGGCTATTGATCTCTTAAAATGTTTCCTTGGAACCAATAAAATTTTGTTTTGTAAGAATTTATATGTGAAGACATTTGGGAGAGACTAACTTTCCTTTATAATTTTGATTTGTAAATAATAGATAATAATAAAATGGCTATGTTGTACATTTTGATGAAGAGTAGATCTTAGCTGAAATTCTTTTATTAATGAACCCTAAGAACATCAACACATTTTACTTAATTCTAGACGAAGTTTAGCATCAATTTTATTTTATTTTTTTCTTAAGCAAGGTCTCACAATACAGCCAAAGTGGTGAAAATTTTGCAATGTAGTCCAACTTGACTCCAAATTCACAATCCTCCTGATTCCACCTCCCTAGTGCTGGTATCAGAAGTGTTAATTATCAGGCCCAGGTCCTTCCTTCCTTCCTTCCTTCCTTCCTTCCTTCCTTCCTTCCTTCCATAAGCCCTGAGAACATGGGGATGAGAATGACAGTATACACCTCTAATGCCAGAACTCAGAGGCTGCAGCGAGAGCATACTGAGTTCAAGGATAGCCTGAGCTACACAGCAAAACCACTTACTAATATTTTGAGGGAATAGGATTGAGACAGGGTCTCACTATATCTCTCTTTGTCCCAGAACTTGCTAAGTAGACCAAGGGGGTCTCAAACTCACAGAAACCCACTTGCCTCTCCCTCCCGAGTGCTGAGATTAAAGGCTTGTGTCACTACACCCAGATACTTTTTTAAATTTTAATATTTATTTATTACATTTGTGTAATAGTATTAAGGATATGGAAGATTTAGCAAATTTGTATGTCATCCGTGCCCAGGGGCCAGACTAACCGACTCTACATCATTCCAATTTTAGTGTATATGTTACCAAAGAAAGCACAAGGAAGTTCTGCTTTCAGACAACAAACAGAAACGATAGCTAGCTCAGTGGTAGAGGACTTGACGTGTGCACAGCCCTGGGTTCCATCCCAGCACGACCGTGGGGTGGGGGGCACATGCAAACTATGGATAAAAAGACAAGACCGGAGCTATCCACAACATTTGGGGATCTGGAAACTGATTTCTTGAAAGTTTCTTCTGCCCTCCCACACCATGAGAAATAAACGCACACAGACACACAACATAAGAAGTGCATACACACCATACACACACACACACACACACACACACACACAGCCTGTATGTATGAATGCTGTGCCCGAGCCAGTGTGAAGATGTCAAAGGAGATCAACATACACTCCCAGAACACTCACTAATAGCCGAACTTCTGAGCTTTTGGAGGCTCAAAAATCCTCCACCACCCATGCTGGGATTACAAGTATGTACTACACGCCCTGTTGTCAAACCCTGAGAGCCCTCTGTGAAGGCTTCGAGGGCCCCTTCTATCTGAAACCCTTCTTGGCACTGTTTGTCCTCTGACTGTAACTATGGAAACCTCACAGTTCTCAATGATCTTCAGCCATTCTTCTAATCCCACGATCAACCACCCAAAGCACAGTCTATCCATGGTTGGGCAGAAGCAAGGGTGCCCCACAGCTCCTTCAGAACCCTGCACACACTTCTACCCCACACTGCACACACACACACACACACACACACACACACACACACACGGGAGGCTGTCACTGGCCCTTGGAAAAGCAGAAAGCACCCAACAGGACAGGAGGATGCCAACCAACGTGTGCCATCCCCCTGATGACAGGAATCCGTAGACCAGGCCTGTGCCTGCTGCACAAAAAGAATCTATGTGACAAGGACTAACACCAAACGTACCCAGGGACCCCTGCTCAGAGAAAGGACAAACCGCCAGGCAAATCTTAGAAAGCACTTTGGCATTTTCTAGCGCCTCGTGTTTTGGTATATATCTATAATCCAAGCACAGGAGGCTGGGGTTGGGGGGTAGGAGGGAAGACAAGAAATGTAAGAGTCTGTGCCAATCTGGGCAACACAAAGAATTCCAAGTCAGTTTGAGCTGCGCAGCAAGACTCTGTCTCTAAATAAGCAAGTAAATAAATAAATGCTACATGCCTACCGATCCAGCTACATGCTACCTGGATCTATACCTTGAGGCTGGACAGACAGCTCAGCAGGGAGAGGGGTTACCGCCAAGTTTCACAAGCTGAGTTCAATCCCTGGGATCCCACACGGCAGAAGAGAGCTAGCTGATCTCACCCAAACTGTCTTCTGACCTCCACACTCTGCACACGCTCGTGCTCTCAGAAGAGACAAGAATGCTCATAAGGGGGCTGGGGATGATTCTGTGGCTAAGAGGGCTTGCTGCTCTTCTGAAGGACAGGAGTTCAATTCCCGGAAGCCTCATCAGTAGACTCGCCATGGCATGAAACTCCAGCTCCAGGGAATGTGACACCTATATTCTCTGAGGGCACCTGAACAGATATCCCCATACAGAGATAATCATCAAAACTAATAAACATAAACCTTAAAAGAATGCTCACAAAATATTACTCGTATTATAGAAGATCACTAAACAATTTTTATGGGCATGAACGAACAGGCTGCCACAGGCTCACGCAGTGGGAGCCACACTGCGTTCATAAAACAGTCCGCACGGCGACTGCAGCCAGGGAGCCAAGGAGCCATCCAACAGCGTGGAGGAAGGAGGAAGCTGAAGAGGAACCGTGAGCTACAGGGATTACTAATGGCCAGGGTCTCCTAAGCTACCTGAGGATGGGGAACAGGTTGCCAGGGGAGCCAATCCCAAGACCAGAGGGCTGGACTGTAGTACCACAGCCCCTGACCTCCAAGGAAAGGGCGGAGGCTGAAGGTTGAGTCGATCGATGACTGATTATTTTGTCAATCACACCATGTAATAAAGCTTCCATAAAAGCCTGAAGGGCTGGGTTCAGAGAGTTTCCCAACTGCTGAGCACCTAGAGGTGATTTGAGGGAGGTGCACCCAACAAAGCAGGAGGACTTCAGCTCCTGGCCTGTCCCATCCACCCTCAGCCTTTAGAGAAGTACCCAGCAAACACGAATCCAGACTTCTGTGAGGCCCGCTAGCAAATCAGCAGAGCCCGAGGAGGAGGTGGAGAGGCTCAGGCTTCCACCCTCACTGGCATCTGAAGCCAGAAACAGTCACATGGGGCCAAGCCTTAACCTATGAGGTCTGAGGCTACCTCCAGGCAGGTGGAGTCAGAACTGGATTGCTGGGCTCCGGCTGGTAAGTACTGGAGAAGGTTTTCTGGTAGAGGCAAACACTACTCACTGAAGACCCAGAGGTGACAGTAAGGAATGAAAAGCACGCCTCTTGCCTTCTGTGGTGGTTTGAAGGAGAACAACCTCCACGGGCTCCCATATTTGACTAAACAGTTCCCAGTTGGTATAACAGTTTGGGAAGGCTTAGGAGGTGTGGCCTTGTTGGAAGAGGTGTATCACTGGGATGTAGGCTTTCAAGTTTCAAAAGCCCACATAATTCTTATTTAGCTCTCTTTCTCTGTGTCTCTCTGTCTGTCTGTCTCTCTGTCCCTCTCAGTCAGTCTCTGTGTCTCTCTGTCTCTGCTTTCTCTGTGTCTGTCTGTCTCTGTTTCTCTGTCTCTCTCTCCCTCTCCGTCTCTGCTTTCTGTCTCTCTCCGTCTCCCTCTCTCTCCTCTACCTGCAATAAGCTATTGCACCAAAACCAGGTCTGCCTGCCGCCATGTTCCTCGCCATGGTGGATTCGCCCTCTGAAACTGTGAGCCCCCAGTAAATACCATCTTTTCTAAGTTGCTTTGGCCATGACGTCTCTTCATAGCAACAGAAAAATAGCTAAGACATCTTCCTATCTCACCTACCTTTAATGTTTAGTCTCTCCAAAATTACAAAGCAATAAAACTTCAGCTGGACTGTGCAGGGTCGAAGCCGTTATTTTCTTTTCTTTGTTTTTATTTTAAGGGAAAAAAGAGAACTTCCAGTCTGTACCTAACTTAATTATACCTACATATATACCGAATTATATGTGAAAACCAAATGCTACCTAGATAGTCTAAAGCTAGACCACAAGGCTCTTTGTTAGACCTAAAGTCATTTCTTCCTTCCTCCTCCTTTAAAACATAATAAACATGAGACCCACAAAATGGTCCAACAGTCAAGATGTTTACCACCAAGCTTGAAAACCTGAGCTCAGTTTGCAGCCCACACGTGGTCCATGAATCAAGTCTCAAAACCCGACTGCCAGGGAGGCCCTCTAAGATCAGAGGTCTGGACTTTAGTCACCACCACCACCACCCCCACACAAACACCCCAACCTCCAAGACAGGGGTCAAGGCTGAAGACAGAGCTGATCAATAGCTAATTATTTTATCAATCACACCTCTGTAATAAAAGCCCAAAGGGCCGAGTTCAGAGAGCTTCCAGATTGCTTAACATGCTGTGTTGTTTGAGCCCGCTGACAAGCTGGCCCAGGAAGCAGGCTTGGCTTCCGTGTGCATTTCAGACCAAAGCATGTGTATCAAAGGGCCCTCGAAGGCCGGTCCAGGACGGGCTGCCCCCTTACTCTGCGGCAGCGGTGATAGAACTGGAAACACCGCACCTCAAAACAGTTTACAGTAAGCCACTTCCAACAGTCGCCACTGTTGTTTACCTCCCAATGTAAAAGTTCGGACAATGGAGGAAGGCTGAATTCCACCACAGAGAGCATGCTCAGTTGGAAATTCCCCAGAATTCCCGAAGGCTGTGAGACCCGATTTGATGACGCCATCGTCATCAAATTGATCTTTGCAATGATCTTGCAAGTTGATCTTTCACTTGGAAGCGTCACCTTGGAGGCACACGGCTCCGCCTGGGACTCTCCATTGGGAACCCCAGCTGGCTGTCTCAAAGGGGCTTCCTGGCTGACCTCTGCAGGATGTTATTGATTCCGATTTGTTTGATGTATTTTTATCAATCACAGCATGGAATAAAACTTCTAGGGGCTGGAGAGATGGCTCAGTGATTAAGCGCACTGATTGCTCTTCTGAAGGTCCTAAGTTCAAATCCCAACAACCACATGGTGGCTCACAACCAACCTTAACAAGCTCTGACTCCCTGTTCTGGATTGTCTGAAGACAGCTACAGTGCACTTACATATAATTAATTAATTAATTAATTAATTAATTAACTAATTAATCTTAAAAAAACTTCTATAAAATTCCAAAGGACTAGGTTCAAAGAACTTCCCAATTGCTGAACACCTAGAGGTGGGTAGACTTGTGAATTTGTAGGTATGTGTTCCAATTTGATGATGTTTTTCTATTGTCTGTCTGTCTGTCTGTCTGTCTGTTTATTCTTTTACTTTGGTTTGACATATATTTAGTAAACTCATTCATTCTTTGATGGCCCAAACTCTGGCCATGGTGGATCATTCTTGGAATGGAAGAGAACACAGTATCTAGAGGGTAGCATTCTCAGAAAGTATGCAGGCCGTCCGCTGCCCACACCCTGCCCACCCACCTCCTCATCTACCTCCTCCTCCTCCTCCTCCTCCTCCTCCTCCTCCTCCTCCTCCTCTTCCTCCTCCTCCTCCTCCTCCTCCTCTTCCTCCTCATTAGCCTTGGGGTTGCCTTTGTAAGTAACCAGCAAATGTTTTCGTTAATTCCATAAGGACCGCAAGGGAACTGAACCCAAGAAAGAGGCTGTGAGTGTCAAGTCACGGTTGGTGGGTCAGAGACGCAGGCTATGGCCTTCCCTAGCATCTGGAATGGGAGGCAGTCTCAGGAGACCAGTCCCTACCCTGTGGGATCTGAGGCTCTCTCATGGCAGATGGTGCTACCCTCGGACTGTGGAACACCAGCTGGTGTGCACTGGAGAACTGACTGGCCGTCGGGAGGCGGGGGTGGGGGGGTGGGGGGTGGAGGGGGGAGCACCCAGGCGCTCCGAGCTGGCTGGAGTCGCGTGGCCAGTGATGCAAACGCCCTCTCCTCTCTCTTCTGGATTCAGTGACCTCGTTTTGCCTTCCCTTTTCAGAAACTTGGAGTGGACTGTCTGGGGACAGTGCCATTTTTCTTTCTTCTTTACTTTTAGGGAAAAACAAACCTTAAATCTGTCCAAGAAGACAACCAATACTTGTGGACTTGACTCAGCTGCATTTAAATTTTAAGGTAAAATAAAAGGATTCAAGCTGGTCTTTGGAGCTAGACCCCAAAGGCTGCTTGCTAAGTCTGAAGTCGTTCCTCCTTTTTCCTTTAAAGGACTAGCAGCAGGCTGTTTAAACTGTCTCAGCACGAAGGCCAGCGTGGCCTTGAACTCACGGTCCTTCTGTCCCAACCTCCAGGCACTGGGATTGAGGGCATGTGTCACCATACTCCACTGACACAAGACACTTTTAGACAATATGGAATCGGTGATCATCAAGAGACACTATCACTGGCCTATGATTAGTTAAACATTTTAACACCGGTCAGGAGAGATGGCCCCTGGGTAAAGGCACCGGCTGCTAAGCCTGACGACCTGAGTTCAATCCCAGGGATCCACATGGTGAACTAAGAGAACCGACCCCCTCAAGTTGTCCTCTGACCTCCACACTACGGCCTCTCTTTCCTACAAGGTCTATTCTCTTCCCCTTGGCTTCCAGGGAGAGTCTGGGCCGCCCCAGAGCTCTGTGTAAACAGGGGAAGACCCTTGATGCCGGTATCAGTGAATCCCCCAGGGAACACCTGTCTCCCACCCCATCACTCTCCACAGGAAGCATGCACCCACAAGCTTCAGATGTAAGAAAGAGGTGTGGCTAATTTTTCTCTTCAACACCATTTCCCCTCCCCGCACAGGGGACAAGAGGTGAATGGCTCACATCCAGCTCACTGATATGCTCCCCCCTCCCCCTCTCCCTCTCCCTCTCCCTCTCCCTCCCCCTCTCCCTCTCCCTCTCCCTCTCCCTCTCCTTCACCCTTACCCTTCCTCTCTCTCCCTTCTCTGTGGGGTGGGGAAATGAGGAATCAAAGTCTGCTTTTCTCCTGTGTAAAATGAACTTTGTGATGTTCACGTGCAGGCTTACCAAGACAACTAGCCAAACTACTGTATTCAGCAAGGCATCCCTTTCAAACCTGGGGAATCAGCAAGCAAGAATGCTGGACTTCAGCTCAGACACTTCAGAACAAACCTAAGACGAGAGTCTCCCACGATCCCAGGCACCTTTGGATAGGACCTGTTTGCACACGGTCGAAAAGCTAGGCTGAGCTGTGGTACTGCACACCTTTAATCCCAGTGCCTAGGCTGTGAGTTTGAGGCCAGCGTGGTCTTCACAGAGTTCCAAGCCAGCCAGAGATACACAATGAGACTCTGACTCGCAAAATAAATAAAATAAATAAATAAATAACAATAAAAACAAACAAAAAACCCCAGCAGGCACAAGGCCCTTGTTCTAACCCCAGCACTTGGTGGCACACGCCTTTAATCCCAGCACTTGGGAGGCAGAGGCAGGCGGATTTCTGAGTTCGAGGCCAGCCTGGTCTACAGAGTGAGTTCCAGGACAGCCAGGACTATACAGAGAAACCCTGTCTCGAAAAAAACCAAAAAACAAAAAACAAAAAACAAAAACAACAACAACAACAACAAAAAAAACTTGACCTGGTTACCAGGGGATCCACATTACACCATCACATGGGAAACACCTAAGTTTCTGAGACTTCCTAACATCAAAGAGCTTTAACCCTCAGCAGCAAAAAGAAAAAAAAAAAGAAGAAGAGGAGGAAGAGGAGGAGGAGGAAGAAGAGGAAGAGGAGAAAGAAAGAAATGAAAGCAAGACCCAGCAGGCCATCAAGAGAGGGCCCACACACAAACAGATGCCAAAGCCTGAGGCCTTGCTCTCCCCTGCCCACACATACACACTCCTCCCCTAAGTCCTCGGTCTCAGCGAGAGACTTCTGGGGCTAGAAAGTTCCTGTGTGCCCATTCTCCAGCCCTGAAATCAACTGGTAAGGTCGCCGCTAACTTCTCTTGCCTGGGTGGCAAGCTAAGAACTCTGAGCAATGCGTCTCCCAGGGTGGGCAAGCTGGCTCAGGGGGTAAGGGCACTGGCTGGCAATATGATCCCCAGAACCCACACGGGAGAAGGAGAGAGCTGGTGCCGCCAAGTTGTCTTCTGACCTCCACATCCACACCGCTGCCTGTGTGCACGGCACACCCGCCGCACATAATTAAGTAAATTTTTTTTCTTAACATAAAGGCCTTTCCCGTTTGAATGGAAGGTGGCGTGCTCTGAACACTGGCACTTGTGTTAACTATGCTTTTAGCTTAGCCGTCACTGGCCCTCCTGTGGCCAACCACTTCTTGGAGACAATGGTCTTTGTCCCATGCAAGCGTAACTTGCAAACTGTCCTTTATTGAGTCTTCACCTACAGGGAGTAGGTGTCAGAACTATAAGCCCCATAGCTGCTATGTCCTGGCCCACTGAAATTATTCTAACTAGCCAACCTGAACCCTCCCTCGGGGCAAGTCTCTCCTTCACATGCCTCTGGCCAGTCCTAGCCTTCCCTCTGTGGTAGCACTACCCACTTCTAGGAGTCCATCAATGTAAGCAATAGCTTTTCCTATATGACAGTCATTTTGTCATCTGCAACACGTAATCACCCCTAACTAAAACTAATCCTGAGGCTGAGGCAGTCATTCCGTCTGTAGAGTGAACATATATCTAACACGCACGGAGCTCAGGGTTCGATCCCCAGCACCACCCAAATTGAGCACGGTGGTAGGTGGTATGAGTCACAAGTGGTACCGCACTCAGGAGATCAAAACATAGTAAAGATCAAAAGTCCAAAGTCATAACTGATTATATATATATAAAAAAAAAAGTTAGGGTCAACCTGGGATGTCAGGCTCCATCTCAGAAGTAAAATCTAGTCTAAATAAAAGCTCGTCCTGGGTACCCTTAACAGACACACACCCCTGAGCCCTACTCTGAGACTCAGGATTTCCCTGCGCTGATTTCATCAACTGCGGTTCTGACATGAACTGTAACAAATGCAAGGAAGGATCGGGTCTGTGACAGCCCCGCCCCCGCCCCCCACCCCTCCCCCCCTATCCCCCAGGCAGAGCACCTGCAGTCATGGATCTTGTTGGAGGAAGGCAGCTTGATAGGAAGGACTATCTGCTCCATGCCTGGGGCTTCGAGCGTCAGGTAATTGTTCTCCAAGGTGATGGAGACCAGCACGAGGCGGGGCTCCTGGCGGGCAGTGATCATGTGTCCGTCTTCCTTCACCACCATCCAAAACCTGCAGAGAGGCAGACAGGAACACTCAGAACATCGTCCTCACTTCTCAAGGACTTCCTCCGGCTCTCCCTTACCTTGAAACCATCCACGCATCCTCCTGGAGGGCTGACTGAAGATCGTAAACATCTGGACGGATCCGTTGATCTAAAAGTTGCTGTCCCCAAATGGAGCGCATACTAGCACTCACGTGATATCCTTTGCCACCTTAAGATGTGCAAGAAGCCCCCACCGCACGTGAGCATGTATTCCTAGGGTCACTAGACTCATGTGATACTGAATCTCAAATGTACTTTTACAGCCAAAGAAAACACACTAAGACACCCTGCTTTCGTTAAAACATCAGTCAAGCCTAAACTTTTTTTTTAATGTTTTTTTGAGACAGGGTTTCTCTGTGTAGCCCTGGCTGTCCTGGAACTCACTCTGTAGACCAGGCTGGCCTGGAACTCAGAAATCCGCCTGCCCCTGCCTACCAAATGCTGGGATTAAAGGCGTGTGCCACCACCGCCTGGCAAGCCTAAACTTTTAACTCTCAGCATTCCCTATGCCCAGACTAGACTCCTATGTTCCCAAACAAACACATCATCTCTGGTTATCAATCCTTCCCTGGGCTGAATCATATCAGCTTCCATCCACCAAAACAGCCCCTCCCACAGCTGACAAAGCCCCCTCTGCGTCAGCCCAGCCTACTGTGTAATGACTGAGAACTAAAGGCTGAAGTTAAAAGGGGAGGGGGGGCTACAGAGATGGCTCAGAGGTTAAGAGCACTGACTGCTCTTCCAAAGATTCTGAGTTCAAATCCCAACAGCCACATAGTGGCTCACAACCATCATAAGGAGATCTGAATTGTCATGTCTGAAGACAGCTACAGTGTACTTACATATAAATAAATAAATACATACATACATACATCTTTTTACAAAAGCGGGAGGGGAAGCTTAGCAGCTGCCTGCTCGTTGTAACAACTGAAAAGATGAAAAAGGACCACAAGGGAATTCAACTCAGGGACTGCCCAAAAACTGATACAAAGCTAACAGGCTACTCTAATGGTTGACAGTCGACGGTCTTGAATCACCTCTGGGCTTACCTGAGGAAGTGCCTAAGTTAAGTGAGGTGAAAAGACCCATCCTAAAGATGGGTGACACCGGGCGATGGTGGCGCACGCCTGTAATCCCAGCACTTGGGAGGCAGAGGCAGGCAGATTTCTGAGTTCGAGGCCAGCCTGGTCTACAGAGTGAGTTCCAGGACAGCCAGGGCTATGCAGAGAAACCCTGTCTCGAAAAACAAAAATAAATAAAGATGGAGTGAAGGATGGGTGACATCCTCCATGGCCTAGGGTTCTAGACTGAATAGAAAGGACAAAGCTAGCTGACCACCACCCTCCTCTCTCTCTCTCTCTCTCTCTCTCTCTCTCTCCTCTCTCTCCTTCCTGACTGCGGACACCACGTGACCAGCCCCTCGCAATCCGTCTTCCCTTCCTTTGCTTCTTGTCAGGTATTTGTCTCAACAATAAGAACAGCTAACCAAGACAGCTGCCATGTACAACAGATACTTTATCTTGTGCACATAAACAATTCCCCAGGAACAAATGATCCACTGTGTTCTGCCAATGCCAAGAGACAGAATGAGCCTAGAAGGTGGGCTTTCATAATCAAGTTGCCCCAACTTGACCTGCAGTAAGAGTCAGCACCCTGACTTTACAGCAAAGCACAAGCAGGTGGCAGATGGACCAGCGTGACAGCCCAGAGTCCAGAATCCCCACAGTAAAGAGCAGGGCCTTGAACACCAGTGGAGCAGTGAGGCCGCGCCCAGGGCAAGCGGAAAAAAACCTCACTCAAGTTAAGAACCAGCTGCCAACTGGCGGGCAGAGTTGGGGTGGAGAAGGGTGGGGCAGGGAGGGCTAAGCCCAGAAGAGAAGGTGGGAAGGGAAGGGTGGGAGATGGGAATAAGGCGGGGAGGGGTGCTCCCTTTATCAATAGGTGATAAGTGCATGCATTAGAAATAGACAGTTGGCTTCGGAGAAGGGTGTGAACAGATTTGGTGATGGGAGTCCGCTGCTAAAGGAGGTTTACAAGATCAAGGAGGGAAGCCGCCCCCACAGCGGCCTGTCTTCCCATCTTCTGGGAGGACCTTACTCACTTCACCGCGCAGGGAGCTGGGTCAGGGCTGAGCTCAAAGGGGCGGAAAACACTAGGCAAACACCCCCAGCAGTTGGGGGAATGGGGCATACAGAGGAAAAGCCAGACACAAAACAAACAAAAGATGTCCTTCCCCCCAGAAAGACCAGTAGTTTCGGTCCTAACTCAGGAGCAGAAAACCACAGCCATCAAGCAGAGCTCTGGCAGGCGAGCTTGCTTCTGAATATTAATAGGGTTTGATAAACAAAAGCTGGAGGAGGTTAAAGACCTCTCTTCAAGGTCTCCTGCTCCTCTACCCTTCTTCAGTCCCTGCATTGCACACTAGTGTCAGAGAAGTGGCTGCCAGACTCATCTAGATCTGAATTCAAGCCCTCCAGAACAGGCTGGCTTTGTGAACCCCGAGGCATAGTCATCCTGCCCAATACTGTCTTGCTAGACCCACGGGATGGGGACATTCTTAGCTAGCTCACAAAATCAACCAGAGGTGGGTAAACTTACAGGACAGGGTGTACCCCAATGTCTGTTCCATAGTTATTTCTCTGCCTTTCCCTCCACCTCGGACCACAGCATCCAAAGAGTAAACTGACCCTGCTGAGCATGGAGGTCCAGCCTGTAATCCTAGTCCTTGCGAAGCAGAGGCAGGTGGGTCCCTGCAAGTTCAAGGCCAATCTTATCTACACAGCAAGTTCAGGTCTGCCAGGGATCCTTCATTTAAAAGAAAAAATATCCAAAAAATGTGAACCAGAAGAATGTGTTGCTCAAAACAAAAAGATACTGTTCTATTTATTTTATTGAATCCCCAGGAAGCAGAAAAGCAGGGCAAAGGGCACCTTTTCTCTCGACACTAGCAATATCTACAGCCAAGCCATGATAAACTTAATGAGGAACATAACATGCTCCGATGATGTGAGGAAGCACAGGTAAGTACTGGTGACCTGTGAGATACCCCAGGGTTCTCTGGTGGGAGGGAAGATACTTAGTCTGCCGTGTTTCCTCGGGTCAGCACTGCAAGCCTCAGCACCTCCTGGGTATTGTACAATATCCAGTACCAGGTACCCGAGGTCTTCCCAGCCTCAGGGACAAGATCTCAACCTCCACACTTTAATAAGCTCTAAACATCTTTCTCACAATGGTCTCTTATAAAAACCCTCTAATTTTAGCAGAACAATCCCCTGGGGAATGCGCCATTCTTGGTGACCTGAGTTCGTTTAAACAGGGATGAGACTCTCAAGGAATGATTGTATTTTATTTTAATTCAGTCCATAGACAGGTTTTCATATAGCCCAGGCCAGCCTTGAACTCAGATCTACAGCTGACCACGGGAATGACCATGGTTTTCCGGGGAAAACCATAAAATTCTGCTCCTTACTCATTACAATGGACACCAGAACCAGAGGGAAGGAAAGGCCCAATGTTTGAAAACATTCAGGCAATGGCATTTTATAGTTCTAGTATCCTACAGTTAGGAGAGTTGTACAGACAGCTGAGTTGGTCCTGTCGGAGTCTCTCTCCTCCAGGCGTCCAGGAATGCTCCAGTTCAACCTTTCCAAAACTACTTTAGCCAGAAGCATAGGTCAAAGGTTGAGAGCCCAGAGAATTCCGGCAACAAACCTCGTTCTGTTATTCTAAAAGGGGTGGCAGCCAAAATCGAGGCGCTCTTCCTCACTCTAGAGTAAATTTGCATATGGCAAAGCTAAACTTCTCCAGGAAGGCCTCCCCTCAGCCATTTTTGGGCTTGCAAACTACTGAGTTCAACTTGAACATGCTCACAAATATGTCCGCTGTTAGAACTGCTGTCAGTTCTTTCCCATATGTGTGTGCCTGTTTCCCAGACGCAACAAACTCTTCCTTTCTAGGCTTGGGGAGTACACAGCTTGCAATACAGAATTTCTCTCTTGACTTTCTCCAGACTCGCGCCCACAAAGTTTGCGCTCACCCAGGGGCGCCGGGTTCCAGGTCTCACATTTCCAGTGCAGGGACAGGCAAGGCCCCCACCTCCCTTGCCCTGGCCCATCCGCGCCTCGTGCAGCGCGGGGCTCGGCGTACCTGTCGCGCACTTTGCCGCAGCGCAGCCCCATGTCGGTGCAATCGGTCTCGCACACTGACACCCCCTTGCAGGACTTGATCGGGTAGATCCAAACCTTCGACACCGTGCCCACCTGCTGCAGCTGCCGGCGCCGCCGGGGACGCGCATGACGCCAGGCCACGGTCCCCAGCGCCACCGCGGCCAGTCCCAGCGCGGCGACGCCGAGCCAGGTAGATCGCGGCTGCCCGGGGAGGCCGAGGCGAGCCAGAACCGTAGAGCTAGAGGAACCCATGCTAAACTATCCCAAGGCAGGCCTGGGCTACCCGCGGTGGTGGCGAGGCGGGGCTTAAGGCTCCGGGATTGTGGGAGGAGCCAGAGTTGGCGCAGCCGCACTGCCTGTCAAACTTCTGCTCAAGTCTAGACAAGTGGCGGAGCCAGGCCCACGCCCCTCCCGGGAGGTGGGGGAGAGTGGGGGTGAGGGTGGGGGGAGCGCAGCTAGGGGTTGTCACTTTTCATTTTACTTTGCCTCTGTCCTCCCTTATTACTTTGCCTCTGTCCTCCTTTAAGGGAGGACAGAGGCAAAGTAAATGGCCTCTCCCCCATGACCCTTCAACCCGCTACTTTGGTTTACCCTTTTGCTTCTAAAAGGAGCGCACTCAGTTGCGCGAGAAGCTGCACTGAAATGAAGCGGGATGGAGGAATGTTCCCTGGGAACAACTCTGGGGTAGGTCGCCCTGAAGATCGCGCAACTCTTGAACGCTCGGCTTCAACCTCTGCAGGTAGAGACAAGACGACTGGCGCTGCTTCTGGCCGCTAGGCCTGGGGTTACAGGCATACAGGCCAATTAAGACAGCCGGAGGAAGGGAAAGGCTGCCAGAACTTGCCTCTTGCTGTGGCTGAGGTCAGAATAGAGGACTCTGGTCTTTTCTTGGGACTTTTCTTAGACGTTCTAAACAGGATTTAAAAGTCGGATTTTGGCAAGGAGATAGCCACAAGTTCAAGACCATCGAGGACTTGATAGCCAGGACCTGTCTCAGAAACATCCATGATTAACTCATCCGTTGAAAGCCCCTCAACAGGTAAAGGCAGGTAAAGATGCCGGCGGCCGACAATGACAACTTGAATTCAGTCCCTGGGACCCATGTGGTAGGGGAAGGGAGCCATTTCTTGGAGAGGGGGAGGGGGAGAGGGAGAGGGGAGAATAAATAATAAATAAATGGAGAGATGGCTCCACGTATTGGTTAAGAGCACTGACTGCTTCAGCAGAAAACCCAGTTGGATGCCCAGTACTTACATAGCGGCTCATAACGGTCTGTAATTCCGGTGTCAGGAGACCCTCACCGTCCTCTGGCCCCTGCCGATACCTGGAGCACATGTGGGCATACATGTGGGCAAAATATCCATACACTTAAAAAATTTTTTTAAAATTATTTAAAAAGAAAAGCTAAGGACTTGGAATTTTGAACTATTCTTCTGCAGCTTGCACAGTCATCAGAGACAGCGGTCCTCCTGGGAGAACTGACAGGACAGAGCCAACCTCCTGGCAGCCAGCAGGGGGAGCATGTTTGCTCCTTCTGATGGGTGACACTGACTGAGAGAGCCTACCCAGGTAGCAAGTACCCCCTTCTCTGCCCCTTCACTTTCCCCCTGAAAAGCCCAATGACCTCTGCCTAGATCAGAAGAAAGCTGAGCTCACCGCCCCCACACACACACACACACTGTAAATGCTTACCTGATGAATAAGAGCCAGGCTGCACGGTTTAACAGAGGTCTGCCCTTATTTTGTAAAAGCTTCATTCAAGCTAACCACTGGGACAAAGAACAGACTTTCTTACACAGGATGGGAGTTCCTGTTTATTTTTCAAAGGATGGTTCTTTACATCAAGGCATAATCTGGACCTGGAGAGATGGCACAGCGGTTAAGAGCACTGACTGCTCTTCTGAAGGTCCTGAGCTCAAATCCCAGCAACTACATGGTGGCTCACAACCATCCATAATGAGATCTGATGCCCTCTTCTGGGGGGTCTGAAGACAGCTACAGTGTGCTTACATAGAAATAAGCCTTAAAAAAAAAAAAAAAAAAAAAAAAAAGACATAGCCAGGCAGTGGTGGCGCACACCTGTAATCCCAGCACTTGGGAGGCAGAGGCAGGTGGATTTCTGAGTTCGAGGCCAGCCTGGTCTACAGAGTGAGTTCCAGGACAGCCGGAGCTACACAGAGAAACCCTGTCTCAAAAAAACAAAACAAAACAAAAAAGACATAATCCGTTTGAGGCCTCTTAGGGAAGCCATCCTGTTGTCCCCAACAAAGAAGGGCTAAGGCACCTGCTGGAGAAAGGGCTCTTTTAAAGAGTTTGCTTAAACCAGTGGGGGAGGGGCGGACAGACAGACAGGCATATATATATATATATACACCAGTACTCTTGAAGCCAGAGAAGGTGTCAGATCTCCTGGATAGGAGTAACAGGCTATTGTGAAGCATCTAACATAATTGCTGGAGAAACAGAGCTTCTGTCTTCTGAAAGCGTGTGTGGTGTGTGTGTGTGTGTGTGTGTGTGTGTGTGTGTTTCTTCAGCCACCTATCCACTTACATCTTCATCTCGTTACATCTTAAATCTCTTCCCAGGAGTGTGAGTTGTAGTATTATCATGACCCATATATGGGTCACCTACAGACTCTAGAGCAGTGGCTCTCAACCTTCCTGATGCTGTGACCCTTAAATGCAGTTCAAGGTGACCCCCCCAGCCATAACATTATTTTATGTTTGCTACTCATTTATGATTGCTACTCATAACCGTAATTTTGCTACTGCTATGAATCAAAATGTAAGTTGCTAATAAGCAGATGTCTGACATGTGGCCCCTGTGAAAGGGTCTTTTGACCCACAGGTTGAGAACCACTGCTCTAGAGAGTTAGTGGGCATAGCAGAGCGGGGGGGGGGGGTCCAGCTGCTTCTTTGACAGTTTGCTCTGTTCATTTGCTGATTCTGTGAGGTTTCCAGGCCTCACACTCTGCCCTGCTCACCAGCATCCTGTGCCACAGGCCTGCACAAGCTTCTGTCAGAACTCTATGCCTATAACGTCTGGATCCACACTGGAGGTGGGCCTCCTCACAGGGTAAACATCTCTTTATTTAAAACAAACAAACCAACAAAATTGAGATTGTACAGCCCTGGCTGTCCTGGGACTCACTAGGTATACCAGGCTGGCCTGTCTCTGCCTCCCAAGTGCCAGAATTAAAGCTGTAAGCCAGGATGCCTGGAAAAAATAATATTTAATTTTTAAAAATTGTATGTGTATGGATGTTTGCCTGAATGTACATATGTGTACTACATGTATGTTTGGTTCCTGAGGAGACCAGAAGAGGGCACCAGCCTCCTGGAACTGGAGTTACAGATGGTATGAGGCACCATGTAGATACTGGAAACTGAACCTAGGTCCTGTGTAAGAGCAGCCTTCTGAGCCAGCCCTGTATCTCTCTAACTTATCTGTTCCTTTCAATGCATATGCTTTGTCCATTCACCAGGCTTAAAGTTTAGATGCAGTTGTCTGTCTGTCTGTGTGACTGACAGCTCACCTGCAAGTCTATGAGACAGTGACAAACAGAACTCCTGGTCAAGACTTGGAGTATATAAATCCAGGCTGTCTGCATTCCCAGAGGATGTAAGTGTGTGTGTGTGTGTGTGTGTGTGTGTGTGTGTGTCTGTATCTGTGTGTCTGTGTGTGTCTGTATCTATGTGTATATCTGTGTATGTCTGTGCATCTGTCTGTTTGAATCTGTGTGTGTCTCTGTGTGTTTCTGTATGTGTCTCTGTGTGGTATCTGTATGTGTTTCTGTGTGTATATATCTGTGTATATATCTGTATGTGTGTCTGTGTGTCTGTATTTGTGTGTGTCTCTGTGCATCTGTATGTGTGTATGACTGTATGTCTCTATCTGCCTGTGTATGTGTGTGTGCATGTGTGTGTGTGCACGTGCGCGTTCAGGTGTGTCTGTGTGCATCCGTATGTGTGTATGTGTGCATGTGTGCATGCGGGTATATCTATGTGTGACTATGTGTGTGCTGTGGGAGTGTACCCCAGCACGGGTGTGGAGGTCTAGGGGTAACCCCAACCCTCCCTCCTCACCGTCTGCCCCGAAGCAGGTCTATTGGTCATCGCTATTCATCCAGGCGAAGTGGCCCTGGAGGTTCTGGTGATTCTCCAGTCTTCAGCTCCCGCCTCACTGAAGCAGCCCGTGTTACAGACTCATGCCACCATGCCTGGCTCTGTTTGGATTCTAGGCATCTGAACTAAGGTCCACACACTTGCACGGCAATCGTTCTACCCACTTCAGCGCAAGATGGAGCTTTTAAACCGTCTAGAAGCTCCGGGTAGAGGTGAGGCAGAGGTTGGATTTCTGTACAATAAGAACAGCACAAGTAGTGCCCTGAGGAAGCTGAAGGAGCAAGAGTGGGACACGGTCAGGCAGCCCCGCGTTGCCTGTCCGTGTTAGTGTCCCAGTACGGGAGACAGACGCGGGAAAGCGAGGGCAGATGGAATGTAACTGGTCTCTGCGTAGACGTGTTGGTACCTGGGAAGCACGGCCAGAGGGCTGCTGGGAAGGTCACCTGACTGCTCCGAGATGATGTCACACCAAATCAGGGATAACGCCAAGCATGGACACGATCTAGGTGACAGTCAGGAGATGGTGGCACCCAGCTCCACAGCACAGCAATCTGGGATGAGTCTGTGAGTGAGCCGCACTGAGTCTGAAAACCCAAGAGAAGGGACTGGCCTGGGGAGAAAGCCGGTGAGCCCTGTTGTTGAGTGTGAGGCATTTGTGAGAAATCGCTTCCTGCACAAGTAACATCAACCTTCTGGGCTTCCACCACCCTGGTTGTAAAGTGAGGGGGTACACAGCTAAGGCATAGCTATAGATGCTGGATTTCCCAGATGTAGGCTGCTTCTGAGCTCTGTGATCAGACCAGTGAGGGCCTTTGCCATGGTGAATGTCAATTCTCTGCTTTCTGAGCTCACCATTACCCAATATCTACCCCTGCCGGGATGCCCTTGTCCCAGTGACTTCTAGCAGAGAAGCCTCCTAGCCGTCATCTTTGCAGACTTTTTTTTTTAAAGATTTTTTGTTTGTTTGTTTGTTTATTATGTATATGAATACACTGTAGCTGTACAGATGGTTGTGAGCCTTCATGTGGTTGCTGGGAATTTAATTTAGGACCTCTGCTTGCTCAGGCCCAAAGATTTATTTATTATTATAAATAAGTACACCATAGCTGTCTTCAGACACAACCAGAAGAGGGCATCAGATCTCATTACGGATGGTCGTGAGCCACCATGTGGTTGCTGGGATTTGAACTCATGACCTTTGTAAGAGCAGTCAGTACTCTTAACCTCCCAGCCATCTCTCCAGCTCCTTCTGCAGACCTCTTGTCTGCAGCAGCAGCTGATGGGAGGCTGGGACCACCACTCACCTATCTGCTTTGCTTTATGATTTTTTTTTTTTTTTTTTTTTTTTTTTTTTGGTTTAAATGATGGGGAGAGAGAAAGAAAACAGCAGGAAAGTGTCTCCTCACTGAGTGCTTGGCTTCAGGCACGCTCCCTGCATCCCAGCCCTGCTCCCAGAAGGATATTGGCATTAGTCTATAACAGTGACTGTACAGTCTACCCGCAGGTCTTAGTTTTGAACTGGAAGCATTAGTGAACACGATGCTAATTTTTAATAACTTATTTATTTTTATAATGTGTGCATTGGTGTTTTGCCTGCTTGTGTGAGAGTGCTGGATCCCCTGGAACTGGAGTTACAGACGGTCGTGAGCTGCCATGTGGCTGTGCAGAATTGAACCTGGGTCCTCCTGCAGAGCCGCCAGTGCTCTTATCCTCTGAGCCATCTCTCCAGCCCCCTACAATGCTAATTTTTAAGAAGGCAGCCATGATCACGCTACACTGCTGCCACAGGGTAGCAAGAACTTAAGCCTTCGGGCTGGAAAGATGGCTCGGCGGTTAAGAGCAGTGACTGCTCTTCCACAGGTCATGAGTTCAAATCCCAGCAACCACACGGTGGCTCACAACCATCTGTAATGAGATCGGATGCCCTCTTCTGCTATGTCTGAAAAACGTCTACAGTGTACTTACATATAATAAATAAATAAATCTTAAAAAAAAAAAACTTTTAAGTCTTGTCATTCCTGGTGGATTTTGTGTCACGTCATAAAATGTGTTTAATGGTGTCATCAGACCTAAACTGATGATCATGGGAACAAAGCAGGCAGAGTTTTACAGTTTAGCAATTTGACACAGGATGAAACAGAGCTCATCAGTCGCCTTGTGGGGGAGGGGGCTGGGGACAGCCACCAAGGAGGACTGAGAACTCACCTCAGTCCAGAGTCTGCCTTTGAACCTTTTAGAGTGGAAAGTCTAACTTTGCAATGTCAACAGTGGATTGTCCCTAAAGACACTAACCTTTGCCCTGTCCATCCTCGGAGAAAATTAGCTGTGTGTTCCAGAGTGGGGCAGCTCTAGTGTCATGTGAATGTGAGTCAGGTGCCTCCTCCAGTGAGGAGAAGAGCACATTGCTGCTCTGGGAGTCAGGGTTTGTGGTGAGGACCTGGGAGGTGGTGGGAGCTCTCAGCGGGAGGGGGATGGGAGGTGGGGGGGAGGGGGCAGACTTCCTCCCAGCTCAGCTGTGTGTGGGAGGAGGCCATCTTTAGGCTGCTGCAGTGACGGTATCCTAATTTAGTTTCTGTGACTGTGATAAAATATCCTGAACAAAGGTAACATGGGGCGGAAAAGGTTCACTTTAGATCACAAATCCAAGTTACAGCCTGTCTCGGTCAGGGTTACTAGGGCTGTGAGGAGACACCATAACCAAAGCAAGTTCAGGAGGAAATTCTTTGTTTACACTTGGGTATCAGTGTATAACACGGGGAAGTCGAGACAGGAACCTGGAGGCAGGCGATAATGCCAGGCCCATGGAAGAGTGCTGCTTACTGGCTTGCTCCCCAAGGCTTTCTCAGCTTGCTTTTTTATAGAACCCAAGGCCAGCAGCCCAGGGATGGTCCCACCCGCAGTGTGTTGGGCCCTCCCTCATCAATCACTAATTAAGAAAATGCCCCCACAAGCCTGCCTTATACCCTACACCTCATCTTGTGGAAGCATTCTCTTAATTGAGGTTCCCTTCTCTCTAATCACTTAACCTGTGTCAGTTTGACATAAAACTATGCAGTGCACAGTCTATCATTTCAGAGAAGTTAAGGCAGGAACTTAAAACAGCTGACCACATCACATCCACAGTCAAGACCACTAGAGAAAGGAACGAAGTTATAAGTACTACGTTTTCTCCACTCTTATACAGTCCAGGACCCAAACCTAGGGAATGATGCCGCCCACAGTGGGCAGAGTCTTTTCACATCACTTATTTAATACAACCTCCGCCCCCCACACACACACATATACCCACAGGCTAGCCTAATCTAGACAATCCTCATAGATACTCTCTTCCCACGTGATTCGAGCTTGTATCAAGTCGACAATTCAAACTAACCTCAGAGAATAGGAAAACAACAGAGGGTCCTGTCTGCCAGTTTTGTCTCAATGATAAAAGAATTTTAAACCAGAGTTTGGCATAGAGAAAATAAATTTTAAAAAGAAAATAAAGGGCTGGAGAGATGGCTCAGTGGTTAAGAGTACCGACTAGACTGCTCTTCGGAAGGTCCTGAGTTCAAATCCCAGCAACCACATGGTGGCTCACAACCATCGGTAACAAGATCTGATGCCTTCTTCTGGAGTGTCTGAAGACAGCTACAGTGGACTTACATATAATAAATAAATAAATCTTAACAAAAAGAAAGGAAGGAAGGAAGGAAGGAAGGAAGGAAGGAAGGAAGGAAGAAAAGAAAACCCCAGAGCAGATAAAGTCAGCAGTGACCAGGAGGAGATGAGGAAGTCACACTGGGTGAGGTAGAAGACAGGACCACACAAGGTGTTTGAGGGAAGGGCAGCTTCAGAGAGAGGGACCTACCCCGGATGTCGTAGCTTAGGATTTGGGTTGAAGTTGGAAAAAGAAAGATAGAAAGTTTCCACTTTCTATGTTAGAAAGCGGACAGATTAGCCGTGAAGCTCAGCGAGCAAAGAGGAACTGCTCGTGGGGCATCTAACATCTCACTAAGGGTCAGTTTGTCCTCCCGGCCTGCCTTAGCAGGCGTCGTGTTTCTTTGCACTATTGACACGGTAGTTCTCTGAGGTTATTTTCTCCTTCCAGCAGGTCTTGTCCCCGAGCAAGGAAGCTCCTGCTGCCTTCTTCAGAGGACGTCATCAAATGCTGACCCAGCTGTTTCGGGGGTTCCTGTCCATTCATGGTGCTGTTGGTATTCCTGCAAAGAGGGGTCTGCCGACACAGCAGGATCTTGGCAGCCAGGGCCATGCCCTTTCCCCAGAAGGAGCTGGCCTAGCCCAAGTCGGCCTCTGCCTTCTCAGCATCCACTGTGTATCCGCCCACCTCCAGGGACCAATAGATTGCAAGGGTGTGCTCCAAGCAGCTGACCCCGGGAAGAGCTGGGGAGAGAGGCAGCTAGATCAAGACTAGCAGGCCTGCCTCATGGACAGGAACCGAGCCCAGCCCTGCGGGTCCCTCTGCTGGAGAGAGGAGGAAAGACAGGAGAAAGGAGAGGAGGCAGGAGATATGCGCAGGCCAGAGCCACCCGGTGCAGCAGACTGTGGACTTTATCCAGCGGAGAGGAAAACTTGTTATTTGTTGCTAGTAGACGAAGCAGGGGATTGGAGACCTGGGAGGGAGGGGAGGTTCACTTCCACAGACAAACACGATCTGAGCCCCGAATCGAAACATTATTGGTCCAAATATTCAGAAATTTAAAAAAATATTTTTTTAAAAAAAATATTTCTCGAAACGATCCTACCTGCCGTAAGCCAGGCAGCCACTGGGTTCCGGGTGAGCAGAAGAGGCAGTGGATGGTTTATAGGCCTCGGTTTGGAAGGTGTCTCAGAAGATCTAAAGCCAGCAACTTAGGTAGACACCCCCTGTCAAAAGATGTGTCAATAAGATATCCTAGATATTGGGGATTAGGGTTTACACAGAGAGTTGAGTAGCTTAGGCTGCCCCAAGACCCCAGGGAGGGAGCATGTAAGTGGGGTTTTGAAGACTAAATAGAAGTTCAAACACAGAAAGCAGAGGCCGCACCACCTATACAAGTAAACCAACTCTCTGGAAAGATCTGAAGTGACTTTTTGAAGGAAGCAGTTCTGTTATGACAAGGGACGTGTGGAGAACAGGAGGGCCTGGCTGGAGAGGAGGGCCCATTGTGTAGGTTTTACGCTATGCCTAGGCGGGTATAAACCTCTAGAATGTCCAGATATCGGCATTCTGTAAGTTAGTCGCTATATACCTCTAGGAAAATTTATTTTGTCCCAAGACACAGGAAAAATGTTTTTAGCTTAATGGAAGTTGTGTTATTTTCTTGCCTTTTCTTTGAGATGGGAGTCTCCTATACAGTCCAGAATGGTCTCAAATTCATGTAATCCTCCAGCCTCTGCCTCCAGCAGGCCGGAATTATAGACCCTGGGTAGAAATTATGTTTTCAGTTATGTGTATGTACATGGGGGTATTTGCATGTGAGTGATGGTACCCACAGAGCCCTTGGTTACCCCTGGAGCTGGAGTGACAGATAGTTGGTTACAAGTCACTTGATGTGGGTGCTGGGGACCGGACCGCATCCTCTGGAAAAGCATGAAATGCTTTTGACCACCCGCCGAGCCATCTTTCCAGCCCTACACATTTGTTTTAATCGGAAGTTTCTAGCTTGTCCTGAAAACTCACGATATCTGGTTATAGGCAGGTCTGTCCCAGCGCCACTGCCACCAGCCCCTAGGTCCTGGCTCCAGCTCCTCCCCAATTTAATGTGACTTCCCTGGGCCTTTGGGAGCAGGAGTGTCAGGCTGAGATTTCCCAGGCTGTTGCCGCACACTTCCACCAGGGGGCACTGTGACCCGGGCTTTGGAGGGAAGGGTGGGGAGGAAGTGCGGCGAGCTAGTTCCAAGGGGAAGTGAAGGAAAAGCTCCCTTCCTTTCTGGCTAAGGAACAATTTCAGGTCAGTGAAGAGTCGGACCTTGAGGATGAGTGTTTTGAAAGAGACCAAGAGAAGCGAGGCTACAGGCCTATCGATCGCCGATGATCCCGACCCTTCGCAGTCTGTGATGTTCTGTCACCAAGTGGGCTGGCTGGTTGCCTCTTGAGGCGGTTTCGGGTCAGAAAGTGAACAGACACAGCATGGACACTAAGAGCTCCAAAGGGCAGGTGCTCTCCAGGAATGGCTCACTAAGGCTCTCCATCTGAGGGGAAGGAGGACAGACAGGGAGAAGTCAGAATCAGACTACCCAGAATGTGCAGCAGGGGAAGAGAGCGAGGAATGAGCCAGCCAGGGAGTCAGCAAGATGCACAGCCTCCCGTGGGTCTGCCCACCTCAGCCGCAGTAAAGTTTCAGCCTGTTTGTTAAGTAAGCAGTCCAGGAGTTTGCTGGGTCTCCGTCTGTGTACGGGAAGGCATCATTTTCCAGTCATATCCAGCTCGGAGCTGCGGAACTTGGACTGATGGAGGCCAGGGACCTGACCTCCAGCCAACCTGCTTTGGGTATCCCCTGAACTCCTTCCCCATTGTAGTGGGCTCTGTGGCTTGGATTCAAAGATTGTTATCTGTGAGGGCTCAGAACCCTGGTTCCTCCAGGGCGGTGGCTGCTTTTTCCTGGGTTTGTTGTCTTTGGCTGCAGCTGGGAGATTTGCTGCTAAATGCTTTTTGTCACCACTCAGAGAGGAAAGGAGGCAGGGGCAGGATGTCTGTGGTGGAAAGAGTACCTGGGGGTGCGGGGTGCCCTTTCCAAAGCACGGTGACTCTAAGTCGGCGGCTGCTGGTAATTCCCTACAACCTCTGCTTTCTTATCCTTACCCCAAGGTGGAGGGGGGGGGGAACAGGCAAAGTGTTAATATAATGCAAAAATTATAAATTATACAACGCATTAAAACAGGGTTAATGACAGCACAACTCCTGTGTCCCAGGTCTATTCATTCATTCATTCATTCATTCATTCGTGTGTTTCTCCTGCGAGCAACCTGAGTAAATACAACCAGATATAACCCAGGAACAACCCATTCCACCACACTCAGGAACAAGTGTTGGCGTTATCTTAATTGTTTTAATATTGTTGGGCTTTGTTTGTTTAGGGCTTTTTGAAATTTGTTTTTATTTTATGTGTATGACAGTTTGCCTGCCTGTAGGCATAATGCTGTTGTACACTGTGTAAAGATTATCCTTGTATTAGTCAAATGCTGATTTCTCGGCCCCCAAATCTGGTTACAATATGGACATGGCATTGTAACACTTATTTTTAGAATCTCCTGTCTCGCCAGGCAGTGGTGACACACGCCTTTAATCCCAGCACTTGGGAGGCAGAGGCAGGTGGATTTCTGAGTTCAGAGGCCAGCCTGGTCTATAGAGTGAGTTCCAGGACAGCCAGGGCTACACAGAGAAACCCTGTACCAAAAAACAAAAACAAAAAAACAAAAACCAAACGAACAAACAAAAAAAAAAACACCCTCCTGTCTCAATTGTGAAACATTGCTCCCTGATTATCTCTGAATTGTCAATAAAAGCTGATCAGCCAATGACAGAGCAGAAGAGAGAATAGGGCTGGACTTCCCAACCTATCCAGGGAAAGGGGAGAGAAAGAAAGGAAAAGAGAATTCGATGAGAGGAGAGGCTTGAGAATAAACCATGGCATCCCCTGGAACAGAGACAGCCAGATCAACACTAAATGCCTGTATCTTGGAGATTTTGGCCAGGAGGTAGCCAGATTGGCTTAGAGGATTAGAATAGATTAATAACTGGTTTAATAAATCTAAAAGCCGATTTAATAAATCTAATAGTGTGTCTCATTTTGGGAGCTAGCTTGGGTAAAGAAAAATGATCACTTATAAAATTGCATTAACACCTGCCTCTCTGTGTGTATAATACAAGCACGCCATGCCCTTGGAAGGTGTCGAATCTCCTGGAACTAGAGTTACAGATGGCTGTGAGCTGCTGGGTGGGTGCTGGGAACTGAACCCTGTCAGAGGCCATCTAGGACAGGCTGAGACTAGCGAGTGGCCTTCCTGAAGATTTTTTGCTTGGTCTGTGATGGGTGAACTCTATGAGGCAGGGTGCCAAACAGATTTCATCTCAGGATTGCTTCTTGCAGCTGATATGCCTTTCCTCTTATTATTAAATTAACGTAATAATACCTGATCATTAGCCCACTCTATTGAGCAGATCTCCTGCAGTCCAACCTAAAGATGAACTTTCATGAATTAATGCTGTTTAGATGAATTAATGAATTTTATTTATTTATTTTTGTTTTGTTGTTTTGTTTTTGGTTTTTCCGAGACAGGGTTTCTCTGTATAGCCCTGGATGCCCTGGAACTCACTCTGTAGACCAGGCTGGCCTCTAATTCAGAAATCTGCCTGCCTCTGCCTCCCAGAATGCTGGGATTACAGCCGTGTGCCACCACCGCCTGGTGAATTAATGATTTTATGAAATTCGAGATTTGGTTCAAATAATTTTGGGAAGAAAAATTTTTAGAGATGGTTTTAGTTGCTTTGCTAGAAAGATGTAATAAAGTTAGAATCAAGAATAGAATGTGCCTACTCCTCAGAATAGTAAGTAAAGGCTGCATAATAAAGAGTACAATGAGCTTTCATAATTACAGTAAAAAGGGAAATAGACTTGGGACAATTTTGTGTTCAAGGAAAAACATTTAGGTCCAAGGATAAATCCACTGGTGTGCGCTATGATAAGGCAGGGCCATATAAAACTGCTGCTTTGAACTCTTAATGAGTATATTATAATGAAACACTGCTTTGAAGTTAATATCAACATCCTTGGGTAACTCCCATTCTATGTAACATCTCATCCCTGCGGTAGTTTTCTAAGAACTTTTGTCTAAGAAAGTATAAAAAGACCAAAGGAAAGAAATAAGGTTGGAGGCTCTGCCCCATCCATCCATCCATCCAAATGTACATGTCTGTTTGTGTATATGTGCATATGAAGGTATACCTCTGTGTATGTAAGCCTGCATGAACAGCTGTGGAGCTGGAGCTGATGGGACAGGTGGCTGGGCCTGACCAGAGCGTGTATGAACTGTATAAAAGCTATAAAAGGCTAAAAGCAATAAATAAAAGGTGATGTAGCCACTTTCTGCTTCATTTGGTGTGCGTGCTCTCTGTGTAACTCCTTTCTTTTCTGGTTTACACAGAGTTAAACAGCCAAGTCAGAAAAGGTCTCCTGGCTGCCTGGCCAGAGAAAGAGCTCTAGCAATAAATCCTTTACCTAATTCTCCCCCAAACCCCACCCCCACCTCCACCCACCCCTTTATCCCACCCCACACCCACACCCACCCCCTGCTGTTAGCAACAAGTATCAATAGGTCCACAGGCCTGCAGCACCTGACCTCAGAGTAACTTAAATCAAGCTAGGTATATATTATTATAGGAAGCAACTGTGCTCTCTCACAAGGCCACATCTTGTCCTTGCAGGCACCCTTGGCTGCCTTCAAGAGAGAATCAGACCTCCAGCACTGGCCTCCAGCGGAACCCAGCTCCTCCAGAAGAACAGCCAGAGCTCCTAACCACGGACCCATGCTTCTGGCATCATGAACTCCTTCTCTGAAACCATAAGCCCAAATGAGCCTTCATCCTTCTGTAAGTTGTTCTTGGTCACAGCATTTTATCATGACAGAAAAGCAGCTGACACAGTATCCCGAGTCCTGTGCCTGTGAATATGTCACTGTCCCTGGTAAAACAGACTTACCTGAGATGTTGAGGCTAGAGAGCCTGGTGTGGAGCATGTCCTGCTTTATTCATGGCATATTATATTTGCGAATATTTATATATTATATATTATATATACTTATATATTATAATACTTATATATACTTATATTCAGATATATTTATATAATATATAAGATATATTATTTATTATATATTTACATAATATATAAACATATTATTTATATATTTATATAATATATAAAATATACGAACAAGGGTTCCCACAAAGGAAAAGAAACAAAAGAACGAGAGCAGATGCGATGATGGCCAGGCACACAGGACTGATGAGGCTCCAGGGTTTGAGAACGGGGAGGGCCGTGAGTCAAGAATCATGTGCAGCATCAGAAATACATACGAGAAAAGCACGACTCTTCAGAACCCACTCCTAAGTAGCAGCTGGTCAGAGAGTAAATAATGAAGGGGATTAGAAAATGCGGCTAAGCCAACAGGAATAAAAATAAAACACAGAAAATTTGTAGGTCCATGCTGGAGCAGCATTGAGAGGAACTCAGGTTTAAACAGAGAAACGCCCGAGGCTAGGCTAGTGAGATGGCTCAGCGGGTAAAGGTGTCTGCCAATAGACCTGGTGGCCTGAGTTTGAACCCAGGAACCCACAAGGTGGAGAAGAAAAGTTGTCTTTAACTTCCATGTATAGAATGTGGCACATACACACATGCACACACACACAAACACAGAGTGAGCGACCCACAGACAGACAGACAGAAGGACACACACACACACACACACACACACACACACACACACACACCACACAGCTGGGTATGGTAGTACTGTCCTTTAATCCTAGCACTCAGGAGGCATGGGCCTTTGTTACTTTGAAGCAACAAGGGCTACACAGTGAGACATTGTTTCAAATATATGTATTTGAATCTGGAGGCAGGAGCTGATGCAGAGACCAGGGAGCTGTGCTGCTTACTGGGTGCTGCTTACTGGGTGCTGCTTACTGGGTGCTGCTTACTGGGTGCTGCTTACTGGCTTGCTCCTTGTGGTTTGCTCAGCCTGCTTTGTTCATTTGGAGGTTCTAGAAGGGGAGCATGTTCCAATCCTCTATTCAGGGAAGGTCTTCCTGAATATATATATTCTTCAACCAAAGCCCAGTGTGCAGCTCCGGGAAGGACACACATGGAGCCACCAAGGAGGAAACGGACACCTGCCTAGCCAGCAGATCAGCCAGATCAACCCTGGTGATCAGTGGGGTGACAGATATTGCAGCCAGAATGATCTCACATCCTCAGCCTGTTCTCCTATAGAACCTACGACTCCTGGCCCAGGAATGACTCCACCCACAGTGGCCTGGGTTCTCCCCATCGATCATTAACTAGGACAATGCCCTTCACCAGGAAGTTTTGTTTTCTTTTTCAAGACAGGGTTTCTCTGTGTAGCCCTGTCTGTTTGTCCTGAAACTCACTTTGTAGACCAGGCTAGCTTTGAACTCCCAGAGATCCCCCTGCCTCCCCCTCTCCCTCTGCCTCCAGAGTCCTAGTGTTAAAGGCATGTGCCTCCACTGCCCAGCTCCTGCAGCCAGATCTCATGGAGGCATTAAGGCCCCCCCTTCTCAAAGACTGGTTTGTGTCAAGTTGACCTAAAACTAGCCATCACTTTGAGTGACTAATATTCTAGCTTAAGACATGAGAAAAGACGAGAGTGGGGAAGGAGGGAGAGAGAGAGACAGAGAGAGACAGAGACAGAGAGAGAGAGACAGAGAGACAGAGAGAGACACAGAGAGAGAGAGACAGAGAGAGAACAAGAGAGAGAGAGAGAACTAAACCTAAAGGAAGCAGAAAGAAGACAGTTATGGAAATTATGTGTGTGTGTGTGTGTGTGTGTGTGTGTGTGTGAATGAGTGTATGTGTGTGTGTGTGAGAGTGTGAATGTGTGTGTGTGTGTGTGTGTGTGTGTGTGTGTGTTGCTAGGGTTGAATGCACCCGCTGGGTAAGCGTACCATCACTTAGCTGCATCACAAGTCCTTTCAGGATATCAAATATAGGTGTTAAATATAGGCTATCAAAAGCCGGGCGTGGTGGCGCATGCCTGTAATCCCAGCACTTGGGAGGCAGAGGCAGGTGGATTTCTGAGTTCGAGGCCAGCCCGGTCTACAAAGTGAGTTCCAGGACAGCCAGGGCTACACAGAGAAACCCTGTCTCGAAAAACCAATCCCCACAGGCGTGGGGGAGAACCATGCAGTCTCCTGTGTTTAGGGGTGGCTGAAGACACACATGTGTAACCCAAGAGCACCCGCTGCGGGCACTGCTCACCCCTGACCTCTTGAATTCTTATTCTCTAGAAGGGGCTCCCGCTTTCCTTACAGGGTTGGTTTTAACTGTCACATTGGCATAACCTAGAGTGTCCTGAGAGTCTCGGCGACCGTCTCACCCCCCCCCCCCCCGTTGCTCCTCGGACATGTCTCTTGGGGGTTTCTCCCGATTGTCATAATTGATGTGGAACGATGCACCACCTATTGATTAACAAAGAGAAAGGCGTTGGTTGCCTGCACTGCACACACGTCCCCAGGGAGCGAGACCTCTAGGAAGCCTCCTTGGCCCTGAGGCCTTGATCTCTGAAAGCAACAAAACAGTTGCCTTTAAACCCTTCCCGCCTCCTCTCCTTTGCCTCCCATTTTCTCTTTTTTGTTTGCTTTTTGAGAGAAGGTCTTATGTGGCTCAAGCTGGCCTTGAACTTATGATGTGGCTGAGGATAGGGTTTCAAGGCTATCCGTAGGCCCCTATCCCCTAAGGGCTAGGAATGGACCCACGCGCACCCCTCCCCCATCCGGCTGGCTACACAAGAGCTTTCCCAACAAACTTTGGAGAAACCACTGTGGTGGACCCACAGTTTCTCACATGGGAAGCACCTTGTTGCTTGGGAATGCCAGCGTCAAATCACTCGGGCAGCCCTCATTGTGTGTGTGTGTGTGTGTGTGTGTGTGTGTGTGTGTAGGGGGGGTGTAAAGGGGCAGACAGCACGGGGGATGGGGCATGCTGAGACTAAGGAGCCAGAATGCCTGAGGACCAGAGAAAGCCTTTTAGCTTCCACCTAGGAGGAAGGTATGACCCAGAAGTTAGGGTGGGCGCTATCTGAACTCTACCTAGGCAGGGCCTTATGTGTCTCTGTCTACTCAGTCCCTCACTTAAATTCTGAAGAGAGCCTTATCATATCCTTGATATGTTATGAGGGTGATGAGCAGACACCAAGCACTCAAAAGATCCGGGATCATTCTGAAGGACACACGCATTCCCCAACATGCAAAGCCTTCCCTGCACACCCCTCCCCCTCTCCCTCCCCTCCTCCCCCCCCCCCCCCGGCCCCTGACACCTCAGGAGGAGTCAGAATGAGCCTTCAAGCAGAGCCCAGTGCCAAGAGACACCGGTAGGGAGACTGTGTACAATAGGCCTCTGCCTCCCTTGGGGAGGCCAAGGTCAGGGTCACAATCATGTGACCATCCAAGCTCCAAGGTCAGGATGACAACAAGAAGCTGGAAGCACTGCAGCTGACACAGAAAACCCTGGGCCTTTCCTCCCTCGTGCGGCTGGCCCAGCCTAGAGGCATTGTGCACCTTGAATAAATAAACAGCCGGCCTGGGCCTCAGCTCAAAGGCTTCACCTCTCTTCCTTTCTGGGGCTGAGCTGCTCCTGCCTCCCCCACTACTCAGGACACAGGCCAGACGTTCTTTGTACCTCTTTCTTTCTGTCAACCCAATGCTCTCTCTTCTACCCCTACCCAGTTCCGACCCAGGCTATCCTGGGCCCATCGGACTAGGAGGGTCTTCTCAGGCAATGTTCGGGATCCCATGGTCACCCCTTCTCCTCTTTAGACCCCGTGAACCGTTCCCCACCCTGCTAACTGGCTTCTTCTTGGAACTTCAGTTTCAACCAGCATTGTGCCCTGGCACTCTAGGTTTGCAATCTCAACATGGCTGCCCACCGCCCTCTGCCCTCCTGATGCATCTCTTCTCTGATAGCTTCACACAGGTCGTCCCTTGCCTGGGCACCTCCCTGAAGCTCTCCTATCCTCTGTCAGACTTTCCCCCTCTGCACTTAGCGCTGGAGTCCCCTCAATGGCTTTGTCCACGGTGACTGCCAGCTCTTTGTCGTCTGTCTTTGACGTGACTCTCCTAGGAAGCCCACTCCATGACCTAGGTTACTGTGGCATCTTCACAATTTGTGTCCAGGTATGGAGTTGATACCTACTTCCCAAGGTACAGTGCCACAGGGCTTCAGCAGGGGCCCCTGGCAGACACCTTCGGGACATCGGATCAGCTTAGGTTCCCAGAAAATCTCAGAGGAACCTTGAGCACCTCAGAGAACTGGTGGCAGAGGGGTCAACATCTGGCCTGCTAGCCTCTCCTCCCAGGACTGTCTACACTGATCAATCTTTGTTGAAGAGATGAGAAAAAGCACACGTATGTTTCCCTCTCTCTTACTCTGCATGTCATGCTTCTGACAGCACATGTGTGTGCGTGTTCTCTAGCTGACACTGATAGGTGAAAATCCGTGACTCAATTCCATTCTGACCCGACTGATCTGGGATCAGCTCCCTCGGCCTCAGGTGCTAATCCCAAGAGCCTGCCTCCAATCCAGACCCCACTGTAAGCAGTAAGTGGTGTATCAGCTGTACTTCTGGTTAACTGGATATGTACAATACAGGGTTCCCATGACCCTGTGAGTCTGACGAACTTGTTTGAAGAGTCGGGAAAGCACTCGTGTGCGGATTCTTATCTTAAGTGCTGTGCGAAGGTGTGAGTCACCAGATGGATGCTCAGAATAAGGTTGGAAAGGTCAGCATAGGAACTTCTGTCCCCATGGAGTTGGGGGACACACCCTTTCAATACATGGCCACATTCCCCAAGTCCCAGTGTTCAGGAATTTTTCTAGATGGCATGTCTAATAATTAACTCAATCAGTCACTGTTCCTCCCCCAAGAACATGAGTTGGCTCTGACTGGTCCAAGTTTCCAGCCTCAGATTTTCCTTTTCAAGACCAGCTCCCATCCAGGAGCCCACCCAGAATCGCCTTGATACAACGTCAGATGCTCCAGGGACTCAGGAAATGCCAAGGGACGCAGAACGCAGCTTCAGGCACTCACGTCACCCTGGAAGTCACACAGGTCTCAAGGGCCAGCATCGGGAACCAGGACCAACGGTCAATTAGGAGAGCTGAAGATGTGCCTAGCTCTTCTAGGGTTCTGGAAATAACCCAGTGTTTTAGGAGCCTGAGTCAGGAATGGAGAGTGGATACTAGTTATCATTTACCATTATATCATTGCTATAGTGTAACTGTGTCCTCTCCAAAATTCCAATGGAAGCATTAAGAAATGCTCAGGAACAGAGGCTGGGTGGGATCAGGTGTCTTTTACAAAGAGGCTTCTGCTTCCAGGCACTTGAAGAGCAAGGGTCAAGTCATCTGTCTTAAGGATGACAGCAATAGGTACCTCCCCTGGGGCTCTGTTATCGCTTTACAAGCTCTGCCCTCCTCTGTTTAAATGCCTGAAGGCATGCCTTCTCCAATGCTCGGCCTGTAGTGCAGTGCCTACCAGACTCCGCTTCCCCATGCCACGACCCTCAGCCCCAGCTCCCTGGTTCTCATCCCTGTGGATGTCTTGCTGCTGCTGCTGCTGCTGCTGCTGCTGCTGCTGCTGCTGCTGCTGTTGCTGTTGGGTCAGGCCAGACAGCACACAGGACAAATCTCCCAAATTCTCACTGTCAAGCCAAGGAATGCAAAACACAATTCCCACGTCAAAAGGAGTAGGAGAGTGTACTCACATCAAAGTGGCTGTGGGTGTGGGGCAGGGATCTCTAATGTAGGCTTCACATAGTTTCTGATGACAGTCTTAGTTTTCAGGTCGATGGAAGCTAGTGACAATGATGAGCTTAGAGCACATTCCAAAGGTTTACCTGATAGTCAAAGCGATGTTAGGTCAGATATAGAGGCGAGGGCTAAATCTACATTGAAGGAACTAAAGATAGCCCAGGAAAATGTTGGCTTTGGATCTGCAACATTCCCACTCCATACAGTCTACAGAACTGTCTTCAGGGCCCTCAGTCCATTTGAGCATACCTAGGCCAGTCTATGAGCAAACCTTTGAAGTGTAAACAAGGGTCTTGCGTTCTCACCCAGTGTCCCTCACCCAGGCCAGGGGACTCTGGTGACAACATCACAATTATTCAGAATGACTTCTCCAGTGGTGTTGGCAGTGACAGGGAGGCCTTGCCAGGAGCTGGCTGGTGCTCCAGGGCCCACCTGCTCTCCGTGTTGAGCAAAATGAAGACAGGGGCGCTCCAAGGTCTGGGTGAAGAGACAGTGTCTATCGTAGATGTGACGGGGAGCCACAGCCAGGGGCAACTGGGATTGCCCAGAGCAGAAAGGGAACAGAATAGACTGAACATGAGCAGCTTTCTGAACTTGGCGGGGGGAGAGAAGGAGGAGGAGGAGAAGGAGGGAGAGGAGGGGGGAGAGAAGAAAGAGGAACAGATGTGGATGAGAGAGGACCGAGAGAAGATGGACAGCAAAGAGAGAGAGGGAATGGAGAAAGGGTGTGGCCAAAATGGCTGTGTTATATAGGAATCAGAAACTGGGAAGAGGAAGGAGGGGGCAGGGCAGAGGGGGAGGAGGGGATGGAAGCCAAGCCCCTGGGCTGGAGAAAGGTAGGGTAGGGGTGAGGTGAGAAGAGCTGAGAGGAGCTACTGGGTGAGCCTGGGGGCCAGTGTGAGTGTTGGTACGTACCCTGATTAGCAATTTGTTCCAGGTTTCTTTGGGACGTGACTCAGATTTGTATCTTATATTGGGTTGGACGCTGAAGGAGAACCAAAACCAAATCTGGTCCTGGATGTGTCTCCAAGCTTCCTTTAAACTCAGTTATAATGAGTGGAGCTTGGTGGTGCGCACCTATAATTCCAGCTCTTGGGAGGTAGAGGCAGGAGGATCGGGTCATCCTTGGCTCCAGAGAGAGTTTGAAGCCAGTCCGGGCTATATAGAACCATCTATTCAAAGAAAAACAAAGCAGAAGAGTCCTTATCAATTCTCTTCCTTCCTTTCTTCTTCCCTCCCAGACACAGCCGCACAGGAAGGCAGGGGTGGGATAACACCATGGTCAGTGGATTTAGGGAGAGGCGAGTGTGGGGAACACACAGGAAGATGGTTTCACCACAGCCCTGGGATGTGAGACTGATCGGAAGCAGCGGCCTTCAGTTTGGCCAGAGCGACTGGGGTTTGTGAGAGAAGTCCCGCTGAGGAACAGGAGTGGGAGAGGCTGGAGGGAGACAGCCTCCCTGGCGGAGTCAGACTGTTCTCCTGCCTGGGAACCTTGGTCAGGATGAGGAATGGGGGCTGAGGATGGAGTCGGGTTGGGGAAACAACAAGTCCAGAAAAACAATAGGGACACCGCCCCTTGGCGGGCACAGGCTGCCAGGACCCTGTTGTTGCTATTGTTCCGCTTCCTCCCAGGGGCCCGGCTGAGAGCAGGCCACTGGCTTACCGATTGTCACTGCAGCCTTGAGAGTATCTTAATAAGTCAAGAGGGGGGCAGAATAGGAAGTGGCCATGGAGAAGAGACCGCAGATATGCAGGGATCAAAGGACAGAAGACTGTAGAGGAGGCTGGCAGAGCCGCAGGAAGCTACAGTGAACTCTACTCCGGCTCCGAGGTTCTACAGGGTACCAGGTCCAGAGAGGCACAGTGCAGTCGAAAGCACACAGCCAGTTATCTCCTGACTTCTCAGATCACTTCTTGGGGCTGAGACCAGGTAGGCGTGGGGCTTCTCTTTGGGGACAGTTTACTCAACCTGACACGTGTCCCAGATGACCCCCTGACCTCAGGGAACCTCCAAATCATGGGCTGTTACTCCATTGCCAGAATAGCTCAGGCACGGACAGGCCAGAGTAGGTGTGCCCGACTCACCCTCCTGAGGTCAGCAAGCTCCAGGCTTGCTATGTGCTGGGCTGGGACCTGGGCTGGTGGGCGCAAGAGCCCAGCTTCTTCCCTGGCTCAGTCCTGCCTCTCCTTCTGGGAGGTGGCTTCTTATGCACCGCTCTGTTAGTTTTATGGCAACTTGACACAAACCAACGTCACTTGAGACAAAGGAATCTCAGTGAAGAAAAGGCCTGCATTGGTGAGCAATGGTAACACGCGTCTTTAATCCAAGCACTTGAGAAGCAGAGGCAGGCAGATCTCTGAGTCTGTGGCTAGCCTGGTCTATTGAGCAAGTTCCAGGATAGACAGGACTGTCTCTATACAGAGAAACCCTGTCTAGACACACCCAACCTCCATCCCAAAATGCTTCCACAAGCCGGGCGGTGGTGGCACATGCCTTTAATCCCAGCCCTTGGGAGGCAGAGGCAGGTGGATTCCTGAGATCCAGGCCAGCCTGGTCTACAGAGTGAGTTCCAGGGCTATACAGAGAAATCCTGTCTCTTAAAACAAAAACAAAACAAAACAAAACAAAAAAAAAGATTGGGTTAAAGGTAAGTCTGTAGGGTGTTTTCTTAATTAGTGACTGATGGGGAGGGCCCAGCCCATTGTGGGTGATGTTATCCCTAAGATGGCAGTCCTGGGTTCTATAAGAAAGCAGGCCAAGAAAGCTGTGAGGAGCAAGCCAGTAAGCAGCACCCCTCCGTTTCCTCCAATGAGCTCCTGCCTCCAGGCTCCTGCCCTGTTTTGAGTTCCTGTTCTGGTTTCTTTCAGTGATGAGATAAGAAGAGGAAGTAAACCCTTTCCTCTGCCCGCCCTTCTGTCACCGTCTTTTGTTGCTGCAATAGAAACCCCAGCTTAGTCCCCAAATGTCATAGTCAGTCCATGAAACCCCAGAGGGTGACAGTGACGGCCACACGTGATGCCAGGACACACAGCCATGCCTGGTCCACTCCACTGCGGCTGCTGGACTCCAGCAGGGCATCATGAGGTGGAGAGATGGCTCAGTGACTAAAAGCGTTTGTCATTGAGCTGGACATCCTAAGGATGAGCGCCAGGACCCACATGGCAGAAGGAGAGAAGTGACTCCCACAAGCCTCCCCTGACCTCTACCAGCATGCCATGGCGCACATGCACGCATACACACACACCAAATACATAAATATGAAAGCAAAACATTCTAAAATAAACGCACAGCCAAAGAGGCTCCAGGTGAGTAAGGAAAGTGTGGTTTTCACTTGTTATTCTATTCTGTGGCCGAGTCCATAGATTGTGGTCCTGCTTGTCATAAGCAGTGGATCCCTGGACCCCTCCTGAGCTCCCAGGACCTAAGAAACCATCCTGGGGCTCTCTGCAGCACAGCCCTTTCTTTCTGCTTCTCTTATGACAGATAAGCCAGGTTTGGGTGTCCAGAAATAAGGTTAGCGACAGATGGGAAGGTTTAGGGTGACGTCCTTCCTCATCTCGGTTCCTGGCTGAGACCAAAAGCCTCAAGCAACCAGTCTGGAGGGATTTGAACCCGCCCACCCCTGCTGTTCCTTTCACTGAGGCTGGAGATGGGTTGGTAGCAAACACGCTTCAACAATCCCCCTGTCTCAGCCCTGCACAGTGCTGAGTTACAGGCTCCTGTGCAGCAGGGTCCAGCTTTTGACCTAAGTGCTAGGATCGGAGCTCAGGTCTTCATGCTTACACGGCAGACCCTTACCCATGAGCCTTCTCTCCAGCTCCTAGATTTGTTGGTTTCGTTTGGTTTTCAGTAGTGAGGAATGGATCCCAGGGTCCCAAGCAGGCAAGGCAGTTCCTCTGCTTGGGCTCTCCCTTCGCTATCAGTACAAGGCTCTTCGTCCACTTCATATTGGTTTTTCCCAATAAGCCCAGGGAGTTGAGACTGTTTGCTCTTCTTCGCAAAGGAGACAAAACAAACCCCGGAAGCCAGAGAAGCTGGAGCGTGAACAAGTCGCTGGCCCAGAAGATTGGGAGCCACGTCGTCTAAGACCAGTTTCGCCCAGTGACACACAGGTGACTATCTGCAACCCTGACACCTGGGTATGTGGTCCCTGGGAATGAAAAGGGGGCCAAAATGACCAGGCACAGTGCATCAGTGAAGCCAGTTGAACACCACCAACCTGACTTGGAGTCATACTTTACGTGGAGTCTCACTCTAGGCCTTGACTGTGGCAGATTAGCAGGCTCGCAGACAGCAGAGAATGCCAGACTGATCCGTGTGTAAAGTCTTTCCTGGTGTCATCCTAACTACCCAAATAACAGTAATGCTACTTAGGATTTGGGGTGGGGCTGTGACCCTCCCTTCCTAGCTTGGAGTGCTGCTGGCTCACATCTGTAATCCCAGCACCGGGAGGTGGGGGCACGAGCATTGCCACATGTGTGAGGCTCTTGGAGCCTCCACAGTGAGTTCCAGGCCAGCATGGCCTGCAGTGTGAGACCCTGTCTCCAAAAAAAATGACAAAACCAAGAAACCTCTCTTCCTCCAGGTCTCTTGGAGGTATCAGGAGCCTCAGAAGAAATAGAAATGAGAAGGCAGGTTCAGGCTGCCACCTCTGCAGGTGTTTGTTTGCATGTGTGGCTTCCCAAAAGGAACAACTCCCCATGCACGAGTGTTTAGAGGTAGGACTCAGGGGGAATGGTGGATCCTGAGGACCAGCTTCGTTGGGGGCTGAAGCACAATGGATTATAGTTTGATGGTGTTATTGGAGGTCTTGGGGAGTAGTGGGTAGGGTCCCGGAAGGGTGTAACTTGACCCTGCCTGGTCTCTTCTCTCAGCTTTTCCGTTAAGATCAGGGTTAAATGGCTTTTCTCTGCCATGGCCTCCAGCGTTTCTATCTTGCTACTGACCTGAAACTCACAGAGGCAGGGACTGAGACCTCTGGAGCCCACACCAGTCCTGACTCTTGTATCATTTTCTTGGACATTTTGTTACAAAAGCAAAAAGAAACAAAAAACAAGCAGAAACTGAACAAGACATCTGGAAACAGTGTTGCAGCCTTGCAGGGGGTCTTCCATAAAGTCTCTTAAGGTTTCCTCCTCCTCCTCGTCCTCCTCATCCTCGTCCTCGTCCTCGTCCTCCTCCTCCTCCTCGTCCTCCTCCTCCTCCTCTTTTCTTCTTCTTCCTCTTCCTCCTCCTTCTCTAAACCCCAGATGTGGTTACTGAGAATGAGAACCACGTGACTGATAAGCACCCAGCATGGTCCCGGCACCTCATTTCTGAACTTGATATTGTACACACACTGGCCTGCAGTGTGAGATCCTGTCTCAGAAAAGGAAAGGAAAAAAAACCAAGACACCTCTCTTCCTCCAGGTCTCTGGAAGCACCTGGAGCCTCTGAAGAAATGAAAAGAAATAGCTCTCTCCTCTGATCCCTGTGCCCAGATCTGTGACCCAGTTATATGAAAACACCGGGAAACACACTCAAGCAAGATTTCATTTAAAAGAGTAAGAGATATGGGAAAGTTTCTGATTAACTTAGGTCACCCTTTCTTCTCATCGAGCAGTTAAAAAGATACATTTGTAAACGCAGTTCTTTTTTTTTTTTTTTTTTGGTTTTTTTCGAGACAGGGTTTCTCTGTATAGTTCGGGCTATCCTGGAACTCACTTTGTAGACCAGGCTGGCCTCGAACTCAGAAATCCGCCTGCCTCTGCCTCCCAAGTGCTGGGATTAAAGGCGTGTGCCACCACCGCCCAGCGTAAACGCAGTTCTTTAATTGGTGATTTCCTGTTTAAAATAAATGAGGTAATCTCACCACTGGTTTGTTTTGTCTTCTTTGTTTTGTTTTTACTATTAAATTTGACAATTTCATACATGAACATAGTGCCTCCTTTCCTTCTCCAGACAGAGTTACTCTCAGGTAGTCCTGGCTGGCCTGAACCTCGTTATGTAGACTAGGCTGACCTGGAACTTACAGAGTGGTGGAGACCCATCCTCCTGTCACTGCCTTCGAGTGCTGGGCTCAAAGCCCAGCTACTAGAGCTCCGTGCTGCGGCCACTCCTGTCCTTTACTGATCCCCTCCCACTTCTCACCTCCCCACATCCTCTCATCAGTTTGCCTTTGCAACAATTCTGAACATTTCCCCCAGAGCAAGTCAAAGTCAAAAATAAGTCAATTAGGAGTAAGAGAATAAGTCCCAGGCGGAAACTATTCACCCTGGCTTTTCAGAGCCAGTGGAGGGGGTGTGGCCCTTCATCTCGATTTCTGCTCCGTCCTTTGGCTCTGATGTTTATTGAATTAATAATCTACTTATCTGTTCACTTGCTTACATACTTATCGAAGTCCTGTGGTCCGAACCCAAGGCCTGGCGCACACTAAGCAGTCTTACGATGACTAACACCCCATCCTGGCTTTGACTGTTTTGAATTAGGTACGTCTATGTGGAGCCCTGTTACCAGGAACAGAAGAGGAAATCACCAGAGAAACACTGTTTTAAGAAGCCAAGTCAGTCCTCAAGGTGCAGAATGGGCTCCCTCTGGAGCTGGAGGCAAAGGTTGGAGCTTGAAGGCCCCAGGGATTCAGGCTTAGCTGGGCCCTGCCAACAAGCCTTGTTCCCCTGCCCTGCTCCCCTGCGCCCTGCATGGCTGGGGCTCCTGCCGGGTTTGGCGCTGGGCCCTGTGAGCGGATCTTAAGATCTACTTTCCCTTGGCTGGGATGTGCACTAGAGAGATTTGGCTCAAGTACAATTTTGCCTCCAAATTTAAAAACAAAACCCAGTATTTATTTCCCCACATTTTTAAAAAAAAATTATTAAGGGAGCTAGAGATTCTTTTTCCTAACTCAGGAACCATTTGCCCTTTGGGGGGGGGGAAATATGGAGCCTCTGAAATACAGCCTTGACAGGGATACTGAGGGTGTCCTTCCCAACCCCACACCTTGAACCTGACCTACATCTGCATTTTATCGCAAAATAAACTTCCCAGGAAGCTCTGTTTAAGCTCCAGATACTGTGGGCCATCTGCATTTCTCAGCTCTCCTGCAGAGGCAGACCCAGGAAAGACTCTAAACCCTGAACTGGGACTGCCCAGTGTGAGGGTAGTTCTCAACCTGTGGGTGGAGACCCCTTAACGGGTCAAGAGACCCTTTCATAGGGGTTGCCTAAGACCACTGGAAAACACAGGTATATTTATATTACATTAAGACCCACAGCAGTAGCCAAATTATAGTTATAACGTCACGATAAAAATTTTACAATTGGGAGTCACCACAGCTCGAGAAGCTACATTAAAGGGTCACAAGCATTAGGAAGGTGGAGGACCTCCAGCCTAACAGACTATTAAGACATATTCCCGTGGTCACAGTGATCCCTGAGAGTCAAGGTCTGAGTTCAAGTCCTGTTTCTTAGTCACAGATGCCATTTGATACTTCACTGAGCAGACACAGGTGCTGGACAGAGAAACAGCAAGCAGGGGTGGGGAAGGGGCGTTCCAAGGTAGCAGAGGACTCCCTGGTCACCTTGCCTCTTCAGTGCAGACACCACAGGTGTGTGCTGCCGTGCTCAACTCCAGTGGCAGCATTTCACCTCCCGTGCATGAGGTGAGAATCAGGGTCTAAATTTTTCCTCCCAGGAGATGGAGCCTAGGGTTCCCATGGTAAGAAAGAACTCTGTCTAGATCTTTGCTTTCCCCAACAGGCAGAAAGTAACTTGCCTTGCCAGAAAAGCTGATGGCTATCCAGGACCCAGTGTCTGCTTTCCCTCTACCATTGATTCTGTGAGAACACGCAGGGCAGGGGTGTGCACCAGCATGCCAGCGTGGACTGACAGGGCCACCCTGCAGTCCCAGGCTCCCTCCCTGGAGCCCCGTTAGCAGAGGCATTTCCCAACCAAGACAGAGACCAGAGGCTTTTCAGCTTGTGGGGAATGCAGACTCGTGGCTCCACACTCAAGTCAAAGGTTCTGGAAAATTTTCATTTGTAACAGATGGGAAGGCTGTGCCTCCCCACCCTAGAGCCTGTTCTGAGGCATTCTAGAGAATGTAGCCTTTAACACTGCAGGTGTGTATGAGAGGGGGGTGCCGGAGCCACCACCCATTATACCACACTCCCAGGTCCTGCCAGGGCCCTGGCTATCTCCCTTAGGAGACAGAACAAGGGAAGGCACAGCCCTCCACGCAGCAAAACCAGACAAGCTGGGACTTTTATTTACACCAAAGGCAAGGGAGGGGTACAGAGGAAGGGTTTGGAAGGCAGTAATGGGAAAGCTAAGCTCTTCGACTCAGCTGCAGTGGGGTGTGGGCCCTGCTGCTGAACCCAAGAGAATAACCGGCAACGCAACAATGAAGAACCGGACTCACAGAACGAGAGAGTCCCACACGGGGGATGTGACCACTCTGCCTGCTCCAGGGGCTGAAGTCCACCTTGCAAACCTGGCCGAGTCCCAAGATAGCCCGTGAGAGCTTTTGACTTTGAACATTTTGAGTTAATTCTTAGCCAGACTTTGAGAGACACCAGCGGGATGTGCTTTACTTGGTTGCTTTTACAATTTGGGAGGTGGGGAGGAAGAGCCTCCCAGGGAAGGAAGGACGTTGACAGGTCCCCAGGGAGCCAACAGCATTCTGCCCTGGGCAGGGAGCTCCCTGGGGCCCAGCGGCTTCGGGCGGGCGGCAGGGAGGTGCCCTGCAAAGCCTCTCATTTCTGCCTCTTTGCAGCTAACTGCATGTGGCCCTTTCTCCTAGTAACCTTTCTGTTTCCCATCCCAGGGCTCTCCACCAAGCATCACTGTCACAAGTGTGAACCCACAGTTCTAGGGACCGGGCATATTCATCAGGAGCCTCCAGAGCAGGACTGGGTCTAAATGGGCAACTGTCACTGTCTTCTCCACCTGTTCCTCTGTCCATCTTCCCACCCTACCCACCCGCCAGTGCCCAATGGTTGGACTCAATGAGTGAGGTATGAATATCATGGCTTTCCGTGTGTGCCCCGGGAAGCCTCAGGCCAACAGACTAACAGTCTGATTCAAGTGGATCTTGAATATTCTAGAAGTGAAGGTGAAATCCTGACCTGCTGTTGGGGTTAGCCAATGGTCATGGAGAGAAGAACCTCTCTGTGAGGTGCTTTAAAAACAGTTGTGGCACACACCAGTACAACTTTAAGGGCTTCTTCTCCACCTTTCCCAGCATTCCGTGGTAGTGTACCAACCATCCTTGGTGTGCATCAAGCCTGGGACTCCTGCCTACACTAATCTTTGAATCCAAGTGAGATGCAGGCTTAAGAGGGATGAACTCAGTCACCATGGTGACTCTGGTCCCCCACTCAACTAGCTCAGCCCTCCCCAGAAAATCCCCATTGCAAGCATACGTGCCTAGCTCCTAACTTCCATTGCTTTTCCAATGTCCTTCTTGGCCAATTTCTTCTTTCTTCATGCCAACCTGTTACTTACTGATTCCTCCTCTAAATATACATGTCAGTTCTCACCCAGAGTCTCTGTCACTCTGTTTCTTTCTGTCTCTCTGTCTCTGTCTTCTGTCTCTCTCTGTCTCTCTCTGTCTCTCTCTGTCTCTCTCTCTGTCTCTCTGTCTCTCTCTCTCTCTCTCTCTCTCTCTGTCTCTCTCTCTGTCCTGAATCAAATGGGGGAGGGGGCCTTAAGCACCTGTTGCAGTGAACTGTTGTGGCCAGCCACATCTGCAGGAGTCCCGACAGCTCAGAACACAATAGCTGGCCCAGGCTCCAGCTCAGAAAGCACCTGCTGCAGACTCACAGCATGCTTCTGACCGTGACCTCCCTCCCTCCTTACACAGATGGGTGAAAATGATACACTTTGATCTTCTTTCAGTTGTCCCCACACAGCTGTGAACACCAGTTACAAAGCATCATGGTCTTTAAAGATGGCTTCCTTCCTTCCTTCTTTCTTCCCAAGCCCGTAATTAATGACTGAGTGGAGAAAAGAGATGGGGGAGATAGACTTCTGAAACAAACAGCTCCTAGTTGTCTTCAGTGAAAGGATCAAGGAAGGCCAAGGCTATTGCTGTCAGCTCCCTAACCTTTTCAGAAACTAGCAACCATCACATTAGGGGTCTGGGTCCTCCTCCCTCAAATTCACCCACTCTCAGCATGACTCAGTTCCCAGACCTGCCATCAGCCTGCCTGCATCTATCCCCAGAAATGCTCTAACTAGCACAGGAAGCAAACTAGTCCTAACCCCAGCCTGGCATTGGCCTAATTCTCTGCAGAATTGACTCCTGAATTCACCCAAGCCCAAGAGTGGCTCAGAGGGTGAGCGGGACGGCTCCTGCCCCATGGTCAACCAGTCCAACAATAGCACTCGAAGCAGGGTTCCTCTTCTGCGTTCCCATGAGTCTGAGTCTGAAGAGCTGGTGGATTCACACTGTCCCCCGGGCAGAAGCATTCTGGTGTCACCTGCCCCTGCAGCTCTGGTTAGCGCACAAAGGACACCACGCTGGTGGCCACTCCAAATGGGGCGGAGTACGCTGCGGCAAATCCTTGCAGGCCAATGACAATGTACCGGCATCCTTTGCTGATGACCTTCCCGAAATTCTATTTTTAGGAAGAGAAAAGCAAACGTTAGATGAGGCAGCCTGTTGATTCTTGCACGCATCATCGTGACCCGCACAGAGAATGCTTTACCCTCGTGTATCCAGCTAACAATCGAGACCCAGTGTCTTCACATCTATAGCGCCCCAGGTCCCGACCCCTGCTCACAACAGGCATTCTCTCCTTGCACAGTGTGTGCAAGCATAGCACATTTCCAGATAATTCGCAAACCTTCTTAAAAGCAGAATCGAGGCTGCCAACTCCAGAACTAAAATGCCTTTGTTGTTTTAAACTAAGACTCACCCCACAGCCAGGGCCATCATAGGCGGGGTTGGATTTTCCTTCAGGCGTGTTGTCAGACAGCCCAGCTGGTCCTTCCTATGTACCTAGTCCCTACTCTGCTCCGACCCACACTTTTGTAACCCGGAAGCCGTTTTACGTTTCCAGAACAATCTGCCATTTGTTGAGAGTAAAGACCAGGCAGTGTTTTCTGCCTTCTGTTCCTCCCTGATGAAGGTGCTGCGGGAAGAGGGGACAGTTTCAGGAAATCAAATGCAATCACATCAAAATTTTGAGACCACTAATGGCCAACATTTGGTGCACTGTGGTCCCCAGTATTCCTCTTCCCACCTCCAAACTCTGTTGTCAGTCTCGGCGACTTTGACATCCATGTAGCCAACCAGAACCTTCTCTCACACCCCTAAGCTTTCAGCCCTGTGATTTTTCTGAATACAAAATATACAGCATGGTTCCACTGACAGTCCCAATCACAAGACGCACCATGATAGCCAGTGCTTCCTGGTGAAGCTAGCTGGCATGCCCAGGGGGGCCGATCTCTCTTTTGGATACAGCCCCAACCTCGGAGCCCAGGGTCTTTACTGTCTAAATTACATATCCTTGGAAAACGTGTTCATCTTCACCCGTTGCCTCTAAGCCCAGCGCTCTGCTCCTGGCATCTGCCCTACCCCCCCTCCCCGCTCCCCGCTCCCCGCTCCCCGCCCCCACCACCAGTGTAACCACGGGAAGCAGCCCGTTTTCTCTGATCTTCCCCACACTTGTTCTTGGTACTACTCCATCATTCCTTGTTTTCTCTTCTCCAGTAGCATCTTTCTCCTCCTGTCAGCCCATCCCTTAGCCCGAACCACTCCAGGGGTCACCTTGACGCTCTTTCCTGCCCAGTGTCGCTGCTCTCCAAGTGAAAAAGCCACCAGACGCTGAGTGCAACCCACACTTCTTCCCTGGCATCCTGGCTGCTCCCCACACCCACTCAGGGACTGCCTGGTGCAGGATGCCTACAACCTCCACGTTGCCTGATCCACAGCGGGATCTGTCTTCTCCCCCCAAGGCTCTCAGTGGCTCCCTCTGCGATCCTGCAACCCCAGCTTCTCCTGGTTCTCTCCTACTTCACAGGGTACTCCTCCGAAATGCTCCCTGTTGATTTGATCTTCTTGCAGAGTCTGACTCATTGAGGTCTTTGTTCCTCAAGCCTGGGTCCTCTTTTGCTCTCTGCGTAGAATGCCTCAGACTTGGAATGCTTCTTAGATGCTAGTAACTCTCAGATTCATGCATTCAGCTCTCTGGGGTATCCATGGATACCCCACAATTTCTGTCTTTCCTTTGCATGAAGCAAGTTGGTCTAACTCAGGTGACTGCTAAAGGGATCAGCAGTGTGGCACAGAGCTGAGCTCTCCTCAAAGAAATCTGGCTTCTGAGCCTGAGGCCTTCACCCCATGTTACCCTTCTCTGTCTAATGAAGGCAGTCTGTAAGTGATTATGTGTTCACAGCCAGGAGTGAATTCCAGTCCCATCCTTTTCTGAATGCTCCTTGGCCTCAGTTTCCTTGTCTGTAAAATGGGAATATGTAGTAGCCTTTTCATGTGATAAAGAAGATCGAGGAGTTTTTTCCAGGGAAGGACTGGGAATGGTGCTAGCTAAAGTTGCAGGCAGGGCTAGTGCCCGGGGTCAGCTTTCCACAGAACAAGGACTTCTCTCTGCCACAGAGTAACTTAGGTTTGTGGTGGCAATATGGCAGTCTGACATGCTTCTTATTTCTCAGCAAACTTTTATTTTCCTTTTATATTTATTTATTTATTCAATTATTATTTTTGAGAAAGGATCTCACCCAGTGGCTGAGCTGGCACAGAACATACCATGTAGCCCAGGCTGGCTCCTGCTGATCTTCCCGCCTCAGCTCGCTCAGTGCTAGGATTATAGATGTGAGCCACACTGTCTGGCTAGGAAAGATTTCTAAAGAGCACACAGACTCGCTTATCAGTTCTGCCCCGAGTTTTCCACAGCATGGATGGATGTCAGAGTCTCGTACCTGTAGATACTCCCAGCCTGTGGAGAGTCTTTCCCTGAATTCCTTACTAAGTCATGACAAGCTTTGGAAGAAACTGGTACATCTATGTCTTCTTCTCAACATTATTTTATCTATTTCTCGAGGAGGAGGAAGAAAGAGTTTTATGAATAATGTAATTATTACTTAAAATGCAATGGTAAAGAGTAGAGTCCAACTTGTTTTACTCTTTTGGGGAGAGAGAGAGAGAGAGAGAGAGAGAGAGAGAGAGAGAGTTGAAAAGAGTGGGAGAATAATTCTACATGTTTGAAACAACAAGTACCATGTCCCTGGGAAGCAACTGCAGCCAAACTTGCCCTTTACAATTGGGGGGGTGCAGGGGTCTGCTAGATAGCTCATTATCTGCAACTCTGTCAACGAACAGCTTTGGGAAGAGACCAAAGACGCTCTTGACTATCATACCAGTGCTATGCAAGGGCACGGACTTAGTGCCAGGCTAGCCCAACAGAGTCACGCCTTACTTTCAGAGCCTCCGTCTGTATCTCCCTGGAGGGACTTTGGCAGTATGAGTCAGCTAAGGCTCTTGAGATGGGAGGGTCCCGGGAGGGGGGGGCTCCTGAATAGTAGGCAAAAAGTAACTCTACCTGGTAAGTATCAATATCAGAGGGACGCAGGGGACAGGCAGAAGATGGAGGGAAGAGAGGGAAGGGGAAGAGACTAGGGGTGAGGGGTGATGGTGGTGGGACACTACCGGCTTTGAAAGGGAGGAAGATGGCCTCTGAGCTGCAAAGAGCCGTCAAGGAGCAGCCCTGATGACTACAGAGGACATGGCAGCCAGTCCCCAGTGCTGCTGGGGACTCCTTGTCCCTCTGATTTAGAAGAGGAAACCATCTCTCCACAGACATCACTGTCTGGTCACAAAGGTCAGTCTTTCTATTGGGCTGCTCGCAGGTCTGGGGCCAACCTGAGGCGGGTGGTCAGCTACAGATCCGAGTGGATAAGAACACACCCCTCGAAGGGTCGCAGCCCACAGCTTTAGGACGTCAGTCAGAGGCTCTGGTACCCAGGACTTCCACATGGGTTAATTTATTGACCATGGATATTGTCTGCTATGGATGTCGGTAAGGTAAGGTGTATGTTGGGGTTTGGGAATCAATGCCCATTGTCTTCCTAAGTAACTCTCCATTTTATTGATTTATTAGAGACAGGCTCTTCCTCTCTATCTGAGTTCACAGATTCTCCTACCCAGCCACCCACCTGTGCTCATCACCGCAGCACTCGATTCTAAGTGTATGCCACTGCGTCCAGCTTTTACTGGGTCCTGGTGGCTAAGCCTGGGCTCTCATGTTCATCTAGTAAGCACTTCCCACAACCCAGCCTCTTTGTTGTTGTTGTTAGGTCGATTGGTTAGTTTTTGTCCTAATTCCTGCCCGGACAGGGTCTCCCTCCCTGTGTAGCCCTGGCTGGCCTTGAATTTAGAGATCCCCCTGCCTCTGCCTCCTGGGATTAAAGGCATGTGGCACCAATGCTCAACCGAAGCCCTCATTATCATCAGATGGTGCAGATGAAAATTGGAGACAGTTCAAGGAAGCCAAGCCCAGAAGCACAGGCCATTGGACAGCCGTGAAGTTCGTACATCTGGTAGACCTGCTCTCGGCCCCTACTTTAAAGAGGACATTTCTTCTACTCCCCATGATCCCCCTTTTTGTGGGGTGGCTAAACCTAGGTCTTGATACATGCTAAGCAATGTTCTACCAGTTAGCTCCCCCACGCCAATGCTCACTTTTTTTGAGGGTCCTATTCACTATGCAGCCCAGGTTGACTCTGAACTTCCTGGTCCTCCTACCTAACTTATCCCATGTTTCTGTTCTACCCCCAACCGGCTCTTAGCTTCCCGATTAACACGACTTAGTTCTTTTTCTTACCACACTTCTCCCGTGCCTCTCAAGGGTGCCTGCAAGGGCAGGCTGTGATTTTCAGCTAAGTTCTGAGGCATGTTCCATCCTTCTCGCCCACAGATCTGCAGAGGAGGGGGTCAGGCCAGCCTCCCTCCCCCTCCTTCCCAGCTAGCTCTTCGACTGCCTGACTGTGCAGCCTCAATCTCTTCAGCTCCAGTCTCCTCCACTGCAGAGGGGGCACAACCCCAGCTTCTCAAGGTTGCAGAGGGGGCTGGGGCATGGAACATAAAGAAGGTAACAGCTATCCAGTCTCCTGGAGGGACTCTTCCCTTCCCCAGTGCCCCGCAGACAGCATTTAAGCAGCAATATGTGCACCGTAGGAATGCAATTATTTCTTTACAATCAACTGGGAACATTGGTCTCTACAAGAGGCCCAAGCACAAAGGCTTCTAGAAGGCTGGCCCAGAGCAGCGAGGGCTGACCCCTGGGTAGGACCATGCTGGCGGGGGTGGGTGGGGCAGGGGGGGTGAGCCTGCTTGCTCTTTCATGTTGCACAAAAAGCCAACAACTTGCCTTAAATAGAAGCAGGAAAGGGCTTGTGTGAAGGATCTGAGAAGTTAACAGGAATGGGAACTAAAAACACATTCCATAACAGCTAATAACTGGAGCTATTCATTTTTAAAAGAAAGCTTTACCTGGCAACCAGGGACAGATCGCCTCCCATCTTCTGCAGGAGCCTTGGCTGTCCCTATGGCTTTGCAGAAAAGGGGGTTCCTTGACTGTCTTCCTTTTGGTTGAAGCCTGGCACCCCCTCAGCTGACCCTTTGGACTCCTCACTTGGGGCTGGAATCTCATTTGGACTTCTTGGGTCTACTGAGGTAGTGCATAGGATTCCAGAGCTTTCCCACAGCTCCCTTCTCTCCACCCTAGCCAAAAACCCTTCCCGTGTCAAAATCTGTCTGTCTCTGTCTCTCTCATGCACGTACACACACATTCATGTAACATAAAATCAACCAGTTTGCTGGAGAGAGATGGCTCAGCAGTTAAGAGCTTTGACTACTTCTAGATGACCTGGTTGAGTTCCCACATGGTGGCTCAGACCATATGTAACTCCAGGTCCAGGGGAAGCAATGCCCTCTTCCGGTCTCTGTGGACATAAGACAAGTCTCACAGACATACATGTTAGGCCAAACACCCATATACATATTTAGATAAATGAATTTATAAAGTGAAACTGTCAGTGGCCCCGAGATGTTATGAGGTTCTGTTGACTTCCCAAACATTCTCATCCCAGTAGGAATCCACAGACACAACAGAACTCTCTCTGACTCTGCCCAGTGCCTAAAAACCACCAAGCCACGTCCTGTCTAGATTTTTCTAGTTCATATAAAGGCAATCACGGAAACGATATATATAACACCGTGTTGAGGCACGTGGCAGCAGCTAACGTAATAGTTTCTTATGACCATTGAGAGTCACAGTGAATGTCCATGTGTGTCTCACTCACATTGGTTCATCCACTCATTGATATCATTCTCACCTTTTGGCCATTGGTGATAATTCTGTAAAACCATTTACTTCACAAACATTTATGAAGGCCAAACACCCATACACACGAGAAACTAAAATAGAAGAGTATTTGCTTGGGTAGCTGTTTTCAATTTTTGTTTTAAAGCAAGGGTCTTATGTAGCCCAGGAACTCTCTAGGGTAAACAAAACTTACTTTGAACTTTTTTTCTTTCTTTTTTTTTTTTTTTTTTTTTTGTTGTTGTTGTTGTTTCGAGACAGGGTTTCTCTCTGTAGCCCTGGCTGTCCTGGAACTTACTCTGTAGACCAGGCTGGCCCTGAACTCAGAAATCCGCCTGCCTCTGCCTCCCAAGCGCTGGGATTACAGGCGTGCGCCACCACTGCCCAGCCTGAACTTTTTTTTATACAAATTTTGTTGTATTTTGTTTTCTTGAGAGAGGGTTTCTTTGGGTCAGTGCTGTGTAGCCCTGACTCTCCTGGAACTCACTTTGTAGGCCAGGCTGGCCTCAAACTCAGAGATCGACCTGCATCTGCCTCCTACGCGCTGGGATTAAAGGTGTGTACACCACCACCACCCAGCTATTTTCCCTAAAATTCTAAGTTCCATTCATTTAATGCATTTAGGGTGCATGCATATGTGTGCACACGTGCTACAAGGTGCATGTGGCCAAGTGCAGTTTGGGAGCGTCAGTTTTGGAAGGTTCTGGGGATTGAACTCGGGTGACTAGGTTTGTCCGTGAGCACCCTCACCCACAGAGCCAGATCTTGAGCTCTGATCTTGCCTCCACTTACAAAACGCTGGGATGACAAGTGTGAAGCACCATACCTAGTTTATATAACCCCGGAGCTCCAACCAGGACTTCAGGCACGCTAGGCCAGCACCGGACCACTGAGCCACACCCCTAGCCCAGTCTGCTATTTCATTTGTTTGTTTGTTTATAAAGGGTTTCTCCGTGTAGCCCTGGCTGTCCCAGAACTTGCGGTCAGAGGTCAGGTTGCTTCTGCCTCCCCAGTGCTGGGATTTAAGGTGTGTACCACTGCCAACCGACCTAGTTCTTTTTAGAATAGCCGTCCCGATGAGTGGGGCCTGGTGCCTCAGCGCCAGCCAGGGTAAGCTCTTTATAATACCATCTTGTCATATAGCCCAGGCTGGCCCACTCTACAGAGTACCTGGGATTACAGGTGTGGGTTTCCTAGCTTTGACTTCATGTTGAAGCCTTATCTTCTCTCTTGCCCAGAGTCCTGCAGGGCAATTTGACATTACTAGCCTCATCGGGATGGGTAATTACTAATTGCTATGAAGTGAGGGATAAGGGTGCCCCAGCTCTGTCACCTCTCCCTGGGGGATCTTGGGCCTCTCCCCATGCGCTGTGAGGAATCCTATTTGCACTTCCTGTGTCTGCACAATGCCTGGCACAGAGTGGCCACCCCTGAAAACGTCCCCAAACACCAGCCACCAGCTAAGGAACCCGTGTCATCTATTCACTTTCAGATGGCTTCCTTACTCCCTAGAGTCCCACTTTTCACTTCAACAATGTTTTGTTTTTTTTTGTTTTTTTTTTTTTATCATGGCCTGTTTGTGAGGAAGACGGGGCCATATCATTCAGAATGATAAACTAATCCTGGCAAGGGACCGAGTGTCTCAGGTATGACAATGGTCACCCACCCAAGGCTGCCGATAACTGGACAGTAATTCCGGAGAGTCTACAGGACTTTGGTCAGGACACACACAATCACTGAGTTTTGGGATTCCCCTCCACCCCACCTCCCTCCCTAGCTTTGCCCCTAGGTCAAGAGAGCGATTCTGCTTCTCCCAGGCAGGGGGACCTAGAAACCAGAACCGTTTGCCCTGAAAATGAAACTCATCCCGTTTCCCATCCATCCATCTCTTGCTCTCCCACCAAAGCAAAAAGGCAGGCAGAACTTCTCAAGTTCCCGGGTGCAGAGAGAGTTGATTAGAGAAGGGGGAGGGGCAACAGGTTCTAGGTAGATACTGGCTGAGTTAGCAGGCCCCGCGGGTTAACCCCGGGGTCTAGAACTGAATCCCCTAACGTTCTCCTGTGCTGGGTGCCCCCGAGAGACTGCGGGAAATAGAAGAACCTAGACTGCAACTTTGCAGCTGGGTCCGGGGCTCAAGTCAACTCATCTCACCAAGGCTTCAGCATTCCCACCAGCTCCAACTGGGAGCAAGGGTCCTGCCCGCCTAAGCCTGCGCGCTCAGCTACACCCTCCTAGCGACAGTCCCCCGGGAGTGGCGGGGACGCGGGCTACTCCAGGTTCTGTCTGGATCAGGCGGCCGGGCAGTGGGGACTTACCTTGCCGTACTTCTTCAGTTTTCGCCGGTACCTCTTCTTGGGCTTGTCGCCTGGCGCGGCCTCCTCCAGGAACTCGTAGCGCTCGGGCAGCGCAGCCAGGTGCACCCTGCGTGCGCTCGGGGTCCCCGCGCGCCGTCCGCCCTCTTCGCGCTCACAGTCGGGGCTCGCCGGGTCCTCGTCCTCGCCCTCCAGGTGCTCGACGATGGCATCTGTCTCCTCGTCACCAGCGCGGCGCGATCGCCCCAGGGGCCCTCGGCCCGCGAAGGTGCTCGCCGCCTTGCTTCGGAGTCGGGCGCCCACCGTCATGATGCCGCGGAGCTGCGGAGAAAGGCCCGGTCTAAGAGGCAACCTTTGCTCCGCGCCCCGCCCCGCTCCTGCTGCGGACCGCCCAGGCCCGGTGCGCTCCGGGAACCAGAGGTCGCAGCACACCCATGCGGTGGGGTCTAGGATTACGGGCGCAGACATAAGGCTTTCCTGAGAACCCTGCAGTAGAAGCCAGAGCTCAGGGGAGGCAAGTTGGGCTGTACTGGGTACAGACTCCAAACAACAGACCTGCTACTGGTGCGGGCACTTAAAATTAACCCGGCGTGGTGGCACACACCTTTAATCCCTGCACTTGGGAGGCTGAGGCAGGCGGGTCTCTGAGTTCAAGGCTATCCTGGTTGACCAAGCAAGTTCCAGGATAGCCAAAGGCTACAAAACAAAGCAAACAAATGGTAGAGATGGTATTGATCGTGAAGATTCCTCAGTGCTGAGCCGGGCGTGGTGGCGCACGCCTATAATCCCAGCGCTTGGGAGGCAGAGGCAGGCGGATTTCCAGGTTCGAGGCCAGCCTGGTCTACAGAGTGAGTTCCAGGACAGCCAGGACTACACAGAGAAACCCTGTCTCGAAAAACCAAAAAACAAAACAAACAAACAAACCCCCCCCCAAAAAAAAGATTCCTCAGTGCTGGCGAAGATGCGCTGACATCGTTATGAGAAGATTATATTTAGGCCTGGGGCTGTAGCTCGCTGAGCATGCACGAAGTCCTGGGCTCCATCGGCCTCGCCACAGAACCCCCCCTCCCCCAAGCAAGGTGGCACGCGCTTGTAATCTCAGAACCTAGGAAGTGGAGGCAGAAGGGTTAGGGGTTCCAGGTCATTCTTGACTACAGTGAGTCTGAGGACAGCAGCCTGGCCTACATGGTGTCCTGTCTCAAACACAAGTAAGAAGCGCAGTATCTAAGTAAATGTTAAAATGCTGACTTGATTTCACATATATTTTTGTTGTTTTCCCACTGTTTCCACGCCTGACTACCGGCATTCCTGTCTCCTATCAAAACATTCCATACATACTTGCAACTAAGCAAAGGGTGGGGTCCATCCTTGAAAGCACGTGTTCTTGGCAGTGGAACCTGGACAACAGCTATCAAACACTGTGTGTGTGTGTGTGTGTGTGTGTGTGTGTGTGTGTGTGGTGTAGAGGGGGGGGTCTCACTCCGAAGAGAGGAGATCGATTCTTACAGAAAAGAAGTAAGACTGGTTTCTTTGTTCTTTTCTTTTCTCTCTTTCTTTAAAAGATTTATTTATTTATTATATGTAAGTACACTGTAGCTGTCTTCAGACACTCCAGAAGAGGGCATCGGGTCTCATTACAGATGGTTGTGAGCCACAGCGTGGTTGCTGGGAATTGAACTTAGGACCTTTGGAAGAGCAGTCAGTGCTCTTAACCACTGAACCATCTCTCAACCCCTCTTTGTTGTTTCCAAATCAAGTCTTCTTACATTAAATTGCTTCCTAAACATTGTAACGATATGGCAATGTTTTGTTTTGCTTTTTCAAAAGATTGATTTTCCCAGACAGGGTTTCTCTGTGTAGCCCTGGCTGTCCTGGAACTCACTCTGTAGACCATGCTGGCCTTGATCTCAGAAATAGAAATCTGCCTACCTCTGCCTCCCAAGTGCTGGGATTAAAGGCATGTACCACCACCGCCAGGCATGTTTCACTTTTTAAAATATGACTATTTTTAATTATGTGTAAGTATGTACAGAGTCTCTAGCCTGGTGCTATAGTTACAGACATGTGATGTAGTTGCTAGAAATCCATCTCTGGTCCTCTGAAAGAACAGTATATGCTCTTAGCCACTGAGCCATCTCTCCAGCCAATTTCCAACTGTTTAAACCATTTTCTTCCTCCATATCCAGAGATCTCCAACAGCCTCCTGCTCAGCTATCCGGAAGCAGTTCTTCACACAGTTAATGAATGCGGCTTCCACTTTGGGATGAGAAACACCTTTTTCTATACTTGTTTGCATTTTTTGCTTTAATGTCTTCTGCAGAGTGAGGTCTTATTGGTGTCTTAGGTTTTTACGCATTGTTGTCCTTTTGATCTTGTGTTGATGGTTTTGAAGTCTTTCCCATTCTTGTTTGATTTCTCTACATTTTTTTTTTCTGGAGCGTCTCATACAGATTCTTCACTGGAGTTTTTCCTTCAGTTTGTTTCTTCATCATCGCTACCATCATCGTCATCATCTTTGTCTAGTTTTACTTTTTTCTGTAGAAATTTGTTACCACTTTCAGAGGAGATGGTTTCTCAGAAAGACTCAGGAGTTTTATAATTTTTTCACTTCATATTCTGTTTGTGCATCTTTTATAGCTACTGGGTGCTGACTACTTTTAAGTCTAGAAAAAACATAAGAAAGAAAGAAAGAAAGAAAGAAAGAAAGAAAGAAAGAAAGAAAGGGAGGGAGGGAGGGAGGGAGGGAAAGGAGAGAGGGGATGCAGTGGGTTTTTTTTTTGTTGTTGTTGTTGTTGTTCTTTTGGTTTTTAGAGACAGGGTTTCACCACGTAGCTCTGGCTGCCCTAGAACTCACTTTGTAGACCAGACTGTTCTGGAACTGAAACAGATGGTTCACAGAAATGGGCCCAGTCACCTCTGGCCTCCTGAATGCTGAGATTAAAGGCATAAACTACCACACCCAGCTGGGGTAAGTTTTTTGGAGAAAAAAAACCCCTCATATTATATTTACCATTCCAGGTGTGGTGGCACACACATCTTTAATTCTCAGTACTGGAAATGCAGAGGCAGGTGGATCTGTGAGGTGGCAGCCAGCCTGGTCTACACGGGGAGTTCTTGGAAAGCCAGGGCTACATATTATGTAGTAAAATACCATGGGATGTACCTTGCTTTTTATGTGGGTGTTTATCTCGGAGTTCTAGGGAATGCAGAATCAAGTGTAACACAATAACACAAGAGAAAGCAAGAAATGTGCAAAGAGGAAAAGGGGCTGTCAAAATTCACTACTTGTAAGTGACATGCTCCTCTGTTTACAAAGCCTGGAATAGGCCATCCCAGACTCTGGACAGTCGCCTATAATATACTGAAACTAGATCCCCATCTGTCCGTGTGTGTGTGTGTGTGTGTGTGTGTGTGTGCATATATATGTATACATACATATATATACATATACACAATACACATATACATATACATATATATACACATACATGTATACACACACACATATATATATACACACATACACATATACACATATGTATGTATACATACATATACACACATATATACATATACATACACACGCATGCACACACACATATATACAAATATATATATGTATATGTACATATATATATCAACTCAATGCAAGTAATATAACTCTGAAACTGCTAGAAGAAAACAGGTCAAGATAAAGGCATGGGGCTGGAAGGGTGGCCCAGTGGTTAGGAACACTGGCTGCTCTTACTGAGAACCCAGGTCCAGTTACCAGCACTCACCTTGAGGCTCTGTGGCCTGTGTTCATTTCTTGCAAAGGCCAGCTTCTGCCTCCCACTCACAGTGTCCTGCTTATGTGCATGAGGCCAAATGCACACAGGCCGGACTCTCTGAAACTGTAAGCAAGAAAGACAAACCAAAGCAAAGCAAACCCAATTCCCCCTCTAAGCTCTTTCCAGCAGCCAGAGCCACTGAGCAAAGGGGAAAGCCCAAGGCACCAGAGAAAGCGCATTCGGGCTCTAGCTGGTGTCTGAAAGACAAAGAGGAAAAGAACTCAGACCAGCCTGGGGAAACTCCGCAGAGCCTCAGGGCAGTGCTCAGCGGCTTCACCGAGGGTGAGGTTTCTGTGGGAAGGCAGTGCGATATCTGCATAGGGATAGTTAATCCTCCCTGCTCTGTAGTAAGGCAGTCATCTTGAGGGATGTCTCCTGACCAGATGATTGACAAGTGCAGTTGGATTAACTCTTACATTTTGGGTAACTCGGAGTGCTAGGTCTCCACCCAAGGCCAGCCCCAGGGTCCACTCTTTTGATCAGGAGGAAATGGTTTCCCTTAATGTGGCTCCCCAAGCCTCCATCAAGGCTCTGTAACACTCCCCACTTTGAAGAGATAACTCCAGCATCATTCAGGAGATGGGATGAGGCTGAAGAATTGCCAGGGACAGCCCCAGCCGGGTATGGGGGTCCCTGGGATGAGGGTTCTCGAAGTCCAGGTGGGTGAGGATTTGGCGGTGACAAACAGAAACAAACACAGAGGCAGTTTGAATCTGAGTGTATTTTGCAGCTCTCAATCGGGGGATTTTATACATTAAACCAAACATGACACATCTCTTAGAAGCCATATCCAGTGAAACAATTGTGAATACCAACAGGAATCACTTGGCACAGTAAAATACAAAAATCATCTAAGCATTTCAACTCTGAACTACATGTTCAGTGAATCACAAACAGAACAGGTAACATCATCATCAGAAATATAACAAGTCTAAAAGAATATATTCAAGGCTAGTGGCATATTCCCAGGAACAGGTTAATAAATCTTTATGGTCAGGGCTCTTAACCACTGAGCTAACTTTCCGGCCCCTATGATTAATTATTGCTTAACATCTAATGCCTGATTTTTTTATAAATCTTCAAAGCATAAATTTTAACTTTTTTTTTTTTTTTTTTGGTTTTTTTGAGACAGGGGTTCTCTGTATAGTCCTGGCTGTCCTGGAACTCACTCTGTAGACCAGGCCGGCCTCGAACTCAGAAATCCACCTGCCTCTGCCTCCCAAGTGCTGGGATTACAGGCATGTGCCACCACGCCTGGCAAATTTTAACTATTTTAATCTTTCTAATTAAGGCTTTCTTTACCATATACCAAAATCCACTTCCGATGACACATGTGCAGTCATATGAAATTTTATTGTTGGGAAAGTTTTTATCTATCATAATAATTTTGTAAGCCGGGTGGTGGTGGCACGTGCCTGTAATCCCAGCATTCTGGGAGGCAGAGGCATGATTTCTGAGTTTGAGGCCAGCCTGCTCTACAGAGTGAGTTCCAGGACAGCCAGGGCTATACAGAGAAACCCTGTCTCAAGAAAACCAAATCCAAAAAACAAAAACAAAAACAAAAAAAAAAAAAAACCAAAACAATAATTTTGTAAACGCTTTGAAAAGTAAAGCATTGGTTTCCCTGGAGATAAGGTCATGTTAGTGACCCATCTCAAGGGGTGGTTTCATATCCATTATTCTTGCTTAAGATCATTGTCTAGGAACCTGTAGGTAAGAAAAGGAATGAAAGAGAGAGAGAGAGAAAAAAAGAAAAATTGCCGTGAGAACTATGGCTCAGTTGTTTTCTCCAGCAGAGAGTCCCACAACCAGACCTCATTCTTTTGAAGTCTAATGCCTCAGTCTGTGGAACTTGTCACACTTGTCTACTGCGGTCGGTGTGGCAAGGAATAGATAGATATATTAACTTGTGGACACCAGGAACATTCAGAGATCTGATCCCAAAGGTTTTCCAGAAAGGATTACTGTCTGGCCTGACGCTTCACCTCCGGCCTCCTTCAGCTTCCAGGCAGGGGTCCTGCCAGGGCATGAGAGATCAGAACTCCCTCTGACCTTCCTGGTGGGAGAACCCCGGACATTCCTCAAACCGCTGCTTGTCAGTCTCTGTCAGTGTCAGTGGTTTGGGGTCCCTGTGAGACTCTCCTTTTGGCTTGCAGACAACTGATTGCTTTCTGTGTTCCCATGTGGCCGGTTCCTGGTGTCTCTTTCTCTTATATGGTATACTCACTCTGTTGCTTCAGGGCCCTGCCTCTGTGTTCTCATCTGATATTAACTAGCTCTCCTCAGTTCCCACCTTTGAACATAGTTGCATTCTTAGGTACTGAGGGTTCTGGCCTTTGTACATGAATCTGGAAGGGATACAGTTAAGTTTATGACGACCTTGGCAAAACTCAGGCACATCTGCCCTGTCTTGGTATCCTTGACACTGGAGACCACTAACGTTCCAGCACAGAAGACCCTGGGAGATAAACCCATTGTCAGAAGCATGACTGTTATCATGTCAGAAGATGCCTTCAGCATCTCAGGACTGCTCCAGGTCTGTTTCCATTAACTTACTCGAGGGGAGGGGCCTGGCACATGCTGCCCTGCCCTCCTCCCCTCTCACATTAGACAGGCCGCAGGGGTTCTTAGGGGGAAATCACACTGTCTACCACTCTGTGAATTTCTCCTTATTACTAACATGGAAACTGTCCTCCAAAGGAGCCAGGGCATTGCACAGCTCAGATTCACGAAATGTATCACGTATGCCTGGACAATAAAAAGGAATATGGGAGACCTCAGAGAGTTAAGAAGAACGTCTAGTTAAGCAACTTACATAAAATGGAAACAATTTTCTATTTATAGACATCTGACAACTTTATGTTTCAATCTTTGTTCGTAATAATAGATTTAGAAGGAGAAAGATAACACAGCCTTGAAGTTATTAATTTATTAAGAACACAGCCTTGTTTGTTAGTTTATTCTTATAAGATAGAGTCAAGAAGAAATGCATCTATGGAGCCGATAAAAGAAGATTATAAACCATATAGGACACAGAAAAAAATGGATTTAATTTTGGGAAGACTGCAACTGAAGGTGCATGTGTGTGTGCACACACACACACACACAGGTAATTATGAATCTCAGCTAAGCTTCAATTGTTTTGCCATTTATTTATTTCCTTGTCTGTGTGCGCGCCCGAGCACTCGTGAGCGTGAAGGTGGGGGAGGGGATTATGATCGGAATCTCAGGGCTCAGTGATTGGCGTTCTTTGGCTGGCTGCCTTTCCAGAGTCCAGTCTATTCTGCTAGCACACACTGTAGCTAAAGCTGCTCCTTCTACCAGGAAAAAGCACCATCTTCTAGTTAAGCTCCCTCTTCATACACCCTACACCAAGATCAGACCCGTACACACACACACACATACACACACACACACACACACACACACACACACACATGCTGAGAACTTAGCGCAAAGGGAAGCAATCGGTTGGTCACAGTTCAGATAAAGCACGTGTGTGTGCCTGTGAGGAAGAACACAGGACAGGCTAGCGCAGAAGGGTCCAGCCTGTGTGTGTGCTCACCTGGACCAGCCCAGCCTCCTGCCCAGAGTCTCGCCCTTGCTCCAGCCCGGGAGGTTGACAGCAGAGGGTACTTAGGTTTGGCTGGGATATGTCTTTGTGTGGCCCTGTGCCACTCCTGGAAATCCATGTTGTCTCCATGTTTCACTTATTACAGTTGACCAATGACAGTGGAATAAAGGTCAGTGGGTAAGGAAAAATGTATTTTCTGATTAAAAACATCAATTTAACCCTCCTGTCAATAGGCAAAGCCTTGGGGGTGGAGGTGTTCTTTCGCTAGTCAGGGGCGAGCAGATGACAGTCCTGGGTTCATTCTAGCCTGGCTTTGGTGGCCAAAGCTGTTTTATGCCTAAGACACATAAAATGAAATGAAATGAAATCTAATCTAATCCACGCAGCTCAGTGAGGGTGGAGGAAGACAGACAAGAGACCTGTCTTCCAGTGTGAGCAGGGAAGATGTCCAGAGACCTGTCCTCTGTCCCATTTACCACCATGGAGACAGAACTGTGTACTATCATGCAACCCACAGTCCTGCCCTCTGGACCGCTGCACAGGTGGGCTGGAGACAACCACTGGCTACCACGCCTTGTAGCACAGAGGGAGGATGTTCCGCAGGGGCCCACCAGCTGCATGGCCAGCCTGCAGCAGGAACCATCATAATGTATGAATATATGGTGGTCAGATGGGAGAGAAAGAGAAGTGGAGCCCTTGAGCATCGTGAACAGAGATGGAACTGGAGGAGACTCACGGTGGAGAGGAGTAGCCTGTTGTGAGTGGCCAGACCGCCGCCTCGGGCCACGGTGAGGTTCCAGCCCCAGCTGCTGCTGAGGGCCATGCCTGAGTTCGTGGCTGTGCAGCAGCAGGGTGAGTGTCGAAGTCCGTGGCTCATATTACCACCAGAGAACATGGGGATGTCTCTGGTGGGGTAGCCGCGGAGGAGCGCACGGAAGCCCAGGGCCTGTGCAGAACTTGCTCCGCCCCCTCACTGGCTGTGATGTTCTGCAAGGGCGGCTCCGTCTGTCGCTGGCAGCGGCACAGAAGAAGGGGCCCTGCACCGTGCCCAGGCGGCACAGTGGAGCTGGCTCTGGTGGTGTGCGTGCAGGTGAGCCGGCCCTGAGGGCATGAGACCCAGAGCGCTGACCCTGCCTCCTGCCGATGGTGGCACTGCGTGGCCTAGCTGGAGCGATCCCTTCCCTGGTCGTGCAGATAAGGGGATCCGCTCAGTTGCCACCCAGGCCCAGATCCAGGACTCTGAAGTGGCCCACCCCCAAAATCAATCTTCCACAAATGGTTGGGCTGCATCAAAGGGCCTATCTTACTGACCCAAAGCTGCGGGGTCTCCTCGACACAGGGCAACAATAGACTAACCGGAAGGAGTCTCGGAGAAGTTCCGATATCTATAGTGCCACAGAAGCCTCAAAGCAGACCTGTGACTCATTGGAATGAATATTTGCAAGTGAAGATATGTGGACAGAGGGTAGACTGTGGGACACACTGTGACATACTACAGATTCCATGATGAGGTGTTTTCTATGTGTCATAGTTTGAATATGCTTGACCCAAGGAGTGGCACTATTTAGAGTTATGGTCTTGTTGGAGTAGGTGTGTCACTGTGGGCGTGGGCTGTAAGACCCTCATCCTAGCTGCTTGGAAGCCAGTCTTCTCCTAGCAGCCTTCAGATGAAGATGCAGAACTCTCAGATCCTCCTGCACCATGCCTGCCTGGATGCTCTCATGCTCCCATCTTGATAATGGACTGACCCTCTGAACCTGTAAGCCAGGCCCAATTAAATGCTGTCCTTAGAAGACTTGCCTTGGTCATGGTGTCGGCTCACAGCAGTCAAACCCTAACCAAGACACCATGCCTTGTTTTTGTTTGTGTGCTTTTTTATTTTAGGTGGGGAGGTTGCAGGCGTGAAGGACAGATATGAGGGGATGGGGAGATGAGCCAGACTGGGGTGTGTGATGTGAAATTCATGAAAAAAAAATCAATAAAAGGTTTTTTTTTAAAATCAGCTTAAATTTTTAAAAATTGCAAAAAAAAATTATGTGCGAAATTGCTTGGTTTGGATGTATGTATGTGCACTGTATGTGTGCCTGGTGCCCTCAGAGGGTATTAGACACCCTGGGACTGGAATTACAGTTGGTTATGAGCCACCGCGCAGAGCCTGGGAAATTAGTCTGCGTCATCTATAAGAACAGACGGTGCTCTTTCCCGGAGTTTTCATCTCTCCAGCCCCCAACTTAATTTCTTTCTTTCATTCTCTTTCCCTTTCTCTCCTCATCTCTCACTTTCTTTTTTGGGGGGAGAGGGAGGGGGAGGGGAGGGCCTTACTATGCTGCCCTAGTAGCCTCGATCTCACAGAGGTCCGCCTGCCTCTGCCACCCAAAGTGCTAGGATTAAAGGCATGCAGCATCATAGCCTGCACAGAGTTTTATTTAGTGAAAGGGCATCCCTCAATAGAGAGGAACTGCAAGATCGTGTAGGAAACGTGCGGACAAGTGCAGCGGCCTCTTTTGGTAGAACAGACATCGCCTTGACCTGGGGATGCAGCACCCCGGAACCACCAGGTATTTCTCCCAAATCAGCGGACTCTAAAGGCAGTTTAGGAAGTAGGAAGATGTAAAGTTGCAGGTGCGTGCGCAGGTGCAGTCAGTTCTCCCTCCACGTGGTTCCCCTGGGATCAAGTCGTCAGACTTAGCATTAAGCACTTTCATCTCTGAGCCATCTTCCAAGACTGTTACACAAATGGGTTAAAGGTAATGTTGTTTACATCTGTGCCACAGCCTAGGGCTCCAGTTCCAGGGTGTCTAATATCCTCATCTACCCTCTGAGGGCACCAGATACACATACAGTACACACACACACACACACACACACACACACACACACACTCACACACACACACACACTAAGTGATTACACACACAGCCTCGTTTAGGGCTGCTGAAGCCAAACTCGAAATCCTCATGCACCCAACTGCGTCAGTGAGGTCCAAGCGAGCATATCCACATGTACATATTTCATACTTTAGAGTCCGGTTGTTTTGTATAAGTTGTAAAACTTCCCAACATCTTCTAGCCACAGATATGACAACCTGGGGCTCCGGAAGACCTCGCGTGGAGGCTGCCGACTGGAGCGCTAATCCAGCCTCTCCCCTGAAGCCCCTTCTCTTTCTCCCTCTGGTTTGAGACCCTGGACATCCTCCGGAAGGCCCTCCACTGTGCGGGTTCTCCCCTGAAGCACTCCACACTGCAGCCCAATGACACTGTATGCACGTCCTTCTGCTGCCACCTTGTGGCCAAGCCTTTTCTCTGACCAGTCCCCAGCCTTCAGACTCCACAGCACACGCAGCCTTGCACAGAAAAATGTCACAACAGTGGTTTCTCCATGGTGAGATGCTTGTCTTTTATATTTTTATCACAGTTTATGTCTGTCTATCTGTCTGTCTGTCTGTGTCTGTTTCTTTCTCTCTCTCTCTCTCTCTCTCTCTCTCTCTCTCTCTCTCTCTCTGTGTGTGTGTGTGTGTGTGTGTGTGTGTGTGTGCCTGTGAGGTCAGAGGACAGCTCTCTCCTGCCACTGGGATCTGGAGAGGGGACTCAGGTCATCAGGCTTGGCAGCCCTCTTCCCAGGCCTGAGATACTTAGGCTTTAGTTTCACCCTTGGCTCAGTACGGCCAGGCTTTCCTCCGTTCCGTAGGGCAGAGTTGTCCTTCATTCTGTATCCACGCCGACTTTCTGCATCTGTTCGTGCTGAAGGGTGCTGATGTCGACCGACTATTGTTCATAATGCTTGAGCGAACGCAGAAGGCAGGCCTCATTTCAACATGCTGATTTCCTATCCTTGGCCACCTACCCACCAGTGAGATCACCAGATTACACAGTGGTTTGTTCAACATCAGAAGAACATTCATACCGTGTTCCAAAATAGCTGCATGAGTTTACAGACCACACTAACAGTGTGCAGGAGTTCTCTTTCTCAATAACCATGTCCACACTCACTCAGGATCTTTTATCTTCTGGGCAAAGCTCATACCAGATCCTCTAGCTTTGCCTTCCCTGGTACGGAGATTACAGGCATGCCCCGCACCCCCTGCTCCACAGTGTGGCTTGTAAGTGTGTTTCTGACCTGTGATTTTGAGTGCTTTCTCCATATACTCTTGGCCATTTGGGCACCTTTTTTTCTTTTTTTTCTTTTTGGTTTTTCGAGCCAGGGTTTCTCTGTGTAGGCCTGGTTGTCCTAGAACTCACTCTGCAGACCAGGCTGGCCTCGAACTCAGAAATTCGCCTGCCTCTGCCTCCCAAGTGCTGGGATTAAAGGTGTATGACACCACTGCCCAGCTTGGGCGCCTTTCAAGCAGTGGTTTACTTAGGTGCCCTGTATATTTGTAAGCTGAGGTTTCTTGCTATTGAGTTGTCTGAGTTCTTGTGTATTTTAGAAATTAACTATCAGACAATGATTTGCTAACATGTTCTACCGTGCTATAGACCGTCTTTCCATTCTGTCTGTTGCAGCTTATCTGGCCCCGGCTTCTTACGTTAGCACAATACTTGAAACATCATTTTAAAAACATTTCTTCCTACCTCTTGCTGGCTTACCAGCTGTACCTGCTGTGTTTAGTCATTGTGTTAGATGTAGAGCAGACCTCTCACTTACCATAATCCATCTTAAAGTGATAGCAAACCCCACATGTAGTGTAAGCAAGCACTCTGCAAAGACCCTCCAGGCTGGTGTGCTGTCACCATGAAGTTTTCCTTTCACGAGTCGTGATGGCTGATCCTGTCAGCTTGACACACTTGGAAAGAGGGACCTTCCTAGAGGAACTGCCTTCACCTGGTTAGCCCATGGCCATGTCTATGGGACATTTCTTCCATTGCTGACTGATGGAGGAGGGGTCAGCCAACTGTGGGTGATGTCATCCCTAGGCACGGGGCGGGGGTGGGGGGAGGGGTTGGGCTGTATAAGACAGGCAATGTTGGGATTGTACCAGTAAGCAGCGTTCCCCTGTGGTCTCTGCTTCAGCATCTGCCTCAGTTTCTCTTTGATGATGGACCCTAATTTGTAAGCCAAATAAGCCTGCAACCCCCCAGCTGCACCCCCACTGCTTCTAGCCATTGCTTTCTGGCAGCAGCATAGGGCAAACTAGAGCTGTGGTCTTCACTCGGCTGTTAGTGACTTTAAACACGGTTTGGTCTTTGTGCTCTCGATTCCTTTAGGCAGATGGCAGAGTCCCATCCTGTACTTGTTGTCTTTTGTGTCAAAGATTCCGTTGCACATTTCTTTTAAAGATTTTATTTATTTATTTTATGTATGTAAGTACACTGCAGCTGTCTTCAGACACACCAGAAGAGGGCATGGGATCCCATTACAGATGGCTGTGAGTCACCATGTGGTTGCAGGGATTTGAACTCAGGACCTCTGGAAGAGCAGTCGGTGCTCTTGACTGCTGAACCACCTCTCCGCCTCTCCGTTGCACATTTCTTGTGAACTGCTCTCCTCCTGTGTGCCAGTCATCTTCATCCGTGTTGTGGAAAGCTGTTTAATCTGGGCAGAGAATCCTTGCTTCACAGTTTGTTTGTTGTTTATTTATTTTCAGTATTTCAGACAAGAAACTGTTCAACCCTCTTTCGTCTTATTTGTATAACGCCTTTCCCATTCTACAGCTGGTTTTAAGTACTGTTTTGAAGTAACTGTTATGAAAATCAGATGTAGCTTTCTTTGGTTATTTGTTAACCAAATACCACAAGCTTAAGATCTTGAGCAAAGGTTTTTAAAACCTCGGCCGTTCTGTCTTGCTGTCTTACTCCCTGCCTCCTTCTCCAGGGGCTCCTCTGCATATGGAATTTATCTTCTGTTTCAGTTTGGAATGGTCTCTCCTGCCATCTTCGGCTCCACTGCCTTTCCTCTGGTGTCTAGTCTCCCACCCGTGGAGCGCATTCCTCCTCCTCAGACACTGGAAACCATGCACCACCCCAGGCACCGGGTCATCCTCCCACTAGTCATTTCCCCACGGCGCACACTCTTGCCTCTTTTGGAACACACCCCTGAGTCAGTAATGATCTACTTTCCCCTCCTTTTGTTTTGTTATTTTGAGACAGGGTTTCTTTGTTTATCCCTGGCTGTCAGGCTGACCTCAAACTCAGAGATCCCCCTGCCTCTGCCAGCTTGGATTAAAAGCCTGCATCCCCGCTGCCGGTCATTCCTATGTCCGAGTTAGGAGTTGTGTGTTTCTCTTTGTGGGAGCACAGCAGCAAGTTCAGGACTATGACCCCTGAGCTATTTTCAGGCGTGCCTGTCACTGGTGGTAGTATTTTCAAGGTCTATATTCATTCATCTCCGGTCCTCGGACTCTTCTCTTCCTCTAGTTCTTGCCTTGAAGACCTGGCCTTGTCTTGGCCTCCCAGTCTCCCAGTCGTCCTCTTACCCCATGTGTGCGCTTGCACATACGGAGGTCAGAGGTCAACCTCAGGTACCTTAGGAGTTGTTCACCTTGTGTTCCCAGACAGGGTCTTTCCCAGTGAGTGGCCGGGGTGTGTGTGTGTGTGTGTGTGTGTGTGTGTGTCTAATCAGGCCAGCAGGTCAGTAAGCCTAGGGGCTCCATATCTGTCTTCTCAGAACTGGGATTCCAAGCCTGTACCGCCACAGCTGGTTTTGTTTTTATTTTCTTTATATGGAAGATGGGGATTGATGCTTCTGTTTACATGGAAAACACCCTGCCAACTGTGCTATACATAACAGCTTTCTTTAAGCATTGTCATTATTTAATGCGTATGACCACTTTACCTACATATATGTTATATTGTGTGTTCTATGTACACACACATAGAACTTGATGGTCACAGGGGCCAGGAGAGGACACCGGGTGTCCTGGAACTGGAGTTACAGATTATTGCCACCACGTAGCTTCTGGGAACTGAACTCAGGTCCTCTTGGAGAGAAGCCAGTGCCCTTAACCTGTGAGCCATCTTTCCAGGCTCCTAGCTCTGGCTTCTAAACAGTGGAGCCCAGGATGCCCCCATACTGTGGTGCAGACTGGCAGTCCGCCAAGGCAAAGCTGGGCTATCCCAAGGCACACCGCCCTTCACCCGCTCATACCAGTGTCCACAAAAACAGTTTCGCAAGACTGTGGATGCTAACACGGTACACGCCCCTCTCACAGCATCTTGCTCTATTTACTGCAATGTCTATGGAATATATATACCTTATCCTCCTGAAAAAGGCTTCCTGGCTCCATCCCTTAAACCTTCCTATATATTTTATGTCTATTAGATAGAGATGTTTTTGTTTCTCTAGAGCCCAGAACCTGATGCATATTCACACTCAATACATTTGCTGAATCAAGGGACAGATTAAGTGCGAGATGAGGTTGCCAGCACATCCTGTACTTTTGTCTGCTGGTACAGACCACACCATGTGGCCCTGGCTGGCCTAGAACCTGCAGCTTCCTTCTTACCTGTCTCCCTACCACTCTGTTTGGCTTTAGCTTCTCCCCGGCTCCTTCTCCCAGTCTTTCCCATTCCAACTTTCTTGGCTTTCCTTGGGAGTATCACCCAGAACCCATTCTTCCCTGCATTTCCAGACCATTAATTACCTTCTTTCTGAACTTCCAATGCTGCATGTTTCTGTCTCTTTGGCAGTGTATGTTGTTTGTGTCGGCTTCACAACCGCAGTCCTGCAGAGGCGGGGACGGTCTGTGCGGTCGCTTGCTAACCCCACAGACTAAGGACATTGCTTACTCACAGGAACCTGGGCCCGGAATGGCACTTCCAGTGACAATAGCTTTGTGTCTAAAATCCAATTGTACTCCACCGGATATTATTGGGTCAAGGTTCTGAAGTAGGTTTCATATTTTTCTTGCTAGTTTTTACTTTTGATGTTAAGCAAAATACTATGTCCTATTTTCTAACAAATGATACAAACTGTTTGCCACAGAGCCAAGGAAATTCTGCTACTGTGTAGCCAGGTGCTTATGCAAATGTATTAAAATCCCCCTGACTCACAAAAATGTTATCATGAACACATAAAACAGAGGATAGAAAGTGAATGTCAAATCTCACTTTTAGTTCATAAAAATAAGGAAATAAAATTCCCTTCCATGAAACACAGGGGCTGGCTGGAGTGAGAAGACCTAAGCCTTCAAAGGAGTTCAGTGGCTGAGATTTCTGTAGGAAGGTCACACTTTCTTCCTGTGGTAAGGTCCTGGGAACCTTCACGGCCCATCCCGGCTTGCTGACGGACTTATGCTGATGTTCGGGGAAAGAACACAACTCGGAGGGCTCTCCAAGCAGCAAACAGGTGATTCACAGCCCGAGAAAGAGCAAAAGACGAGTGCTTTATTATGAGATCTGTTCAAGTAAGGTTTCCGTGTGCACCAGTGAGTGAATGGGGCTCTGCATCGAATGTTTGGAGTGAACACCAGGTTAAAAAGGGGCCACACAGTTTTGTTTTGTTGCTTCCCCTCCCCCCCAACACTGCCCTTCCCTAAGGCAAGAAGACACACCATTTAGAACAGAATGTTACAGAAGAAAGCTACATCACAGTACAGTACAGAAGAACAGAGCGTCTTTGTCTGGAGGCCGCCGTGGAGCTGTGCGCCACCCACACCGGCAGCTCTCCAGGGCAGTTCCAGTGACAAGCACTGGCCACAGCGTTATTTTCCCTTCAAGCTTTGAATACATTTTCTATCTCTCAGGAGTGTGCAGATGGGGCCCGTATGCTGATATTACAGTAATTACAACATTAAAGAACATTGCACAGTCAACCTCCAAGGCTATTCAGTAGAAAATAATGAGTATTAAAAAGATGTGCCTTTACGTCGCATACGCCACTAATTATGAAAGAAGGCAAAGGACCGGTTACAAAGCTCCACATGGCGGGAATGGTGATGTGGAGGAAACATGAGAACTTGGGCAAAATATTGCAAACAAAGGCGTTCTGAGGGAGCAGAGTGGACCACCAGGCAGCGTAAGTCCGTAGTGAGCAGGCGTGAGAGCACGCCCTGCTCACAGGCCTCTCGGGTACTGACAGACACTAGAGTGGTGGGGGCGGGGGAGGCTGGGAGGACACTGGGGCAGAAGCTCCCAATGCGGGTCAATTCCTGAGGCGGCATCATATCTTAGCCAACGCAATCATCGACACTGTACAGATGAGCTTGTGCTGTGAGACGTCCCACGCTCCTGGTTCCGCAGTTACACTGCGTGTTCCGAAGGCAGCAAACCCAAGTGCTGGCTTGCTTCACTGCAGCCAGTGAGCTGTGGATTCTTTCAGTCTCTGCTGCTAATTAGCAGGTCGCAACAGAGGGCCAGATAAGCTTGGTAAAGACTGAACTCTTCCCCAAGGGGCTCTGACTTAGCTCAAGGCAGAGCTGTGGCTGGTTTTCGCTTTGTATAGAAAGTCTGGGTGCCACACCTTAGGCATTCTGTAAGTCCTAACCACACCTTGTCTGACCCAGGCGGAGACTGAGAAAGCAGGAGGAACTGGGGACACCGACCCACTGTCAACTTCTGGTTTAAATTAAATATGAGTTTAAAATAGTTTCTATAAAGTTCATGCTACAGTTTTAGAGACTGTTTCTGTGCGCTTTTAATCCTGGACACAATTTTCAAAATCGCATGATGGAGGTGAGAATTTTAAAAACACACCAGAATGTAACAGGGAAAATCCTTTTCAACTCAAAGTGTTAAACGTACAGTTCTGTGTGGAGATCTAGACAACTATACACGTTTTTAAAGCAATCATATTTTATTATACAACTCTATGAACAGAAAATGAACAGAAATGCACAATATACTTACCTGTACATGTGAACCTACTTTTGAAGCTACGATTCTTATTATAGCTCATACTGACTTGAATTTTACAGCTCATAACTATGTATAACCTTATTGCATTAAGGACAATTTCTACACGGGAGATTCACAGCTGGACCACATTAGGTATCACCAGTACATTCAGAAACTGTACCCCAGATGTGGGCGCATCTTCCCTGATCCCGAAGCTCACACATCTTTACAGCTTAAGCTCATTGGCTATTTTGGATGCGATGTTCTTAAAGGCAATAGACGTCCCGGATATCCGCTTGAAGCGGACGCCGTTGAGTGAGAGCCGCGGCAGCTTGCACACCTCCATCTCCCACTGCACGAGGCTGTCCTGCCTCGCGTCGCCATGCACACAGAAGAGCAGGAACCTCTCCTTCTGCTCATAGTCACAGGTGTTGGCGTCCAGCACTTTGCGGATCTCTCTCACCATGTCATTGGGGTCCATGGAGCTCGTGGTCTTCATGCTCCAGGTGAAGCGCAGCGAGCGTGGCTTGGCCTCCTTACCCTCGTCCTTGTCTCTCTCTTTCGGCTCTCCTGACGGACCTCTAGAAGGCAAAGGGGGAATGAAAACAAAGTTCTCTTCAGCAAAGAAACCTCAGCCACGAACTGTGGGCGGCAATTCCAGTGTGCATGCACTGCAGCGTGCATGCAGTCGGCCCCCGGAGGGAGCAGAGAGAGATGCAGTTATCCCCATGCTGGCACAGGCCTGGGGCCCCACCTCCTCGGCATTTAGCATCTCAGTCTAAAGCAGCAAACTGTCTTAAGTGCATCTGTTCTGGGGAACAAATTTGTAGCTGAAGGTGAAAATGTAATAGTTTTTCCTATATTTTTGGGGTCAGCTCTAAAACACAGATTCACCATTTACCAGATAGACATGCCCCCTGCAGCACGCACGTGTGTGTACACACACACACACACACACACACACACACACAAATATACATACACACACACACACACACACTTTCAAATATACACATACATACATGCAAGCACACACACACCTTTACAAAGAGACACATTAGGCACCACTAGGATTTCTCTTATAAAACACAGTATTGAAGCATAAACATTTTTTTGTTTTTATCCTCTTTGTAGGAGTAATGTCATGACTACAGAAGACAGAGGGTTCAACCCCACAGTTGGGAGGTGAGGCACAATTCTGTCGGGGTATCCCAGCAGCATGTTTACTCTGCTTTACAAGGAGCCTGTGACCTCCACCAGCCCCTTGTCTTCCACTCGGCTCTCTCCTACTGGGACCCGCTGGCTTCCATGCTGCTCCTGACCACAGGTCTGTGCTCTCCTCTCCAATGTCTGCACAGGCCAGGAGGCCACCCTTGGCTCCATGGATAACCTTCTCTAGCCTCTCCAATCTTTGCTTCTTATCCTCACCACAGTCAGTCCCTAACTGCCGACTCCTGACCTAGCATGGCCACCCTTCTTTATCCTCACCACAGTCCCTAACTGCTGACCTCTGACCTAGCATGGCTACCCTTCTTTATCCTCACCACAGTCCCTAACCGCTGACTCCTGACCTAGCACAGCTGCCCCTTCTGACTCTACTCTGCCTCCCTAGTCATGCCGTTCACACGTACTGATCACATGACAGTTCCTAAGTCATAAGCTCTAGCATGTTTGCCCGCATCACTCCTGACACACCCAGGCATCCAGAGCCACACTGGACACAAGAGATGACTGGCATACTGAATTTTCTGGACATACATCTCATAAGTAATGATGAACCAGAAAACCATCTCAAGTAACCACAGGAAGGTGAACTGAAATTACTTCCATGACACAGAGTGCCTGGTATGAAATATATTGAGCTGCAGCTTTGCCTATAAACACTCCTCACTCATTTGTGGTTTAAGGAAGAAACTGTATTCTCTGAAAGACATTTATGTCTCTTCTAGAAATATGTACATATGCATTTACATATAACATATAAAAACATACTATAAAATACAAAAAGGAACATAAAGCGTTTGCTTTTTTTAATCCCAGATACCTGAGCCTCTAAAGAGCTAAAAGCTACAATCAGGAAAACGCATGCCAGACTGTTAAACAGACGTGAAGTCTTTGCTTCACTGTCTTCCCGGTTTCTCTGGGAACCCACAAAGCATGCCAGTGTAGTTTACACTGCGGTACAAGACTGCACACTCACCTAAATACATTACTATCGTCCAATCCTCTGCATGCTAGTTACCTCAGTGCTCTGCACGATCCCAGGAAGGCTCACCTCAGAGACACCACCTTAGGGAGCAGTACACTTTCACCTATAAATCCCTTGGTCTGACCTACTTTTCTGACAGAACAAAAAGCCCAATTCTTTACCAAGCATGCACTTTAAATCTGTGAGTTACAAACTCAGAGTTGATAAGCTTGAATTTCATTGCATGCTAGGTGACATCAGGAAACCACCACGCTTTGAAGGCTCACATGCGGATGCTATCTAATGGTCATGCTGCCCCGTCACCAGGCATGCGAGCGAGCACCAGGCACGCGGCTCACCTGGCTGTGTCGGTTCTGCCGCTGGCTTCGCCTTCACTCGGATCCCTCAAAAATAAAGAGAAGGTTGAGATTTAACAATTTTAAAAGCAAAGAGACGATCAAGACTACCTACAACTACAATGACACTGATGTCATCCTGCTTACTGGTGCTGGTTCTGACTCCTTCACCCGAGTTCACACAGCACGGGCTGCCGCCATTGCTTGCATACCTATCTACTAGCTACTGTCTGCAGGAGGTAGCAAGGGAAAAAGTTGTTTTAAACACAACCTTCCAATTCCAAGCTACAACTATAATTTAATATTTATCTTTTGGCTTAGTTCAATATTAAACTTCACATAACTGTACGCACTTCTAGAGGTTGTTGCTCAGCTGAGCAAACATGTTGATCTTGCAGCTAAACACAAAGCTTGTGCTGTGCAGCTAATGCACAGGAGACAGCAGGCGGAGAAGACAGATCCGCGGGCAAAGGTCTTTTGTACAAGTACGAGGCCCTGATGCGTGTAAAGCACTGCACATCTTCTGGAGACATCCTGGGGGTCTAGGGGCTGTTAGGTTAGCCCAAGCAGTGAGCACCGGGTTTAGAAAGAGAATAAAGAAATAAGGTACAGAGTGATAGAGGAACGAACGAACACACACACACACACACACACACACACACACACAGAGTGCTGGCAAAAGAGAAGAGGGGAGAGAAATTGAGATTAAGCAAGTGAGCCCAGGGCTGAAGAGGTGCCTCAGTGGAGAGCACTGGCTGTTCTTTCAGAGGACAGGGGTTCAATTCCCAGCACCTTACATGGTGGCTCACAACTGCCCCAAATTGTAGTCTCATAGGACTGGCTACCTTCTGTTGTACACATATGTAGACAAAACAGCTATGCACATAAACAAATCTTAAGAAAGGAAGGAGCTAGCATGGTTTTCTAAAAGTAAATACTAATTCTTAAATACCCAGTGAATTATTTTAGAAGTGCCAAGAATTCACACACATTAAGTCATCATCCTGGGCAAGTAGGTGAGGCTAAAAACACAGACCGAATTATAAACAGAATAATAATCTTACCTAGATATCCATCTGTGAAATAAAGTTAGAAAAACTGCTAATTGTCTTTACATTGAGAGTGATTAATATTTTAAAGTTGGGGCTGGAGAGATGGTTCAGCGGTTAAGAGTGCTGACTGCTCTTCCAGAGGTCCTGAGTTCAAATCCCTGCAACCACATGGTGGCTCACAACCATCTGAAATGGATCCGATGCCCTCTTCTGGAGTGTCTGATAATAGCTACAGTGTACTCATACATGAAATAAATAAATCTTAAAAAAATTTTAAAGTCTTCCAAAATTCTAACTACCCTGAATAAATAGTCTGAGTCAAGTTATAGCCTGATATTCAAACATTAAGAGGCAATTATGAGAGAACAAAAGATACCTTGGGAAGCCAGGAAAATCACCATCTCAATTGTTTAAGTTTTTTTTTTTTAAATGCTTTAGCCTTTCCACATTTCTCTTTTTATGTAAAATGCACACAGCAGGAATAAAATCAGCACGCCCTCCTCCCATTTAGTGCATTAGCACAGAGCTGCTCTATAACAAACCCAGCCTGGGCACTAAACACTGCAAGCATCCCAAGCCTGCAGGGTTCCAGCTATAGGCCTGAAAGGAAAACCAGAGATGTATTGGGGGAAAAAAAACCAAACCAAACAAAACAAAAACCAACAACAGCCAACCAACCAACCACTATTTTTCAGAACCAAAAGAATAATAAATGTATTTGCATCCTCAAATAGGGTTTCTTAAATTTTTTTAAATAATTGCCACTTTCACTAGGTAGGAGATTAAATACTCAGTGCCATCTGTACAAATCACTTTATTACTGAACTGAAATAAACAGGTCCCTGAGATGGTTGGCCACGCCGCGCCATCCCAGCTGTGAGATGCTGTGGTACACTGCACAGCAGGGCAGTGCTCCGCCTTAGCGACCAGCAGCGACCCCGCCCGCTGACCCTGCAGCAGAGACTGTGCTCTCGTATGCACTGACACAGAGGACACCGCTGCTGGGCTCAAGCTCTACACAGCCACAGTGGGGGCTCCCTCACATCTCACTGAAACAACATCTGCTCACATGCGGGCCAGCCGCGGAGAGGGCAGCAGTGTCAAACAGCCTCACAAGCTGGCTCTAAGCAGGGGGCAGACAGGGGCACAGAAGCATGGCTTCTGCGACGGCTGCCACGGTGCATGCAGCTTATCCTGGCTCTGTGACACAAAAGCAAATATCGTACATGCAGCAGTTTGTACTCAACTGAACACATGGGCTATTCCCTGTCACTTAGGAAGACAGCAAGCCTGCTGTAGAAGCAGAAGCAGCAGGGATAACTGGCAGGCATTTGAGGCACAAGATTCCCAGGAGAATGGACATTGGTACAAATTCCTGTGGGTGTGCAAAGGTACCTTTGAGGTGAGAAGACTCAGACAGGAGGCGTAGGCCTGTGACATGAGCCTATGTGCCCCTACAATTAAGATACCTCTTTTCCTGTTTCTTTTTATTTTTGCACTGTCTGTGATCAAACTGAAGGCCTTGTGCATGCTAGGCAAGCTCCACTCAGGCCTATTGGATGGCTTTACGTCAAGGAGTGACTTCAGATTTCTACTGCTGAAGTCCTGGAAGGGGGTGAGACCTGACAGTGGTCTTGACTGAGAGGCAGTGCAGCAAAAACAGAAGCGCCCACCTGACCGTCCTCAGAAGGGCATCTGCAAAGGTGGGAAGGAAGCAAGGACAGCTCCAAGGCGGCTGGGAGGGCAGCGCTACCCACCACCCTACCCCACCACTTCTAGAGAGAAGAATGAGGGAGACAGAGCAAAAGCTGAAACTGACTGTAGAGAAGCGGAGCTTGGGGTGACTGGATCCAGGGGGGTCCCTGGGAGACCTGGGCTCGAGCCTGAGACTGCTAAAGTGAGAGGGTATCTACTGCCACAGCACCTGCAGATCACCAAGAGGAGACAGGAAACTGGCAGAGACAGTCCAGGCTGTCCTGCACACTCTGATATGTAGAGGTCATGGGGAAAGGCAAGGAAAACTGGAACTACCGGCCAAGGAGCCCGGGCGGCTGGGTTGTGAGGCAGGAAAACCAGGCAAGAGAGGAAGCGGCTCAACCTTGAGAGACACAGCCCTCCTCACGGCCCCATCCACCGTGCCAGTGGTCGGCAATCACACTAGTGCCTTGAACGGTTGCCAGCACCATCCTCTGACTCCACGGTGACGGCAGGTTTCTGCCATTCTCTTACAAGGCCACTCTGCACACCTGTCCAGTCAGCAGGAGGTCCCTGATGGTCTGCTACGATCCTTGCATTTGAGGATTTAAGGGTTGACATTCAGCTGTGTGATCCTCCCCACTGAAAGGGGGAGGTTGCTGCTTTCTCTACCCAACCACGTGTTCTGTCTGCCTATGATGAGCTGCTATGTTTGCAATAGCAATCCACCTTCCTTCTGTGTTCTGGGGCTAATGACGTGAGCCACCATGCCAAGCGTCTCCATGCAGTCTGGAATGCCAGGACACTGGAGACACTGCACGTGAACACCAGTGTTCAAGCAATCAAAATGTTCTCCGTTCACTGATGTAAGGCCTCACTCGTACGAACGTATGACACGGACCCTTAGAAACAGTCATGCCCTGCCTGAGACTCCTTGTCAGCTGCATTCTGCTATAGCCCACGACTTACAGCTCACAGTTGTCTCTTCCATGACTCTAAGGCCTGGAGGCCCAGATCCCACCATCTTTGTCTTTGCAGCACTGTGCATAGTGGGGTGTTTCTGTGGCAGGGCTCTAAGTCGCGTGGGCTGATGATATTAATGGGTCAAATTTACATCTGTCTGCATTTGCTCGGCATTCATATAATCTATGTATAGTGCATGGGCATGGCTGATTTGTATGAAGTACAGTTATACTATTTCACTAGATTATTAGTTTGTTAAGCACACATTTATCTTGTGTTTATTTTGATGTTCAGGTTTTTAAATTTTTCTTGCTTCTCATTTTTTTGTGCACTGGTGTTTCCAGCTGTGGGGCATTTTCTCAATTAGTGATCAAGGTGGAAGGGCCCCTTGTGGGTGGTGCCATCCTTGGGCTGGTAGTCCTGGGTTCTATAAAAGAGCAAACTGAGCAAGGCAGAGGAAGCAAGCCAGTAAGTAACATCCCTCCATAGCCTCTGCATCAGCTCCTGCTTCCTGACCTGCTTGAGTTCCAGTCCTGACTTCCTTTGGTGATGAACAGCAATGTGAAAAGTGTAAACTGAATAAACCCTTTTCTCCCCAACTTGCTTCTTGGTCATGATGTTTGTGCAGGGATAGACACCCTGACTAAGACAATACACACACACACACACAGACACACAGACACACACACACACACACACACACAGACACACACACACACACACACACACACACACACACACACACACACACACACACACAGACACTATGTTAGCATAGTGGGTAATGCGCTTGCCACCAGGCCTGCTGCTCTGGCCGAATCCCTGGGACCTCGTGGTGAAGGACAGATGACTCTCACAAGTGTCCTGTGATCCCCACTTCCCACACGCTATGGCATGTGCTTCTCCTCTCCACCTCAGTAAATAAATAACATAAACAGATTTAAGCCTATTATTGTCTGCCACTGGCTCAGTAGACAGAGCACTGAGGAGAACTAGTTCTTGTATCTTTCAAGCTTAGATGTGCATTTAATTCCTTCTCCTAAAGACTGTCCTGAGACTCGCTATGTAGACCTGACTCCTTGAGCTTGGAAGTTCGTCTGCTTCCTCAGTGCTGGGATCAAAGGTGTGTGCCACCACACCTGGCAAAATGTTTCTTATCGCAGTGTCTTCTCTGCTCTACAGACGTCGGCCTTCCTTCTGAGGCAGGCCTCTGCACCCCAGGCTGGCCGCAGACCCAATGGTCTTGATCCTCTGCTCTTCTTGCCACAGCTTCCTGAGTGATGCTTCACTGAGCCTCGGGCTTCCTGCGTGTCCAGCAACCCCTGACCATGAGCTGCACCAGCCCTTACGTTCTTATTTTAATATCTCTTTCTTAAGGAAAAAGACTATTTCTTCTGGTGCTTTACTCCCAATTCCTGTAAAAATTAGTGGGATGCCATGAAGCCATTCTAGAGAAACCACAGCACAGGAGAAGGGAAGGAAGCAGGCTTCCTCTCCAGCAGACAGCACAGCAGCCTCAGCCCAGGCACTGACCTGCGGACAAACTTGGAGGTGATTTTGCTGATGATGCCCGTGGATGTCCCCCTCCTGGCGTGTGCAAATGCACCCGTTTCGTGGGAAGGGGAGGCAGGAGGTCCATTATAAGCTGCACTGCGCCGCTCTCGGAGCTGCTCCCCATGGAAAGTGCTTCGGCTGGAGCTCCCTCGGGGGAAGCGGGTCCTGTCGGGAGTGCTGGCACTGATGCTGTGAGCAGACGGGGAAGCAGCAGGCGCTCTCTGAGCTGTGCTGTTGGGAGAAATGAAGATATGTTAGTCAGAATAATGACAGGAGCAGCCTAAAGAGGGGAGAGAAAGGTGTGGTTATTTCTGCTGGCCCAATGATTTTTATTCACATTACAAATGAGGTACATGGGAGAATTAATTTACTATATTGTTATACAAGGAGGAGATGCCAATTTAAAACTATTTTTACTATAGATTCTAACATTTCTGACATGAAGACAAAGCTGTCAGGATCCAGACCGCCATCCTGAGTGCAGCACATGTGGTATTTATTATGTAATCTGCATACCTGAATCCCAAATGCTTCAACACCCAAACATCGTCTAAGCACTGATATAACACTACACATGATACATTCTATGTGTGACCTCATGTGCATCCACTGAAAACACACTAGAAAATGATCTTTAGGCTGTGCATGACAGGCATGCTAGACATCTAAATGAATTTCATCTTGAAATTTGAGTTCTAGCCCATTTATTTCATTATGCATGCAAATACTGTGGAATTGGAAAAATGTCCAAATCCAAAAGGCTCCCGGGCCTAGGAATTCCAGATAAAGGGTATTCAACGTGAATGCTTTAACTTATGTTTCTTAGCAATGTAAAGAACGAATTTGATTGTTTGTCAAAAACCTTTGTATGATATCACCCCATGTTTCTTCTTGAGACCCCAGGGGATACGGTGCTGCATAGAGCTATCAATGTGACGGATAGAACCTAATCACTGAAGCAATGGCATGTTTAAATGCTCTGAGTTTCAGAAACCCTACCTGAGCTGAAACTTAAAAATGTGAACCGAATCGTATACCCTGCCCCGCTGATGCCGCCCGTGTGAAGACCCATGGCTGTGTTGCCAGCCGGATTTGGTTCTGTGTCCCACTTTTTGAGCAGGGGTTGGGGTACGGTTTCAAGATGGGGTTCCTCTGTGTAATAGCCTTGGCTGCACTGGAACTTGGTTCATAGACTAGGCTGGCCTTGAACTTACAAAGCTCCGCTAGCCTCTGCCTCCAGCTGGTTTTCTGTGTGTCTCATTTTACTTACCTTTTACTTTAAAAGGTTAATTTATTTGTGTGTGCCTCAGAGCATGTGTGTAGGTCAGAAGACAGCTCCTGAGAGTTGGTTCTTTTCGTTCACTATCTGGATTCCAGGGCCAAGACCGAGGTCATCAGTCTTGGCAGGAAGCACCTTTACCACCTGTCAACTCGCCTTGCCAGCCATTAAAATTACTTAAGTGATAATTAGGCAGCAGTGATTAATGGGTGGATTAAAAACTTGATCTGTTAAGAATATTCTTCTGGAAAATGATTTCAAGTAGTTTTAAATAACTGCTAAGGCACACACTTCTCAGAGAGCTCTTGAGGGACTGCAGAGAGAGCCAGGTAAGCAGGACTCACCCAGGCCGGTAAGCCTCAGAGCCATCTTTGATGGTTGGCAGTGTAACTTTAATAGGGTGGCCAGAAGTTGACATAGACTTCTGGTGGCGGGGACGTGCTGAGGGGCCAGCAGAGGCCACGGTGGAGCCTGCCGAGGACATGCTGCTGGTAGACATCTCTGTAAGGCTGACATAAAAGAAGAAGTACAGTTATTGAAACCCAAGAAAAAGATTTCCTAAATCTCAATCAATGGACACTTTCATGATTGAAACACTTGAAAGAAACAAACACATTCTTAACGACTCTCAAAGAACTCTCCACTGAAGGTTTGTCTGTTGCAAAGCTCTCAGGTTCTTGTTCGCTGCTTGGGAGTCTGAGAAGGCAGGGCATATTTGTAGGTGTGTGTCGGCTACAAATCAGATGATTACTGTTGGAGTCTTTTCTCACTTATTCTAAGATCAGTTTTGTGTGGCATGTTGCTGCAAATCTTGCTACGTTACTTAAGCATTAAGAACTCATAATTACATGAAAACCACTGTGTCTACAGACGGCACCTCCTTCAGCTTACGTCACAGTGCCAGCTCAGGCCATGAGCAACAGGCTAGCCACTGTGGACATAAGGGAGCTACAGATCGGTACCAGGTACAGGAGAAACAGAACATTCCCAAGTGTGAGGCCTCCGGGATGTCTCGGCAGGAAGCTACAGCCACCTTGTGTGCTGACTCCCAGCCCTCGCCCTCTGTGCCGACAGCTGAAGGAAACCAAGGTGAGAACTGACTGTGCTGCCGGATGGTTAGAGCTGACAGTCTACCTCATGACAACACGGGCCTCATCTTCTGATGCAGTGTCAGTGGTTTTCCAACTACACTCAAACTCAGTACGAAGTCTGCGGTTCTACCTTCAGTTGGGAAGTCTGTGACTCTCTACCTTCAGTTGAGATGACCACACTTCTTTAGAGGAAGGAGAGGAAGCCCTCATTACGTGGGTGTCGTGTGAGTTGCTGAAGGTAAGGGGCTGAGGGACGGCAGAGGCAGGGGACACAGAGAGAAGACTCGCTCTCGAGGACCAGGTTGGCATTGTACACTGCTGCTTTGGTACTGAGCAGCATTTACATCCACATTTTATTCAGGTCCTTGGCAGTGAGGAAGCTCCTCCTTACTTCCCCCAGTACACTGGCCCCTTCCGCTCGCTGGAGCTACTGCAGTCTCCTGGCTCTGACCCATGATCCACACCGCTACAGGCATTTCAGCAAAGCTAATCTGCAGCAATGGCAGAGCCCCTGCTGGGCCCAGTGACGTCACCTGCTGTCTCTTCCGTTCTGCAAGGCTGCGTACCGGTCCGTGCTCCTCTCACACACATACGTATTCCTCCTCGCCATGCTACCCCCGGAATATACGTTATTCTTTAAGAAGAAAAGAAAATCAATTTAAAAATTGTAACTACATTAGTGTGAAATCAAAGAAATGTGTTACAACTGTTAATTATTAGAAAAACTTCACAGCATAATTTTAGTTGATTAGAATCTCACATAAGCACGATCCAGTTTTTCTTCTTTCTCGTATTTAGAAGTTAGGAATAAAGAGTAAAGGAAAACCAAAACCAAATGGAAAAAAAAAAAACATGAGCCCAAGTCACACCCACTTCGGCTTTAGTTTAATTCCAGGCAGCGCTGAGAAGGACGGGAAAGCGGCTTCTGTCTGCTCTCCTCAGGGAGTGGCAGGCTGAGCAAGGGCAGAGCAGAGGGTCTGCCCTCAATGTCAGCATGAACGGGCAGTGCGGATGGCGGATGGCGGCCCCCCAGACGCCATCACAAGGACTAACGCCCGTGGGCTCGTGCGTGCCTGGCTGAGGGCTGACGGATGGCTGTGCACTGCGAGCTAAGGATCCCGCCTGCAATCCCACATTTGAGTTAGGAGACAGGCTGCATGTCTCCTAAGATAAAGAACAGCTAGGGCTGCTAGGGTGGGTTATTCTCCTCACCACTCAGCAGACTCCTGACCTGTGTACCATCATGCCTGCCAAACCTTGGCAGTGTTACCAATATAAAAATGGACAGGGGTGACTTTCTGCTTTCTGAGATTTGTTTTGTTGCTGTTTGTGGTGCTGGGAGTTGAACTCTGGGTCTTTCAGATGCTAGGCAAGCACTTTACCACAGTGTTGCACCCCAAGCTCTGGAGAGTGACTTTCTTCCTTCCTCCCTTCCTTCCTTAAGATTTATTTATTTTATGTATATGAATACACTGTCATTATCTTCACACACACCAGAAGAGGGCATCAGATCCCATTTCAGATGGTTGTGAGCCACCATGTGGTTGCTGGGAATTGAACTCAGGACCTCTGGAACAGCAGTCACTGCTCTTAGCCACTGAGCTAGCTCTCCAGCCTGAGAAGTGTCTTTCAAAAGGGATTAAAATAACTCTTCTGTTTCATTCTTCAGTGAAAAATATCTTCTTATCCAATCTAGCTTTTACAAGTCTTTAAAATACAGTCACTAACATTTGCTTAGTACGAGCAGTTATTAGATATTTCCTCAGAGTCAGATGCAGAAGGGGAAAGTTGTGTAAGTGCAGCTTTAAAATTCTTTCAGAATGTTGAAGAGACATCTCAGCTGTTGATGGCAGAGGACCTGGGTGTGACTCTCAGCACCCGTGTCAGGGCTCAACTTCCTGTAACTCTAGCTCCTGGAAATCCATGACCTCTTCTGGCCTCTGTGTGTGGGCACCCACACACATGTAGCAAACACACACACACAAATAATGCATCTTTTAAAGAAATCAAGGGCGGATGCACATCACTCCCAAAGAAAGGCTGAATAGATCATGACACACGTCACTGATACTTATAAAAGCCGTGCAGTTACTACACAGATCTCCATGCTCCTATCTAGAAGGAGCCCACACCATCCTAAGAACAAAGCAGATACAGTATTAACCTGTTATAGAAAGAATGAAACAGCTATGCTGTGCTCAGTTCTCCTTGCTCTAGCAAAAGAAGCCCCACAGGAGGACTCCCCCAAGCTGTTTTATAAGTTCAGAACGGAAAGTAACAGACAGCAAAGAGAAAACTATAAACTTTGGCAGACTCTTCTGGCTTACAGTTTTTAAAAAATGGTAAATAATGTAGTGTAATTAATTTGAATGTAATGCTTTTTAAAAGTAAATAAATAGTCTGAACCCTCATCATTTGCCTCAGCACTAAGGATTCTGAGGAAGTCTCTGTCAATATGCAGACACACTGTGGGCTTGAGGAGACAGTGAACAGAGCAGCACCCGGCTAAGAACTGAGTGACCGCAGCTCTGAGTAGGCTGGTGGGATGCGGACAGCTTTCACAGGAGGCTCCACGGGAACATAGGACTTGCACAATTTACAGCAACAGGATTAGGACACAGTAGCACATAAGGACAGACAGGAGAGGGGTGGAAAACACAGGGACAGGTTGCTTTTACTGCTGTGTGGGGTGCTCACCTTCTAAACAGTCCTCTCGGTGACAAGGAAATAAGTACTAAAAAATATAAGTATTTTTATCATTTCCAAGTAGATCGGGTCGAGGAGGGCAAGCAGTCACAGCACCCTTATTTATTTTTATTTTATGTGTATGAGTGGTTTGCTTGCATGCATGTACGAGTATCACATGCAGGCCAGAGGAGGCTGCTGGATCCCCTGAGCGGGAGTTATGGATGGCTGTGAGTGACCACATGAGCCCTAGAAACCAAACCTGGTCTTACATAAGAGCACATGCTCTTGACCACTGAGCCCCAGACTTGATACACTTCCCATGTTTAAGGTGGCATGCACATCTACTTTTAGACTAGGAAGTGCTAAACTAATTATATGTTTGAAAAAAGTATTGTTTCAATTACCACACAGAATGCTGGCACCGGAAACTGTACCCTGTTTATGAGGAAGGTGCATTGGTTTTGCTTTGATGTGTCACTGCAGATTTTCTATTTTGAGTATTCCCCCTCCCCCAATATACTAGATGAACGCTTCCTCTTCCTACTGTTGATTTAAAAGCTATTATTCTATTCCATTCTTATACAGTCCCCTTCCTTAGATTTCTGACTAATGTCTGCTCACCTATGTTGGTTTCTTAACCTTATTCCCATCACCTGCCCAACAAGGCAAGTGTTTAACTCCCTGGACACTGCTGAGAGTTTTCAGTGTGCGTGTTGTGTGCCTGTGTGCATCTATGTCTGTGACAGTGTGCATGTGTCCGTGGGGATGAGTGTGCAGTGTGTGTGTACACACGTGTGTACATGTGGCAGTCAGAGGACAATTTTCTCTCCTCTCACTCTGGGGTCCTGGATGAAACTCGTTTGTCATGCACAGTGGCAAGCATCCTTGTTCACTAAGCCATCTTACTGGCCCTTGCTAAGTGATTTGATTTCTTTTTGCTTATATATTTTACAGCAACGTGTTATGTTCTCTTCCTGTGAGAATACCCTAAGTAGTACAGTGTTTTAGATAGTCAATGTGCAGCCAAACAGCTGACACATTTTATGCCTAAGAATATAGTAATCATGTTTCGATATAAAATCCTAGGCCTAAACTGGTTTTCTCCTTCTCCAACAGTTTCGAAATGCGATTGCATCTTCTCGTATGCACACTGTTGATGAAATATCAGGAAACAACCTAACCCTGCTCCTTTACGGTCGCCAGCTCTCCTACTGATGATGCTCATGGCTCTTCACCTGGCTCTGTGTCCACACAGCCCACTTTAACAAGCCCAGGGCACACATGTCTTCTGGTTTCTGTTTGCGATACCGGGTCTTCTCTTTTTACTGTTAGCATTCCTTCAAATGTCCACTGACCTCATGTACCTCAAACTCCTATTGTCTCAAATGTCACCCATCCTGTCCTCACTCACTTCCAGATGTCACCTGCCCTGTCCTCACTCATCTCCAGATGTCACCTGCCCTGTCCTCACTCACCTCCAGATGTCACCACCCTGTCCTCACTCACCTCCAGATGTCACCACCCTGTCCTCACTCACCTCCAGATGTCACCTGCCCTGTCCTCACTCACCTCCAGATGTCACCACCCTGTCCTCACTCACCTCCAGATGTCACCACCCTGTCCTCACTCACCTCCAGATGTCACCTGCCCTGTCCTCACTCACCTCCAGATGTCACCACCCTGTCCTCACTCACCTCCAGATGTCACCACCCTGTCCTCACTCACCTCCAGATGCCCTGTCCTCACTCACCTCCAGATGTCACCTGCCCTGTCCTCACTCACCTCCAGATGTCACCACCCTGTCCTCACTCACCTCCAGATGTCACCACCCTGTCCTCACTCACCTCCAGATATCACCCGCCCTGTCCTCGTCCTCACTCACCTCTAGATGTCACCACTCTGTCCTCACTCACCTCCAGATGTCACCACCCTGTCCTCACTCACCTCCAGATGTCACCACCCTGTCTTCACTCACCTCCAGATGTCACCACTCTGTCCTCACTCACCTCCAGATGTCACCACTCTGTCCTCATGCACCTCCAGATGTCACCACCCTGTCCTCACTCACCTCCAGATGTCACCTGCCCTGTCCTCACTCACCTCCAGATGTCACCACCCTGTCCTCACTCACCTCCAGATGTCACCACCCTGTCCTCACTCACCTCCAGATGTCACCACCCTGTCCTCACTCACCTCCAGATGTCACCACCCTGTCCTCACTCACCTCCAGATGTCACCACCCTGTCCTCACTCACCTCCAGATGTCACCACCCTGTCCTCACTCACCTCCAGATGTCACCACTCTGTCCTCATGCACCTCCAGATGTCACCACCCTGTCCTCACTCACCTCCAGATGTCACCACCCTGTCCTCACTCACCTCCAGATGTCACCACTCTGTCCTCACTCACCTCCAGATGTCACCACCCTGTCCTCACTCACCTCCAGATGTCACCCACCCTGTCCTCACTCACCTTCAGATGTCACCACCCTGTCCTCACTCACCTCCAGATGTCACCACCCTGTCCTCAGGCACCTCTTCCCCTCCCCCTCACTGTCTCTCTCTCTTCTTCCTGCTATCTTACAGGACAGTACTGTGGCTTCTCTTCTAGTGCCTGATTTAATTTCTAGAGCATGGCATTTTAAGAGACCTCACAGGAGGAAAGCTGGCAAATTATTAATGAGTCTGCCCTCAAACAGCAGTTTACAGGTAAATGTAAGATTAAATTCACCAATTTATATCAAAAAAGTATTGGAAAAGCAGGGCAAAGGGAGTAAGGATACGATGAGGCCCTCTGGGAGCAGGGCCTCTGTGCTGTACCCCAACACTGAGAGCCTGAGGGCCTCTGTCCTTTACCCCAACACTGAGAGCCTGAGGTAGGACTACTGCTGCTGTGAGTTCCGGGACAGCCTGGGCTAACCAGTCAAACTGCCTTCCAAACAAGGACAATGACAATACAGAATTCTCTGCACTGTTTTTTTCTATCACTGTCACAAGATGTCTGCCCCTTCCATGGTTTTAAAGTTATGATTCACTTTGAAACATTTAAAAAGACAAAAGACAGTATTTTCTACAGAACTTCCGACAGGTGGGGTCAAGTGTTGGCATGGGAGGGTCTGACTCACACTCGGGCTGGCGGAGGACTTTTTCCTGTCCGGCCCCACCAATGGGCTGGCTGTGACTTCGCTCTTCGAGCCCACCGTGGTGCTGCCGAGTCTGCGGGCCGTGTCCTTGTCCCACTCCTCCTTCTGCTCACTCTCCACACTGTTGGCCTGTGGCCTTTTGGTGTATGAGACAGCAGGGGGGATGGAGGGGCCGGCTGCAGGTGCAGAACAGCAAGGTTAGCTTAGCGGCAAAGCCGGCTATACTTCCTGCCGGCAAACCCGCCCCTGATAACAGTATCCACATTTGTGTGTTTTACACTCTAGGCTAAGATTAAATTGATTGATTATAGGAGTCCGTTCAGGTCCCCACAAAAGAGATCCTATGATCGGTCACCCAGCAATGCCTGTCTGAGCAGGCCCCAGTCCCTCCCCTTCTTAGACTGTCTCCCCACCATGGTCACTGAAGCGCCTCTGCTTCTGGTTGGCCGAGATGCTTCGCTGGACCTTGAGGTGAGCAGGTGACTGCAGGGTGCTGTTGTTCAGGTCACTGCTTGGCCGGGATCGCTGACACAGGTTTCCACTGGACACTGACTCACCACCTTCGAACTGTGAGAGGAGAGATCACCCGGACTTTAAAATAGGAAAGCATATAAACAAAATGATTTGAAGTTATCTGAGGAACAATCAAAACCAAAAAGAGACTTCAAACTGGCAAGAAGGAAGGAGCTGGGTATTAGGCCACTCCCACTAGCACTCAGAATCTACCAGCCAAAACATCAGCTCACAGCCACTGCATGGTAACTGCACAGCAGACATGGTCCTGGGTGCCCTACACACGCGACTTGTTTAACCATCACCACAAACATGTGATGCATTAATCTACATTTCCAGAGAAACATCAATGTCAAGGATTCAAGCAGGATGAAATCTAAAACCACACACACACACACACACACACACACACACACACACACACGCGCACACACACACACACACACACACACACACACACACACGCACACGCACACGCACGCGCACACGCGCACGCACATGCACACATACACGCTCGCGCTGGAACTATTAAGTATATTTTACAATTGGAACTAAAATTAAAATGTTTTGTTTGCTTTTCTACACTTATAAAACACAATTTATTTTACTGGCTCTGATTAGACAACGACTTCCCTTAGCCCTGGGTGGCACACATCCCCTCTGCAGTCTGAAGCTGTGTGCCGCTGTGAAGTTCTGGGTTAACCCCTGGCACTGCAGTGGGACAGCAGCAGGGCGCGCAGTGACCCATTAACAGCTGTTCTAAGGCGGGCTCAAGGGTAAACATATTCAACCTTTTCAATGACCCCAAGAGCTGAGTATTATTGTCCACATTTCAGACAGAAAAACTGAGGCTCAGAGAATGAATGCACAGTTGATGGCTCTGGTGGGGACAGTGAACTTGACTTTTCCAGTCACAGTAGCTTTGATAGTTTACTTCGAATGTAATTCATATTTGACTTTAATATATGCCTGGATTTTATATTTGAATTAATAAGAAACTGAAGTGCCCAGAGGTCATTAGAAGTCCAAGTAGGACAGCCAGAAGAGGCTGGAAGTAGCTATGTGAGCCACTCCCTCTGAGTCTCTTGACTGGGCCTCCCTCACTAACACCCCACACCATTCAGCTGTCGGCCCCTTCAGGACCTCCCTCTTCCCCAGCAGTTCTTATGTCTTCTCAGCAGGTCTGTCGAGAGGGTCAGGTGGAGTTGTGACCCTTAGCATAGGTCTTAGCATGCACCTGGTGATATACACTCCTCTGGTAACAGCCCCTAACCCTAACCAAACCCTTCCTCCAAGTCCAGATCTTTATATCCAATATCCGACAAGAATCTCCTCCCGCTATCCCGCCCTGGGCTGCTCTCTGGCCCCGAGGAGCACGGGCCCTTCTGACGGGTCACCTTACACAGGCAGGCATGTGTGAGGAATCAGCTTGCTCCACTTCCTCTGGTCACCAGGTGCCATTAGCTTTCCGCGTGCGCCTCCTGGGCGCACTTCACCCTAGCTTGCTGTGGACCAGTCTCCCATGGCCTCCGATTACCTGCAGCACACCCCGTGACTACAGTGGGGCTGGCTGCTTACTCTACCCCAGGGGCTGCTGGGCGGGAAGACTTTTTGGCTTCCTCCCCCAATGCTTTTGGCGTAGTTTCTGATAGAAGGCAGGTTCAATACGTTTCAGTTGGAATGTATATTCATGGTTACTAATTAATTATGAATAATTATCGCCTTTTTTTTTTTTTTTTTTTTTGGTTTTGGTTTTGGTTTTTCGAGACAGGGTTTCTCTGTGTAGCTCTGGCTGTCCTGGAACTCACTCTGTAGACCAGGCTGGCCTGGAACTCAGAAATCCGCCTGCCTCTGCCTCTGCCTCTGCCTCCCAAGTGCTGGGATTAAAGGCGTGCGCCACCACTGCCCGGCAATTACCGCTGTTTTTAAAGAACACCTCTCACAGATGTCTAATTCTCACCTCTCAATGCTCTGGCATACAATGACCAATGCTTTGAAATTCTACTTCAGTGTACCCCTCTATAGCCGCTTTCCCAGAGGATCATTTACGTGCGTGGTGTTCGCCACATTCATACAGTTATTTTCTGCATCTGAATCTATACCAGGGGCCTCTGCTGGCCTTGAGAATTCCCAGCTAGATGCACGAAAGCCACCTGACCCAAGGCCGAGACCATGCAGCGTCTTTCCCTAGGGTCCACTTATCTACATGGTTTCGGCTTCACCTGCTTCTTTTTGCCTTCTTAGTGTCTTGTTTCTGTACGTCTGTGATAACCACACTGCCTTTGACCAGACAGCGTGTACCATATAACTCAGAGGACACCAGGCTAAAGCTGAGACTGTGGGCGGAGCTGCTCGGCCCTACTGAGATCAGAAACAATTCAGTCCCTTGATTTCTGATCTGTAAGAAAACTATTAGGATCTTTGTGTTATTTTTGGTCCTACAAAAAACTGAATACATTTACTAACATAATTTTATTCATTTAATTCAAAATTAATATATATTAATTTAAAAAGACAAAAACCACTTACCTCAGGTGGTTTTCTACCTAGAAGAATGTAAGTAGCCATAACCTCATCATATTTCTGACTTACTAAGGCATCATTGATCTCATCTCTCGCAAAACCCATGGTGACCATAATGTCTAGGGAAAAAAGGAGAATTTTTCTTAAAGTGTATTGATTTAGTAAATGATCAGCAAAAAGAGATATGCCAATACTGTTAGGGAAAAACAGTTCTTAAAACACTTTTAACTATGAAATCTTTTGGATCATTAACCTACAGATAGAGTATGTTCATGCACTATACACTTGTCATTTTAAAAGATTGATTGAAAAAAAAAGATTGATTGGTTTTTATTAAGTGTTTTGTCTGCATGCATCTATGTACACTACATGACTTCCTGGTACCTATGGATGTGAGAGTAGAGCATCCGCCCCCTTGGACTGCAGTTACAGATGCTGTGAGCTACAATCTCAGTACTGGGAATTGAACCTGGGTCTCCTGTAACAGCAGCGAGAGCTCTTAACTGCTGAGCATTTCTCCAGCCTCCATTTCTATTTGTGTGTGTATGTGTGTGTGTGTGTGTGTGTGTGTGTGTGTGTGTGTATTTATGTCACAGATTTAATATATGAAACATACTTTTCGTATCTCTGGACGTTTCTGAGCTGGCTTGCTTTGCCCACACATGGTCGGCCTGTCTAACCTCACACAAAGCCCCGCCCGCTCTTCTTTCTCTCTCATCACAGCCTCAGCCACTCATGAAGAGGCAGACCCACATCTCAACCAAGAGCCTGCTTCCCTTCTCATCTGCAGTTCAGTTTTTCTCTTAAGGCTTGACTTCCACAGTGTTCCCACCACGTTCTTAATGAGGACTGGGGGCAGGGAGGGCTTGCTCTGAGTAGGAACAGGAGCAGAGGTGGAGAAGCAATGTCCCAGAGTGTGGAATGCGGTCCTGACCCCTGCTGTTTGTGCTAACAGTTACAGTGGTCACTCTTCCAGTGAGGGAGTGTAGAAAGAAAGAATTACAAATTTGTCTAATTTATTTAAATTTTTGTTACAGCTGCCAACAATTGAACAGGATCACAGATACACATGAGAACAAACTAAGGAAGTTGGATATTTTAGATTTTAAAGTCCCATGTAAACACTGCCGTGTTAGCGAACGGACTCCCAAGTGCAGCCATGGAGGGCCTCTTGTGGGATTTAAGTACTTACCAATTCTTTTTGTGTCACTGAGGTCAAGCTCAGGCTCAGAATATGGCTTTAGCTCTTCTTCTTCGTGTCCGACGTTCATCCACCGGTCTTTCATGATTTGCTAGGAGACAAACTCTAGGTCATGGCTGACGAATTACGACATTCAGCCCCCTCCTCAAATGTGAAGTGTACTGACTCATTCAACAAGAACCATATGACACTTTCAAATAAACTTACTCTATGTACCTTAATTATGGTCTAACAGGAGGTGTGGGTCTCTACTCGCCCATAATCTTATCACAACTATATTACCCACTTCTCACCAAAGGCAATGCACACATAATCCTCCTTTTACATTGCTTCAAAAAGAATATTTTCAAACTACAGTTTTGTTTTGTTTTTTTTGGTTTTTTGAGACAGGGTTTCTCTGTGTAGCTCTGGCTGTCCTGGAACTCACTCTGTAGACCAGGCTGGCCTCGAACTCAGAAATCCGCCTGCCTCTGCCTCCCAAGTGCTGGGATTACAGGCGTGCACCACCACGCCCGGCTTCAAACCACAAAGTTCTAACATTGAGAAACTGACTTTAACACACATACACAGACATAGACACACACTCACATATTAATCATATATATGATAAATAAAAAATATTTTTTCTGGTCATGTATTTATTTTAGAATCCCACACAGCAGAAAGAAGAGATCTTGGGGGATGGAAATCTAGACTAGTCTGTCCAGGTAACTAAAGAATTGGAAAAGATGGTGGTAAAAATTAAAGTCTAGAATCAGAAATCAGGTAGCCATCAAAGAGAAAGCAGGTATTGGTGTGAACTGCCCCACTCAAACAGCCTGATGCTGTGAACATTGTTGAAGGCAACCTGGTGGGGACAGTCCATAGAGAGAACAGTCAGGTGAGGAGAGAGTGTCCGGAATCTGTAGAGAAGACCTATAAAAAGGACGCTGCAAGCAACACCCTAAAACCTTACTACTGGCTGAGAAGCTGTTATACATAGAGGGGTGTTTTAAAAACAAGTTTACAGATCCTCCCCCCCATACCCCCCCACACTGTACAGCTTACTAACTGTAACTGGTACAGAGGGCTGGAGAGATGGTTAAGAGCCCTGGCTGTTCTTCTGGAGGACTCCATTTGATTCCCAGTACCCACAAGTGGCTTACAACCATCTCTGACTCCAGTTCTAGGGGATGCAGTGATGGCTGCCATGGGTGCCAGGCAAGCACATGCTGGACAGACATCCATGCAGGCAGAACATTCATGCACATACAAATAAAAATGAGGTTGCGGCCACATCTGCTGCCACTCGGGCTCTGCCATCCGGGTCCTGGTGTCACAGGGCACTTTGGAGAGCAGATAGGTGCGTGCATAAGCTGAGACACCCTGGCCTCAGTCACTGTCCTAACCTCCTGTGGTGGTTTGAACAGGTGTGACCTCCATAGACTGCTTGTCCATAGGGAGGTGTAGCCTTGCTGGAGTAGGTGTGGCCTTGCTGGAGGAAGTGTGTCACTTTGGAGCCGGGCTCTCCTCATGCTACATCCAGAGTGAGACAGTCCCCTTCTACTGCGATGAGATCCAGATGCAGAACTCTCAGCTCTGTCTCCAGGACCATGTTTACCTGCACACGGCCATTCTTCCCACCACGATAATGCACTAAACCTCTGAAATCGTAAGCCAGCCCCAATTAAATGTTTTCCTTTATAAGGGTTGCCTTGGTCATGGTGCTTCTTCACAGTGATAAGACCCAAACTAAGACATCTCCTAACCCACTGTCTGCAGCAGTATATCCCTTGGCTGTGGGCATCGGAAAGGGCCACAAAGTGACAAAGGCTGGGAGGGGCCGAGCAACTGGCTACTCAGTTGTAGAGGCTGGCCGCGGGCCGCACCTCCTCCTCAGAGGTTGGGTCTGTGGGCTTAAACCATGAGGTCTGGATCGTTTTCATTCTTTTAATGTCAAGAATGAAAGAATAGACATCTGGCTAGCTATTCTAGTCAACATTTAAGTCGGTAAATTAGTCATCTTTGAGGGAAGCAGTGATCTTGTCAGGAGCCCACAGAGGGGGTGAGCACTGTCTCCCAGGTGACTTTGTCCCTACTACTCTGCCCCATGAACTGCTGCGACACCTCTGGGAATGTTAGTGACATGCAGCTGAAGGGGCTTCTTGACACGGTGGATCCCACCAACACCTCTAGCCTCTCACAGCCTCCCACAAACACACATAGATATGATTTAAGTAAATCTTTAAAAAAAAAAAAGTTGAACCCAGAGCAGGTCCGGGAGAGGGTGACGTCCTCCGGAAGTCCCAGCCCTTCAGAACTGAGGAGTCAGTGCTTTTCCATCCTGAGAGATCACACACTTTTCTCAGTAAGCTGAGGACTGGTAACCCAAGAATGGGCTCACTGCAGATGGCGCTGTAAGCACACCTTTTCTCCCTCCACCACCACCCCTCCCGCCCCCCGGAAAAACACAAAACACCTGAGCTAAAAGTCAATCACATCTAGGAGCTTCTCTGAGTTCCCTGTGTTCCAATGCAAGAAGACTTCAAAAGCCAAGGCAGGAATGAGTACTGAATCTCTGAAATTCTCTTAGTATAGGCCAAAATATTCCTACAGACAGATGAAGAAGCTTCAATGAAGGAATGTCTTAGATTAAAAGCACTTTTCTAAGGTCAGCTCTGAGACCCTCTGTAGCTCTAGTTCTAGGGGATTTATCACCCTCTTCTGGCCTCTGAGGGTACTGCATGTACGTAATTCATAAACATATAGGCAAACACTAATACACAAAGACAAACAAGCAAACAAGAAAGTAAACACCCCAAAACTTAAAATACCAAATAAAACCCAGACTGGAAAAGATTACCAGTTATCTTAATTACAGTGTAAGAAAGGATCTGGGTTACAAGAACCTCTGCTGGTTCTGTCACAGGCCATGTAAACCTGTGCTGTATAGAATGTGTGGGCCACAGCTGTGTGCTAAGCGGACAGCACCTGCCCCGAATGCTCTACTCACGTATCTGTAAATTTCTGTTCTCAAGTTTTTATTTGGTTTCACATGATTTCAGATAGTAAAAAATTAACTGGGTTAGAATTTTCAGTCATTTTCAGCCTTCAAATATCTAGACAGCCAGATGTTGGTTGAACATAAAGGTTTCTTGTTTTAGACCAGGTACTTTCTGACAAAGACTAGGTTTATCCTCTTCAAAAGTTAATTTTGTCTCCATTGTGTCAGTTTTAACAGCTCACCAAAGAACCAAGAAGAAATAAACCTTTGGAGAACCCCGGCTCCGCGACATCTAGACTGCATCTGAGAGTACACCCAGATCACAGCACACTCACCTCCAGGCTGCCCCTCTTTATGGGGTTCAGCACTAAAAGTTTCTTCAGGAGATTCTCACAGTCCGTGGACATGTAGAAGGGAATGCGGTACTTCCCTCGAAGGACTCGCTCCCGCAGTTCCTTTAACAGAGAAGGGAGGTATTTGTTAAGTAGTGATTGACATTATAGCTCCTGCGGAAAAGGACTTCAGCACCAAACGGGCATATACCTTTAGATTCTGGCCGTCAAAGGGCAGCGAGCCACTGACCAGCGTGTAGAGAATGACGCCCAGACTCCACACATCCACTTCCGGCCCATCGTACTTCTTGCCTTGGAAAAGCTCAGGGGCAGCATAAGGCGGGCTTCCACAGAATGTGTCCAATTTGTTCCCCACTGTGAATTCATTGCTAAAACCAAAGTCAGCAATTTTAATATTCATATCAGCATCAAGGAGAAGGTTTTCAGCCTAAGAGGAAAATAATAAAAAGGACAATGTAAAAAGTGTACACAAAATAAAAATGCTATACCTGTTTCAGCTTCTAAACTCACTTGTGCATGCCTCTCACTTTAAAATGTAACATTGAATTTTGCAGTGCATAACTGTCCAAACATCTGTGGAAGTCTAAATTTAGACACTCAGAAAGAAAAGCTCATAGGGGCTTTAAACACATCCCCCCCAAGTTTATTTTAAATGTTTTTAACTTTATGGTAAGAGGCATCTTGGAACTGTACCTTAACAGGACCAGATCTAAGGAAGACATACTGAAATCACCGCTTCGCCTCAGACTTAAGCCAAGATTAGCCAGGGGAGCACTGTGCTAGCAGAGGGAGCTGATAGCTGACAGGCTCCAGGCTCTCTCTAAATTGCCTGCCGTGGGCTCTCCAGTCCCCTTACTTTTCCTATAGAATGCTTCCTCAACGAAGTCCTCTTTAGTGAAAGGAAACAAACTGGAACAGTTTGGCTCCCACAGACTTTATTTTCAGCAATGCCTGCTGTTCTAAAAGTAGAGTCCTGTCTAGAGTCACGTTCTGTAGGAAGCAAAGACTCTGCTCCCATGTTTGAGAGGCTCTTCCTAAAATTCTAAAACAATCACCCAAAGATAAAAATGGAAATGTCTTCTATAAACACAAGCAACTTAACAAGCATTTGCTTTGTGCATGCTTCATTTCAAATTCTATTTTCAACTGATGAATAAATAGACCAATAAAGTTACAGGTTGGTTTGTAGACATTCTCGGCCAGAGTCCACAAAGGAGGAAACTGACCGTACGCTTCGCCGGAGGGCCTGCTGTGTGTCTCCCGCCTCCAGGCCTCCGCCCTTTCCTTTTCCCTTACTGGTGTTCTAGCTTATCCCATACTTGTGAAAAAGCCTTACTACAACAGTGGTGGCTAGTGTCAACTGTCAACTTGTCAGAGATAAGAGTCACTTGGGGAGGCCCATGGGGACACTGGCCCAGGCCATGCACATGCCTATAATCTCAGCCTGGGGACCTAAGGCAGGAGATTGCAGGTTCCAGGTCAGTCTGAGCTAGCCACACAGTAAGATCCTGTCTCAAAACCCCAAACCCAAACCCAAGCCAAAGCCTCCCAACCCCTTACCCCCTAATCACCCCACCCCTGCCAAAAACAAACAAACAAACAAACAACAACAACAACAAAACAGAAGACAGAGAAACCTAAAACCCAACCAACTAGTCAACAAATAAAAGTGGATATACATACTATGAAAATGAACAAATCTGCGAGAGTCCCATTAATTCAACACTTACTACCTGAGCAACAACAACAACAACAACAACAAATGCCTTCCTGATATAAGGGCCCAAGTCTTCTTGGCTATCTGTAGTAGGGTTGACACACCTAGTTTCTCCAGAAACTTCTCAAGCAGTGGTTCTTACCCTACAGTCCTTTAATACAGTTCCTCATGCTGTGGTGACCCCCAACCATAAAATTATTTTCATTGCAACTCCTAACTGTAATTTTGCTACTGCATGGATCCTAATGTAAATATATGATGTGCAGGATATCTGATATGTGACCCCTGTGAAAGGGTCATTTGACCTCCAAAGGGGTGACAACTCACAGGCTGAGCACTGCTGGTCTAGATGGAAATCTAAGTAACCACATCGCTTCCAGAGACCAGGACGCAGGGCTGAGGCCTCTGTCCAGGGATATATGGGACTCTCTCTCCCCTGGACTGGACTGAACACACAGTTGTTGAACATGATTTTTTTTTTTAAATGAAAATGAGCTGTTGAGCCATGAATCAAACAAAGGAAAAGGGTAACCAGCCATCCTTTTTTGTTGTAGAAATGATTTCCCCCTAAACCTCCCGAGAGAAGAACAGCTACACAAGCATCTGGAGCAGTAAACATGCCAGGAGAATGGAACCAGAACACAGAATTCGATTTCTGACCACTGTGTAAGGCAGGACATTAAGTAGAATCCAAGTGTGATGCCAATGGATAAAAGTAATAAGAAAAGTTAAAAGAAGTAAGATGTTGGAGAATGGAGAAGACAGGAAAAATACAAGCGACAGAAACACTTAAGCTCTCGAGGCTCGTCTGACCAGAACCATTCCTACTATACATATTATTCTCATCTCATTCTCATGTGCTTGCTGAATCCAGTGCCTCATAAGCTATGGTGACAATTCACCAAAAATCACCCCATCAAGTGCCATGGAGTCAGGATGGGGAAATCGAAGAAGCAGTCCTAATTATATTATGACTCATTTTAAGTGTGTGTCTAACAATATGGTGTATGCGCCTGCGTGGAGGCCAGAGGAGGACATCCAGCATCCTACTGTCTCACCTCTGCTTCATTCCCTTAAGACAGAATCCGTCTCTGAACCTGGCGTTGCTGTCTGAGCGAGGCGGGCAGCCAGTGAGCTCTCATGGGCATGCACAGCCCTACCAGGTTTTTCCTAGGGAAGTGCTGGGGATTTGAACTCAGGTCTTCATGCTTACACAGCAAGTGCCCTTCTCCCCAGCCTCCTTATTATTATATATTTTCATAATTAAGATTTTAATTTTAAAAGCAGCAGCTTACCTTAAGATCACGGTGAACAATGCATTTTTGATGACAATACTGTACGGCAGATACAATCTGAAAGAAATATTTGGATAAAAAGTCAAAATTATTTTTGGTTAAATATTTGATTTTAATATTTATCATTTTCAATTTGTATAAAGTACTGACTAAAAAAATAATAGTAATTTCATGATTCTTTTATAAAACTATGCTTATTAAAGAGATAAAACTTTCAAATGTAGGAAGTAATATTCTTTTGGGAAAATACTACCATTTTTTTCTTGGTCAACATCTATGGAAATTCCTTAAATTTCTCTGTTTACATGACCCAAAGTCTATCATCTGTAGTTTAGAACAAGGGCTGACTACAGTGCTGGCACATGTAGACTAGCATTCAAGATGGCTGTCTGGAGTGACAGCAAAGTCATCTAGGATTACATCACATCTGCTCAGGTATATCCCTTAACTTACCAAGATTTAATCGGTCGGCTGGGTGGTGGCAGCATACACCTTTAATCCCAGCACTTGGGAGGCAGAGGCAGGCAGATTTCTGAGCTCTAGGCCAGCCTGGTCTACAGAGTGAGTTCCAGGACAGCCAGGGCTACACAGAGAAACCCTGTTTCGGAAAAAAAAAACAAAAAACAAAAAACAAAAAACAAAAAAAAGGGAAAGAAAAAAAAGAACTAATCCGTCAGTATTTAACAACATCTTATATTTTCTGATTAAATATAAAGAAATAGTAAAAAAAAAAAAAAAGCTAACCCTCAAAAAGAAAACAAATAATCAAAAGATGAGATACAAGATCATCTTACACTTGCCCCTAATTCTGCTGGACAAAGTACTGTGCAGTACACACACATTTTGCAGCCATAGCCTTTTTTTTTTTAAGATTTATTTATTTTATGTATATGAGTATACCATGGTTATCTTCAGACACACTACAAGAGGGTATCAGATCCCACTACAGATGGTTGTGAGCCACTATGTGGTTGATGGGAATTGAACTTAAGACCTCTAGAAGAGCTGTCAGTGCTCTTAACTGCCGAGCCATCCCTCCAGCCCTGTAGCCATAGCCTTTAATTAGTGTGTGGGACTGTGAGGTAAAGGCCAGGTAGGGAAGTGTCCAACAATGCAAAGGCCTCAGATATAAATAAGCAATAGATTCTAGATTCTGTAAAAGAACCCAACAGCAATAGGTATGGAGCTGCTCTGCATGTGTAATTATAACTGGTGCCTCAAAGGATGATCATTTTAGCACAGAGCTGTGGGGTCGGTTAGATGTGAATCCAGTGTGGATGCAGGTGTGCCATTCGCAGACGCAGACAGAAGAGGGATCTCCGCAGTCTAACAGTGGAACGAAGTCCACCGTGCTGCCGGGATGAAGGGAAGGATCCACAGCACAGTCAAAGTGGCGTTCCAGTGTTGGAAAGTTATCCACATGTATGTCAAATGGCTCCAGGAGCAGACGTGGATTTAAGAAACAAAACCACCAACACACAACAAATAAATCCCTCAATGAAATTCCCTTTGATCAAGCCAGGTTACTGAGTACCTGCTGTGTGCCTGTCCCGGGGAGAACAAACACAGACACTACAGAGCTTACAGTCTCACTAAGAGGGGAGAATCACAGATGCAGAGGTGCAGGGAAGCGAGGGGCTACGGAAAGCATGACTGCCATCAGAAATGCTTCCTAGAGGAGGTGCCACTGGCTGAGGGCGTCCCTGCAGGATGGGAGCAGTGGGATCGTTGGCATGGGAGGATGGGGGTAAAATGGTGAGCGGTGTCCTGGAGGACAGGAACAGTGACATCATGTGCCATGGGAGGATGGGGTAAAATGGTGAGCGGTGTCCTGGAGGGCAGGAACAGTGACATCATGTGCCATGGGAGGATGGGGTAAAGCCAGGCGCGGTGTTAATGACGAGGGAGGAGAAGATTCACAGAGCTGACAGAGTCAGGCTTTCTGAGACAGCTTGGTAGACGACTCTGGAGTCCATAAGAGCACACACTGCACAGGCACTACATGTTTGGGGCAGCATGGCAATGCTGTGAGCATCTTCAGTACGAGACCCTACACACAGCAGAACAGAAGAGTCAGCACTGTAAGATTCTGGAGCACTGTGCTTTAAAGGTTCTAACAGTTGACTTTCACTATATTATGTCTATAAGTCACGAGATATATCTGCACATACAGTTTTCTGGCTATACTCTATAGGTAACAGTGCTCAGAGGACCAGGCTCCTTTTCTTTGGGGAGACAGAAATTTGCTGGTAACAGTGCTGTCTTGTATGGGTCACGTACTTGTATGCTACAGTGTCTGGCTACCAAGAGTTACCAGAGGCCACGAGTTCAGACCTGACAGGACCGTCTCTATACAACCAGTTCCTAGACATTTCTGGAATAAGAATCTTGCTGAGCTCCAAAGCTTTGCCAATAGACACTAACATGAGAGAACGCTCCATGAAGCATGTGTTCTTCCCCCAGAGCATGACCTCTGAGCTAGTGTCCAGGAGGGCCATTTGCAGTGTCACACACTTGCCAACAAGGGGCCATGTCAGACATGGAAGAGGCTGTGGTTTCTGACTCACCACATAAGCTGTCACTCATAAGCCCATGTGCCATCGCACTGGCCTACAGCAGAATCTGCCACCTGAGAACGCCCCCACAAGCAGGACACAGGGACTTCTCTGTGACCCTTCCATTGTCGACCTTGAGAACAGGTTTCTAAGCAGGCCTGCACTGCCCTTCAGGCTCCAAGTGTATTACGGAATAGCTTTGCAATGATTTATAAATCGGTCAGGAATTCCTCTTCTCTAAGTAGTAGCCTTGACCCTGGAATCAATATTATAAATTTTTTTTTTTGAGACAGGGTTTCTCTGTGTAGCCCTGGCTGTCCTGGAACTCACTCTGTAGACCAGGCTGATTTTAAAAATAAGATTTATTTTCATTTTATATAAGTAGGTCTTTTGTCTGCATTTATGTCTGTGCGCCATATATGTACAATGCTCATAGAGGCCAGAAAAGGGCATGGGGTACCCTGGAACTGGAAGTTTGGATGCTTGTGAGCTACCATGTGGGGGCAGGGAATTGAACTGGGTCCTCTAGAAGCAGGAAGCACTTTCACTGCATAGCCACCTCTGCAGCTCCAATACTCTCTCTCTCTCTCTCTCTCTCTCTCTCTCTCTCTCTGTGTGTGTGTGTGTGTGTGTGTGTATGCGTGCGCGTGCATGTGTGTATGTAATGCAGAGACATTGTACTCGCAATGGTTGCTAAAATGATCTTAAACTGTGTATTGTCTTTAGTATACCAAATAGTAAGGTCAAGGGCATGAATCTATATATTCTTGTTAATGTAGTACATTCTTTTACCATTTATGTAAAAAATCATAAACACAAGTGTATGTGTGTGCATATTCTGGGGGTGGGCTAGAGCTCCAGATTTTAACCTAAACTCTATACTGTTTCCATTAACCACGCTGGCTGACTGCACACTTTCACAACACAAAACCTCTTCACCCAGTACAACTTTCTATACTTGCTATGTTTTTAGCAAGTAAGTGAATCCAGCAGGCTACAAAGACAAAGGGTAAGTGAAAATCATCCCAAAGGGAACATTCATCAACAACTGGAATTTTCTTGCTTGTCTGCTGCTAACACCAATCGACAAGGAGGGAGATAATTGCAGTGCTTGACCAGAGGGCACGAAGCTCCCCCCAGGATAGGAAAGAATTTAACGGAAGGGGCTGAACACAGCCCGGGCTCTTACTGCTGCTCTTCCCATTACAGCTGTTTCCACAGTTACTGTTGTTTGTTTTGCTTTTTAAGGACAAGCAAGCAAAGCTCACTGAGCAGAGTGACAGCTCCGTACACCAGGGAGGGTCTTAAAGATTCTCTGTCCTGAATCCACTATTTTTGTGTGCACTTAGTGTATGAGGTTGCAGCGAGCTCCTGAGTGTGACGTGTGTTGAGGTTGAGGACAGCTTTCAGGAGAGGGCTCTGCTCCTACTCTAAGAGGGTCCTGAGGACTGCACTCAGGTTGCTGGTCTTGGTGGTGAGTGCCTTTGCTCCCTGAGCCATGCCATAGGCCCCCACCTACTAAGAACAACTATAGGAACCTACCCGAATAACTTAGAAAGCAATGCCACTACACAATCACTGTGGAAGGTCAGGTCAAAAAGTGAAGCAGGCTGTCTTCCCTCTCAAAGATGAGGACTATTCATGAGTTAGCCTCCATGAACCGTGGCTCAAACAGACTGTTTACAGAATATCTTCAACTGCAGAATCTGTGTAGTGTTCACAGATGAAGAGCTAAACTACTTTAAAATAAAAATTCTTCAACCACTAAGGGCAAGTCTAGGAGATAATACATCGCTGAAGCTTTACTTCAGTATATTTTATGGACAATTCACAATTCATTAGTCATTTCTATGTAATTTATAAAGCATACCTAATTTTTTCTGCCTAGTTGACCAACAACAGATTAGTGGCTAATAAAAATTTGCTATATAAAAATGGAATATTAACATTAAAAATGATAACATTTACAAGGAAATGGATGTATAAAATTAAGTGAGGTCCCACAATCTAAGGAGACCGCACGTGTTCTCCCTCATATTCTAGATCTATGTGTATATGTGATATATGCACATATGTAAACAAATGTACCTGTGGCCATAAAGTGAAAAGAGAAGGAGAAAGGCTGAACATAAGGAGATGAGGAAGGACTGGGCGCAGCTCAGGACACGGGTCCTGAGGGAAGCAAAGAAAACCTTCTCTAGTTCTAGTACCAGGAAGGCTTCGTTTTTGGTGGTGGATAAGTATATAAGATATATCCAGTAGTGACAGTGTAAAGTGCAGTGTGAGGCCTCAGGGCGTCAGTCCTGACGGCTCCTCTAACCTGACAGAACTTCACTGAGATGACTAGACTTTCGGCCCAGTTAACTTTGGTGTGCAATTTTTTTATTATTCAAGGTTTTTTTCCTAAAAAAAAATTGTAAAATTTTTTTTAAATACTAGTTGCACATGGTTATTTTAAAAATTTTTTACAAGTGAATTGTAAAAAAAGAAAAGTATATTAATGCAGTTGCAAAAAGTAAGAGTAAAGTTCTAAAAGAATGCCCTTCCCCCCCTTTGCCCTTTCCACAGTAAGTCACCACGACGCCACACTGGAAGCGTGAGAGTGTGGGCTTCCCATCTCTGTGTCCTGTCACGCCCGCATCCTCCTCACACAGACGGCTAGACAAAACTGAGCATATTCTCTGAGTGAATTCAAGTGGGTTTAAACTTCTATATATCGACTCCTAGAAGAGGACAGCACGGTACTGCACGTGCAAGGCCGGCAGGACTTGAGAACAGTTCCTGGGCTGAGCATTTCTTCTGCCTCAATCCGGTCTGAGATGTTAAGACTCAAAGGTAAACACTGACTCTAATGTAGAAAATGTTACCATTCATGGATATTTTAAAATAACCACGTGCAACTCCTATTTTAAGGTGAAATTCTGGAAAATGGGTTTCTGTTCTAGGAATTTTCCATTCTTCAACAGTGGAAGAAAGAGATCTTCTTTTAAAATTCCCACGTACTCTCAAAGTTGTCTGAGATACAACCCATTGCACGTCACTAAGGACATCGGCGAGCAGAGGCGAGGCACTTTCCATACCTGCCTGAATTTGGCACGGGCCTCTTTCTCTTTCATTCTTCCGTGGGCAACCAAGTAATCAAAGACTTCACCTGAATCGGGAGACAAAGCAGGCAGTAAACACACACTGATTAACAATGCACGCAACGCCAAGTTTTGGCTTTTCTTTTCAGGAATCACTTGGTCCACCATTTTCTGCTGTTTATACAAGTCATAAACTAACACAGAAATAGGAAATGAATTACATGTGGGATTGAGAATCTGTAGCAATATATGACTTACAAAAACTCTTCTTAAATAACCAAGAAAATGCATTCTCTACTTCCAAAGTTACATGGAATAGTCAACTCTTTTGTACCCATTCTAATGAAAGGAAGCCACAGGGCAGTGCAGTCACATTTGGCTTTTGTGTGTAGACTCCATTACACAGCAGTCACAGCATTCTCTTAAATTCCAACACAGAGCCTGGTCCGACTCTGTCCGTCCTTCCTGTATGGTGAGTTGTCATGGTGTACTCTGTGTACTATGAGTGTGCCTCTGCTCTCTCAAGTCCTCAACCATCTTGGCAGTTACCCACAAATGACACGGCAGCCCACTGTCACGCTCGGGTTGGGGCTGCCCAATATGACCTGCTGGCTGCCCCAGCCCCATCACAGCTGCACCACGTATGCATGTGCATCTTCATCTCCATGACAGAGCAGTGCACATGCAACACATGTGTGCAGAGCTCAGTAACAGCACATTTTCTATTGAACCTTTGCATCTATATCTCCATATGCTTTATATCTCTCTGTAGCCCTAATCATTTAGAAAAGTTAATCTTAAGTTAAAATCTTGAAATATTTCCTCAATATGTTACAGAGAGACTTATTTTCTATGACCTTATCAGCTGCAAAATGCAGATACACATGTAGATTAAAACCTTACAGGATAGCTTAAAATGTCTTACCCAGTAGAGCAAAGTTACAGTCTCAGGGTTCAGGATCCGACCATTAGGAATATACCCTGGTGTCACACCCCCCCCCATACTTAGTTGGTACTTAATAACGAGGGACTTTAGCAAGACTTCTTGTTTGTTTTTTTGAGACAGGGTTTCTCTGTATTTACAAGGCTGTCCTGGAATTTACTCTATAGACCAGGCTGGCCTCAAACTCAGAAATCCACCTGCCTCTGCCTCCCAAGTGTTGGGATTAAAGGTATGTGCCATCACTGCCCAGCTTAGGAAGACGTTTTAACTCTATAGAGTCTGTTTCTAACCAGCGTCTGATTAGATGCTGTGAGGATTGTATGAAACAATGCATGCACCTGGTGCAGTGGCAATGTAGTGAGGACTCTATAAGTGACACTGTATTTAAGTACACAGATATATGGCATTTATGCATATGAACCCTCGCATGAAAGTACACCATGAACAATCAAATCTGTAATGGCTGTATGCTAATGAAACCAACACGTCTACTATGTGGGACACAGCGTTTTATGAAGCATTGAGTGACTTACAGTGGGACAGTGAGAACAAGGAATGAAGGCGTGGCCGAGCTGGCTGTCAGAGCAGCTGCTTCTGGATGTGTGTTCAGGGGTAGCTCCGCTCACCTGCTGCAGCAGACTCTGACAAGGCATGCCTCTGCCTTTCCCTTCACATTGTTTGCCAAGCTCTGCTTCACCAGCTAGAATGGGATCCTGACAGCCAACTATCTTTGCTTTCCTGACCTTCTCAGCTAGAGAACTACCCTCTAAGCATTTATAAGTATTATTTACATGAACAAGAGGAAGAATAATGCTGTGTCCCAGGAGACCCACACCTGCTGTAACATGCTTCTCTCAATCAGCCATGATTCACACCCCAGAAGCAGCCCAGCTTTGAGATCACTGGAGAGCCTTGCTCTGTCACTAGTCACCCAGAGCCTGGGCAAAGTGGCCATAGCTGAAACTATTTGGAGACTGCAGAGAAAAAAAAATCAGTGCTTTATTTCTTTGACTTGCCTTGACAGCAATAGATTTTAAAAAGTCAAGAAAAAGATCCTAGATATGTTGCCAAAGAAAATGGTTATTTTTAACTAAATCATGACTTTGTGAGAAATAGTAATAATAATAATAATAATAATAATAATAATAATAATAATAATAATAATCTCCTCTCCTGGGATCAGAACAGTATCAAGGGCCAGCAGGTTGGACTGATTGGTAGTCTCCCTGTCTCTCACTCTCTCTCAACATATAAATAAGGAGCCGATCTCTCTGCACAGCTGCTCACTGCCCCTCCAGATGTGGCCCTCCTCCTCAGCACCACTACAGAGTAAACTGTATGTGCTGTCACAGCTGAATCAGCTCATACATGCAGAGCCTGTGGCAGACCTTTATAGAAGCCAAAAGGCACCCCTGGGCTTTTAGAGACCCACCATTTCTTATATCAAAGCACATCTAAGCCCTTTCTCTAAATTTTGGATCACTGTAATGTAGAAAAACAAACCAACATAGCACACAAGTTTACAGAAATGAAAGTACTATTCAGAGCTCCTATCCCATTTGTAGGGGAATACAGCTAAAGGGCAGAAACCAAGTCATTATGTAGGCTCCCAGCACATCAGCAATGTACACTGCCTGGCCAGGAGGGAGCTCTGTGGGAGAGCACCTGCCTAGGACAGCGCCTTTCCTCAGTCCCCAACAACGCAAAAGATAGACAAATGAACAAGCCCAGAAACAAATGGAAGACCCACACTGGAATATTTGCTCAGCAGAAAAAAGGTTTGGAGAAAGCAAATTTACTAAAACATTTAATATGCAAAACAACTTAAAAAGCAATTACACATGGTCAGTATTTAAAATAAACATTTATAAATCCGAGAAGCGATGTAAGTGTGTTGCCTGGACAAAACAAATCCTTCTCATTCCAGTTCACACAAAGTGCATCGCAACCCACCTGCTGACTTCACACACAAAGGCTCCTTACAAAGCTCCATGCATCACTTTCCTATCAATCAGTAAAAACCTAGTGAATCAGTAAAATAATCCCAGTTTCCTTATTTTTCAACTGCTACATCTTCTGTACTTTTAATGCTTGTCCTTTAACTATTTTGTATTTAGTTTTTCAGTGATGTAATTTCATAAAATGTAAACACCCTGATGAGTCAAGGAGTCAAGTGTCTCTCACTTAAGCAAAGTGCAGGAGATAAAAGTCACTTTCCATTATTCAATCAACATTACCAACATTAGTCTTCTTGTGACCCTGTAACCGTCAAAGTCTGTGCTGTATTCAGTATTACACATGGACTCCGACCCCTTCCATCGACTCAGCCATAACTACAGATCCAGTTACTTAACTCCACAGTCGTCCGTGAGTTACCTTGGTAATGTATGTGTACGGAAGATCTGCCACATGAGTAGTCAGTTAAGTAAACATCTGACCTAGAGCGTGCTTTCACCATACACTGTCTTAAATCCATTCTGCATTTGGGATTTTTTGCTTATAGCCAAAGGCTACAAATCAAATGTTATTTTAATATTTAAATAACCAAATCAAAACACTCAAAAGATGCCAAAGCAAATTTTAAAAATCCCTATGTAATTTTTAAATAAGCCAAATTTAAGCCTATTTATACTGTAGGCTCAGCAGGTCTTAAAAGCAAACACTGAATTTTCATGAAGAAGTCATTAAAGGATTTTAGTAAACTACAGATTGCGATGAAGACATAAACATTCCAGTGAACCCCCAGGGACCACTGACCCCGTGTCCATCAAAGAGGACATGCTCTCCAGACCCACTCATTCTTACCCCCACTCGCGTACTCCATGACTAAGTAGAGAGTCTTCTCTGTTTCGATAACTTCAAACAGTTTCACTGAAAAAGAGGAAATATAACTGTAACTGACAGCATAAAATGGGTGTTCTTTCTGCAACCATAGGCAACAGTAAATAGAATATTAGAATACTTGCTAAACTGAGTAATTCTAACTTTGCAATAAAAGTCACGTGAGAGTCATTTCTCCTATGTAAGGAAACTACTTACACCTTACCACAAAATGATCTGCAGTGTTTGAGATGAAAAAGTCATAAAAAGAAGAGTATTTTAGCACATGCCTTTAATCCCAGCACTTCGGAGGCAAAGGCAAGTGGATTTCTGTGAGTTTCAGGCCAGCCAGGGTTATAGAACTTGTCTCAAAAAAGCAAAAAATGACAACAAGGGATGGGGTGGGGTCTTAAAGTCAGGAAGACAGGATCCGAATGAAGCTTAGATAGTGCAACAATAAGATAATACAATGTGTTTGTGTTTGGTTAAAAAAAAAAGCAAAACTTATGTTCATGTGATATTAAAAATAACTTCGAGTAAATATAGAATTGACTAACACAGTGGAGACTATTCACCAGGAATAATCACATTAATGGCTACATACAGAGAAAACCTTTAAAGCTGCAAGAGGGAATGTTTATAAGTAGATTAAAAATAATCATTTTTACTATTTAGTATCAAGTGATTTTATATAGTATATTTGATCAATAAGTTTATTTGTAAAAGGGACAAAATCAAGACTTAGCAAAACAATTTAGTAAAACTGAAATTAGTACCTAATTTACTTCAAATTACAACATAATTTTGCCTATCAAAAGTACATTAAAGGCAAGTGTTTATTGGCAAAGCATATGCCCCCTTCTCTCCCCTAGCGAGTGGCAGGCATTCTAATTTAACAAGGACAGTCTGTGTGCAGAAGCCCAGCTGTACTGCCGTGTGATGTCAAGCAGGAGAGGGGGCAGCAGAGGTCAGCTGCCGGCCTCCAGGACCGCGCCACTGCCCCGAGAGTCACCTTCACCTTCTTCTCTTTAGAGAGAGCAACAGTGAAACCGCACACATTCAAAGAGCAATCCATGCAGGGAAGCGCCCTGTCATGGCTTGTATGTGTAGGCTCCATACCTATGTTAGGATGGTTCAGTATCTTCATTATCCGTACTTCTCGGAACAACTGTTAAAAAAGATAAGACATATTCCTGTTTAAAGGACCAAAACACTCAAGCAGACACCAACTGTTCTTCCATTTAATAACAATCATTTGCTTACAAGGCTGTCGATTCTGGCAGAGAACCTAAGCAGAGGTCTGCTTCCTGGTTCTACCCTTGCGTACTGAGCAATGCAGCTCAGCCCTCCATATTAACTTCATGGAGGCCTGGCTTCTCAGAGAGCCCTGACGAGATGGACTGCTTGGCATGTGAAGCGATCAGTAAGGAGAGTCACACTTTCCTCAGGCACTTTTCAGGAGCAGAAGCAGAAGAGACAGAGGAAGTGGCAGTGAGGCCACAGCGTGAGGGCTAGCCATGGAAACCTGCTGCCTGGGTCAGGTTCCTCCACATCACCCCCTTTGGCTGACCCAACACTTTGTGAAAGGTTCAGACACCCTTTTAAGTAGACTAGCAGAGTATTATCAAATAACAATAAAGTAGACAAGTGCGGTGGGACATGCCGCCCCCCCCCCAATCCAAAACATGAGACTGAGGCAAGGGGGTGGGGGGTTCGAGATAAGCCTGGCTATAGACTCTGTCTTGAAACATGGGGGAGAAGAGGAAGATGAGGAGGAAGAGAAGGGGGAGGGCTATTCTAAAAGATTTATTTAGTTTTGAGTTTGAGGCCAGTCTGGTTTACAGAGCAGGTTCCAGGACAGCCAGGGCTACACAGAGAAACACTCTCATGAAAAACAAAAACAAACAGACAGATACATTTATTTTTTATTTTGTGTGTGTTTTGCCTGCATGTATGCACAGCACGACACGTGTCTAGAGGCCACAGATGGCATCAGATCCTATGGACCTAGAGTCACAGGTGGTTGGGGTCACTGTGTGGGTGCTGGGAACTGAACTCAGGTATACTGAAGAGCAGCCAGTACTCTTAACCACTAAACCTTCTCTCCAGCTCTAAGAGGAGGACTATTAAGCATGGTAAACAAAACAAAATAACATGAGTGTTAAATATTATCTCCCTTAACTTTAAAACACTACACGGACAATTTTTCAAAAGTACCATTTGTCAGGCCAGTGGTATGGTCACAGTGGGTAAGAGTGCCTGCTATCAGTTCTGATGACCTGAGTTCAGTCTTTGTTACCCACATGGTAAAAGGAGAGACTTACTTTTACAAGGTGACTTCCATGAACACACCATGACACTTATGAACATACATACAAATAAATGTTAAAAACACATGAAATTAAAAAAGAGCATGGTTTGGTATTTTCTCCTTTATGTTGTTTGCATAAATGTTAGTCAAAATCAAAATCAAAATCAAGTATTTGTTAAAAAAAAGAACCAAAAATTGGCAACGTAAAATAAATCTGTTAAGACATGTTTTGTCAGAATAAAATCTAAAATTAGCGTAACCATGAGCGATGTTTCTGTAATGATCTATTAAAGCCTAAGAGAGCGTGAAAAGATGTTCAACATAATTAGTCATTAGGGGAATAAAGTCACATCTACAGTGAGAGCAGCTGACACTCGTTTGGATGACCACTGTCACTAAAACAGGACAGAACAAAGCTGCAGGAAGGGGAGCGGTCAGAAGCTCACTCCTGCGGGTGGAGTGAGCGTCAGCTGAGAGGGTGCTATGGAAAAGGCACGCACACCCGCACACCCAGAACGGTATTCCTACAGGAGCCAAGGAAGACTCGCCATGCGGTCCACAGCCGTGCGCCCGAGAACTGAGAGCAAGGGCTCACACGGGTGAGCGGATACGTGAGAAGACGGAAGGAAGTCAGCACAGAGCACAGAAGAGACTTAAGGGACCACACAGACCAAACCGGACATCAACAGTGATTGAAATGACACATTTTAGTTTGTGGTCACATCACATAACAACAAAACGAAATACAATACAAATACATCCCAAATGAAAAACCACTTAGGTTTAGATGGGGAAAAAAAGCTTGTCTTAGTTATCTTTAGTTATTCCTACACAAGATCAAGAAAGTATGAAACCCTGTGGTGTGTGTGTCTCTGCGTGTGTATGAACATATAAGCCACACATTTTCATTTAAATTCATTTTTAAAAGTCTATAATACTTAACGTTTAATAATTAAAAGTTATATGTGAGTAATAGGACCTGTGTGCGAGTTCACTGTGTTCAGACTGTGCCTGCCTGATGGCCCTGACGGCTGGCCTTCCCCTGACCTCCCCTCAGTACGCGGAGGGCCTGGAGACCCTCCTGTCTGCAGCTGCCTCTTCCCTCCTCTCTGACGGCTGTTTCCTGCCAGCCTCGTCCTTCCAGTGTTCACGGGGCCCCCTGGGCCTTCAGCTCTCAGTCCTGACCCCGGCCCCTCTCACTCTTCCTGGGTGCTTCTTTATGCTTTGAAAACCATCAGTTTGCTGCGGACTCTAAACTCATTCAAAACGATGCTTTTACACTCAATCTTATGGTTAAGTAATTTTATTTAATTGTCCCACGAGAATTCAAGGGCAACACTCAACAGTGCACACAAACATTTCCCAACACCTTCAGCCTGTGTGACCAAGGCCTTCACAGCAAGGCTACCGTTCCAGCCTTGTCTCAGCACACCCTTGCTTTAAGGAAGACGTCACTTTAGCATCTAGCATTCCTCTGGTCCCTGGAACTACTGGGTCCTGTCCTGCTCAGCTCCAGAACAAGTTCTCTGCAGAGAATCAACATTTTCCCATTTTTTTGTTTCTAAAGGGCATGTAAGTGAGTTTATTGATGTAAATTTTAAGTTACTATTTTTCTCAAGCCAGCACTCATAACCTCTAGAGCAGTGGTTCACAACCTGTGGGTGGTGACTTCTTTGGAAGTTATATATCAGATATCCTGCACATCAGATATTTACATTACAATTCATAATGGCAATTAAATTACAGTTAGGAAGTAGCAGTGAAATAACTTTATGTTTGGGGGTCAGCACACCATGACAGCACACTGTCTTACAGGAGTGCAGCAGTAGGAAGGGTGAGACCCTCTGCCCTAGGGTATAAGCTAGCATGACAGACAGTTCATATCACTTAATATAATCGTGGGACCAAGAGCTCTTTACCTCCCCCGTGCTACTATTTGAAGGAAGTCTTCTGTCCTGCCCATCATCTGGGGAAGGAATGACAGAAAGAAGTGACTTCTGGGAGGCTGGTACTACTAGGAATTGCCTTGGAGTCTGTCTGACACAATTACATTTTACATAAACCAATGAGTCATGTATTTGTAATATAATAAAGTGAATAATTTGAAAATACCAGCTATAAGTTACTAATAAAATTGCTGCCCAAGGTATAGGTTGAGTGAGTGTAAATGACTAAAATTAAATATAGGGTTTATTGGCAGGTTGCTTCCTAATTGCATTATAATCCCCTTTTGTGAAATAAAACCCAACTCGAAATAGTGACAAATGTATTCAAACTTTATGAATGTGAGCCATGCTAAATAAAGTACAATTCTAACCAGGACACTTAAGCTAGAGAAGTGGTCATCCTACCTAGGTCAAAGAATATGTATTTAAGTACTCAATTTAAATGTTAAATCCTGTATCATTTTCAAGCTTTTCCTTATTTAACCTACTCTCTCAATAACCACTCTATTTCCACACCACTGCTGCCCTGCTCTCTAAGCAGCACGGGCCTGCCTGTGTGCCGAGGGACTGGTCCATGATCCACGGCATAAGCAGGATCCTTGGGCTCCCTGGTTTTCCCTCCTCTGCTTCCTTGAGATTGTGTGCCAAGTTACAAAACAGGACAACACTGCCGCACAGAGAGCATTAGTTACTCTTAGTAAAACTCACCACCAGGTCAGGAGTTTTTCTTAAAAGTAAACTGGCTATGGTTGTCAGGCTGATGGAAGCAGATTAATGTCTGCATATTTCTAAAAAAAAAAAAAATACTTATTTTACATGTATGTGTCTGAATATGTTTATATGTGCCTTGTGTGTGCAGGTTCCCATGGAAGGCAGAAGAGGGTGTCTCATTCCCTGAAGCTAGAGTTGCAGGCAGCTGTGAGCTGTACAGGAAGGGTAGCTGGGGACTAAACGCCACTGCTGTCCTCTGAGCCACCTTTCCAGCCCTGATGTTGGGACCTCTGAGAATGGCCGTCTGAGGGTTGTGTGCCCTTCAAGACATTCCTCCGTGGTGATGAGGTTTTGTTCATTTAGCTGTTTTTGCCTTTTTTTTTTCTTTTTAAAGCTGGGCTTCTGTGCAACATTTTGGATTCATCCATTTTTAGTCTTTGATTGGAACTTGGAATGTAGCTGTTTTATCAAAAACAGGTACATCTGGGGTAGTAATCTTACAAAAACTGAGACATTTAACAAAAATAGTACTTTAATGGAACACTCCAATTCCACCTGGAGATGATGTATAAAAGATATTATATGTAGAGCCCAAGTTCTGATCAAAAAGTAATTTTAAAAAATTAAAACAATAATATATAATTATTAGGGCGCCTGCATCTCAAAGATGCCTTAATCATATTGTTTTAACATTTGATTTGAACAAAGAATGTGAACATTTTAACAACTAAGAGCATGGAGGTATGCTGTGGCTGGGAGCATGCAGGCTAATGCCACTGTTCTATTGTGAAGAGGTTCCATGACCAAGGCAACTCCTAGAAAAGAAACCATCTAATGGGAGGGGTTACCTACAGTTGAGAGGCTCAGTCCATCATCATCACAACGGGAGCATGGCAGCACACAGGCAGACTTGGTGCTGGAAAAGTAGCCGAGAGTTGTATAATCTGATCAAAGGCATCGCCAGAGACAAGGCCTGGTATGGGCTTTTGAGTCCTTAAAGCCTATGCCAGTGACACACTTCCTCCAAGAAAGACACATCTCCCAGACCTTCTAATCCTTTCAAAGAGTTCCACTCTCTAGTGCCTAATCTAGCATATGAGCCTTTGAGGCCGTTCTTACTCAAACCACCAAAGTTAAAATGGTGGCAGTCATAAAGGTCATGTGATGCTGTGTATGGTGTATTAATTATAGAAAGTGGACTGCCCGAACCCTACCCATCAAGCATCCCTCCATCTACAGAAGCACACTCTGGCTGCATATGCCCCACTATCTGGTATGGACTGGAATGTGGTCCTGGCTCCCAGGGTGACAATTCTTGGAGAAGCGGCTTTTAAGAAGAGAGCTCAGGTTACATGGAGTCATTAAACACTAGGCCAATATGACCAGTGTCCTTAGAGGAGCAAGAGCTACCAAGGATGACTGGGGCCTAGAAGACATGATGTGTGGACAATGAGAAGATGGCTATCTGCAAGCCAAGGAGAAAACTCAAGAGAAACCAACCCTGCAAGCATTTCCCTCCTGGACTTCAGCCTTCAGAACAGTGATCGTTCTGGGGTGTTGCTATGATGGTGGCCCTAACAGACTAACAGTTCATCCCGAATCTAAAACATTCTGTCCAAATGAATACATTATGTCAACAAGATCTAAAAATGTTCCCCTCAACACCGGTCTAAGACTCTGTCTCCTAGATGGGCCCCGGGGAGGGAGAGTGGAGAGCAAAGCTAACAGCAGCAGGCTTCTGCAGAAACCCCGAGTTGGAGGGGGCGGGACAGTGACCAGTGAGCCGGGCATCTCTTAAGAGAGAGACACCAACCTTAGCATTGCTTGCCTTCCCTTAGGAAGGGGGAGGGAGCAGAGCCTTAGAGGAGAAGACTGCACCTGACGGACAGCTGTCACTCAGGCATCCCTCCTGCATGCATCATTTGCCTGGGACTAGTAAGGAAAGTGTGTTCACAAGGACTTCAGTTTTGGACTCTTCCTTCTTTCTCGTTTTCAAGCTGTGAGGCCCTGATGTTTACAGCACATACGCATCAGCGGGAGCTCTCAGGGCTAGGTCCCTGCAGGCTTCATGCTTCAGTCTGCCGTGAGCTGGATGGTAGTCAGTATTTGTACAACTGTTACGAGAACTGAAGGAAGCCTTGGCTACAAAGCAGGCCTCTACTTTCCTGGCTTTGCTCCAGGTAGCTGAAGTCACCAAACGATGCCTTTGGAAATTGTTCTATTCAGTCCTCGATAGTCAGGCCAAGGCCTGCATCAGCGAAGCGCCACGGTGCCAATCAGTACTTGCCTCAGTTAGGAGAATTTTCTTTTTCTCTTCTCAACTAATTTCTTTTCCTTCCAATCCCTTCCATTTCTTCTGCCTATAATTCCTTTGTGTCATGGGGGATATGTTGTAACCACACTAGTGGATTTTGGACATGGCCTAGTAGTCACCTGTCATCCTAACTCTATGAAAAGCCTCTCATCAAGGCTCAGCCAGAATGTGTGTTATTCCAGTCAGACCTGCAGCCATGCTGCCTGTGGTGCCCTCATACCAAAGGCCGTCTCTGTGGCTCACTTATCTTAAAGCCAGGACGATCTGCAGTCGACTGTCTTCCTGCTGACTTCAGTCCACAGAGCCTGGAGAAGGAGGCCTGTATAACTGGTGTCTTTCAGCACACCCTTCTTAGCTTTTCAAGTACTTCATTCTGATATGACTTTAGGAGGGACAGAAATGCAGTTTGTAATAATTCTATCACTGCAGTTTATAATAATCCTGTCTGCATCCTTGGCAACATTTTTTGGCCCATTAGTAAGTTGAATGTGGGCTTGTTATACCCTGCAGGTGACATTCAGTTCCTAGATTCACTTGGAAGCCTCACTCACTGAGAAATTATAATATGCTGTGTGTAATCAACACTGCTGATTGTATGTCCAGCTTCATAATTTTTGAGATTATTATGACACTTCATTTTTAGCCTTCAGGCATCTTACTGGGACATCCATCAGACATTTTGTAAAACCACTACTAGTAGTACTTTAACATTTAGCTTCCTTTTGTTTGCTTTCTTTCTGCTTTGCTTTGGTTGTTTAGAGAAGGGTCTCACCAGGGTAGCCTACTATATAGCCCTGGCTAGCTCAGAACTTCTAGGCAGAGCAATGGCCTATCCAGCAGAGACCAGTTGCAAAGCAGATGGACCGCCTACAGGGCAGGAGGAAGCAGAGCCTATGTCATGGGCAGGGGAGAGGTCCTAGAGGAAGGAGGAACACCCTCCAGTAGGGTCTCCTCGGACACACAGGGAAAGAAAGAGCCAAGGCAGAGGGCAGGGCAGGCCTCTGGCAAGGAGAGAGTGGACTTAGCTGGAGCATGGGGAAGACCAGAACGAACCAGCGGGCCTAGGGAGGAAAGAAGAAGCAGTCCTAGCCGGCTGCATTTGGGAGGTGGACGGTTCCTTTAGGAACTAAATGGGCTGTAACTTTTGAAACAGCCAAGCTAAAGTTTATAGATGATGTTAAGATTCCTAGCCTCTTCGACTTCCTTCAAGAGAAAATTCTTCCATGGTAGAAGTAGATACATGTTTCATAGTTAATAAAGGCCCAGTAATCAGAAGTTTTAAGGTTCACAGAATACTGGCATACAAGCAATTAAACTACTGCCAAAGAAACAAATAATCCCTTAGTTACAAGTGCCTGATCCGAGTATGGAAAGGGGATTGAAAACTGTTTGGAGAACAGGAACGACTTCTCTGAGGAAGTGACTCATACTGGACCGTGAGGAGGGAGTTAGTGCCAGGCAGAGGGTCGGGAGGCTGCAAAGGCCGGGTATCTAGGAGAAGAGATGACAAGGACTGGATGGAGCCTGAAGCTGGGGGAGGGGCGTTAGGGGAAGTGAGGAAGGAGCTGTGGAGGTGGTGGGCCTTGTGGGTAATATGCTAGCAAGGCCGATTTCTAAGCTACCAAAACTGGAACTCCTGAAGTGTAAGCACAGGGTGGCATGTTAAACACCTGTCTGCAGGAAGACAAACAGGGCGGAAGAGAACAGGTCACACGGAAGAGGGCGGCCACCCTCAGGTGAGCATGGAGACAAAGGAGCAACTGGGGTGCTTCTGAGGTTGACTGATTACATGATTTGGGGGCATGCCGCTGTTCACAGAGAGGTCACAGGGTGATGAGGTCAGGGGGCATTAGGGAAGTAAGGAGAGGTCACACGTTCAATTCTGTAGTTGGGGTGTCTGAGAGAGGAAATTACAAGGAGATTTCAGGGTAGTCTAAGGTAAAGGGACGAACTCAGAGTTCACCCAGTTACCTCAGCCTAAGAAGAGACTCTAGAAGAGGTCTATGGATAAGCTGCACAGAGCTTCACATGTAACGGACAGCAACAGGACGATGACCTCATCAACAGGAGACGGGAAGGGAGAAGCCAAGAACAGGAAAAAAAAAAAAAAAAAACCATGTGGAGAGCAAAGCTTTGGAATAAATATTTGCAGAGTCAGGAATTAATGAGAGTCTGAGTGCGGCATTCAGTGTGAACTCTAAGACAGTTTCATTTCTTTTCTTTCTTTCTTTCTTTCTTTCTTTCTTTCTTTTTTTTGGTTTTTTGAGACAGGGTTTCTCTGTGTAGCCTTGGCTGTCCTCGAACTCACTCTGTAGACCAGGCTGGCCTCGAATTCAGAAATCCGCCTGCCTCTGCCTCCCAAGTGCTGGGATTAAAGGCGTGCGCCACCACCGCCCGGCTCGACAGTTTCATTTCTAATTACTGCCTTTGCTCTTCACTCCACTCCACTTCTAGCAAATGAGAAATTCATAATCATAGATCACCAGGGGACAAAATGTGCATGGGATGACATGTCAGAAAACCCTGGGGACAGAGGGCTGGATCCAATCTTATAGAGCAGTTCCTCCTGAAGATTTACATAGATTTGCCTGTCCTGGAGCCCACTATGTATACCAGGCTATCACTGAACTCACAAAGATCTGCACGCCTCTGTGTTCTGAGTGCTGGGATTAACGTTACAAGTCTGCCTATCTGAAAGGCTGGAGTCTTGATCTGAGGGACAGGAACAAGAGATGCTCAGTATACACTCATTAGACACATTTGCTCTGCAAGTATTTTCATAACTGGATGCAGTGTGCCCACTGTGAAACATGTCAAAAACATGTCACTGCACATTCTCCCTGACATCTAAGAGGGCATGATAAACTGGAAATACAATTTGAGTTCAGAAAGTCTGGCCTTTCTGTGAATACACAGCTCATATTTAAGGCAGATACAGTAATTTTTACTAATATCACTTTCTAGAACACCCGAACACTTTCCCTCTCAAAATCCATCACAGTGTGAAACACACTTCCTTCTGTGAGTGAAAAAAATATAACTTTCAGTTATCATTTCATTCTCATCCTTGTTTTCAGTATCTTTTCCAAAACCTAATCAAGGTCAGAGCTGTGTTGCTGACTGCTGGTTCCATGGGAGATGGCGTGGTTTGTAAGTGGGCAGCAGAGGTCACCTCGCTAACATATGTGGCAGCAGCATCCTCGCAGAATGACAAAAGAAAGAAGAGGGGTGTGTGGGGGGGAGATGGAGGGGGAGAGGTGGGAGGAGGGGGATAAAGGTAGTTCATCATCTCATCTCTGACTTAAAAACATTTGCAGTCTACAACCCAGCGCGCGCGCGTTCTCTCTCTCTTTCTCTCTCTCTCTCTCTCTCTCTCTCTCTCTCTCTCTCTCACACACACACACACACACACACATACACATGCATACACACGCATACACACACACACACACACACACAAATTAATATCCTCATCACTTCAGTTTCATTGACCAAAATCAGACTTAGGCAACATGTTCCTTTTAGTCTACACACATGTAACAAGAGCTGTATGAGCAAACACCCAGCTGATGGGTAGGCCTACTAAGAAACACTGCTGAAGAACTTCTGGTTTTTGTCTTGATTGAACTGTTTGCCAATAACTCTGTGGTCTCTTATATATTTGACTTCTACTGAATCCTACCTGGTTCTGTCTTACCGTGATCACATTCTTCGATGTGGTAGTGATTGTTTTACAGACATTCTGGGACATTTACTCAGCCTACCAGAGAGGACTGGGCATTACTGGAAAACTCTTGTCCATTGCTCAGATCACAAAATACTGGCAGCAAATGGATGAGCTATTCAATAAAGTATGTTCTCAAGATTTGTTATGAACATTTCTACATCTTTGCTTATGTAAAATCTCTTATGTGCTAGCACAGAGAATCACATTCTATATGATTTTAATATAACCTGTTATTTTACAATATAATTATGAGTTGTGGCAGTCTTGCTTTTATTTTAATTAATTAATTAATTAATTAATTATGGATTGTTAATAATGTGGTTTCACTGTGTTGCCCAGGCTGGGCTCAGACTCATGGTCCTCCTTCCTGCCTTAGCCTCATTAGACGCATAATTACAGCATATGCTACCATGTCTGACTCTTGTTTTGTTTTTCCTTCAGATTTTGTCAGTGAGGAATCGCTCTGACACAAAGGGCCACTTTTGTGATGTGTAATACAATGAAAAATGAAAACAGAGGCTGAGGAGACAGCTCAGTGGTTAAAAGCGCTGCCTGCTCTTATGGAAGATCTGGGTTTGACTCCTGGCACCCACACGGCAGCTCACAACCACTGTAACTAGTTCCAGGGGACCCAGCACCCTCTTCTGGTCTGTGGGCACTGCATGCATGTGATGCATAGGCATACATGCAGGCAAACACATCCAGATACACAAAATAAAAAACAATTAAAAACTAAAGTGTAAGTACATAAACAATCACAGGTGACAAGAGGTAGGGTAGACATATGCAGTGAAGCAACCTCTACCATCTGATAAGCTACTGTTCCCACTGTCTGAAAGGACATTCCTGAGAAAACGAAAATCCTGCAGTTGAAGCCTATCAGTTATGAACAAAATCATCCCAGTGATTCGCTGCTTACCCAGCATTACAGAGAACTTAAAGGAACCCCAGACGTCACTTATGTGGGTCATGGAACATTTGCCAAAACTCATGACTGAGAGATGATTCTTATGCTACACAGGGGAAAGAATTGAAACCCTCTCTCAACTGTGACACTCATCAGATTAGACTCTGATTGCTTACAACAAGTGACAGAGGTATGCTGTTGAAGACAGTGAAGACACATTCCCAAAGACCAACTACTTTAAAGAACTTCATATCTGAGAGGTACTTCAGATTTCGATTCCTGTATCTATTGGGGATGTTGAAAAAGGAAGGGGATATTTCCTATAAACAGAGAGAATGACTGGGACAAGTCGGCCTACAGGTGGACTGAACCAGAGTAAGACTCAGTCAAGTGCTTCTAACAATGAGACCAAGACGAGGCTGCACCCCACCTTCACCTTCTGGTCAGCAGCAATGTCTCCCTCATGGAGTCATACTATTTTTGCCTGCAGGACTTAACCAGTAAATAGCTTGCTCGTTGCACTCTGAGTTTGAGTTATGACTGACTGGGAGATGTGCTGATGTGATGAATAAGGACAAGTTTAAATGTCCTATAAACAGAACCAGGCAGACAATGAACTGAAAAAGAAATTTTATTTTTTGGTTCTTTTGAAACAGGATTTCTCTGTGTAGCCCTGGCTGTCCTGGAACTCACTCTGTAGACCAGGCTGGCCTCGAACTCAGAAATCCGCCAGCCTCTGCCTCCCAAGTGCTGGGATTAAAGGCATGCACCACCACCGCCCGGCTGAAAATCTTTAAAATTACTTTCATGGAGAGTAAATCTATGAACAGGATTACAAGATACAAACGGAACCGTCTGTGTTTAGAAAAGTACCACTTTAGGCAAAGATTAGCAGGCTCTTCACAGATATTTTTATCAGCAAGCAGATCTTTGGCTATTTAGGCAAATACGGCAATGATCAGCTCCTTGGTCAAATATTCCACCTAGTGAAATCAGTGTTCTATGGCCTTGCCTGGCTCTGCTGGGAAAGACCAAGTTTGGTGCCACACTACTGGGTGACGTGGCAGGGTGACATGGCAGAAGTCCCAAATGTCAGTTGACATCACTCCATTTACTAGAGCAATCCATGGTGTGGGGCAAGAAAAGTACAAAGTATGTGTGGGAGGTGGGCAGGGCCTGAGTGCAGCCTGAGCTGGTGTGCACCCGAATCCCCAGCACATGAGCATCTTCAGGTGATTCACCGGTCCAGAGAGAACCTTTGCACTCCTGCAGTTGATCCAGATTGGATGAAAGCTGATGTTATGAGAAGAGACATTCCCCAGAGACTATAACATGTCAGCACTGTACCATCTCACATTCCCAGGAAAAGGACCCAGCCAACCGAGTCCTCACAGAGACTATAACATGACAGCACTGTATTGGCTCAGTCTCAGGATCAGCTCAGTCTCAGGAAAGAGCCCAGCCAACCGAGTCCTCACTGAACAGATGCATCACACTCTGCAGTTTCATTGGCTGTCAAGTTAAAACGAATGAAATAATGAAGAGACAGCTCTCTACAGAGAAATGCATAAAAACACAGAGCTGCCTGGCATGAGACCAATGCAGAGAAGACTCTGAGTCACAAAAGCAAAGTCCCAGTCTGACACTGGAGTCATGGGAGTTGTAGGCAAACACAGCAAGCTGAGAATTTCTTGTAAGATTTTCTCTTAGGAATCAAAGTCACCTATGTAACACATCTGTAATCCGATCCTATTATATTCCTCTGAAATCTCAATGGATATTATTTCACCATAAATAAACAGTATATGCAGCTCATACACTTAAACATCTGCCTAATTTTTTAAAAAATATTTTTTAAAAAAATTTATTTTATTTATGAGTACACCATCACTGTCTTCAGCCACACCAGAAGAGGGCATCGAATCTGATTACAGATGGTTGTAAGCCACCATGTGGTTGCTGAGAATTGAACTCAGGACCTTGGAAGAGCAATCGGTGCTCTTAACTGCTGACCCACCTCTCCAGCCCCTGCCTCATTTTTAAAATGTTAAAAGTTTATATCTGAGAAGGTCTCCCATTGACGTAATTAATGAAATGAGTGGCGTTGGCTACCAGACAATCCTAATCCTACTTTCTCTTTCTCCCTCCCTGCTTTGCTTTCTTCCTTGATGGAGTGAGCGCTGTCTGCTCTGATTTAACTGCTAAAATGAATTTGCATAAAGGAAGAGCCAAATGAAGAGATGAAAGAAGACACGCCTACAGAGAATCTTATTCAGAACTAGGGCTTTACCTAAGAAGAATTCTACAAACCTCAAAGCATGGGGCTGGGGAGATGGGCCAGGGGTTAGCAGCAGGTGCTGTTAACAGTGCAGTCACAGAGCAGAGTCTGGACTCCAGCACAAACACGGCATCCTGCAAACAGCTCCAACTCCACAGAAGGGCTTCATACTCACACACAGGTATGTATGACCCACGTACACATGTGCATACACTGACACACAAATAAAATATTCCACAATATATGATATAAACTCTAATTTGGTACAAATTAAAGGCAGTTCATATGGCTGATATATCTTGCTTAAGTCTAATGCAAATATTCCCAAATCAAAAACTCAAGTTCCAAACTCCAAGCATTTCGAGCACACGAGATCCAAGTTGCATTAAACACATTTTACACAACTCTCTGGTATCATAACCATTATATCTTAGAGCCTATCTTTTCTTCATGTACTGATAAAATATAGTGTTTACCTAACAAAAGACTTTATGCTTGGCTTTATATATTAACAAATTTTCACATCACTTATTGAATTAATTAAATACCTTTTGTAGACTGGTAGGGTTTAGCTGAGTTTTGTCTATTATTTTCACAGCTACCTGAAAGAGAAAATCATTAAGCTACATTTGAGATCTGTAACTCAATGCATAAAACCCTGCAAAGAAAGCAGTTTTGTTTTGCTCAGCTCTTAGCCAGGCATCACTTCCATGTGATCTCACATAGTCAGAAGGCGTGGTTCTGAGAGAGAACCTGGAGCCTCAGCACACAATTTATCTAGCAACTTGCTGTCAACCTCCCGATTCCGCATCAACGGAATTATACCTTTGCTAGTTCTTCCATGTTTCTTAAAATTGTAAAACTCACGCTATCTTAATCTTTTTCTCAAAACCTTGATAGGCAACTTACAGGGATGAGTGGCTCTTTTTTTTTCTTTATTTTCTGAGACAGGGTTTCTCTGTGTAGCACTGGCTTACTCAAACTCAGAGATCCACCTGCCTCTGCCTCCTGAGTACTAGGATAAAAGGTGTCACCTCCATTACCCAATGGGAGAATGGGTTTTAAACTCGTATTTTTAGCAAATAAAACTACTGTGCAGGCAGAGGAACTAGATGTATACAGACTTTAATAGAAAACCAAGAAAGGGGATTTGAAAGTCTTCGAAGGCTCTGCCTAGTGTAGGCTGTGTCTGACCAGCTCCTGGGCGTGAATGAACAAGAAGACACTCAGTGGGGTCACAGTATCATGGGGTGTACAGCAAGCTAGAGCTTACCAGCATTCTATGGCTGAGGCTTAAAAAACAGCAAGTAATTCAATCCTAATACAAAACTTTGGATGTTTACTGAAAGAATCTTTTAACCCTGTTGTACACACTATACATTTATAGTGCACATACAGGCAAATATATACATTTTATTGTATAACAATAATTTCAAATACATGAGATTAGCAGTATGTGTTTGTGCAAGCCAATAATCTCAACCCTTAGAATGATCCAGATTTCAAGGTCAGCCTAGTTGGGTAGCAAGTTCAAAGCCAGTCTGGGCTACAAAAGACCCTGTCTCAATACTTATCACCAAACAAACAAATAAGTAAGTGGTATTTTAGACATATATTCTCTTGTCATCTGAAAAAAATTATCTATATAGTAGCAATATTAGCTTGATGTTATAGCTAAACAGATAAAAGTTAGTGGGTGATTTTCTACAAATTCGCACCTATGTTAGCCTAAGTGGTAATTCATAAAAACTTATCCCAGCCTTGTTCCAAAGGTAGAGTAGCAACAGTGACCAGGAGTATTCACACAGTGGACAGCTGAAGACAGCTGATCTGTAGTCTCTGAGGGAGGCTATAAGGTAGGGCTAGTCTTTCCTTAGTATTAAAGTTCAGTAGTTCTGCCACAAACAGACCTGTCTGCAAATGCTCTATGTGCATATATCCCAGTGTGCACCAGATCACAGGTACCATTCATTCCCCAATATCAACCATGAGAAAGCAAGACTCTGGAGCAAGGTCCAGCAAATATCAAACGGCGTTATGAAAACTTACCTCTCTACCTGTTAGAACATGTCTTGCCAATTTCACTTTGGCAAAATTTCCTTTCCCTATTGTTTTCTGTAAGCGGTAATTTCCGATGTGAGGTTGTTCATCTGTTGCTGACGTAATGGAGTTTCTACACCGGGGAATATTCTGTCTGCTACTTGATTTGGTAGGCGGGATATGTGTTTCAGTATATCCATCCACAGATGTATGCTAGGAAAAAACACAAGAGTTCACAGTTACTTAGACAATTATAAAAGGACAATTAAAAGACTACAAATAGTCGAGTGTTGGTGGAACACACCTTTAATCACAGCACTTCGGAGGCAGAGGCAAGTGGATCTCTCTTTGCGAGTTCCAGCCTGATCTACAGAGCAAGTTCCAAGACAGTCAGGGCTATACAGAGAAACCCTGTCTCGAAAAACAAACAGACTATAACTAATGTTCATTAATACTTTATCTTTAATGAAAGTACATTATTCTACACAATTTTAAAATGTGAACACTGTTTATCATTTTTTCCTGACCAGTGGGTACAAAAATTTTTTACTCCATATCTTTAAGTCTGTATTTTGCCTTTCAAAATAGTTAAACCCATTGCTGGGTACCACTAACCATGATGGTTCTTGTAAAGGCTGTTACCATTTTACATTGAGTGACACTATCCATGCCTACCTTATTAGAAGGGAAGTATCTTTACCAGGACAAACATCCTCACAAACAGGGTTGTTACTCATATGAACCCATAGCTTCTTAATCTTTTCTACTTGTTGACCTTAATCTATCTGTCTGTCTATCATCTATCTGTCTGTCTGTCTGTCTGTCTGTCTATCCATCCATCCATCCATCCATCCATCCATCCATCCATCCATCTATCGTCTGTCTGTCTGTCTATCGACAGCATCTCATGTATCCTGGGCTATCCTATATATTTTGTAGGGTAAAGTGACCTTTAACTTCTGTTCCTCTTGCCTGCACCTCCTAAACATTAAGACCACAGGTGTGTCTCACCACATTTGTTTTATGCAGTGCTGGCAATCAATTTGACAGGGTCTAGGAGACAATTCTCTTAGCATATCTTTGAGGAATTACTTAAATGAGAGTAACAGAGGTGAGAAAATCAAATTCCCTATGGCCATCCCCGCCCCCACCCGTGAGCTGAGGTCCCAGACTGAGTACCGAGGAGTGGGCTGCAGGCCACTGTCCTGCCTCTGGATGCGGCAGGGGCGAGCTCCCTCCTGCCCTTGCCAGCATGCCTTCTTTGCCATGATTCCCTTGAGCTGTGAGCCAAGGTAAGAGAAGCCCTTCTCCTCCGCTGCTTCCTGCCAGGCGTTTTGTCACACAAGGAGAATAATAGCTAATATGCACTCTAACCCGTGGTATCAAAAAACAGACAAATGTACATACATGTTGAGAAATGGCCATAGGAAAAATTAGTGTGGATGTTATGTGTACAAAAATCAAGACTACGGTGATTCAACAGATTCATTGTGTGTCTGATTTTAAACTAATACTTAGGCACTGAGCTACAGTATAAATTCTAATACTAAATCATCACACACTGTACTTGACCACAGTGGACTCTGGGACCAAGGTGGACTCCTTGAGCTCAGGTTCAAGCATGTTTATCCTGTCTCCTCTGAGACTCCTTGTGTGGGCCAGGTTGGCTCCCTGTCCCTGTCCCTGTAATAGGGAGGGAGGGGGACAGGAAACAGTTAAGGTATCAAGAACACCAGGCAGGCTGGAGAGGCAGCTCAGTCTTATGAGTGTGTACTGCTTTGAAAGAGGACCCAAGTTTGGTTCCCAGGACCCTCATCCAGTGCTTATGACTGCCTGTAACTATCTGCAGGGATCTGATGCTCTCTTTAGACTTCCATAGGCACTGTGCTTACACACACACACACACACACACACACACACACACACTTAATAAATAAGAATAAACTCTTTAAAAAAACCAAAAAAAAAAAAAAAACCCAAAACCAACTACCGTGTCCCAGAGAACTGCTAGAAGGTGAGGCATTCCCAACACAGGTCAGTGCTGATTTATCCCATGGTATAAAAATGCCTGCTGTGGAAATGAGAAGCCAAAATTCTACCCACACAGAGGGTTCCAATCCGCAACTCCAGAATGACCTTCAGCAGGGTTTTCCTGACCTCACGCTGCTTTGTTACCTATAGGCTGCTGTTTATCTGGTGTTCTACTAGGGAGCCTCGCCCTTCCTTACCCAAGGGAAGCACTCTGCCCTGCCAGGGGTTCTCAGGCCGGAACTCCAGCTGGCTGCCTCTGTGGGGCTTCCTTGGTCCTTTCTGCGGAAGCTGGAAGTGTCTAACCTGGTGAAGTCATGTCTGCTGCTTGGGACTTGCCCTCTCTTTTCTGTCCTCTCGACTGGATTATTCCGGTAGTTCTGCCAGATGCTGTAGAAGTGTCCACTTGATGGTTTGCTATCTGCTGCTTGCTCCTTGCTCTTCAGTTACTATAGATCATTCTCTGGACAGAGCATGCACATTCCAAAACCTCTTACAGCTGTCTGTCCCACGGTAAGCCTAATGCTCCTAAAGTCCTACACCTTCTAAAGCTAAGCACAAAAAGGCCCTTCACACACAGTAACTAAATAGAAGTTCAGGGTCCTCACTGTCTCGGCACTGCACAGAATGGCTTCCGAGGAAGGAAGGCCTACTGCCCAGCTCTACGATGTGTCTAAGAGCAGTATGGACTAAAATACTTGAGACAGACTCACATGCTGAGAGCAGTTGTAGATGGCACATTCTCACTGAGCTGCAACAGACTTAGGAGTTCTAAACTTACACACCGTTTGCTAGGTGACTTCCTGGTGGCCTTCCACTGAGGGTAGGACATAGCTCCCCATTTCTCTAATTATGGTTTGGAGTTAACAAGCCTAAACAAGTTTTCAAAAAGCCTTACCATGTTTCAGCCTGCTCTTTTAGAATCTGTCATTACCCAGAGCTAGCTGAATTTGTCCAGGAAACCAGGGAAGGTTGAGAGAAACATAGTTATAGAATTAAGTACAGATTAAATCAACTGACTCCCTGCTGGCCCTCTGACTTTAGGAGAAATAGGCTACTGGTTTAAGCTACTTAATATTGGAAACTGTGTATTTGCTACACAGCAATGTCAATGGATACATAAACCTGCCACTACTTCAATTAAAAAAATTATTTTTTTTGTATTACTGAGTGAACCCAAGACCTTGATTCTAACAGACCAATACTCTACTACCAAGCTAAGTCCTTGTCCCTATCTGTGTTTTTAAATAAAGAAGTAAATATAAGGGAAACACTTCTGGACAATTAAAAGATTCTTTTCAGATTTGTACAAATCTTAGCAAAACTTAAAAAAGAAAAGTAATATTGGTATACAATCGCTCCCCTAAGGAGACATCTTTGTTTGGCATAAGCTGCTTAGGGGCAGAATTCTTGAATATTTGTCTCCAATGATATATGATGGATGGATGGATGGATGGATGGATGGATGGATGAATGGATGGATCAGCAGACCCTGGAGAAGATAGTAATCATGGGCACACAGACTGCAGTTTGATCATATAATGGAAGGACCAACAGATATTGAAGAAGACAGTAATCATGGGCTCACAGACTAGAGTTTACCAGTAATCTCTGACACAGAACTTCAAACTTGGGATGACCTTTTTCTTTTAAAAGGACTAGCTCTCCAGGTGAGCTGGCCCTGTCCTTCCCCAGTTCTTGGGGGAGTGGGCCCCGCCCCTTGCCTGGGCAGCACAATAGGGCTGGTCCTGGTTGAGGGGCACAGGTAGGCCAGCCCCGAGGGTGAGAGAAGAGGAAAGCTGGCCCCACCACTGCCTGCTGTGAGGTGGCATGGGTCAGGGGTGATGCCCTCTCTCCCTTGCCACCAGGAATAGCCAGGAGAGCTGGCCTTGGGGTCATGAGAGGAGGGGAGCTAGCCTTACCCTCTCACTGACTGTAGCACTTGGAGAGCAGGCCCTGCACCTTACCTGGGCAGCACCATGGAGCCTGCTCTGGGGGCACGGGTATGGGTGGACAGACCCCAAGGTCAGGAGAGCTGACCCTGCCATAAGCTGATGGCAGGCAGCATGGTGTGTCCTAGTTAGAGCAGTGCTGGAGAGCTAGCCCTGGTGGTGCCTGGAGAGAGACCCAGTGGGGTGACCAGCATGCAGGCCCAGATCCAGGCTCTGAATTGGCCCATCCCAAAATCTATATTATCTGCAAATGGTCTGGATGTGTGAAAGGGCCAGTCCTGCTTTCTAGAGCTGCAGGATCGCCATGGCACGTGGCAACAACAGGATAACTTGGAGGAATCGCCATGAGGATCCAATGTTGATGGTACCATAGAAGCCAGAGATCAGGAACAGACCCATGACTCACTGCCATGAACATTTGCAAGTGACGATGTGTGGACAGAGGGATAAGGTAATGGGCAGGTGACCAGGACTGGAGAGCATGATATGAAACTCACAAAGAATCAATAAAAAGGCAAAGAAGGGAGCTAGCCCTCAACATTAAACAGTCAATCGGTAAGTCTTCCAACTTGCACAAAACACATGTACAAGAGTCATAAGTAAGGAATCAAAATACACAGTTCTGATGTGAGATACTCATCAAGAACAACCATTATAAGAATACATATTTTTTCTTAGGCTAGTCAACATCACTCAGGAGTACATCTTTCCTTAAGGGTGTCTGAAGAACTGTTTGTACAGCTTATCTTACTCCTTCCTCATCAATGGCTTAATTCTCAAGTAAGAATCCTGGCAAGAACATAGATTTAATTCCTGATAAACAGCGGCTTCAGTTTAAAATGCAATGTTATGGCTATTAAATACAAGATCTGATGGTAGCCTAATCACAGCATCTCTCTGGGTTTTAGTTCACACTTTATCATAACAAATTCTAGTGCTATTCTTCTTTTTCAAGTTGTCCACTCAATCCAGAGAGTCCCAACTTCGCTGATCTTTCTGCAGTAGGAGCAGTATGACTCTAGGGCTGCCTAAGAGTCCAGCAGACTCTAGAGGACCAGAGATGAAAATCTTACCAGTGTTCACACCTGAATCCCATGGGTCACCAGACTCCAATGGCCAACTACTAAAACTCTGTCCCTGTAGCACCAGGTACAGTAAAGGTCTCCACCTCAGGAGCTGCTCATACTTGGACACAGGTTATTGTCCGTGTCCTTGTGGAGATGGCAATAATGTGATGAATTACCTCAGAATGACCTCAGTCTGAGGAGTAGGTGGCAGCTTATGTGAAGGTGTGATGAGTGCCGTATGGGTAGTGAATAAGGCACCAAGGTAAGAGGGACAAACATAGTCTACCCTGCAGCCCAGACAGACAACCCTGTTCCTTACCATCTGGTACCTGCAACCACTTCTGGTACCAACTTCTTTATGAATCACATTTCTTTTCTGTGGGCAACAGAAACAGTTTGGGCTAGCTAAAGTAGAAAAGGAATTTTAAACTCTGTGAGTAGCTGAAAAAAATTCTCCAACAATGAAATTTTTATTAGGGGGCTTGGGGGGACAAGAATGGGCAAATAGGCAAAATAAAATAGCTATCTATAGCACTAAAAGGTGACAGTGAGGTAAAATGAAGTAGGCAGAGGGGCACAGCGCTGCCTTAGGATGACGGGACAGACGGCCATCTGCGCTCTGCTGGCGATGATGAGGAACAGGCCCACGGTAGAAGAACACCAGGCAGGGAAATGAGAACATGCCAGGTCTGCTGGTGAGTCCATGCAAAGAAGGCACGGGGGCAAATACAGCTAAAAGGGCATCTGTGTCCAAGGCCCACAACCTGAAAATCCAGTTGTCCACATAAAAACCTGCAAGCTTTTCCTATCAGTATTCACACGGTTTCCAGCCACAGGTATGAATGCCTGCACAACTGTCCACACAGTCAGCGGAAAGGCAGGAAAGCACAAGACTCTAACAAACAGGTAAAGAACAAGCAATGGAGGGGGGACCAAGCCGATCAGCAAACAAGTGGTAACACTACTAAGGACAGGCCACACATCTCTCCCACAGCTATAATAGAACTGTACATTTGGGCTCAAGGTGTTGTGAATGTTTAATGGGTACTGATTTATTTATTCTTTATAATAACTTCATTGAGAGGCATGCCACAACGCACACTCCACAGAGGAGGAAGAGTATGTGCTTTGGAGAAGCTGTGACATGTCTGACTCTTCCGGGTTCATCCAGTGTGTCGACTTCAGCTGAGAGTCCAGAGTGATGGCTCAGCAGTTTAGAGCAACTGTTCATGCAACCCTGGGTTTGATTCCCAGCACACACATGGCAGCTATAACCATCCAAAACTCCAGTTCCAGGAGATTCAATGCTGTCTTCTGGCCTTCACAAGCACGATCATACATGTAAGGTACATTCATACATGAAGACAAGACATGCATATAAAATAAATTAAATCTAAAAATGTTTAAGGTGAGATTGATCACCTGTGAGCACGAGAAAAGGAGGCCGCACTGATGTCTCACTGGCAGATCGTTCATTGCTTCAACTGCTTCTGACTGCGCTGAAGTCAGAATGGAGCCTGCTGAGTTCTGAACAGCTAAGTGCAGTTTATAAATATCGGGAAAGTCAGAAACCTTCAAAGTCCTTTGAGAATTACACTTTCACAATTGAGCTCATTATAGTCACACCATATATAAATATATATCAAAATTAGACCCCAATTTCAACGCTAAATCCAAATCTTCCCACAAGGGGGTGTCATGCTTGGATTTTTGTTTTTGTTTCTTGTTTGTTTGTTGTTATTGTTGTTGTAGGCCAGGAATACTCTCTTCTCCACGGCATCTCACTTCACTAGCTCAGCTGTGGTTTCCTTTCATTATTTCATTACTGAAGTGTTGTCGAGCCCAATATAAAAGGAACAAGCAGCCCATCTTCCCCCACACAGCTGAGTGGAAAGCACTCTTCTATCCGGTCAGACCTGAGCTGATTGCAAGTCATTTCCAAGCCACTCCACAGCCTCTGGCTTCAGCTTGTTTTCTGAATCCAATCCTTCCTACCTCACTATTCAATGATCCATGTACTCTGAGCAGAACTTTATTTAGACCTATTATATACATAGCACTGTCCTATAGACGAGGATAACTAAACAAGTCCTGCTTTTGCAGAGAGAAACAGAAAGAGAAAGGGATGGTGAATGTGTGCGCCAACAAAGCAGTCCCTGGAATGAGGGCACTGAAGCAGATTAAGTGGAAAGCGAGGACTGCTTCGGAGGGCTGGGCTTTGAGAAGAGACTGGAGTGAGGTGAACGGAGAGTCAGAGAGGAGAGATGAGGATACTTAACTAGTAAAGAGTCTCTCGATAAACAAGCACTTTGGACTCTTCCTCTCCGCACACTGAAGTCATGAAGATAAATCCCTCTCTCATGGCCTCTGCTCATCTGTATTCATTCACGACCGAACCTACAAGTCTTGCTCCTTTTCATGACGTGCAAAGGTACTCAATGTCTGACCAAGAAGGAAGACCAAGCTCGCATCAGAGGACCAGGGGCCTATTTGCTCTTCCAGGAGACTATGACCTTCTCCTTTGTGAAATCCTGGCAGCAGCTGAGGACATGAGACTGATAAGAGATACTCCAGTAAGAAAGAACACACCTGTACATTACCCCAGAGTGAACAGAAGCCTCAGGGAGCACTCCCAACTGTGCTGCAGGAATACCAACTACTAAAGCTGAGTCGGTTACTAACGCTCAGACTAATATCAGATGAGTACTGTGGTGTCCTCTTACGGATACAAACCTTGCTTAGTGAGTGGATCCACACTTACTGAGAAATAGGACCACACAGTACCAGACTGCAAGGCAGGGCTACTACACAGCTCTGCCCCAGACTCCATAATGTGCTACTTTCTTTTTTGTTTTTAAAGATTTATTTATTATCATATGCAAGTACACTGTAGCTGTCTTCAGACACACCAGCAGAGGGTGTCAGATCTCATTACAGATGGTTGTGAGCCACCATGTAGTTGCCGGAATTTGAACTCAGGACCTTCGGGAGAGCAGTCAGTGCTCTTACCCACTGAGCCATCTCTTCAGCTCCAATGTGCTACTTTCTAAGTAAATTATACCAGTAAAAATACAGGCCCTGGCAACTGAAAATTAATAACTACACTTGCACTTTACCAAATCACGTAGCAAAAGAATCAAGAAATTATCTTTCAATAACAGAGGAATAGCTTGTACTGGAGAAGCCAGCCAGCAGATATGAAAATATAGTTTTCTAGACAAAACATTAAAGGAATTCTTAGGCAGCTTAGAGGAGCTAATGCAGAAAACATGCAAAATTGGGAGAGAAGCTGAGGATGTAAGGAAAGAATCTTCATTAAGCGAAATCCCCTCATGCCCAAAAGAAGGTCGCTCAGGCCCAAGCGTGTAGTACACACCTTTACTGCCAGTACTGGTGAGACAGAGGTGGGGGGAGACGGGGGTGGGGGGTGGGGGGTGGGGGGTGGGGGGTGGGGAGACAGAGGTAGGGGGATAAGTTAAAAGGCACCCGGCTGGAGGCCATAAAAATGAAAGGTAAGGTCACTGACTTAAACACTGGATGGACGATGTCTCTGTCTGCTGAGACTAAGTCTTGCTCTGCCCTAGGCTGGTGCACAGTTCTGTGTCCCCTGCCATGTTGGGAATAAAGGCAGACTAGTGCCCAGCGCCAATCTAAGAAACAAAAGAATAACTCTCCTTATAGCAACGTACAAATTAATATGCTGAGAAAAAGCAATTGCAAGATACTGGGCAGATGGTTGACTTTCTAACACAAAGCTTCATTGACTCTATCAAAGCTCTCAGTGATAAGAGGAGGTGAGCAGAGGTCATCATGGACAGGTTGAAAAGGAGGTATGCTTGGCTTTTAGATTTCTGAGACAGCCAATCATGACAGAGATAGCCATACACAGAAGCTGCAATGGATAACCACTAAATAATAACTAACAAATTTAGTGAAGAGTAAACTTAGAGAATGTTAGCTGGTGAAGGTATACTACAGCTGGGGAGATAATCTTTAGATTCATTTCTAGTTATTTACACTACAGGGACATACAGACATAATCACAGGGACCCCGGAAGACGGATGCTGCAAAGGAACTTACTGTAGCACTGTCCTGGCAAGGGGTTGAAGCAATATGTCTACCAATAGGAACTGGTTCTGTGTGGATGGCATGTTCTTGTATGCATATACATGAGCAGACATCAGTGCAAATGCTTTAGTAAGCACAGGTCCCTCCAGACAGTTCCACAGAGACCAAATGTGAGTAATGACCTCCAGGGACAGAAGCTAGGCATCATAGAAACACTGCAACTCACGAATACTTTATTTTTCTGTTGTACACTTCAAATATTTATGATGTTATTCTAACTGAATATATATAAATCAGTATAATTAAAAGATGATTATAAACTGTTTTTAAGACAATGAACTGAGGTGAGGAGGAACAGGAGGGATCAAATGGGGGAAGTGGGGGGGAGCAGAGGGAGCAAACTCAGAGAGAGAACTAGTCAGTGAGGGGGCATCTCTGGGATGAACTAGAAACCTACCTCAGAGGAAACTGAGGGTGACCCTAACTAAGACTCCTAGCAATGGGGGATGTAGAACCTGAAACGGCCATCTCTTGTAATCAGAAAAGACTTCCAATGGAGGGACTGGGACACCAAGCCAGCCTCAAAACCTGAGATCCACAATTTTTCCTGCCTACAAGATGTGCAGGGGTAAAGATGGAGCAGAAATTGAGGGGACAGCAACAAATGACGGGCCCAACTTAAGACCCACGAAAGAGCTCACCCAACAGTATTTATATTCTGCTACACTTACAGCCCGGCGCCTAGCATAACTGTTGTCAGATAGGCTTCACCCAGTAACTGATGGGAACAGATGCAGAGATCCACAGCAAACGTTAGAAGGAGCTTGGGGAATACTGTGAACATCGGGAGGAAGGACTGAAGGATCCAGAGAGGTCAAGGACACCACGAGAAAACCTATGGAATCAACTAACCTGGCCCATAGGGGCCCACAGAGTGTGAATCGCCAACCAGACCACATATGGACAGACCTAGGCTCTCTGCACATATGTAACACATGTGCAGCTCCGTCTTCATGTGAGACTCCTAACAGAGGGAGCAAGAGCTGTCTCCAACTCTGTTGCCTGCCTCTGGATCCCTTTCCCCTAACTAGGATGCCTCGCCTAGCCACAATAGAAAAGATGCGCCTAATCCTACCAAAGGTAATATGCCCAGGTGGGTTGATATCCATGAGAGCCCTCCCCCCCTTCTGAGGAGAAAGGGAGGATGTGGATGGAGGATGGGAGGTGAGAGGGAGGGAGGGGAGGATGCAGTGAAAGGGGCATCTAAGTGCCCGCCCTGGCCACACTGGCCTGGGGCTGCCAGGAAAAACCCATCTAAGTGCCTGCCCAGCCTGCTGTGGGCACCACAGTGATATGTGAATGTGTGAATGTGTGATGTGACCCTGTGGGAAAGATGGAGCACTCAGTGAAAAGGTAGGAGAGACAGCGAAGCCAAAGGGTTCAGACACCAGGAGAAAGCTGGACTGGGGACTAGACAGCGGAGAGGAACAGGCAGATCTGAGGAGGCCACACAACCACCTGACCCCGGAGAACATGCTGATCAGAGTGGCCTGCACCCACCTGAAGCCATGGTAACATCCAGGCCGCTGTAGCAGTGGGGGCCATGGTCCTGTTGTAGCTGGGGTGTGCTGATATCTCAGGCTCCTGCTATCACCAAAGGCCACACATGTTCCTGGCCTGGGCTGCCACCCAAGGCCATGGCGATGGCTCAGCACTGAGCTGATCTGGCCTGGCCCCGCCCCGCCCCGCCCCACCCCGCCCCTGAGGTAGGAGAGCTAGCCCCAAGGTCACGAGAGCAGGAAGGCTGTCCTGCCCCTCATCAGCTGCATCACTTGTGAGAGCAGGCCCTACAGCTCACCTGGACAGTTCAGTAAAGGTAGCCCTGGTGACAAAGGTGATGGTGAGCGGGGCCTGAGTGGGAAAGCTGGCCAGTGCTGGAGAGCTGACGAGCTGACCAAGTCAGCTACTACACAGGTCCGCATCCAGGGCTCTGAGCTGGCCCACCCCACATCTACCCATCTAGGAACTGCTGGAGCACAGACCCAAAGCTGCAGGAGCTCCCTGACACAGGGCATTAGCAAGTGAGGTCCAGTACTGATGGTGCAGCAGAAGCCAGAGGCTGGAACCAGACCAGTGACTCACTGCAATGAACACTTGTGAGTAAAGATGTGTGGACAAAAGGGTGTACCGTGGGACACACCGTAACCCACTATTGCTTCCACAAGGAGATTTTGTTTCGTTTTTTTTAGAGGGGAGGTGGCGAGGGCAAAGAGCTAATACGAAGGGACAGGGAGCTGAGTGGGATTGGGGTGTATGAGTGAACTTCACAAAGAATCAATAAAAAGGTTTAGAAAATGTGTAAGAGAATGGGGGGAGGAAAGAGGAGTCTGCATGTACTTAGTATGTACCACGCAACAGGCTGAAGAGCTTACTCAAATTGAGTCCAATAACTGGTTACATTCCTGGGATGCATACTCACTGTTCACTGCTAGACAGCGGTGGATAGATGTCCTTATACTCTAGGCTGGAAACAGAGTTTGGGGAGCAGGAGGCAACCCAACAGCACGTTTGCATTACTTCGTTGAGACCCTCCATGTTACTAAAGTCGGGGGGGAAATGCGCTCCAGCATCAGAACGGATGCAGCCATACCCCCTCCTAAGACGCCGTTAATCAAGCAGGAAGTGAGAGTACAGAGGACTTTTCCTGATACCCCAAGATACCCCGAGGAGGACCAATGCACAGACCAAACAGGAAGACAGACAGACAGACAGACAGACAGACAGACAGACAGACAGACAGAGGACTGGGCTCCTGAGAGAATGCACAGCAAGATCACCTCACATTTCCCTGACTCCTCATTCTGCTGAGCACAGAGGAATGCAAATGTGCTCGTTCTAGAACAAAACTCAAGGCCAGAATCTAAGGCACACTCCCTTGGCCACGGGCTAGGTGAAGACACCTGTAGGGCTTATAGCTCCTGACGATGTAGATGCTGTGGGGACAGTTCCTACACTACCCTGCTTAGGGACCAGAAGAAGGGAGGAGTCCACAGACACCCAGGACAGATGCCACTGCTCTTTGTAAAGATTACTTTTAGAACATTCTTGGTTCAATCCAAAACCATAGGCCACAGATACAGATGGCCGACTGTATGTGCACGGAATCCCTCTCCTTGCCATTCTAGGTTGGAAAGGTGTTTATTGGGAACCTTTTGGACATTAAAACTTCTCATCTGTCTGAATTTATCACGTGTCATCAAAAATACTTAAAATATTACAAGCAGTTAGATCCTGTCTACTAAGCACCGGCTTCTTGGCAAGCTACGCGGTCACGCCTGCACTTACTCACCAAATGCCTCCAGACACTTTCGTGTGCTGGCATTTGTCATCTTCAGTTTGTAGCAGACTGCAAAGCCATTCTAATCACACTCACTGGACCTGGCATCTAGCACATCACTTCCTTTAAAAAAAAAAAAAACCACCTCTATCTTGGCAATGGTTTCTTTCACCTGCTTGACCAATAACAGAAGCTTTGAGCACATGGTCTCCCAGTCTGCGGATGGAGAAAGTCTGCGGCTGGAGGTACAGTGAAGCAGTATGACTCAGTACCAGCCATTGCTGGACCCTTCTCCCCTGTGCTGTGTGAACTCCCACAATGAACAGAGTATTCTCATACCTAGGCATAATCCCTCAGACTAGGAATGCTACTGCTAGCCCAAGAATAATAGCAAGAACAATCACTTAGGAAAACTGACAATGTCTTCTGTGTTGAGTGCCCGTGTAAACATAATTTTATTTAATCCTTGTGAACCTGAGAAGCTGATAACATTACCCATTTCAAATAGGAGATAGCAAAAGCTTAGCAAGCAAAACAAATCACCAGTGGCCTTGGAACTAGCAGATGGCAGTTTCAGCAGCCAAATTCCGATGAGTCTTACCACGATGACCTCCACTAACAGACTACACTTCTCAAACCTTGCTCCTGCCTCAACCTTAGCAGTCTTTGCATATCCAAACTCTGTCTTGGGACTCCTTTAGAGATGAGCATCTACACAGAGCACACCTTATCAGCCCTCACCCATGAGGTAAGCTGGACAGAGACTTCGCCAATAACTAAAAACAATGTGGTAAGAGGAAGAGACCAAAGATCTGACCAGAGTTTTTCATAATGTGATAGTCGGGTCTGGAATTGCCTCTAAAGGCAGGGATGTTGAGGAGTCTGTTCCCAGCAGATGGCACCACTGGGAGGAGAGAGGAACTAGAAGGCAGAACCTAGGTGTAAGAGAAAGGCCCAGGGCAAGCCCTTGAAAGGGATACTGAGGATGGAGCATGCACTCCAATTTAATCATTGCACTCAGGAGGCAGAGGCAGGTAAATCTGAGTTAGAGGCCAGCCTGGTCTACAGGAGGAGTTCCAGGACAGCCAGGGCTACACAAAGAAGTCCTGCGCAGCTCCCACACACAACATTCTGTCTTCAGTGACAAGGCATGGCTAACACTGCTTCCCTGAAGCAGACGCGGAGGCTGCGGCCCGGATCCTAAGCCCTGCCACATAAGTAGGCATGTCTACCACTGCTCGGGGCTGTCTCAGGTACGTGTAGGACACGGCTCTTCTCAGAGAAACAGGATGAGGGGAAAAACGAAGGCGAGTTCTGAAGAAAAGAAAGAACAAAAAGAATAAAGGAAGAGTTCTACTGGGGTTTTCCTCTTTGGTATTTCAATAAATGTTTTTAAGGAGGAAAAATAGTATTATAGGATTAGTTCAAGAAAAAAGTAAAGCTTATAAACTTCAGAACCACACTAAGAAATACTCGTGGGGAGCCGGAGCTGCCAAGGAGGCGAGCATGGCCATATGAGGTGGTCTGAAACAAGGAAGGACAGCAGGACACCCCAGAGTGTCTCATGGTCTGGTGACAATCTGTGTGCACACATGGGGCGCTGTCGGTGCAGCCCGCAGCGCCTCCTGTTATTAAACAGCTGTCCTCAGACCGCCTGGACCACAGCTCAGGAGACCGAGCACCTGCATGGCGATCAGCCCGTTCAGATGGCACACTCAGAAAACAATGTATATGCATCTGCAGCCGCAGCTTTTAGACTATGCCATTACAGCTAAATTATTAGTCATGTGACTAGTGTTTACTAGTGTTGACTAGTGTCCCACACCAAATAAATGCTGCGACAGTGATATAAAACTGCCTGCCACGAGTTATATTTTTCTTTATTTTTACTCTTTTTAAAATTGCATGTGTGCATGAGTGTGTGTGAGACCGTGTGTATGCCTGTGCGCACGCACGTGCGTGTGTGTGCATGTGTGTGCATGTGTGTGTGTGCGTGTGTGAGAGAGAGATCTGGAGCTGGAGTTACAGATAGCTGTGAGTGCTGTGAGTTGAACTCAGATTCCTTTAGAGGAGCAGTAGGCTCGCTCTCTCTCTCTCTCTCTCTCTCTCTCTCTCTCTCTCTCTGCCTCCCTCCCTCCCTTTTCAACCCCCCTCTCTCTTTCTCCCTCTTCTCTCTATGCATTCTCTGACTATCTAGGAAATAAGTGGGTCTGGTTGGCCTTGAGTTCTGCCTTTCAAATGCTGGGATTAAAGTCATGTCATGACAGCTACCCAGCGTGCATCACTGACCAATGAACCATCCTGCAGCCCCTAGCACAGGTTTTTAGGTAGAGAATTGTCTTAGTTAGGATTTTGCTGTGAACAGACACCATGACCAAGGCAACTCTTATAAGCACAGCTTTTAATTGGGGCTGGCTTACAGGTTCAGAAGTTCAGCCCATTATCATCAAGGCAGGAACGTAGCAGCATCCAGGCAGGCGTGGTGCAGGAGGAGCTGAGAGTTCTACATCTTCATCTGAAAGCTGCTAATTGAATACTGGCTTCCAGGCAGCTAGGATGAGGGTCTTAAAAGACCACACCCACAGTGACACACCTACTCTAACAGGCCACACCTTCTAATAATGCCACTCCCTGGGCCAAGTATATACAAACCATCCCAGGAGTGAATAACAGAATGCCCAGAAGTTAGCTCCATGACTGAGTTTTCCAGTTCTTGTCACCATTAACACTCACACCGCAAATAAACAGAAAAACACTCTTCATTATTGTTATTAAATGAAAGTATAAAGAACAGAGGAAAATGAAATCCACAGGCTGTTTAAAATCCATTTACTGTGATGGTTTCTGCTCCAATCTTCCCAACTAATGTTTCAATGACGAAGCATGTCCCTTCAGCTTGGCGAGTCTCTGATTTCCCTCTGCTCTCCTGATAGAAGTGCTGATTCATGATGAAATGCATCAGCTGGAGAACACGTGTGGAGAGGAGGCACACTCTGGGTTTAAATGCTTATCAGGTTTTTGGGGACTAATGGGGGGCTAGCTCCAAATAAAATATTTTTATTAAAATATGGTTTGATTGTTCATTTCTACACACAACTACAACAGTGGTTAAAGAAAGGTGTCTGAAGAAATGGCTTATCAGTTAAGAGCTCTGGCTGCTCTTCCAAAGGACCTGGGTTCAATACCCAGCACCCACATGGCAGGCAGTTCACAGCTCTCTGTAATCCCATTTCCAGGGGATCTGACACCCTCACACAGACATGCATAGAGGCAGAACACCAATATACATTCTAAAAATTAAAAAAGAGAAAGAGGTGTAAAGTTTGGCTATTTGGTTTGGATTTTGGAACGCTGCCAGCCCAGCAGGTCCTTTAAGGAAGGTAGGGTATTCCTAGGTTACCACAGGAGGGAAATGAACATTAAATAATACCAACGAAACTTGCAAGGCAGAGGCAGAACTGCAGTATTTCCAGGCCAACCTATTTTACACAGCATATGCCAAGAATACCAGGGTTAGCTGTTACATGTGCATGTGTATACACACACACACACACACACACACACTCACACACACACACCGCACTCTAAACCAGTCAATCCCAGATTTCAGAGTTTATGCTAACCTCTCACCCAAATGCAAATATCTTCTCTGACCCTCACTTCTAAGAGCTCCCCCAGCAGCTTCCGTGCATTTTACTTATTCTCAGAGCTTAGCACTACCCACACTACCTACTTATCTATGTGTGTGCTGCTATATATACTTGTGTTAATCTGACTTCTATAAGAATAGGAATCTCGACTGATTTATTATGTACTCCTAATTCCTGGGAACAATGTCCCACAAATAAATAGGAGCTCAAACTTGTGTTGAGTGCACAGGTAATACAGTGGGGGCCCTTGGACCGCTCGCTGGACAGCTGTTAGACGTCATTATTCAGGCATTGGTACTCTACTTGTGCTTTCTATTATTTCTAAAGTTTTCCTCATTATCTTTGCAGGTCTTCTTCACATCACTGGCTGCCGCACTGACTCACTTCTCCTGGAAGGGATTCTTTGTTGCGGTGTCAGGAATTGCCATTGAGATAGATGATTCACTAAAAAGTTCACCACAGACATTTCATTTGTTGCATTTGGTTTTCTTATTTTGAGACAGGATCTCATGTTGTCCAGGCTGGCCTAACATCCTTGTGTAGACCAAGCTGGACTCCAATTCAAAGAGGTCTGCTTCAGCCTCTCTAGCCTAGGATTCTAGGAGTGTGCCACCGCAGTAACTATTTACTGAAGGATACATTAAGGACCACATTCTGGGGCTGGAGAGATGGCTCAGCAGTTATGAGCACTAATTGTTCTTTCGAAGGTCCTGAGTTCAACTCCCAGCAACCACATGGTGACTCACAACCATCTGGGATCCAATGCCCTCTTTTGGTGTGTCTGAAGACAGCTACAGTGTACTCATATAAATAAAATAAATCTTAAGAAAGAAAAAAGAACCACATTCTGCTGATATGGCACTGAGAAGCAGTCTCTATCAGTTAGGAACTATCTCATCACAGTGTTTGTGTCTGCTCAAGTTACCTCTCCAATACAGTAAGAAGAAAATCTGAACAGGTGCATAATGCTACAGGATTGGGAAGGGGAGTTTGCAAAGGGTCTTGGGTGCTTACTCAAAACCTCAGTAATTACATAGTTTATAGGGGCCCTTTAAACTCCTTAATTCATTATGGCTGAAGTTCTATCTCAACTATTATTTTTTACTGGCAATAATAATATCCCTACAGGCAAACTAGCTTACTATGGAAGTCTTACAAACACAAGTCAGATGTTTCCAAGACAGTCCCAGACAGAGGATTGCATATGTCCTCCACAAAACAGGAAAAACAGGTATGTGTGCATATAAACGCACACATATATAATGTTAGTACAAGATGGCAGAGTATTCGCGTTTAAAAGGATCACTCTTTGAGACCATGTCCTCTGATTTAGTCAGGGTTTCTCTTCCTGCACAAACATCATGACCAAGAAGCAAGTTGGGGAGGAAAGGGTTTATTCAGCTTACACTTCCACACTGCTGTTCATTACTAAAGGAAGTCAGGACTGGAACTCAAACAGGTCAGGAAGCAGGAGCTGATGCAGAGGCCATGAGGGATGTTACTTACTGGCTTGCTTCTCCTGGCTTGCTCAGCCTGCTCTCTTATAGAACCCAAGACTACCAGCCCAGAGATGGTACCACCCACAAGGGGTCCTCCCCCAACAAGGGGTCCTTCCCCCCCATCACTAATTGAGAAAATGCTTTACAGCTGGGTCTCATGAAGGCATTTCCTCAACTGAAGCTCCTTTCTCTGTGAAAACTCCAGCCTGTGTCAAATTGACACACAAACCAGCCAGTACATCCTCCTATCAGTTTGTTATTAGGTAAGTACATCGAGTTCACGGTGAGTTCCCCCACACGTCAATATTTGAGAAACCACCGGTAAAATGCTGTTCCACAGCCAAAAGACTTTTATTTTTTACTTTTTGCAAGTCATATCTGTCCATGAGATTTTGAAATCTAGGATACACTGTCTTAGTTTGGGTTTTATTGCTGTAAGAGACACTATGACTCTTATAAGGCAACTCTTATAAAGGAAAACATTTAATTGGGGCTGGCTTACACTTTCAGAGGTTTGGTCCATTATCATCCTGGTGGGAAGCATAGCATCATGGAGGCAGACTTGGTGCTGAGAGCCAAGAGTTTTACATCTTCATCTAAAGGCAGCCAGGAGGAGACTATGTCTTTTGCAGGCAGCCAGGAGGAAGCTCTGAATCATACTGGCCAGCCCTGACCATATATAAAACCTCAAAGCCCCAGCTCCACAGTGACACATTTTCTCCAACAAGCTACAGCTCCTCCAACAAGGCCACACCTTCTAACAGTGCCACTTCCCATGGGCCAAGCATATTCAAACCACCACAGACACACAGACAATAATATAGAAGCCACCTAGCCAAACTCCACATGCAGAGGAATTATTCTTTATTCATTAACAACTGTCTCTTCATTTAATAAATGCCAATTTCCTTTAAACTACTGGACCAACAGTTTAATGCAAACAACATTAATAAAAATTTTCTGTGTGTTTGAAAATGGCATGGGTCTAACACAGGAAGTATGTAAATTTTGTCACATTTGCTACTATGAAATAGTACTTGACTGTGTTGGGTTTCTTTAGCTTCATCTGTCATAGATAAACTGAAAGCATGCAGAACATGGATTTGATATGTTTATCAGAATCTTATACTAGGACATTCATAGCTGTCTTCAACCCCCAAACTTCTAATCCATTGAGTCTTCCCATGTCACGAGGCTCCACCCATCACGGCCTTGCCTACCTATCTCCTTTCCAAGGTCAGATGGACGCTAGGATCCTACTATCAAACACTCCCCAGGAGCTCCACTCCAGCCCTTGCTTTCGGCTCTCTCCTCCACACTTGCTGGCTGTCGTCACTATCCTGAAGCCCAGCCATCCTGTTACTGTTCTACATAGATGCAAAGAGACTATGTGTCTCTGTTTTTTGACCAAAAATCCCAAATGAGCCTTACTATCACTTGATAACCTCTGTACTTAAAATATACTTGCTTCCCCACCTCTAAACTTTCCATTCCACGCTCTCTCCTCCAACCCCACATACCAGCTGATGTCTTTGCTTTGCAAAGTTCATTAGCAACACAGAAAATCCTAGAGAACCACTCTGCCATCAATCTGCATCCCAGCATCAAACCTAACTCCAGTCTCCTGGAGTCTCTGCCCCCATGAAATGACTCTGCTGCTATCAAAGTTCAGAGAGTACGATCGACAGATGCTGCAGAAAACAAAGGAATGAAAAAAGTCACCGGCATCGCACAGATCTGCTGGGTCTGTTGGCATTTCTAGCTGGGAGCGTTGACAAGCCTAATGCCAGTGTAACAGTGGAGGCGGACTTGGTTGGAATAGGTTGAATCAGAAACTGGAGGGGAACAGTGGGAGCTTACTAACAGCTAAAGAATGTCTTTTAAGACCGTTGTACTAGGACCAGAGTTGGAGGGGAACAGGTAGTCTTAGAATAGCTGTCTCTTCTAATACTAGACACAGTGACATGTTCTCATGCTTCTCCACATGTTCGTGTATGTGAATGTTTGGTTCCTAGCTGCTGACTGTCTGGAGAGGTTGTAGAACCTTGAGGAGGTGAAGCCCTGCCAGGCAAAGTGGGTCTCTAAAAACAAGCCTGGGGCTTCCTGTCCGTTCTGTTTCCTGACTGGATACAATATGACCAGCCAGTCTTCCTTCCCTTGCCAGCACCTCTGTCTGTTGCCATTTTTCCTTGCCATGATACAGTGAATACCTCTGCAACTATATGCCAAATGGACACTGAGATGGAACTGTTCAGCAGCATAGCAGGAAACAACAAGGCAGACACTGAAAGAATACACCCAACAATTCTTAACATGTATGGAATATCAGTACCCATCTAGACAGCCTAAGTTTCTTTTGTTTGATCTTAAATGTTTATATGAATGGGTGATTTTCCTGTATACACGTATCACATGTGTGCCTGCCTGGTGCCCACAAAGGCCAGAAGAGGATGTCAGATTCCCTGGTACTGGAGTTACTGATGGTTGTTTTCAACCATGTCAGCGCTGGGAACCTAACCTGGGTCCTCTGGAAAAGCAGTCAGTTGTATCTACTGCTGGGCCACGGCTCTAGCCCGTTTGACCTGCTTGTAAGAGGAGGAGTAATGCATATTTGGATGCGTTTCATCTGACCACACTATGCTGGACTGTCTGTTTACAGAGAACAAACCCCTCGGGGCTTGTTTGCTCGCTTACCCCTCTCCCCTCCTCTCAGTTTGTTCTTTTGTTTCGTGAGACAGGGTGTGTGTGTGTGTGTGTGTGTGTGTGTGTGTGTGTGTGTGTGTAACAGAGCCCTGGCTGTTCTGAAACTTGCTTTGTAGAGCAGGCTGGCCTCAAACTCACAGAGATCCACCTGCCTCTACCTCAGAGGAGAAGAGTGTGGAATGGAAGGTTTAGAGGTGCTAATATTAAAGGTGTGCACCACCATGCCTAGCCCCTGTGTGCTCTCAATAAAGATTGCACGGTATTACTTTTAGTATGAGTAGTTAAGTAAAACCACAGCCTCAGTCAAACAACTCTCAGACTTGAGTTACTTGGAAGATAGGAGTCTTTTTTTTTAAATTTATTAGATATTTTCTTTATTTATATTTTAAATGTTTTCTCCTTTTCAGGTCTCCCCTTCGGAAACTCCCCTATCTCTCCCCCTAATCGGAGTCTTTCAAATAAGGGAAGTCAAAGAAGGATATTGCTATACACCCCAAAAGTAAATTGTAAATGTTCTCCCTAGTTTTCTGGAGAGAGAAGTGTGACCATTTACTGGAAAAATTATGCATAAGGATATAACAGGAAATCCAAATTATCTCCAAATTAATTAGGATCCTGGAGATCCTAAACTCCACTGCATTCTCCCAGCTGGTTCAGAAGCTTCTGGAAGTCAAGGGCCAGAGTGTTTGTAGCCCAGGTCTAGATTGCAGTGAAACCAGCTGGTCCCCAAACCCAGCCTGTGGTTATTTTCCCAGTTCTGAACTACACACACTCGGAGCTTGCCAGACCCGAATAACCATTCTCTGGCCTATAACCTCAGGGCTATTATACAAGGAGAGGACAGGTAGAAGTGATGAGAACACATGTCACTTACTCAAACAGGAAGCCACAAATAATACTGCTCTCTGGACAGACTGACTGCAGATTACTGTCACCGTAAAGAATTTAGAATTTAGCTCAGTGGAAAAATAACTCTCTAGCAAGTCTAAGGTCCTAGATTTAGTCTCCAGCACCAGAGGGAGTAAAGATGGAAGGACGGTAAATCCATCTCATCTCCGTTCAATCCCTATTTGGCCTGTGTAGAGCACAGATGAATCTGAGATATGTTTTCAAAACTTAAGCTGTGTTAATTCCACTCACACCTGCTTTTCTATATGTGGTTTTCGTCTTGGATCAAGTCAACATATGCTGGCACCCTGCATGGAGCTGCTGACCTAAGAATGCTTTCCCCTGCGCTGTCAGTCAAGAGCATGTGAAGCTTCTGCTTCCCTCAGCATCATCCCCATAACTATCACACACCTCCAGCCTATGTTACCGCCATCTAGTCCATGGTTATTCACCCTCAGCACCGCAGGAGTTCCAAACCACACCATTCTCACAGAAACTGCCCGGTGCCTTTCAGGACAGGATTTTTTTCAGGACATCTGGCTACTGCCCACTAGATGCCGGTAGTTCTCCACTCCTACTTGGAATAACAAAGATGTCTCCAAACATCGGCAAATATCCCTTAGGAGGCAAGATTTAGCCAAGTGAGAACCTCTGACTCCTTTTAGCCATAAGGCATTATGCTAGTCCATTTTGCCCTACTGACGGGATCTGGAAACAGCACGTAACAACTCAAGACACCTTGGTAAGAATGCACAGAAGCACACCCTCGGAGCCCAGGGGCCTGTGTGTGTCTGCACTTGGGCTGTCTGTCCCATGCAGGCATCATCTGTGCTGTGCTAAGATGAAGCTCATACAATGCAGCCAACTCTAAGTCTATCAGTCTTAAAAGGAGGCTGGGCAGCAGCCCTTTGTGACATGGGGACACTCTGCTCCTGAACTTAAAGGCTAGATGGGATGTCACGCAAATGCCAATGGCAGAAAGAAGCCCACTGTAGATTCAGGCTCCCCCAGGGACTGAAAGCACAGAGCTGCAGGCTTCAGGAGTAAGGGCCCACTCTCTTTTGTTCTGTTAGCAAACAGGCACTGAGGCATGGGCCGTCACCCTCCCAAACACAACTCTAATGCCGCGATCCAGAATGCTGAAGTCCTATAAGATCAAAATTCCTACTCTAAATTCTCAAAATATCAAAAGCCTGGTAATGCAATGGAAGAGTTTAAGTAACTTTTTTATTTAAAAAATACTTATTTACAATGAAAGATGATTTATCTGAAAAACAATTTTAAAATATTAAAACACTGGGCTGAGGAGAGAGCTTAGTGCATACAGTGTTACCAGTCATGTACTTGAGCCTTGACTTCAGACCCCCAGACATCCAGAGAAAGCTAGTGTGACCACATGCACCTGCAATCCTAGTAGTGGGACTTGCAGACAGACTCAAGGTAACCTTTTGGGGACAAAAGGTAAGGTGGGGGACAATCAAGGAGGGTACCAACCTCAGCCTGTGGTGTCCACATGCATCCTCGAGGGCACAGAAACACGCACAATGCACGCACAATTCCATAGACCACTCTGCATAATCAAAAGGCAATACTAACATATTTGTAATATATAAGTACTCTAGTAGACTAGTGAGTTAGACAAGCATAATAGTTTTGACTAGCTGAATCTTATTATTCATTAAGTGGGGTATAAGCATGCCACTGCCACTGGTAACCATGTACATCAGTCTTATAATGCGATCTACTTGAGACACTGACAAACTGTGCTTTTGAAGAGATCAACAAACCCCAAAATGAGCCCAAAGCATCCAGATCTCAAGATATTTCTCTTTCATAAGAGCAGATGGACAATAAAGACACCTTTCATTTGTTGAGCAAGTTTCCAGGCTTTTAGTACACAGAATGCTTACACACAAAGTCAACATGATGAAAATGTACTTTTAAGATCTCAAATTTGCAAAACAAAACTATTAGAAAAAAGAAATTAGAATGGATGGAGTATATATAAGGGCCTGAGCAGGCTATAAAGGCACAGATGGCCTGACCTGCTCTTCTGTATTGGTCCTTATTGGGTCAAAATCCACTTCTACAGCTTCTTTGGGAAGTTCTCTGTGACCAAGTCACAACATAAGAAGAAATTTAAGCCTTGTTTATAATTGGTGTAGTATGTTATACAGATACCTGCCCCTCTGCCCAAATGTAGACAGGTAGAACACTGCAGCCAATGCTAAAGTCTCATTGTAGGAGAAATCATGGAGGTAAAATTATCCAGTAGGCTGCTCTTAGCATGCTATACTTGCTTGGTTGTTTTCTTACAAATAAACAGAGTGTGAAGCATGAACCTTTAGGGGTTCAGAGACTGGTACTAATGGCTTTGTTGAACAGTCACAGACTTAGAAGGTAAAAAAAATTTTTTAATTGATGAAAAGCAAATATAAATAATGTCCAGGAATGAGCACATGTGGACATAATGTCCCAACTACATCAGTCGTCACAAACAATTCACACCCAGTGCATCAGCACCCTCTCTCTAGCTACCCACTCCTGATCACACGGTAGCCCAGTTAACAGAGATGAAGGCTGCATGGGGCTAGCAGCACAGACTAACATCCTCCAAAGCTGGTCTGCCAATGGCACAGAACACACTAGGCTCCCCAAAGAGCACCATCCACTGTGGGGATGGGGCAATGGTGTTAGTGACTGAATGTAGTACACAGAATGCTTACACACAAAGTCAACATGATGAAAATGTACTTTTAAGATCTCAAATTTGCAAAACAAAACTAGTCATGCTGTGACAGACCTTTATCTATTCTCATCATCTTTACTGGATAGACATTTTCTATAGATAAGGACTTGTCTTCTTTCCACCGTATTACTACAAATCCTCTGCTGGAAGACATACAGAGGGAAACTTCCTGTAGTGTTTTCACTACCACAGCACTGCTTTTAATTTAAGCAAGAAATGTGTTTTGCAGCAGATGAAGCATGAAAATGAGCTCATGTTTGGAGGAGTCACCAGTCTCAATGCATCCCCCAATTTGTAACTCTGCTGCAGCTGGCTTGATAAAACACTGGAATGGCCTCCTGGAGACTGCACTACAACACCGGCTCAGTGACAAAGCCTTGCAATGCAGGAATAGCATCTCCAGGATGGAAAATGTACTGCAAATCTATAACTGACGCATGGTGCATGTGTCCTGTTCAGCATCTACAGGCAAGAACTAAGGTACCATATTAGGGATAGCTCCTGTAATGATAACCCTCACACATCACTATAATTCCGGGTAATCCGGGATAGGGTGTGTCTATCAGACATCAGAGCAATGGTCCACTGAACTATAGTTGAGATCTCTCTGTGACAGGGAATCAACAGCCAATGAGGTTTACTATACTAGCTGGAGTGACTGATCCTGACTGTCAAGGGGGACTGAGCTCTGTCACAGAACACCTGTACATGGAGTATATCTTACATGAAGGGGCTCCAATGGGCCCCTCTTCCTGCTCTCAAGTCCTGAACTAAGTAAATACACAATTATATCAAGCCAAGATAAGCAAGACTTCTGATGGTACTGACCCCTGAAGAATGAGTTTTTTCACTCCCCCAGGCAAGGAACTATAATCAGTTGACTATCTGCTGAGGCCAAAGGAATACGGTCGTCGTAGTAGAAAAAGGTTTGCAAATATATCTATGACCACACAACTGGCACAGAAACAAGGATTCTAGGATATTTCTTCCTTATTTTGCTATGAATGTATCTGATTTCAAATTCTTTTCTTCCTTTGTTTAAAATTCTCTCTCCCATTTCCCTACCATCTAAATTAAAGTGTTAACATTAGCACTCCTTAGCTTCGTTTTAGGGAAGAATTAGGACATCTTTCGTTATTTGAACCACTCCTTCACGGTAGGCAAAAGAATAATCTTGCTATTGTCTTTATTTGCAAGTTAAATCTGGTTTAGAGAAATGTAGAGACATTCCATACTTTCAAAAGATAGCCAAATTGACAAGGGATAGGCTATTATGGTTTCTAGTATGTTGACTGAGTAAAACGAGAACTCAGTTTCCCAGAATTCTTTCCTCCCTGTGGTCCTGGGTTAGAACTGGCCACAGTAGAAATTTACACAAGATTTGGAAGGCAGAAATGAGAACAGTAACATTCACATGTGCTAAAGGTCAGTGCAGAGCCAGACACAGCTGCAGCGTCTGACACAGCTGATGTGCAGGCTTGTCATACATGTGCAGTGGCTAGGCCACACAGTGCCCCAGCTCCCTCTCATCCCCTGTAGGTGACTCAGTCACTGCACAGGTGCTGTCTTACGGGGGCAGGCCTGTTCCAGTGTGCCCTTGCAGATCCCCACGTGGACTGAATGTCCCTCCTCCTTCATCTTGCCTTTCTGACCCCTGGCCCTGAGCTCTAGCCACCTAATTCCGGCATGTGAAGCAGCAATTATACACAGAATGCTTAACCATCCCCCACAACCATGCATGTACAATCCCACAGTGCAAGCCTTATTCTGCATCACACATAGGCTCCCACCTCCCTGAATTCTGAATGCCAATGCATTAATATATGTCAGATTCCCGTGTGTCACTACTATGCTGTTATATAAGCTTGACTAAGATGAAATTAATCTTTCCTAATCAAAAAAGTCTTCAAACATTATTTTTAGAAGATAGAGGAGAAATATATTGCTTTAAGAAGAATATGGAATACAAATAAACAGTTTCTCACAATAGCCTCTAAACCTTGTTCATCAAGCTATTACCAACAATTCCTAAGGATTAAAAATATAAATATGATGATTCAGAACGCATAGCAGGAGAAAAACAGTAGATTCTAGTACACATGTGACACTATCAAAATTACCTTCAACCCGTAAGTTCTCTGCCTTTGCATGAGGGTTCAGTGAAATCAAGGATGTCTCTTCTGAGATTCATCTAATTACTTAACTGTAATCCACAAAACAAGGCAGGAAACCAGCTGGGCAAACTCCAAACTCTAAATCTCCGTGTCTGATTTCAAGGTGGTCTTCAGATTCCAACTCCTTTTTCATCTTTGTTGACTGCAACAAATGTCTTTGTTCTGGGCTGGTTCCACTCCCTCTTAGCAGATTTCCTCAGCAGACAGCCCACAGCCCTGGCATCTCGAATACCTTGGGGTTTCCTAGGCAACTTCAATGTTACAGCTTCTTGTTTCAATGTCTGGGATCCACACATGATCTTCTGGGCTCCTCCGAAGGGATGGCATCACTTCTCCAGCTCTGCCCTCTGTAGCACTCTAACCTCAAGTTGATCCACTCCACTGCTACTGCTGTTCTTGGTGGTCATTCCATGGAGTGGCATCTCCAATGCACTGGAGTCTTCTGCTGCAACTAGGCTTCACCAATAGCTTCTCACAGGCTCTCTTCACGGTGTCAATCCAAGCTTCTGTGCATGACCCCTTTAGTCCTGGGCCATCAACTACAACTGAGGCTGTACCATCACCAATGGCTTTCCATGGTTTCTCACAATGCCAAGCCTCAGCTGCTCTTCATGACTCCTTCATGCCTTCAAAACCTGTGTACCACTTGCATGACTCTTACACAGTACCAAGTACAGCTGCAGCACGAGGTACAACCTTGGCTATCTCTGGAACCCAGCCTCTGTGTTCTCAGAAAACACGTCCCAGATGATTTCACCTCAGTGATGCTGGTCTCTTCTTAATCACCACTAATTTCTTAGCTACAGCTAACCGGCATCAATTGTCCAATAGTCCCTTCTATTTTGACTCTAAAGCCAGAGCCACGTGGCCAAACCTGCTGAGTTCTACTACTTGCAGAAGCTGCAATATAGTCCTCTTGTTCTATTACATTATCGCCAGCTTCCTCTTTTCCAACTCCTTTACTACTTAAGCTTGGCCGTCCTGCATCTTGCTCCATAGACTGACTTTGAACTCAGAGATCTGCATGCCTGTCTCCTAAGCACTGGGATTAATTAAAGGTGTGGTATACCAAGCCTGGATTTAAGTTTTTCTTCACCTAGAATTTGCTCTGTCCCAGGCTGGCCTTGAACTCAGAGATTTCTTTATCTTGTAGGATTAAAGATATGTATGGCCATACCTGGATCTAAGTTTAGCTGGGTAGGATCTTGCCCCAAGTCCCACCCCCTTAATGTGCTATCTCCTAGAACACAGGATTCGGCTCCATTTCACTTTTGGGTGCCCCTTTAATACTCGAACCATATAGTTTATATTTTTCCTTTCTCAGCTTGTGATGCTTGTTCAAAATGCTCTTCATGAGACCTAACCAGAGAACAGAGTCTCTGGTAGGCTTTTTTGAGACTTCCTTTGTCGATGCAAGTAATATGAATCTCTTTACCTTAGCCTCGAGTAGACTCTTTAGACAAGGGCAAAAACAGCTATGTTCTTCACCAAAATACCACAAAAACAGTCTCTATACCACATAAAGAAACTCCTCTCCTCTGAAACCTTTTGGGCCATGTCTGCATAGTTCAAGTCACTCATAACAACAAAGTCTTCCAAATTCCTACTAGGATGGCTCATTAAGCCCCACTTAAAGCATTCCATGGCTTTCCAAATCCACATTCTTCCAAACAAAAGCATGGACGGGCCTATCACAGCAATACCCTTGTGTACCACCTTCTGTCTTAGTGTTTACTTCTGTGAACAAACACTATGATCAAGGCAATTCTTATAAGGACAACATTTCATTGGTTCTGAGGTTTAGTCCATTATCATCAATGCAGGAATATGGCGGCATCTGGGCAGGCATTGGTGCAGGAGGAGCTGAGAGGTCTCCATCTTCATCTGAAGGCTGATAGTGGAAGACTGGCTTCCAGGCAACTAGGGTGAGGGTCTCAAGCCCACGCTCACAATGACACACCTACTCCAACAAGGCCACACCTTCTAATAGGGCCACTCTCCGGGCCAAACATATATAAACCATCACAAACATGGTCCATATGAAGATCATATGGGGAAAGGAAGGTGTAGAAAAACAAGGATTTGGGGCAGAGGGAGGTTCATTCATCAGCAACTGATTCTCTTTACCTTGGTTCCAGTTCTCCAATTCTCTGGTTCCTGTGTTGAGTACTTACTATTGAAAAGTATTTTACATGAGCCTAACAAATTGATAGCCATCCCGTTAGATGTGCTAACTCAGGTAAGTAAATGTGCCTAAAATCACACATCTATAGTCAGACAGTAATAAATGCAGGGGTGTTTGCTCTATAAAGTGTGGGCTCTTAAGCATCACATAAGAAGCCAGGTGCTCCCTTTCCCACCAAGGCTGTCCTTGCTCTCCACACCTCCCCTCTATGGAGGGCTTGACTCCCCTGCTTCAGCCACTGAACTTCCACTTTGACTTTCTTACATTCAATGAAGCATCAGCAAACCACAGATTTACAGTTCATATTATAAATACAAAGTAATGTAAACTTAGGATGCAAAAAAACCCAGAAATTTCTTTAAAAATGAAGATGATATATACTCCTGTCAACCTGAGACAGATACCATGAACTGCTGACATGTTTCCACGCCCAGTCTTTGTCTCAGTGTAGTCACTATCATACAGCAGCAGCAGCAGCTTAGAGAGGTTCTATGTGTAGTGCTCGATCACAGCTCACAATACTTCAGGAGACAGGCTCTCTGGCCCCTTAAGCCTGTGGCATAAATCAGTGACTTCTCCAGGTTACTGAGGTCTGGCTTTTGAGGAGCAAGGGATTACTGAGAGCCAGTCACTCGGGTCCTCCCCACTCCCCAGCCCTCAGGCGGACGGACATGGGGAGCAGCTAAGGTGACTTTGTAGTTTAGAGGCTCTCTCCCAGCTACTGCTGGACTCGCCAAACCGTTCCTCTGGGAGGTCTTCACTCACCACAGCCTGCCAGGAGACAGTGAAGTTTATACAACTGAGTCTCCAGAGAATAAATGAACACATCTGCCAAAATTAATTCTAAAAATATGGTGTTAAATTCCCTTGCAAACTTCCTCATGGTTTTATTCCCACAGTACCAAAGTGTTATAGCAGATTCACCTCAGAAATTGTAAGGTGTTTTTTTTTTTTTTCTTTGAATCATTATATTTGGTTAACACTATAGCAGTCAAAACTTTATTCTAGGATCTTCAATTCAGTTACATTAAGCAAATCTACCAAATCCAATAATTACTCAATATGAACATCATTTTTTAATGACCTGGAATTTCAATTGGTGGCTTTAACTATGTACATAGACACAGCGAGAGAGGTCTCTATCCAGCATGCCTTGGAAGTTCAGGAAAAATAATAACCAGAACTTTAAAGGTAAGTATTGTGTCTCGGGCTGGTAAAGGCACCACTGCCAACCCTGATGACCTGAGTTTGACCCCTAGGACCGGAGTGGCAGGAGGAGAGAAGCACTTCCCACAGCCGCTCCCTGACCTCTGTGTGTGCTGTACCACATGTACTGCTACACCGCCCCCCCCCCGCTTGTATTAAAACATTGTCAATGTGTCTATATGACACTACCTTAGATTTTTAAATCCTTCGCTATTTCCAAAAAACGAGTAGATATTCATTGCATGCATTTACTAGGCATTTCTGGCATAGCTATTCTGTACACAGCACACGAGCACGTGCGAAAAGAAGGTATTTTCCTCGTGTATTATGGCTGTTTCTAAAGCAGCAAGGGCAGTCTTGCAAACTGTGGTCACCACTGCTTGACTAATATGGTAATCCTGAGGTCTTGGTCTTAAAGAGTACATTACTCCATGTGGAATAGGCTTACAAGCCTGTCACAGACTGCATCACAATAGAATCAGCAAGGCAAGGAAGACTGGATCCTGGGAACAGAGCCACCTCCTCTTTGATATGTTCTTTCACCATCTTGCTTTCCTCCTCCCCTCACTGGGAAGGTAAGACAGCTGTCTGTACTCCAGGTACTACTCCTTAGGTGTCCTTTAGGACCTGTGACTCAGAATTTGCTAGGAGGCTACGGTGTAGCTCAGTACAAAGCACTGACATAGTATGCCTGAGGCTCTGGGTTCCATCACCAACACAGAGCCTCAGGTTAAACAAGTGTCCACTAGCACATACATTTCTTTCTAATTGGTCATATTCAAGTTGTTATGCATAAAGAATCAGGATGGATCAATAACATGAGTTAGTACTGCTATTCAGTTATACATCATTGCTGTGACGTGTACAAGATAGTTTCTAAGTATGTACCAAAATGAGAGGTTAAGAGCCTAAAGAGAAAAAGTTACATGACTTGTTAGAGAGAAACTAGCCGGCAATTCGTTTGCATCGAGCTTTCTGACTTCTACTTCAAGGCTGTTGGAAATAGACTGGAAAATGCCCTGGAAAAGCAATGGTGCTGCTCTTAAATAATGAAGATAAGAGACAGTACTAGAAGCCGGGCGGTGGTGGCACATGCCTTTAATCCCAGCACCTCGGAGGCAGAGGCAGGCGGATTTCTGAGTTCGAGGCCAGCCTGGTCTACAGAGTGAATTCAGGATAGCCAGGACTACAGAGAGAAACCCTGTCTTGAAAAACCAAAAAAAAGGGGGGGAGGGAAAGACAGACAGACAGTACTACAAACAGCCCAACTCAGAGAAAAAGCAGGAGGTAAACAGCCTTCCCTCCTAGGCTGACTGCATTCAAGTGGCTAAAAGCAGAAAGGCTGACAGCACATCACCAACTTCAGCATGCGTTAACCCTTTCTAGCCCAGTGGTTTGCAACCTTTGATATTAAACAACTCTTTCACAGATGTCTCCTAAGACCACCAGAAAACACTGATATTTATATTACAGCTCATAACAGTAGCAAAATTACAGTTATGAAGTAGCAACAAAAATAATTTGATGGCTGGGGATCACCATAACAATGAGGAACTGTATTAGAAGGTCACAGCAGTAGGAAGGTTAAACTCCGTCCTAGCCCCTTTATATCAGCTTGTCTTCATTTTAAAGTCTATAGAAACTACCTTCTGAGCACTAAGTAACTGAAGGTGGCTGGGCTTCTCTAACCTGGCCCCTACTGCACACCACCAGAGTGAGGCCTATTTGGGATTTCATTATGAAATTGGAATCGTCTCTTAACTAATGGCAAAGAAAATGTATTCAATTCTTAGTTTCTGAAAATAACCTTACTTAGGGAATAGCAGACCAATTGCTTATGCAATACCAAACGGTCAGCCTTGAAAACATACATTCAAGTAACAGTATGCAGATTACATTTAAGAATGTACACACGCATATGCATATAACTGCAATTAATGAAAGAGTCCATGAATTTGAAAGACAGTGAGGAGGGGGTGTATGGGAGGAGGGGTGTGTGAGAGGAGGGGGGTGTGGGAGGGCCTGAAGGGGGGACAGGGAAAAAGAAATTGCTCAATTGTATTATAATCTCAAAAATAAATGTTTTAAAAGAAAAAAATGAAGCCTTTATTCAAAGACTACTGTAATGCTCCAATGTGGAGAAAGGCTTTGTTCGGTGGGAACATGAAGGGTTGAGGGGACTGAAGACGACTACGACAGAGACAAAGACAGCGAAGGGGAGGACGCACTGCTCCGTCAGATCCTGAGTCGTGTTCACTAGTGTCCTAGTGTGAAGTCCTGTGCTAAGACTGACCTGCAAGCACAGGGTAGACACAGGAGACCCAGCTGAGGTGGCTTGGAGGGGCCCACCTACCATGGTCAAGCTGTCACGGACACCGACTCTCCCCCAAGCCTGATTCTCAGTGTCAAAAGGGTCTCTGTAAGAAAAAAAGGGGGGGTACTAGTGAAAGTTTCCCGTGGGCAGCAACAGCGCAGGCTGCTGGACTCAAGTCTGCAGTGTCCATGGCACAGAGGCTCCACCTCACGTCTACAGTCGAATCAAGCTGGCCTTCCACTAAAGCCTCCCCAGGGTCGGAGGCCCCTGGACTAGTTCTTGCTAAGGATATTGGGCCCCTCTGCTCTCTGCCCAGTCCTCTCCCGCTCCACATACATAAGGCTCTGCCTACTGCCCTGTCCCCTCCTTCTCGCCAGTGTGACGTGTGACGTCCACTAGCAACTTGGCAAAGGAGCCCTCCTCGTCTTCTCCAGCAGTCTTTGTCTCCTGTTCTCCTCAGTCAGATGACAGGGAGCGGTAACTTTCTACTGCACTTGTTTGCCTCTGTCCTGCTCCCTTTGGGCTGAGGCTCCAGAGCAGGGCTCAGGTTTCAGTGCTTTTGTCCTAGCCATTTTCAATTATGATGAAGGGAATAGAAAAGGCAATAGAAGAAAACCTCTTTCAGGCAGTGAAAGCTGCACCTCTGACCCCAGGAGGAAGGCAGCCGCGCCAATCCTGTCACCATACACTTTACCAGCAGGTCATGAGGATTCTGGCTGCCCCTAGGCTGTTTACTCCTTAAACTAAGCTGATAAGATGGCCAAGACACCAAGGGCACACACGGTGGGGCTCGCCTACTGTTTGGGCGTTTCTGGTCTTTTATTTCCATGTGGTATCAGTCTCCATGGCTCGCCACATGTAGCTGGGGAAATAGAGGCAAGAGGGTGGCTTCTACCTTGACCCCTTTAATCTGGGAGCTCCAGGTGCCTCACGCAGCTCCTGTGTAACCTCCAAACCAGACAATCCCCTGGAATTCTCTACTACGGTTGCTGCTTAGAGAAAGACAGTCATCATTTTTGCCTCTCCTCACTGGAGCCACTAGCTACAATCTCTCACAATGTCTACAATGAAGGACAGACCTGTGCAGTCTCCATCTGCACAGGAACAAGTGCCTTTTGAGTAGGAACCAGTGCTTTTTGAGTGGATGCCTGCAGCAGGAGGGTTGGGGGATGTATCCCTGGGCCTTAAACTAGAAAGGCTCTAAGAGCACGTGGTGGGTGTTGAAAGATTCGGATGTGAAAGATTCGGATGTGAATTAGGAACACTCTCCCCCTCATAAACTCATCATACTGGTAATAAATGAAAATGGACTTTGGTTCATTGAATCATTAATAAACTATAGAAAATATCAACTTAGGAAATATACAGAAGCAACACTGGTATGCAGCCCCACTTTAATTAGGAATAGGGTTTGACCACAGGCAAGTCTAGAATAAGACTAATCCCTGACAACTGTTACAGTATAACCTCTAAATTTTAGCTCATGGCTTCTAAACTAAACTATTTAATACAGACTCTCTCACAAGCTACCTACCTATGAAGTACCTTACAGATTATGCACACTAGAAAACACAACACTAAAACAAAGAGTAAACACATCTGAGTGTACTCGTTTCTAACAGAGCAAGCTTTTCTGTGGTGAGCAAACAATAGAGACAGTGCACAACTAAATCATTCTTGATGTGGTCTAGGATTAGTAACACGAGACAGAACTGAAGGGCAGAAAGCTGTAAGCTTACTTTCTGGCAATACCTGATTTCAACGGGAAAGCACCTCACAGAAGTGGGTTTAGTAGGCCACTTTATTTAATTATACTTCATTCATTATGATATTCAGATTTTAATAATCTATCAATTATAAATGTCAGCAAAAGTTCTGCTAGCAAACTTCTACCTTTCTGATGACAAACAGCAATTTTTGAAAGTCAGTCATTTAGTAATTAAACAAAATGTTTCCAAAACTCAATTATGATTTTAGAAATGGCGAACAGCTCTCTCTATGGTTTAGGAAAGATGGAGGAAGCAGAAACAATGGAAGAACCAGCTGAAGGAAGAACAGCTGTGAGATGCCACATTCTAGACACAGCCACTGCAACCAGTGCAACCGTGGTCAAGGCTGGCCCTGCCAACAGTCAGCTATGGGTAGGGATGGGCTCAACGGCCCAACCCTTCTCTGCTAAGCTATTGGACGGGTCTGGAAGAGCTAAGTCACTGTCTTCAGTTGTGTCCCATTGGTAAGCCTATACGTTCTGTAGTACAGTTCTAAACCCACGGTCACAGACACAGCCCTAGTTAAAACTCTTGAGTTGCCTCCCCCCAAAAAAACGACTTCAGTATGGAAAAGGTGTTTGCCATCAGAAGGGGAATTGACAGGGGGCGGAGGGAGATTTGAGCGGGCAGGAAGTGAGAGCAATTAGGATGCATTATACACATGCATGAGATTGTCAGAGAACAAATTAAATCTAAAAATTTGAAATAAAGGACTTGGAAACAAAAATTGTATACATTTTTAAGTATCCAGTAGAAGTGTCTCAGAAATGACACATTTTAGGTTCATAAAAATCACATGAAGCTTTTCCAAAAACCTCATTCCTGGCTTCTTTCTCTGTTGAAGAGGCAAGATAATGTGAAGGCTCCTGGGGGAACAGGAAACACATACTTTTAATGCATTGTGAAACTGGAAGAAAAAGAAACATCCAAAGGCAAAATAAAAACAAACAAGCATTTTAAAAGAAACAAAGAAAGACAGACCAGTAGAAAGTAACAACAGAAGTCAGAATTGCCCTGGGGTCAAACTCTAAGCCTTGCATCCTCCACAAGGCCAAACTCCCAGACTGAACAAGAGTGTCCCTGGTCAACAGGTTCCCACAGGAGCAGATAAAGGCATCTCTCTCTCTGTAGGAAGTCATTCCTCAACCCCCAAGTTTCACACAGATAAAATTAGGCAAACAGGAATTTGCCTCAAAAAGGAGACAAAACAACAACAACAACAAAATCAAAAACAAAATAAAAAACAAAAGCCAATCCAACCAGAAACAAAAACATCAGGGTGACAGACATTCATGGGCACCAATAATAAATAAGTGTGCGGGAAGGAGCTTCAAATGACAGAATTTCCAGAAACAGAATGTAAATGCCTACATATCAGATGTTTGATAAGACAAAATCATAAAAAGTAAGCAATGACTAAGAGACTATTTCAAAGAGAGTATTTTAAGGAAAATCTTAGATCTTTCAGAAATTACAAGTAGAAGCAATGAGATTAAACTTAAGCAGATGAGGAAAGGGAGGACTGGGATGTGGGTCAGTGCTCTGATGGGGATGGCTGGGGGACCGGCTCAGAAGCTGACAGAATGTGGTATACTGCCGATGTCTCTGTGGAAATAAATGAAGCACACAGGAAGAGAGCAACAGAGAAAAGGACAAACAGGTCTGACAAAACAATCTAAAATAGCATCGGTCATTATTCTGTTATGCAAAGGATCAAATGCTTCAATAAAAGACAGATCCAACTTAATAAATGCTGTTGTAAGAGCCCTGCTTTACCTTTAAGGACTTCCAGGATGGAAATCACAGGATGGAGAAAGATATCCCACTTCAGCAGTAACTTAAGAGAACTGGGGTAGCCATATTTATATCAGATGAGATAGAACTTAAATGTAAAACCCTGCCATAAAAGACAAAGAAAGGACATCACATAAAGACAGAACAATCACATAAAGAAGACATACTAATTACAAACATATATGTGCTCAACAGAAGACCTAAGTGTATAAAGCAAACACTGACAGAGCCAGAGACAAAACAGACAGCAACACAGTAGTAACAGATTTCAATATTCTACATGCAGTAATGGATACAGCATTCCGACTGAAGATCAACAAGGAAATGATGGCTCGAACACATTGCAGACCAAATGAAGATGTCAGAAGCATTCCACCCATCTGTAATCCTAACAATGGGAGGCTAAGGGTAGAGGCTTGCAAGTTTGAGACTAGCCTGGGCTACATGGTGAGAATCTGTCTCAAAAAAAAAGAGAGAGAGAGAAAAGGAAAACATTCCATATATCCAACAGCAGCCATCTTTCCTTAAGCACACACAGAACGCTCTTCATGATAGATAACATTCACTTGTGTGTGTGCAGACACACAGACACACACACATACACAAAAGCACAAATTTAGAATTGATATATGGGCTAGAGACATGGCTCAGTAGTTAAGAGCACTGACTGTTCTTCTGAAGGTCCTGAGTTCAATTCCCAGAAACCATATGGTGGCTCTCAACCATCTGTAATGGAATCCAATGCACTCTTCCAGTGTGTGTCTGAAGACAGCTGCAGTGTACTCATATAAATAAAATAAATAAATGCTTAAAAATTAAAAAAATAAAACAAACAAAAAAGATTGATATCATACCATGTATTTTTCCAGCTCTAAATGCGTGAAACAGACATAAAGGACAGAAGTAAAATGGAAACCACACAACTTTGTTGGCGTTAAACACGTTTCTCTGGAGGATTCAAAGGAACCTACAAATACTCTATTATGGAGACAGAAAACCTAAACAGAGCTAGAAGTAGAGTGAATCAGCGATCAGAAACCTTCTAGGAAAGAAAGGCCAAGCGTGGTGCTTCATTCCCGACGTCAGCGACCAGCAACTGTTTAAATGAGAATTATAGCAGCTGTCTTTCCCGGTCTTTCCGAGCTCCCCTAAATTTGAAGAGGAGAAAGTACTTCCTAACTCATTTATGAATCCAGCAAACACTGACGCCAAAAATTAGGTATTATAAGGTATTGTAAGACGAGAGAGAGAGAGAGAGAGAGAGAGAGAGAGAGAGAGAGAGAGAGCCAGCCACAGGCCAACATGCATAGTGAATACAGACACAAGTTCTCAAAACAGGCAATGAAAATAAGCAAATACAAACCAAGAGCATGCCAAAAGGATCAGCTTCTATAGTCACACCTGAGACACAAAGTCAGTGTAATGTACACTGTAGCAATGCAAGAAAAACTGAACTCTATGATAATTTCCATATATACAGATTGTATATGCAGGTATTTACATTGGGCAAGGTGCAGTACAACATTCAACAAATTGGGGGGAAAGGAAATTGTTTTAATGTAATATAGATCACTCATGAAAAGCCCACGGTTCACATCACAGTTAACAGCAGAACAGAGCAAACAATTTTTTCTAAAATCAGAACAGCAGCAAATGACCACCGTCACCACTTCTGTTCGACACAGTCCTGGAACTCTTGACCAAATGACAAGAAAGGAGGTGTTCAAGCTAGGAAGGAGGGAGCAGAAATATGTTTGTTGGTAAGACAATCTTATGTGCAACCCCCACATATGTCCTAAAATAACCTGTTAAAGATAATATACAAATCCAAAAGCCTTCCAGGACCCAAAGTCAATATACATACACACACTCAAACACATGAGTGCATTCACACATATATGTACACACATGCATGTACACAATCAGATTGTGTTTATCACTAACAAGAAACTATCTGAAAAAAATAGACAATTTTTAGAACACCAAAAAAATGCAATATTTTGGAGTAAACAACCAAAGAAGCAACATATTGCTGAAAGGAATTTAAAGACAAAAAAGCAAAAAGAAAGACAGTCCATGTTCAGATTAGAAAAATTAATACTGTCAAAATGTCCATAGTACCTAAATCAATCTGCAGATTCATTGTGATCCCTATCAAAACTCAACTGCATGATTTTGTAGAAATAGAAAACCATCCTTGGCTCATAAAGGACTCTGTGAGTATCCCAAACAATCAACACTAAACAACCAGAACCGCGCATCGCTCTACAACAGACATAAAAGGCTCAAAATAGATTAAAGATTTAACTGCAACACTCAAGCTGGAAGAACTGTCAGAAACAAAAGCTCCTGACATAGGCCAGCAATGATTTACTGGGTGTGACTGCAGCTCAGGCAGCCAAGTCACCGTGGATAAGGAAGAGAACAAAGACTCCAGAGACAGTAGAGGGAGGAGGCCCTAGCCAATCTGCAGCCACACACCTCACCTGGAAACACTAGCCAAGCAGCATATTGGGAAGTCCCTACATTTTAACAGCAAATACATAAATAACCTGAATTTAGAATATACATAGGGCTTAATCGATATTTTCCCAAAGACTATAAACAAATGGCCAACAGATATAAAAAGGCATGCTCAATGCCTTTTGCTAATCATAAAGAAAACACCAGAATCCCAACAAGGTACCACTTGCTAGGGTGACTACTATTGAGCAGTGTTTTGCTTTGTTTTTTCAAATTAATTAATTCATTTTACTTATAAGTACACAGTAACTGTCTTCAGACACACAAGACCAAGGCATCAGATCCCATCACAAATGGCTGTGAGCCACCATGTGGTTGCTGGGAATCGAACCCAGGACCTGTGGAAGAACAGTCAGTGCTCTTAACCGCTGAGCCATCTCTCCAGCCCTTGAGCAGTGTTTCTTTGCTTGATTGTTTGTTTGTTTGTTTGTCTGTTTGTAGTTCTGAGAACTGAACTCAGGGCTCTACACACATGCTAAGTAATGAACTACATCCCTACCCAGGATTGTTATTGTCAAAACCAAAATAACAAGAGTTGCCAGAATTCTGAGTTGAAATAGAGAAACCAGAATATGTGCACTGTTGTGGAAGATGTAAAAAGTTGGAGTGTCTATGAAAAAGTTCCAAGTGTCTAAACAATATGGAAGTTCCTTTGCAAACTAAGACTATACCATGTAACCAATCAACTCCACTTCTTGGTATTGAAATTACGATCTCCAAGAGATATTTTCATTCAAATGTTTGTTGAAACCTTTATCCTAGTAGTAGACACAAACTAAATATGCATAATAGATGGCTGGATAAATAGAATACACTATATACTCACAATCAAAATATTATTAACTCATAAAAAGAAATATAGTTTGTCATATATTGAAACACAGATGAACCTTATGGACATCATGAAAAATGAAATATGATCTCAAAATGATAACTACTACATGACTCCATTTGTATGAGCAAAGCAGTTAAAATCATCAAAACAACACTGATGTTTGCCAGGGACTAGAGGAAAGACCGAGAAAGCAGTCACTAGCCAGGAGGTGCAAAGTCTCAGTTGTGCCACACAAAATTACTAGGTATTTGCTCTAACACATTGTTTACAAGTCACAATACTCTACTACATACCTAAAGACTCACAAAAGCAGAGCTCTCCAATGAAAGGTGTTTTAAAACACAATTTAAAAAAATAAGTCAACAGATGGGTTGGGAGGCATTTAAATGCAATTGAAAACAGACATAGCTAAACATTACACAGAGTAACTGCATTGCAGATTGTACTACAGATTGTACTACAAAGAAGCAATGAGGTAGGAAAGAAACCATGAATCAGGGTTAAGACATATGGGGGGCAGTCAGAGCTCAGTGTAGCTAGGGAGAAAAGGGCCAAGATACAAAAAAAAACCACAGGGGAAAGTTAGGAATCTACAGAAGGCAGAGTATAACAATTAAACAGCTCACTGCTTAGAAAAACAACCAACTAGTAAGAAAAATGAAGATGTGAAAGATCTCGGAGAGTCAAGGTCTACCATGACCCAACTGTGTATAAACAAGGAAGACACAAGAAAACCAGAAGGAAGACAGTATAATAATAATAATAATAATAATAATAATAATAATAATAAATAAAATAGTTGGGAGGTACCCAGAAGTTATGAAAACATGAAATCATAAATACAAAGAGCAAGCATCTAAATACACTACAGTAAAACCCCAACACCAAAAAGAAGAATCTTAAAGACAGACACCAATAGAGATGCTAATATAGAAGGGGAAATCTGACAAGGCCCCAATCCTAAACAAAGGACTAGAGACCACTAAGGAATGCTGAGAGAGGGAGAAACATATTCCCCAGAGAAGGGTCCCCCAATTGGTATTCAATACTAAAAGGCCAGCCCTGAAATCATATAGATACAAGCAACACAAAATGGACGGAGAAAGTTGTTGTTATGTATTTGGGCGCACACACACACACACACACACACACACAGAGAGAGACACAGAAAGAGAGAGGAAGAAGTGGGGGATAGGAGCGTAGATAGATCGGTGGTTTGGTTTCTTTAAGGGGTCAGAAAACAGCACCTCATTGTATACTGTTCATACTGTTCACACTGTTTCTGGTAGAAATCATATAACTGGCAAGCTCTTTTCTCTTTTCTTTTTTTTATTAAAATATAATTAATTTCTCCCTTTCCTTCCCTAACCCCTCCCATGAACGTTTTTTGATTGTTGTTATATACATACACACACATGCCTATTGTTATCTAATTATATTTTAATTTTAAAAAAGACACAAAACATAGCTTGCCAGTTCAGAAACAGTGTGATCAATAGACAATGAAATGCTATTTTCAGCCCCCCCCCAAAGAAATTAAACCAACAGTCTAGAGTTACAGACTGAGAAAAACTGTCTTTCAATAATAAAGGCAAACTATGTTCATATTTACACAAAAAATTTACACAAAAGGCTTAGTGGCACATGCCTTTAACTACAGCGCTCAGGAGACAGAGGCAGGTGGATCTCTGTTAGTTCAAGGCCATCCTGGTCTACATAAAGAGTTTCAGGACAGCCAGGGCTACACAGCAAGACTCTGTCTTGACAAAACAAAACTACAAGTGGCTATCACTAACCAAAAGAACTTTTTTCTCCTTTTCAGACAGGGTCTTAATCTACAGTCCAGGGTAGGCTCAAACGTGGGATTCTCCTGTCTCAGCATCCTGAGTGCTGGGATTATAAGCATATATCACCATGCCCAGCCTCACCAAAAGAATTTCCAAGGATGTTCATCAGGAAAAAGGAAGTGAGCCCCAAAGGAAGGCCTCAGGCAGACACAAGTAATAAGGATTATTATTTGAAAATTATTTATAAAATAGCTAATTCTACACATGTAGTTCTTCAGAAAACACAAGAAGGCTAACGAGACAGCTAAAGGGTAACAGCAGTTACTAGCGATGCTGCCGATCTAATCCCTGGACCTCACAGTGGTGAGAGAGAAGCAGCTCCTGAAAACTGTCCTCTGACGCACACATGCAAGCCCACGGCACCGCCCTGAAAACACTCAAGTAAATGCAAACAAACCAAACCAAGAAGATTGAATAATAGCTTCAAGATCAGAGAAATGACAATGTTAACGGTATTTCCTTCCCCAGTGGACTGCCTGGATACCCACTCTGGAGTCAGGACTTCTTGCATTCACCAGGGGTCAGCTACAAAAGCAGTCATCTCAGGAGTCTTGTCAAATGCCAGCAAGCCAAGCCACAAAGGATTTGTAAGTGTTTGATAAAAGGAAAGGGCAGGAACTCCAGGAGACTGAGCAGCAAGGGCCCAGAAGTAGTGAATAAAAGCGTATCCTGTTCTTCCTCTACTAAGGTCCACGTGTTCATTTTACATCTCTAAGCCCAAACCAAATAAACCACCTCCTAGAAGCAATAGCCAGAGCAGAGCAACATTAAAGAGTTCAGAAATCTAGTGTGACCTTGGGCAGGTCACTTGACTCTGACGCCCTCAGCCTTGGGTGGTATATGTAATGGCTACCTTCGCATATGTCACCCATGTGCTCTGATGATAAATGTACTGATTCCTACAGCACTGAACCCTTACAAACACTAGTCCCGGAGGCGGGCAAGGACAACACAGGAGACAGACCAAGCAGCACGTGCACTGCCACACAAGAGCTGCTCGGACTCGTGCAGAGAGCAGAGCCAAGGGGAGGGTAAAGGCATGTGACCCACTCGTTTCTTCCATCTATACCTAATGACAATGACGGCCACCTAAGCTACTGTAACAGCTTGTCACAGTTGCCACATGAATTTCCAGTCTACCCAAAGATGCACCAGTAAGAGGTTTATTAAAGGCTTCTGAACCTAGCCCAATTTATAATGTTAAGACATCCCAAGAAGTCATCACATTGACTTCCTTCATGCTGATCTCTAATAAGGAATACAGCCTTGTTTTCCAATACAGGAAATCAGCCAGGGCATCGCTGAGCCAACAGCAGGCGTGTCAGCAAGGGTTTTCCAAAACACCTACAAAACTGTTTCATTGAAGAAACATATTTAGAAATATATTTTAGTATGGCTCCTAAATCCATACTGGCATTATCCAAGAACGGCCTGACAATAAAGAGAGAAAGAGAGAGAGAGAGAGAGAGAGAGAGAGAAGAAAAACAAGTTTTTCAAAGTTTTTATTTTCCCAGACTTAACTCTTTACAACATACAGTCAAACACATTTTACAGGGACTCTCTTTGTAACGCGTCTCTTCTTCTTCACTACCAAGTGTTTACTGCCTTAAGAGCTAAGCACTGTCTCCTGCTGTATTGAGTCAGTTGAGGCCTGTCAACAAGGCACACACAAACCTTCATCTACGAACACTTCTGGAAGATCACACTCAATGTTCCCAAGGAACAATTCTTTCTCTGTTCTACACAGTGGTAGATGAGACAGCAGGGTCACACATTCCTTCTTGGAATTTATGGCATATATATACATATATATATGTATATGTGTGTGCGTATGTGTGTGTGTGTGTGTGTGTATATACCATAAATACCACATATATATGTATACACCATATATATATGACCCAACAGCAGGCATGTCTATATATATATGGTATATACATCTATATGATTAAGAAATGTTTATGTTATCTCCTAATAATATAATACTGTTTTTAATGACTACATTTATTTTCATTTCTAAGAGTAATAGTGTTTTTTGCTACTGTCTTTACAAAAAAAGGACCTAAAAGTCATATGAAGTAAACTTTTTTTCATAGATATTTTAAAAATATGTCAATATTTTTGCATGGATATTCTTAATAAGTATGGATATACTTTAAATTGTCCGGTGTGATTACAACCAAATGCACATTCTGGCTGCCTTGCTGGCACCAATCCACGCACTGACTAGCAAGCCTGTTACTGTCTCACCGATGGGAGGCAGGGAGCCAGATAATGCCATTTGAGAGTCCGGTGGTCACTTAACAGCCTCCAGCGGTGGCCTCCTCAATACACACCTGGAACACTTAGAAAACCAATTTAGCCCTAGCCACCCTCAGCCTTCCACTGCACACTACGTGGGATTGCACTTCCGTGCCCTGTCGGCGCTGAGTGGGCAGAGGCCTTGTCTAAAGCCCTTCTGCACCCCTTCCAGGTCAGAGTCAGAGTTACGTGCATGCTCACTGACTGATTAACAGCCACGGCAGAGTGGATGTTTTCCACCGCAATGAGGAGATAATGAGGACGAGACCAGAGTAAGCCAATGGAGAGCCAGTTATGCGGAGTACAAACAAGACCACGCAGAGGCTCTGAAGGAGCAGGCTCAGGAACAAAGCGCAGGAGTTTACACGGGGCGACCCTTCTCAGAAGGTACCATGAAATGTAGACTCTCTGGCTGCTCAGCTTTAAAACGCCCTTGCTGGGCTTTTGCTCTTGCACGTGAAGCTGCGTGTGGTACGGTTCCTTGCTGCCTGTGTCTATAAAGCCATCTCATGTCAGTTTAAAGAACCCGATCTGCACATAAAAAACAGGCAGAGTGGTCAAAACCCAGGACACAGCCAGGCAACGGGCCTTCTCCACACTAGGTTAACACACAGAATTCTGACCCTAAAACAAAGGTTATCATCTGCTTGACTCTTCACTGTCACTCTTAAATGGCAGTTTTTGGTTTGTGTTTGTGTGTGTGTGTGTGTGTGTGTGTTTGTTTTTAGTAATAATTCTTACCTTTAAAAATCTACTGCCACCAAATTCTTTACCTTGTTCTCCAACCCCTCCCCCCCTTTAACCTTCCAGTGAAAATTATGCTGCCATTTCATCTCTCAAACAACAGTCACGGTGCAAATGGAGCAATATGGTATGGTGGTGGTGACAGCCCTGGTGTCTTCATCGTTTTAAGTGTAGGACACAGGAGAGGACAAAGCATACCAGAACAACTTCCTAGTTCTAACAATGGTCTCCGTAGAACTGTGTTCTTCTCCCTTCATATATACATACATATGTATGTATATATAATGTGAGCCCTACTCTCTAGATAAAAACACCATGTTGATGCCTCATTTGCCTCTTCAAAAAGTGAGCCTGCCTGTCTCCCCTCCCCTATCTTTTGTCTCATAACACCAAAGCGCTTGAGTCTTTTTTACTTTACAATCCCGATGAAGTCACTGAGCTCTGGAGGGTTGATGAGGGAAGTAGCCAGGCAAAGAGCTCTGGTCGGCCGGCCACGCACCACCCAGAACCCCCTAGCTCCTTAAAACTTGGCAGCAATCAGTCCAGACCCTCTGGAGCCTCCGGGCCCCTTTGCAGGTCACTGAGGATTTTAAAAACAACAGTGACAGAAAGCCACCTTTCCTGCAAAGGAACCTGCACACACATAGGAACACCATCGTCCGTTTCAGAAGACGAAATTACAATTGGCCTTTCTCTTGGTTTGTTGGAGTTCAAATACCGCGAGTGAACATCTCAATCCTGATTTAAAAAAAAAAAAAAATTGAACCAAACAAAACTAAACAAAGAAGCTCCCGAGGGCAATTTGATCAGACACAGAAAAACCCTGCCTTCAAAGAAACGTGCCTTGTGACAGACACTCCGAGGAGAAGTACTTAAAACCTGTCCCTGAGTCATGAACACTGGACTGAGGAAGAGAAGTCAGTTGGCTTCCTGGGGTTCTTAAACCTTTCCTTTTTCACCTTGGGGCTACAGAAGCCGTAAGTGAAATCTTCCACTCTTCACTGATAGTATGATAGTGACAAAAAGTGTCACACTCTCTCTCACACACAGACACACACACACACCTCTACTTCACTGCCCTCTTTATCCCTAAGGTGCCCGTCCCACCCCCACCCCCCAGTGTGGACATGATGTTACAAAAAGCAAAGTCATGGGGCAATGCGGGGATGGGGTGGGGTGTATGTTTGCAAAGGACTCAAAAATCCAGCAAGCAAAGGGCTGAAAGATCCCAGGACAGCCGAGGAGCTGTAAGAGGCTCGGCTGGCTCGTGGGCTGTCGCCCAGCAAGCATCCATTCACTCGGGTAGGGGGTTGGGGGTACGGCTAGAATGCCGGGGTCCTCACGAAGCCACCCCGGACGCCCACCCTCTGCCCTCCATCCCCTTCCGCATCCCCTCGGGCAGGACCCCCTCGGAGCAGAGGGCCGCCCCCGGCTCCCCGCGTAGGGACGGGAAGGACAGGGAGGGGGTCAGGCCGGGCTCGCCCAGGTGGCCGCGCCGGAGGCTCGGGGGGGAACTCACGTTCTCCGTGTCCCGCTCGTTCACCGTGGGCAATGGCGTCCGCGCCGACATCTTGCGCGGGCGGCGGGGTCGGGCCGGGGGTCCGGCGGGTCGCGGGCCGCGGAGGGCTTCGGCGAGGGCGGGCGCGCGCGCGCGCGAGCAGGCCGCGCCGGGGAGCGCGCGGCTCCCGCAGGCCGCGGGGCGGGAAGGCGGGCGAGGACGCGGGGACAGAGCCGCGGGGACGCCGGTCGGGCGCGGAGGGCCGCGGCGGGCTGACTGGAGGGCGGGCGCCCGGGAGCTGCCTCAGCGCGGCGCCGGGCGAGCGCGGCCCTGACAGCGCCTCCCGCGCGCCGCCTCAGGTGAGCGCCGCCGCCGCCGCCGTCGCCGCCGCCGCTGCCGCATCCGCGCCGGGCCCCGCGGCCCCGAGCCCGCGCGCCGCTCCGCGCCGTCTCCGCCGCGCTCAGCCGGAGCCCTCCGCGGCCCGAGCCGGTGCGCGCGGAGCGGCGGGCGCGGCACGCAGCGCCCCGAGGCTCTTGGCGGCCGCCGCCGGGTGGGCGGGCGCCAGCCGAGGGGCCTCTCCATTCATTCCCTCATTAGGGATGCGGGGCCGCCTCCGCCCGCCGGGCCGGATTTCATTAGTGGCTCGCCCCACCCGCGGATCTGGCCGTCCCCTCAGAACCTCCTGCGATTTGATGTTGATTCTTGTATGGCTTTTAAACCGGCACTGGGGGCACATGGGTTTCGTGCGGTCCCCCCTCCCTCCACCTTTTTGTGTATTTTATTTGTTTCACTGGAATTGGGGACCATCCTACTCCGCACTTGGCCCATCCTTGAATTCTCCTCTGGTTTAATTCCTGACTTTCTTTGAGCCTTCCCCAGCATCATTGTGCCCAGAGGTGGTATTCAGGGGCAGGGGTGGACAAAAGGCACAAAAGCCTCAAACGAGGAGCCGGCCCAGAAAGCATGTGGGAGAGGGCTCCCCGCACCCCACAGCATCCCTGGAGTGGGTGAGACTAGATGTCTACACTGGCTGATCGTCACTTCCTGGGATACAAGGAAGTGTCACTTGGGCTACTTATTCAGGGAGAGTAAGAAGGCTGTCTGTGTGGTCGGTCGGAACTCTGCCTTCCAAAAGGCCCCTTCGCCCTTCCATCCACCTGCCACGCCAGGTCCGGGGCATATCTGCCTCGATGCAATGCTGTAATACTGTCATTCTTACACTTGCATACGTGGCCTCAAGGATAAAACTTTACCTTCTCCCTCTTCCTTTTCTATCTTCACCCTCGAATGGGAATCTTGGGATGATGGGAAACTCCTCCTCGCCTAAGTGCATCCATTTGAAGGAAGAATTAGGAAGAATTCCTGCACCAGATGGTTTTTATCCTGACTCATTAAAAGTTGTTTCTGAAAACTTAACATTTGACCCTTAAAACATGGTCCAGAAGAAGCTAAAAATAGCAAACCCATATCTTGAGGAAATATATATTATATATAATATATATACATGTATATGTGTGTGTGTGTGTGTGTGTGTGTGTGTGTGTATTCACTCAGTATATAATCACTTCTGGAACACCAGCTGCGTATCTATTTCTCTAGCATCCTATGTTGTAAATATTTCTCAGTTTCACAGAGCAAATGAAAATCACAAGATCCCTTTGGTGGCCATCTCCGCTGTCCAGCTAGCACTTAGACTTTGGAACTAATGCCACAGCCCGAATTATGGTGTGCCCTGGGGACTGCCACACTTTTAGGATCCTTCAGAAATCAGAGTTCACCAGGATATACTGAAGCACACGTTTGTGCTTTTCTCATCAAATGGCGGCACCCTCAGCAGCCCCACTGATACAGAAGTCGCTTATGTTGCCGCTATGTCTGCATTCGTCTAGGAATAAGCAGGCAGCTAACAAGGTGCTCTCCACACCGGGATATGCAGCAAGTCTTCCGTCAGTAGCTTAGGTTTCATTCCTCAAAGGCTAGTCACATTTTATCCCCTGTCATCACCCTTGCGGTAACCCTGACGGGGATATTTCCATTTCACAAACTTCCGCTGAATTGACTTATTCACGATCATAGCTACATCAGGTTAATGAGACACAGAAGAAGATAACTGGAACGTATGGGGGTGTTCAGTCTTGTAGCAGTCACAAGACCTATGAGCTCAGCCCTGTAAGGGATGGAGCTAATTAGAGACAGCGCTAATAGAGGAGCCTCAGATCCCCGCCCAGAGGCTTCCACACAGACAACTCTTAGGTACACCTGCTACACTTTCCTCAAATATTGAAACTGAAATTGGGTGGTTATTATTTAAAGGACACCTTTTATATTGCTGCTGAGGAGGCTTCCTAGCAATGGGCCTACGTTCAAAGGGAATGATTTTTAATAACCCAGAACTATAATTCTATTGAGTAAAAGAGACAAGAAATAACTCTACCTCTAAAAACTGGCATCTAGGCCGGGCGAGCCTTTACAGGCGCACACCTTTAATCTCAGCATTTGGGAGGCAGAGGCAGGTGAATTTCTGAGTTCGAGGCCAGCATGGTCTACAGAGTGAGTTTCAGGACAGCCAGGGCTGTACAAAGAAACCCTATCTCAAAATAAATAAATAAAAACTGGCATTTAATTCGTGATAATACCCTGGTCCTAGGTTTGGTATATAGTGGAAAATGTACTTTTTATAGGTAAACGGAGAAACAAACAACAACAAAACCTCCATTTTAACAAAAGGAGTTGCATGTTCTGCTGTAAAATGGCATAAGGGAATATTGGGATGTTGTCAAACTGTTTAATCTTAGTCCTTAGTAATGAAAATGCCCACAAGCAACGTTTTCCTATGTGGCTTTTTATAGCTGTGACTTTGTGAAAATGGCAGCAGGAGTGTTTTAAGGCTTTTAGCAATTCTCTTTGGGGCTATTAAAAAAATGTGACACACATGTAGTTTAGAAGCTTCTAGAGTAGAGTGGTTTAAAAGTTCGAGAAGAAAATTGAGGTTCTGCCAAAACAAGAAAAATGGGGATCTACAATGTGCTAAGCCCAGATGGAAGCCGCTAGAGTGCTGCTAACCGTCAGCCGGTGGGAGAGACTCTGACGGCACTGCCCACTGCTCCGCACTGCCCACTGCTCCGCACTGCCCACTGCTCCGGCACTGCTAAAGAGCGCTGCTAACCATGGAAGAGACTCTGACCGCACTGCCCACTGCTCCACACTGCCCACTGCTCCGGCACTAGCTACTCTTGGCTCCTCGGCACTTCAGAAGTCATTTGAATTTTTATTGATTTCATCATAATTTAAATTCAGAAACAAGTTTGACTCCACGTTTGAGCATTTTAAAAGTTATTTAGAAAGAACATAACTGTTGGAATCTACTTTTTTTTTTTCTAAACTCCAGATGTTCTGAAACCTAAACAAATATCATGTCTGTCTCATGAAGTTGTATCACCTAAGGACTGGAGAGGTGGCTCAGCAGGTCCGAGTGCTGGTTAGATAAACACAAAGCCCTGAGTTGGAACCCTCAGTATCGTGTAAAAAGCCAGGTATGACCACTCTGACTGTAACCACCTACTGTGGGCGTGGAAACAGAGGATGCTTAGCTGACACTGTCTCAAAGTAGTAAAGTACATACACTACACACATGTAGTATCCACATGCATGCACCACACACACGTTCTCTTCCTATGTAAGATGTCTCTTCAACTGACATGGATTATATATTAAAATGGATTACATATTATTAAAATTAATTTCAGCATCGTTTTGTATTTTCAGATGTAGCTTGTATAAATGGCTTACATTACATATCTGGCGCATAGCCCTTCTCTGTGAGTTCAAATGGAGAATAAAGAGGTTCAAACGCTGAAGAGTCACAGACCTTGATTAGAAGCTATTAATTATTTATCCTGTGGGAGAGGGGTACCCGGCACTCATTTATCAAGTAGCACATGCCCAATGGACACTGTTCAAAGAAACTGTTCTTTACCTGATCATTTCCAGCAGTAAACAGCATCATCCTTTTAAGAATTTAGTGGGAAGCATGTTGAAAACATACAAAGAAGTGTAAACAGATTATCTTTTGTAAACAAAGAATTGGTCAAATGTGACAGAGACAGCAGCTTTAATAGTAAATTCATAAAACTACAGATGTACTAAATCGGATGTACTAACAGTGCCTGATGTCAAGACCTGCAGACTGTCTCAATACCCACTGAAGGGCTATTGTGGTACAAGGTGGGCAACCTAAATTCTACACCCAGAACTCACGAAGGTAGAGAGAGCTGGCCCCACAGCATTACCTCTGCCTCCACGCATGTACTGTGTATGGCACATGTGCCCCCCTACATACAACCACGTGGACAATAATAAATAAGTTAATTAAAATTTAAAATATATCTAATATCCAACAGACATGGCTGGAAAATAGTTATTTATTGAGGTCATATTTTGTTTCCCATTCAGTGGGAGACTTATGCCTTTCCATTTTAACCACTCAAGATAATGACAGTCCAGGCAGTTCTATATGGTGACCAAGAGGGATCCCAGCTAAGAAAGCAGGCTCAGTGCCCACTGAGAAAGAATGGTCACTTCTTGTCATAAATAATCTGGGTCCTGATAGCATCCCAGTGGTTAGCGAGGCATGCTGTTCCGTGTGTCGACGCTCATCCCTCAGTGTGGAACGGACAAGAGTTTCAAAAGAAAAGATATATTGCACTTTAAAAACTGTATGGCTGGCCTTGGGAAGCAGCTCAGCTGGTAAAGGGCTTGCCTTATTAACCCGAGGGCCTGGGTTCAAGTCTCAGCACCTACATAAAGGGAGGGGTATGGTGGTGGCACTGAGAAGCCCAGTCACTGGGCTTGCTGGCCAGTCAGCGAGCCTAGTCAGCCAACCCCAGGTCTGATCTGCTTCTTTAAGAAGATGTGGGGGAACAAAGTGGTTAGCTTCAGAGTGGTGACCCCTGAGGATGACCTCTAGCCTTCATACATACGAACGCACAGGCACGTACTCGCGCGCGCGCACACACACAAGTTAACATTTAAAACCTCTAAGTCTGAGACTGGGAAGATGGCTCAGTCCGCAAAATTCTTGCCATGCCAAAAAAAGAAAGAGCTGAGTGCTCCTGTGTTTCCAGGGCTGGCAAGGTGGTGACAGGCTCTCCAGTGCTGGCTAGCCAGCCAGCCTGATCAATTAATGAGTTCCAGGTTCAGTCTAACCCTGTATCAAAAGATAAAGTGAAGAAGCAATTGGAGAAGATACTCCATGCTAACTCTGCCCTACACACACACATATATTTACAAATACATGTAGTTTTACCCAAAGGTGTGCACACGTAGACACGTATTGAATTTAATTTAATTTTTAAAATCTCAGCAGTTAAGAGCACTGCTGCTCCCAGAGTGCCTGGGTTCCATTCACGGCACCCACATGATGGCTCCCAGCCTTTGGTAGGGATCCAACCCGCTTTTCTGACCTCCTTGGCCCCCACATACACACGGCATACATACATGCAGGCAAAACATCCATACATATAAGATTAAAAGAAAAATGAAAAACTAAAGGACTGCCTCTAGCAGTGTATATACCTCACAGGCATTGGCGCCAGCCTGAGAGTCAGCCCACTACGCTCTTAGGTTTGCCACCATTCAAAACCAAAATCCATAGCTCAGTGATGGAGCTCACCTTCCATTCCCCCAGAAACGCTCTAATCAGCAAAGCTGTCAGAGAATTCCTCAGTCATGCTGTGTGGCTTACCCCTCCAGACCTGTGACATCTCTTCTCCCTTCCCGCAATGTCCTCCCCATCTTGCTACCTGACAGTCTTGGGCTGACCTTTCAAGTCAAACCAAGAAACCTTCCCCGGTACCTGCTCCTCCCTACGCCCGCAGCTGAAAACCACCCTGCCTGTGCCTGGGATAGCTTTGCCAACTGGACAGTCCTTCCCTGTTGCTCCCTTGTGCTGTGTCTCTCCCTGATCCCTACCTGGTTGAGAGCTAAGCAATATCACCTTTGAAACTCTCCCTGCCCCCAAAGCCTAGTCTGGTGCCTAGAAATTGCTATGTGCCTGGGTTCCTAAATGCTCCCTGTTTGGTGACTCTCCTTCCATTTCCAGGGTCTCTTGAATTTTGAAGAAGCATCACAAAGGAATTTAGAATATATTATAAAACAAGTATTAAAGATTATACTCAGGAAATAGTAGATAAGAGTTCAACATTACTGTACAGAATATGTCCCCAATAAATACTATTGACTGGGTAGAAAACTGACTCTGTCCTGTCTCCCATAGACAGGTAGCTTTAACATAACGCTGGAGGTTTATACTGTCTGTGATCTTCCTGCAATCCTTCTATCTATACGGAGAAATTGCTAGTTGCCAATACTTTCAACAGAACACTTCTTCAAGCAAGTTCCTACATAAACCAAGCTATACAGACACCAAGCAGCTGGTCAGGAAATAGCCCTTCCAAGGGGGTTGTACAAGTTAAAATGAAGATATACAATAAGGGTAAGTTAGAAGCCATGGCGCTGGAGAGGTCAGCCCCAGAGAACAGTCTTCAAAACCCAGATGGCTCAGTAGTTAGCGTGTGCCTAGATTCATAAAGCTCAGGATTTTGTGCTCAGAACTGAAGACAAATTTAATACAAAATTAGGAAGAGGCCAGATGGTGTGGCCTCTTCTTAAAATGTGGTCAATGGCCTGAACATCACAGCACCGTGGCAGTGAAAACTTGGGACAGAGGACAGCAGGACATGGCCGATGGATGTGGCATTTGGCAGTGCTAGAAAACGCAGGTGGAAATTCACCACAGATAGCTGACCTTCAAAGAAAGGGACAACCGTTGCATATAGATTCATTCACGCGCAGATGTGGAGGCACCTGCCTCGTGACAGCTTCCAAACCGTGACCTTGAAGTAGTGACACAAAGAAAGGGAAAAACGATCCTTTGACTGTGTCATAGCAGTCACCCTGTCATAAGACATTGGTTAGGAATTGGTTATCTTTCACTCGGCATCTGTGACTACAAATGGAACATAATGGAACATAATCTCGTGTTTAATAGCCTTGCCACGTCAGTACTTGATTTGACAGACAACATACTAAGTGAACCATTCCCTTGTGTCTTGCACTAATTTTGTTACTATCAAATATTAGCTTTGGGGGTTGCAGAGGTGGCTAAGTGGATAGGAGTACTTCCTTTGCTGGCATGAACACCTGAGTTTAAATCCCCAGTAAATACACATGCGCGCGCGCACACACACACACACACACACACACACACACACTCTCGCTCACACTCACACTCACTAGCTTTGTAGTTTCCTTCCATAAACTTAGTTCAGTTTTCTTTTCGGCTTTAAGTGTTTTGTCGCTCACATTTCGGTGACTTCCTTACTATCCCACATATAAACGTTGGCACCGCGTGTCACGTTGCTTTTCACTCATTCACTTACAAATCTCGAGCCTGCTATGGCTGGGTGCTCTTCTAAGCACCTCTAAAAGAGCCACGGAGGACAAACAGAAGTTCTCACCCACATACAAGATGGCATTTTGATTGGCCCTTCCTGCATCCAGACAGTGCAAATTGTGAGGTCCCATAGGTCATTGCCTGGTATGCCTTGGTCATTTCCTCTCTTAACTAAAGACTAGTTCCAGGTGACAGGTCCAAGTTACATGGATTATATGATGAATCTTTGCCTCAATCTAAATGTAATTGCAATTGCTTTCTCCCTTAATATTCTGGCCGTTCTCCAATAAGCTTCTGTATAAACAGCTTTAACTGGTTCCACCAGTAGCCCGGGCACTTTCAAACCATAACACAGATGGCGTGCTGGGCAGGTGGCTCGTACTTGATCTGTAATCTTACCCCAGCTTTATTATACTGACTGCAGTAACATCCCACGTTTCTTCCTTATGAACTGCTTTATCATCAGTTGCTGGTACTCTCCACATTTCTGCTTCTCCTAGATAAACTATAAAGATTTTAGTACTTTAGCAAGAACCGTATGCTAAATAGGAAACTTTGATTTTGACCGCCTCAGCAGCACCTTCCCCCTGCCCCTCAGATAAAGGAATGGGTTCGGAGAGGTCTTCCCTGTGGAAGTTAAGTCTCCTATGACTGCAGACAGCCTATTGTACCACTATATCATCAAATGCTACAGTCAACCTTTTCGGTAAAGCTATTGTGATGATAATCATCACGGAGGCACAGGGAACATCTGTCTGGCACATGGGATATCTTTGGTTCCTTGGCTAGAGAAAATAGTAGACTTGATCGTTCATCTGAGGTTGTGCATATGTTCTCCAATGCTATGTTCTCTATCCAGTGGCCACAGGAGACAGTCACTTACGTGGGAAGAACCCTTAGGCTTAACTTCTTCCACTATTTGCCAGTGCCCTTCCTTTCTACTTCTAAAATGTGCCTGAAATGTTGAACTATAAAGTTCTCTCTGTCTCTCTGTCTCTGTCTCTGCCTCTCTCTATCTCTCTGTCTCTCTGTCTCTGTTTCTGTCTCTCTCTCTGCATTAGAACCTCAGACCATGCATTTCAGAAGATTGCTAAGGCTAGAGTCCAGGTTCACATGTGGGGAAAATACCTCTTCCACACTGCTTTAACTACTCTTTTTTTATTTAACCCTTCAAAACCATAACACCAGGTGACAACTGCCTCCCAACGAATACCTACTATGTGCTCTGATCTATGCTAAGCGGAGCTAGATGCAATGTGTGATTCTAACATGCTATAATTAATCTTTTCATAAATATCTTCAGACATAACAAAAATTGGGGCGGGTTTTTAAAGTGGGTCCTCTAAAGAAATATGCATTTAGCCCCGTGAGGGTGTGTCTTTAGGCGCCTTCAGTTTGTAAGTACCTCGTGGCTTGTACCACTATCTGCTGTATTTTCTAAGTGGCAGAAAAATGTCACCTTTTGATGGTTTATTCAGAATAGAGCATCATTCAGACACATCTGTGGTGAGGAGCATGAATGCTTAAATCAGATAACTCCGTATTCATTCAAACAGAAACAGACGGGTACAAGTAATATTTTCTTGTATTCCAGAAGCTGGGTGACTTCCTTAAAGAAGAATTTAAAACAGTGCAAGAAGGCTGGACGTGGCTCACACCCAGGTGCGGCAGGAGGACTCCTGTGAATTCCAGGTCAGCCTGGGCTACATACAGAGTGAGCTATCATCTCAATTATTTAAAATTAGATGTTGAAAGGTAGCACCCTTTCAAGTAGGACACCCTCAAACGTGACGCCTTGGAGAGATGAGCTCACTGTTCTGTAGTCACTCCCGCATGCTGGCCGTGGCTCATCCAGCTAGGGACACTACAGTGGAAGGGAAAGCATCAGCTAACTGCTAAGTATCCGAGCAGGGGAGGGGCTTCACTCGGGAGCACTAAAGCACATCCTCATTTCTGCATTGAGAGTTAATGTCAATGCGGCTTTTGTAAAGCCTTTCGGTATGGTCTCTTCACTAATCCAGGAAAGATCTTACAGAGGAATATTCATCCAACTCAGAGATCCACCTACCTCTACCTCCCTGGTGTGGAAATCAAAGGCACGTGCTGCCATGCTCAAAGAAATCTGCCCTTAGTCCATTCCAGGAGGAAGAAACTGAAGTTCAAAGGTGAAATGATTTGCCCAGAACCACAGATAGCATGACAGATTGATCTAGAATGCTGAGGCCTCTTTCCACATTTGCCTCGTGTGTACATGCAGGTACCCACATACTGGTGGCTGGTTCCCAAGAGTGACTGAACTTATTCTGCTATAAATGAAGTAAAGCAAGTCTGGCCCTAGAGGCAGGATCCTCTGCCCGACTGCATCATGTAGCTGGCCTGATATTTTTATGTGGATGAAATCAGATTAGAATCAAAACCAATAGCAAACAAGAATTCTAAAGGAAATAGTGAAATATGCAATTTACAGCTTAGAGAGTATATGTCAAAAGGAGGGTAAGAGAGGAGGGTACTTAGGTGGGGAAATGGAGGTAGCATTCCTGATTGACATCTGGGATACAGCCTGCGGCTCTATCATACTGCTAAAGGCATTAGGCTTTATGATGGGGAGAGGTCCAATTGCCTAAGTAGTTGTCATTCTAGAAATGGTGCTAAGGTGTATAAAATCACCACACACCAAAGAATGGCCAGCTGTCACAGCAAACGCATTGGGCTGGGTCTGAGCTCACAACTGGACTTGCTTTGCAATTCAAGTGTGTGGTAGTTTGAGAAAAATGGGAAATCGAGTTCATGAAAAAAAATTGAGGGGCAGGGTGGGTTGAGCCCCAGAAGATTTAAGAACCAGTTCTCCACTTCCTGTTGCCACTGGTCAGAAAGAAAGAAATTACCAAAGGAGTAATGATCAGATCTTTACCGTGCACTGAGCTGGTTTCACGGGGGTGAGGCTTCTGGTCACACAGTACCGTGTATTCAGATCTAGTTTAACAGGTTGGTTGCTTCAGCTTGTCTGAAACTACATAATTCTTGGGGAAGAGATTTGCTTTGCCCCTGACTTTATGTGACTTTTTTGTCCTGATTGCCGAATATTTCTGAAATTGAGTGAAAATTGCCCAAAGCAGGCAAGATGCCTCCGTGGATAAGGCTGCTTCTCACCGAGACTGAGGACTTGTGTTTAGTTTCTGGAACTCACGTGGTGGAAGGAGAGAATCAACTCCCACAAGTTGTCCTCCAACTTCTTACCTACATTCTGTAGACTGCCACCATCCAAATTAATTAATTAATTAAACAAATGCAATTCCAAAAATTAAAAGACAAAATTTAGCTTATCATGGGTGCACCTGCCTTCAATTGGGAGGCAGAGGCAGGTCTTGAGTTTGAGGCTAGCCTGGCCTACATAGTGAGTCCCAAGCCATCCAGGGCCATACAGTGTAATCCCGTCTCAAAGAAATGTAGAATATATGGTTCCGAGATCCACAATCACTCTCTGCATTGCTCATTACTGTTGTTGCACTCTGTTATTGTTATTATTATTATTGTTGCTATGATGATGACGTCATGCTCCATGATTAAAGGAGTATGGGATGACTCCGCCCACTCAAACGTCACTCACATCAGTGCCTGCCTCTAGCACAGCGAGAATGGTCATGAGAAACAGGGTGAGTCCTAAATGCTGGCGTTGGTTTTAATGGCCACCTGTCTATCTCAGAAGGATAATTGTGGAGCACTTCTCCAGAGTCACCGCTGCATCATGGCTACAAAGACAGCTAGCACTTACTAAGCACTGTGCTAGAATCACACACAGAAGTAAGAGGCTCCTGAGCTGCAGAGATGGCCCAACAGTTAAGCTCCCTGGCTGCTCTTCCAGAATATCCAGCTTGGATTCCCAGGACTCACGTGAAGGCTCACACCTGTTTATCATTTCAGGTCTAGGGATCCAACAACCTTTTCAGGCTTCTTCTGTCACCAGGCATGCAAGTGGTGCACTGACATCTGTGCAGGCCAAATACCTCTACGTGTAAGATTTTAAAAATATATTAAAAGATCAGCGCTTTGCTGCTCATGGATATCATGCAGTTTAGTCCTCAGCTGTCCAATGGGAGTTGCCCAAGGTCACACTTATATGTTTACCACACACTGATGTCACCAGGGAGAATTGTCTCTGCTCTCAATGAGCTCGAAGCATAGGAAGACTGAACTCTGATTAGCTGTGCTTTGCCATTTCACCATGGGCTGACCCCCTACATACACACAAATGCACACACACACACACACACACACACACACACACACGTACATGTGCACACACATACATGCACATAACACAAGCTACATTTCTTCATGTCACCACCATGACCTGATTCACACACACATACACACACACACACACACACACACACACAAAAGCTGTGCTGTATCACTTGACCAAGACACATACCTCTATACACACATATATCATATACATGTGCACATACATCATATACATATATTTGACATATGTGCATTTATATCACACACAGTACTATACTATATTACATACTATATATATATATATATTACATTCACACACAGATGAACAATATACATATCCCACACTACACATGCACACAAATATTGCAGAGCTGAAAGCATTGATAAGCAAAATAACTACATAGGAATAGATGGTGGAAATATACAGGCTAAGTCATGGGGAGACTGCTTGAGTTACATGGGGTCCATTAGAAAAGACTTTCTGGAGCAGCTGAGATTCACACTGAAGAGTGGAGTGAATCCAGTGCTTTCCGAAAGGAATGTGAGGGGTAAAGACATGGAGGCCAGCAAGAGCACTCTGTACATGGGAGATGATGAGCACTTGCTAGTAGCTGGAAGGTTTCAAGCAGACCTGAAGGATCACTCATGCAAAGACCGTTAAAGAGGCAACTGTGTGCGTCTGTGTGTGAGCCTCATCTTTTCTGAGGAGAGAGAGTCGTCACTGGCTGTAGAACCACCAGTGTCCCACGAGACGATGCTAAAAGGATGCTTCAGATCATCCCTGCTTTTTGCACTTCCTTCATTATTGTCTCCCAATGGGACAACTCAGCTCTTGTCTTCAGGGTGCTCTGAATTTTCACAGCAATCGCTCACAGAGAACAACAGTATTCTATGGACCACTTACATAGAACATTGGTATTTATTGGCTTCAGGAAAAATTACAATGGCCACCAACTGCCCATTTCCCGAAGTGCAGCATACAATCATTATTTGTAGTTGAGATGTATTTTGTGCATTTTTCCTGGCAGTCCTTTCCAAAAGAAGACCACAACTATTTGTAGGGAAAGAACACTTTGCAGTGTGACATGTCGACACTTGCTTTTGTAACATCCGCTGATGCATTTTCAAGGAAATGTTTGCTTCGCTGCCTGCTATTTTTATAGACCATTTGCTTGTGAGACTAAGACTTTAAACAATAAACTCTCATGGTCCCAGGCCCCTGGCATCTCCTCTAGGGAGGAAGCAGGGTCTAGATGTTAAACCACATCAGACGATGAGAATGGCCCATCTGTCTCATGTGTCTCAGTTACACGTCTTCTCTGTGCCTTGATTTCTTCATCCGTGATGTGGAGACAGCCATTGCTCTAGATCAGTGCTGTTCAGAGTGCACTGAAAGCCTGGCTGTTTCCCTCCATGTTCCAAATCGGCCAGACAAATATTTTTAGTAATACAAAAATAACAGTGAATTCACAGAAAATTAATATAAACATACAAGATAAAATAAAATATGTTACATTCAACAGATAGAGACAGGGAAAGCAGTCTATCTTGGTGGTAGTGTGTTTGTCAAACATAATCAGGGACCTAGGTACCATCTTCATCACAGCAAGGAAAAAATAAGATGGCAGACAACAAATTTTTATACTTTCAATCCATAGGTTTCTAGACAGTGTTAGACTCTTCCCAGCCATCACTGATCAACAATGAATAAATGATCCAGGCCTGGAAAGTACAAGGGTCTCTGTGACCACCAAGGCCATCATGGTGATAATCTGGGAGGGATAAGAAGGTGGTTTGTTTTAGCATGACTCAGTAGCCTGTGGACTTAAGTTTTTCAAAATCTACTTTAAATAAAGTTATTTAACTCTTCAACCTCCCTTCTAGCCCACCTGCCAGAGGCAGGGGGAAAGAAAGGTTAATAGGAATGGGGATTATGGACCTGTTTAGAAGTAGTTCTTTGGAGAGAACTAGTCTAGGAAAAAGAAGAAGTAATTCTCTCAAAGAAGAAGTCGTTCTCTGGGGGAGATCCCAATCTTTGTTGTCAAGATATCAACAGTCTAGTCCGAAACATCAAATAGGAATCACTAGCAGCAGTCCAGTCTATTGGCAAACACCAAACACGAATCAGTTTTGGTGGCTGGATCCAGAAGAAACCAGGAGACTTCACCAAATTAGCACGAGTCCAAGGAAGCCCAAGAAGTAACCAGAATGTCATGGGAAGTTCTTTGGTGGTTACTCTCTGAAGAAATCACAACAAACGAAGATCAGCAAAGCCTCGTGAACCAACGCAAGAGCTTTGTCAACGAAGACTAACAAAACCAGAGTAAGGCAAACTTACTCTGGTGAGCCTTGTCACACTGTCTGTGGGGTTATATTTCTATTCTTTCTAAACATCATACTTCCTTTCATGTGTCTGCCTCAGCAAAACATCCTCTCATCTATGTCTACTTTGGCAAGACATCACGTGACATAACTGAGTCCCCGAAAGAAACCAGAAATATCCACATCAGTAGCCAGCCCTGATGCAAAGAGAATCTGACTGAGTAGTTTATTTTAGGAATATTTAAGCACAGCACAGTTCAGTGAAAAATTATTTCTGGTGATAATTAGCTCAGCCTCATGTGCACAACAAAACTTAAAACACGACTACATTGGAAACTTTGGAAAGTACATGTGACATCTTCCATAAAGATGGGTTCTATAGACTGAGAAACACAAGCTCATGGCAAAGGCCTGGGGGAGGATCTGGTGTGGTCTCAGCCACACAGACAGGGAGAGGCCACCAGGCGATTAACCCCATCTGATCCCAACCTTCTGAGAAGAAAACAGGTTACACCTCTCTCCCTTTGAAGAGACAGACCTGTGTGTTTAACATTCCTGGCTCCTCTGGTGCTTATCTGTGAGCACAAGGACTTCTGTACCTCCCCAAGGAAAAGATGTGTGGACTATTCATACCTTGGATAGCACTTCCTAGGCCATTTTCTTCCTAGACCTTCCCCCAAAACACCATTGTATGACTCTGCACAGTGGCATCTGAGGATCTAGAAATGGCTGCTTGTCCTCAGACATCTTGGAGCCTTTCTCAGCTTTATTTCTCAACACCAGAGATGAATCTGAGTCATTCCTTAATCATGGCTCAAAATAAGCATCACCTCCTTGTAAGGACAGCCCCTCCCTTACCATGGCTACAACCACTAAAACTTCATAATGATCAAAAGTGGTACACCTGTAGTAGAAGCGACATGGTCATGGGTATTAACCAGACATTAATGGGAAATACTCATACAATGATCCCTTTTTTATTTCTCTCATTCAAGTATGGTGTTCCATAAATCCAACTACATTAGTTACTTTTCTATTGCTACCATAAAACACCACAACCAAGGAGACTTATTGACGAAAGAGCTTATTTGCGCTTACAGCTGCAGAGGGTGAGAGTTCATGAGGGCAGAGAGGTATGACCTCTGGAGCAGGAAGCTGAGAGCTCACATCTTGAACCACAGACACAAGCAGAGAGAACAAACAGGCACTTTTAAACCCCAACGTCTACCCCCAGTGACATACTTCCTCCAGCAAGCCACGCCTCCTAAGCCTCCCCAAACAGTGCCACTAACTGGGAATCACATTCCCAAACGTCTGAGTCTACGGGGATCGTTTCATTCAGACCACCACACACACGTGATACACAATCCTTTATTATAAACTGGGTTTGGTATTAGAGATTTTGCACAATTACAGGCTGATAGAAGTGTTCTGTTTAAGGTAGACTAGCCTAAGCTCTCATATGTAGGAAGTCAGGTATAGGTAAGGATTAGCAATGACTGTCAACTAGGTGGGATTAGTGTCACCATGGAAACAAAGCACTGTGCATGTCTGTGAGGGGTTAGGTTAGGTTAATTAGATGGGAAGACCTAATCTAAATGTGGGAGGTACTAATCCAGAGGCTGGGGTTGAATGAAAAGCCACAGTCGAACTGAGCACCAGTACTCATCGCTCTCCACTTCCTGCCTGGAGGTCCCATGTGACATGCTGCCTCACACCACCACCATGCACTGCTCTTTCTCATACCACGAAACTAAGCATTCCCTTCCTTACGCTGCATGTCAGACGTTTGCCACAGGGTCTATTAAGTCAAGGATTACGAGCATGCTCAATCTGAAGTGGTTTTTGAGGTGTGATAAGCCTATTAGGGTGCCAGGACACACCAAGCTGGGGGCTCTGGGCTCGCCTAATTAAGTCCCAAGTGCCCATCGCCGGGGCGCTTTCCAGGGGGAGATTCCCGAAGCCCGCTATAGCTGTTTCTCGAGGTCAGTCTCAAACACTTCCAGGTAAAATGCCATGTCTCCAATTTGTAGTCCAGAAAACAGGGTCGACAGGGTCAGGGTTGATATGAGGGTGCCTGTCCTCTGCATCGCCTTTTCATCACTGTAAAGGAATGACTGACAGACCAAATTAAAGGAGGAGAGATCTGTTGGCTCACGGTGGCGAAGGCCCTTCGTCCATCATGACAGGAATGGCACAGGGACAGTTATGGCGGTGTGAACATGTAGGTCATGGAGCTGTTCACTAGGAAGGCAGAGAAGCCAGAACTACCACTGGGTCATCAGTAACCCATCTCTACCAGCTTGGTCCCACCTCATAAGCATCTACAGCCTCCTAAAATGTGGCTCACAGCTGGGGGGAAAATGTGTCCAACACATGAATGAGCCTGTGGGAGACATTTCCGATTCAATTCATAGCCTCCTCCTTCCAGCCCTGGCTTTTAGTGACCTCTGCTATCCCCACGAATGGCATCCATCTCCTCAAGAACTATCTCTAAGCAGCCATCCTTCCTTATTATCTGGAAAGATGCTTCTCCATTGACCTCATGCCTTGATATCAGAGAAAGCAGAAAACAGCCAGTGGGCATCCTGATTCATCATTCTCTTAGGAACGCTAAGGTCGGGGAGAAGCAACATCTTAACCTTCAGCAGTGTGTATACTGCTGTGCTCTCTCTGCCCTGAGCCCGTGAGTTAATGAGGTGGCCCACTCCTGACGCTTGTTCCTACATAGAGCATAATGACTATTTATCCAGAGTCTAAAAAGGGGAACTTTTTAAAGAGAAAGATCCAGAAAAATCTTTGAAAATGAAGAATAAACTGTGTATATATGTGGTTTTTCCTGGAAAAACCAGGGCCCAGTTTTAGCCACAGTTTGAAGAGAATCGCTTTTTAGAAAGTTTAAAATCTTTATGTTAAAATGGAGATGTCACCCTCTCTCTGTATCCTCAATCTTGGTTTCCCACTGTAGGGGAGTCAAGCCTTGCTTAATAGTTTCTCTTCATACAGTTTTTCAAGTCACACTTGTGGCCCACACCATAAATCACAGGCATTAAGAATTAATTAGAACAGAACAGAACAATCACTAATCTTTCCTTGTAGTAAATGTAGGCACCATTTCTGGTGGCCTGAGTCTCTGTGTAAGATAGTTTTCTTACGTGGGCTGGGTCCAAATGGGCTTCAATCCACAAATGCCGAGCTTTAGCTCAGAGCCTTGAGAGTGTGCTACGACAACCTGAGGGAGTTAAAGTACAGGTTCCCAGGCCTTGCCTACTCAGAATCAGCACTTGTCTGTGTGACGCAGGAAGGGGACAAAGACTCACCCGGCAGCCTGGACTGCGCTCTGTGTGGTACCATCAGTTCAGCCTCCCCACTCTGGCTCCCGGCATGCTTGGGTTGCTCAGTGCAGCTTCAGGTATCTGGTGATCGCAATAGCAAATGCCCCCTGACACTTGAGACTGCAATAGATATAACTGTTTGGCTAGGATGCATGGGGTCCTGAAGTTCATTTCTAGCACAGGAGGAAAGGGGACAAGGAGTAGGAAGAGAAGGTGAAGGAGGTGTCTTAGTTGAGTTTCCTTTACTGTGAAGAGACACCACGACCAAGGCAACTCTTACAAAGGAAAACATTTGATTGGGACTGGCTTATAGTTCCAGAGGTTCAGTCCATTATTATCGTCAAGGCAGAAAGCATAGCAGTGTGCAGGCAGATATGGTACTGGAGGACCCAAGAGTTTTGCATCTTGATCCAACGGCAACCAGGTGATGACTGTCTTGTTCAGGCAGCCACAGGGGCAGCTCTTCTGCCCTGAGTGAAGCTTAAGCATGGGGCCCCAAAACCTGCCCCCACAGTGACACACTTCTTCCAACAGGGCCACACCTCCCAAGAGTTCCACTTCCCATGGGCCAAGCATATTCAAACCACCACAGGAGGAGAGAGAAGGGAGAAAGTAGGGGCCTGGAATAGGGTTCGGGCATATAGAACTAAAGTGTTTCTACAAGGTAATAAATTAATATTTCAAATACTAGTTTATATGAATGTGTGTTTGTATGTTTGTGAGTCTGTGTGTGCATATATTTGTGGAAGACCAAGACTTTGAGTGTCTTCATTAATGGCTTTCCATCTCTCCAGCCCCAAAGTTATTTTTCCTGACTTTCCATCTCAATTCCTATTCTAACTGACTTCATTGTTTTCCTTCTCCCAAAGAATGGAGATCATTGTAGGGCAGCACAGAATGAACTCAGGTAGCCATGGCTTTATTTCTGGTCATCTCACTAAGCTTGTAATTTTGGTTGAAATGAAAGTAAATCCATTCTCAAGTCTTATCCTGAGAGATGAGAATAGTCAGGCATGAAACAGGTCACGCCCACCTACTTCCTGAGGAAGACTGTCATGCCCAGTCCCTGCCAGCCTTTTCACTATTCTCTCTGACATCTCATAAGCAGAACTGTCAATAGCATGTGTCTCCTGGGTAACCTCAGGAAGCACATGAACTGGAACAAGGTTAGGGAGAAGGCAGAGAGAGCCATGTGTATCTACTTTGCAATTACCTCTGAGATTTAGTTCTATCCATCGACGATACTTTTCTTCCAAGGGGGTCTCACTGTCCATAGTAGCACCATCAATAAAGCATGTAAGGATCCAGGCCTTTCTCCTGATGAAATTTATTTCTATCCTTCCCTTGAGGCTTCATGTGGACTTCACTGAAAACAAATGCAATTCAAGTGTAAAACTGTAGGTGGTCCAGCTCCCTGGTAAGGATGGGATAAAGAGAGGGATTTATAAGTAGGGGGTAGATTTTAGCAGATAATAGATAGGCAGACAGATAAGGTAGTTAGATAGATAGATAGATAGATAGATAGATAGATAGATAGATGGATGGATAGATGATAGGCAGACAGACAGACAGACAGACGGACAGACATATTGTAGATAGATAGATAGATAGATAGATAGATAGATAGATGGTATAAGTGATAGCTAAATATGTACAGAGAAATACGATAGATTACAGATGATAGATAAATATGGAACTGATAGATAAAAATAATTTATAAGCATTGACTTAATGCCAGGGGCTGTGCTAAATGCATTTTAAAGATTATCCCACAGAATAAAGATATTATTGTGGTATACTTTGTGGTTTCACTTGTTTGCGTTTGCTCTTTGGAAAGAACATCTCACCATGTACCCCTAGCTGGCCTGAAATCCACTATAGAGCCCAGACTGCCATCAAGCTTGCAATGAAGTAAGGGACAAGTTTGAACTTCTGATCTTTCTGTCCCTACCTTTCCAATGCTGACATTAGAGTTCCAGGACACCAAACCAGGTTATACAGTGCTGGGGATTATTGAGTGTGGGGCTCTGGGCATGATCTGGCAACTGAGCCTTCTACCATAAGCCGCATCCCAGCGCATCAGTCTCTATTTTTAAAATGAGATTGAGGATAATCGGCATTATGTAATTTCTAGGTCAATACCTATAAAATTACAGTGTCAGGATTTGATGTCAGACGGTCTGACTCCAAAAGCCATTTTTTTTTTAACTCACAGCTTATGTTCTCCTAAACATAAAGAAGGAGTTCAAACTGACCGGACTTGTCCTGCATGCTGTAGTTCAGGGTTTCTCAACCTGCCTGATGCTGCAGGCCTTTAATACAGTTCCCCATGCTGCAGTGACTCCAACTGTAAAATAATTTTCATTGCTACTTCATGTAGAAATGTAATTTGCTATTGCTGTGAATCACAATGTAACTATTTTTGGAGAAAACGGTTTGTCAAGGGGGGTAGTGACCTAAAGGTTGGGAACCACTCCTATAGCTGCATCTGCAATGCTCCGTGAACATTTGGTCCCTGACGATGGTGGAGGTGGTGGAACCTTTAGCAGGTGCAATCGTATGACTAGTGTTATGTTGTTGAGGCCAGGTCTTCTACAGGGACTGTGGGATTTTGGTCCTCTTTGCTAGTCATGAGGTAAATGTTGTTGTGATGAATACCACTTTGACATGCCTCCTCTCCACAGGGCCAGAAGCAGAGAAGATGGCCAATCGCAGTCTGAAACCTCCACCACCATGAACCGAAAGAAACCTTTCCTCTTTGCAAGTCAGTGTAGCTTGGACATTTGTTACAGAAGCAGGAAGCTGACCAACACTCCTTTCTCACTTGTGTTGTTTTGAGGCAAGATCTTGGTCGGTGGCCTGTGCTTGTCTTCAGCGTGACATTCTACTTCTCAGCATCAGAGGTGCATTGTGGTTACACAGTGCCACAGACAGCTGCACTTTCACTTTATGTTCAGTAAACTATTTGAGAATAGCTGAAAAGTTCTCTCTCAAGAAGCTGCCTGGGAAATCTGAGTGCTGAGGAGGCCTTTGATAAATGACACCCCCAAGCTCCTGCAATGTGATATACTAAAATCTTACTGTCCAAGGTGACAATGCCTCGTTAGTATTTACCTCTAAAACTGAGACCACTATAGATATAGCCTGAGGTTCATATTTAGATGCTAAGCAGTCTAGATTGTATTTAGGATACACTAGTGAAGAAAGAACACTAGCATATCTGTGTGTTCTGATGTCTGTTATAACTGCATATTCATACATGTTCATACATATTCATGTTACTCATACATATTCATATATTCATTTCACTTTGAAATGTATGCTCTAAAATGGCCATTTATCGGGTCTGGTGGCACAAACTTGTAATTGCAGCTGCTGGGGGAAGCTCAGGTAGGAGGATTTGAATGTTTAATTCCTGTGTCAGCTAAAGAGGAAGTTTGAGGCTAGTCTGGATAACTTAGTAAGACCTCATTTCAAAATTAAAAACAGAAAAAGGACTGGCGAGTGTAGCTCAGCAGAAGAGCACTTGTCTACCAAGGGCAAAGTCCTATATTTCATCCCAGGAAGGAAGGAAGGAAGGAAGGAAGGAAGGAAGGAAGGAAGGAAGGAAAGAGGGAGGGAGGGAGGGAAGGATGGAAGGAGGGAGGGAGAAGGGAACGAAGGAGAGAAGAAAGGGAAAGAAAGAAAAAAATTGTCCTGTGGTGTATCTCTCTGACACACTATTGCAGCAGGGTTTGGTCAGAATCTATTAAGTGCATGTCATTGTCATAGAAGTTATTGCACGCCGGGCGGTGGTGGCGCATGCCTTTAATCCCAGCACTTGGAAGGCAGAGGCAAGCAGATTTCTGAGTTCGAGGCCAGCCTAGTCTACAGAGTGAGTTCCAGGACAGCCAGGACTACACAGAGAGACCCTGTCTCGAAAAACCAAAAAAAAAAAAAGAAGAAGTTATTGCACTATGACATGATTCTTTGGCTTTCTCTGTCTTTTCTACTGGGACTGTGCATGTCTTGGGAATTATCAACAACCATGCCATCTTTGTGAGTAGCTTAGAGTCTGGCTCATGGCGCTAAAGACACTTGAGGTTTGCCAGTAATGAATTAATAAATAAATCATGACAGCATAGAGCCTCTAAGTCTGAGGCAAGACCTTCATCTTGCAGCTTTTTACACGTTTGTGGCGTGTAAATAATCATGGTGTGGAGTGAGAGGCCAGAAACATCAGCAGAGCCCTCGGGTGGCAAAGTGTTGTGGTTCTTCGAGTGGAAGACCTTGGAGAACAAGTGTTCTCACTTGTCACTGCAGATACACAAAAAGGTATCATTGGGTCCCCAGGAGCAGCTGCTGCTGACAGACGCTGCAGTGAAAAGGACCTCTCTGAGTCTACCCGCCTGCTGGAGGACTCCAAGGACAGACAGGGTTGAGGCAGAAGCATGGCCTTGCTTTTCACTACACCCTCAAACGAGGTTTTCTGGATGTGTCTTGTATTCTTAAAGACAGAGATTGTAGCCCAAGGTCACAAGTGTAAACTTTGCTGGCTGCAGAATTTGGTTTTGACAACTGTCTTCCTGGCTCGCCCTTCAAAATTATCCCAAGCCATATCTCTAAGAGGACTTCGGTGACCAGCTTCCGGAGCTGTTTAAATGTCCTCCTTTCCTGCTAAGTACACATTTCATTCTGGCACTTGCCTGCGCCCTGGCCAGAGGAGCTGATGATATGAACTGGTCTGTTTTCTGCCAGGCTAGGAGCTGTAGAGAGACAGAACCTTGCCTCTTACTCAGTGCCAGGCACTGTGCAGTGCAGACAGGCCTTTGCGTTGTTTCTTTCTGGTAGCTGTGATGGAGATGCCTTTGGATGTCCGTGCCCATACTAAGGGTCTGTATTTTGGATGAAGCTTATCTTAACATGGTAGTAAAGAGACAGGTTTCAGCACAGTGTTACCATGTTACGACAAAGACTGACAAATTTCAAGATCTGTCCCAGTTCCAGAAATCTAAAATCTAATTTTATTTCATTTTATTGTATTGCCTCCCTGTGAAACCTGCCCTAAACTCTGCCCCCCTGCCCAACTAACATGAGAGAAAATGTTTTTGTTGTTTTTGTTTTTGTTTTTTTCTGTGCTGGGCAGCCACTCGAGTTCCTTGTCAGCACTCCTGAGACATCCAGACCATTTGGAGGACTGAACTGCAGCAGATTCACGGTGCATCCAGCTGCTAGCCTGGGATGAAGGATCATAGGGAGAAGATGCTGAAGCCATCATTATAGATTTTCCCAGCAGTGGCTTTCCACAGACTGGAATCGAAATGGTAATTGGTGCCGATGTCTCAGAGGTCATTGGCAAGCAAGGAAAGCTCTCTGGCTTTCTATAATAGAGTCTCTTCCAGAACCAAGTAATGACCTTGGTGTAGCTTCAAGATGAACTCACGTGGGGAGAAAGCCTGGGAACGCCACCTCTAAACAGCAGCTGATAGCCTCTTAGAAGCAAGCACAGCAACGCGAGAGAAGGATTTCTCTTCTAAAAAGAACCTCTACCACTCCGCTCAGGCACACACAGATCCGTGCTCGTCGGGAAGTAAACTTTCTAAATGAACAAATAGGCCAATGGCATAGGTGAATGTTTTCAGCAATGACCCTGTTTCTCAGCACCGGGGAGGGAGGAGAGAGACGTTTGTCTGTCCTCTCTGGCCGCAGATGACATTAAAACATACTGTTAAATAATAAATGTCCATTAACTAGTCTTGCAATAATTGCATTTAAACCAATTTTATGATCATATGGAACCGTGATTTACATCAAAGTGCAACTGGATAAAAGTACCCCGCCTGGCAGATACAACCCAACAGCAGAGAGAGTTTTGTGAGAAGGATTAACTGCCAGAATGACCTGGGACCCCAGTGTCATGCACAGCTTTGCTGCCTTATGACACCCATCTCTTCTTCCTCCTCATCAGTGAACCGGGAACCAGGCATAAAGTTCTAAAGGCTGTTTAAAACGTTTCTCTGTGCCGCAGGAGTAATCTGAGACTCGGTGGCAGAACATTTGGCAGGGACAAAAGTTCTTGGGTTCAATTCCTAGTACTAAAAAGAAAAGGCCAAAAGTGTGGCCTTATGCAGAAGATGTTCTACTTTGTGTCTATTGTGATAAATACCCACGGCCAAAAGCGACCTGAGGAGCAAAGGGCGAACTGCATAAGTAGCTTATAGTCTACAGTCCATCGTCAAGAGGCATTCAGACCGGGAGTGAATGGGAGGGACCTGCAGGAACTGGAGCAGCGACCCCGGGGGAAGGAACACTGTTCACTGGCTTGCTCGGCTTTCTTCTTCTACCACCAGAGATCATCTGCCCACGGGTGGCATTGTCCACAGCAGACAGGGACCTCTGGTAGCAACCACCAATTAAAAAAAATGTGCCTCACAGACATCCCTACAGGCCCATGAGGGAGGCAATCCTTCAACTGATGTTCTCTCTTCATGGATGGCTCTAGCTTGTGCTGAGCTAAGAAATCAACCCACATAGAAAGATACTCTATGTAGGCTCTCACAAACACAGGGCGAGTATTTTCACTAGCAGGCCGTCATCCAGAAATACAGAAGAGATCTGCTAATACTTATCATCCTTTACAGAGGTCAAGAACTTGGGTGCTACAGTATCGCTTCGTCACTGGTAGCCGTTAGCATCTTTACGTACGGGCCTCCCATGCTCATCACCTTCTGAGTTCCTGTGTCCACGGCGAGCTTCCTGCTGCAGTGAGGGTGCCTCAGATGAAGAGCTGGTACAAAGCCCATCTGTTGTCCTCACCTCCGAGCTCCAAGGAGACAGGGAAAGAGACGCGTCCTCAAAACAAAGGCTTTAGATTACTAACATTCTTTTTGGGTGTGTGTTCACATGTGTGCAAGTATGTGTATATGAACGCAGTAGAGGCCAGAAGACAACCTCTGGTGCCAATTCCTCAGGTACCTCTCACCTTGTTTTTTGAGATGGGGCCTATCCCTGAGACCTCACACTGATGAGTGGGATTTAGGCTGTAAGCATATTAGGCCTGGGTTGATGAGGAAATTGAAAGCAATTGCCCGTCCTCCACACCCCTGCCATTCAGTTAGGCCATCTCTCCTGCCACTGGGGAGGAAATACTGAGATAATCGGCTTATAAGGAGAAAAGTTTCATTTAGGGAGGTTCTGCTATATGACTGGCTAAGGTATAACTGATTGGCCCCGTTGCTTTGGGCCTGTTGTGAAGCTACACATCATGGTAAAAATGTGTGAACACCAGAACGGCAAAAATGAGGAGAAGAAAAGGCCCAGAGCCCCTCAATCCGCTTCAAAGGCATGCCTGAGGAGTTAGGCCACTCCTTCTAAAGGCTCCACCTCCTCCGTTGACGCTATACTAGGGGCCAGTGCTTTAGGAGACGGACATCTGGGAAGGACTTCATTTGAGCCACAGGGCCCTTCAGTCTTCAGTGGCGTACTTTGATTGCCGACCACTACATGGGTGTTGAGAGAAAGGAAGGAAGACCCTCACGTGCTCGGAAGCATGTCTTCCGGAAATCAGAGCACCCCATGCGGGCATTAGCTTGCCTGAGGAGTGACTCAGTGATCCTATTCCCTCAGCGGGTCAATGTGGTTTGTTTTTGTGGTACAGGGGCATGACATGAGCCATTAGTGTACTCTGTCCTCCCCGCGTGAAGAGCAGCCGATCCGCAGTTGTAGTTACTGCATAAGGACTGACCTGTACTTAGAGTCTCCATTTCTCACAGTTTTGTTTTTCTCAAGTTTTCACAAGAGTATTTGCATTTAACCGGGAGGGTCTTATAGAGAGTTTCCTGGGTCTCTTCCCTATAAAGAATTGTGTCATCGTGTTAAAAACACAGAGGATGATGATATACGTCCCAGGTTAGGAGACGCGAACTTAGGAAGCACAGCCTTAAATCCAGACTTAAGAGATGAGCCTGTGAGAGCGTTCGCTGGACTGTATTAACTGACATCAGAAGACCTGTCCACTGTGGGCAGCCCCATTCCCTAGCCTAGTCTGGGTAGGTGAGAAAGGAACAGCTCAGCAGCGTGGTGCGTTCACCCCTCTCTGTTTCAGATGGAGGCGTCTGGAGACCGGCTGCCTTACCTTTCTGCGGTCTTGGCTTTCCCACTATGCTGGAGTGTCCCCGGAACTGTGAGCTGAAGCTTTGTCAGAGTCTTTTACCACAGTGACGGGAAAGGAAACTAAGACAAGAAGGTATGATCAGATCTGCTTAAGAGTCAGGACCAGGACAAATCTCCCCAGAGGCATTGGTGGGTCACCATCTGTTAGAGATGCTGGGGTGCCTGGAGCACTGGGCACTGCAAGGAGGAGGAATAGTTCCGTAACATGGTGACTGGAACTTGTGTATTCTTCGTAAGAATTAACTGCTGCTATACAGATTTGGCAAAGCTGTTTAAGTAGACACTGGAGAGTGTATGAGGGTTTTTAGCGGGACTAGTTTGAGAAGGGGCTGGGAAAAGCACAAAGAGAATGGAGTTGCTCAGTCTCCTGAAAGCCCAGAGGAAGCCGGACACTACTGTGGCCTGCCTGCCTCCTGAGCGCAGAGGCAGTGTGACCAGCCATTCTCCTGATGCTGCTACTGTGCCTCCCTGCCTCTACCGTGGCTTCTTCCCCACGACAGACGATATATCTCTAAACCGTAAGCTGAAATAAACCTTTCCTCCTCTGAATTGCTTTTGTTGGGATGTTTTATCACAGCAGCAGAAGGAATGGATGAATGTTTTTTGTCGGAATGTCCATAGAAAGAAAAATGAAAAATAGGCCTTTCTGCAATGGCTGCAAATGTTAGGTGCCAGGACGGCCCCGCTGAAGGAGGCGCTCCTCGAAGGCTGTGACCCGAGATAAGACTGCGCGGTGTCCACCCTCCACCACGCTGCATGAGCAATGGCGTCATTGACTTCAGGTTACTCCATGTCATTTACTCAGCGACTGCTGTATGTTCTGAATCCTGCCTTACAATCTCAACATAAATTAAAATTTAATGCTTCTTTTATATTAAATATTTATACAATGCAAACTTATTCTCAACAGATCTGTGACTTAAAAAATAAATAAATAAATAAAAGGATCATTTCCAAAAGAGAAAAAAGCGACAAGAGATTCTCAAACTGTGTCACAATCAAATAAGCGAAAGTCTCTCGGATAACCTTCATGGGCAGGAAGGGGGAAGTTCTTTTTCATAGAACACCCTGGGGCTCTCTGTCCAAAGTTAAAGAAGGAATTACTCTGGGATAATTGAGGTCAAGAGCGCGGAGACCTTGTAAAAGCACACAATTTGTGTGCTTCCTTCCCCTAAGCATGACTCATCAATGTGGGATTTTTTTTTTCTTATTACTATGAAATGTACGGACAGTTAAGACTATATTTAAAGGGCTGGAGAGATGACCCAGAGATTATGAGTGCATAGTGCTCCTTAAGAGAAACTGGGCTCAGTGTCCGGCGCCTACACGCAGCTCACAACCACCTGTAACTCTGACACACACACAGGCGTGCACAAGCACACACATAAATAAACTATTTTTAAAAGGGTATATTTAACACTTCACATTTTGATTTTGGCTTTATAATATCATTCTCTGAATTAAGAGTAGGTTAAAAAAAACCACCAAAAATGTTTTTATTGATAATTTTTGCATGTTTCTGATGTCCTACTTTATTTCTTCACTTATTTTGTAAGAGCCATGGCATTGTTCATGTGAGGTGGGCACTCTGCTGTTCAGTATAGCCCCAGGCTGTCCGTGTCACGTGTATGTGATCCTGTAAAACATCTCATCCTTTCTGTTAAAATATTCCATTTGTGTCATTCCTGCTGTGACAGCTTTCGAAGGGGACAGTAGATATTGAGCCATAAGTATTAGATCTTTCCCTTAGTCACATCTCATCAGTGATGGTTCAAGGTCTCGCTGCTGTTGGCTTGCACATCTGTTGGTGGTACTCAGAGGGTTGTTACACCTTGGGAGGAGCTGTGGAGAGGTACATGCCCATGAAGGAAAGGTGACAGTAATTTGGAGGCTGAGAGACCAGCTGGAATTTAGAAGCAGCACACAGAAGGCTCTGGAGGCAATATGAAGGAGAGGGAGAGGGGGAACTTCTCTCCTGCCTTGCAATGAATGTTCTCCTTTGTTGCTTCCAGGAGTCATCCTGACGTGGTGGCTTTTGAAGTCGTTGCTCTTTTTGGAAGTGTTTCTGTACCAAAGTGAGACTTCCTGTGGCCACTCAGGGCGTTGCCTGTCTCAGCAACTCCCTTTATAGTCTTTTGCTAACTCTGGCAGCTCTTTGAACTTCTACAATAGGAAATCCACTCCTGGGGCACCAGTATGCTCAGTAGAGTCTGAGTTTCCTGGTGGAGACACACAGACAATCGCTCCACACGGTGGATCACTTCCATGTCTCTTCATGTCCCTTCCTTCTCCCCTGGGTACGTCTTCCGGTCCTCCACGATCTCCAGGATCTGAGTCTCCTCGAGCCCACCCTCCCCCTAGACATCCATGTGGACTGTACATTGGCCACTTTTCTCTCTACAACCAAATCTCATAACAGAAGCAACATGAGAGGGGAGATTTATTTTGACTCAGAGTTTCACAGTGTTAAGTCTGCCGTAAACAGTTTGGTCACAGACAGAGAGAAAGCAGGGGAAAAAGGCCAGCACTCGGCCTCCGTCTCCCCAGTGATCTTAAGCCCCGTCAAGCTGACAGTGACAATTACGCATCTCCAGAGTATGTAGGAGTGCTTTTCACTAGCACATAAAATTCAAGAAGGAAAATCAATCATATTTCAATTATTTATGATTACAGTTGTATCGTCCATTTTTCTGGCATCATTATGAACCAAATCCCCATTGTATCTCCGGACTGCCTGTCTGTGCCGTGTCAGTGCATTCTAATTTTAAAGGGGCTCTCCTGTTGTAAAAGCTTGGGCAATTTTGCGGTAAGATGCATGGCAGAGAGTGTTATACCCCAAACCCAAGTCAACCCAGGAAGAGTCAGGCAAAGCTTGGGTCACGGGGTCAGTTCCTACCTAGAGAGGCTAAGAATTCATTCAGTGTTTGTTGTGCTCCTGCCCTGAGCCATCCGCAGCTCAGGATACTGGGATTAGCTGTGAAACAAGACAGGCGAGGCCCCCTCCCTCCAGAAATCTGTGGTGCGATGGGGAGACAGCCACCCACCATGCAAGCTCAAACAGGATGTCCTGTGTGGCAGGTGCATTGCAGGTGAAGTGAGATGATAGTCCACCATTCCCTGGAGACTAAAGACAGCGTGTGGGTGGGGAACAGAGGTCACAGCAAGTTTGGAGACACGAGGCACTAAAGGAAACAGGCAGTGTGGCGGGTCGGGAGAGCTTAGGCCCGATATGCTCTCATATGCCTGGCATCTTAGCATTCAGGAGGAGGAGGAGGAGGGAGAGGAGGAGGAAGAGGAGAGGAAGAGGAGGGAGGCTGCTGTCTTGGGCCACACAGAGCGACGCTGTCTCAAAAACTGGAAAATGGAGGAGCAGAGGAAGGAACCAGGGAGGAGAGAGAGGAAAACCTCATCTGGGGCTGGGACGACAAGAGTGGCAGGCAGGTATAGCCCCAGAGGGAGGGCTAGACGAGAAAGACCCGTGGATGAATCCACATCTTTCTGTTGTTGTGTGACACAGGGTCTCTCTACATAGCTCTGACTGTCTTAGAACTCACTATGTAGACCTTGCTGTGTAGCTGAGACCGGCATGGAACTCACAGAGATCTGCCTACCTCTGTCTCTCTGGTGCTGCGATTAAAGGCGTGGGCCACCCTCGGGTTTTTAAACCCTCTGTGATGAATTCAGTTTGTCTCTTGTTTCCTCCTGCTCAGCTGAGACTGAGTCTCAGTCCAAATTCATGCTTGCGTTCTGACCACACCCCTGTCTTGCTAGAGACCCAGCAAGCTACCAATCGGGGAATGTGAACTAAATATAATTTTTATTGATATAAATAACCTTTACTAACCTTCAAGATAATAGTAATATTCTATATTTTGCAAGGCAGGAGTTTATGGCCTTTTCCTTTATCTGGTGTATTTGAGAGACAATGACAAAAAAAACACATTAATTTTTAATTAATTAACTAATTAATTAATTAACTGAGAAGAAATAGCCAAACACTAGAGTTACATAAATAAGAAAACAGCACTCTAAAGGTCACAAGGTCATGGATGTGCTAAAACAACGCATGTGTCCATGGTTCTGACAGACATAAATGTATCATTGCAACCCAGGCCTGGAGGCAAGAGTGAAATGTCGAGGGACTGAGCAGCTCACCCAGGAAGCAACAGCGAGTTCCAGAAGATGTTTATACTTGCTCTTTTCCTCTTTGCGCATTTTGCCTGATTGCTGCCATTCACCCAGGCTTCCTAAGCGGTGTCCCTAGTATCACACCAAGGCAGGAATCAGCTGAGAAGACTGTACAGACGTGTGCTAGTGGCAGAAGGCCTGGGTTTGCAAGAAATGAACTTACTTGGTGATATAGTGCCCTGTGTTCAAGCCCTGTCTTACTGCCCCGCCTTCCCCTGACCTGTTGGCCCGTCTGGCCACAGAGGTCTCCTCTCATCAGTAGGCAACAAAACATTCTAGATACCCCAGCATGCCCCACTCCCAAATGCAGGAATGGTCAGTAAACAGACTACTAATTAGGAAAGATCCATGGGGGAGGTGTGGCTAGAGAGGTGGCTCACTGGCAAAGACCACTTGCTGTTCTTGCCGAGGACACAGGTTCAGTTCCCAGCACCCCCGTGGCAACTCATGGCTGTCTGTAGCTATAGTTCCAGAGGATTCGATACCCTCTTATGGTCTCCATGGGCACTGCACTCAACTAGTACACATTCACACATTGGGGCAAACAACTCACACACATAAAACAAACTTTTCTTTTATTTAACAGAAAAGACCCACAGAATGACCAGAGACAAAGACCAAGGGACCTGCATCCATGGAGAGGGAGGAGCAGTCACGGACAGCAGAGCACACACGTCATAACAGAAGGCGTCCCATTTCAGCCAAAGTGTGTATCCTGATTGCTGCACTGATGTTGGCGTGTGTGTGTGTGTGTGTGTGTGTGTGTGTGTGTGTGTGCGCGCAAACTTGAAATCCTAGTGGAAGCTGACACTAAACACTTGGAAGCATTGTGAAGTAGAATTGCATGTTGCATTTGTTGCATTTTTCTTTCCGTGCTGTAGTCAGCTCCCAGGAACCTCCGCTGAAAACAGCTGATGTCTGAGCATGGAATAGCTCTGTGTGTGTGTTGTAGATTATCAGTAGTAGATACCTTTCTCACTTATTTGTTCCCGTGTGCAACCAGATCCCAGATATTAATGACAAGATCAGTTTAATACTCAAAGCATCCAAGCACTGTCTGAAAAGTTGAATAGAGTGCAATAGAAAGGCTGAGCATCACAGAGGGGGTGGGGCCACGCTTGTTATTCAAAACTCCGTTCCTAACACAGAGGGGGCGGGGCCATGCTTGTCCTTCAAAACTCCATACCTAACACTTAACCCAACACTTTACCTGTAAATAAGTGTCATGAAGCATGTGACAACTGATGTGCTTATTTTCGGGTGCACCCTGGGCTATGATGGCATGAAAATAGGACAGATCAGCTCATCAGACAGATCTGGAGTGAGGAATACACAGCTGACTTTGGGGTCTAGGTTAGAGTGCTACCATTTTAGCTGATGTCGTGATTTTTCTCAGTGGCGCTCAACTATTCTGTTAAACAAAGAACCATTGGGTGATTTTTAAAAAGTAAGTTTCCAAAGACAAAATATGTTGAGCAGTAGGAACACAAAGATAACGGATAACAATTGAAATGATTAGTCTTCGATATCGTGGACAGGCAAGGATTAAAAAAAAAAAAAACCTCAAAGGGAATAAAGGAGAGTGTTCAAGATGCCAGCAGTCTCCATGGTATTTAAGGATGAGAGAAGGGGGGTAATAATGAGAAGCAGGACCAGTGTTGGTGTATAGAAAGAGAAGATGATGCTGTCTAAGGTTACAGAGCTGGAACTGTGCTGGGTAATTCCAAATTCCAGTGGGACCGCTGAGGTAGAGCCGAGGATGTCAAAGCCATCCACTGTGCTTCAGTAACGAGGGTGTTGTCATCGCCGTGCAGGAACAGGGCTGGTGGGCCAGCGGCAGGGACAGCATTACAGGAGGCTGAGACCCAAAAGGATGCTCCTGTGATGCTGAGTCTTACACAGGATTCCCCCAGAAATCAGAGGCTGAGTCACCGAGTCATCAGCTTATACTCAGCTGATTCTTGGAACAAGATCCCAGGGACTAAGAGTAGGAGAAGGATGAGGGAGTGGCAGAGAGAGAGAGAGAGAGAGAGAGAGAGAGAGAGAGAGAGAGAGAGAGAGAAATGCAAGACGCAAACTTGAGTAGTTATCACTAAGAGTAAATAAGATCTCTGTCCTGACTTCAGAAACGTCCAAGAAGCCACATGGAATGAGTCTCAGAATCAATTCACTTTCTTCTTCCTCTACTGGTGTTGCTTTGTAGGGGTGGGAATCCCCTGTCAGCAGCATAGTCAGGCAAGTTTCTTCAAGTCTATTCCTCTGAGGCTCTTGGAAGCTCCCCGTAGAACGAGACGGTGCGCTGCAGCTGAGGCAGCAGGCTGCCAGGTTTCCACCTGCCTGGAGCTGTTTGTCAGATCAGTGCTTGGAGAAAAACTGTGGGCAGAGAGAAGGAAGGAAGGGCAAGGAGTCACTGTTAGGAAAGAACAGAAATCCGACGCAGGCGAGACGTAAGGCCACTCCAGGTGGGTGGTGTCAGTGACAAGTGTTCAGCTTCAGCTTTGACCCAGAACTTGGAGAAAACATGAAGGAAAGTTATCGGGCAAGTGAGCTCTAAGAAGACTCCAAAGAAGAGGTTTAGACGGGATGGTTCCTGCCCATCCCAGACCAAGCAGGTTCAGCCAGATCCAGGAACCAGACCACAGCAAGGCTGCCCACGGACTCAATCTGCGGCCCAAGCAATGATATGGACATACCAAGAGAAACAGTATCTGTGCTCAGAGAAGTCTAGCTGGGCATAAAATTGTCATGTGTGTACATACACTTGAGGTTTTCCTAGGGCGACTCCAGAACAGTGACTTTCAACCTGAGGGTTGCCACCTGTATTAGTCAGGGTTCTCTAGAGTCACAGAACATATGGGTAGTCTCTATATAGTTAGGGAATTTGTTGATGACTTACAGTCTGTAGTCCAACTCCCCAACAATGGTCAGCAGCAGCTGTGGATAGAAGTCCAGGGATCTAGCAGTTGCTCAGTCCCACAAGGCAAGCAGGCAAAGAAGAGTGAGTGAGTCATCCTTCTTCTAATGTCCTCATGTAGGTCTCCAGCAGAGGGTGTGGCCCAGATTAAAGGTGTGTGATACCACGACTTTAATCCCAGATGACCTTGAACTCAGAGATCTCCCTGTCTTATCTTCTGGGATTCATAGCCACTATGTTTCAAGATCTCCATGCCAAGATCCAGGTCAGAAACTTGTATCTCTGAGCCACCAGATTAGAATCATAAGTGAGCCTTCCAGTTCTGGATCGTAGTTCATTCCAGATATAGTCAAGTTGACAACCAGGCATCGCCACTACACCACCCCCACAGGGGTCTCATATCAGTTATCTTGTATATCAGGTATTTACACTACAATTCATAACGGCAGCAAACATACAGCTATAAAGCAGCAACAAAATAATTTTATGATTGGGAGTCACCACAGTACGAGGAGCTGTATTAAAGGGTCAGAGCATTAAGAAGCTGAGAGTCACAGGTCTAGACGGGGAAAGGAAAGCGGCACAAAAATGACATTGATCAGATCCACGCGCCAGTTTTAGTCATTGAGGTAAATTAATAAATTAGCGTTCCAGGCTCAGTGCATCAGTGTAGGGGAATACCAGAACAGGGACGTGGGAAGGGGTGGATGGGGGAGCAGGGGGTAAGGAAAAGGGCTTATGGGACTTTTGGGAAGCGGGAAGCCAGGAAAGGGGAAATCATTTGAAATGTAAATAAAGGATATTTCAAATAAAAAAGGGGGGGCCCTGAGAGTTCGACCACGCACCCACGAGAATATAGTTCATACAAAGTGAAAAAATTCCTTATTTTTATTATTTTACTTCTTTGGGAGGTTCACAAAAGGGTATGGACATTAGAAGGAGTGGAAGGGGATTGTGAAACGGTACATGATGTGAAATTCTCACAGAGGCAATAAAGATGTTAAGTGTGGAGAAAAAGAATGTGTTCAACATGAAATAACAAATTTGAACAATGCACAAATCAAAATTATTCTTGTACCAATCTAATAAACATATGTGTGTATATATATATATATATATATATATATATATATATATTGTACTGGCTAGTTTGGTGTGTCAACTTGACACAGGCTGGAGTTATCATAGGAAAAGGAGCTTCACTTGGGGAAGTGCCTCTACGAGATCCAGCTTTGGGGCATTTTCTCAATTAGTGATCAAGTGAAGGAGGGCCCCTTGTGGGTGGTGCCATCTCTGGGCTGGTATTCTTGGGTTCTATAAGAGAGCAGGCTGAGCAAGCCAGGGGAAGCAAGCCAGTAAGGAACATCCCTCCATGGCCTCTGCATCAGCCCCTGCTTCCTGACCTGCTTGAGTTCCAGTCCTGACTTCCTTTGGTGATGAACAGCAATGTGGAAGTGTAAGCTCAATAAACCCTTTCCTCCCCAACTTGCTTCTTGGTCATGATGTTTGTGCAGGAATAGAAACCCTGACTAAGACATATATATATATATATATATATATATATATATATATATATATATATCTTCATACAAAGTATTTCTGCAGGATCAAAGGCCTTTGTTGCTGCCAGAATAAAATCTTTCCTCAACTCTAAAAATAAATAAATAAATAAATAAATAAATAAATAAATAAATTAGCATTCCAACCCTTCTATGGGGAGGCTGCTTGGCTAGTTAAGCCCCACAAGGCTTAATCACTCTGGGCTTCATAATAAATCAAATCTATATCACGTCAATGCCCGGGACCCAAGCCCGACCCAGTGCCTGCCCGTGACCACAACAGTGAGCAGGCACCCTGAGAGGCTGGCCTTAGCTCTTCCCCACTGCTGTAAAACTCATCTTCCGACTACAGCATCCCGCATCGGTGATGTGTCATGACGCAGAAATGAGAGAATGCTGTGTGACACATGCCCCGTTAACTGCAGGACACGCCGCTCTTACGCTCAAGCCAACCTTTGTATTTATCGCCTTGGTTTCTCCTATCAGGACCTACCGCGCCTTACAGAGTCCTCGTACCTCAGGGTCTTTCACAGACTTCAGTCCAGATGGCAGCTGCATCAGACTCGTCTGAAGGTTTGACTGGTCCAGGATTTCTTTCTGCTTTCACAGCGCAGTTGTAAATATTTACATTTTTGTGGATTGCCTCTTGCGAGACTTCCCTGAGGAGTCCTTTTCTATCACTCCAGATAGGGTAATATCAGATCAAAGAAATGACAAAATCCAAGGCCAGCTTGGAGTTTACTCCATGAAGCTGACTGAGGGTTGCACACAGGAACACGATTGGCTCAGGCAGCCGCAACACTGAGGAGGGATTCGTGAACTCCGTACCATTGCTCCCTGCACGCTTCCAGGCAGCTGCACCACCAAGGAGCTTCTCTGTAAGTTCAAGGCCAGCCTGGCCCTACAGAATGAATTCCAGACCAACCAGGGCCTATATAATGAGGAAAAAAAGGCTTTAGACAAATTCCTTCCAAGGCTATGATGTTCCAAGGAGATTTTTCAGATTTCTCCAGCTTCACGTCTCATAGGTAAGAACTTGCACACATGACCATGGAGAGCTGGGGCTGGGAAATGAAATATTTTGTCAGACACCCATGAATCTTGTCAAAACCCAGGATCAGGGTCTCTCATTAACAAAGAGGAGTGACTAGAAAGGAGGTGGTGATAGGTGGGCTTCGGTGTAGTGGCCAGGAATGGGTCCAAAGTTTAATTTGTCATTTTCAGGTCATCCCAGTGTTCCATAGTTATAATCAGCAGCCTGGCAAGGTACAGTCACGCATGCAGTAGTGGCACAGATGTTGTGGGAATAACCAACGGCTTTCTGACTGTATTAAAGGCTCTCGTCCCATAAAGAGGCTTGTGCTTATTACTGTCAATCTTGCCAAGAAACAAACACGTGGCTAAGGGTGTGATAGGTCCTAGGGGAGAAACTGCTACTCTTCATTATTTTTATGACTGTGATGATTCTCTGGAAGATGTTGTATACAAGAAGACTGGGTGGATAACAATAGATGAACAATTTTCTACTTGATTAAAATATTACTTTGGGCAATCAATTAAATCAATTGAATTTAATCAATTAATTGATTGCTTATTATAATAATTAATTGAGTTACACAATTGTGGTGTAACTTGTCTATAATTTTAACAGTGGAGAGATGAAGGCATTAAAAGCAGGAATCCAAGCAAGGTCAACCTCAGCTATATAGCGAGTTCAAGGCCATCCTGGGCTAGGTGAGGCCCTGTCCTAAAACACACACACACACACACACACACACTTATATATCATATATCAAAAACATATATATATATATATATATATTTATATATAATATAACAAATATATATGTTCTAGTCCTAATTTGAGGGTCCACTCCAGTGTAATATTTACTTCCCAAACTGGAAAAAAATTAAATGTAACTGTTATTAAATACTTTTTTTTTCAAGACAGGGTTTCTCTGTGTAGCTCTGACTGCCTTGGAACTCAATTTTTAGACCAGGCTGGCTTTGAACTCAGAGATCTACCTGCCTCAGCCTCCCCAGTGTTGGAATTAAAGTCACAACCGGCCTAAATACTTAATTATTAAAAACAAAACTTCTAAAATAGATTATTGGATAATTGCTAAGATAAAGGAACTTTTCATTATTATACATTTAATCTCCAGTGCATTTATTTTAGGAGATTAAATTATTAAAAATTCTACATTCTGTTGCTGACATCAAACAGAGTCCTGATAGATTATATTGGGAAGGCATGTACTGATTAGGTTTTGATTATCATGTGTCTGTGTCTGAAGGGCGTTTCCAGCCAGTGGCAGTGGGCAAAACCCAGCTGACAGGCGGAGTCTGGAAGAGTGCCCAGCATTTCTGAGTGTTTCTAACGTATGTTCTGTCTTTCGGTCATACTTTACTTAACAGTGTGTAGCCCTTTCTGTTTGAAGAACGATGTCAAGCTTAAGAAAAATTTTTAATTTAAAAAGCCTTCCTATGTTGTGGTGGTCCTCAACTGGTCGGTTGTGACTCCTTTGGGAGTCAAATGACCTGCTCTCTGGGGTTGCCTAAGACCATCTGCTTATCATATGTTTACTTTACAATTCATAACAGTAGCAAAATTACAGTTAAGAAGTAGCAACAAAAATAATTTTATAAGAGTGGTGCGGTGTCCCCACAACATGAAGAACTGAATTGGAGGATCAAAGCATTAGGAAGGACGAGAACCACTGCTATGTTGTGTTATGGGAAGGCACCAATTTAGGTAACGCTATCCCTAAGAATTCTCAGTGATTTTTCTCCACGTGGAATTCTGTCAGAAGACATGCTGGCCAAATAGGATTGTTGGAAATTTGGGGTAGCTCTTTTTGCTGAACTTTCCACACCTACTAAGCCTGTTTTCTTCAAACAGTTATAATCTGGTAACATTTTGCAAGAAGCATAAGAGATTCAAATACATCTACAGCCTTTCACCTAAGTATTGATGATTTATTTATAACCATACTTCAGATCTCTTGTTATTCTTTTCTTTTGATGCAACACACAGTTATGATACATTTTCATTGCTTCTGCTGTGAATATGACATGAACTTCGTGGAACAGCATTGAGAGCTCTCAAATACTCTGACAGTTGGTTTGACATTGTCCCTGCATTTGTAGACTCTGAAATGGGCATTTGACCTTCACAAAGTTAAGAACATTTCTCCCAATGACTGACACAATGTTGAAATGAAACTTAAAATCAGTAGAATAACAGTAACTGTCCTTCCTGGAGCACTGCCTGTGTATCTGGTGTTATCCTAAGCACTGTATGTAATTACATCATTTCACTTTCACTATAACTCTGTGAAGTACATAGTAATATTGTATCTTTCAAATACAGATCAGGAGATACATAACATGTTTCAATAAACTAGACAACAAGACCGACATGCTTGAGGACAATCCTCTACGTGAGAGCTTGGCTCTCTGGTGGACTGGAGAAGCTTAGATTTCCAAAGTCAGTATTCCTGTGTCTGATCAATGACTTATTATCTTCTATAATACCAAGATCAAGGTGAATTTTTCTTATATTTATGATTAATAGTCATACTATCATAGGAGTTTAAAACTAGAGGCAAGTTTGGGGGTTCTATTTTTTTTTTTTTTTTGGTTTTTTTCGAGACAGGGTTTCTCTGTGTAGCCCTGGCTGTCCTGGAACTCACTCTGTAGACCAGGCTGGCCTCGAATTCAGAAATCAGCCTGCCTCTGCCTCCCAAGTGCTGGGATTACAGGCGTGTACCACCACTGCCCAGCTTGGGGGTTCTATTTTTAAGTTTAGTGCTTAGGATTCATTCTTTCTGATAAAATCTATTTTCTGAGTTTGTAGTATATATTGATAAGCGTGGCACCAAAATGCCAGAATCTCAAGATTAAAAGACAAATCAGAGATGATAGCTGAGAAGAATCTTTAGACAGAAAATGGGAAGACTTATTCATTTTAAAAAGATAAGTAGGGAAGGTACAGGCGAGGGAGAGGGAGGGCAAGAAGAGACTTCAAGTTCAGGGCGTGCTTGGCGTCGTGGTATTATAAAAGCTGGAGGGGAAGGTGGGGTGTGGGCACTTGTGGAGGCAGCTGTGCTGTAAAGTACAATGGGGAGAGCCTCGTAGGTCAGCACCACAGATGATAATGACCAGCAACAAAGAGCAGCTGTGATGAAGCCATTTCTGAGGTTTAAGAACTGTTCTGGTTACACCAGGGAAGGAGAGACAGATCGGCACACCTCCAGTAAAAGCCATGGAATGACCTAGGTGATGAGGTGAGTTGGCCCGGACTCATAGAGCAGCCAGGAATGAATACAAGACACATACAAAGCTGTGGGTGGTTGGTGGGATTGAGTGTCAGAGAAGGAGGGTGAAGGCCGTGACGACTTCCTGCCAGTGGTTTATGTCACTAGTGGTAAGAACATTTCATGCACTGGGAACCCAGCAAGAGGAACGAGTTTGGTAAGGGGAGATCTGAGTCAAGATGCATACATGTGGGACATAAGGAAACATCCCCGGAGACCCAGCCAGATGAGAGAGAGAGCCCCTCCTCACCTCAGGCTGCTCAGTCCCACTTGTGGAGGTGGGAGGCGGGGAGTGCAGGAAAGAAGGGTCTCCACTCTAGTCCGTGTCTCTCTTTGTCCCAGAGGCCACTGAAACAGACTGCTTTTGCTCTCAGTTTTAGAGTCTCTGAAGCCTAGATTTTCTATATCCGACCCCTTCTTATCCCCCGTTGTTTCCTGGTGTTTTTGAGGCACACAGCAGAACACACCGCAAGCCACGTTCTCTACTGTGCCATTTCTACATGTTTTCATGTGTAAGCCCTCCCTTAACTGTCATCCAGAGCACCCAGTCCCTAGAGCTTCTGCAGCAAAGCAAATTCTCTGTCTGCCAGAGTGAAAGATGGAAGACGGCCACACGCCCGGTCTCCATCCTGGGGTCCCCTCGATGCTCTATGCAGAAGGATGAATGGCTGGGTTGGTTTGTTCTGTGAAAGGGTCTCACTATGTAGCCCTGGATAGCCTGGAACTTGCTATGTAGACCAGGATATCCTCAAACTCACAGAGATGCACTTCTCTCTGCTTTCCAAATGTTGGGATAAAGATGCCTGGCAGGTTTTCTTTTCCTTCTTAAAGATTTATTTATTTTTTATTTGTATGTATGAGTGCTTTACCTGTATGTGTAGCACATGTGTCTGGTGTCCAGAAGGGATAAAGAAGTAGATGTCAGATCTCCCAGAACTGGAGTTACAGATGCCCTGTGGGTGCTGGGAACAGAAGCTGTAACCTCTGTAAGAGGGAGAGCTCTTCACAGCAGAGCTGTCTCCTGAGTCCCAAGAAATGGTATTTAATTCTTTAGTTAGTTAGTGGGGGTGGGGTGGGGATGGTGGTGGTACTAGTTGTGGTCTGTGTTTGTGTGCGTACGTATGTATGTATGTGTGTTTGTATATGTGTGTGTTTGTGTGTGTATGTGTGTGTGCTTGTGTGTGTTTGTGTATGTGTGTGTGTTTGTGTGTATATTTGTGTATGTGTGTGCTGTGTGTATATGTGTGTGTGTTTGTGTATGTATTTGTGCATGTTTGTGTTTATGTGTATATTTGTGTATGTGTGTGTTTGTGAGTGTGTTTGTGTGTGTCTGTGTGTGTTTGTATGTGTATGTGTGTTTATGTGTATGTTTTTGTGTGTGTTTGTGTGTGTGTTTTGTGTGTATGTGTTTGTGAGTGTTCATGTGTTTGTATGTGTATGTTTGTATGTGTGTGTGTGTTTGTGTGTATGTGTGTGTTTGTGTGTATATGTGTGTTTATGTGTATGTTTTCATGTGTGTGTGTGTGTTTGCGTGTATGTGTGTGTTTGTGTGTGTATGTGTGTTTATGTGTATGTTTCGTGTGCGTATGTGTGTGTGTGTGTCTGTGTGTTTTGTGTGTATGTGTTTTTGTGAGTGTTCATGTGTTTGTATGTGTATGTGTTTGTATGTGTGTGTTTGTGTGTGTATGTGTATGTGTATGTGTATGTGTATGTTTTCATGTGTGTGTGTGTCTGTGTGTGTTGTGTGTATGTGTTTCTGTGAGTGTTCATGTGTTTGTATGTGTGTGTGTGTGTGTGTGTGTGCGTGCTCGCACAGGCCAAAGGGCAGTCATTCCTCAGGCATCAGCTTCCTTTCTATCTTTACTTTTCTGAAACAGGCTCTCTCACTGGCCTGGAGTTCTCTAGGTAAGCGAGGCCAATGGGCCAGCGAGCCCCCAGAATCCACCTGGCCCTGCCTCCGCAGCACGGGATGGATGGACAGACAACGTGCTCCACTCCTTTCTACATGGCTTCTGGGGACCAAGCTTACATCCTCATGCTTACCAATTAATTAATTAATTTAAAAATTTAAAAAGTTATCTCCCCAGCCTACAAATGGGGTTTTCTGTCTTTTCCCTTAGCTTTCTTGTAAAAGTTTTCCCTGTGTGACATAGCAAAACTTTTGAAAGTTGACGAATTTACCCTCTCCTTTCAGTTGACCTCAGGCTGTGACTGAGACTGTCTCTCACGATAATGAACTGAACACCTTTCTGTTTGGTGTCCTATCTCCGAGGTCACCTGGAAGTCACATGTCCATGTGAAAGAGCCCTGGTGACATTAGGCATTTGTGTCACAGAGTGAAAAGACAGGTGTGGCGGGCTGTAACCAGCCAAAGGAAGCTGTGTCCTCATGGCTACTGACATCACCACACGTTAACAGAAACCAAGGCAGTGAGAGAATAACCTGAAACCCGAGACACTTGAACGCTGCCCCTGAGAGAAGGCGGAACAATGGAGAGGTGCCTGGGAGGAAAGGTGTCACCGGGAACAAGGGGACACAGTGGCTCTGGCGTAATTAAAACTGGGCCTTGAGGCAAGCATGGCCAAGGATCTCAGTGCTGCTGGCGCCCAGGGTTTTATTCACGTGATGCCCGTCAGCTGACACCCTTGCCTGATATCGGCTGACACTATAGGAACTCACCTCCACGGCTGTTAAAAATTAGCCAGCACATTGACAGTGCATTTTCACACACCTCCCAACAAAGCCGCCATCCACAGCCTCTCCTTGCTGCTGACTGCCTGCTAATTTCGTATTGATTCCCAGAAGAATGTCAACTCTGTTCTGAACTGGACAAGTCTCAGAGAAAGGCCTCCTAGGGAGGACATGTTACCGTACAGTCAGTGTCCTATGGTGTTGAGATAGCCCTGAGGAATGGGAAAACAAAACAAAACGAACAAACAATAACCCCTCCAAACTGGGAAATTTCACCTTTGCTGTGACAGGAGTTACTGTTTTGTTTTGTTAGATATTTGAACTCACTGAACCATCCTTGTCTTTGAACTTGCAGTCCATGATCCTCCTGCCTCTGCCTCCCTCATGCTGGGGTCCGAGGTTTGTGTACTGTTAGACCTGGTATAATGCTGCTCTTCTAATAAAATTCGTCATCTTATTAGAACCTATATCAGGATCTTACTATACACAGGATCCTTGGGATGGGTTAACGTGGGGACCGGACACATGTTCCAAAGAATTTCTCAGGAACCAATGACATGCGCTCCTGGTGGGAGCTTCTGGTGTGCTCCTACCATTGGGCCAATGGCAGTTAGCCAAGATGGCTGCCATGGTCTGTTTTCCTTCCTAATCATAGAGTTTCCGCTTTACAGAACTCACGTGTGATTGTTCTGATGTATTTAAGCTAAGATGGAAAGGTCCTTCCTGTCCAGGCTTGAACATCTTGTTTCAAGAGACAACAGCCCCCCCCCCCAATCACACTAAATTCCCATTAGGAGGCCCTGGAGCAGAGACAATGTTACTTTCCACTGTATCTGGATGCAGAATTGCAACAGCAGCTCACTCACCCTTTAAAAATATCTCTTTTCGTTTATTTACTCTCTCATTCCATCATGTCGGCCAACAGCCTTATTCGCAACTTCCTGTAAAATCTCGCCCTGCATATTCCAGAGAGCATATTACAAAAATAGCTTCCTGGGGAAGCTTGCAATCTATTAAAAGCACAAAACAAACATAAAGCCATATTAAGATTAAAACAATAACAAACAAACAATAAAAGAAACTACTTTGGAGTCTACCCAGTCAGCCACTCATCACGTTTGGTCCCAAGGTCTGGGCCACAAAGAGGTTGAATTAAAAGGCCTTCCAAACTCCTCCTCCCTCTTCTCAGGTTTTCGAAATCTGCTATTCTGTGAGTGGCAGAAGTGTCTGTGTTCTCTGCGGTGTCAAATGAGTCTCTCCCAGGAGACTGCTCCAAAGCTGGCCTGGAGTCCTTGAGCACTTTAAGTATCAGCCGCTGTCAGCCTTCCTCCATGAGGCCGCCATGTTCTCTGACTGACAGATTCCTCCTTGCAGTGTAGGGTTAGCGTGGGTAGGGTTAGCGTGGGTAACACATGGACCCCACCACCTGTCGGGTTTGGGCTTAACTGCTCTGTGTCTTGGACCTCAAGGCCAGTCCGATTGTTTACCGGTATCTGACACACGTGCCTGCCTAACTGCTGGCCCAGATCCTGCTTGCTTGGGTTTTTGCTTTGTTTTCTTCTATTCATTCGTTCATTCAACAAATATCAGGTGCATGTTCTGACCACACAAGGTCTTTGGAGCCAGTTAGAGAGGATGATGGCACAAGAAGCCCTTCCTTGTAGAATCCACATCTATCTGACCTTTGAACCCTACCCCAAATCCATCTCTCTAATGGGAAGAAAAAATATACATAAGAAACGCCAAGAAGCTCGTGGCCAGGATTTCTGCAGCATCTGTGAATCAGACTTTTTCCTTTCTTTTTCCTTCTCTCTCCGCTTCTAGTCTCTCTTCTCCTTTTCCCGTCCCTTTCTCCCTCGACCCCTCCTTTGCCGCTGCCCTCTTTTCTCATTACCTCTTCCTCCCCCTCCCCCACAGCAGCCTTCCGGTCTCTTTGTGGTCAGCTGACCTCTTCCCCTTCCAGGTTGTTTGGTCTTGGCGGGGCGGGCGGCGTCCATCAGCTCACCGCTGTTCCTGAGATGTCCTGTGTGGGCCATTCCAATTGCGTAATGACAGACTGAGAGAACTGGGTCACCAGCGTGCCTGTCGTTCACAGTCAGGGACATGTTTACTGGGTATGCTCTTCAGGCAAGATGCCCTCCACGAGTCACAGTTAAACACAGGGGGCTCCAGAGCAGACGGCTGCAGGGTGAATCCAGCCGTGGGGCATCAGTGGCACTGAAGTGAGAGCAGAGAGTTCCGCGACAGACTCCGACACCCAGAGGAGCAGTTTTACAAAAGCTGAATGATGGGGAGCATTTTTCCAGGCCCCCTCTGTTTGCTCTCTGTTGCCAGGGACAAAGTTGACAGGCAGAGCCAGCTTTCCTTGGAAACATCCATGGGAGGGCTGGGGCGGAGAGGGGGGGATCTGTTATCTGTCCCTCTGCTTCCCTCCCCCAGGAACCCCACCCCAGCAGCTTGTATGCTCACTGTCCTTTGTCTGGACCTGAGCTCTGGAACCCATAAGGCTGCTGTGGAAACATATGGGTCAATCCTCCCTCTCCAGCCTCCTCTAACTCCAGAATCCCCTACAGCGGACCAGGGGATGGGGAGGTTGGGGGAGTCGGGGAGATGGGGGTGGGGGGGTACATGAGAGAAGGTGACGCAGGCTCAAGCCAGGACCCTGGGGATGTTTATCCAGAACTGCTGCAGCCCAGCCTCCACCACAGTCAGTGAAAGGTCAGACCCAGCTTTCTTTAAGAAAGGAGACTTCGAAGTTGCTGTTTCCCAGCCACGGAGGATTCCAGAAGAAAGCTCCAATGGAAACTGCTGTGACCGACACACTGAGCTATAAATAACAGCTCAAAGCCATCCAGCACGTCACGGCCTGCTCACTTATGGCCCATCTCTCCGGATCCCTGTGTCCCCACGCCCAGCCCCCCAGCATAGAATCTCAAGCCCGGAGCCGATGACCAAGTTACCCTCTTGCTCCTGGAGGGCCCAGCAAAGGTACTGTTGGTGAGGCTGCCTCCCAAAGTCACACTTCAGCGTCCTACAGAGAGATGAAAGCAAGCTAGAACCATGGCCAGACAGCCGTCAGTCAAAGGGCCCTCAGCCAATGTTTTTCTCCCCATGCTGACAAACCATGACTTCTTCTCCTGGCTGTCTCACAGTTGAAGATCTGAGAAATGCAGGACCGCCCACAGGTGGGCGGAGCTAGCACCAGAGTCCTCCCACAAACTGGCTGTCAGCAGCACATTGGCATCAGGAGGCACTAATCTCATCTGTGCAGTGTACCTGTATGCCATCTCCAACGGCCCAACAAGGAAATTACATGCCGGAGATGCCAAGGATTTGCCTCAGGTTACACACACCATAATCTGGGCAGGGATCCTAACCCGGGAATCTTGTGACTCCAAAGGCTAACAGATAAAATAGTTGAAGGCCATAATCTGGGCAGGGATCCTAACCCGGAAATCTTGTGACTCCAGAAGCTAACAGATAAAATAGTTGAAGTGGTCTTTAAATCTGAATATGTAGTTTTATAAATTCATTTAATCAATCAATCAATAATTATTTTGTTCTGTTTTTCGAGACAGGGTTTTTTTATGTAGTCCTGGCCATCCTAGAACTTGATCTGTAGACCTCGAAGTCAGAGATCCACCCTCTGCCTCGAGAGCTGGGATTGAAGGCGTTGCTCTAACACGCCCAGCCCAATGGTAATTGTTTTAGTACCTTCCTGTCAAAGTTTATGATATTTCAATTAAAATTTCTTGGCATCATTATGTTTAGACCCTGAAGGAAGGGAGGGAGAAAAGCTATTTCAAGTTTTTGTTTTTTAAATTACGCGTGTGCGTGTGTGTGTGTGTGTGTGTGTGTGTGTGTGTGTGTAACTATGCCACAGCATGTGGGTGGAGGTCAACTTTCAGGAATCAACTCTCTTGTCCTCCCAGCACAAGCTCCAGGGAGTGAGCTCCGGCCCTCAGGCCTTGCACCTTGAGCTACCCCAACAGCTTTAGAGCTTTTGCTGTGCTTTAAACCCCACACTGTGGAAAGGGTTTCACAGAGACTGTGAAAGTCCCAATGCTGTTGGCGGTGATGAAAGCCAGGAAATTCAGCCACCAAGAAAGCACATTAGCAGAGAAGTGGACATCCATTCCAACAGTGCATGCTGATAGGTGCTGGGCACCTGTGGCATCAGCACCGTGCGGGTGATCCTGAAACCCTAGAGAGATTGCATCACGCACACACACACACACACACACACACACACGCACGCACGCACGCACGCACGCACACGCACACGCACACGCACACGCACCAGGCAAACGTCTGTGTTTAACACATTGCACAGACAACAAGGAAACTAACTAACTTTCTGGGTGAATAGCTTAGTCATTTCAAGGCCAGTCCTACCATGACTAAGTGAGCCTTGAGTGGACCATCCAACAGTCCCTCTGGAAAGGTGTGAGATGTGCAGAGAAGAACTCAAGACCTGCCTGTGCCTTTCTGTGCTTCAAGAAGCAATACCTGCCGGGCGGTGGTGGCGCACGCCTGTAATCCCAGCACTCTGGGAGGCAGAGGCAGGTGGATTTCTGAGTTCGAGGCCAGTCTACAGAGTGAGTTCCAGGACAGCCAGGGCTATACAGAGAAACCCTGTCTTGAAAAAAAAACCAAAAAAAAAAAAAAGAAGAAGAAGCAATAGCTGCCAGCAGATCCGTCAAAGTCAGGCTTGCCTTTTTTTTCCTGTTAAACTTTGTAATTAATTTTAAATTATCGTGCATTTATTATACAAATAGATGCGCTTCATTATGACATGTTTATATACATATATCAAATATTGGCTTCTTTGCCTCAATCCACTCCCTCTTACCCCCTCCTATCTGTTCTCTTTCTCTCTCTCTCTCTCCCTCTTTTTCTGTGCGTGTGTATGTGCATATGTTTTAAATATAGAGTACACATATTCAGTAAAATATGCAATATTTGTCTGAAACATCATATATGTGTGTATACACACACACACACACACACACACATATCTGTATCTGGTAGTTTGTTGGTTGACATCTAGGCTGATTCCACAACCTGGATATAAAGAAGTTTTTTAATTTGATGCAACTTTATTGGTCAATTCCTGTGACTGTTTCCATAGTTTGTGTTAGAATTCTTTTCAGAAAGTTCCTGCCTGAGCCTGTATTTTCAGGTGTTCTGTTGTTTTCTTCTAACAACTTCAGTTCTTAGGTGCTAGAACTATGACAATAACCTATTTTTCTAATATTTTCAGCTATCTTGTCACCTTTTGTAATTCCCAATGCTCCTCCCAGCCCCTAACCCCAGCCCTCGCCACCACCATAGTCTATTTTTTGTTATTTTGGTTTTTCACTCAGTGTCCAAAGAAGGACACTTCTCATTCGCATGCTCCTGTGTGACACTCTTCCTGGGGAGACATGAACAAATATCTACTCACAACCCATATATGGAATTGACAACAGTCCCGCTTGGTAACAATACCATCAAAGTCATCTTGGTGAACCAATACGTGTATTTGGGTTATTCACAGGAATATACATGAGGGGTTACTTACAGAAGCAAGAATAAGTCAGCTGCATCACTGAAAGTCATCTTGGCATGGGTCATGTCTCTTGAAAGCTAGAACCCTGGACAACTTGTAGGCAGCTCAACAGGTTTCAGAGTCTCTTCTTAGCTGTCCTTACTGCTTATATATCCTTGGTGATGGTGGTGGGGGAGGGCTCTATGCATCTGATAACCATCAGGAACTTCCTGAGACTTGTGAGTTGCTTACTTCCTGTGTCTTAATGGGCCGTCCTTCAGAACTTCTTGAGTCTTAAAGGTCTTCCCTCAGAAATAGAATGTTTCAGTTTAGAGGAAATCATTACATGACACCCTCTTACCCTAGATGTCTCCAGACATCCCCCCTTAAATCTATGGCTTCCCTTAGAAAGGATAGTTCTAAGAACGGATGACCAGAAGTTGAGCCTGCCTCATATTTCCATATAGCTCAGAACAGGAAAGACACATGACTCAACACTTGGATAATGAAGCTATGCTTAAGCACATGGGTGAAATGAAGCATTAGCTCATCACGTGGACATCACTTTAGCAGAGCACATGCATTCACAGAGCGATACGGCTTTGACGAGGTTCCAGTATGGCTGTTGAGATCAAGGCTGACAGCAAAGGGCACCAAGAATGGTCCAAAGCCTGTGTTTGCTACCTGCCAGCTGCATCATTTTAGATAAGTTATTGAACGTGGCTTTTTCTGCTTCTAACAGGGGGTAAAAATGGAGCCTGTCTCTTGGGATCATAGTGAGAGTTCCCTTAGTCCTGTGAAGGCAGTAAGTTGGTCAATATCTGATCCCAGAAAAACACTCTACAATGAGGGATATCTAGTTAGGATTGTGGGTCCATGGGCTGTTGCCACTTTTTGCTGCAATGGATTAGCAGTTTGATATATAGCTCAGTAGCATTCGGGAGTTCTTGTTGTTTTTTCACAGAGATGATGGAGGCTGTGTAGAAATAACTCCCTGCCATGTTAAAAGGTCATGGCTAAACCGACAAGGGCTTTTGCATTTCTTAACAGCAACAGCTGATTTTGGTTTGTTTTGCTTTACAAACTGGGGATTGGACCCAGAACCTTGCACATGCTAGGCAAGCTGGATGGAACTACACCCAAACTCTTCAAGAAAAAAACAATATGAGTCAGAACTGGGTGTGGCAGTGTGCACCTGGGAGCTGGGCACGGGGTGCTCAGGATGCTGTGAGAAGAAGAACCACAGGTTAGACCACGCTGGGTTAGCAATGAGTTCCAGGCAAGCCTGAACAGCACAGTAGAGCCATTTTTTTAAAAAAAATCTGACACCATGCCAAGCCAGCATGAGACTAACGCTAGAGAGTTGTTTCCATTAACATCTGGGCGAACTTTCAGGGGTAGAGTCAGGAAAAGACACTGCACCAAACTCACGCTTCGACCTTTCAGTGCAAGAAGAAAGCAGCCATGCGAAATATGTTTCCTGAGGGGAGATGATTATCTCTGGCAGCCTTCTGAGTGATTTGTCAAAACGGAATACAACCCCAAAGCCGAACTCTCTCTGAGGTTTCAGAGTTATTATAAATGGGACAAGATGTGCCCCCACGAGGCTCCCTGCGTCTTCTCACATGTACCCGGGCAGTAACGCATGTACCCTCCGGGCCAAAAAAGGAAGCATTATGTTGAAGGAATGTCTGTCCTTTTCCTGTCACAGCTTGGGTTCCAGATGTTGTTTACCTGTCCCAAAGAGGAAAACTGCCCTTGAGCTTCCTCACCTTAACGTTCAGTCCTGGGACCAAACTTTCACATGACTCTTAGGAAGACTTTACTGGCTGTAAGCCTGTATGGACAGCTAGTTAGTTGATCCACCAGCTTTTTTTCAGACTTAAAAAAGGAGTCCGAGGCACTAGGAAGAGGAGGTAGCTGTCCTGTAGCCTCCACTGGGAAAGAGAAGGGCTAGTGTCTTAGTCAATAAAGCAGACTTTCCTAGATGTTATTATGACAGTCAGTGTCTTATGGGAAAACTGGCAGAATAAATGTCCAGCAGTAAATCAAGTGGATAGCAAATCCAATGTATATACTTTTATATGTATTAAGAATTAAGATGACCTGGGAGATAGCTCAGCCATCAAAGTGCTTGTCTCACAAGCATTAGGACTTGAATTTAGATCCCCAGCACCCAGATATAAAGCCAAGTGAGTGCTGTGCCAAGAGTACCTCACCTGCTCACCCGTGCCCCCCGCCCCAGCTAGAGCAGCCAAGACGTCGAGCTCCAGGTTCAGCGAGAGACTGTCCCAAAAACTAAGGTGAGGAAGACAAGCTCTGTAAACCTCTGCCCCCCCCCACATATGCTCTCATACACCCATGATACAGACATGTACACGCTCATACCTTTGCTAAATAAATAATTAAAGATTAAAACATTAGCCTCTTAATTTCAGCAAAATGAATATGTTTCTTGAGGGACTTATTGAAAGATGTTTCAGGATGTTCAAAAGGAGTTTGTGGTCTGTATTACCAACAATGCACCACCAGTTAGCATTTACAATCAGCTACAAAAGAGTCTTGCTTCAAGGTGTATGAAAAGCTTAATAGACTGCTTTCAATTTTCTTCTGTATATTTGCCCATAGTTTGCTTTGATGCTGGGACAAAGAAATTTAAATATTTCTTGAGGCTTTGGATTAGTTTAATAATCAAAAATTAGATATTGTTTTTAGGTATGAGATAGAATACTTTTAAAATACAAGTACTCTGGATAGAACGAGTAAAATTATATTATAGTTACTATTGATCATGTTATTTATAGAAAAAGTATATCTATCTAGCCAAATGTTTCAGAAGTAACATCTCAATTGTAAAAAGTAACAATATTCTTCCTGAGTGGCATGATACTGTAGACCATGAATGGAATTCTCCTCCCTGTAGTCATTTTCATGTTACTATAATAAGTACCCAGATGAACAACTTAAAAAGAAAAAGGAGTTATTTTGGATTATGGCTTTGATAGCTTCAATCCAAGATCCACTGGTCCTGTTACTTTGGGCCTATGGTAAGGCAGCACACCATGGTATATGATGCAGAGAAACAAAATGTTTTCATGACTCAGAAGAGAAGGAGAGGGAAGAAGAAATAACAGGTTCCCTCAATTCCCTGTGTGCCTACATTATCAACCATCCATGGATATATCCCCCAAGGCTCCAACCCTTAAAGGTGCCACCACCTCCCAATAGCACCATATTGTAGGTCAAGTGTTTTCCATGTGAATCCTTGGAGAACACTCCGGTTCAGGTGACTACAACCACTGCCACCTCTGTACAGAACTGAGATGTTGACAGGACTTCGTCTGGGAGAGTCACCTAGAAAAGTAGTACACAGGGAATCTGAAACAAAAGGACACCATGAGAAGATGTAAGGAAAGATGTGAGTCAAGTCAGGAACGGAAGGGGTCCCTAGAATGGGATGATCAGCCTTCCTCAAGTGCTTTGCAGAACACAGGGAACAGGATGTCTGCTAGCATAACTATGTCCTCTAGATGCGAAGACACGGGGATGAGAGGATGGAGTGAGGCTTAGACTAACTGTGATGGTTTAAATAGGTTTGATCTCCCCCTGCCCCAATAGACTCATGTGTTTGAATGTTTGGGCCAACCACAGGAAGTAGCACTATTAGGAAGTGTGGTCTTGCTGGAGGAAGTGTGTCATTGTGGGGGTGGGCTTTGCTCAAGTCCGGCCCAGTGTGGAATCCAGTCTCCTCTTGGGCTACCTGCAGATCCATGTGCAGATGCTCCATATGTAAAATCCTCCTGCACCATGTCTGCCTGGATGCTGCCATGCGTCCCACCAGGATGACAATGGACTGAACCTCTGAAACTATAAGCCAGTCCCAATGAAATGTTTGCCTTTCTAAGAGTTGCCTTGGTCATGGTCTCTTCACAGCAATAATAGCCAAACTAAGACATTAACCAATGCTATCCTCAGAAAGGTCTGATAGTGGCCAGTATGGTGGGTCAGGTGAGTTGCTTTCAACAAATAACCAGTTAAGTTGACAAAAAAAAATCAAGTGAATTGCTTGAAATTCATAAATTTCCAAGGGAAGGGAACTCTAAATTGTGTGATAGTTACAAATCCATCAAGGTCCAGTGATGAGGTGAAAGAGCTGTAGAATTTCTCTGGAAGGTGACTAAGTATAATGTAGGCTACTGTTGTGATGCATTGTTTCCCTGTATTCCATTACTGGATCTGTTTATTGTTATAACCACACTTCCACTGTGAACATGAAAGCTAAGTTGTATATTCTAAAAAAACGTACATCTTGGGACTCACAGTGAACTGTTTTAGCATGCAAATAAAAGTGTATTAATTGCCCCTTGTTGGCAGTCATAGATTTCTTACAATTAAAAAAAATCTGAATCCAACTAATTGGCCTTGAATCTATTCCAACAGCATTTTAATTATTCACTAGTTAACAATTCTCAAAAGCAACTTTAACAATAAAATGTTTCTAAGAGCCTGCCTTTTCAATCCTATATAATAATTTCATACAATATTCATATCAGCCCAAATTTTCTCTGAGGTCTTTATAAATGTATATAATGGGGTTTTGTACTCAGAAAATAACCTTACAATTCTGTGAATATGCAGCACATCATTTGCATGATAAATAGGTGGCTTTTTCTCACTATAGTTTCAGTACATGTTAGTTTTTTAAAAATCGATACTGTGTGTGTATGTGTGTGCATGCGTGCATGTGTGGACATGTGTGAGTGTGTGGATGTGCACAGCCTAGTCTTTCCATTTGTAACAGTGTATTATGAAGAACAGGAACAAGTCTGAGAACTGCACTGTGTCAGAGCTCAGTTCATGTTGCTATGGAAACATTTATGACAACAAACAACCAAACATAGGAAAACAACTGAAAATAAGAGAAAAATGTAAATAGCCTCAGACAAGAGCAGAATATGTTTTGACGTTAGATTGAGCTTCCTTGAGGAGAATTTGGGTGGAAATGTGTCAGGGGAATGGAGAATGGAGCAAGGCAGGAACTCCCATACAGGGCCACTTTGGTTGAGTTTTGGGGGGATCTTTAGCGGTAGTGTCCTGAGCAGGGGCATGATCTATATAGTATGTGTACCCTATGCGCATGTAGGTTAGGAGACACCGCAGCTATGGAGAGGAGATGGCGTCTAGAAATTTCCAAACACCTTGTCACCTGTACTGCCAGGTGAGAGGCAGATGGTGGCTTGTAGAGATGTGTGTGTTGATTCCTGGGATTGAGGGTGCATATATTCACTGTGATCGGTGTATCTGAAAATGTCTCTGTTAACCAGATGGGACTGAAGCACTCACAGCCTTTGGTCACCTCCACTGTGGTGGCCCTGGGCTGGGTGTGACTGCTGAATTAATTATGGACAACTATTGCTACCCGTGCAGACCAGAGAGGGAATAGATTCTCTGTCTATGGAGTAGCCACTCAGGGACTGACTGACCTCAGCCCATTGTCAACCTGTGACTAGGTAAGACCATCTACTGGTTCTGCACAAGGAAATCATGTGTTCGATGGCAGAAAGCACACTCCACAGCGCCACAGTATTAGCGACAGAGGTGGCATGTTCACCTCCATCTCTAGATATTGGATCTTTTAATTCAGCACTCAGATGAGGAAATGAGGTGTTAGCTATTATTTTTATTTTTTTTTTTTTTTTTTTTGGTTTTTCGAGACAGGGTTTCTCTGTGTAGTCCTGGCTGTCCTGGAACTCACTCTGTAGACCAGGCTGGCCTCGAACTCAGAAATCCGCCTGCCTCTGCCTCCCAAGTGCTGGGATTACAGGCGTGCTCCACCACGCCCGGCTCGCTATTGGGTCTTCTTAAGAAGCAAAAAATAATAACAGCTAACATTTATTGAGTGCTGTAGACTAAGAGGAAGTCTAAGTGAATAACAGAAATGATTTTACAACACCTTTCTTCTTAAAGTTATTTTTAAAGTAAATGTACAGATACTTGAACTTGGATTATTTTTTTAAAAAAAGCATATAAAAAGTTGGAAGGGGCATTTGGGAAGGGTGGGATAGAGGAACAAGAGGCAAATATGATTAAAATCTTCAAAGAATAAAACAATATTTTATAAAAACAGGCTTCCTGCCAGCTCCAGAGGAGAAAAGTCCTGCTGCCTCCGAGTCTGGCCAGTTCAAGCGGGGCTCATTGGCCCTGGGGGAGGAGCGCCCACGATGACTTTCCTGAACGAGCTGAGCACAATGCAAACTGCTCTCTAAGTATGGCTCTCTGTGCCTGAAGACTAGGGCAGCTCTCGGTCCTCATTAAAGACCAGTCTGTACACACTGGACAGTGGTCAGTACAGACTCACAGTCGGCCAGAGGACAAAAAGCAAGAGACCACGGACAAGGCCCCAGACATAAGTGGGGCATATTCATATACGTCTGTTTTTTAGTTTTTGAGGGTGTAGTATGTGTGTTCGTGCGTGTGCGTGTGTATTCCTACATGAGAGGTCAGAGGTCAGTGGTGGGTGGTCAATCACTCTTCACTTCCTTTTTTGAGGCAGAATCTCTCACTGAGCTTAGAGATTCATGCCTCAGCTACACTGGCTGGTCATCGAGTGCCCAAGATCAACCTGTCTGTCACTGTGCCTGGCTTTTATGTGGGTGCTGGGGATCCAAATTCAGTTCCTCCTGGTTGTGCACCAAGCACAGAACCCTCTGAGAGACTACTCTAGCAGGAGACACTTCCATATTTCGGCGAGACACTCTGTAGTAGAGCCCAGGTATTTAAAAAAAAAAAAAAGCAGATGTGTTTACATCCTCTCTGCCTGTCTGCAGTGCGTGCACGTGAGTGTGTGTGTCTGTGTGTGTGTGTGTGTGTCTGTGTGTGTGTCTGTGTGGGTATCTGTGTGTGTGTGTGTGTGTGTGTGTGTGTGTGTGTGTATATATATATATATATATATATATACATTTGTGAACACACACACTAATCAACTCTCCAGTGTCTATGACTGGGTCCCTGAGTCTACTGTAAGTGTAAAGTGCTTATGCTCTCCCAACATGCTGTGGAGGTAAAAATAAGCATTTTCACAGATTTTCTGGGTCACCATTCTAACTATCCAGTGCTGCTGCTAATGATGGAGAGACTTCAGGAGGTTTCAGACGAGCCGTCCTTCCCCCACCTCAGTCTCCAGCTGCCCGTACAGAACTGAGGGAGCGGGTGACAGGGGTGGGGGGGGGTGAGGGGGGGTATCTTGGAGCCAACTGCACAGAAGTGGGTGGAGGCTGGCCATCCCATTTTAGCGGCATGCAGAAAGGAACTAGCCTAGATACATGTTCATGAATTCATTTGTTTGGCAGGTAATGGATTTTCGTGGGAGACAGATGTGGAAGTGATATGGATAAAAAAAAAATCAGGTGAATTAAAAGAAATAGAGTCCGTGAAAGCGGCCTCAGAGGCCTCTGATGACTGCCTGTCAAAAGAAAAAGGTGTATACCATCAGGTGTATGACATGAAAAAAGATGTTTTCTCCAAGATGAAAAGACCACAGGACACTCTAAGATGATGACGTCAGAGCCAAACAGAAACATCAGCCCTCACCACCTTGACATGTCCTGGCAACCTTCCTTCCTATGTGGACTTCCGGATAAAGGGGGAAAATGCCTGAACTAAGTAAGTCAAACACAGAAACAGGGAAAGTTCTTTTAAAAACACTTGAGAAAAACATTGTCCTGCATTTGCTGGTCCACCCAGCATGATCTTGTGTTTCCAAGGATGTTCTCTGTAAAATAAGTGGTGAACTCTGAGGGCTGTACTGGGTCCCAGTCCAAGGAAACTGATCCTCAGGCACCAGAGACTGAGCTGGGTCCACCTAATGGGCTTGAGGTCAAAAGGAGGGACTAGCCAAGCACAGTGCAGCAGACTCTAAAACAAGTACAGTGCGGAGCCAGGAAACACACCTTTCAACCAGAACCCCAGCGCTGGAGTCAAGAAGTGCCTGAGCAGCACTGCAAGCAGACATCAGAGAGGATGAGGGAGGACTGAGAGAGAACGAGAAAGACACGATCTGTCTCAGCAGTCTTCGGAGTCCTGCACACGGATGGCAGCCTTTGGGTAATATTTCTGGGACATTGCTTAATCATTGACTACAGTTACGGCCCTTTAGGGCAGCGTATAAATCTGTTTCTCTTCAAATGAAAGCCAGACATCTCTAACCAGATCTTGAGTTTAAATTCCAGGTTCCTCTGTCAAACAAACAAAAAAACCTTGAGCCGACTGTTATAGAAATCAGTTGACCAATACAGGCAGGCAATAAGCTTTTCCCACCCTATCCCCTTACCGTGTTCTGGGGGTCCCTGGCAAACCTGGCAACCACCATTTCCTCCTAGGTCCTGCTTTATTGTCCCCCCAACCTGCTCTGTGTACCTCGTAGGCAGAAACTGTGCTTCAGTTTTTTAATTCTTGGAATCTAGCTCTAGGGGCTTTGAGATGGTTTGCATGTAAAATGGCCCTTACTGGGTGGTGTGTTTGGATGCTTGGTTCCTAGCTTGGGGCATTATTATTTTGGGGGGGTAGGTTGTAGAACATTCAGGAAGTGGGAGTCTAGCTGCTGGAAGTAGGCTGTGGAAAGTGAACCCAGTTTTCACCCAATCCTTGCCCTAACTGCTGGTGCACTACAGTCACCCACCTCACACTCTGCAGAGGCTTTAGCACCGCCACATCTTTCTCACCACGATCAACAGACCGTTCCTTCTCAAACCAAATGATCATAAGCCCAATTACTCTTTCTTTCGTTAAAGGCGTTTTGTTTTCTTTTGTTTTGTTTGTTTTGCAGAGGGTTGGGCATTTTCCTGACAGCAATCAAGGAAGTTTCTCACGCGGGGCTCCATACTGTAAATCAATTTGAAAATATCTAACAAATGAATATGCGTTGCTGGGATGGTATGCGTTGCTGGAGGACATGGGATTCCAGGGCCCTGAAAGGGAGCTAGAGGGTCTCTATAAACCCTTCAACCGATTGCTTGTTAGAGCTCTAAATCTCGGGCTTCTGAGTTTTTTTCCTCCATGGGGTCTGTGCCTGCTTCACCCCTCAGGCTTGGCCACGAGCAGAAGCCCTCTCTCTCAATGTCTAACACTGCTGTGTTCCAGGCTGACTTCTCACTGGTACTGGAACCCCGCTCTTGCCTTCCTGTGTGTTGACGTACTGAGGACCAAGTGAATGACGTAAGCTCACGGCTGGATGACGTCAGATTCCACCGCCTGTTCCCCCCTGAGATGATCGCAAGGTGAAGCAATGGTGGCCTTCACCTGCTCACCAAGGTGGTATCCGTCCTGTGTCGAGGAGGTCACCGGAGATGCTGTCATGTCCCTTTCAGACTGTGCACTCAAGAAATGCCCTTAACTTCTAGAAGGGGCAGGCCGGCCCTCCTGGTGCTCCTGCCTCGTGTTTTAACGGGTCTGCACCATACTGTTAATTTGTGGGGCGATGGAGAAGTTGACTTATTTAAAAACTACAAACAGCAAGGAGTTGTTCTAGAACTTTGAACACTAAACAGATGAAAATCAATTAGCAAAACGAAGTCTCTTCAGTGAACCCTCCAAAACTTTGGGACCAGTTTCCTCTGGGGGAAGACCTAGGGCAGAACTCTGTCCTCCTATTCTTTTCTTTTCTTTTCTTTTCTTTTCTTTTCTTTTCTTTTCTTTTCTCTTCTCTTCTCTTCTCTTCTCTTCTCTTTTCTTTATTCTTTTGGATTTATTAAATATTTTCTGTGGTGTGAAGTGACTTATTAAATCCACAGATATTGAATGACTTCTTACAACATACACATAAGAATTTGTTATAATGGCTGTGTCCAGCCGTGTTGGCAGTAGCAGGACACGGTTTTATACATACATACACACACACACACACACACACACACACACACACACACGTGCACATAGATATCTATGAATAAACAGTGATGAACCTGCTAAGATCGTGCTGTGTAGCAGATGGGGACTTGCTGTCATTTGAGCATGGGGAAGAGTGTATCGTGGCTTCCTCGCACAAGCTGCCATCTCCCGTAAGAGTCACGTGTAGTTGTAAGCTGTGGACGCGCTGAACTGATAGACTCATGGGCTGTGGGGACTCCTTCTTTTGATCAGTGTAGCAAATTAGGGATGAAAAGTTTGAACTTTTTGACCCTTTTCTTTTTACAGGCTTCTCCCTCGCAGTTCTTAGTAACTGCCTCTTGAACCAGTGCATGGATTATAGCAGTAGGTGTCTTTGTGCTTTCTGATCATAGTAACAGTAACGTACTACCTGTAAATACAAAATGCCCTTAAACAAAGAGAGCAGCTTTGCACATGGCCCTAACCCTTCTCACAGTCTGCCCATGTGATCAACGTAGGCTCAAAAGGCCTGGCCTCTTCGTACACTTTGCCAGTCGTTGAACAACCATTTAAATTCTAGAACTGCCAACGGAAGTGATAAGGAGTTGTGGAGTGTGTGTGTGTGTGTGTGTGTGTGTGTGTGTGTGTGTGTGTGTGTGAGAGAGAGAGAGAGAGAGAGAGAGAGAGAGAGAGAGAGAGAGAGAGAGAGATCAAGTCTTATTCTGTAGCCCAGGCTGGCCTCAAGCTCATGATTCTTCTGCCCACACCCTTCTGAAAGTCCTGACTATAAGCATGTGCCACCATACCAGCTGTATATCATGATTTGTAAAAGTTTCTCTGAGAATGGCATCAAAACTTCTTGGTGTATCAAGTGGTAGTTCCCTCATAGTCCCACAGATGCTGTTTGAAAACAAAAAGAAAGAAAGAAAGAAAGAAAGAAAGAAAGAAAGAAAGAAAGAAAGAAAGAAAGATTCCAATAATGTCTTGCATGCAAGTCTCTACTTCGTGTTTACCTAGAAACCTGGCTCATGAAAGAATGCTATCTACACCTCGGGACCACTCCCACGGCTAGATCTGGTTTAGTTTCAGTTGGGTAGTGTCAGGTGTCTTAGTCAGGGTTTCTATTCCTCCACAAACATCATGACCAAGAAACAAGTTGGGAGGAAAGGGTTTATTCAGCTTATACTTTCACATTGCTGTTCATCACCAAAGGAAGTCAGGACTGGAACTCAAGCAGATCAGGAAGCAGGAGCTGATGCAGAGGCCATGGAGGGATGTTACTTACTGGCTTGCTTCCCCTGGCTTGCTCAGCTTGCTTTCTTATAGAACCCCATCCTTACAGCTGGGTCTCATGGAGGCATTTCCTGAATCTTCTTTCTGTGATAACTCCAGCCTGTGTCAAGTGGACAGACAAAACCAGCCAGTACAGTCAGATCTTTGTTAAAGACTGTCCAAGACCCTGCTACTAAGAGTCGGATTCTTACCTTGAGAAGTTAGACCAATACCGTATTTTTAAATAACATTTTCACCTACAGTTTTGAAGTTCCCTTTTGCCTGAAAACTTCAGTGCACCCCATTTAGTAACACACCAGGACAATCAAGCCTTTTGTGCACAGAATCAATCAGCTGGCTCTGGTCCTGGAGCTTGATCAGTTTTCGGGGTAACATACACTGTAACTGGTGATGGTCATCCCTTGGTTCGCTCCAAGACTTGTTTTCTCTTTTCCTAGTGGTGACCTTCCTTGGCTGAATCTGCTGGATGATGAATCCAACCTTCTCTAGTACATTGCATTTATGTGTCTTCGTGGGGGGGCGGGGCTTTGGCATAACCCAGTGTCTCTGATCTCGTCATAAAATATCTTCTCACGAATTATCTGGAGAGTCTTTGTAATTTAGGGTACGCAGTACCTATTTTGGCATATGTAAACACACAGGGATAAGAAATCTGAGGCAGCAAAGTTTCCCCATCAATAAGCTGTGTTTGAGAAATAAAATATTAGAATAAATCCTTTGGCCGATTTCAATTTTAGGAGCTTGTGGGACCAGAAGAACACTCCAGGTTGGAATCCTCACTTCACATGCTTGATGCCCTAGGATTGATCCTTGCTACTGTCAAGAAGTTAAATTCTCACTGCAGAGTCACAGAGGCTTGCTGTGCTGTATTCCTGCAGTGGTTGGGGGAGAGAAGATGGGAGCCCAGCCTTCAGTGTCCCCTGGGGGAAATACTCTTTGGCATTCTTAGTTCTTGGAAGAGGCAGGAACAATAGTAGCTTTGTAAAGAGGGGGAAGAGCAGAATGGCACAGAAAGACACAGAAAAGAGCCAAAATCGGTGCAAGGGGTGATGATAACTCCTCTGGATCACCAACTTTGATGTCACTCCCTATACTGGTAAGAGAGAATAAACACATGGCCTCACCCACAAAGCCTAGATGATAATGATGGCACAGAGAGATGTTACTACTGATGCACTTTACTCACAGGATAGTTTCCTACCATGAATAAACACATGAAGATGACTGAGCCCATAGTATGTGCAGATCCTTTGCAAAACCTTATATAGTGTTGGTGATATCCTTGAAACTGATGCTCACTAGAACGTGAGCATCACACGTCCACAGATCAATGGGAAGTTGGAGCATCAATAGCATCCTTTGTGCAAATGAAGATGACCCAACACTAATGAATATTAGAAAGAGTCACTTTGTGGGTCTCCCTTCCACTTGGGGATCATTGGCCACCACCTGCATGGACAAAAGAAACAGAATCAGTGAGCGGGGTTCCAGTGGCTTTGAGTATGACAGAAGGACTTCCAGAGACAGCTGCAGTGAGACAACACTGCTTTTTTGTTCCAGGGACAGGGTATATAATGACTTCTAGTGGTACGGATAGAAAGGGTTCATCGGTCACAACATTTTACCTAATTAGCATGTGGGCAGGAAGGGTTGATTGGTCATAATATGGTACCTAGTTATCGTTCAGGTGGGAAGCCAGAGTGGGATTTGTGTGCCGAGGTCTATACAAGGTCATTTTTTAGACAAGGTCAGGCACCTGTGCTCAGGGATACTTTCCAGACAAGGTCAGGCAGAGAAAGGGAGGCCCTGCTGAGAAAAGGAGTCCTCCATTTTGTGCCAAACTCAAAGAGCCTTCCGGACATTGGGGACTGTGACCTTAATAGCAGGGTTCTCCAACGTCGGTTCATTTCCAATGCCAGAATGCTGGCAGGAAGGCCTGACATCAGTACTAAGCCCACTGCCCCATGAGGTCCCTGCCTGCTGAGCAGGACATGTCAGGACCATGCCTCTTTCTCAACCATAGGGTTTTAGCTTATGTGCTTGAACGTTTGGTTTAGCTGGTGGCAATTTGGAGACAATTATGGTTAGCGATCTGGCTGGTTTGTGGTAGTAAGCCATGGGGCCCAGACCTTGAAGGTAGCACATGCCTGAGGGTCCATGCTTGAGCAGATGCAGCAAAATGTGAGGAGCCTCTGCCTGCCACCTGTTCCCACCTCTGTGAGCTCTGGAACGGAGAGCTAGAATGTGCCTCTCACCCTCTCAGCACTATTTCTAGGCAATTTGTCACAGGAAAAGTACCTGGTGCAGATGAGGAAACACCTTTGCTGACCCTTAGCCTTGGAAGGATCTTCCACATGTCTCTCCCAGATCTCCTTCCCTTTGTCTGTCTCTGAAGCAAAAGTCTGCTCTGACCACCATGACCATCTTTGCACTTCTGACCTTGAATGACTGGAGTTTCCCTGGACATTTGGTGCTCCTGATGAGTGGACCATGAGAAAGAAAGACCACACAATTTGGACTTACTTGGTGGTTTCCAACGTGACAGACACACTGACATATGTCTTCATAGCAGAGATCACCAGAAATGTTCATGAAGAGGCTTTTGTTTGCTTGTTTGTTTTTGTGTGTTTGTATGGATTTGTGTGCTTGTACACATGTCACATGGGTTTGAGGCCAGAGGTTGATGTTGGGTGCTTTCCTTAGCTACTCTCTGTCTTGTTGTTGTTGTTGTTGTTGTTGTTGTTGTTGTTGTTGTTGTTTTGAGAAGATTAGATAGACTGGCTGGCCAGCAAGTCCCGAAGGTCCTCTTATCTCTGCTCGCCATGGCTGGGATTATAGGTTCCTGCCATCACTCCTGGGCTTATGTTAGTGCTGGGGATCGAACTCTGGTCCTCATGCTTATGTGACAAGGACCTTGATGACCAGGTCGTTGCCCGAGCCCCCATGAAGAGGTTTTGGAAGGAAACACAGTGGGATTTTATAAGAAGGAATGCCATTCACACAGAGGGGTGTTGAAAGGCAAGGAGTTTGGAGGGTCCTTACTCAGCATGCGTGAGGCTCTGAGTTTGACTCCTACCACCATGCCATCAAATAATAGATAATGACCTTTCTTTGGATCCCATGAAGGGATAGAACCAAACCAAGGAGAGATTCGGAGCTGTGACAAACGTGACAGAGCTCTGAATAGTCTGTGAAACTCAGGGAATACACTCACCCCAGCCCTGCAGCCCTGAGCCTTTGCTTACAGCATATAAGTGGAAGAGATATTTGAAAACTGCATTTGAACAAACCAGGGGATTCAGGACTGAATTAAAAATAGCTCTTCATGGTGCTGGGAACATGGTTCAGTTGGTAAAAGTGCTTCCTTTACAGGGATGAAGACCTGAGTTAGACCCTCTGCCCCATGCCCAGAGGCACACATAAAATGCAGAATGGAGGCGCACACTTGTAATTCTACTACTGGAGGGGGAGGGGCAGGCAGATACCCTGGGCTCTCTGGCCAGTCTAGTTAGTGAGCCCCAGGGGAATTAGAGATCTTGCTGCAAAGGGAGAGGATGGATCCTTTAGGGTAACCTCTGAAGCTGCCCCCTGCCCACCATGCATACAGGTACACTGTTGGACATGACTCTGTGGCCGTCATGTAGGTCCACGCCCCAGGTCCCTAGTGTTCTGACTGAACTCCACCCCACAGTCACCTGGCTACAGCCAGGTCCCCCCCTCCACCCTTGCCTCACAGTTACCTAGCAACAGCCAGGTAACCCGGCTCCCTATGAAAGGGGACTGCAGGGCCCCACCTTACTCTCTTGCCCCTCTCTTTTGCCCTTCTCTTACCTTCTTTTCTTCTCTCTTGCTCTCCCTTTCTCTTATCTTTCTCTTTCTCTATTCTCTTCCCCCTCTTTCCATGTGGTCATGGCCGGCTTTTATTTCTCTACCTCCCCTGTCTCACTCTACTCTTCTATAATAAAGCTTGAAAATCATGGGCTGTCTCTTCTTATCTAAACCCGCCCTGTTGGAGAAATGGAACAAGCCTCTTGGTGTCTCCAGCCGCCAGACCAGACCAAGGACCCTCCCATCCGGGTGGGCTTCCTCCACAGGTTCTCGGGCCTCTGCCCCACATGATCAAGTCCACATCTCCCTTAGCTGGGTAACCTTCCTCTACATGTACATGGGCCTGCCCATAAGACCTATAGTACACATGCCTGGAAACGCACGCATGCACACAAGCACATTAAAAGACAGATACAAGGGGGTGGGAAATGGCTCACTGCCTACGAGCACTGGTCTTACGGAGGACTTCAGTTTGAGTTCCAGCATCCACGGGCCAGCTCACAACCATCTGTGACTTCAGTTCCAAGGGATCCAATGCTCCTTCCTGGTCTCTGCAGGCACTGCACACACATGGTGCACAAACATGCATGTAGGTAAAATACCCACATGTGTAAAATGGAAATAAAGGAAAAAAAAAAACCTTTCAAGGTATGAATTAGCAAATGGAGAACATTGAATGGTAATTAAAAAGTGAGATATATACTAACATTTAAAATACAGAAATATATGTACAATCCTTTTGTTTGGGTTGTTTGATTCTTCTGGGATTTTGATAGCCTTTCCATCAAAATCTGACTCAGTCTCTGCCTCAAAGTCTAGCACGGACTCATCGCTTTGTCAAGACTGAGTGCGGAGGCAGGGGCATGGCTCAGTGGCGGAGGACTGCTTGTCAGGCATGCACAGAGGCTCTGGCCTGGTGCCCTGCGCAGGGGGAAATGCCTCCTCAAGGTCAAGGGGATTCCTGATCACCCGACCGTGGGCAGTCCATAGAGTCAATACCGTATGGCTCTAGATTCGGCTTCAGTTTCCATCCCCAGCCATTTGGCCAGTGCGTCTCGGTTCCCTATAAATTTGGTTTGGGGGTGTCTTATTCTAAGTGGTTAGTAACATGGCCCATTGTCAGCCTTTTTCCTTTTTAGATTTATTTATTATCTATATACACGTGTGACTTTTCACCTACACGTGCATCACGTGCTCCCACTGTGGAAGCCAGAGGGCATTTGATCCACAGGCTCGGAGTTACAGGCGGTTGTGAGCCATCTGACTTGGCTGCTGGGAAGCGAACCTGAGCCTTCTGCAAGATGAGTAAGCACTCTTAACCTCTTGGCTGCCTCTCCAGCCCCTGCTGCCAACTTACTTTCAATAGCTTTTCCTTCCTTCCTTCCTTCCTTCCTTCCTTCCTTCCTTCCTTTCTCTTTTTCTGGGTACAACTTTTCTCAGCCTAAGAAGAATGGTCTCTCTCACTTTATATATATCAATGATTCCCAGAGAATCTGCTAGAGTCAGACCCTGAAAATGAAACCAAGGTGATATAACTTTATGTGCCTGCCTGATGTAGTCCATAGACATTAGATAGCAACAGCGCAGGGCAGGGGGTGGTAAGGGCTATGGACCCATTAGGGAAAGACACCTCACCAGGGCAGGAATCAAGAACAGGGTTCAGACAGGAAGTGACCATGAGCTAAGCCCTCTAGGACTGATAGGTTTTCATCAAGCAGAGATGGCAGGAAGGACATTCTGGTTGCAGAAAAGCCCAGGAAAAGAGAACAGGTCAGACCCTGGGTATGTTCAGGAGTAGCTACTAGCTTAGCCCAGCTGGAAGGCATAAAGTTTGCAGGGAGTTAGAGAGAGAGGGGGGGGTTAGGACAGACAGGAAGACGAGTGGCGGGACACAGCTTTCCTGCAGATGGAGTCTAATTAGAATGAGCTCTCTCAAAGTTATGTGACCTCAAGAAGGGACTTCTGGAATGTGACAGCTAACTGATTGCTTTCTATCATGTTTACAGAAAGATGGGCTAAGAGCAAAGAGGCTGGCGGCTATTTGGTGGAAAATGAGCAGCTGGGCTGGAGCTGGAGCTCAATAGCTAGTGCTTGGATATCATGCACAAGTGCTTGAATATCATGCACAGGGCCCTGGGTTTGATCCTCAGCCCTGAAAAACAGCAACACAATAGCAGCTCCCATCAAAGACAGAAAAAAACTGGGTGCTTTGGATGTCGCAAAGGTCTGTTGGCCTGGGGCTTGAACCTCGGGCTTTGTCTCTATGGCACAGAGAGACATCTATATACACGTGTGACTTTTCACCTACACGTGCATCACGTGCTCCCACTGTGGAGATCTCTTGTCATCATAAAATGATGACACCCCCTCCCCCGTGCTCATGCTGTGCTCTCTGACCTGACAGTGTAGGCAGACTCTGAGCTCTCTGTAATAAGGCACCCAAGGCGATGCTCACAGGCCCTAACCCACCCTACCCATTCATGTCTCCCTGTCTCTTCTCTTCCCATGATAATCACAGCACAGATGAAGGAGATGTCGTCATACACTCAAGCTGGACTCTGGATCTTGGCCTATCATGTTCTAACTAACCTGAGTTTGTCTGGAAGCTACACAACAAAAGGCCACGGAAGTTCCAGTGACAGTCCTAGAAGTCACTGTCAAATCCAACCAATCTGTCCATTTACAAGGTTGTACAGGGACAGATGCAAATACAGTATCTACAGTTACCAGCAAGCTTATGTTAAAAAAAACACATGCAGAAGGCAGATTCTGGAAAAATTCTACACTCTGAAGCTCTGTAAGGACTCTTCTATAGGGATGACCCAAAATTTCTCAAAGGGGCTGGCAAGATGGTTCAAGATCCATCTTCTTGACTGAGTCTCCCCTGCCACATAAATCCCCTGTGTACCTGCTTGAAGAGGTTTTTTTTTTTTTACTGTTCTAGGGAATACTAGTCTGTAGTGTTCTTATAGAGCAGTGGTTCTCAACCTTCCTAGTACTGGGTCCCTTTAACACATTATAGTGAACCCCCAACCATGAAATTATTTCTGTTGCTACTTCATAGCTTTATAAACATAGCTTTATGCTACTGTTATGGATCATAATGTAAACATCTCATATTTCCAGTGGTCTTAGGTAACCCTTGTGAAAATGTCATTTGACCCCCAAGCATAGATAAAGGGGTCATGGCCCATAGGTTGAAAACCACTAGAGGCTGTGCTTGCCTAGCTCTGATAGAAATACATCTTCTCAAGTTTATAAAGTTCTCTGTACAATCTTAGAGATCACTTTTCCTGATGTAGACATTGTTGTATGTATTTCATAAGGAAGGGAGCAAGGGTACTTCTACTGGGTGCCTCTTGGGGAAAATGGCTTCATGGTTTGAGCATTCTACACTATCTCTTGATTTTTGAGCCTCTCTCATTGACTTAGTTGCATGTTTCTGAGAAACGGGACCTTTTACTTCCTCTGCCTCTGTAGATGTTCCCACACCTACGGATGCTAACAGACGTCAGCCTCCTGGCTTGCCAGACGATCTATCCTATTTTACAAACCAATAACCTATTGGCTCTGTCTAAATAATTAAAATGTATTATTCCATTTCTTAGCTTGGATTTAATTCTACATCTAGATGCAAAGTAAGACTTCCTTCTCTTTTTAGCTAACAGCAATGGTGTTTTCGGAGTTCTTCCCTAACAATTTGCTGTTCTTTCATCTTTTTTAAAACACAGAAATCAGAGTATACATTGCACCCTGGATCAGCCTCTGATTAAAAGATGAGGTATCCATTTCTGCGAACCAACACTTTCCTTCCCCTGGAAGAGCTGGGGCGAGAGAAGAAAACTAAGATGAGTTGGCCAAACCACTTTAGAGGTCAGCTAAAGTCAGAGACACAGAAAAGCGCTCTACAAGGGTGAGCTACAAAGGGGAGAGAAAACAGAAGCAGTCGGTGTCCGCAGCAGAGAGCAGCAGCCTGGCCGAGGGGGATGCTGGGAACTGAACCTTAGCACTCTCACTGTGAGATGGTTACATCTACCCCTCCCCCACCCCATCCCACCTCCCTGCCTTCTGTGTTGCTTAATGTGTATCTAGAGGGAGAGCCACCATGACAGCCATTTCTGCCCAGCTGGCTAATCCTCCGAATACCCTGAACCTTCTATTCCCATTTGCAAAGATTGTGGAGTGTCCCGGACACTGCATCCATAACGTGTTGCCTGGATGTCTGTGCAGATGGGGGTGGGGGGAAGCCTGGGCTACTTTCCCCCTGGTGCCATTGTAATGATATGAGAAACCAAGTCCCAAGATACCACTCTATCAAATATCAGCTCAGCAGCTGGAATGAAAGACACAGTCATCGTGGGTACGGAGGTTTGTGTCTCTCTGTATTTGGGAGAAAGGTTTGGAATGGGTATGGTAGTGCCATCTGTGCTGATCTTCCTTCTCAAAGGCCAGCTTCTGTCTTAGTTTCCTGCATTAGCTCCCCCGAAGGCAGAGGGGATGGCCCAAGGGAGCTGCTCTGTATGGTCCAGAGGATGATTTACAGTAGGGATGCTTTCAAATGAGTGAGTTTATTATTAAATGACAAACGAAAGTAAGAGAACAAACAGCAGCTGCCAGATAGAGAGCAAAATATCCTCCGAGCAGCTGCTCACGGCATCCTAGCAGCGACTACTGGAGTAGCCCGGGAGAACGAGCTAAGGCAACGCCGTCAAATCAGGGCCTTGCGGTACCCAGCAAAAAAATGGCCAGGAAACAGTGGCCACACTGGAGTTTCTGGGCCCAGTGGAGAAGAGTCTTGCTCCTACTGCAAGCACGTTTTATACCACTGCATAAACAAAGTTGACCTCCGTCGCCCAGCCTCACCTCTGAGCTGCTCCCGAGGACACAATGTTTTCAGTGCCCTTATCTGCTCTTCTCTCCTCCCCTCACAGAGCCAGGCCAGCCTGACCCAGGACAGGGGGCTTTGGAGGACACTTGACATAAAGCTGCTCAAGTCTGAGATAAGCACGGGCCGCCTTCCTCCCACTTCGAATAAACTCAAATGGCCCAAGACCGTTTGCAGATATAATGAAGACTAGAGGGGCAGAGGCTCACATCCTCTTAGGGATGAGATTATAGATGAGCATATGCAATGACTTCTGTTGAGAGTCTACTGGTCAGAATCCAGACACAAGCTCTGCCATCTTCAAGAGAAGCTGGGACGTGTGGTCCTCAGCGGAGTGGCCCATGGCATGTGAGAACAGGGAAGGGAGGGACTTGGCCTCCATCACGTAGACATTCTGGCTCTTGCCTGGGTAACTGATACATCGTTCATACTTATCTCTACCGAGAGGGAAAGGGCTTTCAAGAATGAGGAAGGAGGTGTGCACACTGGAACCCTGGCTTTTCCAGGGCCTAGTCTTAGAGTGTGACTCACATGCTCAGTCTAAATCTCTAACCAGTTCCTTGTCTTCCCCATCACCTCCAGAGAATCCAAGGACTTCCTTCGTCAAGGGCAGGTTTCCATGCCTCTGTGTGAGACTGACCACTAATTGTCAGTCCCTCTCTCAGCCTGTCCACCATGGCCCACACTTCTGAAGATGGGGCTCAGGAATACAGTGTGCGGGTTGGTCTCTAAAGCAAATAAATGTATTTTGTAGCCAGATCCATATCTTTAAAAGGACCAGTTAGTTCAGATGGGAGGGGGAATTTCCAAACTTCTTCTTTCGATAGAGAAAAGCAATTGATTGAAGTTTCTACTTCTTGTTTTGGTATCGCAGCATCAAACCAATAAACATCAATTAGCCATTACAGAAACACAATGATAGGCTTCAAGGAGAATGGGATATTTATAAAATGGGGTTTCTAGACTCCAGGGGATTGTCTTCTAAATGGCGGGGCAAATGGAAATTATCTCATACTGATGCTTGAATTAAAAAAAAAAAAGCCAGCTCATTACTTATCCTACAAAGAAGGACACGAGAGACAAGTCCTGTCTCACACTGGCTTTCAGGCAATATTTTAATACCTTAATTAGAAAACACCAAGGAACAACATACACTTAAGAGAATATTCCAAAATGGATGAACAAAACATATAAAAGTAAATAAATGAAAGAGTTAAAGAAAATATCCAGAAACTGATAAGGACAGAGGTTAATGCAAAAAAAAAAAAATAGACTTAAAAAAAATCCACAGCTTTCCTAAGAATATCATGTCATGAAAAGGAAAAATTCTAGCAACAAAGGCTCTTGAAAAGTCAGGAGTATAACTTTTTAAAGTTTAACTAATATGCCAATATGATATGAGATCCACCTACAATATAAGTAATTCTTTCATAAGCCTATGAAACCATGAGCCCAAACAGATGCTTTATTTTATAATTTGCATTGGTCACAGGACATTGTCAGAGCAATAGAACACAGCAGTAGAGCAGCTCTGTGGTACACACAGGTCCTGGACTCAGTCCCCTCACCGTCAGACAAACTAACAAGCAAGACATTGGGGCAGATGTGACCAACTGACTTTTGAGAAGGGTATTGAGACAACTGTATAGGGAAATAAATGGCATAGCAAATAAATAGTGTATGATAAATGAATATCTACATATAAAAGAATTTGGGGAATCATTATTTAAACATGGAGACTTGCAAAATAAATCAAAGATCCAAACATAAGAGCTAATACTATAAAACTGCTAGAGAGAAATGGAGGATAGCCTCCATGATGATAAATCTGGAAGTAATTATATGGATGGACAGTTTTCATTAAATAAAACCCTTGATGGATCAACTGATACATTCCAGAGTTGAAAGACAACTCAGAGGAGAAAATGTCTGCAAATCACATGTGAGATTAATATCCAAAACATACAACAAATCTTGCATCTCAATAATAGAAAAGACAACCTGATTAAAAGGTAGACTATAGCTGCTCTTCACCACTTTGTAGATTTTTCTTTTTCCCACCCTTTCTCTCTCCAGCTTCAACCCCCTATCCCTAGGTAAGAGAGAAGGAAGGACAGAGGAGAGAAAGAGAGAGATAGAGATCCCTGAGTCTAATCTCTTTCCTCTTGTTTCTTCTTTGAGCAGGACCACTAACAAAACTACAACCAACCCCCCCTAAATGACCAACAACTCCTCTTGGGGCCCTAGCATTTATATACCCTTGGAAAAGTTCCCAGAATTCTAAATGATGCAATCAAAGAAGCTAACTGCGGCTGACAACACCATGCCTCTGCCAGAGCACAAGGCAAGGCAAGTCAGGCGCTGCGGGCATTTCAAAGCAGCCCCATATCCTCACACCTGGGATTAAAACAAAAATACTTACAATATTTCTGCCTTTTAAAAAAAAAAAGAGTCCAAAATTGTCACAATTTACAGCAGACAATGAACTTAAACGGACAGTTCCCTTAAGAAGAAGCACAGAGGGGCACTACGCACAGGAAAGAAACTCTGCGCTCCAGCCACCGGGGAAATCAAACCAAAACACAGTGAGCCAGTGTGGTGCTGCACACTTGGAATCTTAGCACCCAGGAAGCAAAGGCAAGAAGCCCGGTCTACATAGCTCTAGGATGACATGTATTACCTAGAAATAGTCTCAAAAAGCCCCTACACTATGACACCACTTTTTTGTACCTATTAGACTACTATCTTAAAAGGGGAGAATAAGCATTGATGAGGCTGGAAAGAAAGAAAACCTCGATACATTGCCACAGTGTAAAGTTGCATTGTAGGGAACACAGTTTGGCAGTTCTTCCTAAAGTTAAATGCAGAATTGTTACATGATTCAGTAACTCCACTTCTATGTAACTTCCCAAAGAATCAAAAAAACAGGAACTCAAAAAGCACACTGGAGTTCGCAGCAGCAGTCACTAGGACCATGTTGAGGAAGCGGTTTAATGGTCTATCAACAAATGAATGGGCGAGCAAAATGCAGCACAGGTATACAAAGGAACTTTAGACTGCCTTACAAAGGAACAAAGTTGGCAAGGGCGGACCTTAAAAGAATTATGGTAACTGAAGTAAATCAGACAGATAGTGTTTGGTGTCATTTCCATGAGGTGTGAGAAACAGGTAAATTCACTGGTGCACAATAGTGGTCACTGGGCAGTAGAGAAAGAGTCAAGAATCTTCTATATACCAGCAATGGTGTTCTTAGTCGATAGCATGAGAATGTTCTAGAAATGGTAGTGGTGGGAGTTGCCCAGCAATGTGAATGTATTTGCTGGAAATGAATTATACACTGAGTTGGCTAAAATGGTAAAACTCAGGTTATATATATTTACGACAATGTGAGGAATATACCGAAGGAAAGAAAATGAGTGTTAGCCAGGGCAGCACCTTTTTGTGTAGCTCCTCTATTCTGGTTGAACTGTAGCAGTGCCCCGAACCACAGTTACTTGGTTATCAGAACTGACATAACTTGTTTTTCTAGAATCTTGCCCTCCCCACCCTTACAGCTAATTCAAAGACGGCCTGACCCCAAGTGCACACTCTGGGTCATCATCAATCATGTGACAGCGAACCTCCCCATTGCCTGGGAAACCTGCAAGAAGGGTCCTCCCTGCTCGGCCGGAATTGCCCTGACTCTCTTGAGAAGCATCTAGAGCTCGTGCTGACTCAGTGCCAGCTCGAAATCTCTCCTACACAGAAAGGGACAGTGACGACAACTAGTGCAGTTTCAGGTGTGAAGACACCACATGATGCACAACCAGGTGCTAGTGACGACCTAGACATTTCACAGAACAGAAAAGAACTGGCAACAAGCCAGATTTGAAAAGACATTATAACAACAGCATGGAGCATTGTGGAATAATGCTATATCCGTCACAGCTCAGGGATTGACCTAACTGGAGTGATGAACGAATGAATAAATGACCGACCTACAGACACGTGTGCAGAGAAGTGGGGGGTTGGGCGGGCTGTGTGCAATCTGATGGAAATGCACTAGCTGCTGCACAATAACCCAGAGCTCAGCACACTTACTAATACGGTACAGAAGAGGGAATTCGTAGGGACAATTTTTGGAGTTTTGGTTTCTTTGAAAAACACAGAAATACTATGGGAGTGTGTTCTCATTTTAATCCCAGGTATTGGATATGGGGGTGTTGCAGATTATCCATAGCAGTTGACGATGATTTGCCTTGTACTCTAGCAGAAGTGTGATTTTGTCAGCTGCAGATAGTTTCTGTGATTGTGTGACACCGAATTCTGGGACTTTTCAGAGGATATATATATATACATATATATATGTGTATATATATATATGTATGTATATATATGTATGTGTATATATATATATATATATATATATATATATATATATATTAGGGCCCCAAGAGGTGGGGTCGGTTGTTAGTTGGTTGTTGGTTGTCATTGGTATCATAGTCATGAAAAACGAAGAAATACGAAGAAGAAACGAGATATCCTGGCAGTGAAGACCAAACTTGCCCCAAGGAACTCAGGAAGTAGTCTAACAGTAATGTTGCCCCCTTTCTGACTCTTGACTTATTCAGAGTTCTCTTTCCCTTCCTCTCTATCGTTTTTCTCCTATCTAGTGTTAGAGAGTTGAAAGGGTAGATGAAAAAGGATGGAGAAGGGTGGAAGTAAGAAGATCTCACAAAGTAGCAAAGGGCCTCTTCCCAAGGTTAGCTGGTCTCCACCGGAGGTCTCCATAGGGGAGCAGTCTCAGGCTACAGCTTGTAGGTCGAGGAAGCTGCAGTTGGTACTTTTTGCCACATTGTCAACAAATGTCTGCAGATAGACCAGAGAAAGATGTCCTCAATGACCCTGGGGAAGGCGTTTCAGTTCCCATGGTTTCAGGCGCTGGGGTCTCTGCCACAGCTATACGCACAGCAAGCTTATCCATTCACTTGGGGCTCCCCCTCTCCTTGCAGAACAGAAAGAGCGTTTCTTTCCTTCCTTCTTTCCTTCCTTCCTTCCTTCCTTTTTTTCTTCCTTCCTTCCATTTTTTCTTTTTAAGTAAAAAATCTAACAATAAAATCAAGGAAATCTCAGAATAAGTAGGACTGTCTAATGTTCCCAACCACCATGTTTGAATCTTAGACCATGACATGGGAGAAAGGGCGTGTTTAGAGGAGCAATAAGTTTAAACCTTGGAGAATGAAGAAAGGCAAGATTCTTCGCAGGCCGTGGGACCCTGTCAGCGTCACCCTTCATTAAGAGAAATGGCAAAAATCCTTATACCTCAAGATGTTTCTTGCACAAGAAATTTTGCAACTACAAAGATAAAAGACTCTTTAAAACTCTTAGAGAAAAAATTAAACAAATTTAGATGTGAAGAAAAATTAAGCCGCCATTATATTTTTCAGTACACTGGAAGTTCAAATAATTGTCCACAAGAACAATTTTCTTTTCTCTCTCTTTTTAATACAAGTGTGTCTATAGGTGTGTGTCAATAGCCAGTGGGGATCAAAGGACAACTTTCAGTTGTTTCTTGCTTTGCTTTGAGGGTGAGACTCTCTTGCTTCTGCCGCCATATGTACTCCAGGCTAGCTAGACACCAGAATTCTCTGTGGTTCTCCTGCCTGAGCCTCCCAACTCACAGAAGATGCGCTAGAATTATAGATGTGTGCTTTATGTGAATATCAAGGATCAAAACTAAAAGTGCTTTTACTCAGTGGGCCACCTCCCTGCCCCTCAGAACAATTTTTAACATAAGGGTTCTATGTGCAACACACTGTCAATTGGGCAGAATAAAATATTTTAAGAAATGGAAAAAGTTGTCCATTCTTAAGAAATAACAAAAAGGGAAAACTCTTTAGATCAATTAAAATCAGTAAAGTTTGAGAGAAGTGAAAAACAGACAACGGAACACAAAACACAATTTGCTTGATAGGAAGGCTCCCAACAGCAGAGCGGGTTCTGAGGATTCTAGTCACTAGTGTGATCAGACCCTGTCAAAAGAAAAACAGACCTAAAGCACAGAGAGCAACCTGATTGGCTACAGTGCAGTCAGAGAGCAACCTGATTGGCTACAGTGCAGTCAGAGAGCAACCTGATTGGCTACAGTGCAGTCAGAGAGCAACCTGATTGGCTACAGTGCAGTCAGAGAGCAACCTGATTGGCTACAGTGCAGTCAGAGAGCAACCTGATTGGCTACAGTGCAGTCAGAGAGCAACCTGATTGGCTACAGTGCAATCAGAGAGCAACCTGATTGGCTACAGTGTAGTCAGAGAGCAACCTGATTGGCTACAGTGCAGTCAGAGAGCAACCTGATTGGCTACAGTGCAGTCAGAGAGCAACCTGATTGGCTACAGTGCAGTCAGAGAGCAACCTGATTGGCTACAGTGCAGTCAGAGAGCAACCTGATTGGCTACAGTCCAGTTTGAGAGCAGCCTGATTGGCTATAGTCCAGTTGATTGGTTCCAGTGCACAGCCTGATTGGCTACAGTGCAGTCCATAAAACCAATCAATTTGCTGCAGCTTAGTTAATTGGCTCTGAAGTGTCCTTCACCCAACAGAAGCCCCCGTACTTCCATTAACCTCCTTAATGGGCTCATCGGTTAGGACAGAGTAGGAAGTTAATCTAAAGCTATGATTCTTACATTTTACTCAACAGAAACCACAAAGATGTAGACAGAACCTTAGGGAAGAAAAGGAAAAACCTGATACTAGAGGACCAGACTAAGGAGGTAGAGGAGGAGTCTCAAATGTGAGCTGTGACATTAAAGCTGAACCAGGACTCGAGAAGGCTGCTGTGCTCTGGAAAAATAACGAAGTGTACAAATGAGACAAGATCAGAACAATGTGAAGATATGATAATTTATGAGAATATAGAACAGAAAATCATTGACTCTAGTAAAAACAGAAAGATATCCAAGAAATACTTAAATCAAATATCAAGCAAACAAAACCATCTTGTGGTTTTAATTAACTTACAGAAAAGGATATCCATTTGTCCTTGAAACTAGGAACATTTTCTTTTAGTTAGTCTATGGATCTTTCCACTGTGCCCCAGAAAAGGAAAGTAGAGCCAGTCTTGAGAATAACATGAAGTAATCAGAATAAGGAAAACACAAGTTTCCTTTTGCTTCACTCTGTTGTTGTTTTAAATTTTGAGTCAACAATGAACTCAATACACAAGACTTCACTGCTGGAGGTGATGTGAAAGGAGAAAAATATTCCGTGAATAAGAGATGAAGTTATGGAATAGAAAGGAAATAATAGAAAAGATAGAATGCTTTCATTAAATGCTTCTGTACAAAGTGGACATACCAAGAACTTGAAATGCTAGGGTACCAAAGATTAATGTTTCAACATAACTTACAGAACTAAAGATTGTAGACTTAGAGGAAGACAGTGTAAATAATGGGATGTAAGTTACATGCTCAGGGTTTAATGTCAAGGAAGCAGCAGATATGTTTAAAGGTTTGGTCAATGTCACTTAATGGCAGGACTTTTCCTTTTCCTTTTATTTATTATCTGTATACATGTGTGTGGGTGTGCACATGTCAAGGAACATGCATATAAGTCAAAGGACAGTTCTTCAGGAATCCCTTCTCCCGACCTGTTTCAGGGCAGAGTCTCACTCTCCTTCCATGATAATGTTACATGCTTCAGGCTAGCTGGTCCTCAAGATTTAGGAAGATTTTCCTGTCTCCACCTTCCATTTTACCATAAGAATGCTTGGATTGTAGGTATGTACCACCATCTCTCTCTCTCTCTCTCTCTCTCTCTCTCTCTCTCTCTCTCTCTCTCTCTCTCTGTGTGTGTGTGTGTGTGTGTGTGTGTGTGTGTGTATGTACGCGCGCCAGAGATCAAACTCAGGTTGCTGCTACTACCACCACCACCAACTTGTAAACTCCAACAGGGATTCATTCTAAGAAATCCACTCCTGGATTATTTTGTCATTGTGCGAACATCACAGAGTGTACTTACATAAACCTACATGATTTTATGTACACACACCAAGGTTACATGGTTTATGTGTGTATGCATGTGTGCATGTGCGTGTGCGAATGCATTTTAGTTACTTTTCTCATTCCTGTGACAAATGCCTGTCAGCTGTCACAGCAGGGAAGACTCGGCTTCTGGAGCATGGCTCTGGTCACATTGCACCTGCAATCGGGAAGCAGAGGGAGATGGAAGCTGGTGCTCAGCTCAGTTTCCTGTTTTTAATTCAGTTCAAACCCCAGCCTGTGGGATGGTGTTTCTAACATCCAGGGTGGTCTTTCCTCCTTGGTTAAATGTTTCTGACACCTCTCTCATAGAGACACCCAGAGATATATTCCCACGGTGATTCTAAATCCCATCAAGTTGACAGATCATAGTGCATCACGCACAGACACTTATTAGTCTGTTGCTTACAGGGATATGATAGGCAAAATAGCATGCTACGTTAAGAATAAGGGAAATAATCAATTGAGAGATGACTATAAAATGTATGGGGCTGCTCCTGGGTCATCCTGATTTATAGTAACTTTTTAAAATCTACAGGTAGAAGTATACCCTGAAACCATAGTAAAAATATAATAAAAACAAAAGCCAGTCCAGCAGTCCTTTCCTGTCATTGTCAAGCTCTGTATACAGCATGTAACCAAACGGACCATACTTTGATACTATGGGAAGCATGAGGCTGTCTACACCAGCCTCACCACAGACATAGGTCCACTGTGGTGCTACTGATGTCATGAAGCCTGTGGCATAACTCAACATCTTTCGGCTCCTTATAATGGTTTATGAAATTGTGTGTATTTTCAGTTTGTTGGGTGGAATGGGACATGCCATGGTTCATGTGGAGGCCAGACACTTTTTGTAGTCAATTGTCTTTCCACCTTTATGTGGGTGTGGGGATTGAACTCAGGTTTCTGGGTTTACACGGAAGTGCATTTACCCATTGTGGTGGTCTGAGTGAGAGTGGTTCCCATAGGCTCACATGTTTGAATGATTGGTCCCTAGTAAGTGGAACTGCTTGAGAAGGACAGGAATGGTTAGGGGGAGTAACTTTGTTGAAAGGAAGCATGTTACTGGAGGTGGGCTTTGGGGTTTCAAAAGCCCATATGAGGTACAGTGTGTCTCTCTGCCTATTGCCAATGGGTCAGGATATAACGCTCTCAGCTACTGCTCCAGTGTCATCCAGGCTTCTTACAATGATGATTATGGACTAGATCTCTATAACTGTAAGCAAGTGCCCAATTGAGTGTTTTCTTTTCTAAGAGTTGCCTTGGTCATATTGTCTTCGTAGCAAGTGAATAGTAACCAAGATGCCCACTGAACCATCTCTCTGGCCTTTCTTTCTCTGTTGGCCATAATGTTCCCATGTAATGTATAATAACAGGCTCATGTTCCTTAGATCTTGCAATGTCCCACAGAAACTAATGGCATTAAGACTCGAGAAAGCTTGTTTCTCAGAGACAGGGCAGCAGCTGGGGAGAAGACAGAGGAGCACCACAGCCTGCTTTCCCCATGAAATTTTTCATTTATCAGATGTGGAAAGTTGTGGTCCCCAGGGACGCTGCTCTTCTTTAAGGAGTCACGGCCCTCACTGCTCAGGAATTCCCCAAGGCGCTTAGCACTCCAAACTAACTCAGCCGTCAGAATCAGTGGAGAGAGGCTGCCCCACATGGGTGTGGGCTAGCTCAGATAAGGGAGGGTAGAATCTAAACAAGGCATGCAAGCCCCTTCAGGTTCTCTAAGACTAAGCAACACTCTTCTGGAGTCTTTAAAGTTGTTATTTTCCCCACTGTTTGACCCTGATCCATTTCCTGAGAGCTTATTCATCTACATTGAATCCGTTCATGAAATGGATCTCCTAATGGTAAGTAATCCCACTCAAGATAGCTTATCTTCAACCTACACACCCATACAAATATACTCACATACATTCACATACACTTCCACATATACACTCACTCTCACATACACACACACACACTTTCACACACATATACTCACATACTCACACTCAAACACACACATGTATACATACACATTTATACCCACATACATACATACTCACACACATACATACACACACATACATAGTCACACTCACACACATACCTGCACACCTTCACTTACACATGTACACTCACACACACTCACACACATATACTCACACATACACACACACATACACTCACATACATACATACTCACACACATACTTTCACACATACACTCACACACATATACCCACACCCATACACCCATATGCATGCATTCACACATACACTCACACACATATACTCATATGCATACATTTACACACACACATTCATACATACATACATACACTCATACACATATACTCACAGGTATGTGCTTACATATATACATATATATGTGTATATTCTCATATATACATTCACAATACAATAACATATATATATATATATATATATATATACTCATACACATATACATTCACACATATACATATATACTCACAAACTCCCACACATAGACTTATATACACACATACTCAAACAGGCATATACACATATTCTTATACATATATTCACACAATGCAATCACACATATTCAAATGCACACACATACTCACATGTACTTATATACGTATTCACATGCCTATACTCAAACACACAGCACCATAGTCTACCTTTTTTACAGCCAATGATAAAACAGGGTGCTAAACGACATTTGGGTTCCCTTTCTGAGTCACAGCACCTCCCTCTTCCTCTCTCTTGCAGAGCGGCCGCTTACTTGTGTGGCACACTGTAGCTTTCCTAGTGCCTGTTTTTGCTGTTCTGTGCTTCGCAGAACCATGTGAGTTCCCTTCCTCTTTGTTTTTCTTCCTCCTCTTATGAGGAAGCCTGTCTATCTCCAGATCCACTTTCTCACGGGAACTCTGCTTTAAAACCTTTTCCTGCCCCCACCTCGGGGGCCTGGAACATCCCACTTCCCACTAATTGCCCATGGCTGGCCTCTCTCCTGTCTGCTTCTTAAGCATAAGGGCAACAACGAAAAGATGTAAATATCATCCAGGCAAAGAAGAGAGATGTCAGAAGACAAGGTGTGATTAATTGCCTGCTGTATTATACAGACAATGATTGCCAGGGCAGGTCAAGGAGAGCCTGCGTGAGCCTGAGGAGGAACCTTTCGTTTCCTCGCGCTTGCTTGTCTGCTTTCTCTTTAATCAAGACAGCCATTCTCAGAGAGTGCAGTTCCTGGAGCAGCGCTTCATCGAATCCCCGTGTTAGAGCTGTGAATCCATCAAACTCACAGCAAAGACTACCCATTATTCCTCCCAGTGGAGTTTCACGCCATAACCAGCAATTGGGTTTTACATGGCATGTTGTAGAACGTACTTAACACCTCACATCACGCATGATGGGGATCTGGTTCTCCTACTGGTGACCTCAGTTAGCTTACAAGAGGTATTGCCAAGGACCAGCCTTGGTTTGGAGAGGGGATCTGAGGAAAGGGTGTTTGGGAACAGACAAAAAAAAAAAAAAAAAGTACTTGAAGTCATTCATGGACGGGTACCAGCTGATAGCTTTGTGTTCTGCTCTCTAGAGATCTCCAGGCAGCTCAGCTTTTGCAAAGCAAAGCTCAGTCTTTTATTTGCATTGAATTCTATTGTCCACCCCAGGTTCTCTTTTGATTATCTCATAAATCAGTATTTTATGACCTTAACCCCCCAGATTCTTAGAAAGAGACAAGTACAATTTTTTTAAGGATAGCAAATTCATTCAGAGATCTGCCTGCCTTTGTAAGCATAGACAATAAGCTAGCTGGGTGGGATCTCACTCTGACATCACCATTCCCACCAGGCCTGGGCCTAAACTAGCTCTGTCCTAGGCTGATCTTGAACTCAGACATCCACCTGCCTTTGTAAGCACAAAAAAATCAATTTAGCTGGGCAGGATCTTGTCCTGCATTCTAAATCTCTTTATCTCCTTCCTTAATATCTTTCTGACAAGCTGGCTCCTAAGGCAGCTGCCTCTGTTCTTTTAGGTCAGTGAGGCAACTCATATAATCCATCTTGCATCCTTATATTTTGCATATTAAAAATTATATATTCTTGAACTCATGTTTTCAGAGTTCTTCCCCACAGCCTAAAGGCTGTCCTGAAGGTCACAGCATTTACCATTTTGCTGAGACACACCCTCAACCCCCCTGACTCATGCTGCTTCTAAGAATCTTGGAGTCATTACCCTTGGCAGGGAGAACATTCCCTGATAACTGTGGTGGGGAGAACAATTCCCAAGGGAGGAAAAAAAGTAAATTATGTACATTATCATAGCAACCATCAACATTTGTGAAGGCCCAGGCCTGCTGGATCTGCTCCGTGGGCAGGAACTGTGTCACGCTATCCCTTCCATCCATGGCCTTTCCATCCTTCTGAAGCAGCCATGCAGGACTCAGCAAGGTATTGATAACTTTATTAGTTTGTCCTTTGGATCGCATTGCAACAGTATTTGCTAAATGATCAGCCTCCCAATCACAGGAAGCTGCTTCTTAGAGCCCCAGATTGAGGTAAAAAAAAGAATCCCTAGGACATTGGCTAAAATCAGACATTGGCTCGTCAGAAGACATTCAGTACACCCCACCCTCCAGGGAGTCGGGAGGTGGAGACAGGAGATTCACCTGGAAGCACATGAGGCCTGCTGGCCTAGGATGGGCAGTGTGGAGGAGAATGAAGGAGGAACCGTGTCTCAAATCAAGCTGAAAGGAGAGAGAGTTGTCCTCTGACTCCCGCACTCACACAACATGGTACATGTGTACCCACACTTTCATACACACAGAGAACATAATCAAGAATGAAAATATCGAGAAGTAATAAACCTAAATGATCCTAATGGCCATCCTTATGTGTGGGGAGCTCAGCTCTCCTCTTGCTCTTGTCTCCAGGAGCTCTTGGCCTGGAAAAGTCCTGTTTTATACTTGGCTTCCCAGGGCAATTATTAACAACTGCCCCCTTTGCTCCCAGAAGGATCTCCGAGCAGATGGTAATTTAGGTGAACATCCTATTCATTTGAAACCCTTCCCTAGAGCTCTGCTTACCTGTTTCAGAATAATGTGTTATTTGGTGATTCTCAACACTGACCAGAGAATAGAGTTACTCAGGGAATTTGTTAGAAATAAATCAAAGCCCCTCTTGCGGTGCCCCATATTCCCCCACCCCCCCAACTATTCCAACAATACATTTAGCATGGGACTGAAGAGTCTGTGTTTGGAGAGTGTTCCGAAGTGATTCTGACTATGTTTTTCCACCGACCCCACTTGGGAAAGCAGAGTTGCCAGTTGTGTTTCTGCTGTCCTCCTGGTGGCTGTGTGACTCTGGGTGTATTACTCAGACACTCTGAATATTTGCAGAATTTCACTGTCACATAACGTGGGTCACCACCTTCCTGGCCTCTGACATCGGTTTCCTCACCACCTACATTCCTCCTGGCAAATCCATATCCCAGGCCTGGAAGGCTCGTGGCTCTGACTGACCCCTCGTTTTCAAGGCTCTGGGGGAAGCAGGCATCTGATATGAAAGAACGGCAGGAATAAAGGTTCACTTCTTGCTTATACTGTGGCAGCACGTGTTCTCTGCCGGGTTTTAAGGGATCTGCCTTTCTTCTGTGGAGTGATTTTAACCAATGTCTTCATGTCTTGGAGTTTCCTGCTACATCTTTTGAGAGACAGGTTGGAGGGGGGCAAGTAAGAGGTTTTAAGGACTACAGCATACACCATGTATGCCCACAATCCCCTAGCCTTACCAACAGTGGTGGTTCGAATGAGAATAAACTCTGTAGGCTCACGAATTTGAACGCTTAACCACCAGGGAGTGGCACTGTTTAAAAGGATTAGGAGAAGTAATCTTATTGGAAGAGATGTGTCAAGGGGGTGGGCTTTGAGGTTTCAGAAGCCATCCCAAGCCCAGTGTCTCCTCCTTCTCCAGCACCATGTCTGCTTGTGTGCCAATGTGCTTCCTGCTGCGATCACAATGGACTAAACCTTTGAAACTGTACACAAGACCCAGTTAAATGCTCTCCTTGATAAGTATTGCTGTGGTTGTGGTGTCTCCTCACAAAAATAGAACACAACTAAGACAGATACCTATGAGACATCATAAATTATATAATCAAACTGCGTTCTCTGTGGAGAAAAGAGAAGTGGCTTTAAAAAATAACCATTAATCAAGTAATCTCGAGGTGCTCTACGAAAGAGACGAACAATGCCCTGTTGTATTGCTGCGAGCATTCCACAGTGCTGCAGATAGTGTGGTCCACTGACTAGAATCTAGAATGAATCACCTGGAGGTGGATCTCAGGACATGCCAGTAGGGGATAGCCATGATAACACTGATTTGTGTAGGAAGACTCATCATTTGTGGGCAGGACCATCCTGGTAGGAAGGTCCAGGACTGTTTCAAATGGAGAAGGATCATTAGTCATTCCTTTCTGGATTTATTCCTGTTTCCTGACTGTGAGTGGGGTGTGAGCAGCTGTTCTATCTTGACCTCCCCTCCCTTGAACTCTGTGAGCTCACATAAGCCCTTTCTCCCTTAAGTTGCCTTTGTCTGGATATTTTATCACAGCAAACCAAAAGAAACCATAACACACACAATGATGTAGCTTTAGGCTTATGACCAATGCTTATTCCTTCTTCCTTCTTTCCTTCCTTCCTTCCTTCCTTCCTTCCTTCCTTCCTCTCTCTCTCTCTCTCTCTCTCTCTCTCTCTCTCTCTCTCTCTCCTCTCTCCTCCCTCCCTCCCTCCCTCCCTCTTCTCTCTCCCTCCCTCTTCTCTCTCCCTCCTTCTCTCTCTTTCACTTTATCTTCCTTCCTTCCTTCCTTCCTTCCTTCCTTCCTTCCTTCCTTCCTTCCTTCTTTTCTATAAGTGTTTTGCTTGCTTGTAGGTAAGCATGCCACACCATTATCCCATCAATTGTTTAATGCTCAGATCCTTGAGTTCACACTATCAAATGGAGTGATGCTGTGGTAGACCCGTGTTGCATTTGCCTGGATAAAACTGAAGTTGTTTCCAACTCTCTATTGTTCTTGGTCAGTAGGAGCCACAAAAGACCTCCTGCTTACTCTTTGGAGGGAGAGGTAATATGGAGTCATATTCTTCTGAAGGCACTGGGGGCTGCAGTTAACAGCTGTTGGCCAGATGCGTGGTCACTTTTATGGAGGAAAGTCCTAGTTTATTCAGTATATAACAACTTAAAAGAAGCAAAGGGCACTGCAGGCTCTGGGCCTAACCAATAGTTTAGGTTCCATGTTGCTTTTCTGTATTAGTTATTACTCCTGCATAATAAAGGACCACGAATTACAAGTTTCAAATAAAATGTAGTATCTAGTAGAACCAGACAAGCCATCAATGTGAAGCATAGCTATGCTTTCTGACCTAAAGTCATAGTCAAATTTTTGGATTTAACTAAGCCTGAAGAGTCCACAGCCAAGTGCACCCATGTGTTTGTTATTAGGTGGCCCTCATTCCTCTCTGTCTATTGGCTAGAGGTCTTGATTCCTTGCCATGCATGACACTCCATAGGGTTACCACAATGAGACAAGTGGCTTTTTTCAAACTGATTGACGATGGAGAGAAGGAAGGGCAGAAGAGAGAGTAAACTAGGAGTTAAGAGTCCTTTTCTTTTATACCCCGTTGTCAGAGATGACACACTGTCATTTATGCTCAGTCCTGTTGCTCACACACAGATATTGGTGCAGTGTGAAAGACACAAAAGTGGAATGCTTGGGGTTGGTGGCAATACCAGAAGTAATGTTCAGTGCCACATCTACCTGCTTTCTTCCTGTTCACTTCACCTAGAGCTCTCTCTCTCTCTCTCTCTCTCTCTCTCTCTCTCTCTCTGTGTGTGTGTGTGTGTGTGTGTGTGTGTGCGCGCGCGCGCGTGCATGTGCTAATTTTGCAGCCTTTATGAATCTTTCCTGACCTCACTCTGCCCTATTCCCCTGCATCATTTATACATCTTGAATTTTGTCTTCTCCCTGAGACATTGGGCACACAGGTTAAGATTCTCCAGAAGGCAGAAGGGGAGAAGTCTCTTTTGGACACGATTCCTGGGAACAAAAGCCCTCTACCTCCCAAGTGCTGGCATTATAGAAATGTGCCATTATGCCCAGCTTGTACCCATTCTTAGGTATAGTGCTGGGCATTAAGGAGAAAAGGGATGCCCCTTGGAAAGGAGTACCTTGCCTTGAGTGCTCAGAATTGGACCTAGAGTCCATGACCTTGGCTGAGTGAACAGGGAGGAAGCCTGTGGATTCATCTGGAAGAAGGAAGCCACCACACTCATTAGTCCAATGACTCAAAGTCATCGTGTTGAATGTATTCCTAGTATGCCCAGTAGGTGTCCAGGACAGCTAAAATCAGTATCAACTTGATAGCATGTAGAATCACATTGAAAACACATCAACTATGAGGGATTACCTTTATTAAATTAATCAAGATGGGAAGACTCAATTAAATATGATCGTCACCATTCCCTGCACTTAGGCCTTGAACTGACTAAGAAGAGAAAGTTATCTGAGTAGGAGCAATCTTCTGTGTCTGCTTCCTGACTATGGATGCAATGCTGCCTCAAGCTCCTGTCATCAGGACTTCCCCAACATGAGGGAAAGTATGAACTAAAATAAACCCTTTCTCCCTTAGGCTGTGTTCATCTGGGTATTTTATCATAACAACAGGAAAGGTAACTAAGACAGCCTAAGGTGGGAGAAGCAAAGCAGGTACTCCTCCAGAGACTCTCTACCCAAATAGCACAGCCTTGAACTGGCCTCTATACTGTGGCTGTGAATAACATATGTTGTACTTCTTAAAAGAAATCCCCAGATCAATGATATCAGAGAGTTTGCAACTCACAGAGACATGTAGAGCCCGGGTACATGGATGCAAATTTTTATGTATGAAGCCTCTTTCTCTAACATTAAGAGTTCTTGCTGTGGGGAGCGAGGGGACAGGAGAGGGCTGAGAGTGAGAATGGAAATCTGTCGGGGGGGGAACACCTCTCTGGGACTAGCTGAAGACTTAGGGTGATGAAAGCTATGGGGAGTCTATGGGGGTGACCCTAGCTGAGACTCCTACCAGTGGGGGATATGGAGACTGGAGTAGCTACCTCCTATAGACAGGCAGGACTTCCAGTGGAGGGAGGGGGAGCATCAACCTACCCACAAAACCCTCAGCCCAAATCTGTCCTGCCTACAAGATACACAGGGGTAAAGATGGAACAGAGATCGAGGGAATGGCCAACCAATGACTGGCTCAACTTAAGACCCATCCCATGGGAGGAAGCCAACCTCTGACACTATTAATAATATTCCGCTATGCTTACAGACAGGAACCTAGGATAACTGTCTCTGAGAGGTTTCATCCAGCAGCATATGGAAGCAGATGCAAAGACCCACATGCAAACATCAGGTAAAGCTCTGGGAGTCTTGTGGAAGAGTCAGAGATAGAATTGAGCTAGTAGAGGGGTCAAGGACACTACAAGAAGACTTACAAAGCCAACTAACCTGGACCCAAGGGAGCACATAGATACTGAACCACCAACCAAAAGGCATGCAGGGGCTGGGCCTAGGCTCCCTACACATTTGTAGCAGATGTGCAGCCTGGTTTTCATGTGAGTCCCCTAATAATTGGAGTGAGGAGGTGTCTCTGGATCCTCTTTCCCCAGTTGGACTGCCTGGTTGGGCTTCAGTGGGAGAGGAAATGCTTAGTTATGTTGGGACTACATGGCCTGGTATAGGGTGGTACCCAAGGGGTGCTTTCCCTTCACAGAGGAGAAAGGTAGGGAATAATGGGGGAAGATTTGTAAAGGTGGAATTCGGAGGACAGGAGGAAGAGGATTGTAATAGGGCTGTATAAATAATGAAAATGAAGTGAATAAATAAATTAATGAAGTAAAAAAATCCCATTGTTCTATAGAGTGTATATTCCAGATTTGTGGCTCCAGAAAGTATGGAAACTTATTTACTGTAGCCAGGAGACTCTCCAATGCATAGATTATATACAACTAATAAAACACAACAATTTTAAAAAAAGAAGAAGTTGAATAGTCTCCAAGACCAAGATCTTTGTGGTGCTTTGAATAAGAATGCCCCCCATAGGCTCATATATTTGAACGCTTAGTCACCAAGGAGTGGAGCTCTTTGAAAGGATTAGAAGGATTAGAGGTATGGCTTTGTTAGAATGGGTGTGGTATTGTTGGAGGAAGTGTGCCACTGGGAGTGGGCTGTGGGATTTCAAAAGCCCATGTCAGACCTAGGCTCTTACTTTTGGCCTATGAATCATGATCTAGCTCTTAGTTCCAGCTCTAACACCCACCCGCCTGCCACCATGTCCTCCACCATGTTAAAACAGACTAAACCTCTGAAACTGTAGGTAAGTCCCCAACTAAATGCTTTGATAAGAGTTGCCCTGATCATGGTGTCTCTTCACAGAGATATAGAATATTCTTCAGAGAATATTGATTAAGACGATCATGTATACTTTTTTATCTATCCATTTTCTTTCCTTCACACAAAAACATCTGCAAAATAATTTGATCCATTTTCCTCACTCCTCCTTCTTGCTTTAATCTTCAGAGACTTGGCATGTTACCAGCTCCATGTGCATCATTGCCAGGTCATCACACTATGATAACATTTCCCTTAAAAAGCAGTTAGTATGCTTGCTATTTTAGTCTTTCTCAAAGGGACTGGGATTTTTGTTTTCTTTCCTATCTGTTTCTAACCATGCTTCATTCTGTTTAGCCTAAGGTCTCTGGAAACGATTGTTGAGAAATAAATAAGCAAATAGAGGAACACATGGAAAAGAAATAATGGGGAAAATATGTGAAAAATGAGTAGATCTTAGAAGTCAAAGCTGTGTTTATAGACCACTGATTAAGGTTTTGGACAGACATTTGCTGGTTACGCAGATGTGCCCAAAGACATCTTAAACAAATGTTGACTCCAGTTGACCAAGTCTGACATTTCCTCCAGTCCGACATTTCGTTGTGTATGTTTGAGGACAGAAGAGTGCCCAACAAAGGGGACTCTACACACTGTGGAGGAAAACAAAACCAAACAAAAAGAAACACCAGGTAGCAATCAGAAGAGGCATTTCCCACAATGTAGTGGTGGCCAAACCTGGGAACATTTAGAAAATATACATTCCTGCTCAGATCTAGATTCTGAAAGTTCAGGGGCTTGGGTAAAGGTTCTAGCACAACTACAACAGTTAAGCCAGCATCTATACCAGCAAGGCTGATGGAGTCCAAAGATGGATTTAAGTGTGAAGGGAACATTAACCTAGTATACTACACAAAGGAGGTCCTTCAAGGTAAGGTAAAAGCACATGACCACTGTGTCCATTTCTTGTTCAAATAGTGGAATTTATTTCGTAGCCTGCCAATTTGGCACCCATTCAGAGAATTAAATTCATTTAGCAAGTCAGAAGCTTTTTCATTTTTTTCTAACATCATTTTAGTTACAGTAAACATCAATGGACAATGCTCATATCTTTTTATTGGAAACAGTGTGGTTGCCATCCTACTGGAAATAGAATGTCAGGGCACCTTGCATTTTCAATGTCTAAAGTTTTTGAGAATCAGACAATTGATCATACTTGCCAATTATACTTAAAATTATATACAAACCCCTGGAGTTAGCTGGTTATGAGTCCAAACACAGGTTCTGATTCTTGCTGCCCGTGCCTATAGCCACAAGCCATTAATCTCTGGGCTTGTTCCTGTTTTGTGATGCTAACAGTAACTATCATAGAAGATGAGGGTTTGAATGAGTTACCTCCACCATGGTCTTAGACATTAATATATTTTGTCCCTAGTTGTTGATGCTCTTTGAGGAAGATTAGGTGTGGCTTTGCTAGAGGAAATATGCCACTTGGAACAGACTTTGGGGTTTCAAAAGTCACACACCATTTCCAGTTATCTCGTTCTGTTTCCAGTTTGTCACAGAAGATGAGAGCTCTTAGCTGCTGCTCCAGCATCCTCTGCCACTACTTGCTACCTCTACTCTAACATCACAGATTCTTATCCCTCTAGAACCATAAGCCAAATTAACCTTTCCTTCTGTAGGTTGCCTTGGTCATGGTGGTTTTCCTCAAAGCTATAGGAAATTAACTCAGACAGAGGATATGAATGGACGCAGTGGGGTGGCCCATGTAGGCCCCTGAGTCATTGCCTGAGGCACAGAGAACAGTCAAAGAGCTAGCTTTTAGAGTTATGATTATTAAATCTCAGTATGATGAGAACGTCTATGGGGAAGACAACCAAGATTACTCTTATAACCCAACGCCATTTCTGAAGATAAAAGATAATTAGATGCTACCCTCCTCTGGGTCAAGTTTCAAGAAGTTGAGCTTGCTTGTTTTTGTTTTTAACTAACTCTGGGCAGAGGCAAGTATATTCTCACCCTCAGCATCACAAGATGAAGTATTCCATGAGAAAGGGAGTCTACACGACATTGTGCTGGAAATAGGAGTAACAATTATTCCAGCAGAAAAAGAGGGAAATTTGGAAAGAGGTTGATCTAAAGTTCTGAGTTTTAGTGCATTCAAGGCAACTACCCACAACCCTGAGATGAAACTTATGGCCTTTCCACCTATATGATCCTGGGGACAGAAAGGGCACAGGGATAGGACGAATCTCTTCACAATGGCATTCATTTAGAAGGACTGTGTATTTTGCCAGATTTGAGAGGGGACATGGTGGGTTCTGTGTGAGGGAGTCCTAAGGGCAGGGAGGGACACTGGATGTGAGAACTGGCAGGCAAAGGGCTTTTGGAAGATTCTGGTAGTAGAGAGGAAGAAATGTGTGCAACATATCCTTGTCTGGGAGGCACTAGGCTAAGCCTCTTCATGAAGGTTCAGGCAGTAAAGCCTTGCTTAACCCTCGTATGATCCAGAGGAGTCAAGGCAATAACCTGAGGAAGACGCCAATGTTACTAATTCTTTGATGTTCAGGAAAGACAACCTGAAGACATCTATTTAAATGTCCCTCCTTGGGTCTTGGCACATGCCTTTAATCCCAACACCTGCAGAGGCAGAGGCAGAGGCAGAGGCAGAGGCACAGATCTCTGTGAGCTTGAGGCCAGCGCAGTCCAAGATAGCCAGAGTTACAATGAAACCCCGTCTCAAAAACAAAACAAAATGAAACAAAACAAAACAAAACAAAACACGACAAAAATGCTTCGTGTCAGGCTGGGGCTAGAACTCAGTTGGTAGTGTGATTGTCTAGCATGCATGAAACCCTGGTTTCAATCCCCAGCAACACATCGACCAGGAATGTCTCATAACCCCAGTAGCCCAGAGATAAAGGCAGAAAGTGAGAAGTTCGTGGTTATCCTTTTCTACATATCCAGTTTAAAGACAACCTAAGACACATGAATCCGTGTCTCAAAAATATTATTTTTAGAATGTCCCAATGTCTTCACTGAGCTTGAATATGGAGTAATCCCATGGAATGTTGGGAAACACAATGTTTCCTGTCACCATTCCATGGGGACGACCTACATTGTGAACTCTGACATAAATAAGAGACCATTTATAGAGACCATCTATAGCCTGTTGCCCCACACTGCCTGTTCCTATTCCCACAGGGTTCCCCTAACTCCATAAGAGAGATCTTGTGGTCAGAAAATGGAGAGGCTCGTTTCCTTTAGGAGTTGCTTGGTGATGTTTTGACAGACATGGGAGAACTGAAGGGTAGCATAGATAGTTTAAAATGCAGAGCCTTCCAGGATCCAAAAGTGAAGTCTTGGAACTCTGCAAACTCCCCTTCTCTGGAAACTGTTTAGACACAAAGACCATTGTCTGAAACTGTTCAGACTTATAGCTTTGTCTGACATCATAAGACACTTTACTGTTGACCCTCCCAATCTTCATATAGGAAGCTCTTTGTGCAGAAACCCTCAAAAAGCCACACAGACGGTGACAACATATAATCTCATTTTCTCTTCCAAACCCACTTATCTTGAACAAATGCAGACAGTGATGTAATAGTTGTGCTCAAATTTTATTTTGAAAGGCTTTTTTTTTTTAATTTTTTAATTTAATTAAACAGAAAGGGTGATTTGTCGCAAAATTTTCCCTGTCCAACTACATTAGTACAGAGGAGGCCTGTGATTGGACAGGGAAAAGGGAGGTGGAGCTAAGAGTTGCAGAGACAAAGAGAGTGTTTCAGAGGAGGGAGAACCAATGTGGAGGCAGATGGATAGGAAGAAGATCCTGATCTCGCGTGGTTTTAACAGCCACAAGTAGCTATGATTTCACAAGGTTAGAAATATTGGGATAAAGCTTTTATCATTATCAATTGGCTCTGAAATTACTGTATTGGCATCTTGTAAATTGTGATTTTATTGATGTACAAATCTGATTGGTTAATTAAGCTTTAAGAGTCTTGATTCTGCCAGGTTACTGGGTCTTGTGTTATGCAACCATGAGGTTGGCGGTTCCATTTAGTTACTGGAATGTGGGATCGCTGGCTGCATGGGATTATGGCTGAGGAAGTTCCAATGCCTCCTGGGACAAGCGAGTCAGATGCTGGGGGTGGGGCCAGCTGGAGTGTTGATGGCTGCCGGAGCGCAGGACCATGGTCTGGTCCCGCTAAGTGTTGGTGGGTTCATTTTTTAATACAGTGAAGTATGTAGAATTTAACTTGATATAGGTCATGAAGTTCTTTAAGCAGTGGGTCCTACACCCAGCCCACACCCCAATCAGGAACCCATTTGCTCTGTAGGGAGACAGAGATATCATTAAGTTTCCTGGGAAGCAGTAGGTCATATATCTCCTGGAGCTACTTCTGGAAGACCTGACCCAGATGGGTGGAGCTCATGTTACCGGTCTATGTGGTTAGTTTGGGGTTTTGGTTTTCTGAAACAATATCTCAATATATAGTTCAGGCTGACCTCAAATTTACAATCCTCCTGCCTCAGCCTCCCGAATTCTGAGGTTACAAACATACATCACTAGACCAATTAATGTGTGTTTTTTATATTTATTTATTTATTATATGTAAGTACACTGGAGTTGTCTTCAAACACCAGAAGAGGGTGTCAGATCTCTTTTTTCAGATGGTTGTGAGCCACCATGTGGGTGCTGGGATTTGAACTCATGACCTTCGGAAGAGTAGTCAGTGCTCTTACACGCTGAGCCATCTCTCCAGCCCTTAATGTGTGTTTTTAACACACTCAGAACAAAAACTCCAAGCTAGGAGCTGAAGCAATGGCTCAGTGGTTAAGAGTCCTTCCCGGTCTTCCGGTGGTCCCAGGATCATGTGCAAACTCTAGCCACTTTTTTCTGGCCTCCTTGGGCACCAGGCACAAGTATATAGATGTTCATGTGTACAAAACACCAATATGTACTAGATAAATAAATTTTAAAAGCCAACACACACAAATCCTCAAGGCTGTGCATGGTGGCATGCACCAATAATCTCAGCACTCAGGAGGCTGACCTCAGAGAGTCTGGGTTAACCTAAGTTACACAGTGAGACCCTCTCTCAGCACAAACAAACAAACGTTTGTGTTGTTTTTCTCACATAATTTACTTCATTTATTGCACCTTCATTCACCGCAGTCCCCTGTGACTCCCTTCAATTTAGGTTACTGTGCCAGGCATTTTGAGAAAGGGTGGAGCTGACTTCCTTTCTGAGCGGGAACATGGGAAGTGGGTCAGTAGGCCAGAGTTGATTGCATGCAGGCTCCTTCTGCCCTCTGAGAGAGGTGGCTTGCCCATGCCAGTTTGCATCATGGTCAGCAGTACAATTCAGGTGTTAACCGTTGAGGAAGATGGAAACTTGGGCTCCCACGGGGACAACCTGCATTGTGAACTTGGAAACTTGGCTTGTTACTCAAGACTCAAACCACTAACTCTGAATCTGCCTGTTTGAAATGACATTTAAAATGATGCCTGCCCACAGCACTCTGTCTGGCTCCTGGTTATTTGGCTGGGTTCTCGCCTATGTTGGTAGTGCCCAGTCATGTCAGTACATTAAACAGTTCTCAACTCTGTAGGGAGGAGGGGTGATGTTTGGGAGGGTATTTAGTTAGGAGGGGAAACAATGGGACTCCCGGTCTGTACAGTGTCTCAGACTTCAGGGTCTTGGAAAGGTTAGAAGATCTTTAGGTGCAGCTCTTGACCACACAGCCCTCACAAATGTCTTGTATACATTTACATGTTCATTCATTTGTTTTGTGAGACACAGAAATAGAAGACTTATGAAAAAGCAAGAAACTAGATTCACCAGATAAAGACCGGGCCAGATGATGGATGCCCACGGTGAGAGGCCAGAGCGAGGATTTGAGAAAATGTTTGTTTCTTTTACAAGCACATTTTGGAAACCATCTGGATGTTTAGCTTCCTGTAAACTAAAGCTGTAAGGCACTGAATACTCTTCAGTCACTGACTTCGACACCCGCTAAGCATGGCCTTTGTATGTTTGCCACCATTCATGCAAAGAATGCGTTCCATTCCAAGTCTGTGTTCAAGTCACATGCCGAAAATCAAATCATATCTTACATGTCCTCGGGGTGCTTGCTGCTTGAAGGACTTCTCCTTAAACACTGTCAAACACACACACACACACACACACACACACACACACAAATATGCAAACATCATGTATGTGTTCAATGTATTTATCTTGGCTTAAAACTGGATGCAACTGTGGCTTCTTGCTTCCTATATTTACCATTTACTAAAATTCCTCTTTTCTCTCAAATGACTTAATGGCTAAAAGCCACTGCCCTAAATATCTGCTTGATTCTCAGACAGAAAGACACCGGTTCCTTGTTAGCCGCCCCACATATACAATGAGCTACTGTCAATAAGATCTCTGACATGTACAATGTCTGGCAAACGCGGTTTATTTTTAACAGTGTGAGGGAGGAAGGGAAGGACCCCTCTGGCCTCTCCCAGGATGTCTGTGTGAGATATTGTTGGTCTGTTTTGAAGGACTCTGTGAGTGGGTGAAGTAGGGAGGGGAGGCAGGCTCTTCAAGAGACTTGGAGAGGGGGAGGGGGACCTTACTAGCTTCAGCAGGGAGACGACAGGCAGATCAAAGAACCGCTCTGCTGAAGCTAACTTTTCAAGACCTTTCCGAAGTGAAGTTGTCAGTTAAACCAACAAAAAAAGAGCCTGTTGCTTTAATTACCCACCTCATCAGGCTGCATTCCCATTTTGCTTGATCAGCAGGAATCTTACCCACATACATGGAGGCACCAGCCCAATTTGCATGCAAGAGCCAGCTGCTGATTTTGCATCTGGAGCAGGTTGGCTGGGTCCAACCGAATCCGAACACTTTTCTGGTCATCTTGAACTTAACTAGGCCTTTAACTGCTACTACCTCAAGGCTCCTTCTGAAGATACTTTCTGGTGGTGGCACTTAGTTTCCTGGGGCACTGACTAGCTCCCTTCCAGGGAGATAAAAATTCTGCCTCAGCAGAGATGGAGCCCTGAACATCCTGTCCGCGTGTTCATGTGCCAGGCTCAGGCACCCCACCTTCGCCTGCATGAGTGTTCATCATCCATCACAAACAGGGACCTGTGTGCAAGGATGCTTGGGACTTTTGGATGGTGATAGTGCTGCAGTAGTATCATATAGGAAAACTATCTTCTTCAGTTCGAGTGGAATCTCTAGCCTGTCTGGAGACCTACCATTCCAGGTGAGCCTAGGCTAACCAACCCCTCTTCAGGAATGCCTCTGGAAGGAAGAGCCAGCTTAAGCCATGCTAAAGAGATAGGAGGAATAATGACTCCTTTCAGGAGGTAAAGCTCCTTTTCTTCCCAGAGTTTCCCTTCTCTTGAGCAGTTGCCTGAGGCTGAAGCAATGCAACTTTGCAAGTCTGCCGACTTCTCTAAATGACTCAGAAAAGCTTTCTCCATCACATAGCTGCCTGTCCACCATGTGTCTGACCTTCCTCCTGGTGGCTTTACTCAAACCACCTGGCCTTTACTCTTCCCTATCTCAGTCTCCCTCCCCCAGGCAGCCACCAGAATTTATAGTTTGTCTGCATTGGGGTTTTACTTTTAAATGCTAAAACAAAACAAAACACAACACAACAAAAAACCCTCTGTCTTAGAGTTTCCTTAGAACTCTCAAATTCTTTTACTGATGAGACCAAGAACCCCAAGAAGGGGCCCCCATTTCCTGGGTAACATGAGGTGACTCCAGCAGGACTCCCCAATTTTTCTGATAAGTATAGTTGTATAACTGGAGATTATTTTATCAATCCAGAAACAAGCTAATGCCAAGTTTGAGGCAACATGAGACACAATACAAATTTAATTCAGCATAAAGACTGAACTTCTCTGTGTGGCTTTAACTCTTTGCAGCATTGACTGGATATTAGGGAGCACACTGAGGCTTCTTTTGAGTATTGTCTTAGTCAGGGTTTCTATTCCTGCACAAAACATCATGACCAAGAAGCAAGTTGGGGGAGGAAAGGGTTTATTTAGCTTACACTTCCAAACTGCTGTTTATCACCAAAGGAGGTCAGGACTGGAACTCAAGCAGGTCAGGAAGCAGGAACTGATGCAAAGGCCATGGAGGGATGTTTCTTACTGGCTTGCTTCCCCTGGCTTGCTCAACTTGCTCTCTTATAGAACCCAAGACTACCAGCCCAGGGATAGCACCACCCACAATGGGCCCTCCCCACTTGATCACCAAAATGCCCCATAGCTGGATCTCATGGAGGCATGTTCCCACCTGAAGCTCCTTTCTCTTTGATAACTCCAGCCTGTGTCAAGTTGACACTCAAACCCAGCCAGTACAAGTATCTTATCCTCAAAGGCTGGATGGACTCCATCCCAGACCGAATATACTCTTGGAGAATTCTGAGAGCCCAGGAGAATTCGGAGACTATGAGAAGAGCAGCTGGAGTGGGGGCAACTTGTAAAAGGCTGTGTTTGTCTTTTCTAGTTTGTTTTGTGAAGCGTCATTTGAAATCATGGTGCCCACACCTATGGAGAGGAGGGATCTGGGGAGATTGCTCAGAGAGTAAAGGCTTGCACTGTGTCACTGTGGCTCACTTCTGGGCTGGGTATTGCCAGGTTCTTGGCCTTTTATCTGAGAAGTCAAAAATAATCGTTTATATATTTGCAGAAGAAGGAAGATAAACTTCACTGGCTGGAAAGCAATAAGATTATAGAGGGATACACTCGAGATTGGTAGCAGGAATCTGAATGAAGACAACTGAATGTCCCAGGTTACCACTTGAGTCTGAGGGAAGTAGAGGCTGGTGCTGAGGAATATTACTCAATCTTGGTTGACACCTCAGGTCACATATTTATTCTTCCTATTATGCATGCCCAATAATGCACAGACGATAATAAAACATGGTAAATACAGGAAATCTCTAGAAGTTCACTTGAAGGACCAAGTTTATTTTACATGCACTTAAAACCAGTTCAGGCTAGATGGACCCTTCTATGCTGAGAATACACTTGAATAGACACTGTCTGAGCATGATTGCTATTAATGATGTATAATCTATATTATTACTATTCTGAGTTAAGAGTATATATAGCCTGAAGCAGGTTCTAGGGGAGTCTGGGGCTTCAAGGTGCAATGGTCAGACAGGAACACTATGTGCACATAGCACATACAAGCAAAAGAACTAATTTGCCAAATGTATCATTAGAAGAGGAAGGTACATCAGCCGGGCGTGGTGGCGCACGCCTGTAATCCCAGCACTTGGGAGGCAGAGGCAGGCGGATTTCTGAGTTCAAGGCCAGCCTGGTCTACCGAGTGAATTCCAGGACAGCCAGGACCACACAGAGAAACCCTGTCTCAAAAAAAAAAAAAAAAAAAAAAAAAAAGGAAGGTACAAATACAAGTAGGGTCTGGGGAACCAAACTCTCTCCAATGCTTGCCTCATGAGCATCTGAGAACCACACAAGAAGAAAAGGCCAGTTCTGTTAGCATATGCTTGTAATCCAAGCTCTGGGGAAGTGGAAAGAGGCAGAACCCTGGGAGTTGCTGGCCAGCCAGCCTGACCTACTTGGTGAGAGTCAAGGGCAGTTCCCAAAGAATGATACAGTAGGCTGTCCTTGTCCTCTGGTTTCTATGTTCTTCCACACATGTGCATGTGAAAGGATGAGGACCGGGACGCTACTGGGTCGGCAGGGTCACTGCAGCATATGTCCCTGGCCCCATAGGAAATGCGTAACAGGAAACGCCTGTCGTGACCCTGTGCATGGCGGCCACGTAAGCAGAAATGACCTAACTAGTTTATCTGGCTTCTATAGGAAACTGATTGGTTCTCAGAGAGCACGGGCTCGGATAATTTAAACTGATTGGCTTAGAAGCTATGGAGTGGTTTGTGTTGGGCGGGTTCTGTTATAAGCCTATAAACGCTGCCCCAATTCTGCACATGTTGCTCACACTCTTACCCTGCATGGGAAGACTGTGAACCCCAGAGCCTTTGGAATTAAAATCCTCCTGCTATTGCATCAAGACTGTTTCTCGTGAGTGATTGGGGTGACACCTTCCAAGGCATGGGGCACTGGGGTGCCCCCGTTTTTCTTTCGGGTCCTACACATGCACACCTGAATACACACACACACACACACACACACACACACACATACACACACACACACACACACACACACACACACACGAGCATGTGAAGAATATAAAGAGCAATGAGAGAGGATTCAATACACAAAGAATTTAAAAATAAAATTTCTTGTTAAAGTAATCAATCGCATTTCCATCTGAATGTTCATTCATTCCACTATCAATACTTAAATCAATACTTAAGCAAATAGGTCTTACAGGAGAGCTTCGTACTTAAATCCGTGCCTACATAAGATTAAGAGTCTGATCTTTTAAAGGAGTCATATGACACACATCCCATTCAACTCTTAGCAATGGCTGCCATTAACACTTAGAAAGGGCTGGGCCAGGCAGTGGTGGCGCACGCCTTTGATCCCAGCACCTGGGAGGCAGAGGCAGGCGGATTTCTGAGTTCAAGGCCAGCCTGGTCTACAGAGTGAGTTCTAGGACAGCCAGGGCGACACAGAGAAACCCAAACAAAACAAAACAATACAACAGAAGGGCTGGGCCTTGCAGGATGCACTTTGACCAGTGCATCACCTTGATCAGTTAACCTTCCGAACGATCTGACCAGACCTGTATTTTTATGTCCATTTTCCTGGTGAGGTAACTGAAGGTTAACATAAGAGACGTGATTTGCTCTATGGGCTCTGCTTTCCTTCCTTGGAAGACCGACCTTTCTCCTAGTCTGTAAGTCACCAGGGCTTTTACCTCAGCTCTGTCCAACCATGGTGCACAGGTAAAGAACATCTAGACAGGCCAGTCAGAAACTCTATTCTGAGAACGTGCATTCTGAGTGGACATAGCAGCCCAAGACTCAAACACCATCCAAAGTAGGACTGTCTGAACTAAGTGTCCTAAAGACACAGGATCCTGAGCGGCCCTGCCAAGATCTCTGGAGCGGGCTGGGCTTTCAGCTCTTCTTTTTGTTCTTTGAACGACCCTGTTGCCCTTATGAAAATAGCCCTCCCTGGGTACAGTGTGTGTTTTCAAGAACTAGTTTGTTCTCCTTGCTGCTCAAATAGGTTCAGTAATGGCTTAGACTCAAAGGGGAAAAGGTAAGACTTTAACTCAGATTTAAAAATCCCATCTGTAGGCCATCCCGATGCAGGCCCATGTACCTGTGGAGAAAACTTGGCCAGGCGGGGGAGTCCTTGGTCCTTTCTGTCAGATGGGAATGCTGAGAGGCCTGTTCCATTGCTCCGACACAGCCAATTTAGATAAGAAGGGACAGCCCATGATTTGAAAGCTTTATTGTAGAGAAATAAAGTGAGAGAGGGGAGGTAGAGAGGTAAAAGCCTGCCATGACCGTGTGGAAAGTGGGGGTGGGGGGGAAGAATAGAGAAAGAGATAGAGAAAGAGAAGAGAAGAGAAGAGAAGAGAAGAGAGGAGAGGAGAGGAGAGGAGGGGAGGGGAGGGGAGGGGAGGGGAGGGGAGGGGAGAAGAGAAGAGAAGAGAAGAGAAGAGAAGAGAAGAGAAGAGAAGAGAAGAGAAGAGAAGAGAAGAGAAGAGAAAAAAGAAAAGAAAAGAAAAGAAAAGAAAAGAAAAAGGCAAGAGAAAAGAATGAGAGAGAGGGCAAGAGAGTGAAGAGGGACCCAGCATCCCCTTTTATAGTGGGCCAGACTACTTGGCTGTTGCCAGGTAACTGTGGGGTGGGACAAACCTGACTGTAGCCTGGTGACTGTGGGGGTGGAGTCCAACCAGAATGCTAGGGACCTGGGGCGTGGCCCTACACGACTGATGGCCACAGGGTTATGTCCAACACCCCCAGTAACCAAGTCATAAATGGTGGTTCATTTGCCTGTTTGCATTAATTTGGGGGCTTTTGTTATCCTGCAGCAATAGATTTTGCATTGGTTTTACTTTGCTGCTAAAGGCTTTGGCTAGTCTCTCACCAGTACAGCATAGCCTCTAATTGGGGCTGTTTTTCTTTGTGAAGCTAGGGAAGGAAACCAAGACCTTGACCACAGCAGCTTCCCGACTGAGTCACAACTGCCCACCTGCTTCTAGCTGATTGTTTCTGACAGCACATCGATATATTAACATTACACTCCCTCTGATATGGGGCAAGTTACATCATCAGTCTAGGTGTCTGCTACCTCCTGCACCTGTAGTGTAAGGGCAGGAAAACATCTTAGTGATCAGGCTATCTTCCAGAAAAGAAGGTCCTGCTTTTTTGAGCCTGGGTGATGAATGAGGTGGTCAAGAGAACTTAACCTTGTGGAGACAGCTAGACTTCTCAAAGTCCTAAGCATCAATGATCCAGAACGCTGCACCTCAAGACAGTTAGAGAAGTGAACCCCAAAGTGTTTAGCACTGGAACATGTGTATACTCTAGACTAAACTTTTTAAATACATACATGCCCTCAATAAAGTACTTTTGTAAGTGGTAAACACTGAGCCATCCTTACATGTTATAAAATGCATCTTTAAAAAGTAACTTGTATAGGAAGACCAGTAGTCTCAACTACCCGGGACCCCCAGGATCTCTCAGACACTGAGCCACCAACTAGGCAGCATACACCAGCTGATAGGAGGCCCCAACACATACACAGCAGAGGACTGCCGGCTCTGGACTCAGTCACAGAAGATGCACCTAACTTGGGGCCCCAGGGAACCAAAGGTCTGGTAGTGTGGGATTAGGGATGGGGACATCCTCTTGGAGACTGGGGTGGGGAGTTGGGATGGGGGAGGATGTGTGGGATGTGGAACAGTCGGACTGTGGTTAGGAGGGGGATAAAGTACTTTAAAGAATAAAAAAAAAAAGTAAGTGTAGAAGATACATGAAAAACATAAACATTTACAATGTTTCATTTTGTATCTGTATGATTCTTTTGTGCCTCTCCTGGGACAGTCACACCTATTTTTGGATGCAATTAAATTAGGGACCAGGAGAAAGAGATCCCTGAAGTGACTCCAGATAAAGTTCCGTTGGACATGGTTTTTGCTGAAGGACTTTTGAAGGTCTTCCTCTATCCTTGAAGTTGGTATATAGAGATCATTTTCATAATACCAACTGTTCATTTATATGTTTTTCCCATTGGATGGTAACTTTTTTGTTTGTTTTTTGCTTTTCGTTTTTTGTTTTTCAAGACAGGGTTTCTTTGTATAGCCCTGGCTGTCCTGGAACTCACTCTGTAGACCAGGCTGGCCTCGAACTCAGAGATCCATCTGCCTCTGCCTCCCAAGTGCTGGGATTAAAGGCGTGTGCCACCATTGCCTGGCAGGATGGTGACTTTCTTAAGTAAGAGGGACAAAGTCTTGCTGTATAGTTCATACTGACCTTGAACTCACTATGTGTTCATTGTGTCCCTTCCTTCTGTTCTTGAGCCTGAAATGTCCCAAACAGACTCAGGGTTTGAACACTGAAAGATTGCGGAGCCTTGAAGATGGAGAGCCTTAGAGTGTGGACCCTTCCTGGCAGGAGGAAAGATGCCACTAGAGGTAGGCCTTTGAAGGTTATATCTGCCCCCGGTCCTAGCTGATGTGTTTATAAAAAGATAAGGAGAGGAAGAATATGTTCTATGGATGTGTAGTCAAGTATGGGGAAGGGGATGTCTCGGTGAGCCCATGCTGAGGCATCCTGTCCCCGCCGATGGACTGGACACAGGACAGCATAGTATAGAATAGACTTTATTCAGAGCATAGGGAGGGGAGTTAAGAGGGTAGTAGAGGCAGAGAGAGGCAGAGAGAAAGAGTAAAGAGGTAGAGACCAGCCATGAGCATGTGGAGAGAGGAGGAAGGGAATGGGAAAGGGAGGGGGGAGGGGGAGGGAACAGGGAGACAGAAGGGAAGAGCCCAAGAGAACAAGAAAGGGAGGAGGGGGCAAGAAACCCCTTTTATAGTGGGTCATCTACCTGGCTGTTGCCAGGTAACTGCAGGGGTGGAGTTTAGACAGAATGCTAACACTAGAGCCCCCCTCCCCCCACACACACACCTGTTTCCTTCCTGGTATACATGACCTTCACCATGTTCCTGCCATTGCAGACAGAACCATTTCCCTATGACGATGGGCTGAGATTGGCTAAACTATGAAATCAGAAGCAGTCTTTCCTTCCTTAAGCTGTTTCTGCTATGGGTCTGGTCACAGTACTGCAGAAGTCAGTTGATACACTGTGTCTCCCGAGTGCTTGGGTTAAAGACATGCCACTACACCTGGCACTGAGCTGTGACAGTCTCAAGGTCAAGGATTATATCTCATTTATCTTTGTATGCCCCATGTATGGCTCCAATAATCAGTCAATTTAATCGTGAAGAGGTCTGCTCAGAAACTTTGGAAAATACCACCAGACCCCTCCCCTCCTGGAAGAGAAAGGTCATAAAGAACATAGGCACCCCTCCTCTCAAGAAGGGAGGGGCCAAATTACATTCCTTAGACCACAGGGAGGAGGGACTGACCACCAGCCATCTTCCCAGAGTCAACCAGACCAACTACCTCATTTCCTAGAGACCAATCAGTTTAAAAATCACATTGTCCTACCAATCACTGTATAAGTCTCACTGGATGGGCCGCGCATGGTCCTTCTCTCTCTCTCTCTCTCCATGTGCAGGGCGACCCCAACATGTCAGAACGATAAATTCCTCTTGCTTTTTGCATCGATTCCCAGCTCCAAGTTGTTCACTCAGGAGGTCCCCGGTAAACTAAGGCTTGACAGAGTCTTACAGTAGACCCCTGATTCCCACAGAACCTTCCTTCCTGGGTGGCCAGGCCTGGCTCCATTCTTCATATTGGTCAGGCTGGGTCTCCACTGGAACAGTATAGCCAAGACCTTGGGAGCAGAGCCTGAGAATCCCAAGTGTTATGATCATAAAAGAGAAAGAGGTTTGAGAATATAGTATACAGCGGTGTAGGGGAAAGGGGTACCCCAGCGGGCCCATGCCGAGGCATCCCCTCCCCCAAGGGACCAGACACACACCTATTCACACACACCTAGCATGGTCTAGAATAGTTTATTTAGGGCATGGCATGGGAGTTAAGGGGGGTACTAGAGGCAGAGAAAGGCAGAGAGAGGGAAAGAGTAGAGAAGCAGAGGCCGGCCATGACCACGTGGAGTGAGGGGGGAGGGGAGGAGAGCCCAAGAGGGGCAGAGAGAAGCTGAGAGTGAGAGGGAAGAGGGAAGAGAGGTAAAAAGCTAGGAGGGAGCAGAAGGGGTGAGCAGCCCCCTTTATAGTGGGCCAGGCCTACCTGGCTGTTGCCAGGTAACAGTGGGGCGGGGCCTAAACAGGTAATTGTGGGGTGGAGCTTAGGAATCCTAACACCAAGACTGACTGCTTTGCTCTTAGTCCAGCCTTATTGACCACCAGCAACCGATCAATACATTTTAAAAGCACAAACAAATGCAACGAATTGACTATCAAAAATTAGCCTTAGGTCTAAGTTCAAGGAAATCTATCAAATAGCCATGGCTTAGGAGCCACCGTTGACATTCAGCGCAGTCTCTGTTGGCGCCTTGGGTACGGTTTGCAGTGTAAGCTTGCTGAGTTTGCAGTGCAGGAGCCTCCAAGTCCCTCCTATAGCTCTTACAAACCTAAGCTCTGAGGCAGGAGGACCCCCGCTGTGGTGAATACACATTTCCCTTGTCTGCAGTTCTAGGGGCTTGAGGCACTTAAGCCTTGCGCGAAGACCTTTAATTGAGCTCAGGTCAGGAAATAGCACATGTGTTCTGAGTCTCTCTAATCCCCCGACTGTATATTATCAGGGCTGACAGAGGCGAGGGCTGCTGCTTGCATTTTTGTGCGATTATGCAATTTGGTCTTCCTTGAAGTCCCATGAGAAGCCTGGGAAACTTTACAATTTCAACCTTTTTCCTTTCCCGAGAAGGAAGTAGGATTCCATTCTATTCTTTGCCCAGCCCCACCCCCACTCCCACCCCCACCCCATAAGAAAGAGTCTCCTAGACGAATAATTCGGAGAACTCACACACAGAGCGAAGGTATCTGGGAGGGGAAAGTCGTTAGGATTCCCAGGGCTCCGAGATGTACTACTTCATGGACTAAGCGAGCCACTCACACGTTTTCGAACGATGGAATAAAGGAATAGGAGACCACATCCGCCTCTCGGGTGGCTGACAGAAAGAGACCCAGCAGGAAGGAGGGACAGAAATGGAGAGATTACAGGTCTGAAAAATGTATTGTGATTCCCAAATGAATAGGATATTTCATCTGTGATGGGGATACTCTGGAAGGACTGAGAGTTAGTTCGAAGTCCAGAATTCTCTCGCAGGGAGGCAGAGACCTCAGACTGGCCGAACTCAAGGACGCATTCAAGGCCTCTCTCCCAGCGCCTCGGCAGACAGCCGCGAGCACTTTCAGATGCAAATATAAAGTTGGTCCCTCCGAGCTAATCTGGTTGTTAATTCTCTTCTCTCCTGAGTCCCGGAGAGACTTGGCTGCGTCGCCAAAACTGCCCTGCAACAGGGTGGTGTCAGATCTCCGCGGTGGCGGCTTCACTTTGGAAGAAAAAAAGCAAAAAAGGAAAAACTCTTGATACCATTTCCCCCTCCGAAGAGGCCGGTCAGTTATGGACTTGCTTCGACCTCCACGCTATTCAAGGGGAAACCATCCAAACGGAACTGTGCCCTGCACCCCTACCCCTCACCCCGCACCCCAGCCTGAAGTTCCCTAAGGAACTTACTGTGCAAAAGAAAAACAACAACAACAACAAAACAAAAACAACAACAAAAAAAAACAAAAAAGAAAGAAAAAACCAAGGGGGCGTGTCTCCAGGGTTGGATCCTCCTCTTGTAAATCCATGGACCCACCCCCAAATGCTATCGCATTTGTGCTAACTGGCATTTTACTCCCTTTGGCCCAGAAACCGCTTGTGCTTTGTCCCGTGAGCTCAGAAAAGAAGACGTGGGCCCTGGCTGTGCTTTCAAGTCCGCTGTGTTTGCTTGCTTAGCTTCTGGCGGCGGTGGACAGATTTGCCACAGGAGATTGAGAGGTCTTCGGGGCTGTCAGCGAAATAGCATCTCTCCTTTGTGAGGGGGTGACAGGCCTACAAAGGGGCAGCCTGCTTTATCTGCTCTTGCCGACTGCCAACTTTTTTAAAGACCACTTAAACATTTTCCCACAGAATGTATGCTAATTGAAAAAAAAAAAAAACGTATATGACAGACAGGCCAAATAAGGGAGAGGGTCTCCCTAAATTCCATCACTCAGAGGTAATCACGATGCATACTTGTGGAGTCTCTTGTGTTTATCTTTCTTCCATATATAAATTTTATTTCTGAGTTTCAAAAGGAATTTTGTGTATATGAGCGCATGCTCGTGTTCCTCTTGCTCAGAACTCTGTGATCCTGCTCTTGGCTTTCCCTGGACTTTGGTACTTACACTGTACACCTCATTCTTGACTTGCCAAGCACTACTCTCTGACTGGGTGCTAGGCCTGCAGAATAAAGCCTCACTCCTCCTGACCACCCATCCTTCCAGAAGTCAAGACTGGAAGTAACCAGAGTTCCCAGGTCTGAAGATCAGGCTCCGGCCTCCCCAACAAGCTAGGAAGAACTGATAAAAACAGCCAAGAAAGAAGACTCATTCAGGGTGACCCCTCGCCAGAGGAACAAGTGTCCAGTGACTCCCAGCCTCAGGTCAGCCTCCAGAGAACTGGGGTGAGCTTCAGGCCGGGACCAAGGAAGAGTGGGAACAAGGGGCAACAGGAACGTATAGGTGAGGTCTTAGTATGACCTGGCTCGTCACTGTCCCAATTCTGACTCTACAAGAGGATCAGAAGAAATCCTTATGGCTGTGACCTGTCATCGCTAAAGCCCAACCTGATTCCTGCAAGAGGATCACCTCTGTTCCAGGTCACAGCCTGAGCCCTGTGGATAACTGCCCTTCTCTGACATTGTTCTGTCTTGCCAGGTTCTGCTGTTCCAGGACCCCAAGGCGACTCAGGAGGAAAGGTTTTGACAATGTCTTGCCTAGGTGCTTCAGCCACAATGAAGGAGACAGACACAATGGAGACAGAGATGTTACCTCTGTGTGATGGTTTGTATATGAGTGGCCCAGGAAGTGACCTATTAGGAGGTGTGGCCTTGTTGGAGTAGGTGTGTCACTGTGGGTGTGGGCTTAAGACCCTCCCCCCTGGCTGCCTGGAAGTCAGTCTTCTACTAGCAGCCTTCAGATGAAGATGTAGAACTCTCAGCTCCTCCTGTACCATGCCTGTCTGAATGCTGCCATGTTTCTGCCTTGATGACAATGGACTGAACCTCTGAGCCTGTAAGCCAGCCCCAATTAAATGTTGTCCTTTATAAAACTTGCATTGGTCATGGTGTCTGTTCACAGCAGTGAAACCCTAACTAAAACACTGTGTGTGTGTGTGTGTGTGTGTGTGTGTGTGTGTGTGTGTGTGGTGGGGCAAAGTGAGGGGTCTGTGTTTCTCAGAGGAAACAGCCTCTACAACCCTGCTTCCTGTAGACAGCTAGCTGTCTTTCTTCTTTACCTGCCTGTCAACACAGGCCTACTTTCAAGTCTGTTAAAACTTTGACTTTGTTTTCATTTCAGCAGAAATCGACAGTAATTTTTTTTAGTACTTGTAAAGATTGTTTCCCCCTCAGTCTTTCTGAGCTTCTCAGCTTTAAGAGTCTTCCTAATTGTTCACTGGAGGGTTCTTGCTGTTACTGCAGTTAGGATTTTGCTAGACAATCCCGGCCTCTCTGTCATCTTCCGTCAGGATCTAGCAATGGTCTTTTTCAGTAGGGAACCTCTTAGCTCCTGGTGCAGTAAGTGATTTACAGTTGAAACTGGACATTTCAGGTGTTGAGTTCTAAGCCTGCTCTCATTATCCCCTGGCTTCTTCTAACCCCACTTCAAGGGGTTCTCTGGGAAATCACTTTGTTACTTCCAAATGGAGGTAGACTACAGGATCTAATTTGGCCAGACTGGTGGTACTCCTAGCTATTGGTAGACACTTGAGTCCCAGGTCTCCCAGGGTTCCCTTAGAAGCCCCTGTCATCCCCAGGCAGAAAGGCCCGGAATGTCTCCCAGCTGCTTCCTATGTGGTCTCCATTGGGTACAAACAAGATCCTAATCTCCACTAAGCGTCTTCTGAGGCCACACTGGGGCCAGATGGTACCTAAACACTACCCAGAAAGAAGTTACAAGAACTACTCTCCCTTGTGGGTAAGAGGCACAGCACCTCAGTGCGCCATGCCTAGTGAGAATGTAGCCTTCTGCTGGGTGGAGGTGGGAAGAACCCCAGGTTTTCTGTAGTCTTGCTGGAGTGAGCATTTCCTGAGAGTTTTTCTCTTAATAACTGAGCTTCCTGGTCCTTGAGAAAGATGCTAAGTCTCTGTTGGGACCTTTATTTATTCAGTTTAGTTTGCCCTGGTGGGGCCAGCTCCAAGTCTGAGATATACAAAGCATGATGTGTCATTTTTCCAGTCCCATCTTCATCCAGCCAGCCTTCCCTCCACCTTTCGATCCCACGTTTATGCTGCCCATATAATCCAGGGCTCTGAATTCAATATGGTGGAAAAACACTAGATAGCATACTTAGCTCATCTTTCTTGTCTCTCTTTTCAAGCTCAAAGATAGTTCTAAAATAGACACTTATTTAAAATACAAATTCACATGCATGTGTATGAGTTTATATCTTTTTTAAATAATATCAAATATATTCATTTATTTATTTTGATTCTTACCACAGGACCACCAAAGCCTATACTACTCTACTATAGTGGTTTGTTTTTGTTTTTGTTTTTGTTTTTTTACTCAATATATAAATAAATCCAAACAGTTTGTATTTAGAAAAATTCTCATTGACTCATTGGTGGTGTGTCACAGTTTCCTCCAGATTGTGATCTTCCCTCAATGAGGGAAAGAAGTGGTTCATAATACATAATACTTAGGAGAGGTGGTACATAGCACATAGGAACTTAGGTTCATGACCATTTAGGTAGTTCATAATATATAATACAAGTTACAAGTCTTAGGAAGTACCAGAAACTTATAAGGCATGAAAGCAGTGAGCAACCGCCATGAGGAAGCCAGGAGGCCAAGCTACTGGGAGGAGATTTCTCTGACTTGTGGAACTGCCTACAACCTATGCTGAGAGCTCTATGATGCAGCTTCATGAGGTGTCGCCTAGGCTGGAGTGAGCTTGTCAGTGATGTAGCTTGTCCCTGCTCATGTAAGTAACTCCAGGAGGCAAACTGGTTGACCAAGTTGCTTTGGCTACTTTGGCCAAATCTTTCCTGTGATGTGTCATCAGTTCCTGTACAGGCTGAGTATATGTATGTGTGTTGTGTCTCCACATGATGAGCCTACACAGACAACAGGAAAGAGTTGGGACCAGCTAAATGCAGACCTTCACTCTGTTTCAACATCTACTTAGACTCGTCACTTCCAGTCTTTTCTTGGTTATGAATTATTAGTATTCTTATCATGTTTTTTGGGATAAAAGTCAGGGCAGGTTCCTCCTGACGTCAGTATTTCTTTTTTAAAATTTTTTTTATTTTTATATATTTTTTATTTTTTTATTTTCTATATTCTTTGTTTACATTCCAAAGGCTTTCCCTTTTCCAGTTCCCCCCCACCATATTTCCCATAAGTCCTCTTCCACCTCCCCCATTCCCCAATCACCCTCCCCTCCCCACCATTTCTCTGTTCTGGTACTCTCCTACAAAACCGGATTTGGTCTTTTCCAGACCAGGGTCCTCTCCATCCCTTTTCTTGGGAATCTTTTGCTTAGCTAATTGTGTCTTGAGTATTCAGAGCTTCTGGGCTCCTTAATATCCACTTATCAGTGATTGCAATTCATGTGTATTCTTTTGTGATTGGGTTGACTCACTTAGGATGATATTTTCCAGATCCAACCATTTGCCTACAAATTGCATGAATTCATTATTTTTAATTGCTGAGTAGTATTCCATTGTATACATATACCACATTTTCTGTATCCATTCCTCTGTTGAGGGACATCTGGGTTCTTTCCAGCTTCTGGCTATTATAAATAAGGCTGCTATGAACATAGTGGAGCATGTGTCTTTATTGCATGCGGGGGAATCCTCTGGCTATATGCCCAGGAGTGGTATGACAGGGTCCTCTGGAAGTGTCATGTCCAATTTTCTGAGGAACCGCCATACTGATTTCCAGAGCGGTTGTACCATCTTGCAATCCCATCAACAATGGAAGAGTGATCCCCTTTCTCCACATCCTCGCCAGCACCTGTTGTCTCTTGAGTTTTTAATCTTAGCCATTCTGACTGGTGTGAGATGGAATCTTAGGGTTGTTTTGATTTGCATTTCCCTGATGACTAATGATGTTGAACATCTCTTAAGGTGCTTCTCAGCCATCCGAATTTCTTCTGGTGAAAATTCCTTGTTTAGCTCTGTACCCAATTTTTAATAGGGTTATTTGGTTCTTTGGGGTCTAACCTCTTGAGTTCTTTGTATATATTGGATATTAGCCCTTTGTCAGATGTGGGGTTGGTGAAGATCTTTTCCCAATTTGTTGGTTGCCGATTTATCCTTTTGACAGTGTCTTTTGCCTTACAGAAACTTTGTAATTTTAAGAGGTCCCATTTGTCAATTCTTGATCTTAGAGCATAAGCTATTGGTGTTCTGTTCAGGAACTTTCCCCCTGGGCCCATGTCCTCCAGGGTCTTCCCCAGTTTCTTTTCTATTAGTTTCAGTGTGTCTGGTTTTATGTGGAGGCCCTTGATCCACTTGGAGTTGATCTTAGTGCAAGGAGTTAAGAGTGGGTCAATTCGCATTCTTCTGCATGTTGACCTCCAATTGAACCAGCACCATTTGTTGAAAAGGCTATCTTTTTTTCCATTGGATGGTTGTAGCTCCTTTATCAAAGATCAAGTAACCATAACTCTGTGGGTTCATTTCTGGATCTTCAATTCTATTCCATTGATCTACTTGCCTGTCGCTGTACCAATACCATGCAGTTTTTAACACAATTGCTCTGTAGTACTGCTTGAGGACGGGGATATTGATTCCCCCCAGAAGTCCTTTTATTGTTGAGAATAGTTTTAGCTATCCTGGATTTTTTGTTACTCCATATGAATTTGAGAATTGCTCGTTCTAGATCTATGAAGAATTGATTTGGGATTTTGATGGGGATTGCATTGAATCTGTAGATTGCTTTTGGCAAGATGGCCATTTTTACTATATTGATCCTGCCAATCCAAGAGCATGAAATATTTTTCAATTTCCTGAGGTCTTCTTCGATTTCTTTCTTCAAGGACTTCAAGTTCCTGTCATACAGATCTTTCACGTGTTTGGTTAGAGTCATGCCAAGATACTTTATATTGTTTGTGGCTATTGTGAAGGGTGTTATTTCCCTAACTTCTTTCTTAGCCTGCTTGTCCTTTGAGTACAGGAAGGCTACTGATTTTGTTGAGTTGATTTTATAACCAGCCACTTTGCTGAAGTTGTTTACCAGCTGTAGGAGTTCTCTGGTGGAGTTTTTTTTTTTTTTTTTTTTTTTTTTGGTCACTTACATATACTATCATATCATCTGCAAATAATGTTAGTTTGACTTCTTCCTTTCCAAATTGTATCTCTTTGACTTCCTTATATTGTCTAATTGCTCTCGCTAGAATTTCAAGTACTATGTTGAAAAGATATGGAGAGAGAGGGCAGCCTTGTCTAGTCCCTGATTTTAGTGGGATTGCTTCAAGTTTCTCTCCATTTATTTTGATGTTGGCTACTAGTTTGCTGTATATTGCTTTTACTATGTTTAGGTATGGGCCTTGAATTTCTGTTCTTTCCAGGACTTTTAACATGAAAGGATGCTGAATTTTGTCAAATGCTTTTTCAGCATCTAATGAGATGATCATGTGGTTTTTTTTCTTTTAGTTTGTTTATGTAGTGGATTACATTGATGGATTTCCATATATTGAACCATCCCTGCATCCCTGGGATGAAGTCTACTTGATCATGGTGAATGATCGTTTTAATGTGCTCTTAGATTTGGTTGGCAAGAATTTTATTTAGTATTTTTGCATCAATATTCATAAGAGAAATTGGCCTGTAGTTCTCTTTCTTTGTTGTATCTTTGTGAGGTTTTGGTATCAGTGTAATTGTGGCTTCATAGAATGAGTTGGGCAGTATCCCTTCTGTTTCTATTTTGTGGAATAGTTTGACGAGTATTGGTATTAGGTCTTCTTTGAAGGCCTGATAGAATTCTGCACTAAAACCATCTGGTCCCATACTTTTTTTGGTTGGGAGGCTTTCTATAACGCCTTTTATTTCCCTAGGGGTTATGGGAGTGTTTAGCTGATCTAATTGATCCTGATTTAATTTTGGTATTTGGTATCTGTCTAGGAAATTGTCCATTTCCTCCAGATTCTCCAGTTGTGTTGAGTATAGACTTTTGTAGTAGGATCTGATGATCTTTTAAATTTCCTCAGTCTCTGTTGTTATATCCCCCTTTTCATTTCTAATTTTATTAATTTGAGTACAGTCTCTGTGCCCTTTGGTTAGTCTGGCTAAGGGTTTATCTATCTTGTTGATTTTCTCAAAGAACCAGCTCCTGGTTTTGTTGATTCTTTGTATGATTCTCTTTGTTTCTATTTGATTGATTTCAGCCCTGAGTTTGATGATTTCCTGTCTTCTACTCCTCCTGGGTGAATTAGCTTCTTTTTGTTCCAGGGCTTTCAGGTGTGCCGTTAATCTGCTAGTGTATGCTCTCTCCTGTTTCTTTTTGGAGGCACTCAAGGCTATGAGTTTTCCTCTTAGCACTGCTTTCATTGTGTCCCAAAGGTTTGGGTAGGTTGTACCTTAATTTTCATTGATTTCTAAAAAGTCTTTGATTTCTTTCTTTATTTCTTCCTTGACCAAGGTGTCATTGAGTAGAGTATTGTTCAGTTTCCATGTGTATGTGGGCTTTCTGTTGTTTTTCTTGCTGTTGAAGACCACTTTTACACCATAGTGATCTGATATGAGGCAAGGGATTATTAGTTCAATCTTCTTGTATTTGTTGACATCTGTCTTGTGACCAATTATATGATCAATTTTGGAGAAGGTATCATGCGGCGCTGAGAAAAAGGTATATTCTTTTGCTTTAGGATGAAATGTTCTATATATATCTGTTAAATCCAATTGGTCCAAAGCTTCAATTAGTTTCACTGTGTCCCTGTTTAATTTCTGGTTTCCTAATCGGTCCATTGAGGATAGTGGAGTGTTGAAGTCACCCACAATTATTGTGTTAGGTGCAATGTGTGCTTTAAGCTTTAGTAAAGTTTCTTTCATGGATGAGGGTGCCCTTGCTTTTGGAGCATAGATGTTCAGTATTGAGAGTTCTTCTTGGTGGATTTTCCCTTTGGCCAGCAAGTAGTGACCTTCAGTGTCTCTTTTGATGACTTTAGGTTGAAAGTCAATTTTATCCGATATTAGAGTGGTTACTCTGGCTTGTTTCCTGAGACCATTTGCTTGTATAATTGTCTCCCAGCCTTTTACTCTAAGGTAGTGTTTGTCTTTGACACTGAGATGTGTTTCCTGTGTGCAGCAAATTGTAGGGTCCTGTTTCCATATCCAGTTTGTTAGTCTATGTCTTTTTATTGGGGAATTGAGTCCATTGATGTTAAGAGATATTAAGGAATAGTAACTATTACTTCCTGACATTTTTGAAATTATTTTTTATATTTGAGTGGCTATCTTCTTTTGTGTTTGATGAGAGGAGGTTTCTATCTTGCTTCTTCTGGGGTGTAGTTTCCTCCTTGTGCTGGTGTTTTCCCCCTATTATCCTTTGTAGGGCTGGGTTTGTGGAAAGATATTGTGCAAATTTGGTTTTGTCATGGAATACCTTGGTTTCCCCATCTATGGTGATTGAGAGTTTTGCTGGGTATTGTAGTTTTTGCTGAAATTTGTGTTCTCTTAGAGTCTGCATAGGATATCTGCCCAGGATCTTCTAGCTTTCATGGTCTCTGGTGAGAAGTCTGGTGTAATTCTGATAGGTCTTCCTTTATATGTTACTTGGCCTTTTTCTCTTACTGCCTTTAATATTCTTTCTTTGTTTAGTACATTTGGGGTTTTTATTATTATGTGACGGGAGGTATTTCTGTTCTGGTCCAGTCTGTTTGGAGTTCTATAGGCTTCTTGTATATTCATGGGCATCTCTCTGTTTAGGTTGGGGAAGTTTTCTTTCATAATTTTGTAGAAGATATTTGCTGGCCCTTTAAGTTGTAAATCTTTCCTCTCATCTATACCTATAATCCTTAGGTTTGGTCTTCTCATTGTGTCCTGGATTTCCTGGATGTTTTGGGTTACAAGCTTTTTGCATTTTGCATTATCTTTGATTGTTGAGTCCATGGTTCCTATGGTATCTTCAGCATCTGAGATTCTTTCTTTTATCTCTTGTATTCTATTGTTGATACTTGCATCTATGGCCCCTGATTTCTTCCCAAGGTTTTCTATCTCCAAAGTTGTCTCCCTTTGGGATTTCTTAGTTTTTTCTACTTCTGTTTTTAGATCCTGGATGGTTTTGCTCAGATCTTTCACTTGCTTGTTTGTGATTTCATGTAATTCTTTTTTTTCTTTTTTTTTTAATTTTTATTTTCTATATTCTATGTTTACATTCCAAAGGTTTTTCCCCTTTCCCAGTTCCCCCCCACCATACGTCCCATAATTCCTCTCCCCCCCCAACTATTCCCCAATCATTCCCCCTCCCCCCACGGTTTCTCTGTTCTGGGTCTACAAAACTGGATCCAATCTTTACAGGCCCAGGGTCCTCTCATTTCTTCTTCTTGGGAATCATTTGACTTGCTAATTGTGCCTTGAGTATTTAGGGCTTCTGGGCTCATTAATATCCACTTATCAGTGATTGCATTTCATGTGTATTCTTTTGTGATTGGGTTAACTAACTCAGGATGATATTTTCCAGGTCTAACCATTTACCTACAAATTGCATGAATTCATTATTTTTAATTGCTGAGTAGTATTCCATTGTATAAATATACCACATTTTCTGTATCCATTCCTCCTTTGAGGGATATTTGGGCTCCTTCCAATTTCTGGCTATTATAAACAAGGCTGCTATAAACATAGTGGAGCGTGTGTCTTTATTGTATGCAGGGGAATCCTCTGGGTATATGCCCTCATGTAATTCTTTAAGAGATTTTTGTGTTTCCTCTTTCATGACTACTACTTGTTGACCCACATTCTCCTGTATTTCTTTAAGTGATTTTTGTATTTCCCCGTTATTGGCTTCTGCTTTTTGATCCATATTCTCCTGAATTTCTTTAAGTGATTTTTGTGTTTGCCTTGTAAGGGCTTCGAACTTTTGATCAATTTTCTCCTGTATTTCTTTAAGAGATTTATCCATGTGTTTTGCTATCAGCATCCTCACCAATGATTTTATATCTGTATCTTGATTTTCTGGTGTGTTGGGCTGTCCGGGGCTTTCTGCTGTCGGGGAACTGGGTTCAGATACTGCCATATTGCCTTGATTTCTGCTAGTAACGTTCCTATGTTTGCCTTTTGCCATTTGTTTATTTCTGGACTTAGTTGGTCTTGTTATTACTGGTTGGTTTATAAAGCTCCGGAGAGCCTGGCATTTGGTGCTGCTGTCTCAGAGGGCGTCTGTGCTCCTGAGGCAGAAACTGGAAGGTTTCCACTGCTGGGCTCCAAATTACCTCCTCTGCTCTGCTGGGCTGGATTCAAGTCTCCTCCCTGCTTGCCTCTGGATACTTAACTGACCTGCAGTGGTCTCCTCCTGGTTTGCCTTGTTAGTCTACCAGCTCCAAGATGGTGGCCGGTCTCAGGGCTCTGTCTAACAGCAGGATTCCCTGCAGGCCCTGGGGCTTCCTGGCTGGGATGCTGAAGCCTAGGCAGTGGCTCTCCCAGTTGGCAGGGCTCTGTCTGGTTGAGCTGTTCTCCCCAGGATAGTGTCGGACCACGGAGCTCTGTCTCACCGTGAGCTCTCTCGTAAATATGTCAGTATTTATAAGCAAAGTGAAAAAGCAACTCTAAGTTCTCATACGGAATGTATTTGAATTATCTGTAGTGTGTGTGTGCATGTATGTGTGGAAATCCATGCATGCATATCTATGTATCTGTCCTTAGTGCATAAAATCATGGCAAATCTCTTTTATTTTAGAGAAAAGTAGAATTTATATCCTTATGGGAGCAAGATGGAGAAAAGTGCAACTATGCCTCTCATCAGTTCCTGTTTGATAACTGTCCTAGTTTCATCCTGTTGCTGTGATAAAACACTCAGGGTAAAAGCAACTGAGGGGAGAAAAAGATTTCTGTCAGCTTTCAGTCTTGGCCCATCACTGACAGAAATCAGGGAAGGAGCTCAAGCAGGAACCGTGGAGGTTAGCCTCTCTCTCTCTCTCTCTCTCTCTCTCTCTCTCTCTCTCTCTCTCTGTGTGTGTGTGTGTGTGTGTGTGTGTGTGTTAGTTTATACATACCACATGGGTAAACATGCCTGCTGAAGCCAGAGGTCACTGGATCCCTGATACTGGAGTTACAAGCAGTTGTGAGGCACCTGAGACTGGGTTCTCTGCAAGAGCAGCAAGTGCTCTTAACTGCAGAGACATCTCTCCAGTGCCTCTGCTCCCCCCACCCCCAGCTATTTCTTATTCAGCACAGGACTACCTGTCCAAGGAATTGTGCTACACACAGAATTCTGGATCCTCTACAGCCATTAAGACAATCTCACAGTTACACCTACAGGCTGAGCCAATCTAGGCAATCTCTTCTCAGGTGACACTGGACTGTGTCAAGTTGACAGTTAATGCTAACTAGGGCGATCGTGGAGAAGTGACCTGCAAACGCAGATTGAATAGTTGTAGAGGGCTGCGAAGTGCCGTGCTTTGAAGATGGCGCCGGTTTCCGCCTTCCTCCCCCCAGGGGGAGAGTGCCCTTTGAGACAAATAATTCCATATTTGGCTTTGTGCGGTCAGATGCTGTCCTTCCGCTTTGAGGTAGTCTATCTGCCTTGCACATGTGTTATCCAGGGATTGACCAGCCTGTGGGATAATAAAGAGAGCAGGGGTCGAGGTGGAGAGAGAGAGAGAGAGAGAGAGAGAGAGAGAGAGAGAGAGAGAGAGAGAGAGAGACGCCATTATACAAGGTTCCTGATTAAACTGCTTGAAGAAGATCGCTGGTGTTGTGTCCTTCCTTGCAGGTCGAGGTTGGGCGCAACAAATAGTAAAATAAATACCCCACTTATAGTAATGAGCCTGGATTTACTAACAGAGTTCTAGTTAAATGTATCTGGGTTAACCATTCACTGGAATAAACTATCTGAGCTCTTAAGTTCCATGTCCCAGACCCGGTTTTTATGTTACCCAGTACTGGGGGGAAATGGGTGTGGTGTGGTGGGGTGGGGTGTGGTGGAGTGTCTTTGCCACCCCAGGGATGACCATGACCTCAGAGAAGAAGCAAACAAAAAGAAGAAGCTACCAAGATTGAATGTAGGTGTTGTGAGCTAACAGCATCTCCTCAGAGAGCAGTGGGAGACTTCTGTCCTCCCTTAACAAGGCTCTGCCCTGGACGTGAATGAGAACTACATTTCCCAGGAGTGGGCACATGGCCATCTCTGCCCTAGCCACAGAAGCTTTGTAGCCATCCACATAAGGAGCTCTTGGGAGCTCAGGGCCTTAGACTTCCCACAGCTGGATCCTCTCTTGGGCCTCATCAGTTTTAGGTCTAACTTCACACAGGCCCTACAGAATGAGGAAGATCTAGTGTCTTAGTCAGGGTTTCTATTCCTGCACAAACATCATGACCAAGAAACAAGTTGGGGAGGAAAGGGTTTATTGAGCTTACACTTTCACACAGTTGTTCATCACTAAAGGAAATCAGGACTGAAACTCAAGCAGGTCAGGAAGCAGGAGCTGATGCAGAGGCCATGGAGGGATGTTACTTACTGGCTTGCTTCCCCTGGCTTGCTCAGCTTGCTTTCTAGAACCCAAGACTACCAGCCCAAGGATGGCACTACGTACAATGGGCCCTCCCACCTTGATCACCAAGTGAGGAAATGCCCCACAGCTAGATCTCATGGAGGCACTACTCCAACTGAAGCTCCTTTCTCTGTGAAAACTCCAGCCTGTGTCAAGTTGACACACATAACCAGGAAGTACATCTAGTGTATGGAAGCCACCATCAATGTTACTCTCAGTGTGAATTCTTTAATTCACACCTACTCACTCACACACCCACTAGCCTGTAGAGGCACAGGAAATTCACTTGCATTCACAAATTAGCCCAGAACTTCTGTCTCCCCCTGCACCCCCATCCACAAGATCAGCTTGTCTGTTACTGTTTAAGGCCAATGCAGTTTGATCTTACATGTGGCTCTTGGATTTCAAATGCAGCCTGCTCTGGCTGGGTTTGCCTTCCATAGTTTCTGTCACCTTGCCTCCCCTTAACCCTTAGGACTGCTCCAGAAATGATCTTTCCTCCACAGCTTTGCCCCACAGTTGCTGACACTGGGATCCAGGCACCTGACCCACAACCCGACCACATGTGAACTTAAGCAAATGGCTTGCTTACACTGACTCTTAGCTTTATTTGGTATATCATTCCTCTTCAGAAGCACTGTGCTGTGGGAGTGTGTGTGTGTGTGTGTGTGTGTGTGTGTATGTGTGTGTGTGGTGTGTATGTATGTGTGTGTATGGTGTTTGTGAGTGTGTATGTGTGTACGCATGTGATGTGTCTGTATGAATGTGTGTGTGAGAGTATGTGGTGTGTGTATCCATAATTGAAAAAGTATCAAAGCATTATTTAGACATTCTTTTTAGAGGGACATCGATAAAGTATACAAAGAAAAACCAACCTTGAGACAAAGAAGATAATTACAATTATCAAATACCAGTGTGCCAAATATTATTACGATATCGCAGTTGTTCTTGGTGTTTATTTTTCACATGCACAAGCGCACACACACACACACACACACACACACACACACTCCAATGTAGCTGGTATTATCTTGACTCCTCAATATCATGGAGTTTAGAATGAGGCAGAAAAGGCATTCCATCCTCACTTAGTTTGACCTGAAAACACATTGTCTTAGCACTCTGTGTCCCTGCCCCTCCCATGTAATAGAAGAAGGTGTGAGGCCCAGTTGCAGGGCATGGAGGAAGGGTCTAAGAAGTCTCAGTACCTCAGCCTATTCTAAAGTCCCATGGTTTCATAACAAGCTGGAAATGGGACCAAACTGGAACGTGTGGCCTTGCAGGTGAACTCTGCTCCAGCTCCTTGATCCATCCAGGTTTCTTTTCTCTTCACTTTGAATCTCTCTTCCTTCTCTACCTGACACAGCTCAGGGCATTTGCTTTTGATTTGTTTTGTCTTGGTGTTTCCCAGACACTGTTTCTCTGTGTATCTTTGGCTGTCCTTGAACTAATTCTGTGACCAAGGTGGCCTCTAACTCATCCACCTGCCTTTCCCTCTGCCTCCAGAGTGCTGGGATTAAAGGCAGTCACTGCCCACTCACTGCTTAGCAAGCTCAGAGCCTTTATGAAGAGTTGTGTTTCAGATGGAAGGCTCTACAAGTTACAGGCCGGTCACAGAGACAATGGCTCAAAATAGCCTCCAAAATGGCTTCTGATGGTGATGCTGACTGTCGCTTGGGGACTCTTCTGAGTCCCCATCCTTGCTGTGCACTCTCCCCCTGTCCTTTCGGACAGACCTGTGGCACCCATAGGAAGTTTCTAAATGTTCTGCATCACTGATGCCGTGCCTTCTGAAGTCTTGCCCTGGCTATAAAATTTGATACTTGAATCCTTTACAACACAGTGCTCAGTGTGACATGAGGCTGCAAAGTGTCTCTGGGACCTGCCTTGCCTACCTGGGTTTGAATCTCACTCAGCTCGGCTCCTCACTGTGTGACTCGAAGGCAATGTATTTGTCAATCAGGTAATCGGGCGATAGGGAAACAAATAAATTGTGCAAGACTTTAACAAACTACTGGATGGTTTTAAGTCCCTAGAGAGAGCTGTCTTTCTGTGTCTCTTCTTATAAAGAAACTACTGGTCATGGCTGGGTCTTTTCAGTCATGTTCATATCTAGTTGGAATGTCCTAATAGGAAAACCTTGTCATGCCTGTACAGTCATACAGTTCTTTAATATATGAAACCATATTCTCTGTAAATAAGGATACATTGGCTTTTCCCTTCCCTGTTTGAAGCTTCTTTATTTTCTTCTTCTGTCTAATTCTCTAGCTAAGACTTCAAGTGCTATGTTGACCAGGAGGGAAGAGTAGAGGTATCCTTGTCTTGTTCCTGATTTTAATGTTTTGAGTTTTTCTTCATTCAGCATCATGTTGAGCTCTTCCATAGATGGATGATATATCTGAATCTTTAAATATGTGTGTTTAAATTGGAGTGCCTATGGGAGGGCCATGGGGTGGGAAACCATCAGGGAAGGGTGGTTCCCCATAGAATGTGGCAGTATGGAAGCCGAAAGGGAATAACGGGACAGGAAGGGTTAAATGGAGCGGCAGGGTAGAAGGGTGAGCACAGGGAGGATAATTAACATGAGCCACCCCTGAAAATGCACGTGGAAACCTAGAAGCTTCTTCAGATATCTGCACATACATATATAGAAGGTGTTTAAATGGAGTTTCCCCATAATCAGGGGACGACTCCCCAGAAACCATCAACACACATGGGTGCCAGACAGGGGTTATCTATTTCTGAGTTGTCGCCTGATCAAGGGATAGCCTGGACTTCAGGCAAACGGAATTTTTACTGTTGATTCACCCCAACCCTCCCATTTTCTGTCCTGTGAGAAAACGAAGGTCCTCTAGCTAAGTCACAGGGGAATGGAGCCCAGAGGGAGGCTCCCAAGCCAGATCCGCCACTCTCTGCCTTCTTTTCCTCCACAGACTTGATTCCAGTGCTTTGGAGGTGTCATGGGCTGTGCTTACTGGAGCTCTGACTGAAGAGGAGCATGTGCCTGAAAAGGAGAGGGGGTTGGGGAAGCAAGGCGTCTGTTTTGTAAAATGAAGTCCTCGTCTAATGCTTAGATTCATTGAAAAGTACAGAGGCCTGCACTTATACACCTGCCACGGTATCTCTGTGACAGTCGGGAACCCAAGAGTCTACACTTTTGTCAGCTAAAGTTGGCGTTTTATTTTTTTCTCAAATGTCACTATCCTATTGTAAGACGCCACCTAGAAGACCGTGTCACACCGAGGTTGTGGGACACAAGTCTTCAGGCTGTTTTTCATCTCAAAGGTTTTGAGAGGTTCAGTCAAGTGTCCCTTGGCCAGAATATGTGTGGTGTTGATCTTGTGGTTGACTTATGTCATGTACATATGCTGCTGTTCTCTGATGTCATAGGAGTACAATCATCAGTAAGTCCCCTGAACATTGTCATCATGGACGTTGTCACCATGGATATTAGGCCTCTTTAACAACCAAGTGCTCACCAGATTATTTTCCTGAAAATAATGTTTCTCTTTTCCTTTTCTATACTATATTCTTTGGACAAAAGTCATTAGTTGTACCTCCTCGAGAATGGAATATATCTTTGAATTGGGTTGTTAATCCCTGATACACACTTTTTTGTTTGTTTGTTTGTTTGTTTTGTTTTTTCGAGACAGGGTTTCTCTGTGTAGCCCTGGCTGTCCTGGAACTCACTTTGTAGACCAGGCTGGCCTCAAACTCAGAAATCCACCTGCCTCTGCCTCCCAAGTGCTGGGATCAAAGGCGTGTGCTACCACTGCCCGGCCCCTATACACACTTTGTTTGTTCAATAACTTATTTATATTAATATGGATTAATAAAGGTACCAACAATACCAACTTAATATCTGACACACAAAGATTGATGAATGATGTGTATGTGGATGCTCTATTACAGTTGACAATAGAAGATAATGAGCATTTGTGCCCACAAAAACTGGCATGAAAATGTTCATAGCAGAATTATTCATAATAGCTCAAGTGGGAACAACAAAATGTGAAAAAACATCAACTAACAAATACATATACATATCCTATACAAATTTATATAACAAATATATATACACATGCACACAAATTGTGGTATGTCTTTTCAATGAAATATTATTTAACCATGAAAGGCATAAGTATATATATATATATATATATATATATATATATATATATATTAAACATACAGATGAACCTTGAAGGCATGTCAGGTGAAAAATACCAGTCATAAAAGGTCAGCTATCATATGAGTCCATGCACACAAAAGCTCTATAAGAAAAACATTTACAGAACAAAAACCAGATGCCTTCTTGTTTGAGATTGGGAATGAGGGACTCTTTGGTGGTTATCCAGAGTTGGGGACTATAGAAATGATAGTTGAAAGGTACAGCATTCCTTTCAAAAATTAAAAAAAATTCCTAAGAGTGTAAAGACAGTTGTACATCTGAGTAAATTTAATAAAATTTGTGAATTATTCACTTAAATGAGCAAATCATATGTTGTATAAATTGTATATCAAAAAAGTTGTCTTAAAGCAACACTTCTTTTTTTGTTGTTTTTTTGTTTTTGTTTTTTTTTTTTTTGTTGTTGTTGTTTTTGGTTTTTTGAGACAGGGTTTTTCTGTGTAGTCGTGGCTGTCCTGGAACTCACTCTGTAGACCAGGCTGGCCTCGAACTCAGAAATCCGCCTGCCTTTGCTTCCCAAGTGCTGGGATTACAGGCGTGCGCCACCACGCCCGGCCAAAGCAACACTTCTTAACCTGTGGGTCATGACTCCTTTGGGGGTCAAATAGCCCTTTTGAGGGTCATCTGATGGCCTAAGACCATCAGAAAACACAGATATTTACATTATGATTCACAACAATAGAAAAATTACAAATACGAAGTAGCAACAAAAATTTTAATTTTATGGTTGGGGTAGGGGTGACCACAACATGAGGAAGTGTTTTAAAGAGTCACACGTTAGGAAGGTTAAGAGCCTCTGTCTTGGAGCATCACATAAACCTAGGAATACAATTCTGTCTTTCTCAGCTGGTTGGACTCTGCTTTAGATGCCTGGTTTACTTGGTGTGGGAACGATCGAGGTACACATTGTTCCAACACACTGGGCAACCACACCGAGACATTTGCACATGGTCTTGAAGTGACTGCGGTGCTTCTGTGTGCTTTCTTACTAGGTTGTGCCTTGTGACAATATAAATACACCTCTGTTGGGTCCACAAAAAGAGATGTAACAGGGAAAGAAGAACATGAAACACTCTTGAAGTGGAAACTTAAAGGTTCTTTGGAGAGTCCGTTGTGTCGGATGGTGTTTTGCTGGGGCAAACCTGTGAAGGAATGTTTTCCTGAAGTGGACACAGGTGAGAGACTAAGGCAGACTCGTGAAGGAATGTTTCACTGAAGCAGACACAGGAGAGAGGATGCTCTGCTAAAGCAAGCATGTGAAAGAAAGGACATGTGGGGAAGGATCTTTTGCTAATGACACACATGTATTGGTCCACCATTCATTGCATGGGTGAGCTGCTTTTGGCGGGATGCCAGGGGGACTCAGGCTGATTGGATGCATGAGCTGAGGCAAGGCCTGTGCTGAGGCAAGGCACGTGGGGGACACTTGATGTTTGGAGGGTATAAATAGGACTCCACAGAGTGACAGAGACAGAACTTGGCTTGCTGGTCCAGCCAGCTGTGCAATGCTTGTGGGTCCCGAGTCTTCGCTGATCTTCACTTCCCTGAGAGAGAACTTTTCCTGGTGTTTTTCTGGGTCTCTCCTGCTGACTCAAGCCAAGGCTGACTGAGGCTGAGGCTTGGCTATCTCTGCTAGGTCATGTCACTGCTGTTGCTAACTCAACTCTATCGAACTAGATTGCTGGTTTTCAATGGTTTTCCGCGAAGCGTTTTCAAGTGGATCGAGCTGCCACTGCCTGCTGACCTGTGAACTGAACTGCCGATTTCCAGACAACACAGACAGGAGTTGCTCCAAAGAACCTTTCTAAACAGGTTCACTTCCCCTGCCTCCTTTCTTCCCCCTCTGGTGGGTAGAGGGCTACAAGGGAGGTTAAAGCATTTAAAAACCAGCCTTAAAGGTAAGGTTTGAAAAAAATACAGTTACACATTCTAATGGAAAGTCATCTGAAGTTAAAATGTTGGTCTAGTGATCTCCAGAGAAGAAGAGCACTATGGGAGAACAAACCATCAAATGCCTGCCCGCAGCAACCCCACACCTGCCGGCGCTCTATTCCTGCATGGAGCCGCCTCTCCTGCCTCTGTCTTCCATCCTTCATTAGTTTGGTTGCCATTTCCTCTGAGAATCTCTGGCCCCACACTGTTCAGCCTAAGGCTCAAAGAAATGAGCTATTTAAACATCAAACAGAGCCAGCCAGACATAAGAGAAGCTACAGCTTGAAGCCTGTGGACCCGAACTTTTTGGCAGATCCTGGCCAGCAAATACTTAACCCTCTTACCGAGCCTAGATTAGCTCATCATTTGTCTGCAGAGTTGGCCCAGGGCAGTCGTTTATTTCCACGTCCCATCTGCGTTCCCTGCCATCCCCATGAAATGGGCTTGGCTCCCTACCAGAGGCGGGTTTTCAAAGAAAACTCAAGGAAGAGGTTCCAGTGTTCATCACCGCCTGGCAGCCCGTTCTTTGCTCAAGACAGGATTGCTTAAATACAACCAAAGTGCTCTGGGATGTGGGAAGGAAGGGAGCTCTTGACTGAACCCTGCGAGTGGGGGACAGAGATGCTCCAAAAGCAATGTTTTCTCAGTCATGAAGTCCCACACCAGTGTGATGTGAGGAACGGGAGTGAGGCTTGATGGTCCCAGGGTCAACAGGAGGAGCTGGTGTGTTTGGGGACAACTGAGAGAGAAGGACATCTTCCAGCCCAAACAGTTTTATTATTTTCAGCCCAGACTCTTGGAGGTTAGGGCTCTTTTTTTTTCTGTTGGACTGTCTATCTGAGAGTGACACAGGGAGGCAACATGAAAAGCAGAGCCGGGAGGGGAACTCGGAGCAAGCAGTGTCAGAGCGGCCTTTTGCAGTGTTCTGGGCCGAAATTCCCAGTTCCGGTTTGCACTCCTGGCCAGGGGCTGTGGAGTTCAGGACCGGCTTCTCCCAGTCCTTCTAACCTATTCTTCCTTTGACACCATCTAGGTTACTGGCTCTAATTTCTAAAACTCTCCTCTGTGATTGCATAGGTAATCAAGATTTATAAAATTTCTATAATTTGTCTGGCTCGTATGGTGGTGGTGGTGGTTATGACACACGCCTTTAATCCCAGAACTCTGGAAGCAAAGGCAGGTGGATCTCCGAGTTAAAGAACAGCCTGGTCTACAGAGCAAGTTCCAGGTCAGCCAGGGCCACACAGAGAAATCTTATCTTGAAAAAAATACAACCATCTAACTACTTGTCAACCAGCCCTTAAACTATTTCCTGAATCTCAAAATAGATTGTGTCTTCACAGTTTAGACTGCTCATGTATTAGGACTGGACAGTGAAGGGGCTTTTGTTTCTCCTGGTTCTGGAAGCTTGAGGTGGAGACCAGGGAGCTAGCATGGATAAGCTCCTAGGCAGTGTGTTGATGGATATGTCCTCACATGAACTTCTCCTGAGAGTAGACACAAAGGAGCGGGGAAAGGAGGGTAGGGGTGGGGATGAGAGGGAAGGGGCGGGAGGGTAGGGGGTGGGGATGAGAGGGAAGGAGCGGAGGTCCTCTCCTTTCCTCCTCCTGAAGTGATATTGATGTCCTTGAGGAGACTCTACTCTCACACTCTCATCTGCACCTAAGTACTTTCCAAAGGCTCTGCAGATACCTCAGAGACTAAGGCTTCTTTTCTTTCTTTCTTTCTTTCTTTCTTTCTTTCTTTCTTTCTTCCTTTCTTTCTTTCTTTCTTTCTTTCTTCTTCTTCTTCTTCTTCTTCTTCTTCTTCTTCTTCTTCTTCTGTTTTTTTTTTTTGTTGTTGTTTTTTGGATTTTTTTTTCCTGAGACAGGGTTTCTCTGTATAGCCCTGGCTGTCCTGGAACTCACTCTATAGACCAGGCTGGCCTTGAACTCAGAAATCCACCTGCCTCTGCCTCCCAGAGTGCTGGGATTACAGGTGTGTGCCACCATCGCCTGGCTCTAAGGCTTCAACATGTCTCTTAGGAGACTGACACAGGCATTCAATCCATTAGCCGATCACCAGCAACAACACCTACTTGCTCAGGTCTGAATGAGTTCCACTATGGAAACACAAACACACAATGATAGCATTGAGAGGTAGAGATTTCAGGAGGATGGCACAAGACATTGTCCCATGAATGGGGCTAGGGCCCTTGTAGGAGCAGTTATTCCCTTCTGTTTGTTAATATGTAGTACTTGCCCCTTTAGTCGTCTGCCTTTCGATATGTGAGGACATAGGGGGTTGCTCCTCCTGTGCCTAGAATCTCTTCAAGCAGCCCTCTGCCAACTGTCAAAGGCCAGAACTTTGATTTCAGACTTTCCAACCTTCAGAACTGTAAAGCTAAGTTTCTATTGGTCATAAAAAGTCACTGCCATGGTATTTTGTTACAGCAGTATAGACGGACCGAGACCACTCACTCCTCCCTCACAGGCTGCCTCATGCCACGTGGAGGGTGGACTCAGGGTGGGTACGGACAAAAACAGGACAGTGCATTTCCAGTGCTCCCTTCTTTGATCGTCCAGCTTTTCTGAGCAATGACTCATCTGCTGCAGGCGCGGTCGCTGATGGAAGTGCAGGGACTGGGTAAAGAAAGGCAAAGGTTCAGATGCAACACTAGTACCCTAGAGTATCAGCGCTGCCTACTCAGTAAAGCCTGTGACTCCTGCAAAGTCTGGACCGGCTTCTCCCTGCCCCTCGCCTCACTGTGAAGCCCTTGAACAAGACTCCCGGGAATGTCCCCAGAGGAAGCTCCCACTTAAACTCGATACTCAGCACCGACCGCTGCATGAAATGGCACATTTGAGGAGTCTTGGCAGATGTTTCTGTTCACTCGACATGGGAAATCCACCGGCCAGGGGCGCTGGTTTTACCAGCCCAATATTTTGTTTGTATTAATTTGTCAGGGCTGTGGGAAACGTCAGTCTGGCAGACGCAAGCAAAACCCGACGAGGTTCCTCCATCCACACTGACCTCTCTGGCAATCCTCTATATATCTATATAAGTGACCTTGGAATTTTGCCTTTATCAACAAATATATAGATATATTTTAAAGGAGTCCATGACCTAACATGGTACCTAGAAAAATTGCCTAGCCTAGCATGTGATAACATGACTGATGGTGTACATGAATATTTAATGTAAAAGGACCAAGGCATAATCCATATCAATAACTGCTTTTGTTTCAGGCCAACTGAGCCAGGCTGGGAAAGATAACAGTTTCCATATGTGTTTGCAGCTGTCCACTGAGCATCATGAAACTAGATCATACTCTGTTGGGTGGATGTGTCAAAGACGTTGACACCAAGTTGGTTATTAGGGAACATTGGAGACTGTCAGAACGGCTGAGTAAGTAAAGCCCTTGCCACACGAATCCCAGATCTAACTGACCACAAGGCCCTGTGCTAACTGAAAATGGAAGCTGAGGCCAAAATGTAAAGTTTTCTGGATAAATATTACCTGTCTTCTCTTATATGTAGGGTCTGGACTTGAAAAGGAACAAGGCAGAAAAGCAGAAGAGAAGACTAAGGAGAGAAAGTGCGGGGAACCTCGAGTCAGCTCAAGACACACAAGGCCAAGTTCTCAGCACAAAATAGATCTATGTGCCCAGAAGGAGAGGACAGGGATAAGGGACAAAGACAGGAGGTAGAGGATGAGGGAAAGGGGGAAAGGAACAAGGAAGGGGGAAGGGCTAGGGAGAAAGGGTATTTGTCCCAGAGTGCGGACAAAGGACTACCTCTGGAGAGAGAAGAGTTAGAAGGCAGATGTGGCCCATATGCAAATGGCAGTTTATAAAGGTACAAGGGGAAACCCTATGTTAGGATGAGGTGTTTAATTTTAATTGGGCATGCCCAATTAATTTAATTGATTTTAATTAGGCGAGCCAAAGGGGGCTTTGGATTACTGGACTTCAATACTTTAATACCTGGTGATCCTGGTGGTCAACCGCAGGTGGAAGAAATGGCCAAATAAGGGAACAGACCTGGGAGCTAGATTTAGGAATGTGATCTAACAGTTTTCAGCAAAGCAGAGGGACTGGGAGAGAAGGGAAAGGTTTGCCTGAGCTGTGCCCACCACACTTGAGCGGGCCAGAGTCCCTTCAGAAGGGGAACCAGCTAGTTGGTAACAAGAGAGAGTAACAGAAGTGAAATTACTGGAGAGCTTTATTGTATTATGCAGGAGATACCCAGAAATGTGGTTGTGAAACCCATTCGTTTGTATATTAAATATATGTTAAAAAGTAATTACACAGTTTAGAAACTTCATGGAGCTACACACGGAAGTCAATACCTATAATCCCTAGCACCCAGAAGGATGAAGCAGGAAGATCATGGGTTTGAGCTAACTTGGTCTAACTAGCAAACAAACAAACAAACAAACAAACAAAAAATCTATCTTAAAAACACAGTCTGAGCTTCAAATGTGCACATTAGCTCACACATGGACCACTTGCAATAGTAGAGCTGTTGTTGGCCCACAATCTTTAAAGTAAATTTCTGTCTTGTCTTTAATCACCTAGCTACAGAGTACCGCAGTCACCAGAAGGAAGCCTGCTTTGAAAACAAAATAGTAATTGAAAGACTTTAAAACCTGAGCAGAGAAATACAAACAAGCAAACAAACAAACAGTAGAAATAACAAGCTCTTGTGAGGGTGGAGACTTAGATCTGCCACACATAGTTCCCCGAGTGTGCAGCTGTTCGTGTTGCTGTTGTTTTAAACGACTAGAAGTGCACACCAGCGGGGAAATATGCCATATGGAGAAAGATATAGTCAAAGGAAGATCAGAAGACCAGAGCATAAGAAATACCAAAGGTTGGAAACACATGGCCTCAGATGGTGCCCAGAAGTCACATATAGAAATAAATGAAGTAGTATCAGTTACTTTGTCAGAAAATAGAAGCCTTTTTACTCTCCTCCTAATACTTTCAAAATAGAACTGGAGAAAAAAAAGAAGGCCCAGAAATGTAGCTTAGCATCTCTAAAGCCCTAAGCTTGGTACCCAGCACCAAATATATTGGTACGTACCTGTAACCCTGGCACTTTGAGAATAGACACAGAAAGATCAGAGGTTTGAGATCATTCTCAGCAATATAGCAAGTTTGAGGCCAGTCTTGGATATGCAAGACCCTGTCTCCATAACAACCCAAGAAGAGGGTTGCAGAGATCCTTCTTCTGGGGTACTTAGTTTTGATTGTGAAACTTGACCAAATCTAGAATCCTCTGAAAAGAGGGTCTCAGTGAGGAGTTATCTGCATTCGGGTTTTCTGTGTGTGTGTGGGGGAGTATCTTGATTGGGTTAATTAAACAGGAAGACCTGTCCACTGTGGGTAGCACCATTCCCTAGGAAGGGGATTCTGAACTATGTAGGAGTGGGGCGAGTGAGCTGACATGAGAACGCATGCATTGAATGCCTCGTAGCTCTTGGCTTTTGACTATAGACATGATGTGACTGGCTGTTTAGTTTCTGTTGCCTTGATTTCCCCCAAGTGAGGGAATGTGAGGTGGAATTGTAAGCCAAGCATTTTCTCTCTTGCAGCACTTTTGTCAGAGTCTTTTTTTAATTTTCATGCAAATTTTATTTCCACAACTTTATAAATAGTAAAAACATTAAATTTATAGGAACACGTACACCATTGTTTTCTGATTTATTATTAATACATCATATATATTTTTCTTTTTTTAAAATTAGGTATTTTATTTATTTACATTTCAAATGTTATCCTTTTCCTGGTTTCCCCTCCAAAAACACTCTATACCATCCCCCTTACCCCTCCTCATCAATCCACCCACTCCCTCTGCCCTGTCCTGGCATTCCCCTATACTGGGGCATCAGCCTTCTCAGGACCAAGGGCCTCCCCTCTCTTTGATGAGCAACAAGGCAATCCATCGTGTGTGAGAATCTACAGTGTTTGAGTCTAAGTTTCTCCCATCAGAAGGGCCTGTTAGTATAACACTAACTTCCAGGCTGAGAAATGATTTTACACGTAGACTGTTGGCTTCTAGAAGTTCAAATCAGTTAAGGAAAAGAAGAGAGATTCTCAGACAGGCACCAAAGAAAAGAATACTACTCATCATCAGAAATGAGTTATGCATTGGTCATTCACTCTGGATGTTTTTCCTAAATAGTTATTGGTGTTTAACTTGAAATCCCTTTTAAACTTGTGCATTGAGGTGAGCATCTCTTACCTTATATTTCCTTCCTCCTTTTCATCCCTTCAGTTAGGAGGTAGCAGATTGGAGATGCTGCTCTGATTGTCAAGGAAACTGGTCATCAGAAGCAAGTACTGAAGACCAGGGCAGCAGGGTGAAAGGAATGAACTGTTGTGAGCACCAGCTCTGGTTACAGTCCAGGAGAGCAGCAGAGTAAAGTGGGGTCTTGGGGAATTACAGATATGCCCACAAACCCTCACTCTTCTTCAGCACCTAGGCATCCCCTTTACCACCAGCTCAGAGAATTCACAAGCAGAAGTCATGGTGGATGAGAGAGGGAAGCCCAGAGGAGAGGAGGAGCTTTTGGATATGAACTTCTTAGGAATAACTCTTCTGTGGTAGTGTTTTCCAAAACATACCAGGCTTGTTCAGATGCCCTCTGAACTGCATGGCAGACACATGCAAGAAGTGCCATGCACCAGTCTGTGTGTGCCCAGTGCTCGGCACATGTGGAAGCATGAGCTTGATGACGTCCACCTGGCTTTTTGCCCTTTGGTGAATTTGTCTTCCAAATATATGTGTTTGTTTCAGTCTGTTTGTACATAAAATATCTGACTTTGATAGGAAGACACAACTCAGAGATGACAGTCCCCTCTACAATTTTATATAACAGAGATACCCTCTGCATACATGGGTGGTCTGATAACTATGGTAATTATTGTTGTTTTGATTTTAGTTTGGTTTTTTTGGAGGGTGGGAGGTGTCTTACTATGTTAGACTCTCACCAGGCTATAGAAAGACAAAATTTGTTGTGTGTGAATATTTTGAATTCTGAGAAATGAGAAGTTATAGGTTCTTTTGGGGTTTCCAAATAAAGAAAAGAAATGCATAGATCTGTAGATGTTTCCCACCCTTGGTGAGAATGTATTTGAAATGCAGGAGCTTAAGACCTAACCTCTGATATTCCTTTGATAGGCATGTGAGGCTTTTGGAAAATGCAGTCTCCCTGAACGTCTGTTTTCTGATCTGTAATCTATAACTCAGAATGGTACCAACTGGTTATGTAGATATTTCTCCTGAATTGAAACCTTCTCTGTAGAGGGAGGACAGAGAGACTCAAGAGTTATAAGAACTTCTCAAGTTACATCACTCACAAGGCTCCTCCCGGAGGTATAGAAGTGCTAACCAATTGTAGGGCAAAGGGGATCTTGAATAGAGCTGCTGACAATCAATGCCACCAGGCTTTGTGTGATACAGCTGCCCACAGTGCTGTTGTAAGTAACTCCAGTAAGATCACGGTTTACCCAGCTACACTCCAAAGAACTGCTTCTTTGGTCTGTTGTTGGTGCCCAATCTGCAGTGAACAGATGTTTATTCACCAGGAAGTATCAAACAATCCATGGTGGGATGCAGTGGGAACTGAAAGAGACAAAGAGACACCTGTGAAATGTCTACCGAGTGATGGGACAGATGAGGGGAAGGTTTCAGCATTGCGTTCTCTTCTTCTTCTTCTTCTTCTTCTTCTTCTTCTTCTTCTTCTTCTTCTTCTTCTTCTTCTTCTTCTTCTTCTTCTTCTTCCTCCTCCTCCTCCTCCTCCTCCTCCTCCTCCTCCTCCTCCTCCTCCTCCTCCTCCTCTTCTTCTTCTTCTTCTTCTTCTTCTTCTTCTTCAATTTTGATTTCTCAGTACTTCTGTAGTGTGACCATAGGGAGAGTGTTTATGAATCAGTACAGATCAGAGTTTTCTCTTTAGTCTCTCTGGGGCTGCTGATGGGCATGTCCTGTGCTACCTCACATTGTGGTCTTCTTGGTCAACAGTCAACATCGTGTAGTAACTGATGACAGTCCATTGTTTCTAGGCTCAACATTAACCACAGACAACAAAGCAAATATAAACAGATTTAGAATGGTGACTTCATTAAAACTTCCAATAATCACATACAAAATCTGAAGAAAGTTTGTGTTTGGTCAGCAGACAGTAGGCCAGGTATAGTGGCACATGCTTTTTGTCCCAGCATTTGGGAGACAGAAGCATGTAGATCTTTGTGAATTCCAGGTCAGCTAGGGATGCATAGAGACCCCCATCTTAAAGAAAGAGGAGGAGGTGTGGGGAGGAAGAGAAAGTTGCTCACAGCCAAGCCTTCCTTGCCCATGAATGGGTGACTTAGAAGATTAATGAGGACTTATATGGCAGACGTTTGACTCCTGTCACTGAAGAAAACACTTTGACTTTCCACCATGAGGTGATTTTTACCAGGTGCTGGGGATATGGCTCAGTTGGTAGAAGCCATGGGTTCCAAGCCCAGAATCACAAACCACGAGGCATGGTAGCACACACCTGTAAGCCTAGCAGAAAGCTGAAGGATTAAAAGTTCTAGGACATCCTGAACTACACAAGGCTCCATCTCAAAAACAACCAACCAAACAAAAAAGATGCTGTTAAACACAACAGGTGTCCTAATAGACCAAGGTTTGGATGTGTAGTTCTTGTTCCCAGACTGAAGACACTGAGATTTCGCCCCAAAAAGCCAGTTTCCAGAAGTGGATCTTAACCCAGATCACAGATGCATATAATCTTGTGCAAGAACAGCGGACCAGTGTTTCTGAAGTCACCATGTCACCACATCTGTTCTCACACTTGTCTCAGCTGGTCCATTTCCTGCTACCCATCTGATAGAAGTGAGAAAAACTCTATTTACAAGCTAACTCCTCCCTCCTCTCTATTCCCACATCTTTCTTTTTCTTAGTCCTCTCCACCCTGCCCCCACCGCCCCCAGCAAACCCAGCAAAGAGCTGCCCAGCCAACAAAGATGTTATCTTGACTAAGCTGGTGGAAGGATAGATAGCTCACATTCAGGCATTCCAAACTCCAAGAGTAGCAAGAGGAGTGGAGACGTCTGGGTAGGCGCAGGTCACCACCGAGAAGTCCAGGTGTGTGGGAGGCACGGGAGATCCTGTGCTCACAGATAAACACTAGGGGAACCAGGAATCTTAAACACACAGGGCTGTCCCTTTATAAAGAAAGATGTCTAACCTGTTTTCTGCCCAGAAGGCTGGGAGTGGATGTTAATAACCTGCTGACCTTTGCTTGAAGCCTGTATGGTTACACACTATCTGTGTGACTGAGACCTCACTGGATCCTCCAGACCACTCCCAGACACTTATCATGAGCCTGTCAATCTACAGACTCCATCTTTATGGAAGATGTCACATGTATTTTACAAAGCGTTTTGATGTAGTCATGTCTGAAGCTTTATTGTGCACACAGGATTGAGCTCATTATCAACAGGAAAAATTTCACCAAATTGCGCTATTCTTAAATGTGCCTAAACTAAACTACTTGGGGTCAGACTCCGAGTTTGAACCAATGCCACCTACTGAATCGCGTTGAACCGACTCTTTTTTTTTTTTTTCCTTCTTGCCTCCCTCAGATTGATGCTCAGATGCTCTGCTGGCTGTGGTGTTCTCAGAGAGCCCTGCATAGGAGCAGGTAGCAGAGACCTCATCACAGAAGTGGAGAAAGCAATGTGGGAAGGTTTCTAGAACTCGGGTACTGTAGGGAGCGAGAATTGGGGAAGGGCCCTGTCTCAGTAGATCAGTCTCCACTCAGACTTCAGCTGTGCTGAAGGCGGAGAGATTGATTCTGTAAATTGAATGGAGTGTGAGTCCTGGTGAGAGCGTTAAGTCAGAGGGAGAGTGGTAAGGACTGGCTCGGGGCAAGCTGTCCCACCCAGGAACTTCTGACTGATGAAACCCACACAGCAAAGAGCTCTAGTCATGACATCTAAGTGAAAAGGACAGTGACCTAGAGCAGAGCGGTCAGGTCAACACTTAGACCTCGGACTGAGGCTGGGTTTTCTTCACTAAGTTGATCCAGGTTTATCAAACAACAATGAGGAAAACGGTTCTTAATGTGCTTCGTAGGTGGCGGTGACTCCACCTCTTCCAGAACAGTTTATTCTCAAGCCCAGAGAACCTCTGTTCCTTTCATGTGACTTTGACCTGAAACATTCGGGTTATTTCGAATAGCAAAACACTGAACCAAGGACCTGGGTTCCTAAAGAACTTCTAGGTGATTGTGATGGATAGCTTTTATTGTCAACTTGACACAACCTAGAATACCCTTGGAAGAGAGCTTTAGTGAGGAATTGTCTTCCTTGAGTTGGTCTGTGGACGTGTCTGTGGGGGACCATTTTAATTAAGTTAATCAATATGGGAAGATGGCGCCCACTATGGGCAGTGCCATTCCCTAGCAGGACGTCTAGACCTATACAAGAGTGGAGCCATGGAGCTGAGTGCAAGTAAGCAAACAAGCATGCATGCATTTGTTTCTCTCTGCTCTTGACTGGATGTGATGGAACTAGCTGGTTGGAGTTCCCACCTTGACTGCCCCACAATGACGGACTCCACCCTGGAATTGAAAGCTGAAAAAAACCTCCTTTCTTCCTTAAAATTATTTTTCGTCACAGTATTTTATCACAGCCACAGAAATGTACCTAGAATGGATGATTTGTGTTTTGTACAGGTTCTCAACTTCCTCTTTGGATGCAAGGTGTGGCGTAGTGTATCCTGTATTCCCAATAAGGCACACATGCTCCAGAGCTGGATAAAACTTAAGATGTGCAGAGTATTTTAATCAGAAAGGTATTTATGGCTTTTTTTTACATATCAGATCAATGCAGCATTATGCCACACAAATTAACCATGCCTCTCTCATAAGTCCTTTTCTCATACACACACACACACACACACACACACACACACAGAGAGAGAGAGAGAGAGAAAGAGAGAGAGAGAGAGAGAGAGAGAGAGAGAGAGACCACAGACACAGCTCAGTGTATATTTATGAATAAATATCCTGCCAATCCCTTTCCCTTATCATCTCCACACACTGACTTCCTTCTTTTAAATGGCTGCATCTTGTTTTACTTTATAGATTTTCAATATAAATAGATAGATCTTTAAGCATTTCTCAGTCTCTGCTAATATAAACAGTGCTATGGTTTTAAGGCATATCCATGATCAATAACTGATTATGGCTGTCCCATCAGTCCCTGGGTCAGAGGAGGGGGAAATGGAAATGTCCCAGGAACCCTCCCCCCACCCCAGAACTGAGATCAAAGTAGAGATTAGATAGATGAACAGAGACAGCTTGGACAGACCATGCAGGTGGTGCCTGCATGACACTGCTTTCAATCTACTTGGGGTCCCTGGGGCCCCTTCAGTACTTTATCAAGGTTTAAGTAGGGTTCAGAGCCACTACCTAGGGCTTTCTCATAACACACTGGATTCAAGTTTCAAGGTACACCATGGACACAGTGACATGAGGGAGGTTCCTTTTTGTTTTTCAAATGCTTCCTCTGCCAAGCTCTTCCCCAAGTGAAGGGACCTCTTGGCTGACACAAATGGGAATGTCCCACATGGGCCACTCAGAAGCTGAGTCCTTGGCTAAATATGGGAAGGCTTTAACTTTAGAAGCTAGGGAAGTCAATCTAGGACCTGCAGGGCCCTCACTAATGAGGGTGTGTCGACCGAAAGTTTTCATGATGACATCTCTGAACCCAGGGGAGCCAGCAAAGGCTGCTGTGATCACATATAGATCAGAGACTGAACCAGAAAATGTATACTTGTGTTCTGAGCCAAAGATGATATCAACAGTGGCCAGGTCATAGGCTCCATGATGATCTTACCTCAGTCACGTCTCAAACCTCAGAGGTGATGGTTACAACTAAGCTTAAATACCAGGGTGCCAAAACCCTGAACTGTTAGCAGCGTCAGACCCTTGCAAGGCCATAGTCCCTAGATCCAGGGTCTCTACAAACACACTTGGTAAGAAGCGGGTAGCCTGCTCAAGTGGAAGGCTTGGTCTAATGTGGTCGATTAAGAGCAGAAGCAGTGTTTGGAGCTGTATGGGGCTTGTCATTCATCAGTATTGCATTCTTGGAGATTCACAATGAAAATAAACTCCAGGGGCTGGAGAGATAGCTCAGCGGTTAAGAGCACTGACTGCTCTTCTGAAGGTCCTGAATTCAAATTCCAGCAACCACATGATGGCTAACAAACATCTCTAAAGAGATCTGACACCCTTTTCTGGTGTGTCTGAAGACAGCTACAGTGTCCTTGGATATAATAATAAATAAGCAGAGGTCCTGAATTCAAAATTCCCAGCAACCATGGCCCATAACCATCAATACAGCTACAGTGTACTCATACACATTAAATAAATAAATATTAAAAAAAAAAGAAAAGAAACTCCACCTAATAACTAAAACCAGGGAAGTAGAGGAACAGAATTTGACCTAGTCACTGAAACTTTCAAGTACCAGGGCTGCTCAAAAGCCCTGACAATACAGACTAGAGAGACATCTCAGTGTAAGTGTAAGCTTTGCCACCTATGTGTAAGTCCCCAGAGTAACAACTCTGGGACTCAAATATATTTACAAATACCTAGGCTAGAAAGCTAGGCCCATTTTCCGACTAGCTCATAACTTAATACCCCATTTCTTCTAATTTGTTTGGTCATAGGGCTGGTTTCTGCTCAGCTTTCACACATCTGTCTTTCTTCGTGTTCGAGTGATTCTTCCCATGCCTGGCTCTATCCCAGAATCCCTTCTGCCTGCCAGACATCTCTCCTTCCACTCTCCCCTTTCCTATAGGCCACAGGCTTTTTTATAACAGGTTATGCATCCATACAACACACAGGATGTTCTCTCGACAGCTCAGTTTGTGACATGTTTGATTGTGGAGCTGAGTTTGATCCCCAGAACCTACATAAAACATTGAGCCTGGTGCACATACCTGTAACCTTAGCTCTGGGGAGACAGAGACACTTGGATCCTGGAGCCAGCCGGCATGCCAGCACAGATCGTGTGATGAATTCCAGCTGATAAGAGGTCCTGGGTTTGTTGTTGGTATTTATTTATTTATTTATTTATTTATTTTTGGTTTTTCAAGACAGGGTTTCTCTGTGTAGTCCTAGTTGTCCTGGAACTCACTCTGTAGAGCAGGCTGGCCTCGAACTCAGAAATCCACCTGCCTCTGCCTCACAAGTGCTGGGATTAAAGGCATGCACCACCACTGCCCGGCTTTATTTATTTATTTTTAGGTTGTTGTTTTAAATGGTGGATGGTGGAAGCTGACAAATGACACCTAAGGTTGTTCTTTAGTCTCTGTGCCTGTGAGTGTACACACATGCACATGTGCACACACACTTACAAACACACACATGCACACACATGAACATGCATACATATACGGCTTTTAAAAAAATACTGAAAATAGTATTAATTTTCTCTCCGGGGAAGTTTGTCCAGTTCTAAGCTAAGAAAGAAATGTGAGTTATCAGACATGCTTTCTACTCCTGCCTCTAGATGTTTCTCAATCCCTCTTATTTCTGGTACTCATGTTTAAAAAGTCAGCCAATAATATCAGCTAAGAACACTAATGTGCCGGAAGGGAACATTATAGGAAATTTTAAGTTATAGAATTTCACATTCACATTGCTTTCTGTAATACTTGCTATGATTTCTCACTGGAGTAGTTTGGTTCATTATCGGCTGAAGGAGTGGAAAGATGACAAACCCTCAGTCAGCAACATTTGGAGAGCTGAAGTCTTTCCAAAAAGACCAGGCTTATTATCATTCCTCTGGGGGTTGACTTGACAGAAGCCTTTTATCTGGGGATCTCGAGGCACTAATAACATGATCTTGGCATATGTACACACACACACACACACACACACATGCATAGACAAGCATGGATGTGCACTCCCACATGTACACGCATAGGCACAGGCACAGTTACACACACACACACACACACACACACACACACACACAAGCACACACACCCATTCGAACATGCTCCTTGAATTCACACACTGGGCTCCCACTTGCCAAATAGCAAACAGAAAAAAACAGTTTTCAGTCTGTGACCCTCTACAAACCTGTTTTTTTTTTTGGTTGTTGGGTTTTTGCTGTTGTTGTTGGTTTTTTTGTTGTTGTTGTTGTTGTTTTGTTTTTTTTTTCCTTCTTGAAACTGGGTCTCACGCAACCCAGGCTGGCCTTACTATATGGCCAAGGGTGACCTGGAACTTGTAATATTTCTTCTTCTACTTCCCAAGTGCCAGGATTGCAGGCAGACACCACCCTGCCCAGTTTTTATTCAGTTCTGGGGATTGAACCCAGGGCTTTGAGCTCTCTAGGCAAGCACTGTACCAGCTGACTACATCCCCAGCACTGTACCAGCTTCTTACAAATATAAACCAAGCCTCAGGCTCAGGCGACCAGACCGCTGTCCTATGGTAATTCCTAGGGCAAGGAGATTCCTTTATGACCCGGGATCTTCATTCTTTTGTCACATTCATTATGGAAGACACTCCTGCTTGTGCTGGAACCTTTGTCTCTATTTTTTTCTGAAGCAGACGAACCCTAAGGCATCTTTCAACAGCTCACTCAAAGGCAGAAGGCCACCGAGGTCTGGAAGGGGGTGTAAAAGTTGAACAGTTCGCTCTGGAGACACACTGAGTGGTAGAGCTCTTGCCTAACGTGTGTAAGACTCTAAGAGAACAGCCTCCTCATTCATGCCCACTGCCATGAGCGGATCTAATCTACCAGATTCACCAGCTCTTCCCTGATGTGATAGACTGAAGAACCTTGGAGCATGAGCAAACCCAAATCTTTCCCCTCTGCTGTTTTCATTGGGAATCTTGTCGCAGCAACGAGCATCTAATACCCTCCCTGTGGGTGCTACGAACCACAGCCGTGGAGCCAGCCACACTCCTATTAGCCATGGTGGTATAGTCATAGATTCGGCCTGGCTCTTTTCTCCCTCTTGTCCCGACAGAAGGGACAACGTTTTTTATCTTGTCTCCGTGAAGCGATTTCCATCTCTGGGTACTGTTTCTGACTCCTGGTCACTGTAGTCTGTGGCTCATCTCTGCCTATACCGTGTCATTCTGGGTAAGCCAGCCACTCTCCATCTTAGGACTTGGAATCGAGGCAAGGCTGAGAGGCAGAGAGAATTAAGGGGGCATGGGAAAGCGAAAACATCCTCACCCCGACGTTTCTCGTTTGTATTTTCAGCTGGCTTAGAGTCAAGAAATTTCAACCCAACTGATAAAACCAAGATCGCCTGCAGAGCGAGCGCTCACCCTCTTACCAGCATCTCCAGCAAGGATGCTAAAAATGAGCTTGCTGACTCAGGGCCAAAGTTTCCATGGCCTTGAGTTTAACTTGTTAGTGCTCTAAATCTAAACCACACGTCTCACAACACCAACCTCACAGCCTCATGAACGAAGGAAAAGCCTCGAAAAGAAAGAAGTAAAACCACTGATACACTTTTTACTTTGTTTATAAACTTTGCTTGAGATTAAAAGTTTGATTAATCTTTAAACCTTGTTGAAAATTATACTCTTTAGACAGTGTAACTTAGAAAAACAGAATCTCTCTCACACATGCACACACGCACACACACATACTCACACATGCACACTCACATACACACACATGTCTAAAGACACATGAGTGTGAACCTCAAGAGTCGTCGATTGGTGGGTGTTGTCCTTTTCCTAAGCACCTCTCTCCTGCAATGTCCCTGCTTAAATTTCCATTAAGCTTATTTCTATTTAAATATTGTGCTAACTAAACAGGTCTGGAACAATGGCAAATCAATCGGCATGTTAACAGGGAAAGGGAAAGTTTCTCGGAGACCCACCCTTAGATCAAAGGGTACAGCTGACTAATGACTTGCTGGGAGAAACAGGTTTCCCCCGTGGAAGAGACCCTTCTTGGTTGTCCAATGCAGAGTGGTCAGCCTTGAAACCGTATACATACCACCAACAAAACTGAACTCAACAGATGTGTGTGTGTGGTGTATGTGTGTGTGAATATGTATATGTATGTGGGTATATGTGTATGTATGTGTGTATATGTGTATGTATATGTATGGGTGTATGTGTGTGTATGTGTGTATGTATGTGTATATATGTAGTTTGTGCATACACACACATACTCACACACATTATGTATGCAACAAGAATAATCAAAGAAAAAGAAGCTATCAAGTCCTCAAGAGTGGGAGGACATAGGGGTAGGAGGGGAAGTAGCTGGGAGGGACTTGAGGAGGTAAAGGGAGGGGGAAGTGATGTAATTCTATTACAATTAAAAGCATATTAAAAACAAATAAGTAAATAAACCTCGTGCTAATAATGCAGTCTTACGTCTTTTTGGTTGTGAGCCTAGCCTTTAATGTCTGAGCCATCTCTCCAGCCCTAATTATGTAGTCTCAAACGATTCCAGTGATGACTTCACTGTTAATATGGGAATGATGTTTACTGAATTCTTTTTATATTTTTTAATCCTTTTGCATGCATGTCTGTGTGGGGCTGCTGGGACATGACAGGGTGCACCTATAAAGACCAGCGACAACTTCCTGTGTCAGCCTTGACTTCCATTTTGCTTGAGGCAAGGTCTCTTTGTTGTTTTCTGTGCACACACAAGGCTAGCTGGCTCTTGAACTTCCCCAGGCCTCTCCCGTCTCTATCTCCCATCTCACTGGAATCTCTGGGATTACAGATGCTCGCAACTGCACTTGGCTGGTGTGGGCTCTGGGATTCAAACTCACGTCTTTGTGCTTGTGAGGCAATTGCTTTACCTACTGAGCCATTTCCTTAGGTCCCTTAATGTTTTGAATTCTTAGTGTATACAAGACATAATGCTAAATGTCTTTCTGAATTCGGAACTCATTCAGGACTTGGGCTTATTATGAAATTCTGTTCTGTAGTGGCAACATTGACAAAGGTCTGACTCCTGAGTGGAGAACCCTAGGGGAGACTCCTCAGGCTGCTGGTGGCAATGCCACTGTGTGTCTCCTTGACACTCTTGGCAGAATGACCAGGATCCTTGATAATCAAGTGCTCTTTGTTTCATGATTTTCATCTTGGGTCAGGAGAGATAGCGAGAGGTTAAAAACACAAACTGCTTTTGCAGAAGACCCAAGTCCAGTTCCCAGCATCCATGTGAAGTAGCTCACAACTGCCTGTAACTCTAGCTTGAGAGGCATGTGATGTTTCTGGTCTCTACAGGTATCTCTACTCATGTGCATGCATACACACACACACACACACACACACACACACACACATACACACTGTACTGGCTGTTTTTGTGTGTCAACTTGACACAGGCTGGAGTTATCACAGAGAAAGGAACTTCAGTTAGGGAAGTGCTTCCATGAGATCCAGCTGTAAGGCATTTTCTCAATTATTGATCAAGGAGGGAGGGCCTCTTGTGGGTGGTGCCATCCCTGGGCTGGTAGTCCTGGGTTCTAGAAGAGAGCAGGCTGAGCAAGCCAGGAGAAGCAAGCCAGTAAGTAACATTCCTTCATGGCCTCTGCATCAGCTCCTGCTTCCTGACCTGCTTGAGTTCCAGTCCTGATTTCCTTTGGTGATGAACAGCAGTATGGAAGTATAAGCTGAATAAACCCTTTCCTCCCCAACTTGCTTCTTGGTCGTGATGTTTGTGCGGGAATAGAAACCCTAACTAAGACACACAATAAATAAATAATCACTTAAAATTACCTTTATCCTAACACTATTAGAATTGGAGATGAGAACAATTGTGTGTGTGTGTGTGTGTGTGTGTGTGAGAGAGAGAGAGAGAGAGAGAGAGAGAGAGAGAGAGAGAGAGAGAGAGAGAGAGAGGTGGGGGGAGAGAGGGAGAGAGAGAGTTAAGAGGGGACCAGGCATCATAAACTGTAGTTAAGTATTCTCGAAGCTTTTTGGCCTTCTCACAGCTGCTGACTGGCCTTCTGTGGCCTCCTCCAGGGGATGTGATCCCTTTCATTTGCTCTCAGCGAGTGCATTTGATGTGACCTTTGATTGGAAGCGTCCAGACCTCTGCAAATAATCTCCACAGAGGGAGTCAGCCAGCGCTGGAGAATGCAGTTCCCAGCCCTTGCCACCCACTCCTTCTAAACTGACTCCATGTGCAACATTTGGCTCCTTCGCTCCACAAAAAAGTGCCTTAAGCCTTGTTCCCATGTGAAGTTTGGGCCCCAGAGTCTTTGGGCCTGAGAGTGGCAGGCCGTTTGTATTACATGGGCATCGGTCACGGGAATCAGAGAGATCTCCTTTAGGGTGATTGCTTGAGCAGGCTATGGGAGTCACAGTTAATAGGCTGCTGACATGCCAGAGGAAACCTTGGGGGCCTCTTAGTGTCCATGAGCCAGGGGAGGGAACCCTGGAGAGAATACGGCATGGAAAGGGCAAGTCAGGCCCTGGGTGAGCCGCAGAGCACTGTGACGGGAGATTCCGCAGCCACCGTTTCCCTGCAGAAGGTGAGAGCTCCCAGAGTAACTTGGAGATCATGCCAACAACATGACCTCAGACAGTTCCGGTGATGGCTTAAATCACTTTAAAAAGTCATCTATGTGCGCTTAACAAAAACAGTTTATCGAACTCTTAACGTATACCAGCATCGTGCTATATAACGGAGATCCTCAGCCTTCCTGATGCTGTGACCCTTTAATACAGTAATCTCAGATCATAGTGACAGCACAACCAAAACCTTATTTTCATTGGTGACTCATAACTGTAATTTTGCTCCTGAGTGGTATCTCAGTTTCTAAGACCATCTGAAGTATGTGTTTTCTGATGATGGCGACCCACAAGTTGAGAGCTGCCATATCAAAATTATTCTAAGATACAGAGATGGGCTGAGCCCATCTTGACAAAGACTGTGGAGATTGCTCAGTGTTCAAGTGCTTGCCTGCAAGTGTTTGGGCGGAGCTCAGATCCCTAAGACCCACATTCTGGCTGAGTATCTCTGAAGCCCGCCAGTAATTCCAAACAGCAATGCCATTTTTCAATTTCTCGGAGCTATCCTAGAGACTCCTGCAAACCTGGCCAGCTGTGGCTTGGCTCAAGCCTCCTCCCCGTCCTCCTCCTGGGACTTGACAATCCTGGGACACAGAGGCTAAACACAGGACTTAATATCCAGCCAGGCTTGCTGCCAGGGGCCAAAGTGGCTAAGGAGCTTTGAACTGTCCCTGTCCCTGTGAACTGTCCCTGGTAGACAGACAGGCACGGGCCACAGCCTTCTGCATACCCAGCAGATGCCCAGAGGACACACAACCTCACCAGACTGGCAAAGAAGCCACTGTGCACTGGCCATCCAATTCATTAAAAGGCCATCAGCCAGAGCTTGAGATAACTGCACAGACGCTGCCAACTCTTCCTTCCCGCCAAGATGGTTGAAGTGGAGCAGAAGAAGACGCGGACCTTCTGCAAGTTCACCTACCGTGGCGTAAACCTCGGCCAACTGCTCGACATGTCCTATGAGCAGCTGATGCAGTTGTATAGCGCCCACCAGAGGCGGTGCCTGAACCGTGGTCTGCAGTGGAAGCAGCTTCTGCTCAAGCGCTTGAGAAAGGCCAAGAAGGAAGCGCCACCCACGGAGGAGCCTGAGGTGGTGAAGACGCACCTGAGGGACATGATCATTCTGCCCGAGACAGTCGGTAGCATGGTGGGCGTGTACAACGGCAAGACCTTCGGCCAGGTGGAGATCAAACCAGAGATGATCGCCCACTACCTGGCCGAGTTCTCTGTCACCTACAAGCCTGTGAAACATGGCTGGCCTGGTATTGGTGCCACCCACTCCTCTCGATTCATCCCCCTCAAGTAGCCAAGACCAATAAAGACTCGGGTTTTTTGGCTCCCCTCCCCCCCAAAAAAAGGCCATCAGCCCCTGGGGTCCCCCAGGGCCAGAAAACAGGGAGAAGTACTGTTCTGACTTGACACTTACAAATACCTGGACTGGGATCCTTCTCCAATGATAATCTCTGAATCCTATGAAGCCTCCTGTGGAGACAGTCACAACCCCCTTCTTCCTGACTGTCCCCCACTCCCTCTGTCTTGACCTCCACACTTGCTGTCAGCCGGTGACTTTGACCCTGCTGTGTCTGTTCTGACATCTGCCCTCCACAACAGCTCGTGCTGGCTCGCAGTGTAACTCTTCTGCAGGATGTCCGAGTTGTTCTGAGCTCTTTCCCAGCCTACACAAAGTACCCGCATAACTTTAGAAAACCAGACAAGAGTCTAGAGGAGCACAGAGATGGAGTCAAATGCCCGTCTCAATGCTCTTGCAAGAAAGGCAGAGGAAGCGGTTGATCACGAGAAGTCAGCTAAGTGAAAATGAATGTCTCAGAAACAGAGAGAAGTAAAAGGACCTAGACTCCAAAGGCCCAGTTATGACTCCCCAATCAATAGAGGAAGCAGGAAAGGCTGTCCCATGCTCTAAGTTAGCTTCTTTACAGCAGTGCATTTAAAACCACACTCCATTAGAGAGGGCTGTGCCGGTGGGTCACTCTAGAGAGGAAGACGGTGTTTCGGTGCCCTTCAAAGAAAGCTAATGAACTTCTGTGAGGGAGGCAGCGGCCGTGCAGAGGTCAGCAGAAGGGGCTTGCTGACCCCCATGGGCTTTAAGATAGGGACTAGAGAGGTGTAAAGGACCACAGAGCAAGCACTATGCTTCTTAACCATCTCCTCCACCTCATCCTAGACGCTCCAGGAATAGAGCCCAAGTGTGGGTCTGACTTATTCGGGGGGCCACAGTGTGTGCATGACCTTGCAGGGACACTGGAATCATTTGGTTCTACAGTGGTCTAGAACCACTGGGCCTGAATGGCATGGTGTCACTTGTCACCCTTCACACAGAACCGTGAACGTTGTAGGATGTCACGTTCACTCACGCACATGTACATATGTGTGCATTTACAAACCCTAAGGAGTGCCACATGCACACACATACATAAAAACATATAGGCATCCACGGAAATATATGTACATACATAGTATACACACATACACAAACACACACATATACATAGATACATGCACATGCATATATGAATATTCACATGCATAAACATAATAATTCACACACACATTTTCACAGACTTACACATGCACACTTATGTACACACATACATACACTCTACAAAATGTCACATACACATATATATACACAAACTTACACATACACACTTATGTACACACATACATACACTCTACAAAATGTCACATACACATATATATACACATATGCATGCACATAGACACATGTACACATGCACACACAATAAATCAATGATGCTTTCAAAGGACGAGGTACTAATAAGATCTCCCAAAGCAAACTGTGGGATTTAAAAGCATAATCAATGTACCCTTGCTCATTAGCATAAATTAATGTTCCTTTTGGTGTGTGATTGCAGATCACACAGTGAGCAAAGACACTTTGCTCAGAGGTACTGGGACCTAAAAAAAGTTACTGAACATCTGTGCCCTTGAGGACCCCTGCTTGGCCTTGCCAGGAACATTAGAGACAGAGCAAGCCAGGAGTGCTTCAAGTTCCTCAGTCGTATACCATAGTGTTTAGAAAGAAATAATAATAATAATCAAGCTGACCTCCTAGCAATTGAACCCACAGGAGGAAAAGTCAGCTTGCATTAACCAGCTGGGTGCCGGGAAGACATGCTGCAACCGACTTAATGCAATAATGCAATTTTACGACTCAAGCCTGAGCTCCCTAGGAGGCTAATAGAGCAGAAGATTTACCTCAGTCACTGAATGAGTCTTCCCTGGTGGCAGGCAGTGCACTGCCTGGAAACATCAGGAAGATGCCATCGGAGGGGACCTGTGGAAGCTCCAATAGGTGGCAACCTGATGGAGAGGGAGCCTGCGGGGTCATGTGCTTGGAACTGTATTTCACTGAGATTTCTCTACAAGGATTGTGGAATGTTGAGAGTTGTTGGATCAGAGTCAGACCATGGATTTCAAGGCAAATATATTACTCTCATCTAGAGCATAAAGGTGTCTTTAGCTTGGCTGCAACAGAAGAGGTGTTTTGTTTTGTTTTGTTTTGTTTTGTTTTGTTTTGTTTTGTTTTGTTTTGTTTTTAATTAAAAAATTAGTTACCAAACTTGTAAAGTACCTCAGAAGTGATCTCATCCAAGCAAACAAGAGGCAGCTTTCTACATCTCTCAGAGTGACTGAATTTGAATAAAAGAGATTGAAAGATCAATCCTTTAAATACTGGCAGAATAAAATCGCTTGCTGAACATATACCAGCCCAGTGTGTAGATATATAAATGTCACATAGAGGCACTTCGTGGGCTATGTTCTTCTGATATTGTGTCTACAAGCCTGCTTCTTGTTAGAGTTATCACAAGAGCTTTCAAAAGTCAGTTCACACTTCAGTTAAAAATCTTTGGGTTGTGATTGAACTGTCAGCTCTTTTTAAAATTCCTCACTGCTTAGGCTGTGTAACCAAGGCTAAGAACTTATGCTCCATGGAAAAACAGGGATCAGGGAGCATTTATTCAACTCTTCCCTTATTTGTTCAACAAATACATAGCTTTTCATATGTATCAGGCAACTACTATGTATGCTGGAAATAAAATGATGACTTAAAAATAAATGTGACCTTGGATTTCACTACCAGTCAACTCAAAATGAGGAAATCAGTTCATTACACCATGACCATGCCAAGTGTTCTCCCCAGACTGGCTCTGTGAGTAGATCCCACAAGGCATTTGGGAAGATGTCAGGCACATCTTCTGGAGAGAGTAGCATTTGCAAACTGTTGCAGGATATTTGATCACAATATGAACCCTGAGATTGTGTTATTTACTGAAAAACCTGTTTCTAGTTGTAGTGTGGCTCAGCCCTTAGCACACAGCTTTAATTCCTCTGGAATACAGATACACCTAAGTACATACACACCTTTAATGCCAAACAATGAAGGTAAAGTTAATTTGCAGAAGGTAGCGCTGTGTTTGAAAGTGATGTCTAATTGAATGGCAGACAGAGGGACGAATCAGAGAAAGATCGGACAGAACAGGATATGCCCAACTCTCATGAGAACAGAAAGGAGAGGGAAGCGACTTGAGGGGCAGTGCAGAGAGAGGAGGGGGAAGGGAAGGAGGCAGGTTTTACCTGAAGAGTTGTACAGAGACAGGTTGAAGAGAACAAGCTAGATACAGATGGAGACAGAAAGAGCCAGAGAAGAAGGAGAAGGAAAAGGAGCCAGAAGATCAGGACAGATTGCCAGAGTTAGTTGGAGGTCAAGTAGAGCAATTCAAGAGACGCTGGATGAAGCCAGTCTGAATCAGTCAACATGGAGAGGAGGTTTGGGGCAGAACAGCTGAGCTGAGCCAGCCAGAGCTCAGGAAGAACAAGAAAGGGTATGCTTGTTCAGCAGTCTCAGAGACTGAAAACATTCTAGGCCTAGATGAGATTGTGTGGAGGCTGGAAGCTTCTAGGCGTAAACCTTTGAGAGGACATCAGGGGAATAAAAGGTACTGGTACAGCAGACAGATTTTAAGATTGAGTAGAGTCAGCTGACAGGGAGAAGAGAGGACTTTCCTGCTTCCTAACTAACAGCATGCAAAAAGGTCCTGAGCCGGTCCTCGGCCAAGAGAGACACTAATGCGTCCAAGAAAATGAAAGACAAATAAGCATGGAAAGCAAGTGGAGCTCGGTGGTCCTGGGGCTGTGCTGTGACTCTATGCCGGCAGCAGGGTGCAGATGATCATAGCCTTTAAGGGACCCTTGTCAGTCAAGGTCAAACAGGAGGACAGAGCCAATCAGGACATTTACACTAATCTAAAACTAGGGTAACAGGTGCCTAGATGTTAGCGTAACTGTCACTATGGTGGAGGCTCCGTTCGGGCCTTGGAACCGGGCACATAAATAGTACCCCCTGCCAAGACAAAAGCAAAGACGGAACCCTGGGAAAGTCCGCAGCTGTACTAACCTTGTATTTTGGCTTCTGTTGTTTCAACTCTTGCTAACTGTTCTTGCTAACTGAACCATGTCAACCTAGGATGTGGTTTTGGTGCTTAAAAATCCCACCCTGAGAAAGGTTCTGGACTGCCGTGGGGTCTCGAACACCCAGGGTTGACCTTGGTTTGAGTTCCTGACCGAGTGTAGTCTTCTCTGATGGGCACAAGAGCATTGGTGGTGTAGGATTCTGATCCGTTCTAATGTGGATCTTTAACCCTAATGTCCTCTTAAAGACACACCTTCCAAACCAATCACTTTCTGACAGAGATATGACTTCAACATATGAATACTAGGGGAGGCAGCCACAGGTCAGTCCTAGGACAGGATGACAATCTCCCTGTGTCCCCCGACACTGTGATCACGTTCAGACTCAGGATTGCCGTCTACTGAACTTAGACACTCGGTGTGGCAGGGAGTCGACCTAGTTACACACATGTGGTTGAGCACAGTTGGGTGGACTGACAAGGTTCCTAAGTCCTGGGAAGGTCTCTTCCCTCACCGCCACTCAGGGATGCCATAGGGTGGACAGCTACGCTGTGACAGTTTGCTCAGGCTGGACCAGCATGCCGAGCACCCTGTCTGTAGGAGGCGTTAGGAGCATCTGGCTATTCAATCATGGGACTTACTCATGCCTCTACGCAGATTCCAAGTTGATCACTAACACTTGGGGAGAGGCTGTCATTATTTGTACTGCAACACATGGTTTGGCGAATCAGATGGCACCACTTATTTTAACTTTTCATTGATTCTTTTATTATTATTATTATTATTATTATTATTATTATTATTATTATTATGTTTTCTCCTTTTTTGGCCTTTTCATGAAATTAAATTATTTTGTTTATTTACATCCCAAATGTTGCCCTCCTTCCTGGTCCTCCCTCCCAGAGTTCTTCATCCCATCTACCCTCCCCTTTGCTTCTAAGAAAGTGCTCCCCTACTGACCCCCAACCCCCTCACCCACCCACCCCATCTCACCCCCCACCAGCATCCCCCTTCCCTGGGACATCAAGTCCCTATAGGATTAGATGCATCCTCTCCCACTGAGGCCAGACAAGGCAGTCCTTTTCTACATATGTGTCAGGGGCCATGGACCAATAACAGAGAGCAAAGAGTATGCTCTTTGGTTAGTGGCTCAGTCTCTGGGAGCTCTGTGGGGTCTGGGTTAGTTGACACTGTTGGTTTTCCTATGGGGTTGCAACCCCCTTCCGCTCCTTCAATCTTTCCCCTAACTCTTTCATAGGGGTCACCAACCTCAGTCGAATGGTTGGCTGCATCTGCATCTGTCTCAGTCAGCTGCTGATACAGCCTCTCAGAGCACAGCCATGCTAGGCTCCTGTCTGCAAGCACAACATGGCATCAGGAACAGTGTCAGGGTTTGGTGCCTGCCCAGGGTTCGATGGATCCCAAGTTGGGCTGGTAACTGGACAGCCTTTTTCATTGAATCTTTGTGAGTTTCACATCATGCAGCCCAGTCCCACTCATCTCCCCATCCCCTCCTGTTGGGGATTTAATTTGTGCTTACATGGAAATTCGCATATCTGCTATGGGTACCTGTCACCAGTTGATTTTTTTGACTGGTCAATAAAGAGCCAACGGCCAATGGCTGGACAGGGGGATAGAGGTGGAACTTTCAGAATTCCCAGGCAAGAAACACAGAGGGAGATTCCACTGTTAGGAGGGGTAGGAGATGGACCACTGGAGGGAAGAGGTGAAGGGGGAAGAGACCGCAGACAAATAAGAGTCAGGGAACGTGGCCACAGGGGCCACTCCCTCAACTGGGTCTGAGGTAGCAGAGATGAAATATAGATTTAGCAAGTATTAACTCAGAAATATAGGAGGGGAATGTGTTAGCCACATGGAGGCTCAGGGGTGGCCCAGCCATTGAGCTAGTTAAGGCTATTTAAAATAAGCCGGCGTCTGTGATTTTCATTCGGGAACCCAAAACATTTGGGCGGGTGTAGGGGCAGTGTGCACACCCACCAGGAGCTCAGAGTGGTTAAACAATTTGTCGCTACACCCTCATATCCACCCTTTGCCTTGGCAACCTTCCCCAGAAGGACACACATACACCACACATACCACTACCACCACCACCACCAACAACAACAACAAATCTAAACCAAAGCATAGAAAACATCTCATCATGGAAGCAGTAGTATGTCACAGTGTGTCCCACAGTACACACTTCTGCCCACGTAGCTCTCTTGCAAATGTTCATTGCAATGTCCATTGCAAATGTTCACTGGTCTGGTTTGAGCTGGTCTCTGACTTCTGTGACACCATCAATATTGGATCCTCATGGGGAGTCCTCTCAGTTATCTCTTGTTGTCCTGTGTCATGGAGATCCTTTCGCTTTGGAACAGCAGGGCTAGCCTTTTCACACATCTCAGCCATTCGAAGAAGATGTTATAGATTTTGGGGATGAGTCAATTCAGAGTCCTGGATCTGGGCCTGCATGATAGCTGAGCTAGTCAGCCACTGGGTCTCCCTTACCTGCACCAGGGCAAGCTCCCCAGCATTGCTTCGGCTAGGTCATCCATTGGATGGCACCACTTTTTGATGGACAGCTTAGGTCACATGGTCACTTGTTAATCACGGTGAGGTGTTGAGTCTGTTCTAGGTCCTTCTATCTGGGACCTACCTAAACTAACTCTCGTAGGCTTCTCTTAATAATACTGGATAAGATGATAAATTAGTAGTGATAATAAATATCCTTCTATGTTTTTTTTTCATACAGCAATTTATTTAAAATTGTCATAATATTTAAATTGTACATGTCCATGTGTGGGATGTGTACATGTTCATGTGTGCACACATGTGTATGTGAAGGTTGGCATCAGGAGTCTTTCTCAGTTAGGCTTCACCCTATTTTTGGAGATGCGGTATCTCATTGAACCTGGAGCTAATCCATTGTATAAGATTAGGCTGGCCAGTGGGTTCTAGGGATTCATCATCTGTTTCTAGGCCCGCCTCCCCCTCCAGCACTAGACTTACATAGGCACACCAACACTTTGGCTATTATGTATATGGGTCTGTAGCTAGCTGCCTTCAGACACACCAGAAGAAGGCATCAGAGGATGGTTTTGAGCCACCATGTATTTTGGGGAATTGAACTCGGGACCTTTGCAAGAACAATCAGTGCTCCTAACCACTGAGCCATCTCTCTAGCCCAATAATGACTTTCTAAAGATCATTACATTGTCTACTGAAATATAATATTATCAAAACCATTTGATACCAATATGTGCTTAAAAACTCATTTTCTAAATATATGGATCTCACATATTTCTTTCTTTCATTTGAATTTGTGAATCCACTCTGCTCCAGTGCCCCAGCCACCAGACACATATGAAAAAAATCTGCCTTAATATATTTAATGACTGAACTTCTTGAATCATCCCATTATATCTTCAATAAAAAACATATCAGTTGGGCTGGAGAGATGGCTCAGCAGTTAAGAGCACTGACTGCTCTTCCAGAGGTCCTGAGTTCAATTCCCAGCAAACACATGGTGGCTCACAACCATCTGCAATGGGATTCAATGCCCTCTTCTGGTATGTCTGAAGACAGCTAGCTACAGACCCATATACATAAAATAAATAAATAAATCTACAATATATATTATGTCAGTCAAAATTTTTTAAATCTAATTTTTAAATTTTCTGTAACCTAAGATGTCAGTTATTTAAAAACAAATCAGAGTGCATCATTCTATATGATCATGTATGCAAGAATCATAATAAATAAATATGTATATCAATTTATTATAAAGATACTTGCACATAACTTTTTGTTAATGAGTTAAAACTAATTTAAAATATTTTAAGATGGCATAAACTTTGGTTGAAACTAGAATGAATGCTTCCTAACATGATTTTACAATACAGGTTTTAACTACCAGTTCGGGGAAAAAATTAGTCATATAAAACTTTTATCTGTGTATTTTTCTGCTAATGTTTCTTGGAAAGGGTCCCTGCTACATTTAAAGGAACTAGAGTCATTGGAAAGCAATATTTCAAAAATAGCTAAGAAAACATACAAATTTAAATTTCTTAAGAAAGCTAATTTTAGCATTCTGTGTTTCTTAGTGTAGTCTCTGCTTTGTTTTTAGAGACTTTCAATCGTGACGCAAGATTATTAAATAAGATTTTTCCACATGGCCCACCCGTCACATAACTGAATCATAACCTCCATTGGGGGCAGTGTTATAGCGTATCGTTCTATAGTTTTAAGGAACAGGAGAGTAGACCAGAAAGACAGGAAGCTGAAGGGTTTAGGGTACCTCCATGGCCTGTCCAGCCAGCATTTGAGGACTTTACATGTGCTCCAAATAACATCTAAAATGGGAGAGGGACATAGAGTCCCAGGCCCACACACCAGTGAGGAACTTCTCAATGAAGAAGGTTGACAGTCTGGAAATTTACTCCCTTAAACTTCGTCATTATGTCCTTTAAAGACAGTTTTGTGTTGCCTAAGTGATGGGTGGCACACAGATGCAGGCCCAGAGACGTTGTCACCAGCAGTGTGACTGTATGCAAGCTGTGTAGTCTCCCTACAGCCCAGGGTGCTAGAATACATCCCCAAAGCTGTAGTGGGAGTCACACAGGATGATACAGACACCCCTTGGCTAAGGACAGAATCACACCCTGATAAATCTATCAACTAGATGTATATTAAAAAGCTATTCAAGCCAGGTGGTGGTGGCGCATGCCTGTAATCCCAGCACTCAGAGGCAGAGGCAGGCGGATTTCTAAGTTTGAAGCCAGCCTGGTCTACAGAGTGAGCTCCAGGACAGCCAGGGCTATATCGAGAAACCCTGTCTCTTGAAAAAACCAAATCCAAAAAGCAAAAAAAAAAAAAAAAAGCTATTCATGGGCCAGAGAGGCCTGTGTTAAGAACCCTTGCTGTTCTTGCGGAAGACCCAAGTTCAGTTCCCACCGTCCACATAGTCTCCTGTTACTCCAGCTCCATAGGATTAGTACTCTCTTCTGTCATATGCCTCTGGGGATACCAGAACACATGTAACACACACACACACACACACACACACACACACACAAATTGTTTAGATGATGATATAGTTAACATATTCAATCTATACAGAACATCACCTATAGCCTAGCCTACTGTAAATATGCTCAGAGCACAGACCTTGGGAAGAACCATCTAAGACAAATCATGTTGCTAACAAACGTGTCCAGCGCCCGTGTCCACACACCAATGGGCATTTTATGGACATGATAAGATGAAAAAACAGAAAGCGCAACGTTGAGGGAAACTGCTGTCCACATAGTGACCACAGACTGTTGGCAGTTAGCCCCCGAGATCACAAGGCTGACCCAAAACTCAGAACCAATGCTGCTGCCAAATACGGCAAGAGACTATGGCTGGGTGGGTATGTCACTGGCTTGGGGAAGATCAAAATTTGAAGTACATTTTCTACTGAAGAGATATCACCTTGTGCGGTAGAAATTCTGAACTCATAAATCCTACTGCTCTTAGGTCAGAGGCCATCTGGATGTGAAGAGCTGAGCCCAGTAGCTCACCAACACATGAAGGGAGGGAGGGAGGGTCACTCACCCTGCAGGGAATGGCCACAGTAGATTGTCCACGCTCCACTGGAGGTCCCTGTACCCAGCACTAAGTAGACCTAGTGAGGTATATAAAAAGGAGGAGGGGGAGGAGGAAGAAGGGGAGGAAGAAGAGGAGGAAGATGTGAAGGTTCGAAGTAGGTGTATCTAGAGGGCTCTGGAGTGAGCTGGAGGGAAGAAAGGATGGTATTAGCATGTTTCATTATGTATGTATTTGAAAGCTTCAAAGAATAATTTTTTAATTATTAAAAAAGAGAATAAAATGAAAAGGTCAGGGTGAGAGAGTCAGGAACAGATCCAGGGACCTGTATTCATATACAGGTGCTGAGTACTGGTGACACACCTGTCACCTGTCATGTCTGTGCCCCTCCCACCTCCCACCTCAGGTGGTGAAATTGGGAAGGCAGGGTGGAGCCAAGCCAGAGATTCCCTAAATGCTGGACTCAGTAGGGAGGGAGAAGGCCACTGGGGTAAGAACCAGTTCGGAGATCTGAGGCTAGGTGCAGAGGTGGGAGAAAGACCAGGATTCCATTCCTTCTTCCCTTCTCCTTGTGCCAGAGTTGGATTGTGTGAGAATGTATTTCGAGATAAAATTAGAGAGTGGTACTCCTAGGCGAACATTTCCTAGACCGTTTTGGCTTCATTGGAAACTCTTAAAGTTAACACACACATACCGCAAAGTAGTCTACCATGACAGTACACACTTGGGAAATGCAAATACTGTTTTCCAAGTGACACAGTGTGCGTTAACACACTGGAATCCTAGTATGACCCAAGACAAATGAACCTTTTCGCATCATTCGGAATTTCTCATATTTCCAGCACAGCACACTAGCTTTACAGCACGCTTATGTACAAACTTGTGGAGCAGGGATCTGCACAGCCTAGTTTGGGAAATTTGTCTTTGGCAAGACCTCCACAGGCAACTGAGTTATGGTTTGGCTGGGGGCTTGCAGAGAAGCAGGAAGAAATGGGTGGGGATGCACGGGGTTGTAAAGGGCTTTGCTTGTGGTGTGCGATTCCAAGCTGGCTGACCCCACAGTCCTGGAGCCTAGCTTCGCTATAGAAAATTTTTAAAAGCAGATAAAAGAGTGTGACCACTCTGGCAAGAGTGCCAGAGGCTTTTTTTCTTTAAACTTGAATCCTTTGAAGTCTTTAACTCTTCAGGTTCTTGTTGCCAGCTCGTGTGAGAGGCAGAATTTCAGACTGCTCTCTGCCCATTTTGGAAGATGATGCTGTTGCAATGTTGGCTGTGAAACGGTTCCACATGAGCTCTTCTTAATAGTGCTGCTTCTGGTATCTTGACTTCTTCCCAACAATGGAGTAGTTCTCAATTTAGACTGAGACCATAACTCTTCCCTCTGAACACTACAGGGCTAATAAACCAGGTCTTCTCAGTCCCAACCAGTCTGTACTGTTTTACTCTTGCTAGTCAGGTGACACACACACATACACACAACACACACACACACACACACACACACACACACACATACACACACACACACTACAAAAGAGCTGGGGGAGGTATCACACACCTGTGGTCCTCACACTTGGGAGGAAGCCAGCCTTGGTAACATAGTGTGTTCCAAGAGAACTTAGGCTACATGAGACAAGGTCTCAAAATAAATAAATAAATAAAAATAAGTAAAAGGTCAAAGGACTGAGAAATAGAGGCAATTCTTCTGAGCAAAATGTAGGAAAAGGTGATCACATTTTAAATAGTACTGTAAGATGTGTTGGTTATGATTCTTGTTATGACCAAACATATGACAGAACCAGCCTGAGAGGGATGGTTAATTTCGGCTCCTGGTTTCAGAGGGCCTATTCGTGGTTGTTGAGCATGTTAGCCACATGCTTAGCTCTGTCTAGGCTGCTGGAGCATGAAGGCTGTTATTCGGTTTGTGGGGGCACAAAGCACAGGAAATGGAATAGTAAGGCCTGGATAGAATCCAGGCCCCAAAGACATGCATTGCAACAACCTACTTCTGCTGCAAGACCCCACTTCCTGTCTGTCACAGTCTCTCAGTAATGTCACCAGATTTGGAGCATTAAGAGATTAAACTGTTGGTTATATCAGAGCCTTTGAGATATAGTTATGTCAAGAAACGTCACTGACACATGGAGAGGGGTGCCTTCTGAATCCCCAAGCTGTTTCTCTTCTAATTTTTGAATTACTCCCCTCTCTCCCTCTCTCCCTCCCTCTCTCCCTTCCTTACCCCCCAACCCCCATACATGTGTGTATATGTAGGTCTGTGTGCATGTGTGTGTCTATGTACATATGTGTGTGTGTGTGTGTGTGTGTGTGTGTGTGTCTATCAGGACAATTGCTGGGAAGCAGCTCGTTCTTTGTGTTGTGTGAATCCTGGAGGAACCAATTCAGGTCTTCACACTTGGGCACAAGTGCCAGTGAGCCATGCCACCAGCTCCCTGGTGTTCCTTAATCTGATCCAGTTGACAATCAAACTTAGCGACCACAGAAGGGAGCTTTTCTAAATAGTAATCGATACATTTTCCACATCCACACTTTGAGCCACTGCAGGTTACAGAGACAATAAACTCTCCCAAGAGGCAAGCAGAGCAACCCATAAGTGTAAGCGATCCAAACTGGACCAGAACAGTCAAAGTACATCAAAACCAAGGCAAGTCTCCTAGACAACTTGGAAAAGTATTTTAATAAGTCCTACTGTGGAGGAATTTGAGGTTATAAAGTCTAGAATTAAATAATCCCATTAAATAAGTATGTTGGAACATGTTTTGAACAATAGACTTCATTGCCTTCTTGCAAACAAATGTTTGGCTCATAGAATGGGCAGTCTAAAAGGGAGCATACCTCAAACCAGGCCGTCTTCACTAGATCTAGTCTTGTCCCATTTGCTGATGTTATCCCGCTCTGTTGCAGTTTGACTGTCTCTAAGCACCTATGATCACCATTGGCTTTAGAAGTCCCTAAACGGAGCCAGGCACAGTGGTGCACACCTACAGTCCTAGAACATCAGAGATGTTCTCCCACCTCCCAAAGATGGGAGAACTTGTACGCATTTGAAACACATAGGCTACATGGTGAGTTCCAGGCCAACTAGGACAAAACAAAAGAAAAAGATGAAAAAGAATCCCCCTCCCCAACTCTTTTCTGTAGTGTTTTGCTAAGCCAATCAATCAATCAATCAATCAATCAATCAATAAAATAAATCTGAGGATGTTTCCTTTCACATGTATTAAACTTCTAGCCACAAACCAACACAGCCTTATGTGTTTCCCTCTATCTTATGGGGCTGTGTATTACATCCCAAGACTCGTTTTGACTACTAAGAAACAGCAATGCTCAGCCAGGCGTGGTGGCACACGCCTGTAATTCCAGCACTTGGGAATTACAGAGGCAGAGGCAGGCAGATTTCTGAGTTCGAGGCCAGCCTGGTCTACAGAGTGAGTTCCAGGACAGCCAGGGCTACACAGAGAAACCCTGTCTCGAAAAACCAAAAAAAAAGAAAGAAAGAAAGAAAGAAAGAAAGAAAGAAAGAAAAGAAAGAAACAGCAATGCTGTACTCAATAGACATTCACTCCAAACAAAGGGATCGTTGGTGCCTAAGAATAATTACCCCCCCACACACACACACAACACACCTCTCAGAGCTAATGTCAATATTAATAAAATATAAATGGCAGCCAGAAGGAAGCTTCACAGCCAGTAGGAGGCTGGGTGAGTGTAAAAAGAGGTGATGGCTGCAACCGCAACTCAGAGTGCCCTTGTGAAAACTCTATGCTGGGTGAGAAATAGTAAGAGACAGCTGGAGAGCATGGCTGCCCGGAAGGAGGCTCTCTCCTCCTCCGCCTCTTTTCCAGTTCTCTGTGCTGTGGTCAGAACCAGGCTCCCTTGAGCAGAGTCTTCTTTACAGATCGTGTCCTCTGCTTGGAGAACGTGTTGGGGAGATGTGCTCACAACAGTCAAAGAAGCAATTGTGGGGTTTATCCTAGCGCCATCTCACTGGCTTCTCCTCATTGTGGGCAGCGGGGAAAGAACACCAGCTCTTCAACCTGTGAATGCCCCGTGCTGGGCGAGGGAGACCTCAGCTAAGCTCTCAACTGTCGCCCCTTGGTTTCTCTCATGCCTGGCTCCTATTGCAGAAACACAAAATGCTGACCTGCTGCCCACCGGTGGGACATCTTTCCTTAGCCTTGTTTGCGAATGATCTGTGGAGAACGAGATGTAAAATGAGAGCTTGCTCCATCAGATGTGTGTGGCAGCAGAGGCGGCTTTCCACATGAGCCTGCTCATCTGTCCTTCTGTGCCCATTCCCGTGAAGACTCGTGACTGCTTCTGAATTGTGTTGAGTCAGCTAGGAGAGATAGGAGCGCAGATCAAGAGGCTCTTCGTCCCACAACCTCAAAGCAGCTGGAATTTGTGCCAAAGGAAAAATGCTAGAGTTCTGGTGGCAAGGCTGCGTGACCAATTAAAAATCTCCACGCTGTCCGAGATCCGAAGCAGCTGCACTGACGTGAGGCTACTTCAGGGTCGGTAGAGAGAGCTGAGAAAAGCACGGTGGTGCCAGGCGGGCAGTGAAGTCAGCGACACAGACACAGAGCGGCTGGGCTGTGTCAAGGAGTCAAGTTGCAGTGGTCCCAGCGAGGAAATGAAGGGAGAGGACAATGGTAGCTCTTGGCTAGAGTGACAGAGAGAGAGGCCAGGAACAAAAGGGGCTAGTGTCCGATAGGTAAGGGTGCCCAGCAGTATAGCAGTGAGCTTCCCTGACAAGAGCCCGGGTCCAGCGCCTCCGCCCCCATGACAGTTTGCTGTCTGGAACACCTCTATCCATGGAGCTGACTGTGCTAACATGTTTCTCAATTACCCACAGGCCTCAGCGCATTTGCTCATCCTCCTAAAACAGGTCGTCTTATCCTTTGCTTTTGGTCCTTCTACGATGTCATTGCAATACACGTATTTTTTTTTCATTTTTTTATTGGATATATTCTATATTTGCATTTCATTCCCTTTTTCTGGTTCCCTGCCCCCCCAAAGGTCCCACATGCCCTTTTCCCTCCCCCTGCTCCCTCATCCACCCCTTCCCACTTCCCTGTTCTGGTATTCCCCTACACTGATGCTTTGAGCCTTTCCAGCACCAGTGTCCACTCCTTTCATCTTGTCGGACATCATTTGGTATGTGAATTGTGTCTTTGGTGTTCCAAGATTCCAGGCTAATATCCACTTATCAGTGAGTGCATACCATGGGTATTCTTTTGAGACTGGGTTACCTCACTTAGTATGATGTTCTCCAGCTCCATCCATTTCTCTAAGAATTTCAGGAATTCATTGTTTCTAAGGGCTGAATAGTACTCCATTATATATATATATATATATATATATATATATATATATACACACACACCACATTTTCTGTATCCATTCCTCCATTGAGGGACATCTGGGTTCTTTCCAGTTTCTGGCTATTATAAATAAGGCTGCTATGAACATAGTGGAGCATGTATCCTTATTGCATGTTGGGGAATCTTCTGGGTATATGCCCAGGAGTGGTATGGCTGGGTCCTCCAGAAGTATCGGAACCAAATAACCCCATCCAAAAATGGGGTACAGAGCTAAACAAAGACTTTTCACCTGAAGAAATTCGGATGGCTGAGAAACACCTTTAAAAATGTTCAACATCGTTAGTCATTAGAGAAATGCAAATCAAAACTACCCTGAGATCTCACCTCACACCAGTCAGAATGGCTAAGATTAAAAACTCAGGAGATATCAGGTGTTGGCGAGGATGTGGAGAAAGAGGAACACTCCTCCACTGCTGGTGGGACTGCAAGCTGGTACAACCAGTCTGGAAATCAGTCTGGTGGTTCCTCAGAAAACTGGACGCAATACAGGTATTATGAAGGACCAGTTTTGAAAACATGGCATTTAATTCTCCCTATTTTGTATTTAATCCCACATTCACGAACTCTGCCATGTTGGTGTGGAAATGGCACCTACAGCTCAGTCCCCACGTTGTCGGTATCTTCCTGGGAACAAAAGCAAAAACCAAACCCAAGTGTTAGCCACGCCTTCCCTTCGCTGCCCCGCCCCCACCCCGCCCCCGCATGCGCAGTGCCTACTCATTAGCTTTCTTCTTAGCTTTGCCCAATGGGAATGAAAGGCGAGACAAATGCTTGCCTAGCAAGCGCTTTCCCATAAGCAAGGCAGCAGCTGCTTTTGAAAGACAATGACCAGATGTGTGTAAAGAGCAGGAGGACTCAGGGCGGGTTGAGCTGGTGTTTCCTCAATGCTGCCACAGTTAACACAACCGCCGCGGCGTTTGCGTCTCAATTCCAAGCCACGTTCCTCCTCATGAGGCAAACTCAAGACAGAAGAGCTTTTGCTCCCATGCCTCTTGATGTCTTAGCAGCCCACGCAGGATCTGAACCCATCACCCCTGGGAACCTGTGGTGTCTTTGAACACACTTCACAGGAGGAATTAAATGTAGGTCTCCTTAAGTCTCTCTCCAAGCGGAAAGTAGGGCTCATTTTACTTTCAAATCCCCAAATGGATCAAAACTTTGGTCAGAAAAATGCACAGGGAATGTGTGAAATTTAATCCTATGGGAACAGGTGCTTGGGCACGATTTCTGCCACGTATTTCAGCCTCGGCCTTGGAATGCCACACTAAGCGTGCTTGGTGCCCTCTGGCATAGCATTTATTGTATAAATGAGCGACTGCACAAACAGAAGAGACCAGCCCTTTCTGGTCCTTTTAGTCCCTCCTGAAATGACCAGGCTGACACACTTAAGCTACTTGTAGCCCCAGTCACATCCTAAACAATGTGTCCGCTAGAAGACGACTGCTTCTCCTTATTAATCATCAAAGGACCCAGGTTTAGTTTTCAACATTCCCAGGCAGCTCTCAACTGTCAGAACTCCAGTTCCAGAAGATCCAGTACCGTGTCTTCTGACCTCCATGGGCACCAAGCATGCGTGGTGAGCCCAATCGCTGGCTTCGCCCTTTGCTGGCTGCCACAGCCAGGAGAGCTGGCCCTACCCCAAGGCTGGGCAAAGCAGGAAAGCCGTCCCTGCTAGCATGGGCACAGGAGAGCTGGCAGGCAGACCGACTCGGCTACCACCCAGGCCCAGATCCAGGGCTTTGAGTTTTCCCACCGCAACCTCTACTCCATCTATGAGCTGCTGGGGTGCGTGGAAGGGCCTGGTCCTTTAGAACCAACGCTGCAGGAGCTCTATGACACAGGGCAACTACAGGATATCCCAGCGGGGTCCCAGTGAGGATCCAGTATTGATGTGTAGCAGAAGCCAGGGGACTTGGACCAGACCAATGGCCCACAGCAGTGCCCATTTCTAAGGAAAGCTGTTTGGGCAAAGGGTGTGCTATGCGCCTGGCACACCTTGGCACACAGAAGCTTCCACAGCAAGTTTTGTTTTCTATTTTTAATTTTTGTTCTCTTTTAGGATAAGGGTGCACAGTCAGTGGGCAGATATGGAGGAGGGCCGGGGGCGGGGGTTGGGGAGATGAGTAGGATTAGGGCACATAATATGAAATTCACAAAAAAAATCAATAAGAAGTTTGTAAAACTCATGCTGAAGAAAGTAGATGGAAATGTAAAATCATCTCTTCCCATTGTGTGCATGGGAAGTTTAAGAAAAACCCGTGATTCATCCGAAGGCCAACCCTATTGACATCAAGCTAGGGCAAAGACTGAGGTCAGCAGCTGTCTCTTCAAGGACAGCTGAAGCCCACGGAAAAGCGTGGCGAATGGCCCAATGAAGCCCATCTTAGCTGAGTGCTTAAGACGTGGAGGAGAATGGGTTTGAACTCTTAGAGCCTCAGGGGCTTTGAGGCATAGTGTACCCGTGGGAAGAGTGATGATATTCTTCTGTGAGTGACGGAGGGGCTGAGTCAGGGTGTGAGAAACAGCTTTTAAACCCCTTCCGCTCCTCATGGGAAGATCGATGATGTAGGCCAACCAGACCCCCCAAGGCTCCCAGGGACTGGGCCATCAACCAGGGGGTACATATGGTTCCAGCCACAACTGTGGTGGAGGAATGCCTTGTTGGGCCTCGGTGGGAGGAGAGGTCCTTGGTCCTATGAAGGCTCGATAGAGGCCCCAGTGTGGGGGTGGGTTGGACGTAAGAGCATCTTCTTGGAGGTGGGGGGAGGGAGAATAGGTTGGGGGTTTTCTGGGAGGGGGGACCGGGAAAGGGTATAACATTTGAAATGTAAATGAAGAATATATTCAATAAGAGAGAGAGAGAGAGAGAGAGAGAGAGAGAGAGAGAGAGAGAGAGAGAGAGAGAGAGAGAGAGAGAGAGAGAGAGAGAGAGAGAGAGAGAGCCTGCTTCTCATTGGTTTTGTCAGGCTCCCGAGGTATGTGTCCTAGAAAATCAGCCTAGGAGACATTGTATTACTTTACCTAATGTAACACCAGAAGTCATGTGGGAACACTTCTTACATTGTATTCTTTAAAAGCAAGTGACTAGGACCAATTCAGTATTCAAAGGGAAGGGAACTCAACCCCACCATGTTATGAGATGTGTAAAGGAACTTAGAGTTGTGTTCTAGAACTGCCACACAGCTAGCTCCTTGGCACTCCAGCTCTCAATGGAAAGTGAGCAAGAGGTTTGAAAGTTCCAGTGTGTCAGAATGGGAAACACTTCAGGACCTACTCCAATGCCCTCATCACCCTGGCCTGGCTTTAGATACCAACAACTGTACGGAAGACGGGTAGGAATCGGGGCTTAGAATTTCCTACATATGAAAGAAAATGATTCGTGAGGACTAATGACCACTCTTCCAAAGGTGAAAGACTGAACTTCTGTAATACTCCTCGTGCAATGGCGAACTCTCCCCAACTAGCCTCAGCACCTCATCTTTCCTCACAGCAGTGGTCCGTGTGAAAATATTCTATAGTTGTGGAGGTGTCTCTGCAACCACCATGGCCAGCAGAGTAAGGATCTATGGGAGGCTGGATGCACTACAAACTGGTGTTGATTCTGAGTCTGAACCTGAGTGCTTCGTTTTAGGTATATTTAAGCATAGCACATTTTGGTGATTTTTTTTTTTTGGTGATAATTAATTCAATCCAATGAGCACAATAAAACTTAAGACATGACTACATCAAAACTCATTGTAAAGTACATGTGACATCTTCCATAAAGATGGACTCTATAGATTGACAGGCTCACGATAAAGAGTCTGGGGAAGGATCTAGTGTGGCTTCGGCCACACAGATAGGGCAAAGGTCACCAGGCTATGAACCACCTGTACTCCAGCCTTCTGGGCAGAACACAGGTTTCCCTTTGAAGAGCCAGCCCTGGGTGTTCACCACGCCTAGTGCCCTAGTGTTTATCTGTGAGCACTGAGAAGCACAGTGCCTTCCGCGTGTACTCTCTTTTCTTCATGACCAACTCACTCCACCATCAGCACAGTACTTGCCTTAGTCAGGGTTTCTATTTCTGCACAAAAACCTCAGGACCGAGAAGCAAGTTGGAAAGGTTTATTCAGCTTACACTTCCACATTGCTGTTCATCACCAAAGGAAGTCAGGACTGGAACTCAAGCAGGTCAGGAAGCAGGAGCTGATGCAGAGGCCATGGAGGGATGCTGCTTACTGGCTTACTTCCCCTGGCTTGCTCAGCTTTCTTTCTTGTAAAACCCAGGACTGCCAGGCCAGGGATGGTACTACACACAATGGGCTGCCCCCCCCCACCTTGATCACTAATTAAGAAAATGCCACAGCTGGATCTCATGAAGGAATTTCCTCACCTGAAGCTCCTTTCCCTGTGATAACTCGTCTGTGTCAAGTTGACACACAAAATCAGCCAGTAGAGTATTTTTTTTTTGTTTTATTTAAAGGGAACCCCTTACCATGCGGGAACCTTGTGTTCTGATTAGTAAGGACACAAATAATAATGGAGTTGAAGCCATAAGTCCTGAGCATGTATTAGGGGTAGAAGGGCAAAGTTGACATCTGTCTGGGGCTCTCTAAAATCATCTCATAGTTTCGCTGTGGGAGGTTACCATAGATTTTCTGCCCAGTTGCCAATAAGAACATGGAGAAAGTGAGTGATGTTAAAGCTTGTGTTCAAAATAACTATCTGTTGCTATTGGTAACCAAGTCTCAGGGAGCTGAACTGTAGGAATCCATGGACCTTTTTGACTTTCAGATGGTTGAAGGTTTTAGAAAGGGACTTGGTTTTATTTTTAGTTCTTATAGTTCACATATTTCTCAGAAGGTCAGTAGGCCTTGGGAAGGTTTATAGCCTAAATTTAGATGGTTAAAATTATGTTTTAAACAGAAAATGTGGGGAGTTAGTCAAAATTAAACCTTAAAAACTGAATTGGGAGATAAATAATTTGCATATCTTGGTGACACAACCTGTCACTATGTGCTGTCTTTACTTCCCAGAAGCCTTTGCTCCTACTCTGTAGTCTGTCCTGGACCCTTTTACGATGTGTTGGGACTTTTCTTTGTTTTCAGTCTGTGTCCACCCTTTATGCTTGAAGAAACTGAACTAACAATCCAATTTTTTTTCCACATCTGCAAATAATACCATATTAGACTCAAACCAATCTGAATCAAAAAGAAATTTATCAGCTTGTTTCCTTGGGAAGTTCAAAAGTTCAGGCACAAATGTTCAACTGGCTTCTGGGGCTGACTTCCTCCGTGTTCCATGAGTCAGCCTCAGTGCTGACTCCTTTCTCTGCTTCTCTCTCTAAAGCAGGGCTCCCTGCTCTGGAAACATCTTCCTTGTGATGCAGGAAGATTGGTTGTCTTTTAGAACAAGGGAAGCTTTCTCCACTGAAACAGCTAGGGGCCTGGAAAGAAAAATCGCTTGAAGGCCACAGAAGCCAGTGGCCTTCAGGATCTTGTCTTGCAAATTTAAAGAATGAAATTCACAGACCACAGAGGGTGAGTTTTAGAAAGAGGTTTACTATGGACATAAAGACATATCTCTCTAAATGGAGAAGGAAAGGAGGGAGAGAGGGAGGAAGGGAGAGAGGTAAAGAGGGAGGAAGGGAAGGGACGGGAGGGAAGGAAGGAAGGGAGGGAAGGGAGGGAGCAGAGCTCCTACTGTAGCAGGAGGGTCAGTCTGGGTGCTTTGTAAGGTACTGACTTATGGAAGAGACTGGAATCAAGTTGTAGAGCAGGTGAACTCGCTACTCCAGGCCTTTCTCTCTGTTTCCCTCAAACCTCTGGGCAGAGGTGCTCACCTAGGAACAAGGGGAGGAATAGGAACCAGAGCTCTCTTCTGGCATGTCTGGCCTCTAGCATGGGTGTTCTCAGAACTGTCAGCTTGGCTTCCCGCCCTTCCCTGCCGGTTTTTTATCTCCGTTGTCACTCCTTGTAAATTTGTATCTGGAGAACACAGTGAATGTTTCTTATTCGGAACTGTTAAGAAATGTCCAGAGATTCATGGCTATTCAACTGGTATGGATTTCTGTCCTACCCCGTACCAACAAAATAAGCCGTGACAATTGGTTTAGGCCTTAATCTAGCTCCCACCCCCAGAGCAAGAGCCCCATCTGGACCATACGTGATAAGATGGAAAAGAGATGGATCTCAAAGGAGAACGGGGGCCCTTGACAGAAGCAGGATTGGGTAATCAGCAAATATCCAGCGTTGGCCATTAGTACTCCCTCTGTCCAGATGGCACTCGACACAGCAGTCCCACTGAGCCCAGCACAGCCCACGGCCCTCCCTTCTTCCCTGTCATCTTTGTGTTGGCTGACGCTCACACGCGTTCAGTGGGTTCTGGTCCCACCCAATGTCGTAAGAGAATATAATCATTCTTCCTTTAAGACACAATGTAAGGCATACATACTCGGTCACCAGATTCCATTAAACGGAGCATCGTGGCAACACCGGGGACGGAAAGAAATAAGTATTATGGTTCCCAAATGTATTGACCATGTAAATTGAAGCACAGATGATTTTAATAGTCTATCCCGATGTAGAAAGAAGGATGATGGTGATGGAGACAGGAATATGCCACCCCAAAATAGACTCCTCGGCATATGGACTGTTCTGTGCTGAAGGCAGTTGAGGAATAGCAGACCCAGAGAAAGCTCTGGAAATAGATGTAAGTTTTCCTTTTTAAGGACATCTACACTTAGAAAAGCAATTCCCACTTGTAAAGGTGGTACATTCTCCTGTACCCAGAGGAAAGGATGAGAGCTGTAACTCACGATGAGAGAAAGCACCAGGTAAAATCTGCAAGCTGCCCTGCCCACCATCCAGTTCTTGGGCATTGTCTTGTAAATCCCTTTCCCTACCAGGATTAAAATCCCCCTTTCCTTGCCAAGCCTAAAATGGTATGTAAATGCTTGGTTCTGAATGCTTCCTGAGCTACGTCTTCCTCTGTGGGGGACAATATAGGTAGATACACGTGACTCAAACTGATTTTGGTTTCCTGTTGCTCATCTGTCTTGTATTGGTTGGTTTTTACTCACAGGCCCAAACCATTGACCCTACGAACGTAGAAAGCCACCGACCTGCCGTGCTAAGAAACACAAGGCAGATTGGCAAAAAAAATTTGAGGGTGCTATAAGCTCTATTTATTAAAGTATTAAGCTTCTTCTCCACTAAACAATTAATCCCTTTGGAACTACTTTTCAACCCAGAGAGGCCAGCTTCAAGTGTATGAGTCACTGAGAGCTAAACTGTCAAGAGAATGGGTTTCTTTTGTGACGGCCCTGGAGGGCTCGTAGCATAGAGCTAAAAAGAAGGGGACCAAACTGAACAGATCCCACTTGTCAGATTTCTATTAAGAGCCACGAAGACCCAGATCTGGGTAAATAACATTAAAGTGACACAAAACGAAGTTATTGTCCTCAAACAGCAGTCTAGAAAGAAACAAACCCAGGAGCAATGTACACGGGACCACACGTGTTAATAAGTGCTTCGAAGGCGGTAATGATGCCGCTGGACGAGTAGGTCCAGGCTCTGAGTGGCCCTGGTGGCCAGGTCCCTCTTAGGCCCCTTCCTGTTTGTGACCTCTCCCCCTTTCTGTTTCTCGGCCTGTTAAATCTTGGCTCTTTCCCACTGCTTTCCCTGCTGTTACAGGCTTGTGAACTGGAGAGAGGGTCACTGAATAATTTAAAGGCAGCAGCGGCAGACTTCCAGAAGCAATGCTCCGGTCACCTATGATAACGCGGCCACAGGAGCATTTGCGTGTGTGTTCTAGACAGACACACACTGGTGGTGATATTGTTAGGTTGCTAGCTGGCAGGATTAGACTATTGATGTTGGACTCCCTCCCCCAACCTTCTAACCAATAACTTGTAAATCTGAGGCTGGAAGCACAGTGCCAGAACTACCAGTCCAAGGTACAGACGGAGTCATACCTCTAGTCCTGAGATGATCTGTGGCGTCTTAAACTGCTATGAGAACAGGCACTAGCTGATAACTATCGAAGCCTGATGCTGTGAGCCCTTAACCCTGCGAGATTACTATTGTGGTGTTTTCTGATAAAACTGAAGGGCACGCCTTGGTCTTGGATGAGAGTCCATCCAAATGGGCCTGTCAATCACCTACCCAGGAAAACACTCCTCTGGAACACTGTCTGCTAGACTATAGCATAAGGTTAACCTACAATGTAGATCCGCACAGTGGTCCATCAGGCCAACCCCCCAGCCTTTTCTTTTATCCATCCTTTTTTTTAAAGTTTATTTATTTATTTCATGTATATGAGTACACTGTAGCTGTCTTCAGACACACCAGAAAAGGGCACTGGATCCCATTACAGATGGTTGTGAGTTATCATGTAGTTGCTGGGAAAGAAAGAGCAGTCAGTGAGTGCTCTTAACCTCTGAGCCATCTCTCCAGCCTCATTTTTACCCCTTAAGAGTATTTCTCTTTGTTTTCTTTGCTCCATGACAAACTATACGCATCTTCTACACTGTGCTTTGTGTGTGTGCGTGTGTGTGTGTGTGTGTGTGTGTGTGTGCACGCGCACATGTGTGCTTTCTGAAAATAAATTTTTTTCAGAGAGATCACAAAGTCTGGGGAGACTACAGTGAGATCCTGGTGATGCTGTTAACCAAAACAGCCAGAGAATCAGCGCAGACTGCAGCACCCAGAGAATTCGAACATCAGTAGGAATTGAGGAATGATGAACGAAGAAGCTGGATTAGCTAATGGTTAGCGAAGGGGCAAACCACCTGTGTCAAGACAATATGTACATGAGGAGTTACACGCCCTTAAAAAGATCTGTGCACATTTTATCTTATTCCTTTTTGCTACTCCCAGTCTCCCAGAGGCATTTCTACAAACACCTTCCCTAGGGAATCAGCACAAATCACAAATACATTAGAGTCCTAAACAGAAATAGAAGCAAGGAAAAAAAAAACGTGAAAAGCTCTAGAACGCCCTCCCCCCACAGCAAGATTTGTTTATCCGAGTCCCCACAAAGGTGGGCTAGAACCAGTCCTTAAGTTATGAACCCTTAAGATTTGTAGGTGACTATTGAAATATGGGGACTGAGTCAGGGCCAGATGTAGAATTCAAGATAAGCAAAGGAAGATCAGAAACAAATCTGAGAAACATCCACCTCCTTATACCTGTCCTATAAAGGTTGCTTTTATTAATTGAAATAAGTTCCTGGATTAATTTAGGTAAACACCCCCCCAATCCCCCACATCCTCTTCATTCCAGTCCCTACAGGAAATCCAGTCCTCACTTAAGGCTATTCTGGCCCAGGGCTTAGACATGTCAAGGCATGCTGCAAGGACTTTAGGCACGTGGGAGAGTCACCAGGAATTTTCTTAGATGAGAAACAGAGGGAAAGAACTCCTCAAGAAAGCTCTGGAGCAAACATATCTGTGCCAGGAAAGTGGTCCAGAGTGGGAGAGGCCGAAGGGTAAAGAGAGGGGGGAGGGGGGACTCTCAGAGGCTGATGGAGTTTCAAACTACTGTTCTTGAAATCTCACAGTAAGAGATATCAGCACTAGGTTATAAAAAAAAAAACAGGCATATTTTACACATTTTCATTTAGCATACTAACATGCTTAGTTTTTGACACCAAAATAAAAGACATTACAAATAACTGGTGTTATTCGCAAGATATTAATGGACTTTGCAAGCCTTACAAATTCATACTTCAGTGTTCAGGGTAGGTGATGTGATCTGTCAGGCTCCTCCCAAAAAAGACATGCTGTCTTCCTTCAGTTCTGCTGACATCTCCCTGAGATGCTGCCCAGGACCCCTCTCATCCTTTTGATGCAGCCTCCCCACCCCAGCCTGATGTCAGGCCCAGTGGTCACAGGAGAACAGCAAGCAGCACACATTGACCAAGACACCAAACATGCAGACCTGGTACCAACAAGGTCTTCAGCAGCTCTGGTGACTGCAGCAACCACAAGCATCCGCACACATTCTCATCTTGACCAGCTGTTAGCAACACTGGCCATCGCAGGGACTGCCTCTGCATGGCACCAGCACTGGCTACACCTTCCAAATGCACCTTCCAGATTGTCCATGAAACAGTCGCTCACTGCTGGCTGCAAGACAGGTCACTGGCGAGAGCCAGGGTGATGGGAGGAGCCAGCTAGCCCACGGATAACCAGGATTGTTGTCTCCATTAACTTCCCTGCCCTCTCCCTGGCTGGCCGGGCTTCCCCCACACAGTTCCTCCGGGGCTTGGTTTATTCTATAGAAGCCAACTATGCTGAGACTCACCAGGAGTCACTGAATGGGTGAGTCCCTTTAATTCTCCACTTTAGTACCAGGAAGCCCAATCGGGGGCTGGAGGGAAGGCGCAGGGGTAAGAGTATGTGCTGCTCTTGCAGGGGACCTGAGTGTAATTCCCAGCACCCGTGTCTGATGGCTTCTATACCTGTGAATCCAGTTCTAGAGGGATTTGCCTTTGACCTCTGAGGGCACTGGCATTCACTTGCACAGACCCCCACGCATATAGATATACACACACCTAGTTCAATATTTAAACTAAGCCCACTCATTCAGCAACATGAGGAACACTGTCCCAGAACAGACTTTATTGGGAAGATTTAAGTGGTGTAACTTTGCTTTAGACACCAGCACTTTTTAAAAATTCTTTTATTTTATTTAGTTCATAACTTACTAGGAAAAGAGAAATCTCACAGAAATCATCACTATCACCATCATCATCACTGTTACCATCAATTGTTATCTCCCCCCAGGATCTGGTATATAATTTAGGTATCCTCAAAGATGCCTAAAAATAGACTTCATGTGGGCTGGTGAGATAGATTAGCAGGTGAAGGCATAGTTCCCAGGCTAAAACAGTGAGGACAGAACATAGAGTTTACTCCAAAGGGATCCGTGCAGTCAAGCCCAACAACCTGAGTTCAACCCCTGGAATCCACATGGAGGGAAAAGAGAACCGACTCCCATGCGTTGTCCTCTGGCCCCGACACATGTTCTCACACACACATCCGTGAAACAAACAAACTAGTTAATTAAAATATATTTAAAATAATAAGTGGGAACATATATAATACTTGACCCTGGGTAATAACAGAAATATTTGATAGAAATTTGGGTAGGGGAGGATAAACCCAAAAAGCCATATCTAAAACACTGGATTAATGATTGTTACATTAGCTCAATTTTTAGTTGAAGGTGGATGTTCCTCAATCACTTATCGATGTACGTACGCTTTGAAGAAACATCACTTGCTCATCTAACATGAAATCGATGTGTAGAAACCGTCCCTGGTTTAATCAGTTCACACTCTATCTGGGCAGGCAGCCTCAGTGTGAATATCAGAAATTCAGTATGACATGATTTACCAACAATTCAAGGCAGTTACTGGTGTGGTAGAAGGAGGTGAAAATTAATTCTGCTAGTCATGAGGGTAGGGAAAGTTTAAAAAAAAAAAAAAAAGAAACCAAAGTCAGTCATCTCGTGTCTTAGGTAGGGTTTCACTGCTGGGAACAGACACTGTGACCAAGGCAAGTCTTATAAGGATGACATTTAATTGGTGCTGCCTTAAGGTTCAGACGTTCAGTCCATTATCATCAAGGTGGGAACATGGCAGCATCCAGGCAGGCGTGGTTCAGGAGGAGCTAAGAGTTCTACATCTTCATCTGAAGGCTGCTAACAGACTACTGACTTCAGGCAGCTAGGATGAGGGTCTTAAAGCCCATACCCACAGTGACACTCCTACTCCAACAAGGCCATACCTCCAAATAGTGCCACTCCCTGGACTAAGTATATTCAAACTATGGCAAGGTCTTAGCATGCTTGTTTATAAATCTCTTCCCTCCTAGCTCCTAATGACCCAAGTCTCTGTGAAACAGATCTGCCTTCTACCTGTGGTCCTGTTGCATCTAATAAATTTATACATTCCTTTTTTTTCTTAAATTATCTTGATGGACTCTTATTTGTCATTGAAAAGGTTTAGTCTTCAAAATAATTAAGAATAAGCAGAAGAAGAAAAAGGAGGAGGAGGAAGACGAAGAGGAGGAGGAAGAGGAGGAGGAGGAGGAGGAGGAGGAGGAGGAGGAGGAGGAGGAGGAGAAGGAGGAGAGGCTCTTATCCAGGAGCTGTGATTTGTAACTCGGGAGGAAGAAGGTTCAGCTAAACTTGGCATTTAAAGAGTTCTTCAGTTGAGCATGGACAGGTGGCTTTTTTTTTTTTCATAAAAAAACAAAAACAGAAATTTTCATAACCTGTCATACTGGAACTGGTAGATATGGAGCACGAATAAATGGCTCAGAGACAAGGTAATTTTAACTTTTTTACCTTTGGGGGGATTTAGGAACATAAGGGCCATGACTCACTGAAAACACAGAGTGGACATCCACAGAGACTGCCACACGGAGAGTGCTGACTTTTACCACAGTGAGGAGATATACAGACCTCATCTAGTGTACTCTGAGGACAGAGGCCTGGCTGGTGAGTCAGCTTGTTTTACATTTTCTTGCCTTGTAATTACCTCCTGTGATATTAAAATCTTCAGTAAAACTATTATTACAGTCTGGTCTTGGCTGGACTGTAAAGACAGGAATGACCCGTGTGTTGGGGAAGGGAGAGGCATAGGCTTTCCTCACTCTGAGATCAGCTGTGTGATAGGATGTTCCAGAGGAGGGAGATAGAGGGTTCTGGAACCGCGGGGAATGGTCAACGGTCTGTGGTTAGAACCCCAAACCCCACCCCCACCCCTACACTCCCCCACCCCCACCCCCACCCCTACACCCGCACCTACCTCCCAGGCCGGAATCCTGCAATGCAGCAACACAGGAGTGGCAAGATTGACCTGGGAGGCCCAGGAGGCAACCTCCCCTCCCCCATGCCCTCACCTTCTGAAGCACTCAAGAGAGAAAGTAACAATGACAGCAGTATGGATAGATGCTCGATACCATTTCTTTCTCCAGAGGACACACAAGACACCTCCCAGAGTCCGTGCACTAGCGGAGGGGACTGTATTAGTTAACTTTTCTTGATGCCGTGATCACGCACATGAGGAAAGCAGTTTAAGGAAAGAAGCGCCCGCTCACTTTAGCTCACAGTCTGAAGATACAGTCTGTCGTGGTCCGAAGACCACGTGTCGGAGGCCGAAGCTTAAGTCAGCTGGTTACACCGGAGCCGCAGTCAGGACGCCTGGTAGTACAGATGCTCACCGTATATTTCCACATTTTTCTTGTGTTCTGGGGATTCACATTCAAGTTGGCACGCCTGGCCAGCAAGCTCTTTTACTCGCTTTTGTACACGCCAGGATCCCAGCCCACAGAAAGGCACTGCCCACATTCAGGATGGGTTTCCCCATCTCAGTCACCATCATCTAGAGCGTCCCTTCACAGAGGTGCCCACCAGATGTTTGTCTGCTTGGTGCTTCTGAATCCCAACTAGTTGGCATTCGAGACGGATCTTCACAGGGATGTAACGGGAAGCCATGCAAACCTAGAATCTAAAATTCCGTAGTCATCTCTGCCTGTTGTAGGATTTTCCATGTCCAATCACATTAGGGCAGTGGAAGACCTGTGACTGGACAGGAAAGGGAAGGCGGAGCTAGGAGTTGGGGCGACACAGAGGTCTCAGGGGGAGAGGGAGAGAACCGACATGACTTCGGATGTGGACCTGTGTGACATCTAAGTTTTGATAAGGTTAGAAGTATTGTGATAAAGCTTTCTTATCATTATCAATTGGCTCTTAAATTATTGTATTGGCATCTTGTAAGTTGTGATATTACTGATACATAAATCTGATTGGTTAATTAAGCTTTAAGAGTTTTTGCTTTACGTGGTTACTGGAGTGTGGGTCCGCCGAGGAGGCGGAGAGGGAACATTGGGATGTGGTGGGAGCAAGAGGGTGCTGGGAGGGAGTCAGCATTGAGACGAGCGAGCGCTGAGCCGGACATGGTGCTGAGGCCTGGTGGGGCAGGAGAGTTGGCGGGATCTTTTCTTAATATTTCCCGCAACATCTACCCAACCACTCTTATTTAATTTAGTGGCTATGCGGAGGATGCCAGGAGGGCTGCACTGGACAGCAAGCTCAAAGACAGAGAGAGCCTGAGACCCAGAGCCGTTAGAAGAGAGCTTCTAGGACTGAGTCATGATGGAGCAAATAGTTACTGTATTAAACTACTGAGATCTTGTAGAAACAGAGAGAGACTGCATCCCTGAGCCACTAGAAGAGAGCTTCCAGGCCTATTTTGAATCATGACGGAGTAAACAGTTGCTATATTAAGCCATCAAGACCTTTTAGGTTGTTTTGTTGACATCAAATTACTCTGACTAACACAGCAACATAAAATGATGTCTGGAGTCCTGTTGTTACACAGACAAGAGCCTTTAAACCATCAGAGACTTGAGTTTGCACAAACATAAACAGAGGTTATGAGTTTGTCCTTACTCATAAGAAGCTTAGAGAAAAGACAGCAAGAAGAGGAATAAAACGCAGAAACTTCATGAATGGTTTGTTTTGCCCTTGTAAATATTAGTGATGAGGCACAGAGCCGCCAGCAGGCATCTCAGCGGGGCGGGGGATTGCCACAGAGCTGTTCCCTGGACAAGGCTCCTGAGAGGAACACTCATTTTACAAGTTGGGTCACCGAGCTCCTCCTGCACACTAAAAGGAGCTCTGTTCCCTCTGGTGAGCACATGGGTTTCTGTGGATGCCCCTTTATTTCTGCTTTGCTGTAGCTTTGCCTTTTGCTCCCCGGGGTCTACTGGAAAGTAAGACCGTTAAAGAGGCAACATGACGTTAGCTCTCACTCATCCCCGGCCCGGCCAGCCCAGAGTCATTCACAGCGGCTCTAAACTAAAACATAACCAAGACTTGCAAAATAGTTGGCTCCATCTGGAGAGAGAGCTGTTCATCTGAGATGGATAATGCTCTTCATTTCTTTTGGTCTCCTTTGCCCATTTTCCAGGAATCTGGATGAGGCACCACGTTTGAGTCTGCGATGACCGTTATTTCACAGACCACCCAAGTGGAATGGGGCAGATGGAGAAATCTAACAGCAGAAGCGGCTGGCTTATCTTTCTCTGAAGTTCAAAAGAAATTCATGACCTAGGAGAAGCCTTGCGCTATGCATGGTGGCATCTGTATCTGTGAAATACCCTGGCACATTAGTAGTTCCCAGAGGCTGGAATGGGAGGGAGAGATGGACTGATGTTCCCAGGGTACCCTGGGGCTGACAAACCATTCTAGGACCAGACAGTGATAATGCCTGAGCAACGCCATGTCTAGTAAAGGTTCCTGGATAGTAAACTCTCAAACAATTAAAGTGATTTTATGTCACATGAATTTCTTCTCAACTTCTAAAGAATTCTAGTTAAAAAGAATCCTTTAGGGAGGCTGGGAGATGTCTCGTCACATAAGGGCACTGGCTGAGCAAACACAAGAAACCGAAGCCAAACCCTCAGAACTCAGGTCAAAAAGCCAGGCCTGGCCACATGCACACCTACAACCCCAGAGTCACGAGGGTGGAGACAGGACAATCCCTGGGGCTTGCTGGCGACAGCCTAGCTCCAAGTTCAGTGAGAGACCCTTTCTCAGGGGAATAAGGCAGAGAGTGGCTTGGCAGGAGACCTGGTATTATCTCCAACCTCTGAGCATATGTGCACATGTGTGTTCATGCCCCTCCCACAACATGTGCATATGCTCCAAACACTATATATGATAATACGCATATAATAAGAGTATAATAAGAGAGGGGAGAGAAAGAAAGAGAAAGAGAGGGAGGGAGGGAGGGAGAGAGAGAGAGAGAGAGAGAGAGAGAGAGAGAGAGAGAGAGAAAGAAAGAATAAAAAAGTACATTATATGATACCACCCTACCAGATGTTATGTGGGGGAAGTGTGTCACTGGAGGCCGGCCCCTCTAGTGAGTCACTAGATACACTGGGCAACCTGCCCCTGAAAGGCCAGTCCCAGCCCCACCACCAGTGCCCTTGATTTCTGCTCTACCAGAAAGACAGACGTCTCCTGCTGCCCAAACTGGAACTCCAAATAAACCTTCCTTCCTTCCTTTAAGTTGCTTCTTGTTGCATCCACATTCGTGAGAAAAGTAATTAATTCGGCCTCTTACTTATTCTTCCTGAAGCTACAGAATTAGTAATGTTTGCATTAATCACAGTGGAAATTAAATACAACGCTCTGCAGCCAACTGGCAAAAAAGGCAAAACTCAATTTTAGGGCAATTGACTGCCCAGTCAACACAATCTGAAAGGGGGAAACGTGTGCTCTCTAGTCCTGTCCAGGGGAACCTGGGCTGCTACTCAGAATTGCAGGTTCCTGGGCAGGAGGGAAGATAACACACAAAGAATAAACAAACACATTGAGGTCCTTTTTCCTTCATATATATATATATATATATATATATGTATATATATATGTGTGTGTGTGTGTGTGTGTGTGTGTGTGTGTGTGTATGTGTGTATATGTATATATATATGTGTATATACATATATACATATGTATATATATGTATATATAGATATATATGTGTGTGTGTGTGTGTGTGTGTGTGTGTGTGTGTGTGTGTGTTGTAGCCAATGCTTTTTATAGGTTCGCTTTTCAAAATTCTTCTTATTCTCTGAGGATTGGCTTTTGGGACAAACCAGATATGTAGAGTAAGGAAAGAAAGTGGAAAAGGCACAGAGGAGGGCTGAGATTGACTGGTGATTGTCATGTTGACCCTGGACACACGTGTCATGGGCACTGTGTGAAGCAGACAGAAAGACACAAAGCCTGAGGAAAACAGGCTGAACAAACCCCTCGCTCTAAGTCCGGCCTTCCCTCCTCTCTGAGTCTCGGCTTGCTCCTCTAGGCCCCAGCACCTCTGCCTGAGCCGGGAGAGTAGTTCTTAAAGGTGTCATCACCACAAAAGGAGGCCCGAGCTCGGCTCAGAAGCCCCAGGCCGTTCTACTGGCTGGTTACCAGGCATCAAGGATGGAGCGTTATCAGGTGTATCAGATGCCTACTGGCCACGTGGAACATGCATTGATCAAACATAATTTGGTGATTAGGGAAGATGTGAAAAGAATCCCACCAGGTAGCTGGCACTCCCAGAGGCAGGGGCAGTCTGGAGCAGTGACAAGAGCCAAGAGCAAACCACTCAGGAACTTGCAAGGTGGTCTTCAGGAAAACCATTATTTGAAAAATTGCAATGCAAACATCACTGGTTCTCTCAGTATCAAAGACATAACCCCCATGCAGTGGTAAATCAGCAGTTGACCACAGGACACATATTAGGATAAACTGATTATGAGAGGATTTAGCAGACTGGGGTCAGCTCTGTGTCTCCTGCTATGGTTGAATTGCTCAAACGCTGACCTTGGATATATAACCCCAGGAAAGCCAATAGAAACCTTTTGCGAGTGTGTATTGAAAGCGTAGAATTTGCAATTAATTATAGTATACATTTTTATTACTAGTCATACATAGTATATTTCCCATTGTTTACGTCAATGAAGCAACAAACTATTTTTCCTCAGAAAACCAGTCATTAGACTTCATTAGTCCACCATTGCCTAAAGCTTGCAGCCCCAGGACGCCTGAACTGAGCAGATTGTTCATCTTCTCAGCAAACGAAGACAAGAAGCTAGTGAAGAAGAATGAGGAGGAGGAGGAGGAGCAGGAGGAGGAGGAGGAGGAGGAGGGAGGGAGGGAGGGAAAGAGGGCTGGTTAACGTTGAGTGTCAAACTGATTAGGTTAAGAAACGCCCAGGGGATCCAGGATGCACATCTTGGGATGTACCTTAGTCTTACACAGGCGGAGCAGAAGGCCTCCTGATGTCATTTTAGAGACATTCCAAAGTCAGCCAGCTCAGCAGTATCTACCCCTTTATCTGGTCCAAGCCTGCTCTTGAATTCATAGGCCATACGTGTCCTGCCTTTGGGTCCCCTCAGAGCTTCTTCCTGCCTCTATTGCTGGCTTCCTCTACAATCATTACATAAATGCCTAGATGGTGCCATAAATGCACCAGGCTTGCCAAGAAGAGACAAACTCAAAAGTCCCAGTGTGGAGAGAAGCCGGGCAGCCACAAAGCATCCATCAGATGTGCCTTGGCAGTGCAGGGCCAGCATGGGGTGACCCACTGCATTAGACCACAGGTCTCAAGGGACAATTGGGACGCGCAAGAGCTTTGAAAGGGGACGTGTAAGGGCAGCACAGACTCCGTCGCCTCCAGTCAGCCTGCTGCACAGTGGCATTAAGCCTGCGTATCCAACCGTAGAACCGGAGTGAAGGTCACTGGGAAGGATGGGCTCTGGATCTATAGATGAGCGAGTGCCTCATTCTAATGGAGGAGCCGCCTTCTTGAGTGTGCTGGCCATCGGGGAGTCTGTGTCTACATGAGCACAGGACATATGGAAAGAGTTGGAGTCTTTTATTCCATTTTGCCTGGTCCTGAGATTGCTCTGGAAAAATTAGCAACTTCTAAAAGGGAGGTTCAGCCCTAGAATTTGCCCTGCCTATGGTTTCGCAGCAGCCCACCCAGAACCCCACTTCCCCTGGATCTCAGCATATTTACCTCCCAATGTCTCTCCCCCTGATTGTGATAATGATAATATAGGAAAGTATAATTAGAACCTAATAAATAAGCAGGCACTAATGTCTACTTACACAAAATAATGGTCTAGCAAAGGAGCTCCTTTATAAAGTGCTTGCTTTGTAAGTGTGGTTCTCTAGAGTCACAGAACGTATGGAATGTCTCTCTATATTGAGGGAGCTTATTGTGATGACTTACAGTCTGTAGTCCAACTCCCTAACAAGGATCAGCTGTGAATTGGAAGTCCAAGAATCTAGTAGTGGCTCAGTCCCACAAGGCTAGTTGTTTCAGCTGGTCTCCTGTAGAAGTAGGTTCCAACAGATGTGCTGGTGAGTAATTGCAAGAAGGAATCTTCCTTCTTCCAATGACCTTAAATAGGTCTCCAGAAGAAAGTGTGGCCCAGATTAAGGTGTGTACCACCAAGCCTAGATCTGGGACTTGCTTTGTCCCAGGCTGACCTTGAACTCAGAGATCTCCTTGCCTTAGTCTCCTGGGATAAACAGCACGTACTACCTTACCTGGACCTAAGCTTTTCATAGCCACTTTGCCTCAAGATCTCCAGACCAACCAAGATCCAGGTCAGAAACTAGTGTCTTCCAGCCTCAAGATCTGGATCACAGGCGAGCCCTCCAGTCCTAGATGGTAGTTCATTCCAGATGTAGTTGGGTTGACAACCAGGAACAGCCACTACACATGGGGACCTATCTTTGATCCTTAGCATTCACATTAAAAAAAAAAGTTTGAAGTGAGAATGTGTATATTCCTAATTCCAGTGCTGAGGAAGAGGAGACAGGTGGACACACATATACACACATCCCTCACATCCACATACAAGTCCACATACAAGAAAAAAACAGGATATTTCTCTGAGTCTGATATAAAGTTGTATTTTTTAACATATATAGTGTTTGCTGTTCAAAAGCTCTTATAGCCACACATTAACCTTTCAACCCCTCATTTTAAAAACAATTTTCACTGGAAAGAATAACTTCTGGGCTGTTTAAAGAGCCCACAGTGCGGCTTCTTCTGTCTCACAGGCCATCAGCCCACACGTGTTGATGTGTAAAGATTCCTACAGTCCCCTGCTCTAAGGACAAGCAGGCATCCCTCAGTGCCATTTCTCTGGCAAGGTGTCATATTTGAGAAATTTCTGCACACCTGGGCTTCCGTCTTCACAGGATCATTTTTCTCAAATCTCTTGAAATCCCAGGCTGACCAGCAGATGAATGGATCTGTCCAGGGATACACTGTGTTTATTTCATTATCTGCACAAAGGATGCAGCGCCATGGAGACAGAGCAACGGAGATGGTGGCCGTGGAAGGCTATTACTTAACAGCTAGGAGCTGAACCAGGCATAGAGGCACATGCTTGCGATCTCAGCACTTAGATGGCTGAGGCAGAAGAATTCCCATGAGTTTGAGGCTAGCTGGGGTTTCATAGCAAGACTGAGACCAACCTAAATGCCATAGCAAGGCCCTATCTCAAATGACAGCAAAGTAGGAATTCAAACTGCAGTGAAACCATGACTGCTTGCAGCCCTGGTTATCAGCACGTGTGTGGCCAGCACCTCTGGAAGCCTTGCTGTCCCTAAACTGTCAAATAGAGGAACTACACAGATCATTGCCATCTCTTTGACTGCTTGCCAGGTTCTCTGGCTCCAGGGTTCTCAGTAAAGGCAGAGAAAGGCCAGCAGAAGGGCAGTGTGCTCTGTGGGTAGAGTGCCTGCTTACTGTACTGCAGTCACAACTTAGAATGAGCTCCTCTGCCCAAGCTGCTGCGGATGCTGCTTAACACCTGCAGGCAGCATTCATGGGTATCTTAAAATGTAAAAACCATCCACCTGGAACTGGACCTACACACACACACACACACACACACACACACACACACACACACACCAGCAAGAGCATTAGGAAGGGGTGGGATACTGAGCAGTAGATCAAGCTGAATTGAGGCTTCTGGACTGTGAGATGAACCAAAAGCAGACACCTAAGCATAGTAGAGGGAACTGGAGATGGCCAAGTGGTCCCATTAGTGCCATTCCAATAATAAACAGACAGACAGACAGACAGACAGACAGGCAGGCAGGTAGGCAGGCAGATAGGCAGACAGGCAAGCAGATTATATGTAGGTAGGTAGTTGGATAGATAGAAGTAGAGATAGATAGATAGATAGATAGATAGATAGATAGATAGAATGATAGATGATAGATAGATAGATAGATAGATAGATAGATAAGATAGACAGACAGAAAGACAGATAGACAGAAAGACAGATTGATAGCACAACCTGACCTAGATGAGAAGCTCAGAGCTTCTATAGTAGCTTCAACATACTTGAGGTTCCATCTAGCCTCTCCCTTCTCACAGATCATGGTTGCACCCCACCTCACCACAACACACACACACACACACACACACACACACACACACACCTGCCTACCCCTAATTCTCATGAGGATTTATTTTAACTTGAAGACAGTGATCTATGGAGGTCACCACAGAACCAGGACCATGATTCATAAAGATCAGTGGAAAGACAAATTGAAACAAGACAGTTATCTGTGTATTTGGAATTTGTGGTCTTCTTTGTAACACACTGCTGGCCATTGGCACCCACCGCGGTCCTGTGAACAACACACCTTGAGCATTCTCTATGAAAGAAGCTTGGCGTCAGAAATAGCTTAGATTCTTTTCACATTTTAAGATGTTGTCATGTATATAATACACATATGTATACATGTATGCGTATACATAATAAAATGGTGATGATTGCATCATGCCTAAACACAAATTTGAGCCATCACAGAGAGATGGCTCAGCAGACAAAAACACTTGACATGCAAGCCAAGTGATCGGAGTTTAATCTCTATAACCTACGTAAAGATGGAAGAAGAAACAAACTGCAAAGACTTGTCCTCAGGACCCAGGCATGTGCTATGGTACACACACAGACACACACACACACACACACACACACACACACAGACACACACACACACACACACACACACACTTTCAATTAAACATGAAATCAAATTTGTTTCATACACACCTGTGCACATAGCTGAAAAGTAATTTTATACGAGATTTTTAGTGGGCCTGCATCGTTGTTGTTTGCTTGCTCTGATTTTCGAGGCAGGGTCTCTCTATATTACCCAAAGGTCTCAAACTAGTTGGAAAGGGAATCGGAAACTTAACATGGTACTTCAACTAGTGCACAGGTACCTAGCACAGTATTCTAGTTCTGCTTGGGAATATTCATTTCATATCTCCTCAGTGTGCAATAGGGGTCTCCAGGAATTCATTCTCCATCAACCTTGTATGATTGAATCCTAAGCTGTAAAACAGAGACATGGGCAGAGATTTGAGGTCAGTCTGTCATCCAAATGACCCATGATTCTCTGGATAAGGTGACAAAACTTCCAGAATAGGGGAAAAGAGGGAAGAGAGAGCAAACAACCAGGGTTCCAACCCAAAGTTCATAACAGGATGGCCGAGTTAGCTGTATCCAAGGACAATGTGACTGACTGCCCTCTCTGACTCCATGTTGAACACCAACAGTACCGGTCCTCATCATTGTCACAAGAACTATAAAGATACGTACCTGACTTTTTTCTGGCATTGTCTCCTTCCTGTTTTGAAGCATGCCTAATTTTACTAAGAACAGGATGTTCCAAATGACAAAGCTTGCCGTTAGTCCTCACAATTCGCCTAGTGTCTTCTTTTGAAGAGTCAAAAGGATTTCAAATTAAAATTTAAAAGGTACCTGTGTGGACAGAATCCACCTACATTTGAAAAAGCTGAAGGCTGAATCTTTGCTCTTGCTGCCGGCAATTAGATTTTAAAAAAAAAAAAATCTCTAAAAACACTCAAGCTGTTGCATCAGACCTGTTTGGATGGGACACCTGAGTTCTCGGGGCTCAGGGTTAAACATTAGATGTGAGAGTCATGTGGAGACAGGAGGGATGAGTGTTATGTCTCAGATCGTTTATTTTCAAAAGCATTTTGAAGCAGGAGCAAAGAGGAGAAAGAATTCTAAAAAGTGATCCTGTTGTGAGGCAAAGATAAAATCATTTTTCTCCCGGGAAGTGAGACCGCCTTTGATGGACTTACCTTAGTGCTGGAAGTCCAATATTGCTCTTCTACTTCTTTACACCACAGGGGCATGATGGTGGAGGAAGACGGTGCCCTATGGCTGTGTCTAAAATGCCCAAAGTCACACATTTTAATGGATTAGTCCCTAACTCTGTACAATTGGAACCTTTAGGAGGTGTGACCTAGTGGGAAGTATTTCCATCATGGAGAATGTGCACTTGAAGGAGACTATGGTACCCTGGGCTCTTCCTCCTCCTTCACTCCTCCTCTAAGAGACTGGCCTTGCTCTACCATGGACTCCCCACTCTAGGTCTCAAACAATCCGACCAACTGGCCATGGGCTAGAAGCTTCAAAACTGAAACCTGAAGTAAACCTTGTTTATTATAAGTTGATCATCTCAAGTATTTGTTACAGTAACTGAGAGCTGACTAACAAGGATCATGAAAATGTATTTATTTTCCACACTATCATACTTCTCTCTGTCTCTTCCTGGTGTTCTGACAACTTTGTTAGGAAGTGATTCTCTTTTGCTTGGTCAACAGTTACATATCTTTCCATGTTGTCGAAACAATTCTATAGTATTTCTCTTACCTATGTGTGCATATGTAAGAGTTAGGTGCGTGCACAAGAAGGTGCCCGTGAATGTGAGACCAGATCTATCACTGAGCCTGGAGCTCACAGGTATGTCAGCCAGCAAGTCCCAGTCACCCTTGTGCCTCTGCCTCCCAGCACTGGGATAGCAGGTGCACACTGCCTCCCTTGGCCCCTTTACATGAGTTCTAGAGATTGAACTCAGATCTTCATGCATGAGCAACAAATACTTTGTATACTGAGCCATCACCCCAGTCCCAATGATTTCATTTAGATCTTGAAAAATTGGATCTTTACAATTCTATCTGTGTTGTAAATGAAGAAGCAAGGTCCCTCTTGTAGGGTCTTTAAGGACCACTGTTGCACTGTGATGGAAATCATACTCAGAACACCAATGGCATTCAAGAATTTATTATAATCACAGATCTTAGAGAGAAAGTCTGCCAACCATACTGGAAGTACTGCCCCTAGGGAAGAAGTACACAGGAAGGGGCTCGACCAAACAGGTAAACAACCAAGGGAGCTGTCCCCTAGGAAACTTCTTTTATTGGGGAACATACAAGCAGCAAATGAGTAACAAATAGGTAAAACAGTAACAAATGAGTAGCATAGGTAAAAGAAATACTATTGAATTGTCTTGACAACGTGGAAAGATATGTAACTGTTAACCAAGCAAAAAGAGAATCACTTCTTAACAAAGTTGTCAGGGTGAGATTTCATCACCCTGCAGAATGTTGGTAGGACTTGGTCAGAGGAGGGACAGAAGGTGCAGCTGTGGTAGGGCTCACCTACCTCACAATATTGGTGTACCTGGTTATCTTGGCAGGGTGCTTGAAGTGGAAATTTCTGGTTTATTTGGAAGAGACTCAGTTGTATCATGTGATGTTTTTCTGGAAACTGTCTTATGAGAGAATTTTTTGCTGAAGCAGATACATGGGGGAATGTTTTGCTGAGAACAGACATGAGGTGGTTGGTTTTTTGTTTGTTTGTTTTGTTTTTGTTTTTGTTTTTGTTTTTTGTTTTTTGTTTTTCTTTGAAGCTGCCTGGGAAAAGGGTATGTGATGTTTTGCCAGAGTGGATGCTTGAGAGAACATGTGATATTTGGGAAGGGTAACCCAACAGACAACAGATAGTGGATGACACTGTGTGGCATTGGTTCGCCTTGCCACTCTTTGGTGGTCTTCGTTGGGCTTTTGGGGACACTGGTCTTCAATGAGGACACTGGCATTGTTTTGCCTTGGCTTCTTCACTGATCATCGTTTGTCATGACTTTGTAGAGAGAAATGCACCAAAGAATTTCTGGTGGTGTTCTGGCAGCTTCTTGCCACTTCTGCAGACTTGGGCCAATTGGCTGAGCCTCATGGTTTCTTCTAAATCAAACTGTCACTGCTGATTCATAATGGCGTTTTCAATTGGACTGAGCTACTGCTGCTGATTTGTGTGAACTGAACAGCTGATAACCTGAAATGCAGATTGGATTTGCCCCAAAGAACTATTTCTAAACAAGTCCACGTCCTTGCCCTATTATCCTTTCCTTTATATTACCTCTGGTAGGTGGTGAGCTAGAAGGGGAGGGGTTAAAGCATTTAAGTACCCCTATTAAAGTAGGTCTTGAAAAACATAAGCCTACAGGTACTCATATCCTTTTGGGGAGATATTGAGACATAAATACATTATGAAATAAAAATTTTCAAGTGAAAGGATGGGAGAATTGGGACTCATCTACTTACACCCCAGAGACAGATATGCAGGATTCTGTAGGATGGAGAGATTGGTTGTGATGTGTGGGGAACCTGTATGTTGGGGATAGGAAAAGCAGGTATTGATCAAAGCCTAGGGATTGGTGGTGGCACAAGCAGGGTTAGCCAGACTAGGCTAGGGCACTCATCGAGGAATCCAGGTTAGATCTAGGTGGTTTTGGGGTGAGTGAGTGAAGGAGAGGATCAAACAGACCAAATCCTGGAGAAGGATGTCTGAAAATGTAAGCTAAATAAACCATTTTCTCCTCTAAGTTCCTTTTAGCCATAGTCTTTTATCATAACAATAGAAAGAGAATACTAGAGTAAGTATTCAATTAAGCTAATAGATTTCAGAAATAGAGGTACCAAAGGAAAAAAGACCCCAAACATCAAATACAAGAAAATAGTGTGGCTTGAATCCAAACTATATCAATAATTACATTAAACACAAACGGACTAACTAGGTCTATTAAAAGGCAATGGTTGTCAGATTAAATAAAAGGAAAGATTCCACTGTGTGTATTTACACTGTGTATTTACAAAGGATATGCATTACATGAACAATATAGGTAAGTTACAAGTAAAATGATAAAGAGAAGATGTATCATGCAAACACAAATCAAAAGAAAGTGAAATAAAATGTAAGAGGTGGACTTGGGAACTTAGCTCCATAGTAGAGAGCACTGGTCTAGCAAATATAAGGCACTAGAAGACAAAAATAAGACAGCACAAAAGATAACACAAGAAGTGCAACAGTGTTAGTCACTATAGAAAGTAGATGTAGGACTGGAAAGATGGCTCAGTGGTTAAGAGCACCAACTACTCTTCCAGAGGTCCTGAGTTCAATTCCCAGCAACCTCATGGTGGCTCACAACCATCTGTAATGGAATCTGATGTCCTCTTCTGGTGTGTGTGAAGACAGCTACAGTGTACTCACAGACATAAAATAAATAAATCTTAAAAAAAAAGTAGATCTAAGGAAAGGGTCAAAAAAGTACTATGAAACTTTTCCTAGATTTAAAGGACATATACCTCCAGATTTAAAAAGCCCAACTGTGCCCAACATAATAAAAATTCTTTAAAATCTCCTTCAAAATACCAGTGATTGAGCATACTAAAACTGCTCAGAGAATATGTATGTATGTATATGTATATATATATATATATGTGTGTGTGTGTGTGTGTGTGTGTGTGTGTGTATTTGTACATGTTCTAGGATAAGAGTGACATCAGGTTCCTCAACCTTTTCCAAAGGCAAAGCGAAATGATTGTCGATCCAATAGTCTTCTCAGTCCAGCTACCATTCAAGTGTGACACGACATAGAAGATATTTCTAGCCATGCAACACCTTGAAATTTTTACTTTCCCATTCTGAAAGCTATTGATGGATGCGTATTTCCTGGCAAGGGAGTCATGCTAAAGTAAATCAGAGGCTGTGGCTCTGAAGTGGGGAAGGAAACAGAAGCATGCTGCGGTTCTGGCTGAGCACCAAGCCCAAAGCATATTCAATGTGGGAGGTGACAGAACAAACCAGGGATGTCACCAGGGGAGAAAACCCATCTCCATAGGAAAAACATTGGATAAGAAGGATTTCCCAGCAATCTTTGCAGTTAGGAATGACTGTGTAACCCACTTCCATCCAATGAGATGTGAGCTGACGTCTACTGGGTAGAATTAATAGAAAAACAATTGTTTTCAGTGTCAGGGAGGATGTCAAAGACTGACTGACAGTCACATTATGGTGCTCACTCCTTCCTCCTGCCTCGAATGAGGACATGGATCTGAAGAATATGGAGAAGACATCTTGAGCCCATCGGAGAGAAAACCACACACTAAGGATCTTGTACCCCCACCATTTACCCACAAATTCCAAGCTTGGACCAAAATGCAACTCCTGTGAATCAGCCAGCCCCCCCCCATGTCCACCTGGATTTCATTACATCTAAGACATAGCCAGCATCTAGACCCAACCTACACATCCTTTGTTCTGCCCCAACCTGCCCTGTCTGTATCTGACACAGAACCAGAGAGGTTCACATGCTTGTTGCAAAAATAGAAACGGCATGAATAATTAAGGCAGTGTCTGCCCCCAACCCACACAAATGTCTTATAGAAATGTCTGGCAATGAGAATTACCTAGATGAATCCCAAGACACATAATTTAAAACTTCATCAAAAAATTTCAAGGATTTTTATAGAACACACACATACACACACTCACACACTCACAGTGCACATGCACACAACTTAATGGACTTAAAGAGAAAGAATTTAAAGAGAATAAATACCTGAGTGATGTCCAGAAAAACACAAACATGAGGCTGCTAGAAACAATTCAAGATTTGAAAATGGGGTTCACTAAAGAGATTGAAATATTGAAAGATAGAACTGAAAACTCAACTATCCCACCAGAAAACTCTAGGGGAAGTCTTACAAATAGAATGAACCAAGCTGAAGACAGAATATCAGGACAAAGTAGATGACAGAGATGTGATAGCAAAGAATATGAACAAATTGACACAGGAAAGGAGCGCACAGGAAATGTGGGACACTATGAAAAGAGCAAGCTTTTAAATTACAAGCATCAATGAGGGAGAAGAATTCCTACTCAGTGACATAAACCAGACATTCAACAAGATCCTAGAAGAAAACTTCCCCAGACTAAAGAAAGACATTCACATACAGATAAAAGAAACACACAGAACTCTAACTAAACCAGACCTAAAGAGAAACACCCCTACAGCATATCATAGTTAAGACACTAAGTATCCAGAGCAAAGATATGTGTCTGCTGGTGATACTAATTTACTCAAGATGACAATGAAGATTAATGATCACAGATGATAGAACTATCCTCTACTTCATTATAGCTAGGATTGGAAATCTGATTAAATTTTACAGAAATGGAATATATTTTCAGCTTATCTATTATAGAATTTATTTCAGTACTTGAAAGGGGGAAATTTTATAGTGTTATTGACTCTACACCTGTGACTGCCTGTAGATTGTGATGATGTCAGGGGAAACTGAGGGATTTTAACATAGAGTAGATTATGTAAACATGGCATAAAGCTAGTAAGGTTGAATTTTCACTCTAAAAATGAAGCTAAAAGTGTTTTATCCCCAGATTAATCCAGAACAGATTGTCATTCCCACCTTGAATGGGTGCCCAGACATCAAACATTAGCTCCCCTGCCCAAAAAAATTGATTTCCAACTTGGGAAAGGAGAGAAGGCTCTGCCAGAATAGGCACACATTATGGTAAGTGTTTTCTATAGTAATCCCAACACTTAGCTAAGCGAAACAATTCATTAAGCCCCAAAAGCTTCAGTAGATAATTAAAAACCATGTTGGAGAGAAAAAAATAATTTATTCAGACTCTAATATGTGCAATCACTGGAAACAGCAACTGGAGACTCTGGGGAAATGGCTCAGTCAGTAAGTAACGTGCTGGCTTCACAAGACTGAAGCGCCCCTGTAAAAAGCCAGGCACTGTAGTGCACACCTATAATTCTAGGGCTGGGGACATACAAGCCAGCCTGTCTGGCTGATTTGGTGAGCTCCAGTTTCAATGAGAGACCCTGTCTCAAAAAAATAAAGTGGAGGATCCAGTGTTATCCTCCTGCCTTCACATGCACATGCACACAACTTGTGCACACACACAGGCTTGCATATGAAACATGCACACACATGCATGTTCATTCTCATACACCTGCTTGCATATGAACATTCACACACATACACACATACTGACTTGCATGTGAACATACACCCAAATGCTTGCACATGAACATGCACACATATCTGCTTGCACATGAACATGAAAATTCATACAGACACACACACACACACACACACACACACACATACTTGCTTGCATGTGAACATGCACACACACACAAAGAAAAGAAACAGCAGCTGGACCCTACTCCTGCAGTTGCAGAGTTCAATGTGTCTCCTCTATGATCTAGGTTATAATACTCCTTGCTCTCACACAGATTTTGCTTTTGTCTTTCTCAGGTATTGATCATCTCTCAGTGTACGAAAGCTGAGTTAAACTAATTTGCTTGTGGTTTTGTCAGATTCCCCTCTGAATCCCAGTCCCTTGTATGTAAGGGAGCTGAAAGCATCGCTCGATCAGACAACTGCTCTGCACACCAAGCTGCTAGCACTAAAGAGCTACTGTTTCTAGAAGTGGTGTCTGGACTGAGAAGAAGCGATGTAGTTTAGATCTGGGATGTCCCCCAAGCTGAAGGCTTGGCTGCTGTTGTGTAGGGGTAACTTCAGCAGAAGAGGAAGTTAGGTCACTGGAGGTGCACCTTGAAGGGGCTGAGAGGCCTCCTCTCCTCCCCTCTCCTCTCCTTTCCCTTCCTCCTCTCTCTTCCCCCGACCCCTTCCTCTCCCCTTCCCTCTCCTCCCTGCTTCCTGGAGGCCAAGATGAAGCACTTTACTCCACCACACACCCTCTGCTGTGATGCTCTGCCTAAACACAGGTCAAAAGACCAATAGATTGAAATCTCAGAGCAAAGTAAATCTTTCCTCCTTTTAACTGTTTCTCTTGCGTGTTTTGACACAGTGATAAAAACTTCGTAATCCTAAGGCTATATTAAAGGTAGGCTCCTCAGAAGGGGGAGACAGGCATTCCTCTCTCCCACATTGGCCTGCTGCCTGACTTGCTAGAGAGTTCTCCAGTGAGCCCTTCTCCAATGAGTTCTTCTCCAGGTCTTATGCCGAAGCCATTTCCTGGGACAGGAATTTCTTCCTTCTGGCACCTATGCCTAGCTCATCCTTCATAACTGTCCCTGCTCTTTCTTCAGACTTCAACCTAAATCTCTGTGGAGAAAAACTAACTTTGACCAAAGTGACAATCAACCTTCTGTGCCACAGGATGGCCCAGCAGTTCAGAACACTTGCTACTCTTGTGGTGGATGCAGGTTTAGTTCTGAGCATCCACAGGTTGGCTCACAACCATCTTCAACTCCAGTTCTGGAGCATCTGACACCTTCTTCTAGCCTTCACGGGCACCAAGCATGCACATGATGCACATACATACATATATACATACATACATGCAAACTACATGATTTTTTTAATGTAAAAGGAACCCGAGCTTCTCTGAATACAGTAAGCATCCTAAGCAAATCTGTATGCTCTGTACTTATGACATACTGGGTTATAAACTCCACGGCTGCAGAAGCCAGTCCAGAGAACCCAAGGACATAACCTTGAAACACAGAAGATGTGCAATAATTCACTGTTGAGTTGTTAGCCATAGGTATCAGGTGCACACACAGGTCTGTGTGGATTGTGTTGTGTGTTCAAAGTAGGGAAAGGAGGGAGAGTGTGGTAGAATGGGGTCTTCAGAAAGGGAATTTTACAACATAGCTTTTTATATTAAAACCTTTCAGACACACGCCGAGAGAGTCAGAGGGCAAGGCGGAGACTGGCAGACTGAGTTGAGCAGCCAGGTGCACAGTGTGTGAAGCTTCTTACGTAACTGCTGAAGAGAGCTCGGGGCAGAAAGGACAGCAGCGCCGAGCCACCTTCCGTCATCTGCAGCTGGCAGAGGCGGAAATCAAAAGTGTGCGAACCCTAGCTGTTGTCCAGTTTGGCCAGGACCCCAGATGGGTCATCTCCATGTTTACTACACCCTGTTCCTCTTAGTGAGAACCAGGAGACAGGAGTTGTGTAGTGCAGTCAAAGCTCCCCTTTCTTTACATAAAAAGGGTAAAAGTACGTGGTTTTCCTCAAGTGGGAGAACCAGACACAAGAATAACATTGTTGCTTCTGAAGAAATACTTTCAGCATAGGTCAAAGGAAGAGGTTGGGCTGAAGCGAGCTTTAGGTTTGAAACTTGGGCCAGGAGCCTGGATAAAAGATAGAAGGGAGAAAGAGACAAAATTTTTCTCTTTAACTTACATGTGATATTACCTGAATATGTATAATATATGTAATGCATATGCATAACATTCATTACCCAAAGCATGTGTGTATCACTAAATAAGATTGAAGCAGCTACAAAAACATATTATCAATTTAAGAGCTTGCTTAAAGGATGTGCATGAACACATCTTTAACCACTCTTGAAATTTTGGATTAGAAACATCATGAGAGCAGAGCAGTGGTGGTGCACGCCTTTAATCCCAGCATTTGGGAGGCAGAGGCAGGTGGATTTCTGAGTTTGAGGGCAGCCTGGTCTACAGAGTGAGTTCCAGGACAGCCAAAGCTACAGAGAAACCCTGTGTCGCAAAAATCCAAAAAATAAAATAAAATAAAATAACACCCCATCATGAGAGACAAAGATAAAAATGCTATTCTTAGAATCTATCAATCCTTCTCCCTACTATAGTTGATAGGGATTCCTCCTGGAAGGACAGACCCCCTTCTCCCTGACTACCTTCATATGTGGTCCAGCTAAGGACTCAGAGGCACTCCGTGGCTGTAAGGGTCATGACTCCTGAGCTGCTTAACCGTAGCAGGCTTTTGACCATCATTCTAAAGAACTTCATGCTCACTGGTGTTTCAGAGATGATCCTTCTAAGTGGCAGAAGTTTGATCCCAGACCTCACATGACCCAGGCAGCACACGTCTGGAAGTGTTATGTCTGTCCAGGCTATGAATCCTCCTAGCACAGAGCTCACTGCCAGCCTCCTGTCTCAGAAGTGGCTGCTGTAAGCAATTAGACTGAGTAAGTCAGGGAAGGCAGCTCTGTCCAGGTCATCGGCCCAAACTAGGTGGGCAGCAGAGGTACCCAAGGAAGGTGTATGCCCCACCGGACAGAGCCTTCTAGGACAGGGACGTGCCACACTCAGCATGGCCAAAATGCTCACCAAGTCAGGAACAAAAGGACAGTGGTACTTGCTTTCCTGGGTTTATGGGTGGTGGGTGTTTTGTTATGGTGGCTATTTCAGCTTATCTGGTTTGGATTCTGAGACAACTATCACAGTGTCTGTGGGTTGGGTGAAAGAAACAGACTCTGCGTGTATACTTCAGATGTGTATAGGAATAGTACAATATGCCTATAGAGGGACATTAAATGATGACAAGGTCTATGGTAAAGACATTTGTAGCCAGGCAGTGATGGTGCACGCCTGTAATACCAGCACTCTGGGAGGCAGAGGCAGGCGGATTTCTGAGTTTGAGGCCAGCCTGGTCTACAGAGTCAGTTCCAGGACAGCCAGGGCTATACAGAGAAACCCTGTCTAAAAAAAAAAGACACTTGTTTGGTGGCATATGTTTATTGTCTCAACTGCCAGGAGGCTAAGGTAGGAGGATCAAGAGTTTAGGGCTACATAGCCAGACCCTGTCTTTAAAAAAAAATGTTTTTAATCCATAGTGACTAAAAATAATTACAGAGACAAAATCTATACCTACATACCTCCAAGGACAATCACAACATTAACAAGCACGATAATAATGACCATTTATTGAGCTTGGTACATATGCCAGGTATCACATCCAGAAAACCCACCAATGGCATGAGAGAACAGGCAAGATGATTTCTCAACTGTCAGCTGGGTAAGTTGTAGCATCACCTGGGATACAGGCCTATCGGGGCATGCCTGTGAGGAATTCTTTATTAGATGAATTGAGATGAGAAGCCCTGCCCACTGTGGGTAGAACCATCCCCTGGTATGTATGAAGAGTGGGAAGTGACCTGAGTACCAGCATTCATTGCTTTTGTCTTCTGGGCTAGGGATAAAAGGTGACCGACTGCTTCAGGCTCCCACTGCCTTGACTCTCCTGTCAGGACAGACTGTGCTTTGGAACTGTGAACCCAAATAAGGTCTTCCTAAATCTCCTTTGTCAGGATGTCTTATCACCTCAACAGAACAGTAACTAAGACCCTAGGGTGGACCTCGCCTTGTCGAGGAAGGGTAGAGGAGGTGTTATGTGGCCCTGGTGGCCTTTAATTGAGTGTGGACCTGAGGATGGCCTTGAACTCCTGATCATCCTTCTTCCACCTACTGAGGCTGGCCTTACATTTGAGAACCACCATGTTATGTTTTTATGGAGTGCTGGGGCTCGAACCCAGGGCCACATCCACACTACCAACTGAGCTGCATTCCCAAGCATCCCCTAGAATAGCCTTAGCTTTGCATCCTAAATGGGTCTGTCAGGGTCTGATTGATCATCTTGATCATCCCCCCACACTGCCACCCAGGGCGCATGGATTTAGCTCATGCTTTCTGAAGACAGGCTTAGGCCCGGCAAGGATGACTTCAGATTCTCACGTGTATCTTCCCTCCCCTTCCCCCCTCCTTCCCTGCTCTAGCCACCTCCACTTGTACTTAACTCAGTCTTTTAAAACTAGAGGGAGGGGGCATCCAGGAAGTATCTGCTTCCCTTTTTATTCCACAGTCGAACAGGTCTCCTAGCAACCCTGGCTCTTCGTAGCCTGGGAGGTGGATGTGTTGAGGGAATCTGGGAGGCAGAGGTGAGAATGTGAGGAAAGCTCCTTCCTCCTAGCTCCCTCCCCTCCCTCCCCCGAAGTACAGAATTGCTACTTATTATCACTGAAAAAGGCATGCGTTCTCCTCCGAGCCACGCTGCATTGCGTTCAAGCCTCAGGGTAACAAAACAATTTGTTTAGGAGGGCAGGGCTGTACTTCTGTGCCAGAATCAAAGATTGTTAGAGAGATAGTGAAAGATCCTGCATCTGCTTGGGCACTGGCGAGAAGAACGGTACAGTTCAGCACAATTTGGGAGTGGAGTATACAAGGTCAGTTAGATCGACATGCCGGTCTCAAACTATATGCTGGTCTGTTCTTTGATGATGAGATAACTTTAAGGCCAGAGGGTGTCTTGGGATCATGTTGTTCAAATACCGTAGTTTTTAGCTGATAAGCAGAGGCCCAGAGATGGACGACGTCAGCGCTGAGGTGTGAACACTGTTCCCTGAGGTCAGCGCGGCACGTCTAACTGCCCAGTGCTGCCCATATAGCTGAGACACGCTGGCGCACCACTCAACGGGTGAGCAACACAACCGCTCAGTGTTCAAGAGTAAAGTCTGTGTTATAGGCAGAGCAGAAGTCGCCGAGTTACCAGACTGTGCCCTTGGCCTCCCTGGTAATGTGTCTTTCCTGGCTGAGCAAAGCCAGACAACAGACGGGAAATGCAGAGAGCTGATTGGTCTGCATCTTCAGCTGCTGTTCGTGAAAGGCTGAGTCTTGTCCTCATCCTCAGGGCCATATCCGGAAGGGAAGTGATGCCCCATCCCAGTGACTCCAAACAGCCCATCCACTCGGTTTCAGAGCTAGTTCTGGTAAGTTCTAACAAACTGTAGAATTGCACCAAAAGTCTTCGTTGTGAGCGACAAAGATCCAAGTCAAATGATCTTTGAGGAAAAACAGGAACTGATAAACCCGCTATTCGGTGGTACAACTTGGAGCAACTCAGAGACTGTGAGAGGTGCTGCAGGCACCAGGGCGAGAGGGTTGGACCTGGAGCTCTGTCCTCTGTCTGGACCTTCTCTCTGGGTCTCTCCGGAGCTCTCTTATCTTCCCTTTAAGGAAAACTTTCCATCTGGGCATGCTGGCACACACCTGTAATTCTAGCACTTGGGAGATGGAGGCAGGAGGGTTCCGAGTTCTAAGACTCTACGGAGGCCCCTCACACACCCGCCTGAAGTTCATACCCTCCGCTGAACCATCACTCTGTCAGGGAGGAATCGGGGAGCTGTGGTTAGCCAGCACTGGCCCTGGCCCATGCCTCTCTAAGTGGAAGGGAGAGGGTAGTTACTGGTGACAGAATGTAGCTCCAATGAAATCAGAGCAGTAGCCATTGGTAGCAGCTACGGCTCATTTACCTAAACACTGGAGCTCTGCACTACTTCTGTTTCCACGTGTTTTCCCTCCCTCCGGCACACATGCTCATGTCCGGACCACTAATAAATAAACTTGGATGGGAACATTGGCGGTCCAGGGAATTCTTGATGCATTAATTAGCTTTGTCCCACACGAGCCATATACAGAATACCTACAGGACTCCTCCACGGTCGGGAAGCAGGGCGTGTGTGGTGCATGTAGAAACGGGAGCGGGGGGAGCAAGAGTCAATGCTCTGATCTTGGTTTTGTCTAACTCTGTAGTCTTTGGAAAACCCTCTAGGTTCTTGCTGTATACGCGGGAGAAGTCAGAGCCATCTGACCCCATTACCCTACAATCCAGGTGCAACAGAGAGTGTCACTGCCCCCTCTAGTGGTTCCTCCAAATTAGTAAAAGAGCTCAGAGCATCTGAGTTCTTACATCTCCAGAGAGCCTGGAACATCCATTCCTACCGGAGTTGTGAGAGAGCACGCTGTGGCATGCGCATGCGCCAAGCATCCTGACCACTATTCGCTGAGACGCCATGTCCATACAGTAGTTGACAAAGCACACCATGCTGGCAACCTTTCAAAACAGTTGTATTCAGGAACAAAAATACACCAGCAGTTTGCTTGGTTTAACTAACTGTGAAGGCAGTCAAGAATTAGAGGAAAGGAAAGACCAGGCTCGCCAATGCTATTAATCGAAATTCTTTTATTCCTGAAACATTTGTTGGGCTTGCACTGAAGTGCCGTACCAAAGATGAGATCTTCATGTCTGAACCTCTTGGTGCTTATTGGACTCAGAGATTGTATAAATAAAGGAATAAATATTGCCATAAAGTAGAGACCTAAGGCTTCCCTGGGCTAGCATGTTAACAGTGACTGTATCTGGGAAGTGATCCTTAAACTGATGTGGTGTAGGACTTTCCTGGGGACACGCACACAAATGTCTCTTCACCCCAGGTAGGGAAACAATGCCAGGCCCAATGAGGTCCAACTTTAATGAACCAACGAGTAACGCTTAGGAGTTTGACTTGACTGCTCAACAATTGTATCCCTTCAAAGGCCACCCAGCAAGGTGACAGGTCATGAAAGCTGCACTCCTGGAGCTCTCTCTGCCAACCAGTGGTGACAGCTTGGAGCATTCCCTCCAGGCAGCTCTGCCTCAGTGGTTTAGATTCCGCAGCAGCTGGTTACTTTACTGGGTGGGGGGTGGGGGGTAGGGGGGTATTCTTGAGGACCTTGCAAGTCTCCACTCTCCAGGACTTGGAAAGTTAGTCTCATGCCTCCCTCCAGCCGGGAATGTTTCACAATGGAGGAAGACACTGACCGATGAGTTAATCTGAATACTGGGAGGATCCAGCGCAATCCTGGATTAATTAGATCAGAAACAGAACAACGGATGAGCAGATTGTGATAAGTATTTTAAGTTTTTAAAAAGACATGGTGTAAATGTCTTTTACATTTACACAGGCCCTGATCTGGGCATGCACAGAGGGGAAATAAGACATTATTGCCCTCACGGTGATCTATAGAGGAGAAAGGAAGCTTGGAGCCCATCACTGCTGTATTCCCAGAAGGCTGTGGTTGCAAATCAAGTAGTTATGATGTTGATGGACTTGTGCAGGATATAGCAGACAAGTTAATAGCCAGCACATCTTAGGGAGTTGAGACATTCTCAGTATGCATTTGGCAGTGCGTGTTCGTCTGACCAGCCTGTGTCCAGACCAGAGCTTATTAAGCTTTTACTCTTACAACCCTCTTTTGTCTAAAAAAAAAAAAAAGTATGAATAATCCTGGTGTGCAGTATATAAAATAGGCAGACTTATCAAACATCTACTGATAATGATTCACAAAGAAATTTATTTAAAGCCACTGCAGAGTTACCCAACTGCCCAAAATGTGGAGAACACACGTGACTATGGGACGCTCAGCCCCAATCAGTACTTGAACAATGCAACCCTGGTGACTACAGCTTGGCTTTGGGGACAGTGTGGACAACAGCACAGAACTATGTAAAGACAGAAGACCAGAATGTCTTCTATGAGATAGTGTCTTCTAGATGTGGCAGGGATGTTACACCCACGAATCTTGATGGTATGGTCACCTAAACAAGATGAAAAGCAACACCAGTCACCTTTCCGATAAGATTGGGAAAATAACTGGCCCTGCCCCCAGATGAAGATCCACAGGTGATCAAGTCAATGGGTGTTGAAAGAGAGAATCGGTTTTCTCCAGGCATGAACTTCTAAAGAGTCACCCAATCCCAGTGCTCAGCCCCGAACACATATGCATAGTGGCAACACTAAGTAGGCTTCATAGGTTGGATATATGTGTGCATGCATGTGTGCATGTGTTTAGACACACAATAATAATTATAGAAAAAGAAGTCATAAACTTGAGAGGGAGCAGGAATAGATACAGAAGGAGTTGGAGAGGCAGGGCAGAAATAATGTAAGCACAGTACTCATGTACAAAATTCTCAAAAAAAATTTTAAAAACTTTACTTAGAAACAACTCTTTGATAGGCATGTAGTTTTACCATTTCTTAAAGACTAACGCAAATTTGCACACCCACGAGATGACCGTGTTTATTTATTGTCACATAAAGAATGAAATCTTGGCTGAATATTTGGTACTGAAGGACTCAGAACACCTGCATTCAATGTGTTGTGTGTATGTGTGTGCATGTTTATGTGTGTGCTGTTGTACATCTGTGTACATGGTATGCATGCACACAGACCAGAAGACACTCTTCGGTGTCTGTCCTTAGATGCTGTCCACAGGTTTTGTGGTGCAGAATATAGCAGTGATTTTTCTGTTACTGTGGTAACACATCATGACCAAAGCAACTTAAGGAAGAAAGAAAGAAGATGCTGTTGTATCAGGGAGACACAGCGGCACATGGCAGGGGTGTGGGCAGGAGCAGGAAGCTGAGAGATCATCTCCATCCTCAGGCACAAGGCTGAGGGAGCGGCGTGGGCAGAGGAGAAGTTGGAGAGGAGGGCAGATATAACGCAAACGCAGTACTTGTGTAAGGAATTTTCAAAAAAAATGTAAAACTTTGCTTTGAGGCAACTCTTTGATAGGCATGTAATTTTATCATTTATTAAAGATTAAAGCCAATTTGCACACTAATGAGATGGATGTGTTTATTTTCTACGTCACTGGAAGAACAAGGCTATGGACTCTCAACACCTTCCCCAATGGCAAACTACCTCCAGCAAGGGTACATCTCCCTCCACCCTTCCCAAACAGCACCAGCAACTGGGGACTGGTGGGAACTGGTGTTCAAACGCTTGGGCCTAGGAGGAACATTTCTCATTTCAGCCACCACATAGGGTCTCTCACTAGCTTGGAACTTACCAAGTAGGAAGACTGACTGGTGAAGGAACCTTGGCATCTGCCTCCCTCTGCCTCCCTGGCGCTGAGATTATAAATACATGCTATTGTGCCCAACTTTCTAACATGGGTTCTGAGTATTGAACTTGGGTCCTTCTGTTTATACAATAGGCACTTTACCGACCAGACTCTCTCTCCAGTCCGCATCTTCAATCCTCTTCCGTGTTGTGTGGATTTGGTTTTATAATCAACAGTGGTGATAACGCTGCTTTGCATAAATACTCAGTATAGAATGCAAGTATATGTTCAGGGCCATTTCAAACTTTAGAAATGCTGTTTTAATCACAATGCAAACTTCACTGCACAATTTTTTTTTTTGAAGATTGTCTTAGGGTTTCTATTGCCGCGATAAGACACCATGACCAGAGGCACTTTGAGGAGGAAAGAGGTTATTTCATCTTGGTTCCAGATATCTGCTCACCACTGAGAGAAGTCAGGGCAGGAACTCAGGGCTGAGACCGTGCAGGTGTGTTGCTTACTGACCTCCCTTCTCCAGCCTGCTTTCTCACACAACCACAGACCCAGTCACAGCAATCATTAATGAAGAAAATGCACAATAGACTTGCCCCTGGATGGAGGCTTTTTCCCAACTGTGGCTCCTTTTTCCAGATGGTTAGCTTCTGTTAAGTCTACAAAACCAAATAAAACATCAAAGAAAAGAATCAGGACAAAATGTGTTATTTATTTATTTATTTATTTGTGTGTGTGTGTGTGTGTGTGTGTGTGTGTGCGCGCGCGCGCGCGAGTGTGCGCGTGTGCATCTGTGTGGGTCTGTGTGGATCTATGTGAGTTTGTGTGTCTGTCTCTATGGGTGTATGTGAATACTTGTGTTTGGATGAATGAGTCCATGAGACCCTAGAGGTTTTATTTGTTTTTTGTTGTTGTTGTTTGTTTGTTTGTTTGTTTGAAATTGCATCTCTCCAAGTAACCATGGCTCTCTTGAAACTCACTATGTAGATCAGGTGTAGATCTCAGAGATCTGCCTGCTCTGCCTCCCAAGTGCTGGTATTATGGGCATGCACACCCACACCTGGCCCGAAGAATATTTTAAAGGTCTGGTGAATGAGGGAATGAGTTGGGACGGGTGCTTCATAATGGAATGAATGAATAAGACAATGGATGGATGAGTTAGTAAGTAAATGAATGAATGAATGAATGAATGAACGAATGAATGAAAAGACAATGAATGGATGAGTCAGTAAGTAAATGAATGAATGAATGAATTACGGATTCTTGGGACTTTCCTACTTTAGGTCTCTTAAATTCAAGATCCTTCCAGAAAAAATTACTATAGAGCTGGTGGCCTTTGGGAGGTGACCTTGTGCTCTGGAGAGACATTTAGCAGTGTTCAGAGGTGTTTCTGGTCCCCACAGCTGGCCTGAGTGACACTGACATGTACAGGGTGAGGAAAGGACAGCATTGTTGGCACAACAATGCCAAAATCGCCACACAACACGGTGTCTTCTGAGGTGTCCTCTGCAGGGCACATATAAAGCAGATGGTTGCAGGGCCTAGGTGCCTGTGAGCTTCTCTGCAATGTCACTAGTGCAACAACTGAGCAGGTGTGACCTTGGGCCTCTGTTTTAATAAGATCTCTATTTTGCACAAGAAAGGCAAGATGTACCGAGGCCAGGTGCCAGTGCACACCTGTTATACTAACTCTCCAGAGGCTTGAGCTGGAGATTTCTGAGTTCAAGGTGAGCCTGGGCTGTGATGTGAGATCCTCTGTCAAAGAAAACTAAATAAGCCAGCGAGATAGCCCAAAGGGTAAGGGTGCTTGAGACAAAGCCATCTCTGGATCCATGTGGTGATAGAAGAGAAACAAATCCCACAGGGTGTCTGTCCTCTGCCCCCTGTGCAAACCCTGGCACATGCTTGCACACACCTCCACACAGTGAATAATTGTTTTAAAAAATTCAAAACAACAATAAACAAAAACTAAATATATAAAAAGGTACACACACACATACAGAACTACAAATACATACACTCATGTGCACAGTCCCAAAAGTTATAGCTGATATTGAAATAATAAAATTAAAATGAGTTAAAAGCATACATTTGACGACGTTTTAGGGATTTAAAATTAGAAGCTACAACTTCACTGAAACTGCTATCTCTCTCTCTCTCTCTCTCTCTCTCTCTCTGTCTCTCTCTCTGTCTCTCTTTTAAATTAGATATATTCTTTTTTTTAATCTTTTTTTTTAAATTAGATCATTACATTTATTTACTTGGGGAGGGGCATAAGAGGATGTCAGATCTCTCTACAGATGGTTGTGAGCCATCATATGGTTGCTGGGATTTGAACTCAGGACCTTTGGAAAAGCAGTCGGTGCTCTTAACCACTGAGCCATCTCTCCAGCCCGATATAGTCTTTATTTACATTTCAAATGATTTCCCCTTTCCTGAAAGTCCCATAAGCCATCTCCCCTTCCCCGTTCCCCAATCAACCCCCTCCGGCTTCCCTGTCCTGGCATTCCCCTACACTGCTGCATCGAACCTTTCCAGGACTAGGGGCCTCTCCTCCCTTTGATGTCCAACAAGGCCATCCTCTGCTGCCTATGCGTCTGGAGCCATGGGTAACACCATGAGCACTCTCTGGTTGATGTTTTTTGTCCCTTGGAGCTCTGGGAGTACTGGGTGGCTCATATCGTTGTGCACTGATTCTCTTAATGAGCGTCTGAATGCTTCTTAGCAAATCTCAAGGAAGAAGAAGAATCCTAATTAGCAAAAAGCGTTCATATTTAGGGGTGATCGATAACTATCTTTGCCTTTAAATATCTTAAATGGACATATCTTGAATATGTCCATTTATTAAAACTCCTCAAAGTTTCCTCTTCACATTTATTAGTGACTTTTGTTAAACCTCTCATCTATAGATCCATGGTCAATACTAAATACATTAAATTAAAATATAGAAAACGTTCAAAGAATTTCACTTACTAAGATATTCATGTGCATTTACCAGGGCTCCATTTAGTACTGAAATATTTATTAATACACGAATGAATTATTAATCCCTTTATTTTATTCATTACTTAACATCTCAGCACTTTTGAAATTTAATTTCTTTGAAATAAAAATCTCAAAATAGATTTTTTTTTTGCCGGTTTATGGAGCCAGTTATCATAACTTACAAAAATATTTTTCTCCAAGGGGGAAAGTTAATTCTAGAAAATTTGGCTTACCTAGAATGATTAAGCTCTGCTAAGACTACATATTGCATAAAGTCTATCATTAGTGTGCAAAGCTGAGGTGGGAGAAGGAGCTGAACAGACAGAACAGAGCAAAACAGCGGTGGCCGGGGCGTGAGCTACCTAGTTCCTAGGACTGTTTCACAAGATTTCAAAAAGCCAAATGTGGATGGTTCTTTTCTGCACTTAAAATCCATGTGCACTCTGTGTTATCATAAATGGAAGTAACTTTAAACATTAACAGCTGTTATACACAGAATCCCTCAGCGCCGATTCTTTAAGTAAAACAACTAACCTTTTCCCTTTCAAACAGCACGTAGGTACGTCATTTGTGGCTATTTTGTGCTAAGAATAAAACTTACTGAGGAGACCAGGAGTTAAATACTGTTCTGAACAGGATCAATTTGACATTAAAAAAAAAAAATGTCAGGTGCAGCTAAAAGTCATTGAAGACACTGTTGAGAGCTATGTATTAAGAAAACACAGCCGGGTGACGGCGAGTTCCGGGACAGCCAGGTCTACACACAGACAAACTCTGTCTTGAAAATCCGGGGGTGGGGGATGGGGATATGATGTAGAAAGAAAGAAAAGAAAATATATAAAGCCAGGTAGAGTAGCGTACAGCTCATGGCGCCTGGAGGTATTTGAGGTATTTGAGGCCGTGCTCCACAGACCCACTCCTCCAACTAGACCACGCCTCCGGTAGTTTTCACCCTCCCCGCCACTGACCATTAAGTTATCAATCCACCAATGGATTAGTCTATTTATGATGTCGAAGCCCTCAGGGCACAATCACCTCCCAAAGACCAGCCCCTGGACACTGTAGTGTTGGGGACAAGATACAAGTCACAGCGACTAGCAACAACATAGCGCTGTAATTTAAACTTAAATTCTCGACCTTACGGAGCCAGTTAGAGTTTGCACCTGCAGTGCACCCAGAGCCTCCTGGGAAGAAAGCTGGTCCCCAGCCGATGGGGGCGGTAGGGGCGCCTGGAGGTAGTGCTAACTGTAGGAAGCAAGCGGGAAGTAGGGCGCCACGTGGGGGAGGTGACTTTTAAGGATGTGATTCGTTCCTGGCCTTCTCCTCCACCCTCTCTCTTTCTCCCCCCCCACCCCCGCCCCTTTCTCCTTCCAGCATGTGGGGTACCGGGATTCAATTCATGTCGGGCTTGGCGGTGACCATCCTCACTCGCTGACTGATTCATCTCACCGGCACCTAGAATCATCTTTAATGAACTCTTCTCTGAAAGTTGTAAGATGTTGGTTGCTTTTGGAAAGAGAAAAACATGTTCTATGTTGATCTCAAATCCAATAGGTAGTCAAGGGTGGACTTGACTCCAAGTCCAGAGTGCTGAGACAGGTGTGTTCTAACCATGCCAGTTTTTTGTGGTTCGAGGGGTTGAGCTTGGGGTTTTACACATTCTAGTAGAGCACTCTACCAACTGAGCTCCAGCTCCAGGCCTGTCTGTCTGTCTGTCTGACTGCACCTCCCACACCCAAATGTGTGTGTGTGTGTGTGTGTGTGTGTGTGTGTGTTGGGAATGAGCCGTGTGGTTAGCCATAAGGTCCTAGTGCCTAATAGATTTTGTTTTGTCTGGGTTTTTATTTTGTTTTTTGTTTTGTTTTGGTTTGTTTGTTTAAATGTGTAAAATAAATGAATTTCATAGAGGCAAACGGATCGTCTTCTCTGCCCTTGAGAACATCGCCATCTAGTGGGAGACACAGAAATGCAGCCAAACCAAAAGGCAAGTTGTTATATTTTAAAGTTAAGAGAGATCCTGGCTGACTCATTTTGCTCGGGAAATCAGACTTCTCAAAAGGTGAATTTGGAAATTAAAAATTAAAAAATCAAAAATATTTTATCTGGTTTTTAAAAGATTCGTGATTTTTTTGAGTGATAAAACAAAGATTTAACCGATGGTCAGAAATCACTTTAGAACACTCCTGTTTTGTGCTGATCTGAAACCTGACGGCTTACATTTCCAGTGGGGCTTTTTTGATTTGGACACAAGAACGATGGGAAAATGAGTCCGGGACTGTAGTTCAGTAGTCAGCAGTCAGCAGTTTCAATGCAAAGTCACGTCACCTTAGTGGCTACTAGCAGGACCGTTGTCCCCCGACTCCATCGTTGGGAAGAGACGGAATCTAGGAGGGCGAAAACACTTGCTTACCGGATGTCAGTCAATGCGAGGAGAAATTAGAAGGCTGGGGTGGGAACACTTAGAAGAATACACCAAGGGCACGTCCTCAGCTTTGGAATTAATTTAACCGTGAAAGTCTCAGTAAGGACCGACATCAAAGTTCAACATGAATCTAGATCATGAACAGATCAGAGACCCCTAGGGCAGAGGGGGGCATGCCACCTGCTCTGGGCTGCAAACCCTGGTCCCCTCGCATGGACAGACTGCAGTCGAGATGTGGATAGCAGATTTAATGAAGGGAATGGGGAAAATATATAAAAGGAGACATTTCTCACATTTGAGCAGACTGAGCAATCTTAATTAGTTCTAAATTCCTAAAGGAGATGAGGCCACTGTTCTGACCCCCACACACAGCATCACACCTCACCTCTGAGAATAGCTGCTGCTCCAACCCCTCCCCCCCGCCCCCCAGCATCACACCTCACCTCTGAGGACAGCTGCTGCTCCGACCCCTCCCCCCCCCACCCCCCAGCGTCACACCTCACCTCTGAGGACAGCTGCTGCTCCTTGCTCACACAAGTGGCTGCTGCCTCCCTAGCTTTAGGCCACGATGTCTCCTCTGTACCATTCTGTCCCACAAACTAAGATCAGCTGACAAGATCCAGCTCTCTCTCTCTCTCTCTCTCTCTCTCTCTCTCTCTCTCTCTTCATTTGACAAAATTTTCCTGCTCTGATAAGTACCCTTGGTTTTTTTGTTTGTCTTTTTCTTTTGTTTTGACAGATGTTTATTTGTATTTTAGCCCTGGCTAGCTTGGAACTTGCTATGTAGACCAGGCTAGCCCAGAACTCACAGAGATCCACTTGCCTCTACCTGATGAATGCAGGAATTGAAGGTGTACACTACTATGTATGGATTTTTTTTTTAAAGAAAAGGTTGCTTTTAAAGATTTATTCTATTTTATTTTAAGTACATGTTTTTGTCTGTGTGTGGGTATGTATACGCATATTAGTCTGGGTGCCCAGAAAATACCCCAGATGCTCAATCTTGAGCCAAAAAGAATAATATTAAAGAGATTGCTGTTTCCAATTTCAAGATTTATTAGAGAGCTACAGTAATAAAAAACAATATGGTACAGCACAGATATGTAGACCAATGGAATAGAATAGAAGATCCAAACATGGGTACTCATATTTACAGCCCTCTGACAACTGACAAAGTCAAAAGCCATGCCAAGCAAAACAGTGTCTTCAACAAAAGTTGCTTGGGAAATGAATGTCAGAAGATTGAAATTAGAGCTGCATCCCTCACCCTGTACAAAGATTAGGTCCAAGTAGATAAAGGCCTCAATCTGGAACTCAAAACACTAAAACCACTAGAAGAAAACATGGGCAGCAGCTGTAGAACATATATGTAGGAAGGAAACACAGTTAGTACCCGAGAGACACGTGTGTAGGAAGGCCTCCCTGAGCAGGATTCCACTTGCCAAGAGTTAAGTCCAACAACTGATAACTGGGATCTCACACAACTAAAACGTTTCTGTACAGCTAAGGAAACAATCAATCAAGAGAAAAAGAAACTCACAGAATGGGAGAGGACATTTCCAGATATATGTCTAACAGTAGAGTAATATCCAGAATATACAAAGAAAAAGAGCAACAGAAAGCCCAAAGGATTCAGGAAGCAAATAATCCAGTTGTAAATGGGTTAGGGATCTAAACAGAGCTCTCTGTAGAAGAAATAAAAAGCTAAGAAATACTTCAGAAAATGTTCATCATCCCTGGCAAGAATGGTGCGATTGATTAAAGAAATGTAAATTAAAGCAACTGAGATTTCATCTCACCCCAATCAGATAGCTAAGATAAAATAAAAATAAATAAGATAATAAGTAAATAAATTGACAACAAAAGCTGGTGAGGCCATAGAGAAAGAAGAACTTCCATCTGATGTTGCAGGATGCAAATTGGTGCAGCCTCAGTAGAAATCAGTATGGAGAATCCCCCCACACACAAAAGAAAACAAAAAAAACAAAAAAACCCTAACAGCTAAACCTATCATATGAGCCAGCAATACAACTCCTTAGCCTGTGCCCAAACAACTGGGCCTCCTACCCCACCGATACCTGCTCAGCCATGTTCATTGCTGCCCCATTCACAGTAGCCAGGAAATGGAAACAACCTAATGTCCTTGAACAGAGGAATGGATGATGAAAATGTGGCACAAATACACGTGTCACGTGACACAAACACACGCCTCCTGCTCAGCTGCCTTCAGTCACAAGCCACAACCCAATGGTCATTTTCAGACTCAAAGTCCCACGTTCAAGAACAATTCTTCCCGAATTTCCTCCCTCTATCCTTCCTTTCGTTTCTCATTGTGAAAATTGTTAGAGAGAACTTACCATCCAGACACCAGACACTGGGGCACTTCCTTTAATTCACAGAGTCTTTTATGGATCTTAGTTTTGCTTAAACCAAAAGCTCCTGGTTTTTTGGGACTATCTGGCTTTCTTGGCTATACTTGGCTATCTGGGACTTATTTTCATGTTCCAGTGAAACCAAAATTACTTAAACACTTGAAAACATCCAAGTAATTCACCTAACCTTTTCTGAATTGTGCTAGAGAGAAAAAAAAATCCGTGTAATAAAAATGCTTTGCTTTAGCTATGATTTATGGGAATATTTTCTCATTAATTAGGTCATACCATGTCAAGATTAGATTCTGCCACAGAAACAGGAAATAGAGGCTGAAACATGTGGAGATCTATTTGTCACCCGTAAGAAATCCAGATGTGGTCATCCAAGCGTGGGATTCTGTTCCTTGTGTTATGACTCATCCTAGTTCCAAGAGCTTCGCTGTTAATCTTCTGTCATCCGTACTCCTGAAAGCAACTCACTGGGATGCGCACACACTCTCACACATACACACTCACACACACACAGAGACACGCTCACTCACACACACACTCAAACACATAGACACACACATACACACACACAGAGACACAAATACTCACACGCACTCACTCATACACGAACATACACACTCATACACACTCATACACAGAGAGACACACTCACACAGACACACACACACACACACACACACACACTCACACAGGGAAAGGAGTATTACTTGGGAAAAGGAAGGTGATCAGCTGAGGTGGGAAGGAGATAAGAGAGCGTAATGGGGACCCATATGACCAAAATTTATTATATGCAAATTAATTAATGTAATACATTATTATATAATTAACATATGCTAATGGACACATGGAAGGATACCGATGTTGTAGCGATGTCAAATACTAGGTAGAAAGCAGGACAGGTGAAGGAGAGACCAGTTTTTCCGATCTATCTGTTCTTCTAAGTGAGCTTCCTGGAGATCCCAGCCAGCAGCTTAACAACTCTGTGCCAGAATTTAGTCACGTGGCTGCAAACAATTAACAGAAGTTGAGAAATGGGTTTCTTTTCAAATGTAGGATCATAGCTACCTCGGTAACATAATGTTTATCTTGTTAAAAAGAAAGGTTTAAGGGCTGGAGAGATGGCTCAGTGGTTAAGAGCACTGACTGCTCTTCCAGAGGTCCTGAGTTCAATTCCCAGCAACCACATGGTGGCTCACAGCCATCTGTAATGGGATCCGATGCCCTCTTCTAGTGTGTGTGAAGATAGCGACATATACATACTCACATACATTAAATAAAGAAATAATAATAATAATAATAATAATAATAATAGATTTGAAATAAGGGCAAGGGTGAATGGGTAGGTCGGTGGCTTGTCATCTGTTCCATAAATGTCAACTCTCATTGCTTGAGAAGTCCCAAAGCCACTGAAGGAATAAAGATGGGACCTAAGAGTCTCACATAACACTACCTGGCAGCCAGCCGCGCTAATATCTGTCTTCCTTTTTTTGTTTGTTTTTGTTTTCTTTTTTCGAGACAGGGTTTCTCTGTATAGCCCTGCCTGTTCTGGAACTCACTCTGTAGACCAGGCTGGCCTCGAACTCAGAAATCTGCTTGCCTCTGCCTCCCAAGTGCTTGGATTAAAAGCGTGTGTCACCACTGCCCTGCTGTCTGCCTTCCTTTTTAAAAGTGTGTATTTTTAGCCGGGCGGTGGTGGCGCACGCCTGTAATCCCAGCCAGGGCTATTCAGAGAAACCCTGTCTCGAAAACACCAAATCCAAAAAAAAAAAAAAAAAAAAGTATGTATTTTTTATTTTGTGTGTATGGATGTTTTGCCCACATCTGTGTCTGCACACCACATGTGTGTACTGGCCATGGAGGCCAGAAGAGGGCGTCAGAACTTCTGGAACTGTAGTTACAGATGCTTGTGAGCTGCCAAGAGGGTACTGGGAACTGAACCCAGGTCCTCTGCAAGAGCAATCCGTGCTCTTATCTGATGAACCATGTTTCCAGTCACTTGCTTTTTTTTTCTTTTTAAAACACAACTTTTGTTTTATTTTTACGTGTGCGTGTGCGTGTGCGTGTGCGTGTGCGTGTGCGTGTGTGTGTGTGTGTGTGTGTGATTGTGCTAGTGCTTGAGAATAGCAGAAGACAACGTCAGATCCCCCTGGAGCTAGTGTTACAGGCAGACTGCAGAAGAGAAACAGATTGCAGTATTTGTAGTTTAAGGTTCTGGATAGGCAGGAATTAAATTGGCTCCTTCCCCTCCTTCCCCTCCCCCACCTCTTCTCCACTATTCCTTTTCTATGGAATAAGCCTTGTAAGCTGTCGTCCGTTCTTACTGCCCTTTATCCAAGGTGCCCAAGAACTTCAGATTGTTTTCTCCTATTGTGATAAACGCTGTGACCAAAAAAAAAAAAAAAAAAAAAAAATCAACTTGGGGGGGGGGGACGGGTATCCCATCTTACAAATTATAATCCATCATTGAGTGGAGGCAAAAACTGAAGGAGCCACCGTGGAGAAAGAATGCTTCCTGGTCTGCTTCCTCTGGCTTGCCTAGTTAAGAAACTTAAGCAGCCCGGTCCCACCCGCCTAGGCATGGTACCGCCCACAGTGGACCAGGCCCTCGCACAGCAATTAGCAACCAAGAAAATGTCCCACAGACACGCCCACAAGCCAGTCCATCTGAGGCGAGGTCTCCATTGTTGAGTCTTTCCAAGCTATGACAAGCTGACGACTGAGCTTGGCCACCACAGGGGGCCCATCGCACCCTGCTTCCTGTTAGGGTTATCTGTGCACATCTGTCTTCCAGCATGGAATCCCTGCAGAGCGTGGTTTTCTTCCCTCCGGGACCACTGTAGCACCTACGGGGTAATCAGCCATCCGCAGACGTTAGCTGAATCAAAAGCAGTCCTTGCACGGGGGTGGGGGGTGAGGGGTGGGGGAGGGTAAGGCTTCTGCATCTCTCTTTTACCTTTGGTGTTTGGGATTAAAATGTTCCCAATAGTATTTGAACACTTACTTCCCAGCAGGTCGTGCTGGTTGGGAGAGGTGATGGGATACTTCGGAGGTGGCGCCTCTGTGGAGGAAGTATGTCGCAGGGGTGGGCTTTGAGGATTTAGAGCCGCACGCCACTTCTAGTTCACTCCCTGCTTCACATTTGTGGCAGAAGATGTGATCTCAGCTTTCTACTCTGTTGCCGCTCCTCCCCCACCATGATGGACTGTCCCTCAGCAAAACGTCATACTTCTTAATTGCTTCTGGTTGTGGGATTTTATCACAGCAACAGAAGGGTAAAGAATGCAATTGTCCTCCTGTTCTCGTGTCCACCTCGTGCCCTCCCCGTGCCTTTCCTGTGTCCTCCTGCCCTCCCCTTTCCACTATGCTTCTCTCTGGGGTAGCTTTAGACCAGCTTCAAGTCCCTTCCTGGTCTCTTCTCAAAACCTACACATTCCTGGGATTGACATGAGATCTCAGTCCCCTGATTTCATTGATCGGTAAAATTAGCCCCTCCGAGGCTTGAGAGATGATCAGTGATTGAGAGCACTCTCCTACTCTTGTGGAGGACCCGGGTTCAGTTCCCAGGACCCGCTGGGCGGCTAACAACCACCTGTAACTTCTGTTCCCAAGCACTGTCACCTTCCGCTGACCTCCCTGAGCGCTGCATGCGCGTGATGAACTCGCACACTTGCAGGCAAGACACTCCCACGCATAGAATTAAAGAGAGACGGGGCGAAACGAGGGCCCCGAGAGGCAGCATGCGTTGCCTATGTTCATAAAGAACTGACACAGACCCCAGGTGTCCCTGCTCTCAGTCCCTGGCTTTGTGATCCCTGTACTAACTACACCCCTTGGTGCTGTAACTCCTGGGGGTAGACGCCAGGGAATGGATTGGGGAGTCCCTGCCACTAGCTTGCTGTGATGTGAGTCTTCGTTGTTGTTGCTGTCTACTATCAATCCCAGATTTGTCCCTGTGGCTATATCTAAGAACTTACCATTTCCCACAGTACACTTTTTTTCTTTTTTAATTATTCTTAAATTTTTTTTATTTTATTGAATATGTTCTTCATTTACATTTCATATGCTAAAACCTTTCCCGGTTCCCCCCTCCCCGAAAGCCCCCAACCCTTCCTCCCATCTCCTGCAGTATCCTTTCTTGACACTGTGCATTTAATGACATTGTCTGGCACAGTCCCAGTCCCCTGCCATGCCACAGAAACGCAGCAGAACTGCAAGGAGAGAAGAGCCCAGCGCCTGAGCCTGTTGTAACTCCGGGAAGGGTATCTGAAGTTCCTCAAGAAGTCCTGAATGAAGCTTTTCAACACCACTTGGAAGGCAGTCAGAGAACTTCACGTCTGAGGCGCAGCCAACGTGGAAATGAGATTCAGCGAGCGCCACAGAGAGATATATGAATGCCTGGGGACAGAACAAAAGCCAGCGGAGCCAGCCAAGTACTGCCACTTCCACTGAATGCTTCTACCGGAAGAGGAACGTCAGTGCTCTTCAAACCATGGCATTGTGCTTTTCCACGAAGTGTCAGATTCCCTGTATTCGTCGGGAAAGCTACAGACCTAAATTTAAATTTTATTTTTGTTTGGCACAGTTGCTGGCTTTTAGGGAAAACCTTATCAGATCTGGATTATATCAGAACATGGACTGAGTGATGTTCTGAGGAAGCGTTGCAGGCTTTCAAAAAAGGAAGGTGTGTTTGTTTGTTTTGGCTTTTTCGAGACAGGGTTTCTCTGTGTAGCCCTGGCTGTTCTGGAACTCACTTTGTAGACCAGGCTGGCTTCGAACTCAGAAATCTGCCTGCCTCTGCCTCCCAAGTGCTGGGATTAAAGGTATACACCACCACTGCCTGGCTAGGTGTGTTTAATTTTATCCTATGTGTATGAGTGTTTTATCTTCATGTATGTATGCATACCACATACCTGCCTGTTCTCCACAGGGCTTAGCACAGGGTACAGCATCCCCTGGAACTGGAACTGCAGCTGGTTGTGAGCCACAACAGGAGTGCTGGAGACGCCTGAGTCCTCACATCCTGATTGCCAAGCCGTCCCTCCAGCCCAACGTCCTCTTAAAGGATGGTCCCTGAAAGGACTTCCATGGCAGGCAGCTGCCTTTTCTACAGTTGGTGATTATAGAATTATAGGTCCCTGATGCTTGAAATGATCTTACAGTCAAACTAATCCAACATGTACCTTACAGGTGAGCCAATGTAATACAAAGATCATCTTATTTTATAAAAGTTGTTCCAGTTTAGAAGCAGGAATTAAAAGCAAGATCCAGGGCGCCCAGATACCATTTGTGACATGGTTGGGCCCAAGTGTTCAACAGGCCCGACAGAAGCCAAAGCCCCATGCCCCATCTGTTGGTCTTAAAATTATTCCTGTAATATTCTCTGCACAATAAAAACTGGATTGCACCTCAGTTTCCTTTAGGAAATGAGTGCCTACAGGCTTTAGTATAAACACTGAAATAGTTTCCTTTTTGCTTTTTTAGAAAAAGTTTATTTTATATATGAGTATGCTATCTTCAGACACACCAGAAGAGGGCATCGGATCCCATTACAGATGGTTGTGGGCCATCATGTGGTTGCTGGGAATTGAACTCAGGACCTCTGGAATGGCTGCCAGCGCTCTTAACCACTAAGTCATTTCTCCAGCCCACCTTTTTGCTCTTATATACCTTAGAAGGTAAGTTAAATGGGCTTCAAGAGCCTCATCAGAGAAGTTAGAGCAATTTTTTTCATTTACCAAATTAGGATAATACATTCCTTTGAAGTCAGCCATGATGTAGTACACACACACATAATCCCAGTGCCTGGACATTGAGAGGAATTGAAGGTTTGAGGCTAACCTGGGCTACATAGCTTGACCTTATCTCAAACAATCAAAGAAACAAGACTCTTTGAAGATATTTGTGACAGTCTAATTAGGCAAGATATGGAAATGTACTTTCGAATCCAAGCGAAAGACTCAGGTTAGTTTTTAATGTCTGTGTATATACTTCAGCAAATATGTATCAAGGACTCAACTGGGTGCTGGATCCCATGCTAGAGATAAGGTATATAAACGATTACCCTTAAAGTCCTCCAGGAGTCTTTAAGGACGGTGCTTTCCTTATCCAATACCCGGAAAAGTATTGGGTCAGCCTCCCGGTTACGTTCTGCCGTGCTGTTTTATTCTTCTTTCCCGCCGAGCAGTCTCTCAATTTTAGTCAGCTGAGTAAGTAATTGCTTCACTTGACCTGTGTTAGTCACTAGCTTTTTAGTTCCGTGGGAACGTGTCCTTTTTTGTTCTGAAGCTCTGTGCCTACAGAGTGGCTGGCACGGAAAACACTAACAAATATTTGTTGGGCGGTTGGATGAACCAATGGATGGAAAAGCAAATAGATGATTATAACGCACGATCCAATACAGTGCAGGTCATATGACTACATCGGTCTTCCACAGTACCGTGGCAATTTATAGGAGTGTTTAATACGAGCCCTTGTGGAGCTGCTTTCCAGAGCTTTGTGGCTTGAGACACTGTTTCACACTGCAGCCCAGGCTAGTGGCTTCAACAGTCAGAAATCCACCTGCCTCAGACTTCTGAGGTAGAAGGATTACAGTCATGGGCTCGGCTGACTTTTTCGGGGTTTGGGGTAAAGGTGTACACTGCATTCTGAGGACAGCCTTTCATATTTAAAAAAAAAAAAGTTCTCAAGGCACCTATATTTTCTCAGGCACCTGTCCACACGCAGTTTAAACCGCCTTATCTGTGAACTATCTAGGTCGTGTCCGCAGAAGCACACCAACAAGATTGTTTGAGTGACTCAATGGCCCCCGCAAAGCCCAATTAGATCACCTTTGGAGGAAAGCCAGAATGACCGGACAGGCTCGCGCAAGGCGGGGACCTGAGAGTGCAGCCAGGAGCCACGTCTGACTCTCAGCTACAAGACCGCGAGTCACGTGCCCTAGGCCCCGCCCTCCCTGAGCTCCCTCTCGGCCTGCGCACGCGCAGCGTCGGGGCGACCTGCGCATGCGTAGCACCCTCGCCTCTCGAGGAGCGCTGACAGCTTCCGGTCTGGCGTCCCCGCCCCCCGGGTGGCAAAAGCTTTCGGGGCTCCGTGCTGTCAGCCGTAGGGTAGAGTGGGCCGGGCGTGGCTAGGGACCACGAGCCCCGCGAGGCGAGGTCCCTGCAGCCATGGCCTGCTCCATCGTCCAGTTCTGCTCCTTCCAGGACCTGCAGTCCGCGCGCGACTTCCTATTTCCTCAGCTGCGGGAGGAGACCCCCGGCGCCCTGAGGAGGGACCCGAGTAAGTGTCCCGGCCACCGGGGCGCGGCTGAAAGCCTCCCCTCGGGGTCCCGCGTCTCTCTCAGCCTCAGCCTTGTGCGGCTCACGTCCTGTCGCCTGTCTGTCACCGCTCCCCACCCCCTCCTTCCCAGTTCCAGTCTTCTCCCTCTTCACACCACTGTCTCAGGGATCGCATCCTCCGCCCCAGTCCCCGTCTAATGTCAGTCCTCCACCCTGTGCCTGTCCCCAACTCCCATCCTTCTCCATTCCTGGCACTGTGGCCTTTGCTCTGCCCCTTCCAGAGGTTTAGCATCCCCACCCTCTTCCATCTCTTTTCTGCTGTTCAGATTTTCGGGGATAAATGGTCGATTCACAAGTGAAGGGCTTTTAAGGTGGTGAGTAAACTCCCTAATAAGAAAAGTATAACCTCTTAGGAAGTGAGGAGAATCCAAGGTAGGAACTAAAATTAAAGCCACATGGTCTAGAAAAGTTAATTGGCGTTTATTGAGGTGAGAAACAGCACCTGTTATTACCATCAAACAATGTTAACAAGCCCTTCTTCAGGAGTATAAATCCCAAGGCTGGGTTATTAAATCCTGTGTATTACCTGAGGATTTATTATATGCCCCATTGTCCCTCCTTTTGAAAGAGGGTATCTTGTGCTGCTTTCTTAATATGAAAACCATTTTGCTCTGTAGCCCAGTAATAATAATATATTATTTCTCCCTTTCAATATTTAGAAACTACCACAGGGCACTAGGAAGATTCGGCCTCACACTCAAGGTCAGGTTGGGTCTGTCTGAAAAATAATGTTTGGAAATATCAGATTAGGAATGAATAGTCTGCACCAGCCATTGCTGCTACATACCACTTAAATTTGGTAGTTTCCATCCGGTAGGGTGTATGATTCACTGGTAATATCGCATGTGAATGAGGGTGCTCTAACATGCTTTGCAGGCGTGTGTGTTGAGAGAGAAAGAAGGCCATATCTGGAATGCTTGAAGTTTGCACAGTAGAGAGGCGTCCAACACTTGATAGCTAATTAATTGTGAAGTGTGGTTTCAGTCTATAGGATTGCTAAATATTGTTTTGTGAACTTGCTACAGAAGATTGAAGCTTAGGGAGAGACTGAAGTTGGGGAGTCTTGTAAAGGTTTTTAGGAAGATGGAAGAGAGTCTGTCTCTCACACACACACCCTAAATGTTTTTAAAATCTAAAATCCCTGTGGGTTCTAAGACCCTTCCTTTGCTGTCTCCCTGCCCATTGGTTTTGTGACGGAGTCACACTCAAGCACAAGGTAGTCTGGGACTTACTATAAGCCCAGGTTGTCCTCGACACTCTTCTTGCAAAGACTCTTCAAGGCTGGCGTGCAGGTCTAGCCACACTTACTTGTGCCTGAAGCCTTTGCTCTTGCTGTTGACTGAGCCCGTGATGTTCTTTGCAGATTTCTGCGTGCTGGTCACATCTTTGAGTGTCAGCTTAAATGTCAGCTCCTCACAGCAGCCTCTTCTGATCACCCACTAACCCCCCTGATCCAGCTTCTTACAGTCAAACATAGTATTGTGTTTTGTCACTATCTCTGAGCTGTCCGTATGGTACCTCGGGACTTAATATGACTTTTGAGGCCTTAAAATATGGCCATGCAACTGAGAAACTACAGTTTTAATTTAACTTAAAAGATGAATGTGGATTATGGCTGTAATAGTTTTCTTGATACATGGATAGATGGTAAAAATTAGAACTATATAGATTAAGGGCATAAAGTGAACTTGTCTTTGACCAAGACCATACAAGACTTGTCTAAGGACATATAGTGAAGAGTAGGGCCAGTCTAGCCAGCTCAGAATGCAGTCACCTTGCATCTAAGTGAACTTGGACTCTGTCTATAGGCTATCACACTTTTAAATTGGATTCTTTGGTTTGTGCATATTGGCATTATTATGGCTGAAATCCACTCATTTGGAAAATAAACTAGCAATCCCCTTTAAAAATTATATTTAACTTGTATTAAATGCAGCTTTAGTTTACAGATAAAAGTTGAAAGCATAACTTGTTCTACAGATAGCATACTTGGCATTCTTAGAATGAGCCATTTTTACAAAGTGTCCAGTTTTGCATCACACAAAAAAATGTCTACTTAAACTTGTTACAGTGAAAATTGTATGATGTAATGGTGAAGTTAGGAGCTACAGGTGTGTTCCAGAGGCAGGGCGCATATGCAGCAAGGTCCTGGGTTCAGTTCTCAGTACCAACTGAAAGCAGAGTGAAGTTAGCCCTGGTAAGTAGGACCTGATAGACTGCCGATGGCTGTGGCTTTTCTGTTCTTTGCTGTTTTAAGTGGTTATTTTACTGGGAAGCAACATTCCTGTAGGCATTTTAAATTTACTATCAGATACAGTATTAATTTGTTTACACAATTCATGTCAAGAGGATATGTAAAACAAAGATCTAGTTACTGGTGAATTGTGGAGGCTTATCACTTGACTTAACAATACTTTAATAGCACTTCCAACGTGTATACCAGCTATAGAAAACAATTGGTTCCTGGACACCCAAAACCTACAGACTATAACTCAAAAGGCTTTTTGTTAATTTGCATCATTAATTATAAGACTACAGTTTGTAGCTTTGAAATATCTTGAACTCGGGCATGGAGAGATGGCTAAAGGTTAAGAACACTTACTGCACTTCCTAACGACCCAGATGTCACCCAGCATCTGTGTGGCGGCTCACAACCACCTATAACTCCAGTTCCAAGGATCCATCACCCTCTTCTGGCCATTGGGGCCACTAGGCACACAAGTGGCATACATACATAAAAGCAGGCAAAACATACTCATATATAAAATAAAAATATAAGTAAATAATGAAAGATCTTGAACTCTCCGGTTTCCCAGGTGAACTGGCTGGTCTTATGTCAGCTTGACACAAACGAGAGTCATCAGAGAGGAAGGAGCCTCAATCGAGAAAAATGCTTCCTCAAGATCCAGCTGTTAGGCATTTTCTTAATTAGTGATTGACGTGGGAGGCCCAGCACATTGTGGGTGGTGCCATCTCTGAGCTGGTGCTCCTGGGTTCTGTGAGAAAGCAGGCTGAGCAAACCAGTAAGCAGCAGCCCTTCATGGCCTCTGAGTTAGCTCCTGCCTCCAGGATCCTGCCATGTTTGAGTTCTTGTTCTGGCTTCCTTCAGACTTGGACCATGATGTGGAAGTGTAAGCCAAATAAACCCTTTCCTCCCCACCTTGCTTTTGGTCATAGTGCTTCGTTGCAGTAATAGAAACCATAACTAAGACACCAGTGTTTGCAATTAACAGTAACCGTTCACAGTAGTTAGAAAGCAGATAGCCATTTCAGACACGAGACCTGGCTTTACTACTATGTCATCCTCAGGGATCAGTGTGAGCGAGGCTGCTTTCTGGACGCATGTCTGAAGCTTATGCTTGAGCTGGGGAAAAGTAAACACATACAAAAGTGTGTAGGCAAAAGAAAAACAGATAATGCATATACCCGGAGAGTATGCGTCAGAATATATGAGCATGATCCGAGTACCGCAGTGAGGCTTAGTTTAGCAGATAGTTTCCTGTTGGCATGCTTTTAGAAGAGAAGGAAGCATCGGGTATCTGCTGGAGGCACCAGAACTAATGGCAGGGTACCTTTTTATGGTAACCTTTAGTGGGTTTACTTTGCATCATGGAATATAACAGCATATTGAATATCAATTTTTTATACACAGTAAACATTATGTTATGTGATCCTGTTGTAGAGAGAAGCAGGCCACTAGTAAAAATTTCAACAGTTACCAAATGTTCTTAAAAGGGGAAGAAGTTACGGAGAAGTTCTTATCAAAAGGAAATGGACACTTGGGTGTTCTTTAGCCTCCTCATTTGGTTAATAATATATTGAACACCTCCTGTGAATTAAGCAAAATGTGAGGAGTATCGGGCAAGTCTGCTGAGCATGTGGGCTACCTCTGAACCACATTGCATGTTCTCTTTACATTAAAAACAACAGCAAGATCGTGTCTTGTTAAGTTGTTCAGGTGGGACTTGAACTCATTCTGTAGGCCAGGCAGGCCTTCCACTGCTGATCCCCCAGACTTGACTCAACAGACTTGGGAGTTAGAGGCCAGCCTGGAAGTTGTGGCAGTTGCCCAGTTCACAGAACAGAGCCAGAGAGAAAGAGTGACAGAGAGATAGGCAAAAGAAACAGACCAACTCCAAATGGCTAAAACAAAGTTTTGAAACAGAGCAAAAAACCTCAGTAGTTCAGACTTTCAGAACATACTACAAGGTTACAGTAACCAAAAGAGTGTGACGTTGTCAGTCTGAGAGACAATATTAAAGCTCCTAGGTGCCTGCCGTCCCCACATTTTTCTAGCAAAAAGGAAATCAGAAGTGTCTTTTCAACACGGATCATTTCCCTCTGTACACATCACATATAAATTCCCCAGAAGAGAGAATCTTGTCAGCTTAAGAAAATAAATATAACATACCCTCCTTTGTAAGCCCATCAAGACCTGCCTTGACAGCTGGCTACTCCTGCCCCACCCTTAGGTGATAAAGCTTTGGGACTCTGCTACACTATGAAGTAGCTTCTAACCACATGCAGTTATAGTTAACTTTAATCAATCAAACAGAATCATGCAATTCAGATCCTGAGTCATACTGGAAAGTGGTTAGTCTCCAGATGGAGCCCCTGGCTATTGAGTAGTGCAGATGTAGACCACTGCCTTTGCTGTGGATAAAAGCCACATGGGGTGTGCTGCCTTAGTGAGAATCTGCCCAGACTCTTGTACCTCAGCAGTCCTTCAGCACACACTCAGAAGCTGACTGGGAATCCTCTTTTAAAATTACATGTTACCTGATTTTTTTTTTTTATATAATGCATATCTGTTCCCATCTTTGGCCGACTTAGTCATGATAGTGTTTTTCCAAACCTTTATAAAGCTCTACGACACTTTTCTTACTGTCCAGTACTCGAACCAAGACCCCACCAGATTGCAATCAATGAATATTAAGGTTGTTTTTCATATTTTTGCTGTGTGAATAATGCTCCAAGCAGCCTTACTCATCATGGTCACAGTTGTGAATTCATTCTTAAAATTGGTTTTCAAATTCACTCTGGCAATGGTAAACAAAGCACCTATGAATGTGCATACTTGTTAGAAATTGTCATTACTGTGTGTGTGCACAGACACACGGGCCATGGTGCGTGGAGGTCAGAAGGCAAGTCTGGAATTGGTTTCTCCTTCCATCTCTATGAGTTCTGGAAATTAAATTTTCATAGGATTTTTAAGCTTTTTTTTTTTTTTTTTTTTTTGGTATTTGAGGTTGAACCCAGGGCCTTAACATGCTAGACAAATGCTCTACCAACTGCACAACAATTCCAGCCCATTATAATTTTAAAATTTAAGATATGTATGTTTTACTGATACCTAGTGAAGCATGAATATATTACAGCCTGGTATTTTCATTCATGTATGAATGAGTCATGATCAGACTGGGATAATCAGCATGCCCATCACCCCAAACGGCCACAAGTTCTTCCTGTTGGGAACACTTAACATCTTCTCTGCTGGCAACCTTCAAATACACAGCTAGTCATGTCACCTGTTATTACTGTACTGTGCTGTAGAACACCAGTAACTCCTTCTGTCCATTAGTTCCTCCTGTCTCTCTAACCCATCACCACTGTTGCATCTGTGCCAGCCCTCTCTCAGCCCCTGCCCCGTCACTGTTCTCACACCTTTCCCACCTCTGCCAGCCACTCTACTACCGTCTGTTTTTATGACAGTAGAAGTTGCTGTCATTTATTTGTTTTGAGACAGGGACTGGTCTTTTGGTGTAGACTGGCCTAGAGCTCACTATGTAGCCCAAGTTGCCTTTAAACTCAACAAGATCCATCTCAGCCTCCCATGGAGCTGAGATTACAGACAGGAGCCACTATGGGTACTTAACCTTCACCTTCCACATGGGAGTGAGGATACATGGTATTTACGTTTCTGTATCTGACTTAACTCCTTTAACATCATGTCCTCTCTGGTTTATCTGTATTGCTGCAAATGAGAGCTCATTTCTAATGGTCAGATAGCATTCCATTGTGCCTGTGTATACTACATTCTCTTCACTGATCCATCAGAAGATTTCCAGGCTTAATTCTGTATCTTGACTGTTTTGACCAGAAAACTCCTCTTACTGTGGTTTTGATTTGGCAGTTACTGCTGTTGAGCAGTTTTCCATACACTTCCTGGGCATTTTGTCTGTGCCCTTTGCTGATCTTTAATTGGATCATAGTTGTTATTTTGCTATTGAGTTGCTTGAGTTCTGTACGATCCTAGGTTACCATCGTTCTGTCATTTCCTGGCTGTTACCCCTTGGATTGGTTTTTAGTTTTGTTGTTATTTTTTGATCCTATCCCCCTAATATCTTTATCTACAGCCATGTTCTGAAGTGTCTTTCCTATGTTTTCTAGTACCTTCATAGTTTCAACTGTTACACACATGCCTGATTTATTTTTATTTGATTTTTATATGTGACTATTGTATAAGGCTGTTTTTATAAAAGCTTGTAATTGACTATGCTTATATTTTGAACATATTAATATTAGTTTATCATTTGTCTTTAGTTTTATTAATGGGAAAGAATTTAAGATCCCAGATCTCCCCATGTCCCTCCTCCAAATTCTTGTCCTATTTTTTTTTCTTTATAACCTACTGAGTCCAGTTAGAGCTGCCCATATGCACATGGGTTAGGGCCACCCACTGGATCATGTGAAACTGTAGGAGCTGCACTCTGAAGGAAACTGACTCTTCCTCTCTCTGTAGCTACCAACTCCCTGCCGCTCTGGGGTGAGGGAGGCCCTGTGCCTCTTCTCACCCATGCTGGAATGCCGACTGACTTGATCTTACACAGGCCTCGTGTAGGCAGCCACAGTTGCTGCTTGCTGTTATTTTGAACTCTCCTCTGTTTCGTTGATGTACTTATTGATTGATGTCCATTTTAATGCCATAGATTGTCTGCCAAGTTACTCATCTTTCAAGAACATGACAGGAATGGTCTTACACATTTTTCTCCCAATTGGGCTTTAGAATTTAATACATTTTAAAAGCCAGCTCTATATTGGGATTTTGATGAACTTATATTCATTTGGAGAGGATTGACATTCACCATGATATTCTTCTTTTATGCTAAATTTATTGAATATAAGATGAAGAGAATATCTATAGTAAAAATATATAGTGTGAGATGTGACATATGACTTACATGTAAAATGAGTATTACAGTCAACTTAGCACATTTGTCACCTCACTTCCTGTTACTGGAGGACATGGAAATTTAGCAATTTCAAGTGGACAGTGTAGTATATATCTAAGCTATATGTTGTCCTTATTTCAGAAATGCTAACATCAAGCAAAATACGATGATAAACAGGCATCTTTATAACTTTCTTTACTGTGCAGCTCAACTGTTACAGGTGCACAAATGATATTGTTAAGACTTGCGGGTTTTCTTTATGTGCACTTGGAACAAACCCCCACAACTATGATACAAGATTCAGCTAGTATTCAGAGGATTCAATTTAAATATAAAAAACAATTTCCACAAGGAAAGCAGTTGAGTATTAGAAAAGGTGAAGGAAGGAAGATCTAGAACTGGAGTCTCTAGACTGTGCGGAGATTAGTTTTATCACATTTCACACCGGCAAGTGTTCCTTAGCCTTGGTCGATAGGGTTCCCTCTTCTGTGCTGTGCATGTGCCTCTGCACCTAAGAATCTTCTAAGATACTACCAGAAATCTCTTAAAGCTGAGAAATACTGAGCAAAGGGAGCAAAATACAACAATACTATTTAAAAAAATAGCTTTTCTTTACATAGACATACTGAGAAAAAATAGGGTAACAGTCCTATTCACCATAGTCTCAAAACAACCAAAACAAAACAAGGTTGTTAACCTTAAAATAAATGTAACCAGTGAAGTGAACTACCTCTGTGGGGAACTTGAAAATACTGAAGAGAGAAGCTAAGGAAGGCACTGGTAAGTGGAAAACCCTCCATGCTCATGGATTGTTAAAGTGACCATCTTAACAAAGAACCTGCAGCTTCATCGTAGCCCTGATCACAACTCTAGCACAATTCTTTGCAGAAATAAAAATCTAAAAGTCATAATTCACATGAAAGCACAAAGCACTCTGGCTAGCTGACACATCCCTGAATAAAAGAATAATGATGGAGGAGCTGAGGAGCCACCATACTGGATTCAAAGGTACCACAGGGTCATAGTAATGAAAGCAGCATTGTCTAGACACAGAGAAAAACACAGATCAAAGCAATGGGAAAGGTCTGAGCAGCTTTCAGTTACCTGATTTTTTGACAAAGATGCCAAAAATACACACTGGAGGAACGACCACATTTTCATCCTGTGATACTGGGAAAGCTTAGTGTTTTCCCATGTGGAAGAACAAAACTAGATCCTTAGCTCCCACCACAGACAGCGTCAACCAAGATCAACAACCTCACCTACGACCCCAAACTCTGCAATGTTCAGGAGAAAATGTCGAGAGTTCTCTAAGATGAGTGTAGAGCAAGGACTTTCTAAAAGGACTCTGGTTGCCCAGGAAACAAGGCTAATGTTTGGCAAATAGGCATCCATGAAATTAAAATTTTCTATTCAACGAAAGTAACTGAAACTGTCAATAAACAGGCAGCTTACAGAGCAGGAAAAAAACCTTCTCTTAGCTATACATCTCACAGAAGACCAATATCTAGACTATACAGAGATCTTAAAACTAATGACATGAAAACAGGGAGAATTGTTCTGAACAGAGTCCTCAAGAGAAGCAGTATAAGTGGCCAAGAAGCATATTTTAAAGTGTTCATCCTCATTGGCCACCAGGGAAATTAAAATCCGCTCACTTCGAGATTCCATCTCACTACAATCAGATGGCTATTGTCAAGACAACCACTGTTTGTGAGGGTGAAGGGAAAGAGGGACCCACAGTCACTGTTGGTTCAGTGGGCATAAACTGGCACAGCCACTATGGAGTCAGTGTGAAGGGCTCTCAGAAAACTAACACGACCTCTCACATGACCCGGCAATACCACTTCCTGGCTGTGTACCAGGACATATGTGCATATCCACTCCACTGCTGCTCAAGCAATGATAGAAAATAGAACCAGCCAGGACCCCAGCAACTCATAATGGGTAATGGAATTACGGTACATATGTATAATGAAATTATCATTCAGCACAGAAGGGAAATGAAATTAAGAAATTTTCAGAAAGATGGATGAAAATATATGGAGTGAAATAACAAAGGCTCAGAAAGGCAAATATGTATGCCCTCCTCTGATGTGGATCCGAGATTTGGATTTTAGATTTCTGTATTTAAGGTGGAGTGATAACCTCTAGAGGCCAGGCAGCAAGGAAGAAATCAAGAGAGATGCAGGGGCCCTTTCAAGGAAGACAGTAAAATGTTTGAAAGCAAAGAGGATACTAGGGATAGAGAGGGTTAAACAGAATGAATGGTAAGTTCTTTTAATTATAAAATATATTATTTGTCTTCAGTGCTGACCCATTTAAAAACCAAAGTAAACAGAAAGCACAGTGGCCTTTATGTATGACTACTCTTCCATGATTACCTGGAAAGATAGCTATATAGGAAGGCATGTAGTTAACATGACAGGCTAGGCAAAGATAGATGCAGCTATCAGCAGCTGAAGACGAACGTCAGGTAGTAAGGGGTTAATTAAACTGCCCAAGCTCCTACAACTCTCCAGGGTAAAATTTAGTATCCACCCCAGGCAACTTAATACTGCATCATTCCTTACTCTAGACTTGCTTGTCTTAGCACCGCACTCACTGGCCACATGTGCTGGTGAGCATTTGGAATGTGGCTAGTACAGACAAGATGTGCTCAGGATGTATCAGAATGATAACATCTGGCTTCTGTTGGCCCTGCCTGACAGTGAGTGGGCAGTGACTGATGGCAGGGAGGAGAAAATGGTATCAGGCCGTTGGATTTATGTTGAAGTTAGTGTTCCTAAGATGCTGATCCCTGGGCCATCAGGCAGAGAAGTGGAATTGGGTTAAGGGGATGGGGGGGTGAGTCAAAGACGGAGCCCTAGACCTATGCAACCACTTGTTTGGACAAAGGGGCGGTCTCCAAGCCACCAGTCATCCTGACTTGTTACTTTAGTTTCTTTCTCATTCTTTTGTTGTTTTTCTCCCAGAGGGAAACTGGCAGGTCTGTAATTCTGGCGTTTTGAAGGCAAAGAATGTGATTGCTGTTTTATTTTTTTCTGACCAGTTTTGTTGGGTTGTGCTTCACTAAAACAAGAGACACATACATTGGTGATAGTGTCACAGAGGTACTTTTAGATATTGAGTGGCTACTACTTATTTAAGGGGCAAAAAAACCCAATTACAATCACCCTATAATGTGTCCTGTAGCCTCGGTGCAAACTGGGTAGTTACAGTGGCTGTGTGGTGTGGTGGCTCACAGTGCCACCCCCAGATCACCTCAGAAGTTGCGACTCAGGGTCCTCATTCTACCATACACCCGCATTTTAACTCATACTAGGGCTTAGGACTTTTAAATTATTTTTTAAGATTACAGAAGATACAGATCTAGTTACTTGCCTAAGAGACAGTCACTGTAGACTATTTTGAGGTTTTCTTTGTCGTAATAGATAACGCATTAAACAAATTAATATTATTTCCTCATGATTACATAAACTTTCTATTTCTAGACCTCAGGTTTTACAGAGATGGTCCATATTAACAAAATTAAATAGTTCATAATTTAATATTAAGCACATGCTTTGCTTACCTGTAATTGTGACCAACGATTAATCAGTAAGGAAACACCACTATAACATGGGTGGCATTCTTTTAAAGTGTGGGTCTTGGGAACGCTTGGCCCCCGCACCTGCTTAGTGAACATCTTGCTGACCCAGCTGTCTGTCGATAGTCTGATGGCGCGGAGAGAATATTCCATGACAGCAGGAGCTCTCTAGGTTATTTTTCTTTTCCTTGGGTTGAAAGCGACTTTCTAGTCAGGCATTGAAAAGTGGGTAAACCTTCACTGACACAAATTTCTTAATGTATTTCTCAGGGCCATTCTCTTTGGCATGCTTTAAATTATAACATGAAGAGATATCGGATCTCTGTAGGAGCAGGAAGTCTAAACAACTGCTGTCTTCCATTTGACTGTGTGAGTCATTTGTGAATTGAGTCAGGTTCTTTTTATAGCGATATAAAGGAAATATAAAATCCCTTTTATAGTGTTGTACATTCAGCAGAGATTATGTTCTTTAACTGAGCTCTTTGGAAATTTACTTTCTTTTGTATCTGTTATCTAGCATGAAAAAGATGCTACTTTTTGAATGAATGAATGAATGAATGCTACTCTTTGAATGAATGAATGAATGAGTGGCTTCCTGGAGGGGCATTTATTCTGCAAGGTCATTTTCATGTTCTGGTAATTTGATATATGCATAATTTTATAGCAATTGTAAATGTGAACCATGGACTTTAATTTCTTATTTAAAAGACAATGCATTTCTAAAACTGTTTTGTTGTTATTTAGTGATTTTCGCATTTTCAGGACGGGTTTCTCTGTGTGTCCTTGGCTCCTGGAACTCACTCTGTAGACCAGGCGGGCCACAAACTCAGAAATCTGCCTGCCTCTGTCTCCCAAGTGCTGGGATTAAAGGCTTGTGCCACCATTGCCTGGCTTCTGATGATTAGATTGACTAAGTTGTCACAGTCAACCCACAGTGAGATTGTTTTGGTGATGTAGTAAGATGAATGAAGATAGTGTTTAATGAATGATATTGCCAGAGAACAAAACTTAGTTGTCCAAAAGAGTTTGAAGACATTGTTCATTGTATAGATAGGATTGGCTGGCCTTCAACTCAGTATGTAGATCAGGCTGGCCTTGAACTCACAGATCTACTTGGCTTGCCTCTAGAGTACTGGTATTTAAAGGTTTGTATCACCACTCCCAGGAAATTGTTCAAGTTTTTAAAACCTCTCTTAAGGTCTCAGTATCAAGGAGATATTTCTATTTAAAAAATAATTTAAAAGAAACAAATAAAAAAACCTCAAAAATAAATATGGGTCAGAGCGCTTGCTCAGTCGGTGGAGTGCTTACTTAGTGTGCATGGAGACCTGGGTATGATTCACACAACTACCAACCCTGGTGTGGTGGTGCACACCTGTAAGTCTAACACTCATGAGGTAGAGGAGGCAGGAGGGTCAGAAGTTTGAGGATCGTCCTTGGCTCTGTAGCAGATCTAAACTAGCCTGGGATACACGAGGCCCTGTCTCAGAGACAGAGACAGACGGACGGAGCAGAGACTGTTATTGTTTGGCCTTCTCTATAAGCCAAATGCTTCCCTTGTCTCTGTCCATCCAAGGATCCAATGCCTTCTTCTAGCCTCCATGGGCACTCACACACATGTGCACATATATTCACACATGCAAATGAATAAAAATAAAAAGAAATAATGATGGTGATCGTTCACAGAGAGAGTGTGTGTGTATGCATGCTGGCATGTGCATACTTATGAAGTGTCTCTCTTGTCCAGGGTATGGAGCAGCCACAGCACTTACTGTGTGCTATAGGAATACTGTGTGTTCCTCTCTTTCCTACATAAGACATTCTGCAAGAGCAGGGAATGCGTTTGTACTTTTCCTTAGCTCCTACTACAAGTACATGGTATTTAACAGCGATTTGTTAATTGACTTAATTGACTTGTATCTGGGAATCTTTAGGCCATGTGATTTTAATCAAAGAATGGTGCTATTTTAGGACTTAATATATGCCTAGCAGTGAAATTTGGATTTTAGGAAGTAATTATTTGGCACTTAAGTGCTGGAGATTAGACTGTTGTTAGTACAAGCTAATTGAGCAGTGACTCCATGTACCAGACAGCATTTGGATGCCATGCCTGCCTCCTTTGTCTCGCAGTCTTCAAAGCCGAGCATGCAGCGAATGTTCTCATTACCTCTTTCTCTGTAAATCTCCAGGACCCTGCTCATCCCCCATGCTAACTTTCTCTCGGAGATAGAAAGCTGATGCTCAAGTATATTCTATTTCTACTTCATAGCTGTTATATTTGATGGCTAAATCTTGATGGCTAGCAATGAAAACTTACGCATCAGATAGAGAAGCCCTTGGGATGCTGTTAAGTCCTTCTGTAGCCCCACAGTTCTCAGAGGTACTGTTCACGGAAGCTAAAGCTTACAGATGAGGTAATTTGCATCCTCAGAGGTAGGAAGTGCTGCATTTGGGATTTGAACAAGCATTAGGTACCTCATAATGCATTTCATAAATAAAAAATTGATAAAATTCAAGTAAAACATCTGCAGTGTGAGTCTCAGGCCTGAGTCTTCCTGGAACTTCATTGATTTTTAACTTAATTTGGGATGATTGAGTATCTCCTTCTTGTCTCTGATTGCTTGAGAATAATAATTTTATTGCTTTGAGTAAATTCTGAGCAAATTACATAAAGGTAACATGAGTGATCCAAGGGATGGTGCTCTCTAAACTTTCCTGAGGTTTTTAACTTCTTATTGCATATTTTAGTGAATGTGTTTTAATCTAAGGAAATTATCCCAAGTGTAAGAAATAAGAGCATTAAAAAAAGGGTGGGGTAGGGGGCTTGTCTTATTTAGAAGTCAGGATGTCTCCACAGATACCTTGTCCTAGCAAGACACAACATTCAGTCAGACAGTGGTAGTACATGCCTTTCCAGCACTCTGGGAGGTAGAGATAGGTGGATGTCTGAGTTTGAGGCCAGCCTGGTCTGCAGAATGAGTTCCAGGACAGCCAGGGCTACACAGGAAAAACCTGTTTCAAACAACAAGAAAAAATAAATGAGGAGGAGAAAAGAAAAACTATTTACTTTGAAACTATCTGTATGAAATTTCATGTGTTTGTTGCTGTGTGTTTATTTATCTTAAGTAACAAGTATTTGTTAAAATTTGGGTTTGTAATGTTTTTTGTTTTTGTTTTTGAGATGGGGCCTGGGGTAGCCTAGGATGTCCTCAAACCTGGCTTTGCAGTCAAGGCTGGCCTTGAATTTCTGAGCTTCTGATTCTTCTGCCTCTATTGCCCAAGAGCTGTAATTATAGGTATGTGTCACCATGACCAGATTAATTTTTAAACTCACCTTCACATTTGATTAAATGTAGATCTACTCAATGTCCAGTATTTTAAGATTTAAGTAACTCATACACAGCTTTGCAAGACATGGACTTGGAAATCAAGTAGGTTCTATGCTTCCTGGTTCATATTGTATGTGACCAAATCCTGAGGTAACAGTTCATGCAGTCACAATCCTGAGGTAACAGTCTACGCAGTCACATTTTTCCTTAGCATTGACATTATACAGAGATGGCTTCTGCCAGATGTAGTGGTAAGCATCTGTGATCCCAGTGCTTAGGAGGAGAGGCAAGGGATTTCTGAGTTCAAAGCCAGCCTGGTCTATGTAACAAGTGTCAAAACAGCCAGAGTTACACAGTGAGACTGTCTCAAAACCAACAAAAACCAAAAAAACAAAAATTTTGTTTCTTTTGTATTTAGAGAAAATTTAAAAATATGTTAAACCTTTTCATTTTAATTTCATGTATTTCCCCCCCCCCCAGGTAAAACATCAAACTGGGAAGATGATAGTTGGGGAGCATGGGAAGAAACCGAGCCCCAAGAACCTGTAAGTCTTTATAAAAGCATGTTTTGCTTTTTTCTTTTGTGTGTGGATGGTGTGTGTGTGGAGGTCAGAGGAGTCGGCTCTCCTTCCTCCTTTAGTGGGTTCCAGGTGGTGACCTCAGGTTGTCAGGCTTACGTAACAAGGCCTTTGCCCACAGAGCCATCTTGCTGGCGCTCTGCATGGTTTTTGAGGGTGACATTTTCCTTTTGGAATGATTGTGGCATATTTCCACATTAGGCAGACATTAAAAAAAAACTCACAAACATTTTTATGCTTACTTAGTAGTAACTAACTCGATACTTGCTTTAAGGATCTCAATGACGTGACAAGTAGTTGGGCACTGTAGCCTAAGCTACAACAAAGGACTTTAGACTTTGTAATTCATGATGAACGTGTCTTTGGCTCTGGTCCTGGAGGGACATATCAAATCCAAGGGCTTAGCATCTGACAGTGCCCTTCGTGCTGCATCGTGACTTGATAGAAAATGGCTGAAGGAAAAAGAAAAGGGGAGGGAAAGTGTGTGTGTGTGTGTGTGTGTGTGTGTGTGTGTGTGTAAAAGAAACTCAAACTCGCCTGCCCCATAACAGACCTGCTCCTGTTACAGCAGCCCCGTCCCCTGGGAGCAGCATTCATCTGCTCACTTCTCATTGGTCTTCAACTCCCCATTTTACGTTGGGGGTTTTAGGTGCCTAACATGGCGCTGTGGACTCAGTGGATCCACAGCACTGGGCGATGGAGAATGCTGGTTGTTTGCAACGGTTTCTCCCTCAGCTATTCTAGATGCTTTCGCCTGCTCACTTAGGGAGCGCTTGTTGTGCCAGTCATATTTCAAGTCCTTTTAGGTGCTGAGAATATAGCAGTGACCAAAGCAGACCAAGTCCCTGTGCATCTTCGTATGCCTTCATCTGTGAGTCATGGAAGAGCTAACACAAAGTGCTTTACAGGAAACGTCATTCCTTCACACAGAAGGAAATCCAGAGCTAGGCGAGCTCCTACATTGTTTGGTCAAGTGGTTGAGCTCTGCGTGTCATTAGGCTCTGTCTGTCTGTCTTGTTTCTGTGGGGAGTTGTGGCAGCATTGGTGTGACCAGAGGGAGGAAAATACTTGGACCTTCGCATGCTCTTCTGGGGAAATAGCTTTACTTAAAAGCCGTTTACAATTCTGTCACATCATTTCTTGACCATATGACATCCAGAAGTAGCTTGTTTCTGAAATCATTGACTTTTATGTGTGGAGAGACCTTCTCTTCCATTCTGTGATATGGGTACTTTCTCATTTCACACCTTGCTTATGGTATTCCCCCCCCCTTTTCCCTTGATTATTTTACCTTTTCTTTTCTTTTCTTTTCCTTTCTTTTCTTTCTTTCCTTTTCTTCCTTCCTTTTTTTTTTAGCTTTTTGTTCTACCATAGCAGCTATATTCAAAACTTGAGTTTCAATAACTTCATTGTTTTTTCTGTTTCATTGTCTTTAATTATGTCTTTGTTTTCTAGCTTCTTAAAATAGCATTATATATTATTTATTTTAAATCTATTTTCTCTTGTAATACAGATCTATGTGTTCTTCTGAGCACCCACAGGTTTTGTTGTGTGTTTTCAACTTCATTTAGTTCAAAATGTTTTCTGGTTTCTTTTGGCTTTTTTTTTTTTTTTTTTTTTTTTTTTTTTGTCTGTAAGCTACAAGTATGTTCCTTAATTTGTAGATGCAGTAGTCTTCCCTTAAGGATGAGGGGGACTCTTCATGAGACCCCTGTAGGTGCCCGAAGCCTTTAGGAGAGCCACAAATCCTACTACTTATCCAATATATGCATGTGCATAACTTTTAAAATTTAATATATAAGTTAGATGCAGTAAGATATTAACAACAGTAATCAATAATGAAGTGAAATATTTTAACAGTGTGCTATAATAAAATCACCAGTATCATTACCTTTGTATTTGGGGGTCAATATTAAATAGAATAAGAGCTATCTGCTCTGCGATGTTCAGACCGCTGCTTTAATAAACAAATGACTATGAAGACACTGAGGATGAGTGGCAGTGTCCTAGACAGAGGTGACGTCCACAGCTTCAGGACCCAGGGCAGGGGAGGGACAGTGCGAGGTCTCACTGTGCAAGTCAGAAGAGCACATCATTTAGGACCTGCGATGGCTCACTCCTGGCATTTTCCAGTTAGTTTAGACCATGACTGGCTTCAGATGACTCAGTCGCAGAAGAACTGCAGATAAGGAAAACTGTTGTTAGGGATTTGCCAGATTTCTTTCTGCTGAGTAGTTCTGACTTTACCCTGCTATTGGAGGGCTGTTGTGTACTTCCAATCCGTTTAAATCTATAGAGCCCATTTTATAGATTAACATATGATCTGTTCTAAAGGATGTTCATCTCTGGGAAGAATCCTGCTGTTGACGGGGAAGGGTTCTCAACATTTCAGTTAGGTTGGTCCATTCATGTCTTCTCTGTTCTTCCTGGTTTCCGTCCCTTGTGTCCGTGAGGGAAGAAAGTGGACGTTCCTGTGTGTTCTTGTGGAATTGCCTGTTCCTCGGAGCTTTGTCGGATTCCGTCATGCACTGAGCAGTTCTCCTGCAGTGTCTCCATGTATGCTTGCTGTACTTCTCCTCAGCTCCTGCTCGGAAGTGTGCAGTGTCCTTGCTGATGTGTAGTAATGTCTGTCCTGTCTGCTCCTTACACAGGTGCTGTTATTCCATGGCATGTCTCTTTCCAAGCCTTTCCATTTTAGCTGACTTATGGCTTTGAGGCTAATTTGTGTTTTTAATAGATAGTTGGATTTTGCATTTTTAGTCAGCATGATACATGGGGTCTTCATTTAAATAATTTCATTTTATGATTTTGTGATTGTTGTAATTAAATTTCCATCTGTCATTTGGCTATTTTGTATATACCTTGTCACTTTTTAGTTCCTGTATTAATCACTGTTTCCTAGGGGAAGAGAATCAAAAGAATGCCTGTTGTTAGAAGGGACCTATTAAGGTGGTCCATGGCGTGGCCCAAGTGTCCGATAATCACTGTGTTGGTCTGCTATGAGCAGACAAAATCCTGGAAACTCAGAGCCTGTAGCTTCTTAGTCCATGCCTCTGGCAGTGTCAGCAGGAGTGTGGTGCTGAAGGCCTGGAAAGTTCCTGGAGAGCCCCCATCTCCAGTCAGTGTTGGAAGCCTGAAGAAGCAGGCTTCTGTATCAATGAAGGCTTCCAGCATCAGGGTAGATGAACTTGCCAGCAGGAGCAGAGGCAAAAAGCGAAAGGAAAAGCCTGTGCTAGGACCTCCTGGTGTGGGCTGCCAGTGGAAAGTGCTGACCGTGTTTTAAGATGGGCCTTTCCACTTCAGATAACGGAATGGAAGGCAGTCTCCTGCTCAGTGCTCAGTGCTCAGCCATAGGTTCTTCCTAGTTCTAGTTGGTGATAACCAGGATTGGCCATCACAGTGTCTTCTAACTCTTAACTTCATTCTCTGTGTTAAACAAATATTTACTGTATCATTTCAGTCACTCAGATTTGTGTTAATATTGTTAGGTTACATGTATCTTATATTGATGACTCGCATACCATGTAATTCACGCTCACAGTATGCAACTCAGTTTTCTTAGTATTCTCAAAGCTCTCTAATTACTGTTGACGTCAAAGTTAATGATATTAATTACCCTAAGAGAACCCCCATTAATCCATTACTGGTCACTTCCTTGTCTTTCCCAATCCTGCCCTCCACTAACAATTGACTGACTTTCTGTGTATGGATTTACCTGTTCTGACTCACTAGCTCCTACTCACTCCCAGTTCAGACCCCGTCATGTTTTTACCTACATGTTTGTTTGTAGTCTGGGAGTCCTCTTTCCTTTCTCCTCAGAGCTGTACCAGGCATGTCACTCAGCAGAGGTAAGACTCTTACGTCAACTACTTTCTGTAATTATGAGCAACCCTATGGTTTACATCCAGAGGCACAGCAAGTAGCAAAATGAAAGGCTTGTCAGGCCGGGCGGTGGTGGCGCAGCCTATAATCCCAGCACTCTGGGAGGCAGAGGCAGGCGGATTTCTGAGTTCGAGGACAGCCTGGTCTACAGAGTGAGTTCCAGGACAGCCAGGGCTATACAGAGAAATCCTGTCTTGAGAAAAAGAGAAAAAAAGAAAAAAAGAAAAAGAAAAAAAAAAAAAAGAAAGAAAGGCTTGTCAGATACTTGAAATTCAGACATCCACAGGCTGGCTAAGGTCCGAGATGTCATCACCCACAGGAAGGTAGAGTGGAAAGGAGGCCTTGGAGGTTCCTGCTAGGAACGGACCTCAGACTTCCCCAGAGCATAACTGGATTTTGCCTACAGTAAAGATGACGCCATCGGTGGGAACAGAGTCTTGCTGTCCCCTTCCTGTTCAGCGCTGTCAAGGCACTGCAACCGTAAGCACTGAGGGTGTTCTCGTCGGCCACCACTGGGCAGAGGCTGAGTGCTGGAGGAAGGTGAGCTTTTGCTCTAGTTGGTCCATCATTGGAGAGCTAGTCTGTGGTGAGGCAGGGGCATGAAGAGAATCTACAGAGATATTTCAAAGAGTTAATGAGGCAGCAGCCACCATAGCTGAGCTCTGTGCCCCAGAGGCCAGCCTGTCTCCTGAACTCAGGGGATTTGTGTTTCTATGCTTGCCAGTGCTGCTCTGCAAGTTGTCAGTTTGTTGACTTGAGAGAATAAAAGGTGTTTGTAGTTGAGAGACTTGGTACCAGAAGTCCGACTCCGACGAGCCTTTTTAAGAAAGAAGAAGCCTGTTTGCTCTTCTGGTTCTGAGCTGTCAGCTGTAACACAGGCTTAGTGAATACTCAGGACTCAATGGAGTGGAAGTCACCCATTCACCCATGAGGAACTGACAGCAGCCAGAAAGACAGACCGACAATGCCCTGAAAGATGGTGATAGGAAGAGCATGATCGACATGAAGACTGCGGCGTATGGCAAGGGCGGCGAGGAGAAAACCTGCCCAGAGAGTGGGACTGTCAGCGCGGAGGTGCTTGTGTGTGTCTGATAGAGCACGCTGTACTTCCTGGCATTCCGTGTGGACCCCTGCTGACTCTCCAGCTCATATAGAGTAGAGTAGACTACCAAAGAGGTTGGCACTGTCACCTCTGTGGGGCAACTCTGAACACTTGTGTCCCAGGAACCTCTGGTCTCAGTGACTTCTCTCTTCAAAGAAGATATTGCACCCACTTAGAAGGATGATGCAAATAAGCAATGGTAGCAAGAGGTTCCTTCACTCCTGAGGGGTTTGCTTCCTCCTGGAGGAAGAATCATTTTAGCCATGCTGAGAAACCAGTTCATAGTTGGGGAGGCCTGCGGCTCTGAGCTCTGTCCACCTTCAAGAGTCCAGTTGTCAGTGTGGACTAAAACCTCCAGTGACCAAGCAACCATAGCCTGGATCAGAATACACTCTCACATGTGCGTAACCTACCTCTTAACGTCCCTGTGTGATGCAAAACTCATCTGACAACATCACATGCAGTGAGAGTGTGTGAGAGGCACGTGCCCTAAGCCAGCAGAACTGGCTCCGCTGTGGGCAGCTGGCTGGTAGAGAGGGTAGCCTAGGCTCTCCACTAGGCCTTGTCCACTTCTGTTGTTGTTAGTGAGGTTCCTTCCCTTTACACTTCGGGTTGTTCTGGGACACAGTAGAAACCTAGTTGTATTTCCTGGGCTTGTTTCTAAAGGCTGTCTTGTCTTTCTTACACTAACCTACTGTGGAAAGGCATCTTTTCACTGGTGCATTAGAGCAAGTAGTAGGAAGGATAGAATTGGCTGGCTCTGTTGTAACCAGATGGTAGACAGGGCAGGTCTGCTCCAGGTCCAGCTTCAGTGGTCAGCTTGGAGGATTTCTATTCAAACTACTTTGAAGTACGCTTCATCTGTTTTACAGAGGGAAACATAACGCGGTTGTCAAGGGGAGTCATGATTTACCAGACTAATAGGGCATCAGAGCGTGCTGATTTAAAGGGCCCGTGTTTATAGGCCAAAAATTGGAATATAACTCGTGTGATTACATGTTCTTGAGATAATTCTGCAGGTCTCCGGCCTCATAGCATTCCTCCAGTCGACTTTGGTGCCATCTGCTGCACAGGAGACAGCCAGCTTAGTTAAAGGCGGAAAGGGGCTTTCAAGCCATGCTATCGCTTCAGACCCTCCTGAGAGGCTACCACAGAGGGTCTCCTTCCCAAGGCTGGTGGTTCTCACTAGGAACTTGGGACTTTTGACTCTGATGTTGACTGATTTCTTCAATGTCCTTGCTTTCAACACTGATGTGAGCTGGGTGTAGCCTAGTCATTCTCAGGGGGGAGTGCTTTTGTCCTCTCTGAACACTGACAATGACCAGGTATCTGTGGATCTGGTTTTTGTTTTGAGGCAGGGGAATGTCCTGTGGGCAGAAGCTCACGGTCTTGCCAGGCAGTTGGAACACAGAGGATAGTTGCCCACAGCAGAGCATGATTTCCCTCAAACTGTCAGGAGTGCCGAGGTTCAGAAACACGGCTTGATGGTGAGACCTCTTCTGTCACCTGTGCAGGGGAAAGGGCTGTAGAGACCGGACTGGATAAACAAGCAAGCCACCTCATTCTTGACTTCCTTTTCAGAGGGCTCTGGTGGTGACTTCACAGTGCAACAAAGGCTGCTTTTCAGCTTCCTGTCCTGTCAGTTTAGCACTTAATTTTCCAAGGTCTGTCCTCAGCACTACAAAGAGGGACAGAGGAAAGGTTTTCAGCTGCCGTGAATTGAAGCTCAGGAGTAGACGAAGGCTTAGCACACACTAGGCCCCAGATTTGATCCCTAGTCCCTCCCCTAACCCCAGGATATGCTCTTTTAAATTGGGGTTTTTGTACCAGAGAGAATAAAGGTAAAATTCACATGGTTAAATTCATGCTCTTGAGTGTGTTTGTGTGTGTGTGTGTGTGTGTGTGTGTGTGTGTGTACATGTGGTATGCCTGAGTGTGTAAACATATGTCCCATGTTTGGGCATATCTGTGTGTGTGCAACAGGAGTGCTCATGAAGGCCTGGTTTGGCATCAGGTGTCTTCCTCAGCTGCTCTCCACTCTGTTTGTGAGGCAGGGTCTGAGTTAAACCCAGTGCTCACTGTTAGAGCTCCTCTGGCCAGCCTGGCTAGTCAGCTCACTCCAGGGTGCTGCCTCCACCTTCAGAGTGCTGCACTTAAAGGCAGGCTCACCCACCCAGCGCTTACAAGCAGTGAGGACCCGCACTCTGATCTCCATGCTTGCCCAGCCAGCACGTTAGCCACTACACCACTCCCAGCCACTTCCCGTCAGTTGTGTGCTAGTTCTAGTTTGCATTCATTTAAAAAACCAAAGACTGAGAGACAGAAAACTAAGAAATGAATGCATGTGTGTTGTTGATTTTTTTAAAATGGGATTCCATCCTTTGTAAGTATGTTCTAAATTGTTGGAGCCCTAGTATATTAGCAAACTTTAATCTTAGGATAGTGTAAATGCTCATTAACATTTTAATCTTTTATCTCACTTGTGGTTGACATTGGACATCTCTTTGTTTTCCATTTATAAATATTTTGGTGAGTACATGCTACTATCTTTTTTTTTTTCTCCTAAAATCTGATAGCAACTTAAAGCCCTTGGCATTTGATTTAGCTATAAGATCTTTTCCAATTAAACAGGATACTAATTATTACGATTTAGTGGTCGTGTTAGTCCTAAGAACTAAATGACAGAGTCGCTGGCTAAATATTATTAGGTACTTTTTTAATCACGTGGAACCTGGTGGAACAAAGAGATTTACTATCTAGTGTTAAGTATTTTTTCAGGAAACAGAGGCACATGCGTGTTAGCTTTACTCCATTGTAATTATGTCCATGCTTATTGCAGAAAACTCAGGTGTTACATAAAAATGTAAGCATTTCACTCACTGACACTAATAATCATTATCGTTACCAATTGAGCGGGCAGGTGAGGGGACACTTGCTCTGTAAGTAGTTCAGGCATAAATAACAATAGAATTGGGATACACTGGCCTGTGGGGCCTAAGGCCCTGGGCTCAATCCTTAGCACCAAAAAATAAAAATAAATAAAAATAAAGGGAAAGTAGTAACAAATAATCCTAAATTAATTGATTATAAAATGTAAATTTTTGTCACTTATTTTACTTGTAAGAGAGATTTTTAAAACTATAACCAAATTAGAGAGAGGTCATGCTTTGCCCCATTTTGATTTTGAAAAGACTGTAAGATCTTTAACTTGAGCTGTTTAGACTGCTCTTTCCACACTGAGTGAGAAAGCTGTAGGTTTGACTGAGGAACTACATACTTTGCCATCTCTGCTCTTTCTGTTGTATTTTTAACTGTTCTGTAGAGTTTTGTTTAGAGACAAGTCCCATTATACCTCCCCCCGCCATGGGTGGCCATCTCTCAGAAGGTATGAGTGGGTATCTCTGAGTCTGGGTAGCCATCTGCTAGATGGACTGGGAGCGTGCCGACGGCCCTGAGAACACTGGGTGTTACTGGCACCCGTAGAATGTATAAACAGCTTTGAGAGTTAGCCCAGTGAAACGTGCACACTGCGAGACTGCTGCTGGCTGTGTGGTAGCTGTTTCACACAGCAGTGGGGACCCCAGCAGACACCAGGCAGGTGATGACCCATCAGTGTGGGGCAGCTGAAGGCTGATCCCAGTGCGGTAGGTTAATGTCAGACACACCTCGGAAGAAGGAGTCATCTGACAACCAAAGAAAGGAGAATGTTGAGTCTATGAAGCATCCTGGGTCAGAGTGGAGCAGGGGCTCCTTGGCAGCTCCCTGCTTTGTTCAGGTGAAGACATTTTCCCTGGTCTTAAGGGAAAAGCCTTGGTGTTCAGGCTGCATTGAAACGGCTTTCTCCCCTCTCCGTAGGCTCACTGTAGAGTGATGGGTGCACTGCTAATCTTGGTGTCTGGTTTTATAGGAAACTTCCTGTTTAATTCTGGGGTACTTTGTTTTTTTTTCTTTTAAATTTCCCACCTCGCTTGGGAAATTAAGCAGCGCCTTTTTCATTGGTGGTGTTATTTTAGGATCACTGGCTTCAAGGGGGCGATATTAGTATCTGTGGTCCCTTATTGTGAATAGGTTTTTACAGAAACTTAATTGGTAGGCAAAGGTCCTCAAGGTACAAAATGAATAGTGAGCCTGCATCTTGCCAGTTACCAAATGTGTGCCAAAGCCTTGGGGTTCGTGGCTTGTTCTGTACAGCTCGTTGCTTGTTATAAACTGGAAGTGCAGCTTTGTGGTGAAGCTAGTACTGGTCCACCGTGGGTCAGCCTGGGGTGTGGCTTTCTTATTGCTCCTATCCTAGCATTTTTTTTTTGTCAAATTATATCTGCTTTGAAGTGTCTTTGAAAGTTCTGACCCAGGAACTCCTGCAGACATCACTCTGTTGTTCATGCATGGCCTCTGTTTCTACTGCCTGTGTCTTGAGCTGGGTTCTTAAGAACCCTTCTTCCTTTCCGTCAGCTAGTCACATTTCCACGAAGGGAAAAGTGAGAGCATGGGGCCGTTACCACTAAGCTGGCATCGCGCATAGAGAGGGTCACGGGGATTCATTGCCAGGAAGACACCATGACCTGGCAGCTCTTGTAAAGGAAAGCGTTTAACGGGGCTGGCCCATAGTGCAGTGGGGTTAGTCCATTATCGTCCTGGTGGGAAGCCTGGCAGCAAGCAGGCAGACATGGTGCTGGAGAGGGAGTTCAGAGTTATATATCTGGAGCCACTGGAGTAGGACAAGAGTGTGGTGCTGGGGCTGGCTTGATCTTCCAAAACCTCAACAAGGTAACACCTACCTCAGCAAGGCTACCTGTCCAATAATGCCACTCCCTGTGAGTCAAGTCGGGGATTAGCATTAAAACCACCACAGAGGAGAAAAGGAAAAAACCTTTTAAAGGTGTAGATAAAAAAATACCTCAAGAGAATGCACTGGCTTTGCTGGGTGTGGTGGTGTGTGCCTATAATCCCTGAACTATGATTGTATTTTAATCAAATATTTAATATTTCTCTGTGGTTTGCTCTCTTTATCCCAGCCTCAGATTTAGTATCTTGGGTCTCAGTCACTAGTGGGGAGGCCGTAGAGTGCGGTAGCCTCGGCTCACAGCGGCCACTGTGGGGAGCTGCAGAGATTGCATGGAGAAAAGGCCCATGCTCTTGGTGACGTTGCATCCCGGGAGAATTGCAGTCACAGCTAACTTTTTCTGTGGAGATAACTTTCTGGTTTTTCTGTATAAAAAATGTTTTTAAGAGAGTAAGGTAGATAGAGAACTCCATTTAAAAAGAGCTTGACTGAAATATGAATTTTGCCAGGAATAATGTCTTCCTGTTTTTAAGAATGTGCGGCCTTCTTAGCTCAGGCTCCATCCAAATCTGTTCTTATTCCTAACATGAGGGGAAGTGCATGTAACTATACCAGAGGCTGCAGGCCGTAGAGGTAATCCTAACATTCTCTGTATCCCATACTTTAAGTGTCCTTTTGACAGAATACTATGAAGCCATCAAAAAAAAAAAAAAAAAAAAAAAGAAAGAAAGAAATTTCTTATGGCATGAAGAAAATATGCATCTCGTATATGTGCATCTCACAAGGAGAAAGGGAGGGAAGGACAGTGAATAATCACAGGAAGTAATAGGCATTAATATATTTTACTGGTTGTCTTCAAAGTAGACCACTGGGTCTACTTAAAGATTCTCATTCTCTCTCTCTCTCTCTCTCTCTCTCTCTCTCTCTCTCTCTCTCTCTCTCTCTCTGTGTGTGTGTGTGTGTGTGTGTGTGTGTGTGTGTGTGTTGTGATTTTCATGCCACAATACATGTGTGAAGGTCAAAGGACAACCTGGAGGAGTTTGCTCTCTCCTCTGACATGTCCATTCTGGAGAGTGAGCTCAGGTCTAAGGCACCTTTGCTTGCCCAGCTAGCTGTCTTACTGACCTGAGAGATTTTCCTGACGACCTTTTTAATGCCTTGTGAAGTCTCTAATTCTGAGTTACTACTGGGGAGTGATTTTTGAATGGCATTCCACTAACACTGTGTTTTTGTGTGTGAAGGTTTTGTGTTAGTTTTCAGAAGAAATGAGTTGACAGTAGTGTTTTGTTTGGTGGCTGCCATCGATATATTTTAGTGTGGAAGAATTGGAGTATTTTTCCACTCCCTTTAACTCAAGACAGGCAGGCACACTTGCAGTGCTCTTTAAAGTTTGTGCATTTATAGTAATTGTGCTTTTATGCATAGGAAGAAGAAGGAAATACTTCTAAAACACACAAAAATTCCTGGCTTCAAGAATGTGTTTTATCCTTATCTCCAACCAGTGACCTTATGGTTATAGCTCGGGAGCAGAAGGCCGCGTTCCTAGTGCGTAAGTACCTTCTATTCTCTGCGGCCTCGGTCCGTCTTAACACAGTTTAAAACAGAAAGCTGACTCGGAAACAGTTCTATATTACATGTGGTTCTATAATTTACATACTACATTTTATATATAAATGGAATATTTCCCTTTTGGGGTATTTGTGTGTGTTGTGTGTGCACATATATGTGCAGGTGCCTGAGCATGTGTGCGGAGGCCAAAGGTTAATGTGAGGTGTCTTCTTCTGTTGCTCTTCACTCTAGCTTTTGAGACAGGGTCTCCTGCTCAGCCTGGAGCTGAACCTGGCTGCCCAGGGGACCCTGGCATCCTCTGTCTCTGCCTCTGTGGCACTGAAGCGCCTGGCCTTTAGTTTATGGTCTGAGCCAGCTCCTTAGACCCAGAGAGAGTACTTGGTGTGTCTTCTATGTTGCCACTTTTTTAGCTGTCCTGTGACACTTGTGAGACAGTGCTGACCATTACCTAATTCTTGCAAGACTGGAGCTGGCTCCTTACAACAGTGGGAAAGAGACTTGGCTGCAGCTTGAAAACTCACAGTACTGTAAAGTTTCACTTGGTTATTAAGTTTTTAACTCATCTATTTTTGTTGAAAATTAAATGTTAAGACTTGGAGCTCCATAGATTATGAAAAACCTCCTAGAACAAAATAAGATTATATATAAAATGTTTATGGGTAGTCTTACAGAGAAAATTCATTCCCATGGCATAAATCTAATATAAAACCTTCCCCTGCTATTTGAAAATAAAAATAGTCTTATAAGTACAGGCGGTAAGATGGTCCACAAGCATTCATAACTTTATTCTGCAGAAACACTGACTTGTTTTAAGAGTTGTAAGTTGTGAGTTAAACTTGAGGAAGGACAGACTACAGGTGGGGAAACCAGATGGTCTTATAAAACGCTTTGCAAATTAAAACATGTATTACCTATAATAAATTTTCAAATCAGTTCCTACAGAATTTTATATCTATAATTTTATATCCAACTTTTCAAAGTGGGAAGATGAAGATCTATAAGTTGCTGGTTTTATTTTATCTTTTATTATTTTTTCCAGCAAAATGGAAGCACGGTGATAAAGGGAAGGAAGAAATGCAGTTTGCGGTGGGCTGGAGCGGCTCCGTAAGTGCGGAGGAAGGGTAGGTGCGAGCTCATGTGTTTGTTCTTTGTGTGTGAAGTGTATGAACTGGATATGTTTGTAAATGCATCTATTTCATTGCTTATAAACTGTGTGTGAGTGTGTGTGTGAGTGTGTGTGTGAGAATGAGAGTGTATGTGTGTCCGTCCCAACTTTACTGGTTGTAGAGAACTATTTGGTTAGCAGATTTTGTTTTATTGCTCTTATGATTTTTTATAAACTAATAAGAAAATATTTTTAAAGATTTATTTATTTGTTTGTGTATTAATGGTTTGCCTATATGTGTGTATGAGCACAAGTGTGTGCCTAGTACCCGCAGAGGTCAAATAAGGGTGTCAGATCACCTGGGAGCAAGGGCAAGTCAAATAAAAATGGTCCACAGTGTCTTAGTCAAGGTTTCTACTGCTGCGATGAAACACCATGACCAAGAAGCAAGCTAGGGAGGAAAGGGTTAATTCAACTTACACTTCCACATTGCTGTTCATCACTAAAGGAAGTCAGGACAGGAACTCACACAGGGCAGGAACTTGGAGGCAGGAGCTGATGCAGAGGCCATGGAGGGTGTTGCTTATTAGCTTGCTTCCCCTGGTTTGCTCAGCTTGCTTTCTTATAGAACCCAGGACTACCAGCGCAGGGATGGCACCACACACAGTAGGCTGGGCCCTCCCCCGTTGCATCATTAATTGAGAAAATGCCTTACAGCTGGATCTCATGGAGGCATTTCCTCAAAGGAGGCTCCTTTGTTTATGATAACTCCAGTTTGTGTCAAGTTGACACACAAAACCAGCCACTACACACAGGATGTCATTTTGCACCTACTGCCTCTTAACATTAAATTATAGAGAAATGAATAATTAATCTAGGTATGGTGGTGCACATCTATAATCCCCAGCACTCAGAAAACAAAGGTAGATGAATTTCCCCTGAGTTCCTGGCCAGGCTGGTCTATGTTGTGAATGCCAGGCCAGCCAGTGCTGTGTAGTGAGACTGTCTCTCCCCTCTATCTCTCTTCCTCCCTTCTCCCCACTTTATTGCTAAGCACAGTGACTAAGCTCATGGTTTTGCTTTTGTGTCTGTTTGTAGGGAGTATGTGACCAGTGCTCTGTGCATCCCACTGGCAAGTCAGAAGAGGTAAGGATGAGATAGGCTTCTTCTGTCTCTCCTGCTTTGATGGCTGAGACATTACAGTCATCATTTTATTTGTGACAGGAGTTCCACCGGGCGCCCTGACTGGACCTGCATTGTGGTGGGCTTTACATCTGGTTATGTGCGGTTCTACACTGAGGTGAGTTGGGTTTCCAGGGGCAGACAGCTAGCTAACTGCAGTGCTGCGCATCAATCTCATCTAACTGCGTATCTCTTGTGCCTTCATTACCAAGAATGCAGGTGGGGATCTAAGAAAGTAGTCTTCATATGCATGCCTAGAGATATGGAGCTGACTCTTTAGAAGTGCTTCTCAGCTTTCCTAGTGCAGTTGCTATGAATCAATGCCAATATGTTTTCCAGTGGTCCTAGGCTGCCCCTGTGAAAGGGCATCCAACCCCCTAAGAGATTGGGACCCACAGGTTGAGATGTAACTGCCTTATGGGGCATGGACAGGACAAGTGAGGCATCGTCTGTAGAAGAAACAAGAGCCCGTACGCTGTGAAAAGAGAGGACCCGGCATTCTTGGGAGACCGTAAGGGAGTGGCACTGTAGAGAAAACCAGCAAGGCCCTCTGTGCTTCTTTCTAGAGTGGAGTGCTTTTGCTTGCACAACTTTTGAATGAGGACAAAGTGCTTCAGCTTAAATGCAGGACCTATGAAATCCCAAGACACCCTGGAGTGACTGAGCAGGTAATGTAAAAATTATGCTCTTTGCCGTGTAACAGTGCAAAGTGGCAGGGCTGGAGGGGGGGCTCAGCAGTTAAGAGCACTGACTGCTCCTGTAGAGGACCCAGATTCAGTTCCCAGAACACACATGGTGGCTCCTGTTCCAGGGCATCTGACAACCCTCTTGTGCCCTCCACAGGCATGAGGCACAGATATTCATGCAGATAAAATATCCATATAAAATCAACTAGGAAGAAAGTAACACTGTCATTGTTTTGAAGCAATTTCCTGTGCTTATGTTAGAAAGTTAAGAGATGTGTCTTACTGCGCAGTCAGCTGAGCTGGCATATTCTTAAGAGATAAATTGAATACCAGTCTCTGTGTTTTATAAGTGCAATATTGTATTAAGATAATCATCTTAGTTGGTGGTCTGTTGCTGTGTAGAGACACCAACACCACGGCAGCTCTTGGGGTTGGCTTACCGTTCCAGAGGCTGAGTCCATCATTGCCATGGGGGAAGTGTGGTGGAAGGCACGGAGCCAAGGTGCTGGAGGGGAGCTGAGGGTTCTCCGTCCGATTCAGTAGGATGGCCAAGAGACACGGGGCCTGGCTTGAGCATTGGAAACAGCAACACCCACACCACCCCAAGTGACACAGTTTCTCCTGCAAGGCCATACTACTCCAAGTCCACACCTCCTAATGGTGCCACTCCCTGGTGACCAAGCATTCAGATCTATGAGCCTAAAGAGGTTTTAGATATATACAGATCTATATCGTATGAATACATGGACTTAAATCGCATAGTAGATTACAGAAGTTACAGAAAAAGCAATGTAGTACAAGAAACTAGATTTGTCTGTCAGCATCTAAAAATGAATTAACATAACTAATCAATCATGCAGTCAAAATAAGCTACCTATTTAGAGAAAGGGGGAGCTATGACTGCTGAAGAGGAGAGAGAAATGCTGTGAGCCTTGGATAATGGGTATGCTGTTACTGGTCAGTGGGAAGAGAGAAGGTTAGCTCTCTGGTAGTTAGGAGGAAAGTGAGGGAAGAGTCAAGTGCAGGACTGTACATGGCAACAGAGCAACACATTAGAAAACAGAGGCTGGTTGATAATCAGCAAGCCAAGTTTTCATGAACTAAAAGTGAAGCAAGCATCAGAAGTGATGCAGAGGGTGGAGAAGCTCCGAGAGAAGGAGGTGGTGCAGCCACAGGCCAGAGCTAGGAGGGACTGGGCCCAGGGAGGGCAGCTGTGGGGTCTGTTTGTTGTCTGGGGGTCATACTTCTTTGTGTGGTCATGCTGGTCTGGAATCCACAGTCCCCCCAGTATTGTGATTATAGGCATATCTCATCTTGCCCTGCTTGAAGATGGAATTTTAAAAATTACTGAGGCAGGAGATTGTGACCAAAAAAAATTAAATCTTATCTCTGTGCTTATTAAAATGGAAAAAATAGGATTGAGATGAAGCTCAATTGACAAAATGCCTGCCTAGTGTACAAGGCTTGAATTGAATCCTCAGCACTGGAACAGTATTAATTAGCTGGTTAATTAATGTAGCATTGATTAGAGGCATCACACTTAATACTGTGATATAGGCCAAAGGTGTACACATTTATAGACAGACAGACAGACAGCTAGATAGATAGATGAAATGTGGCTGTGGCACTGGTTACTAGAGACATCATATATGTGTAATGCCATATATGATAGACTTATGCAAACGCATATGAATTTATTTGAAAACTTATATTGGAACAGGCCTCTGGTTTCAAGTGAGTGTCTCTCTCTGGGGTGTTGAGGTGTTTTATTTGTTTGTTGTTGTTCTGTTTTGTTTTGTTTGACACTGAGTCTCTCTATGTGGTCCTGGCTGTCTTATAATCAAACTGGCCTTGAACTCAGAGATTTGCCTGTCTGTCTCCTGAGTGCTAGAATCCTGGGCATGTGCCACCAGTCAGTTGGCTTCTGTTTGTAACACTTGACTTACATCTTTATAATGGGTATGTCTTATGAACTGAAACAACATTTTTATCATTTTCACTAGTACCCTGAAACCATTTCCCAGTACATGTAAAAGCTATATTTGAGAGTAGGTCAAGTCTTTGACTGGAAAGCATTCTGAAGTTATCTCCTACTTTCTTTTGCTGATTTTTTCCAGATTGTTCTGTTTCAGAGTTTACCGTTTAGTCATAGCGTTTAACTAAATGTGATTCTCAGTGTTTTTAAAGAGGAAGATGCTTGTATCTGTTTAGGAAAAGTTTTTTTTTTTCCTTTATTTCCCCCAGAATGAAGAACTAAGCATCTTATATCCAGCTGCCATTGTGACTATCGATGGATTTAGTCTTTTTCAGTCTCTTCGAGCTTGTCGAAACCAGGTCGCAAAAGGTAATTTTTTGGCAAGAAGTGTGCAATTTCTGGTGATGATAGTTTTATTCACTGTGGCCTCCTCCTCACACTGAAGGGTGGACTGTTCATAAGCAGGGGCGGAGCCTCTGCTGTTGAGGTATTGTTGGTGGATGTGGCCGCCCGGGAGCAGCAGCTCTCTTCAGTTCACTCGGCAGCATAGCTGGCTGGGCGAGAGATGCTCACCAGCAAGGATTGGTGCTGCCAGTGACCCTGTCCCCAGGAGAGAAGCCGTGAGGCCCGTGCACTTGGATCCGCTGGCTCCATCACCTCCCGCTCACTGAGGACAGAGGTGCCAGTGTGTGCTAGCACATTCCCTCTCGGGAGAGTGTCTGGCGGCTCACCTTGGCCTCTTTATTGGAAACACTTGTCAGTGAAGAGATGCTGGAGGTCTGAGCTGCATGAATGGGGACTCCATTATTAGAGGAGAAAAGTGCATGGACAATCAAGCCTCATTGTGGTGATGGTGGAGTGCGTGCAGAGGCTAGGGTCAGCAGCAAGGGTGTTCCCTCAGCACTCTGCACCTGCTGCTTCATCCATCCATCCATCCATCCATCCATCCATCCATCCATCCATCCATTCTTGCAAGACAGGTCCATCACTCAGGCTGGAGCTCCCTGGTTCAGCATGATTTGCTGGCCACTGAGCTCAGGGATCTGCCCGTCTTCATCCCCCATCAGCAGGGCCATTGGGCTCACTGTGATCATTACATGGCTGCTGGAGTTCTAGACTCAGGTCCTCTCGATGTGTGGGATACTGATGGAGCCATCTTGCCAGCCCCCTGAGAACAGCTTCCATAGGATATGCTTGCTGCTTAGCAACAATAAGGGCAAAATTCTAAGTCTAAAGTGCAAAACAAGCCTTTCCTCCTGGAGGGGAAGCATGCCTTCATATGGCTTTAGTATCTCCTCGGTGGACAGGTTGTCTCTTAGCAGGTTGTGATGGGAAAATTCTCATGTCTTAGTTTTATGGTTCTTTTCAGTAATCCATGTTTTTTTCCTTACATCAGCACACTTTGAATCTTTATACCTAATTTCATTATCTTTTAAAATGTTTAAATTTAGCCCATTATGGCTTCATTATTTTCAGATTGGTGAGATAATCAGTTTTGGGGGGCCACGAAGAGGATAGACTGTGTTATGTGACTGTGTTATTCCAAACAAACAAACAAACATATATTTACCAAAAGAGAATGACCATTTTTTGTTGGTAAGATTTCTAATAATAAACTAGGAAGAGGTAATTGAGACAATTCTGTCAATGGTATTGGTTTTTTTAACCTTAATCCCCATTTATTTTTATAAGAATAAAATGTGTATTCTTGTGTGTATAAGAGTATAACAAAGTTTGGCCTATTTGCCACGTCATATAGGTTAGGTGAATCAATAGGTACCTCAGGCCTTGCTAAACACCTTGGTTTACAAAATGACCTGGAAGCTGATACTCTCAGGCAGTGCTGGAGTTTGCTGCTGGGAGAAGTTGCTTCTTTTACAGTATTGAACTCTGTCCTTGGTTGGACAGCTGAAGGCTTACAGGCTTATGCGAGCTTGTCTGCCACAGTTGAAGACTGCTCACTGGGGACCTGCTAAGGGCCTTTGACATTGTGCTTTTGTGTATGTTGTCATGGCATGAGCAAATCTCATCTCATGTCTTTTTTATTCCTGTGCTTCATTATTAGTTGACATTTTAGGCCAGTAAACTATGAATTAGATGTCTTTTTGATAAAATGCCATTCTATCCATTGTAATTGTTTGAATTGTCTGGTCTTTTTGACAGCTGCAGCATCAGGCAATGAGAACATACAACCACCACCATTAGCTTATAAGAAATGGGGTCTTCAAGATGTTGACACCATTATCGATCATGCTAGTATTGGTAAGCATTGCTAGTTCTATTTTACTTTTTTATTGAAGCATCTAATTTATTAGAAATTGACATTAATTCTTATGTGAAAAAGAAATCCACTGACTTTAGTGAGACACTGGGAAGGCAGTTCTGGCTTTCTCGGTGAAGCTTGTGTCTTTAAGATAGAATAGCAGTTTTGATGTCATTTGTCTATGACATTCTGATTCTTGTAATGACCTTACAGAACAGTCTTTTAACATGTTACTTGTGGACCAACAGAAAATATATAAAACAGGTTTCTTCCCATGAAGAATATTTGAGGGATTATATTGTTAGTTCAGGAATATAGATATCAAAGACTGGGCATGGTGATACACACCTGTCTTCTCAGGACTTGGGAAGCCAAACTGCATTATAGAACAAGACTCATTGTAACTGTCTAACTGTCTGTCTGTCTACCTATCTCTCAATATTTCTATCTCAATATTATATATTATATATAATTATATATTTATATAAAGGAAAGAAAGAAAAGAAAAACACTAAAGCAGAAACACAGGGATGAGAAGTCCTGGCTTGTCCAGATGTGCGAGGTTAGCTGAACACGTCTCCCATCACAGGAGAGTAGAGCAACAGTAGGCGGCCCTGAGCAGCCTGACTGAATCTGACAGGAGAAGAACAAGCTCTCTAGCCAACACGCACACTGGCCTGGGTGAGTGCCAGGGGAGCTGGTGAGAGTGAGGCCAGGACACAGGCAGGAGCCTAGCCTTGAAAGGTCACATGCACTTAAACAGGAATGGGCCTTTCAGCTGCGTCAAGAACCACCTGAGTTCTCAGCAGTGATGTGCTCTCACATTGCCCGTCAGAAAAACCATTCTGCAGACAGTTTAGAGACTGGGAATAGTGTCTGTCAGTCTAATGGCTACTATTGGGAGATGCTGGATATGTTTGTACGTGCTTATAACTCCAGCGCTCACAGGAGTATAGCAAATTCAAGGCCAGCATGGCAGTGTGGCCATACTCCATCTTAAATTTTAAACAAAGAAAGAAAACATAATAAGAAGACTTCTAATCTTACAAGAAATCAGCTTCTGAATTAAGGTGTTAAAAGCAAAAGTAGAAAGAGAAATACTATCTTAAAATATTTTCCATTGTTTTAATATATGTTAAAAATTTGAACAATGACTGGACACTAGTGGTACACGTACACCTGTTGTCCCAGTACTTGGGAGGCAGAGGCAGGTGGATCTCTTTAAGTTGGAAGCCAGCCTGGTCTACAAGTGAGTTCCACGGCAGCCAAGGCTACACAGAGAAACCCTCTCTCAAAAAACAAAACAATACAAACAAACAGAACAGAGTATAAATACATTGAAAAAAAACAACAACAGCAAAAACTTTCCTTCTATCAGAGGTCCTCATCATTGGTGTTTGTCTCCCTGTCTGTAAGTGCATAAGTTATGTGCACATTGTCATGTGGGAAGGCATGCTCTTATAAATAGCACTATAGTATCAATTCCTTTCACAGCAGTTTTACTAAGGAGACATTTGTCAGCCTCTGTCCTAACAGGACAAAAGACAGACGACATAGGATGCTTGAAAGGTTCGTTTATGAAGATGCTGTGTGGACTTGCTATTGTGTAAGCACCAGTGATGTCCACACAGCTAAGCTTGAAGAGTTACAGGCAGGGAGCCATCATCACACCTACAGATCGTGATGGAACAGGTGCCTGAGAGCAAGGTGACTTTTCCTCAGGGTACAGCCAGCTTTCAAGGAAGGAGCCCTTTCTCTCTGGTCTCCTGATGGAACTCCTGTTGTCAAAAGTCAGCAGGAACTGTCAAAAAGCCTGCTCTAGGGAGGGCAGGAGTTATGTGGAGGGCTGGCAGAAGGTGTCTGGCACACAGGCCTGCTGATTCTGTCTGCATAGTCTTGGATACCATTGTGTGGAATACTCTGACAAATGCTGTGGAATACTCTTAAGTATTGTGTATGCAATGTGTGTCTTTGTAATGTGTGGAATACTCTATCTGTAAACACTTCAGTGTGTCTTCAGTTTTCAGCTAAGAGAAATGTTACCATATAATTTCCAAAGTGTTGAGTTCAGTCCAGGGCTTCCTCCCTGCTCTGCTAATTAGACTTTGGAACATTGAAGCCGGCTGGGGAAAATGATTGGATAGAAAACATTATTCTATTCATTTACTCCCCAGCCTACACATGAAAACAATAATGGTACAATAAACTTTATTTTATCTACATCTTTACATGAAGGTCTTAATTAACTCATTCAATAAATAAATAAATAAATATCTATTATTCCCTAGGGACTAGTGCTGGCTCTGGAAACATGGCAGTCCAGACACCTCCCTGAGAAAGCTTGTATTCTGCTGATAGAAATAGGAACTAATTGAGTAGATGTGGTGCTGCCAAAACACCAGTAGGCTTCATGGAGGAAATCAGAGTTTACCTGGTCCAGAGCATCAGTTCTAACTCGGGGTCGAACAAGCCTTTCACAGAGGTCACATAGCAAAGATCTTGCACATCAGATATTTACATTGCAATTCATAACAGCAGCAAAATGGCAGTTATGAAGTAGCAGCGAAAATTATTTTACAGTTGTGGTCAGCACAACATGAGGAATTGTATTAAAGGATCACAGTGTTAGGTTGAGAACCGCTGCTCTAGAGTAAAGGAAGTGTGCACATAGGTGCTCAGGACGGGCCTCTCCAGAGAGCACACTGGACTGAGACAGAAAGGGCAAGGAGGAGCAGCCAGCTGGGGGAGGCTTTCTAGTCAGAGCGTCCTCAGCAGAGGGCAAACTCTCAGCCTGGGGGCCCCAGAGACAGGACTTGGAAACAGGGAGGTTGGTGTGGCTGACAGAGTGGGTGTGAGAAAGGAAGCCAGGTTGGCCATGTACAGAGGGGTCAGACCTACCAGCAGATAAGGAAGGTGACTTTTATTCTGAATTTGTGATTTCTAAGGCAGCCAGGCCTATGTAGAGGCCCTGTCTCAAACTAATAATCAAGACCAAAACACCCCTGCACAGGCCCATTAGAACGGGGCGTGGGAAAGGAGGCGAAGCCACAGTGGAGCTCCCGCATGTGAGAGTGTGGACTTAGAGTGGACGCAGGATCTGGCCTTTGCCGGTCCAGCCACTCTTCCCCCAAGCGGCGGACTCACAGGCCGCACTTCACTGTTGAGTTGGAGCGGCTGCATGGAGGAGCAGATTGTTCACTGAGAGGAGTAAGGAACACACTGAAGGGGACCACAAGTTAGGCTTTGCACAGAGAGAGGGTCTGAGGCTCGGAGGCAGTGGGATGGCCACACATACAGATGTAGCGGGTAGGAACTGTGAAATAGTAGCATTCAAGAGGGGTGGTTCTCTGGACCTGGCAGCCAGGACGTCCTTCTTACCTTATTCCGTGCAGTTGTGGGAGACGGGTGAGCACAGGAGCTGGGTGGGGGGTGGGGTTGTCTCACAGTAAATGTTTCCATGTCCTCTTTTCAAAGTAACAAATAACAAGAAATGAAATGACAGTAGGTCTGCTCTTCCTCCCCGGCCAGGCCTGTCAGTCCCGTGAGCTGCACATTCTTTTCTTCTTTAAGCTTCATGTCTGGACACTTTTGCTGGATGTCCAGACTTGACCTCCCATGTTCAGCTGTAGACGTGCTCTCCTGACTCGCCCGCTCTTTTCGCTCTTCCCTGCCCCTCCTCCAGTTGCACGTGGGCCTTTGCCTGCTCTCAGCTGTGGGCCTTGCCCCGAGCCCGAGCCACTCACACTGCATCCTGTGGTGCTGATCTGGCTTCTCAGAGCCCCTGGAGCCTTCTGCTTCCCTGCCCGGAACACTGCGCCCCCAGCCACTCAGTTTCCCCTCACTCAGTGCATACAGAACTGTGGAAGTTGCCCAGTGAGCTTGACTTTGTGGAAATTTACGTGCAGAGGGAATCCAGTGTGCTTCACAGGACGGAAAGGACTGGTGTGAGGGAAAACCATCAGCAAGATTATAACCCCAGTGAGGAAATCTCAGCTAAGGAAATAGAATTATAGTTGAACATGCCATCAGCCACCAGTAAGACTTGCATCATTCTTAATGAGAAGAGGGAACATGAACTGGGTCTTGGTGGGACGAGAGAGGACCAGGGCCCTCAGTAAGCTCTCACCTCTATGCCTAAGGTGCAGCTCTGCAGCTTGTTACAAAAGGTAGCGCTCCCCCAGAGTCAGCAGCCAACCGCATGGAGCAGTGTGCAGACCAGAAGTTAGTGCTGCTGTAGAGACCAGGCTAGCCACATCTGACTGGGACACCCATGCCAAACACTCTAGTTTTTTTTAGCATACGGAGTGCAAAGGACCGGGAGTCGGGAGGCACTCAGTGGGTGGGCCGTGTGTGAGCAGCTGTATCTTTCAAGAGCAGAAACTTGAGGCACTCCAAGGCTAAGGTTTCCTCTGGGGAGCCTGTGGAGTAAGACTGTGCCAGCGCTTCAAGAGGGGCTGAAGCGAACGAACATGGATCTGAGCTGGAGGAGAGGGATAGGAAACCCCAGTGGTGCTTGATAAGTAGAGGAGAAGTAGCAGGGATGGTGAGTTGAAACAGTAAAAAAGTGACGTCGCTGCAGGGAGTGGGGAAAGCAATGGAGGTCAAAGCAGCCTTGCCTGCAGTCAGCTGGGCGCTTTTCGTGTTTATCAGCACTTCCTAAGGTGGATATTCGTAGTTTTGGAAATTACTTTTGACTTAAAACTAAGTAGCATCTTGTAACACAAGTAAAATGATAGTTTAAATGAAGTCATTTTAATGCATTCAAACTGGTTTTTATATTCTTTTTTCTTTCAATTATAAGGTATTATGACTCTGTCCCCATTTGATCAGATGAAGACTGCTTCCAATATAGGTGGATTTAATGCAGCAATTAAAAACAGTCCACCTGCCATGTCTCAGTACATCACCGTGGGCTCCAGTCCATTCACTGGCTTCTTCTATGCACTAGAGGTATGGGCTTCACCATCATAGAGCGAGCTACTCTGAACTGTTTAATTTGCCTAAAATCAGATATAGCAACATAACCTTAGAAAGATTAAGTTTGTAAATTTCACCTGAAGCTAAAATTAATCACAATTTTTTAAAGAATTCTTTTTATAATTAAAGAAATTATTGTGTATAGAAGTGTTTGTATGGAGTGTGCTCTTGAGTGTGTGTGTGTGTGTGTGAGAGAGAGAGAGTGTGTGTGTGAAAGAGTATGTGTGAGAGAGTATGTGTGTGTGTGTGAAAGTTTGTGTGAATGTGTGAGTGTATGAGAGTGTATGTGTGTGAGTGAGTGTGTGTGTGTGAGAGAGAGAGAGAGAGAGAGAGAGAGAGAGAGAGAGAGAGAGAGAGAGTGTGTGTGTGTGTGTGTGTGTGTGTAGGCATGTATGTGTATGAGTCGAAGGATAACTTTGGAGGCTTGCTCTTTCCTTCTGCCTTGTAGCTGGCCTTCCAGGTCCAGCTCACATCTGCCTGTGTGAGTCCCAGCATTACCAATGCACACAACCACATCTGGCTTCTCTGTGTGGGTCTGGTGATGTCAGATTACCAGGCTTATGCTGCGTGTACTTTTATTCAGTGTGCCATGTCACCGTCCAGGCTTCTTCTAAATTATTTAGATTAGTCAGAAAGCTCTCAAAATCAGGGCAAAGCATTGAGGGTGTACTTCACTTGGTAGACCACTTGCTTAGCACGTCTGAAACTGCGTTTGATTTCCAGCAAATCCTGTGGTGGTGTATACCTGTGATGCTGGCATTGGTAGGGACAGAGGCAGAGGGATCAGAAGTTCAAGGTCATTTTCTACTACCTAGCAAATGTGAAGCTAGCCTGGGCTACATGAGGCATTGTTCATTGCTCCCTGTGGGGTGTGTGTGTGTGTGTGTGTGTGTGTGTGTGTGTGAGAGAGAGAGAGAGAGAGAGAGAAAAGCACCCAAGGTAAAACCAATAAATTTTGGTCTCTGAAGCCCTGAGTTCTTTGACAGCTGAGCTTTGTTTAAATATTGGTGCAACTGCTAGTTTTTAATTATGTCAACCCTCCAGAGATTAGAATAAATGAGGAACTGTGAGATAGAACAAGCTGTCCATTGTAGTTGATACAGGCTTTGAAAACTGTTTCCTAAAATAGGGAAGAGTTAGTTAGGTGTTACATTCAGAAGCACTTCTTACTTAAAAAGTAGCCTACTCTGGATGGGCTGAATTATCTTTTTCTTTTATACAAATATATATTAACTTTAAAAAAAAAAGTAAGGGAAGAGGCAGTTTTGTACAGCTGGGAAATCCACACACAGTTTTATTGGCCGTGGTTTTCACTAAGCTACAGTTTAAAGAGAGAAACCTTAAAGGTTGGTTGTAGGCCAGCAGCTGCAGAGCACAGCAGGAAGTTGTGGCTTCCCAGTGTGTTAGTTTGCATTGCTGAGGCCAAAGTGCTGACCAGAGCAGCTCCTGCCTCTAGTGGATTTATTGTAAATCCCAGCGTCAATTGTACATTGTTGCTACTCTCGAAGCCTCTTGGTGCAGACTTTGTAACCTGCATTTTTATGTAAGGCTCCTGTAGAAACAGGTCTCACCTAAGCTTTCTCTGCATGTCTGTTGCAGGGAAGCACGCAGCCTCTGTTGTCTCATGTTGCACTCGCTGTTGCAAGTAAGCTGACTTCTGCCCTCTTCAGTGCCGCCAGGTAATGGGTTTTAGCTTGATCTGAGCTGGATCTGGCTTGATTGTGCCCAGACCCTGGACACTAGTATTCACCTGTGTCTGTCTCCTCAGCGGTTGGCTTGGTTGGAAAAGCAAGCACGAGGAAGAAAGTGTCCAGAAGCAGAAGCCCAAGATGGAGCCAGCCACCCCACTAGCTGTGAGGCAAGTCAGCCATGCTTTTCTCTCGGGTGCTTTGAGCAGCCGCTTACGGTGCACTCACCTGGGGCCCTCAGCGGATTTTCTGATTCTGTGACTCCAGCTTCTGAGACTTCCTCCTCATGTGAGGTTCTGTTCTCAACTAGAACACAAGTCCCTGAGGAGGGTGAGTCTGCAGAACGCCGGCTTGGATGGCCTTCCCGTTAACTGTAGAACATATCCGTGTGTCTGAAGAGTGGAACTTTTTTATTGTTGTTACTTTAATTTTTTTTTGGAAGAGACAGCTTGATTTTTTGCTTGACTTTCTTTTTAATTGTTGCTTATTACCTGATATAAAATACCACCATAAAGGAAGTAATATTCTAAATCTTATTTCTAAAGATGCTCTTCACCTGGAGAAAGCAGACTAATGAACTGTTAGTAAAATCTGTTTTCTGTGGTTTGCAGGTTTGGATTCATTATTCTGTAAACAGAGGTTCCAGTCACTTTTTTCTTGGCAGTTCTGGGACCTCCTTCATGTGGCCCACCACTGCACTGCTGAACTGTATCCTAGCCTCTCCTCTTTCTTCATGCTAAAACGCCTACATTCTGAATTCACGCAGCAATCAGAAATTGGTCAGATGACCCTTTGTGTGTCACATTCACATGACAAGAGTTTAAGCACATGAGCTCAAGGCCCTTTTCTGTGCGAGCTCCTTCCTTTTCGTTTCCTATTTTCCTCTGCCACACTGATAACTCACATAAGTTGGCTACAGGCCAACAGCACACTCACAGAAACTCTTTAGAAAAAGAGAGTGCTTGCTTTAGGCAGCACGTTAGTTGTTTTTGTATTATTGAAGTCAAAATATTTGACAGAAACAACTTAAAGCAGGAAGTTTTTCTTTTGGTTCACAGTTCTAAAAGGGTTTGGTCTGTTTGGTCCAGTGTTCTTGAACAGACTGTCATTGCAGTGGGAACACACGGCAGAGGAGAGCCATTAACCTCTTACTCAAGTCCAGAAAGAAGGGGTCCAGGAAAAGGCCAGAGGTTCCCTAAGGCTTCCAGGGACACTCCTCAGTGACCTACGGTGTTCCTTTAGGTGTCCCTTTCTGATTTTCACAGCCTCCCAATAATGCCATCATGTTATAGATCTGTCAAAGGATTCATGTGTTCAAGGTCAGGGCCCTCATCTAATCTGGAGACACTACAGACACTCCAGGAGTGTGCCTTGTGCCTGTGCCAGGCACTTCTCACAGCTCCTTACCATTGCAGACACGAGACAGAAGCGCTCGTGTCAGCAAGCTGTGCTCTCTAGCACAGAGCACACACTCGGGGATGGAAGCAGAAGATGCCTGTGCCAGAACAGTGTCCTGCAGTGCAGTTGGTTGTGGTGTTTTCTGACCCAAGACAGGGTAGTGCTGGGGGAATGTTTCTTTTCTGTATTTTATGTTGTAAATTTATATATACAATGTGTCTGTATATTTTATTGTTTTTCATTTAGAAATAGACACAGTCTGTTTTATTATGCATCTTATTATCCATTATCTTACATATCTATCTTTCAATGTGATTTTTAGCTTTTATTTGTTTTAGGGTTTTTTTTTGGGGGGGGGTGGATTTGTTTTTTTTTTTTTTTTTAGACAGGGTTTCTCTGTATAGCCCTGGCTGTCCTGGAACTCATTCTGTAGACCAGGCTGGCCTCAAACTCAGAAATCTGCCTGCCTCTGCCTCCCAGAGTGCTGGGATTACAGGCAAGCGCCACCACCGCCCGGCTTATTTATTTTTTTTAATGACAGATTTGGACTTCCGGATTCCAGACGCCACGGAGAAAGCATATGCCTGTCTCCTTGTAACACACTGGCAGCTGTCACAGATGACTTCGGCAGAGTTATCTTGTTGGATGTAGCCCGAGGAATTGCAATACGGATGTGGAAAGGTTTGTCCCTATAAAAATGGAGAAAAGGTTGCCGTACTTTTTACCTCAGTAGTTGAGTGACTTCATCCTCCTTCAGCTTTTGTTGGTGACAGCACTCAGTCCTCTATGACTTTTCTTTCTAATATCAACTCGAGTCAGTCACATCTGACTAGCAGTTAGGTGGTACATCATCAATTAAAGCACTGGCTTTTTGTTTAGCTAACTTGCATTTGTTGTTTGTGCTGCTGGGTTTGCACCTAGGGCCTTGTGTATGCTCCCACTGGACTCTATCTCCAGCTCCTCACAGGCACACTCAGCCTCCCCTCCTCCTCCTCTTCCTGCACTTCTGGTCAGTTCTGTCATTGTTGGGTTCTTGACCCTGCTACTTGCCTTTCCCTGTATGAGGCCACTGTTGCTGCTGGCACTGCCGCCTGTGTTCTCCGGCTGCTGCAGTCACTTGTAGTTTCCACAGGTATTAGTCATAAGAAGGCCACCCAAGCAACACAGCACCATCTGTTTGTATTTTCCCTGCACTGCTCGCCTCCCCTCTCCTGTACCACCGAGGAGCCTGACTCAGGATGGCCACTTTATCTCTTGTTTTAACTAGCTAAGCTAGTACTCTCCCCAGATCTGTTTTTCTCTTTAAGGAAGGAATTTTCAAAGAGAGGATGGGAAAGGAATGGGAGCAGAGGCAGGGGTAGACCCAGGAAGTTTGGACGATGTCTGCAATATTTTCTTTTTAAAGAAAAGAGTGATCTAAAGCAAATATACATGGCAAAATATTAAAATCTGATGTTCCAGTGACAGGGTGTTACATTCTTTTTTAATCTTTTCTGTTTAAGGTCTCTAATCATAAGAGGATAATGTACTCTTCTGTCTTCCCCTCCCTCTAAATAGTCGATAGTGTCCGAGCCCCTCCTGTTGAGCCCAGGTGAATAAACTGACAGCTCCCTTTTCTCTTTTGGCAAGGGTATCGGGATGCACAGGTCGGGTGGATTCAAATCGTAGAGGACCTCCATGAACGAGTACCAGAAAAGGGTGACTTCTCCCCCTTTGGAAGTACTCAAGGGCCCAGCCGAGTCGCTCAGTTCCTTGTGATCTACGCACCACGAAGAGGGATTTTAGAAGTGTGGAACACACAGCAAGGACCTCGAGTGGGGGCTTTCAATGTGGGCAAACACTGCAGGTGAGCTGCGAGGCCTGGCCCTGCGGGTCCCCAGAGGAACGCAGGGGAGGGAGCGCTCCTTAAAGCAGCAGTAGATGACAAGATGGCAAGTCTTAAAGAACTGCAGCATGCTCTGTCCACATGTAGTCCTGTGAGTGCCTGACATGGAAACTAGGATTATGTGTTACATAACAATTAAGTATTACTGAGACTGCCACAGTTGGCCACTGACTTAAGTGAGCTTGCTCTAGCCATTTATTTGCAAGCCATTTTTCCTACATTGTGGAACCCCCCCCCCCAAGAGGGAAAATCGCAGTTTCCCGGTGATGATGAAAAGCAAGGCATGCACCTTATTTGCTGTTGGACTGTGGGTTTGATTGTGTTCATACAGTTTCCTAGAACCTTTGAACAACCTCCCCTGTCTGGGCTAGGTCTGTCTACTCCCTGGTATCAGTGCTCATTTGGCTGGTGGGTACCCCTGAGATGATGAAGATGTAGCTGTGGTCGGAGCACCATGTGGGATTTCTCCTCCTGCTGATAACCTTACCCACTGGTGTGTGATTGCCGTAGGCTGCTGTATCCTGGCTACAAAATCATGGGCTTAAACAATGTGACAAGTCAGACTTGGCAGCCTCAGACTTACCAGATCTGTCTTGTTGACCCGGTGTCTGCAAGTGTGAAGACGGTGAACGTGCCTTTCCATTTAGCACTGAGGTAAGAGCTAATGCATGTGTGTGTTACAACTCTGCTGTGCACGGTGTCCCTGGTCCAATATCTCAGGCCCTTTTGGCTTTTTTGTTTCTTTGTCTTATATTTAGCTTTTGGTGGTTTGACCGCTAGATGATCCATTTAAAGTTAAGTAGGAAACATATAAACAGACAAAAGATGAGTTGGATTGCGTCAGGATTAGAAGGAACAGATACACATTGGATAATGAGTCGTGTTTATTATTTCAGTGATAAGAAGAGTGAAAGAGCCAAGGACCTGCACTTAGTGAAGAAACTGGCAGCCCTGCTGAGAGCGAAGTCCCCCAGGCCAGGTAGGTGCCTCTAATCAAACAAGGGGACAGCTTGGTGCACTGTGAGTGGTGCAGGGAATCGGACTGTCCGGAGCCATCCCAGCCCTTTGCAGGATGAGCCCTTTCTCTCCTATCGGTGCTCAGCGAGGACCATGTGTGGATGTGTGCATCTAGGGGGGCGTACACTGTTCCAGAAAGAACGGTGTGGTGGGGGCAGGGGCCTGTGACTCCGTCAGAATGGCAGAGCGCGCAGACAGCCTGTTTTCCATAGAAACGTCTTTCTAGAATAAATTGAACATTCCAGTCTGATTTTCTCATTTTAGAGTCATTTGAAACGGAAATAAAGGAGTTGATTCTTGATATTAAGTACCCTGCAACCAAGAAACAAGTAAGTGTGTGTAGTAGTGAATTTTCCTGCTGAGAAACCAATGTTGCTCAATCCTGAGAAAAAATTTATTTTCATAGTCCAATGTAGGAGTGAGTATCCATTGTCTCTCTTTTTTAAAAAGCTTAGGTAATATTATTATGTATGTGATTACATGTGCTTTATACACACACACATACACACACACACACACACACATAAATCCAGAATAATGGAAACATAGTAATAACAATATAGGTACAGAAACTTCCATGACCTATGAAGAGGCCGGCTGCCCCTCTCAGTCCCAATCCCTCTCTCGTCCCTGATGAACTCCGTGTTTCTTGCTAACACTTCATTCCTGTGTAGCCACTCTGAAGTGTTTTGATATGTTTTCAGGTTTTTATAGTTGGAGACATGTCGTCTGTCGTGCTCTGTGACTTGCTTCCAGTGTTTCTGTGGGTGCCCACCCTGAGTGGAGCTGCAGCGGGGGCCCTTTGGTGTGCACACGTGCTACAGCTCATATTCACTCTCCTGCCGTCGAACCATTTACGTGACTTTCAGGTTCTGAGTCCATCCACAATTCCTGGTTTCCCTGTATTTCCCGGTACATGATACAGACTTCTATTGAACTCACACCCGAGGGTGGGATTCCTGGGCCGTGAGTTCTGCAGCTGTGTTGGTAGATGGATCATTGCTTCTCCCAGCTACACTAGTCCTGACGAGAGCCTGGGGCCCACGGCCACAGTCCACAGTATTGCCAGGCTCCTGTTGAGGTTCAGATGGGACGTGGCTTTACTGACCTGAAGAGCTCACTCAAGCCCATGACACTTCCCGCCACTTTTAAATGCCAGCCACAACCAGTGGCTGTTATGCTTCTGGCCAGCGAAGAGCTTTGCCTGGTCTTTGTTTTTGTTTGGTAGGTGGCTCACAGACTCAGGGGAGTTCTTGTTATTTATACGTTGAAACAGATACTAAAGACTACTGACAACCAGCTGGGTACTCAGGGCAGTGCTTCTGCAGACGAGTCTCTCTCTGCATGCTACAAAGCATCAGCTATCTGAAATTCCAAGGCCTCTATCCCTGCAAGAGTTTATGGAGGTCTCATTACTTGGGATAATCAATTGCACCATCGACTGTTATTGGTCAACTTACGCTTTAGTGTTCCTCCCTGGAAGCTAAAAATCAGAATTATCTAAGCCCCTGGCTGGTTGCCATGGTAACCAGCCCCAGCTTATAACTGTGCCAGAGACTGCTTCACTGAAACAGAAGATGTTTGTGTTCTCTCCAGTGAAGCTGCATAGGTCTCAGGAGTTCCATATTGGGAATCTGGGGGCACACATGAAATGTTACAATGGAACATTCCCTCGGTTTCTCTGCCCACAGGGATTTTAGTACCCCTGTCCCAGGAGCTGGGGCCAAGACCAGTAAATAGAACAAAAGATTCTTTAGCCCCTATCACTCAGGAAATCATTGTTCAAAACCATAGGAGCTGTAAGCAAGGACCAAGGGCAAAGAACAGTGTGCATATTATTATTTTACCATGTGCGGGAGAAACAGGGGAGGAAGGGTTTGTGTGGAGACACTTTTAAAGACTGCTTTATTAGCTGGGCAGCAATGGCACATGCTTTAATCTTAGCCCTCAGGAGGCAGAGGCAGGCAGATCTCTGTGAATTCAAGACCAGCCTGGTCTACACAGTGAGTTCCAAGACAGCCAGGGCTACACAGAGAAACTCTGTCTCAAAAACAAACAAACAAACAAAAAACAAACAAAAACAAACAAAAAAAACTAAAATGCTTTACTATTTTATTATAGAGCAAAATGTCTCTGATTTTTGCTCTAATTTTTCATTCCAGTGACTACTAATTGGCTTTTCCTCAGGACAGAAATGTCAGTTACTGACCACAGCATTGTGCCAACAATGTAGCTAATCGGCTGAGAGAGTTTAGTGAGCCAAGGAGAGAAAGCCGTCACTACCCTCACAGTGCGCACGCCAGCTGAGCTGGGATGACACAGTGCACAAGTTGTCTGACGAGGGATTCTCTTCCTCCTCCCCTCACTGTACCACTGTCCTACATGAAGCATGGGGTTTACTTAAGATGCTAGAAAGATCGAAGTCGCCTGTTGCCTCAACACAGGGGAAAGGCAGAGGGGAAGACCTTGAGAGACTGCGTCAGTGAGGGGAGGAGGTGGGCAGCCTGCCGTGTTGGAAGGACAGGAGGCTTGCCCTTGTGCTGAGTTTTAGTCCGTTTGGTCACTTCCCTTCTGTGCACAGACCGTCGCCTCATTGTAGGACTGCTAGTCTTGTGAGTCACCGTCTTCGCTCATTTGACCTCTCAGATACAAAGGCCATTGTGTTCTGAGACTGATATTTATCTTTAATTGTTTGTTTGTAGCCAGGGTTTTTCTGTGTGCCTCTGGGTACATAGGACTCAGCCGTCCTGCCTCTCCTCTCCCTCCCGAGCACAGTGAGTCCTGAGTCCTGCTTCAGGCAGCGCACGCAGGCTTGGGGCTTTAAGCTACTTGTCTCACCAGAAAAATTTACCTTATCTGCTGCTATGAGAGGGTAGATACGAGCTTTCACTGCTCCTGACCGGGCTGCCTTGGGTGTGATGAGGTGGTTCAGAGCCTGCGACGAAAGAGGCTCAGGCGTCCAGAAGCTTGTGACTGGGGAGGAGAGCGTGTGCGTGTCTAGCTAGCATGGCGGGCAGCAGCCTGCCATGTGCATATGCAGCAAGTGCTAATGCGGTGGCAGCCTGGGGACTGGCACGCAGGGACCTGTGCTTGCCATTCATTCCAGGAGAGGCCACTTGAGACTGTGTTGGAGAGGAACTGTGACCTGTTATGGCGGGTGGCCATTCTGCAGGCCAGCAACTGCCCTCTAGTCACGCCCTTTCTGTCTAGACATAGGCTCCGTCACATAATATTTCTAATGTAACATGAATTTTCAGCCGTGCATTGGAAGTGGGGATAGCAAAGATGCAGGTATGTGTATAAAGCTAAGGCTAAGTTGTGCTGCATAATCACTTGAACCGCTCGCTGTTTCTTCTAGGCTCTGGAAAGCATTCTGGCCAGTGACCGATTATCATTTTCCTGCCTTAGAAATGTTACACAGACTTTAATGGACACTTTAAAAAACCAAGGTAATAGATACTGTTATGGTTTCCCCTCAGATTATATATCTCATTATGAGAAATATGATGCCATCACGTTGTATTAATGTAGAGATGACTGACAGACAGCTAGCTCGAGGGAATCGGCAGACAGACATGGGATTGGGTACTTACTCTATACTCTTATATTTAAAGAGTGTCCATCTAACATGCATTGCTTGGACCTTCATCTGAACTGACTCTGAGTGTGTTAACTGTTACTAGGAGCAGTCTTTCCCAGGCCTCACTGCTGTGAGGGAAGATGTCAGTAGAGAAAGAAGCAGCCACAGAGAGGCTGTCTGTGTTGTGTCCACTCCACCCCGGGCGTAGGGAACATTTGGAAAGGGGGGACAGGGAGTTTGCAGGAGGCAAAGGTGGGTAGGCAGTTGGAGGAAAGTTGTCTGGTTACAGCAGAGCCACTGCACTCACAAAGCCACCACTGTGGCTCCCTGCCCTAAACCTGTCAGCACGAAGCCATGCATGTCCCTGCATTGAGGGTGGCAGGGCTCATAAGTCCCCACTCCTGCCCGAGGAGCTATTGACAGTTGATGCCTTCTGGAGGTGGGAGAGTCAGTTTTCTTTAGGCCCGTGGGCTCCTGTTAGCTCACACACACTCCAGTGGGTGGCCTCTCCCTGTGATGAGTATATGAGAAGCAGAAATTGGACTCAGCGGGTTACTAAGGGGGGAAGAGCATACCATGCTTAGAAAGCTCCCATCCTCAGAAGTGTTAGTAAAATGTCAGAGTTTAGTGTGACGTTCCATAGCTTCTATTCAAATGCCTTCTATAGACTTTGTGTCTGCTAATTTTGGTGTGCGATATTTTTATTTATTTGTAAATTTTTATAATAAAGCTTCTAGAATTTTAAAAAAAAAGTAGACATGAAGTTGGGAAGGGATGGAGGTGAATATGCTCAAAATGTATTATATGCATATATCAAATTCTTAAATAATTAGTACTATTTTGACTATTAAAAAATAAAATTGTTAGCCGGGCGGTGGTGGCGCACGCTTTGAATCCCAGCACTTGGGAGGCAGAGGCAGGTGGATTTCTGAGTTCGAGGCCAGCCTGGTCTACAGAGTGAGTTTCAGGACAGCCAGGGCTACACAGAGAAACCCTGTCTCGAAAATAATAATAATAATAATAATAATAATAATAATAATATAATAAAATTGTGCACCAGGAAAGTAATTAATTAACAATATAAAATTTTAAGAGAATGATGAGCAGATGTTATTTTGACAGAGTTGCAGAACATTGTGAAAGCCATTGGGATGAGGGTCGTGAGCTAATGGTATGCAAGAACCAAACAGGACTGGGGTCATGGCACAAGCCTTCAGTCTCAGCCCTTGGGAGGCAGAAATGGGCGGGGCTCAGAGTTCAAAGGCCAGCCAGCTTTACATAGGAGACCCAGTCTTCAAAACAATAACAAAACCCAAACACATTTTCTTTCTCTCTTTGGCCTTTGCTTAGCCTGCTAAGAGAAGAGAGCTTTTTAATGGGACATTCTTAAGTAATACTTTTTCTGACTGGGCTAATGGTCGAGAATATTTATTCTTTGACGTGATGTTCTGTTTGTGTAGAGATCTGCACTCTCATCCTTTGAGGGACACAGCCTATCATTACATTAGCAGAGCTGAGCTTTGGTGCTGACTTTTCTTTGTTTAAACTTGTCCGAAAAGAATTACATTTGGAACTGTGGCTTGTAACTCCATATTCTATTTAGCTGAGCTTGCAAAGTTAACTGGCTCCAAATTCCTATTATCAATTGAATTGTGGTGTGCAGTGGACTGAGTCCATCTACTTGGATTTCTTCCTAACAGTAGAGTCTAAAGCCAGATTATATTTAATTACATTTATACTTAATCATGTTTGAGCCAGGCTACAATGACTTAAAAGAGAATTCATATTGTTTCTGTAGGACAGAACACACCTAATTTTGAGATAGTTTTCATTCTTGAGACTTTCAGTAGATATAGAAAGCCCACTCTTGGTAAACAGCGGATGTCTTTAGTGCCCATGTCTTAATGGAGATAGCTTACTGAAAAGGCATACTATACTTATAAAGTTTCACATCCCTTGAAAGCATTAACAAAAGATCTGATCTTATGTAGAGAATAAGTCAGATTACAAAACAAAACTAAAAATCAAATCATAGTTTCAAGTTCTGTTGCTAAATCAGAGCCCTGAAAATTTTCAGAGTTTCTTATACAGTTTTATAATAGCTGTGATTACATGGGTAACGCTTCTTGTTATTCATTTTTAAATAAGAGTTCTTCAAGTTTTCCATAGCTGCCCTTGCAGAGAATATATATTTGTTTTACGTTAGCAAGAAATACTTAAATAATTATGCTTAAATACTTAAAAATTATTTGCTCTGTAGGGAGACTTTCCTCAGTATTACTCTTGAGCAAACTAAAACCTAATCAGTGGGCTGTTAGGGGAAGTCTACTTAGTCTTTGCCAGGCTGTCTGATGGTACGTTAGCCATAGTCCATAGTTCTTGTGTGAGCCTCATTGTTTTTGACCCTGTGATAACAGTCAGAGCCAGGCAGTCGTATGTATGCACAGCCTTAGGTGAGCACAGCAGGTGTCTGGTGCTGGGGCTGGCAGAGGCTGGTTAGGATGACTCTTAATTTAGAAGTACCACAGGACTCTCTTACTCTTGCTCTGTACCTCTTCTTCTTTCATTAGAAAATGTTATTTCACTTAAAAAGGTAGACATTTTACTATATTGGAAAAATTATCTTTGCTTTCAAAAACTATGATAGGTTAAGCATATTAATATTTTTAAGAAATTACATATTTAAGAGATTATGAAAGTCTTTTTATGAGTCTGTTAAGTATGTCTAATATGTTTTTCCTCCACCTTTTAGAGCTTGAGTCTGTTGATGAAGGACTGCTACAGTTTTGTGCCAATAAATTAAAATTACTACATCTTTATGAATCTGTCAGTCAATTAAATACTCTTGATTTTCACTCAGATACACCATTCTCTGATAATGTGAGTAACCACAAATGTTAATATTATGCACAGTTATCCCCATGAGTATTTTAAACTTTTAAGCTTTTTGAGTAAACAACAGAAAATTAAAGGTTTGGGGTGGGTGTCTTGTTTTTAATCACTTAAAGGTGTATTTTCTCTATCAGGCCTCCATTCTGTCCCTTGCTGCTTAATGTATATTACTGTATATTTTGTAAGGATACAAAGATATTAAATCTCATTGCCGATTCATCTTTACTGTTTTGGACTCCTTTGATTTTTCTCGACATTTTTAAAGGTGGTGTCATTCACTGTCCTATTGCTGTGAAGAGACACCATGACCAGGGCAACTATTACAAAGGAAAGATTTACCTGGGACCTGCTTACAGTTGCAGAGGGTTCTACTGGCACCCCTTATGATTCTTCTGTTATATAATATGTATTTATTAGGGCCCAACTTTTAGAAAAGTATATAGTACTCTAATGAGACTTGCTAAAATGGCACTGCTAGTATAGTTTTTCAAGCTTAGTTTACTCACATAGCATCATATTTATGAAATGTTATTTAAACCTAGCATTTGAAACAGGATATTATCCATCCTATTTCACACTAGTTTTAAAAGCCACAATTGCTCATCAGCCTGGAGTCTCAGTTCTATTAATGGGCAATTAGCATTTGTGGCAGTTCATAGAGATGAGACCTTCCTTCTCGCTCACAGGATTTGGCTGTGTTGCTAAGGCTGGATGATAAGGAACTCCTGAAGCTCCGGGCCTTATTAGAGAAATACAAACAAGAAAACACCAAAGCCACTGTCCGGTTTTCTGAGGATGCAGACGGAACGCTCCCTGTTAAGACCTTCCTCGAATATCTAGAATATGAGAAGGATGCATTGAGCATAAGAAAGATCAGCGAAGAGGAGTATGTGGCTCTAGGTAGGTAAAGCCCTGCAGTCTGTGCCATGCACCCTCCCTCCACCACAGAAGCCCACAGAAGCATACAGCAGTTCAGTGCCTACTTTTGTTTGGAAGTTCAATGACCAAAACTTCAGTGTTTTTGGTCATTGATGGTCAAAACATGTTTTTGGTCAGTGATGCATTCTGGGTCCACACACCATGTCTTACTAGTTTAATTGTATTAATAATCCTTCTAATAAGAAAGTGTTGGGGCTGGAGGAATAGATCATTCAATAAAGTGCTTGCCATGCAAACATGGGACCATAGTCTGAAATCACAGCATCTATGCAAAAATCCAGGCATGGTGGCATCTGCCTCTAATTTTAGCACTGGGTAGACAGAGATATGGGGCTCTCTGGGGCTCTCTAGTAGCTAGTCTTTGCCTAACTGGGGAACTTCAGATTCAGTGAGTGATCTGTTTTTAAAAATAAGATGGGAATATTTAAAGAGGACATCCTATGTTGACCTGTGACTTCCATCTGTGCATATACATGTACTACACACACACACACACACACACGAGAGAGAGAGAGAGAGAGAGAGAGAGAGAGAGAGAGAGAGAGAGAGAGAGAGAGTGAGTTAGTTTTAAGGTATAATGGTTTGCCTTATATTCTTCTAAATCAAATTTAGATATTTAGTTCTTTTCTTTTGGGTGTGGAAACCTTTAATCCCAGCATTCAGGAGGCAGAGGCAGGTGGGTCTTTGTGAGTTTGAGGCTGACCTGGTCTATGCAGTGAGTTCCAGAACAGCCAGGGCTTTACAGAGAGTCTCTTTCAAACTGCAGTCACAGAAATTCTCTTCGTTCATACTGTCCTGCTCCTCTGGAATTCCCATTTATAGTCAGTGAGATTTGTTAATATGAACATTGGTCCTCGGTAACATGTCTGTTTGTTTGTTTGTTCATCTGTTTGTTTTGCTAGGCAGTTTCTTTTTTTGGAAGTGTTTGCATGGAGAGAGCTCCACTGAGGATATGTGTCGTACCCTGGAGTCTGCCGGGCTTAGCCCTCAGCAGTTACTGGTGAGGCTTTGTCACTGAATCCTTCGCAAATGTTGCATAGAAGTGTTACGTCTTAAATCATTGTCTTTAGCATGTCAGGAACATACATTTAAAATTCTGAAATGATCTAAGGATTGCAGTTGCTATATCAAGATTGTTTTATTTTCTTATAAATTTCTGGGCTCAGATAAATATAGGATCTAGCAGGTGAATACATTTACAGTAGGTTCTGACCATCAGTTGTTACGTTAGAATGAAAAGAGCTCTTAAAAAACAATGCCAACATTTTCAAACTTAAATATTCAAGGATACAGTCTTTACACACCTGTGCTCTTCAAGTCTCGCTGTCTCAGAATCACCTATTATGTCTTACAAGTCTTAGCTATGTCGTGGGAAGGGCTCCGTGCTCACCTACGTGGTTTCGTTTAAAATACATTTTCATAGCATGCTAGGGATTTTAGACTAGGAATCTGGTAGTTCATACAGTTCCCAACCGCCATGTCCCTGTATCTTTGGCAAAAGCCAGACAGATAGCTGTCTCCTGTCAGAGCCTGCAGCTGCTGCTTTACTCAACAGCAAAGGTCTCAGTGGTGTCCTTCCTGGCAATGTTCTCCTAACTGTGGCTTAGATTGAAGACTGTGTGCAACCTAAGAGAGAGAAGGAGTGGGATTCAGGCACCCAGCAGGTGTTGAGAATAGAATTTCTTAGATACTTTAACTCAAGGTAATCCCCACATTACACCATAGACTAAGCACCCAGCTAAACGGCTGCATCAGCCTGTGCACATGCACACTGTGGGGAAGTATGGGACCTCCCCTATGTTAAATACCACTCAGACTGAAAAAGACTTTATTTTATTTCAGTCTCTGCTCCTAAGTGTTTGGCTTTCAAAGGAAAAAGATATTTTGGACAAACCACAGTCTGTCTGCTGTCTTCATACTATGCTGTCCCTGCTGAGCAAGATGAAAGGTAGGAGACCAGTGTCCTCAGGGTTTCCGCCTTGATGCACAGAAACAGAATGTAATGCTTGAAATACCACACAAAGACATGGGGAATGTCTCTCAACAAAAGGAGACTATAATGTGGAGAACACTTCAGTGGGGTATGTAGCTAGGCGGTAGGTCCTTTGTATACACAGGCCCTGGTTTTCATCCTTGGCCATTTAAACACCTGCATGTGAACACCTGCACATGAACACCTGCACATGAACATGAACACCTGCACATGAATACCTGCACATAAGCACCTACACATGAACACCTGCACGTAAGCACCTGCACATGAACACCTGCACATGAGCATCTGCACATGATCACATGCACTGGTCAGAAGCTTGCTGTGCATTTGCAATGTGCTTTAATATGAGACACTGAAATTCAGCTGTCAGAAGGTATAATGCCATCAGAAAACAATCTTTGATAGAAATAATATTTTGCCCCTTTTGGTAGGAGAAATGGCTCAGAGATTAAGAGCATTCGTTGCTCTTCTAGAAAAGCCAGGTTCAATTCCCAGCACACATGGTGGCTCACAACTGCCTGTAACTCCAGTTCCAGGGGATCCTTTGCCCTCTTGTGGCCTCTACAGACACCAGACTCATGTGTACACAGACATACATGCAGACAAAAACCTACACACATAAAGTAAGTAGTAAAATTTTTTTAGAAGTTAAACACACACACACACACACACACACACACACACACACACATACATATATCCACCCCCAACATTCCCTTTTCATAATGATGAAGATACTTGAAATGAAAATATGGTATTGACTCAGAAACAATATGATTAGTAGTATAAAGAAAGAGAAATGTTCTGAATAAAATCAGTTGCAGTGTCTTAGAACTTTTACTGCCATGCTAAAGACCAAAAGCAACAGGGAAGGAAAGGGCTTATTACTTCCAGGTAACAGTCTGTCACTGAGGAGGTTGATGAACCTAGAGGCAGAAGCCAAAGCAGAGACTGGAGGAGTCTGGCTTGGTTCCATGTTCTCCATGATGAACCTGCTTTCTTATACACTCCAGGTCACTAGGCTGGGGCAGGGGCGGGGGGTTGGGGGGAATAGCACCACCTACAGAGTGCTGGGCCCTCCCACATCAGTCATCCATCAAAGAAATGCACAGGGTTGCCTCCTGGCTGAGCTTATGGAGGTTCCTTTCTAGCAGATGACCAGAGTTTGTGTCAGGTAGACAGACCCTAGCTAGCACACAGTATTACTTCTCTAGTGCATTTAGACATACGCAGGACATCTTTGAGGGATGCAGTTTAAGCCTAAAGGATGGAACACATATAGGACACACCCATATTGACAGAGTAAGATTTTACTCTTTGCATTTTCTCTTGTCCCTGTAGTGGCCATGGATGAGACATGGGATTCTCAGTCTGTGTCCCCTTGGTGGCAGCAAATGCGCATGGCCTGCATTCAGTCAGAGAACAACGGAGCCGCCCTGCTGTCCGCACACGTTGGGCATTCTGTCGCTGCACAGATGTCCAGCAGTGCAATAGATAAGAAAGTAAGTAGGCAGCCGAGCAGCCTTGCTCAGTGTCTGTCCCACTGTCTGGTGTCTGGTTTCCCACCCTTGGGTGGGTGACTTGGGTGTGGAATGTGTGAGGAGTCTGAAGGAGCTGGAAATGGGGAGTGATGCTTCCCTCGAAAGGGGTCGGGTCAGCCTGGACTGCCGCTTAGGTTTATTCAAGCTCTGCAGCCAGTGATCGCCTCTATCCTCCTCCTGACCCAGCACTCAGACAGACCAGCGCTTCCTGCTGAACTTGCTGTGTCTTCTCCGGAGGGTTCATTTACATTAAGAAGTTTGCTTTTCTTACGTTTCAGGTTAGCTCAAGTAGGTTCTCCTAGTGGACTGTTAGTTTAACACCTGGGTGAGCCTCTAGTGGTTTACTATAAACACGGTCAGTCCTGGAGGTTATGGGGGAAATGTGACACTACCAGATTGAGATGTTTGCAGTGATAGCATTAACTGGCACTTTCTGTCAGTGCTGAGGAGAGCAGCCTTTGCACGAGGCCAGAGACTCTAAGGTGCACACTGGTTGAGTCTGACTGATGGGCATAGGACAGACCTCTAGTAACTGTCCTGAGTCTGCAGTCTCATCCAGTCAGGTATTAAATCTATACAATTACTTCTCTGTTGCTTTAAGTTGATACTGATCCAGAGTCTGTCAGTGGCAGGGGTGTGACTCAGAAGAGCACTTGCCCCACGTAGTAAGGCCATAGCTTCCATCTCTAGCCCAGCAGTGAAACCAAGCATGCTGCCCAGGGTGTGAGCAGGATATCTTCTCTCCGTTTTCCCAGATGGCTTTGGATGCTGATGCAGAAGCCCTTACGGACTCCTGGGAAGCCCTTTCTCTGGACACCGAGTACTGGAAGCTCCTGCTGAGACAGCTGGAGGACTGCCTCATACTCCAGACTCTGCTGCACAGCAAAGCAAGCCGTCCAGACGCCAAAGCATCGTCTCCACAGTCAGAGCCACTCCCAAGGCTTTCTGTTAAAAAACTGTTGGAAGGGGGGAAAGGTGAGCTGAGTCTCACCTGAGTGTGAGCACATGTGCTCATATGGTATTCTGAATATGCGCTTTCTCGTTCCCTTCTAGCCGGGGCTGGCTTCGAACTCACAGCCCTCCTTCCTGAGCCAAGTGCTAGGAATGTAGGTGTACTTTCTAATTGATATTAGACCAAACCTAGGTTTTCAGTAAGTGAAATGTTTACAGAGACTCCCATCCTTGGACCTGAGTTCGTCCTTCTCCTGTCTCAACCACTCCTGGACACTTGAGTGTTGCTCCTGTTTCAAAATCTATCCAAGTATCCCTCGAAGAAACCATTCCCGACCAGCGTTCTCTCTTCCCTCCTGATCTCCAGAGAGCTAATAACTTCATCCCCTCTTGCCCATTTTGTGGTTTTAAATTTTCCTTAAGTATGTTTTATGTTTCATTGCTACATAGTAGTTATATACATTATAGAGTAACATTTTCCTCTGTGCAGATCTATTATATAGATGTTTATTATGGTTCTGTGTCAGGGGCACTCTGCGCTGCCTATTTTGAGCGTACAGTTAGTTGTGTAGATTCTCTTCTGTGCTGCACACCAGATGCACCCTAGTGCCCGGACTGTCGTCTGTCCACCCTTCTTGCTGGCCGCACTCTCCCTAGCCTCTGCTCCTGGCTCTCCCACAGCCACTCCTGTGGGAGCAGCTGTGTGCTTCTCACACATAATTGAGAGCATGAACCATTGTCCCCTTCCCCAACAGATGACTTTCTACCAGCCCACAGCATTATGGTTCAGGGGCATAAGAGCCTTTGTTTTCAGTTTTTCCCTAAGAGTTTATTATTCTTACCAGAGGCTCTAGGAAGCACTTGATATGATATTTCTAGATTTATATATTCAATTGCTAAATTTATCTAGAACGATATTTCTAGATTTATATATTCAAGTGCTTGTAGCTTCTTTTTGCAATTTATTAAATTATGTGTGTGGGCATGTATATGCAGGTACACTGACTGTGCGCATACATGGAGGGCAGAAGAGGGTGTCACGTGCCCTTAGTCAATCTCCTTCTGTTCCTTTGCAACAGGGTCTCTTTCCAAGCCTGGGGTTCAAACTTTCTAGCCTAAGTTAGAAGCCAGCAAGACCCAGGGATCCTTCTGTGTCCACCACCTCATAGGTGGGCTTACAAGGGTGGAGGGGATGCCTGGCTCCATACAAGGGGGACGAGCTCTGTACTCCAGGCCTTGTGGTTGGGTAGCACTGACTCAGACTCTGAGCCATCTCTATAGGCCTGTGTTTAGAGATTTAACTTGCTTTCGCAGTTTTTATAAGGTTGGTAACAATTTTCCATGTTGTAAATTGACGGTATCCCATGTTGTCACCTAAAGAAGGTTGGGGGACACTGTTTACTATTCCCCAAAGAGTATAGTCAGCGGCATAGCTGTAGAGCAGCAGGTACACGGGCATTTAGAAGCCAGACGTGAAGTTTGATCTCCCAGCACCCTGCCCATGATGTTTTCACAGGTGAGCTGAGTTTACTAGGAAGCATTATTTTTAAGGGAGACTCTTTGAGTCAAAATAAGAGGTAAGCCAGGCATGGCGGCACACGTTAGTCTCAGCTATTCTGGAAGCAGATGGGGATGAGCGTTTGAGCTAATAAACTTCAGAGGAGCCACAGTGGGCAACCTAGTGATACTTAATTCCTGCCCTACTTCTCCACCCCCAAAAGACAGGAAGATTGGGGGAGAGGTTAATGTTGATTCTTTTTAAATGCATTGTTTGTTTTGGTAATAAGCAGAATTTTTCAGATATCTCGAATATTTTCAGCTCACACAAATGTTTTTATCCTCTTGATGAGTAAAATATGTAAATTATGACTAAATTCTACTCATAGATTTTTCTAACATGGTGAAGTTAGTTGTGTATTAGATGTAATGTGGGGGCTGGAGAGATGTCTCAGCGGTTAAGAGCATTGACTGCTTTACCAAAGGTCCCGAGTTCAAATCCCAGCAACCACATGGTGGCTCACAACCATCCATAACAAGATCTGACATCCTCTTCTGGCGTGTCTGGAGACAGCTATGGTGTACTTATATATAACAAATAAATAAATCTTTTTTTTTTTTTTTTTTTTTTTTTTTTGAGACAGGGTTTCTTTGTGTAGTCCTGGCTGTGCTGGAACACACTCTGTAGACCAGGCTGGCCTCGAACTCAGAAATCCACCTGCCTCTACCTCCCAAATGCTGGGATTACATCCCAAGTGCTAGGATTACAGGCGTGTGCCACCACACCCGGCCACCATGTGGGTGCTGGGATTTGAACTCTTGACCTTTGGAAGAGCAGTCAGTGCTCTTACCCGCTGAACCATCTCTCCAGCCAAATAAATAAATCTTAAAAAAAAAAAAAAGATGTAATGTGGGGTGGGTGGGGGTCACTGGGGCAGTGACTCAGTGGGTAAGAGTGCTTGCTGCCAAGCTCGAGATCCTGAGTTCAGATCTTTGAACCACATAAAAGCTAAGTGCGGCTCGGCACACTCTCCCCACAGCTGTGGGAGATAGTGACAGTGGGAGAGTGCCACCATCTTTGCTCGCGGTTCAGTGAGGCCACGTGTCGAGTGAGTCGGGCAGAGTTACAGACTGGGCACCCAGCACCTCTGATGTGTGCATGTGCCGTACACACACACAGATACATACAGTGTTTTAAATCAGAATAAAGTAGCAGGCAGGCCTTAGTTCCATGATGGAACGATTGTCTGGCTTGCACTGTCATGAGCTGAATCACCGGCACCTCATGAGCAGCAGCACAAGTTCAAGGTCACTCATCCTCAGTCGGATGATTTGCCTGACGGCAAGACCCATTCTCAAACAAACCACAAAAGAAACCTTTAAAATAGTAGTAATTCCTCCATCTGTGTCTGGTGTAGTGTATTTTGAATTTATGGACCTGGCAAGTGTGTCGTATAAGGGTTGATACATGCCTATGGGTGATTGAGAGTTTCTCAGTGTCAAAGTGTGCCCCCAATATCAGCTGTCTTGCTTGCCCTCCCAAGTTGAATGATAGGTATTAATGCGCTTTAAGTCTCATGGCTTTTTGGCATCACCGGGTTCAGTTCCGAAGTGAACGTGCTGTGTATATGTGTATCTAAGGGGATGTCTGGACCCATGCTCTGCATTTTGCTCCATTTGCCATGTTGCTGCTCATATTTTACCAGATTGCATTTTCTTTCTTGTCTCAAACCTGTAGGTGGTATTGCAGACAGTGTAGCCAAGTGGATATTTAAACAGGACCTCAGCCCTGAATTGTTGAAATGTGCCAACAAAGAAAGAGATGTAGAAAATCCAGATGAACCCAGAGAAGGTATTGCCCGAAGTCTCCCCGACTTGTCAGAGGTGGAGATAGACCTAGGAGCCGTACCAGGTGACACCCGAATAATGAGCACTGTGGGATCCAGGGTGGAGCGGCACGGCTGAGTTCTTGTTACCAAAAGGATGCTGCTACCTTCTTGTGTCTTCCAGACTTGCTCCACTTGGCCTATGAGCAGTTCCCTTGTAGCCTGGAGCTTGACGTGCTGCACGCGCACTGCTGCTGGGAGTATGTGGTTCAGTGGAACAAAGACCCAGAGGTAAAAGTCTCCATCTGCTGATTATGACTGCACGAGTGTGCACAGGCCAGGCTTGTCCTGGAGCACATTGCTGTGTGTGTGTGTGTGTGTGTGTGTGTGTGTGTGTGTGTGTGTGTGTACACGGGTGTACACTCAGTATTGAACATACAAATGACTTTGTGTTTGCTAGGCAAGGACTCTCAACACTGAATGATGTCCCCAGCCCTTTCTTATTTACTCCCTGGAGACAGGATCTAGTTAATTTGCCCTTACTGACCTTGAACAAGGCCTTCCAGAGCTGTAGGCGGTATGAAGCAGCTGTGTAATTAAGTGTGTCTCTCTAACACCACGGTCAATTCAGACTTTAGGAGGTATATCCTCATCCCAGCTCTGCCGTTGCTTTACCCCGTGAGACTGACCATGACTAGCACTCTGCACGTGGGACTCAGATGGTGATGGGGACCCGGGCAGCATTCTCGTCAGTGGTTCCATGTTTGGGTTAACAAAGGCGAGTCTATTGTTCGATCTCTCTGTTAGTTTATTCTTTTTTTTTGTTTTTTTTTTTTTTTTTTTTTTTTTTTTTTTTTATACAGGGTTTATATGTGTAGCCCTGGCTGTCCTGGAACTCACTCTGTAGACCAGGCTGGCCCGGAACTCAGAAATCCACCTGCCTTTACCTCCCAAGTGCTGGGATTACAGGCGTGCGCCACCACGCTCGGCTAGTTTATTCTTTTAGTGCAAAGTATTGTTACATATTAAAGAGTCTTTCCGAGGAGGGAGAAAGGATATTATATTTTTATATGAGAATGCAGCCTGAGATAAGGACCTCAAAGAAAGAATGTGGATTTGAGGGGCGCCATTTACAAAAATGCATGTGAAGGGGTTTAAGTAAAGGAGGTGGCAAAGGCAATGTTAGTGCAACCCTTGGCCTCTGTCGGAGTGGACTGCCTCGAGTATTGTGTGTCTGTCTTGCTTGTGTAGTTTTCTTTCTAGCTATTCATCTACTTCACACATCACACCCTATCTCAACTTCACTACACACACACACACACACCCTACCTTTAATTTAGTTTATTTTTTTTAAAGATTTATTTATTATGTATACAGCATTCTGCCTGCAGTCCAGAAGAGGGCACTAGATCTCATTACAGTTGGTTGTGAGCCACCATGTGGTTGCTGGGAATTGAACTCTGTGGAAGAGAAGTGGAATTGGCCCTGTGGAAGAGCAGTAAGTGCTCTCAACATGCGTGGTGACAGTAGTGATAGGGAGGATTCAAAGGCTTTAGCAAACATCTGCATGACTCTGTGAGCATGATGTGTTATTTGGATTTGAGACTGTCAGCCTTTGTGGTCACACAGATGGCGACTCAGGCTTCCTCCCGTGTTTCCTGGTCCCTCGCTCTGTTCTTTTCTTCTTGCCATTCACTCCTGACCCTGTCTGATATGCTTGCTTTCGGATTTATTGTCTGTCTCCCTCACTTGACTGCTCAGTGCAGACAACGGGCTGGGTCTCTTTTGTTCACTGCAGTGTCACTGGGGCCTTAAGGTGGTTTGGTGCGTGGAAGATGCTCCAATCTGCTGCATGACTTTTTGCAAAAGGGAACTCAGTTTTCATACCTGAGAGATTCAAGTATTGCCTGAAGAGAAGAATTGTATAGTAGATAGACCTCGGGAGCTTGAAGCCTGTCAGCATGATCTGGGTGTGTTGAGAAATTAATCATTAATTAGATAATGAGATGATTAAAGTTATCTTATCAAAAGTTACTCCTTACCTGATTCACAAAGTTTCTTTACTTTATTTCCCCCACTCCCTCTTCTTATTTGTTTGAGTCAGGGTTTAGCTTTAGAGCTTAGCCTGGGACTCTGTATGTTTGAGTCAGGGTTTAGCTTTAGAGCTTAGCCTGGGACTCTGTATGTTTGAGTCAGGGTTTAGCTTTAGAGCTTAGCCTGGGACTCTGTATGTTTGAGTCAGGGTTTAGCTTTAGAGCTTAGCCTGGGACTCTGTATGTTTGAGTCAGGGTTTAGCTTTAGAGCTTAGCCTGGGACTCTGTATGTTTGAGTCAGGGTTTAGCTTTAGAGCTTAGCCTGGGACTCTGTATGTTTGAGTCAGGGTTTAGCTTTAGAGCTTAGCCTGGGACTCTGTATGTTTGAGTCAGGGTTTAGCTTTAGAGCTTAGCCTGGGACTCTGTATGTATGAGTCAGGGTTTAGCTTTAGAGCTTAGCCTGGGACTCTGTATGTTTGAGTCAGGGTTTAGCTTTAGAGCTTAGCCTGGGACTCTGTATGTTTGAGTCAGGGTTTAGCTTTAGAGCTTAGCCTGGGACTCTGTATGTTTGAGTCAGGGTTTAGCTTTAGAGCTTAGCCTGGGACTCTGTATGTAATCCATGTGGTCTGGAGTTCGTGGTCCTTCTGCTTCTGTCAGTCTCTTCTGGTTTGCTTATTGCTTGTTTTTGAGACAGGGTCTCACTATGCAGCACTCACTACCATGTAACTCACTATGTAGACCAGGCTGGCCTCAAACTCACAGAGATCCACCTGCCTCTGCCTCCCAAATGCTGGGATTAAAGGCGTGCGCCACAGCCACCCAGCAGCAGCAGCAGCTGTTCCCCTTCCTCTTAACTCTTCCTCTTCCTCCTCTAACTCCTCCTCTTCTCTTCTCTTCCTCCTTCATATATGTGTTTGTTGCCTCTATGTGTGTATGTGGATTGTATGCATGCCCAGTGACCTTGGAGAATAAAAGAGGGTGTTGGGTCCTAGAACTTGGGTATGGATAACTATATGGATAACTCTAAGCCACCATGTGGGTCTTCTGCAAGAGCAACAAGTGCTCTTAACCACTGAACCATCTCTTCAGTCCCTTTGCCAAATTCTTAAATAGGCATATGCAGAAATTTAGTAAGAAGTCTCCAGTGGGGGCTAGAGAGATGGCTCAGTGGTTAAGGTTACTAGATGCTCCGTCTTCCAAGGACTTGAATCCAGCACTAACCTGGATGATCACAAGCCATGCAGGGCTCTTGGTGTGCTCCTCAGCCCTCCACAGGCAGCCTCCACACAGCATGCCCTAGCCACAGACACCTAAGTAAAGTCCATCTTAGAGAAAAGGGTTTCCATGGATGTGAAATAACCTTTGTATTCTCTCTCTCTTCTTCTAAGGAAGCTCGCTTTTTGGTTAGATCCATAGAACACTTGAAGCACATTCTTAATCCACATATTCAAAATGGTGAGTAGCAGGTGTTGAGTCCTCAGGAGCCCCGGCCGTAAATGGACGGGAGCATTACTGTGTGCAAAGTGCCCCTTGTCTTCGTCTCCTGGGACTGTGGGGCTGGGGCTGCTGCCGGCCACCTGCTCTGCTGTAGGGTAAAAGCATGGCCGTTGTTATTTGCTTAGTTGAGGTTTTTTTCTTTACGTATTTTGAATGTTTTAAAGTGCTTTGGGGGCAGGGGGCAGGTGGGTTTTTTGTTTCGTTTTTTGGTTGTTTGGTTTGGTTTGCTTTTGTTTTCCTGCAGTCTCCTATTGCCCAGAACACTCCTGAACTCACCATTCTCTTGCCTTGCCCTCCCAAAGGCTCGCATTACAGGCATGAGCCAGCACATCAGCTACCTTGACATATTTGTAATATGTTGTTGTTTTAATAGTTTGCATAAGAACTGAGGTGTTCTCCACAGTTCATGCATGTCTTTTGTTGTGAATTTCTGAGATGTGCTGGGGGACCAGACACTTTCCCAGACGTTTTCCTGAATCACTGTCCCAGTCAGTGTGTGCTTCATCTGCCTCGTACCCTCACCAGAGCTGGAGAGCCGGGAGTGCTAGTCAGCTGCAGGGGTCTTGGGAGAAGTGCAGGCCCTGGGCCCCATCAGTCGAGCACAGCCACCGAGCACACTGCATCTTCATTAAGCCTTTCTGGAGGCTGTATGATGTTATGAGAGTGACTTTTTCCTTGTCACTTGTGGTATGGGTTTTATACTTACTGTTTTTGTTTTGTTTTGTTTTGTTGAATTTTTCAAGACAGGGTTTCTCTGCGCAGCCCTGGCTGTCCTGGAACTCACTCTATAGACCAGGCTGGCCTCGAACTCAGAAATCCACCTGCCTCTGCCTCCCAAGTGCTGGGATTACAGGCGTGCGCCACCACCGCCCAGTTATACTTACTGTTTATAGGCGTACTCTTCTGTCCCCTTACCTTTTATTTAAAATGAAAATTCCACATAAGATGAAAGAAATGATATATAGAGTCCATATAGTTCCCTACACCCGGGTAGAGTTCTGTGTCTGAAGCTGCCTCAGCACTCCACTCACGGCTCATCTCACTTGCTGTGTAGGTATCGCGCTGATGATGTGGAATACGTTCTTGGTGAAAAGGTTTTCTGCTGCTACCTACTTAATGGATAAGGTGAGGTGCTTTTAATTTTCACATACTGATTTCTTAATTTAGTTCTTTTCTTGATATTAGAAAGATTGCTTACACCGGGGTGTGTTGGAGACTCTGTTTCTGGTTGTCAGTTGATACTCTGTTTTCCTCCTGCTCAGTTAACTGTACTTCCCAGGAGTAACATTTTAAAATTACATATGTATATCATTACAATATGTAATTAAAAATATATGTGTATATGTATATATATAAAATTACATGTACATGCATATATATGAGAGTGTAATTACATCATTAAAACCCTTCCCTTTCTTCCCTCCAGCTTCTCCTACGTGCACCCCCAACATGCTCTTTTTAAAATTCATGACCGTTTTTTTCTGTGATTGTTATTACATATATACACATACTCCTAAACTTATAGATACAATCTGTACAGTCCATATAATGTTGTTATTATAGGTATATGTTTTCATGACTGGTCAGTTGGTGTGCTCTTCCCTGGGGAAGACTATTTCTCCCACTCAGCATGCCTTAGCTGCCCTCAGTGCCTTGTCTCTGGTTGAGGCATGGTAAGCTTCGCCTCTTCCCCATCAGCACATCTGTTGTGCCATCCTTGTTCAGCTCATGCTCAGACAGCAGTGCTGGTGGCACTTGGTGGGAATAGGAGAGACAACCTCACAGCAGACTCCCTGCTTCCCTGGCTCTTAGCATCTTAGCGTCTTCTCTTCTGCGGTGATCTCTGGGCCCTGGGTGACTGAGTTGTGCTGGAGATGGATCAGTTGGGACTGTGCTCTGCATGTTGATTCATTGTGGTTTTCTGTAGCGTTCTCTGTAAGAGAAGGTTCCTGGATGCAGAGTCACTTATCTTTGAGTACAAGAATACATATTTAGAATGTACCTAGTGATGTATCAGCTGTAGGTTCTCCAGGTAGTTGGCTAAGTTCCTTGTATCAGAATGACTTCCCTCCTGTTGGGTGGGACTTAAGTCCAATTAGAGAGAGAGCTGTTGGTTACTGCCAAGCTCTGTGTGCACTAGTGCACCTTGAGGGTTGTCCACCATACTGGTTGTTACTGTGCTTTATCAGCAGAGTGTGTGGGTAGGACTGTTGTTGTTTCCCTCCTCTGAAAGCTTACATGGCACCCTTGGGTGCCTTGAAAACTGTCCTCAGGGAGGAGGCCTTCCAGGCCAGTTCTAACTGGGCCCTGTATCTTAAGTATATGGTGTCTGAAGCAATAGGAATTTACTTCTGGGGGCTGGGCAGTCCTTTTTTCATTTTTAGTTTTTGAACTCTTAGCAATTCTCCTGTCTCAGACTCCCAAGTGATTCAGTTACAGATGCATACCACCACGCCTGACTATAAAATCTTAGCACACTCATCCTTTACCCCATAAGCACCATAATCACCGCGACTATCTCCTTGACACATGGTCTGACAGGCCCAGGAGACATTTATTCTGTTGTACTGATCTAAGTCATCCTACAAGATGTTTGCTTTTCCCCCTCATATATGAGGTAACCTGAGATAAGAAGGCAGAAGTAAACTAACACTGCACTAAGAGAATGGCCACTTTCCGTTTCCCTCTCTAGACCAATAGCTTTCTGGATTTAGAGATTTAAAAATCCTTTCACATGACAGGCTCTAAGGAAAATAAGTCGGGCATGAAGAAAATACTTTTGCAGGCAGTGGTTTGGGGTTTTTAGTTTGTAACCTACTTAGCACAGAGTTTTCTTAGCATGTGTGGTTCAGTCAGTAGAATCTGCTACTCAATATTTGAAGACATTGGGCAGTTTTTAGTAGAGAAATTGCATGCTCAGGAATTCTGAAATTGCAGCATTGTGGAATATCAGAGAGTCGGCCTGGACTGAGCCTGCTGCCCTAAGTCTGTTACAGGAATTTTTTTTTTCAAGACAGGGTTTCTCTGTGTAGCCTTGGCTGTCCTGGAACTCACTCTGTAGAGCAGGCTGGCCTCGAACTCAGAAATCCACCTGCCTCTGCCTCCCAAATGCCGGGATTACAGGTGTGCGCCGCCACCGTCACCACCTGGCCTGTTGCAGGAATTAATCTCAGGTAACGAGGTAACGTTTTTTTCAGTCTCAGCTCCACTGTCCTCTTGCACTATCAGGTGATTTTCCTGAAGGCAGAGCCGCCCCCCCCTCCCCGCCACGTGCCCTGTAGATATAAATAGTCAGGCTTGAGTACTCACTGCATCAATCAAGGGCTTTTTTTTTTTTTTTTTTAGTTTGGAGTATAATTCTTATCTGTTTTGGTAGTTTCTTTTGTAACCATTTAAAACTATTATATTTTTGTCAATAAACGAGTTCTTAGGTGTGTTCTGTACTAGGGATTTTTAGACAACACAGCTACTTGCCTGTACAAAGCTTCTGTTGCCTGTCTTCCTTCCTTCCTTCCTTCCTTCCTTCCTTCCTTCCTTCCTTCCTTCCTTCCTTCCTTCCTTCCACTCTTCTGTCTGCCTGTCCTGTTATCTTCCAGCGCCCCTGACCCCTTTCTTTCTATCTGACAGGGCCTCACTGGCTAGCTTTGAACTTTAAAATTCAAGTTCCTCTTTCCTCTGCTCCTGTGGGCCGGGAGGTCAGCAGTGTGCGGCTCTACCATGCCTGCGGAGACTTTTCTTGTTGATTCAAAACACAATTTATTTTGGAGGAGGGATTTGTTTTATTAGATGTATTTATTTATTTTACTTTATGTTCCAGAATATTTTGCCTATGTGCATGTATGTGTACCCATGTATAAGCCTGTAGAAGCCCTAGATGGTTGTGAGCTATGGTGTGGGTACAGGGAATTGAACCTGGGTCTCTGCGAAAGCAACAGCACTTTTAATTGCTGGGGTGTCTCTCCAGCCCAGGAATTATTTATGGGAAATTATTATTTGTGAGCTCGGTGTGATTTTTTTGTGATAGAATATTGGAGGCTTCCACAAACACTGCTCGTCTTGCTGGCAGGCAGTCGCTCGTTCATTCCTGGCATGTGTATTTACAGCTGCAGTGCTGGCTGCTTTTTATTTCCTGCTCCATTCTAATGCCTTTTAGTTTAAATTGCTAAATATTACATTTCCTTTCTGTTTCAGGTTGGGAAATCTCCAAAGGATAGGTTGTGCCGACGGGTGAGTGAGTCTCATTGTCAAACCTGCATTCTGTCTGCACAGTGTCTTCCTGTAGGAGTGAACTTTGGTTCTTCCTCTGAGGTGATCTATCTGGAGATAACAGAGAGCAGAAAGAGAGCCACATTGTGGTCTCTGGCCACTCCCAAGTTTCCCTGACAGCAGCTAGCCTGCCTGTGAGCTTCCTCCAGCTCTGTCAGCTTTGGACTCCAGATGGGAAAGCAGCATGTTGCCGTCTCTGCCTCGGTCTGCTCGGCTCCAGCACCTCACAGCAGAGATGCCTGACGGCCCCTGCAGGCAGGGCAGGCTCTCCGTCTCATCGCAGCCCCTCAACTAAGACTGACCCACAGACAGTGAGGCTGCTACTCAGTAGTGTCGCTGTTCAGAAATGGGACTTGTTCTTCTGAAATGTCTCAAGAAGTGAGATGCCGGGCATGGTGGCGCACGCCTGTAATCCCAGCACTTGGGAGGCAGAGGCAGGCGGATCTCTGAGTTCGAGGCCAGCCTGGTCTACAGAGTGAGTGCCAGGACAGCCAGGGCTATACAGAGAAACCCTGTCTCGAAAAACAAAAACAAAAACAAAAACAAACAAACAAAAAAAGAAGTGAGACACATAAATATAACTGTTAAAGACCTTATTCCCCCAACCTACAACCACGACCAAGTACTCAGGAGTGTTTATGTCACACACGTGCATGCACACACACACACACACATACACACACACAAACACACACACACACACACACACACATGCGCACGCACGCGCGCACGCGCGCTTTATACTTTGTATTATGTACTTTGAGGATGTGAAAATTGCTTGCTTGTTGGCTTTAAAAAGACTATGCAGAGATGCAGTGGCCCTCACATTGGCTGTTTCTTGCCAAAAACTTTGATTCTATTACTTGGTTGTTAAGTGGGGTATTCTAGTTTTATTCAGAGAATTCAGTTCAGTGCCTTCAAGATACCATAAAACCAGCAGCCCAGGCTGGTAACTTTGGCCTTACCATATTCCATGGTTAGCTGGCTGGCAAACGCTCTGGCAAGTTGAAGAATCCGTCTTTACAGTGCACAGACACGAAACGTTACTGTCTCCCCTCTTGCCCTGGTGCTAGAGATGGAATTCAAGAGTCTTATATATTGAGCATACCTCACCCACTGAGCCACACCCTTCCCCAGAACATTGACTTTCACGAGTGATAGTAATAATACTGATCTTACACTAACCACTGATATCAAATTGATCCTACCAAACCCACTAGCAGAAATTTTAACATATAATGACTTCAGATTGAAGTCAGTATAGAAAGTCAGCAGACATGCTGAGCCCTCCTTTCTGTAGCAACACCGCTGATGCAGGAATGTTGTGTTCCTTTTTGAAAACAGGATGTAGGGATGAGTGACACGGCACTGACATCCTTCCTTGGCTCCTGCCTGGATCTTCTTCAGACATCATTAGAGGTAAGGGAGGGGTATGGTAGCCGTGTGGTGGGCCATGCCTGTAGTCCCCTCCTGGGAAGCTGGGACAGAAGGACTGAAGACCAGCCAGGGCTGTGCAGTGAGAAAACACACACACACACACACACACACACACACACACACACATATGCTGAAAACCATTCAGTTTAAGGAATGACATTTGGTGGATTATATATTATATTTATCTGTAGGTTTTGGCTTTAGCCTAAAAGGCGTATTCATTTTTCTTTGTCTCTTTCTGAATTATATTTTGTGGTTTCTCTGTTGTAAATGGGGATGCAGACTTCAGGTTTGCACTGTGGGATGTTGGAGCCTTTGTCTCTGACTCCTGACACAAACTTCCATCCTCACACTCACAGGCTGACATTAGCAGGGATGAAGTCCAGGTGCCAGTCCTGGACACTGAGGATGCCTGGCTGTCCGTGGAAGGTCCCATCTCTATCGTGGAGCTGGCGCTGGAGCAGAAGCCTATTCACTACCCACTGGTGGCGCATCACTCCGTCCTGTGCTCCATCCTGTTTGCATCCATGCGCTTCTCCCTGAAGAGTGTGAAGCCACTTGCCCTTTTTGACAGCAAGGTGAGCTCCCCAGAGGGTTCTGGGGCTGCCTCGGAGCTTCTGGTTAACAGGCACATGGGATTCTTACTGAGCTGTATGTGTTTGGTTTTTAGTGATTTGTAGGGTGATCACTGAAAGGTTCCAGGTCCCTTATCCCCTTACCTAGCTCTGTTCACTTACTTTCCTCACAGTGTGCTTCAGGGCCATGCCCTCTGCTGTCCTTTTCATTCTGCATGTTCCTCCTAGACAGACAGACCCGCACGCTTCCTCCTGTGTGTGTAGGCAGGACTTACTTGTACAGTTTGAGGAGTATGCTTCAATTGAATGTCCTAAGGAGCTTGGGATGCTGTGGCCTAGAGGATAACACATTCGAAAGGCTCTGAGGGATCTACCTCACAGCATCACCTGCAGAACCAACGGAGCCTGAAGGGGTTACAGCAAATCATTCTCAAGCTTGGGACTGGGCAGGCCATCTATAGAAAGCTTATTTGGAATGATCTTGTACATACTTAGTTTGGTAGTCTACATAAGCAGGAGAAATACATATTTTAAGAGAAATTTGGGGACTGGGGATACAGTTTAGTGGTAGAGCACTTCCTTAGTAAGCTGGATGCCCTGGGCTCACTCTCTCCCTAACCAAGAGTGAGAGAGTTGGGGAGGGGCCATTGTAGTAGCTGTTGGTGTAGCCCTAGCTGTCCTGGAACTCACAGATCGACCTGCCTCTGCCAATCTAGTGGGGTCAAAGGTGTATGTCACCACTGCCCAGCTGAGAGATCTTTAATCAACAATATTTAACATTTAGATTACAGTTGTTTAGGGCAGCATACAGTTGTTTATGTACAGCACAGTGGTAGAGACGGAGCCTAACCTACAGAGGACAAAAAGGAAAACATAGATGGCAGTTAATCTTGGAAAGAAAGGCGACGATGGGGGCTGATGACAAGCTTTCTCAGTGAGACAACATTATATATAGTAAACATTTAGTCTGAGTTAGTTTATCTTTCATTTGAAATTATAAAAGATACTTAAGAAATCGTAGGTTTGGCATGGCCATTCATGCCTTTACTTCCAGCATCCTGGGTAGGCACCACCTGCAGATCTTTGCTACCCAGAACTACCTGCAATCTGGGTGAGGACTGATCTACATCTGAAGGCAGTGGAGTATAGTTAACCTCTGTGACACTAGGTATTACTTAGAGTCACGGACATTCACTGTGCGTCAGTCGGATATGCTCTATCTGGAATGGCTTGTTCACAGACGAAAGGTAAGTGAAAGTAAAGTGTGGCTGAGTGGCAGGCCTGGGTGCTCTCTCTCCATTTCCTGCTGAGGGAGACCCGACACCCTACTGTTTGATTGGCTTTTGTGTTGGGAGGAGTGTGTGGAGGCCAGAGGAAGATGGGTGTCTTCCTCAGTATGGCTTTTCTCCTTACTGCCTGAGACAGCCATTCCAGCTTTTTCTGTTAATGTTGAGGATTTGAATTCAAGTTCGTATGCTTGTTCAGCAAGCACTTACCCAGTGAGCATCTTCCCAGCCTGCCCTGTTCTGTATGACTCTTTAAACATGTACAAGGTTTACAGATTCAGAATACATGCTAGCTGTTCCTGTGATCTACTACTGCTTGACCTATTATCCCAAAAGTCGTAGTGTCTGCAAACAGCCAACACTATTTTAGATTTTAGCCTTGCACAAGATAGCAATTCCTGTCATCGAGCTGGGTCCACAGACCTTGGTAATTTTCAGTGTCACTTAAATAGCCTTTGAACTCTGTCCCGACCGGCAGGACTCAGTTATTCATGGGTCCGAGGGGATTCGGCCTGAAAGATTAGAATGGGCGAGACAAAGGAGCAAGACCAAGCAAAACTGTTGTCAAGGTCTGTTTATTGTACAGGGGGCAGGGGTTTAAGCAGTTAAGGCAGGAGAATGAGAGAAGGCGATAAATCTTGAAACAGTCAGGTGGGGTATCTTCGGAACGCTTGGGTAAAGGTCAGTTTGTTGATTAGCTGGTTCCTGTATAAGGGTCCGGTAGCCAAATATTTAGTCAGTTTATTGTTTTAGCCAGTTCCTGGAACAGCGGGTGATGGAGGGTGTTGAATCAACTGTATACGTGACTTAGGAGAACGTGCAAGATGGTAGCACTCCAGCCCCTTAATTTAGGCATCCAGCCTCCAACAGAACTCAAGATCCTCTTACCTCCCCTGGAATTACAGACACGATTCACCATGCCTGATTCACTTTTTCAGGCATTATGGATCAGGAATCTGACTTTCTTACCTAACTGCCTTTGGCATAAAGGATCTCTTGAGACTGGTGGAGTTGCTTCATGGCAGTGTCAGCTAACGCCTGGGCTGGATTGGGAATGTTATCTAGTCCGTGTAACTGTCTGTGGGTTGCTCACCTGACCACTGGGTTCTCTCAGACGGGGTAACAAGAGCTCCCAGAACAGAACCACAGTTCTTTGGAACACAGTCTGGAGCGTCACTTGCTATCAGCTGTCTAATTACACTTGCTGGCAGCCAGCAGCCCACAATCCAGGGGAGGACTGACACGGCTCGAGTACAAGCGGGCCGTCTTAAAGGCAGTGCTCACTCCTCGGACAGAGACACCCACAGGCCACTCATGAAGTCAGCAGCCTCAAAGTCCCCCGAGTTCTCCCGATTCGTACTCACCAGGGCCTTTTTGTTTTTCCATCTTTCTCTTTAGGGAAAGAATGCCTTTTTTAAGGATTTAACTTCAATTCAGCTATTACCTAGTGGGGAGATGGATCCAAATTTTATTTCTATAAGACAACAGGTAAGTTAGTTACTAGATTTTGTTCTTCTTTCTTAGGAGAAAATAGCAAAGCAGAAATACAGTTGTCTTTTAAAAGGATGGCCACTTCTTCAAGTGACTTTCCCTAGTGTGTGTTCCTTTATTTATTGATAGCAAAACCATTTTCAAGCCAGTGGGACAGCTCACCAGCTGAAGACAGTGACCTTAATTCCATCTCAGGGTAGAGGAGAGAACCGATTCCTCCACATTCATGCTGTGGCATGTGTACACATGAATGCAAGCACACACATTTTAAAAATTAAAAATAATTTTAATGTAGTCTGTTTGACTAAGTTGACTTGAGGCACTTTTAATTACATCATTCATGTGGTGGTGGATGGTGGGGTGCTTGTCCTGTGGCATTGAGTATGGAGGGGCAAGGGCTCAGTTCTCCACAGGCCGCCAGCTTACACAGCAAGCACTGGGCTACGTTTAAATGAGAAGTACTGACGAGGCAGTGCTGTGCCTTCCTGTCTTTAAGTTCTTACTGAAAGTCGTCAGTGCAGCTGTCCAGGCTCAGCATTCCAAGGACAAAGACCCCTCTGCAGAAGCAGCAAACACTCACTGGAAAGACCTCAACTGGCCGATGCTGGCTGTGGACTTAGCCCATCACCTTCAAGTGAGCGAAGATGTCATCCGAAGGCACTATGTGGGGGAGCTGTACAACCATGGAGCTGACCTCTTGGGAGAGGAGGTACGAATAGCCCGGGATGCTCATGGGGATGCGAGTGATTAGCAGACAGCTGGAGGATGCAGTGAGTGAGTAGTAAAATAGTCAGATATCGTGGTGTGGGCATTTGGGATGTGGAGGCAGGAGGATAAGAACTTTTTTTTTTTTTTTTTTTTTTTTTTTTTGGTTTTTCGAGACAGGGTTTCTCTGTGTAGTCCTGGCTGTCCTGGAACTCACTCTGTAGACCAGGCTGGCCTCGAACTTAGAAATCCGCCTGCCTCTACCTCCCAAGTGCTGGGATTACAGGCGTGCACCACCACGCCCGGCTAGGATAAGAACTTTTAAGGTCGGCCTCATCTATATAGGCCAGCTTAGACAGGAGACCAAGTCCAGTGAAATCAACAACAAATGAATAGAAAGCTGTATCCAGATGTGTACCTGCTGCCAGGTTCATTCAGGCATAGAGCAGTAAGCAGGTAAGGCCCCTTGAGGACTGACATCTGCTGGAGCAGGGAAGACAGGAGTCTCTGGGTAAAAGAAAGTGGTAACTAAACCGACCTCTCAAGGAGAAGCAACTAGCCACTCAGGGCTGAGGGACAGAGGAGTCCAAAGGTCCAGAGATGGGACCAGCGTGGCAAGGCCTAGGGCCAGAAAGTCAGTGTGGCTGCCAGACCTCATAAGCAATGCGTCAGGGTAGGTAGGTGTCCACTCAAGCCAGGAGTGACTCTGTCAGCAGTAAGGAGGGGAGGTTGGCTGCTCTCCAAGCCTGCGGTCACTTCAGCGACTCAGCAGCCATCAGATGGTGGAGTCTGACATTGTCCCCCTACTTGAAAATGAGGTGTATTGTCATATGAATTGACAACTTAGGTAACAACAGTTAGCTGACAAGCAGGAGTTGGGCTTCCTTCCGTTCTTCCTTTACCCATACACATGGTCATGTTGCGAGCTTAAGTAGTCTCTTCACTGGCAACCTTCCTGGGACAGTAGCTCTTGCTGAATTGTTCTCCACGTTCACCCTCAGGCCATTTTTCAAGTTCAAGACAAAGAAGTTCTGGCGTCTCAGCTGCTAGTGCTGACAGGGCAAAGGCTGGCCCACGCACTTTTCCACACCCAGACGAAGGAAGGCATGGAGCTGCTGGCCAGACTCCCGCCCACACTCTGCACCTGGCTGAAGGCAATGGTGAGGGGAGGGCAGCGTGCGCGGAAGGTCCGATGGCCTCTTCAGTGAGCGTCATCCCGAAGAAACCTTTCTGTTGGGAGAGCTTCCACAGTAAAGCTTAAGTCAGTAAGGTGTTGTTTGGCTGCATGAAACTAATGGCTCTTGTGTCCCATTCCCAGAACCCCCAGGATCTTCAGAACACTAGCGTGCCTGTAGCAGCAACAGCTAAGCTAGTGCATAAAGTGATGGAGCTCCTGCCGGAGAAGCACGGGCAGTATAGCCTCGCCTTACACCTCATCGATGCTGTGGAAGCCATGGCTACGTTATGACAGCAGCCTGCAGTCCTTGACTACAGGAACCACTGCATGTCATTTTACATAGGAAGATCTGGAACTTTGGAAGGTTCTTTTTCTTTTCTTTTCTTTCTTTCTTTTTTTTTTTTTTTTTTTTTTTGTATAATAAATAAATATATTACTTTAAAAAGTGCAATCCTGGCTAAATTCCACATCTTCAGCAAAGACCGAAGATAAACACATGTCCTGTGACTAATGCAGATGCTTTATTCTTTATTTTCTTATTCAGATGAGCAGCTTCATTGTTAAACTTGGTATTGTTACTGGTTATAATTTGCAGCTTTTGTTCTTACTGTAGTAGTCTAGTTCATATCCATACGATTCCTGTGGGGATTAAGTGTGTCCACACTGCTTCCATGAGCACGCCAGATACGGCCCATGTCCCTTTAAACCGTGCAGATGTCCTCATGGTTGGTCATGTACCGGGATGCCACCTGGCAGGGAGCTTTGGTGCTGACCACTTCCTGTCCAGGGTGCTGCTGCTGTCAGAGAAGAAATGGCTTGGGATCAGCAGAGGAACCTGGGGAAGGACCTCAAGTCTGCAGTGCTTGCCAGACTTAGGAATCAAGAGATGTGAGCAAAGCAGCAAGATCAATTATGTAAATTAAGATTTACTCTATTTTGTCAAGTTCCAAAATTGTATCCACATCAGATAATTGTAAAAATGTATTATCTTGTAAGACATGTAAAAAAAAAAAAAAAAGAACAAAGCAAAGAAACTAAAATATTTAAAATCCAACTTTATTTTTCTTCCAAGTGTTCGATAATGTCTGTTTCTGGGACTTAGTCATGTTGCCTGTCCTGGGAGCAGGACAGGGCACTTTGTGCTGTCACAGCCTTAGCAAACCTACCTCAGCTGGGAGGAGAGGATGAGCCTCGGCTAGTTTTGTACCCTGTAGTGCCTAGAGCAGTCCAAGTGCTGACCAAGCGTGAGGAGGCCCACCTAGCCCGCCTGTCAGCAGCGCGCTGTGGTCTGCAGAGCAGCAAGTCCTTGCTGTAGTTGAAGTGTCTCTGGGATGTAGCCATATAGTAGTTATTGCTGTCTGCCGTGGTCATGGTCGTTCACAGTACTCATTCTAATCAAGGCAAGAAGCCAACTCCAGTAAAAGGTTGACAATACTCTTCAGGGACTCCAAGACAAAGTGACACCCAGGCACACATGAATATGAATTCTTTTTCATTAAAAAGTTAGATCTAAATAAGGTTGTGACTGGCTAAAACTGTCAGATTTCAAATCTTAAGAAAAATATTTCAGATGTTGCTCAGGTGGCTGTGAGGAGCAGCCGGCCTGTGCTGGAACCCTTGCAGTCACAGCTTGATTGACGTACATACCATCCTCGACACAGTTCTGAGAGGTCCACTAGCCCCGGGACCTCTGCAGCACTCTGAAGGCGCTGGATGTGGGCAGCTTGCCAGGAAAGCCTTGTGCTGCGAGCACTGCTAACTGCTAATGATGACGGTCTTTTTACTCTAATCCCATTACATCTTTTTTTTGGGGGGGGGTGGCTTGTATATTGGGGGGAATAAAACTGGCTAAATTTACTCTGGTAAGTCACATAAGAGAACCAGAACACAGATTATTAAGTCTTTTGTTAGATTTATCATCCAAAAAGTTTATAAAATGTATAAATTTTAAAACTAAATCCTGAGTTTAACAAAAGCAGTGACATAGTCTACTACTTGACTAAGGGCTTTAAAGTAAATCTGGTAAGAAAGGAAAATGAACATTTACATATCCGTTCTCTAACAACAAAGTGTCACAAAAGAATGAGGTTCTAACACATGGCCAGCGTCCTACCACAAGGGCATGGCACACACGGTAACTAGTGTTTCCCTAGACTCTCCCCCTCTTCTTAGGATTACATATTTTTACCTTACTAATGAAGGTGTTTAAATAATCTAGCTTCTTTGTTCCAGCCTCTGCTAGATGTAGACATGGACGGGCCAGGATAAATGCAGGATCAGCAGTATGCTTCCCAACGCTTCACACTTATGCGAAGATTTACCCATTAGAACAGTTCATCTAAGGCCAGTGTAATGCCTGCTACATTTAAATAGCTTCTTAAAATATGATTATGTGTTATTTAAAATCATGGAAAACTAAGACTTAGTAACAGCTTACACCGATTATAGCATTCACTTAGAAGTTGCTATAATCCATTTCATTAAGAAACAGTATCTTACAGTGCACAATAGCAACAGAGAAAGCCCTTGCACCTCATGGGGACAGGTTGCTGGGCAGCTAGATTCTACTTAGTAGATTAAACATCCTTGGAAGATCAATCCAGTATTGGATTGTTTAAAAAATGTTCTATTATTTATCTACTGTCAATGTATTGTAAGTAGTGCATTCTGTATATACTGTTATTTTCTGTCTATTCATTATTGTGAAGTTATGTATATTAGTGAAATAAATTAATGCTTCATGTTATTTCCTCAGCGTTCATACACGTAAGAACAAAGATTTCTCCTTTTGAATAACAATTTGGTGATGTTCTTTGCAGTACACCCGAAGTCCTGCTGCTTTAGAAACAATGTTTGCTAGTGGGCAGCAGGAACTGGCCCTTCTCCTCGTAGGAGCAGACTCTGCCACTGCCTGCCAAACAACACGTGCCATTGTCCGCAGCTTCCACACCATCATCAGCTGGGAGTTTCCCAGAATGCCTTTATTTTCAGACATCATAGAACTTGAATACTGAGTCAAAAGTTTTAATAAAATATAAAACATTTTGCCACATTCAAAGTAACCATATTCAGTGTCTGTCTCTGAAGTCCGTAAGACTGTGTGTTGTGTGTGTCTGCCCTGTATACATGTATATCTACACACATATTTCCATGTGTGAATATATATATATATATATATATGTATATACATTATTCTTTTTGTAGTTACAAGAAATACTCTTTTAATCTGATTCTTACCCCATCTGTTACCATCCACTCCTCTACTCCTCCCTAAGCCTTGGGGTTCTTGCTAGGGTTCTTTCTTTCTAGGGAACTTTAACAGTTCCTTCCCCCAGCCAGCCAGCCAGCACTGTGGGGAGTGTCTTGTTCAGAGTTGTTGACATCAGGTTGCTACTTTGCACCAATGACCTCTGCACACCGAGGACAGAGAACATCTGCAGTCTCAGCAGTATGCTTCCAACAGCGAGGGCACTTTTCTCTGGCAGTCGGTACGACGATGACTTTATATGAAGACTCCTCACGAATGTCACCACCTTGAAGGAACACACAGCGCGTGTCCAGTCACTGAGCTTGCATCACCAGGCCTCAGTGGTTCAGTGGACACTCCTGCCCAAGGCTTCCCTCCCTCCCTCCCAGGAAGACCATCTACCGGAAGAGCAGCCAGCTTGGACCAACTGCTTCTCTGCCATGCTTAGAGCTGGCTGTCGTTCCTGACCCTGCTACATAGCTGACGGACTTTTAAAGCCAGAGATCCCTCTGTCTCGACATCCTCAATGCTAGGACTAAATTAACTCAGGATTTCAAAATGCCACTACTCAAAACTTCAGTTACACAAAAGGAGCCACAACTTTCTCCACTACTCATGTTAAGATGAATCAAGGTGACAGCCCTGTGAACAGTGCACAGGAATCCTGTGGTAAAAAGTCTACCCAACCCTTTATTAGAATGGCTAATGGTATTTTAATTAGGATATGCATAAAAGCAAATGTTAGAATTTACATAGGAACGGTTAGTGTGGCTAGGCAGTATTAGGTACTATGTATCAGAACACGAGGGGAAAAAGACTCTGACAGTTACTCAGGTATGAGAAGGAACCATTCCCAGAGCCCTGAGAGCTGGTTCAGACAGCCTTGAGGTAACCCAGTCCCATGGAAATCTGGGGGTGACATCAGCTCTTCAGTCCCCAATCACTCTTCTCACCTTCTAGATTGATGACAAATGTCCCCGTGAGCTCAATGTCATCTGCAGATCTTTCCCGTGGCTCCTGAGCCAGCAATGTTGTCTGGGAGGCCATCATCAGCTCATTCAGCTGAGATGTGCTGGAGGTCTCCTCAGCCTGGAGCATCTGGGATGCATGTGAAAAGTTACCATTCCAATTAAAAATTGACAGTTGCTGGGTGTTGGTGGCACATGCCTTTAATCCCAGCATTTGGGAGGCAGAGGCAGGTAGATTTCTGAGTTCGAGGCCAGCCTGGTCTAGAGTGAGTTCCAGGACAGCCAGAGCTACACAGAGAAACCCTGTCTCGAAAAAAAAAAAAACCAAGACACCCCCCCACACACACAAAAAAAATTGACAGTCAATTTTAGTTGTTGACTGGAGTATACATTTTGCTTCACTTATTATACTTACTTTGCAATGAGAAAAGTGCTTCAGTTACCCTTGTCTGTTAAGCTAAAACTGCCAACGTTTTAGAGCCTCCTTTCCTATCATGGTTCCTCTACTAGAGAGGGGTTAAGACACTGTTAAATAAAGACCTGCTTTTAGCGTAGTGCACTGGTGGCAATCAGTGGTACAGCTTTTCCACAGCTGTGGGAAGGCCATCTATCTGATAGGCCCTTTGAGATTTTCCCATTGTAATTTGATCTTCAAGATAAGTTTGTGAATTTATATAAATATTCCTTTAAAAAATTATTAGACTAAGATCGACTTGGTTTCAACAAATTCACTCACTTAGTAATAGATAGTAAAAAGTCTCCCATCTGACATCTAGTTAGAATTCCTAGGGAAGTTGCATTTATGGTGATGCCAGTTAATACTGGCTGTCAACTCAGTAAGATGTAGAGTCACCCATTGGTCAGGTTAACTGAGGTGGAAAGCCCAGTTGTAAATGTGGCGAGCAGGGCTGGAGAGATGGCTCAGCGGTTAAGAGCACTGATTACTCTTCCAGAGGTCCTGAGTTCAGATCCCAGCAACCACATGGTGGCTCACAACTCTCTGTAATGGGATCTGCTGCCCTCTTCTAGTGTGTCTGAAGACAGCTACAATGCACTCATGGAAATTTAATAAATTAATAAAAACAATTTAAAAAAATCATGACTTCATATTTCTTTTTAAAAAAATGTGGCAAGCAAACCAGGACAAGGCTGTACGGCCTGGGCAGAGCGATGACTTGACTGTCCTCAGTTTCTCCCAACAGCTGACAATCCGTAAGTACCACAAAGGCCAGCGTCCGCCTGATCTTACTGTTGCCAACAATGCCATGTATTCAGGCGACTTCAAATCTCAAATCTTTAAATGTTTAAATTGGGGTTACCAACCAAAATGAGATGGTTTGTTTTTACGGATTTAGGTATTTTATGAGCATGAACATTTGCTGTGTATGTGTGTATGTACTACATATAGTCCCAGGGCTGCAAGAAGCCAGGAGAGGGCGTTAGAACCCGTGGAAGTTGTGGGCAGCCAGGTAGGTGCTGGGAACAGAGCCCAGGTCCTCCACTAGATTAGCAAGTTCTTTAACTGCTGACTCCTATCTCCAGTCCCAAAGTGAGTGATACTAATAAAACTCTGTGTGTGTGTGTGTGTGTGTGTGTGTGTGTGTGTGTAGAATTGAAATATGAAAATTTTAGGAAATGTGTTGATTTTCTGTCTCTGGTTCTCATGAAATGAAAGAGAACTGGTTTTTGGAATATGATACTGATGAACCAAATTTTCAAAACCCAGGCCTTCAGTAAATAAAACTTCATTTTTTTATGTAATCTCACACTTCTGCACTGACAAAAATAGTCCCCTGCATATGCCACAAGTTCAAACAATCAGCAAGAGGATCAGCACTGCAAGACTGAAATCCTAGTTTCCAAATTAATCCAAGATCTTAAATCCACCACCCCACCCATGCATACAACCTCCACCCACTACACACAACCTCCACCCACTACACACAACCTCCACCCACTACACTCAACCTCCACCCACTACACATGCTTCCACCCACTACACACAACCTATATCCACAACACATGCCTCCACCCACTACACATACCTCCACCCACTTCACACAATCTCCACCCACTACACACAACCTATATCCACAACACATGCCTCCACCCACTATATATACCTCCACCCACTTCACACAATCTCCACCCACTACACACAGCCTCCACCCACTACACACAACCTATATCCACAACACATGCCTCCACCCACTACACATACCTCCACCCACTTCATACAATCTCCACCCACTACACATAGCCTCCACCCACTACACATACCTCCATGATCTCAAACAGTAGCCCTGGCTCGATCACTATGATGACCTCATATTCGGCAGCATTTTTGCCAGGGATGCTGCCAAGAAAGGAATCCCTCATGGCACACGCACTCTCCACTGCCTCCTCCAGTCCCGGCTTCTTCCAAATAGAGCTTGTATTAATCCAGCCAGTGCGAAAAACACTCTTGGGTTCTTAAAAAAATAAGTGGGGACAGAGTTACATACAGCTTAGACAGCATATAAGCTCTAAGCAACCACTAAGGAGAGACAGGGCTGTCATCTAGGATGTGAAGTTGGGTGACCCAGTCTGAGGTTGTCAGGGGCCCCAAGTCAAAGGCTCCCTTTCTCTTATACATTGTAAACACACAGACATAAACACCTCAAATCGACACAGAATTATGAGCATGAGCTGTGTTCCGTGAGGACACAACAGCTGCCCATGCCTGAGGCTTAGGAATGACCCTCCATCTACCACGCTGCAAGTTTCTGGTTTTCTATGAAAATAAAATCAGGAGAGAAAAAAACTAACATAAAAGCATTTACTATAAAGTACTGATTTTATTTGACTAAAGCTTAAAATACATTTTGAAACATTATAAACACATTTAAAGATTTATTTTATGTATATGAGCACACCATTGCTCTCTTCAGACACACCAGAAGAGGACATTAGACCCCGTTACAGATGGTTGTGAGCCACCATGTAGTTTCTGGGAATTGAACTCAGGAACTCTGGAAGAGCAGTCAGGGATCTTAACCACTGAGCCATCTCTCCAGCCCAAAGGTTTTTTTTAAATTAATTTTTATTTTATGTTCATTAGTGTTTTGCTTGCATAGATGTCTGTGTTGGATCCCCTAGAACTGGAGTTACAGACAGGTATGAGTTGCTATGTGGGTGCTCAGAATTGAACCTGGGTCCTGCCGGGCAGTGGTGGCACACACCTTTAATCCCAGCACTTGGGAGGCAGAGGCAGGTGGATTTCTGAGTTCAAGGCCAGTCTGGTCTACAGAGTAAGTTCCAGGACAGCCAGAGAAACCCTGTCTTGGAAAAAAAAAAAGAAAGAATTGAACCTGGGTTCTCTGGAAGAGCAGCCAGTGCTCTTAACTAATGGGCCATCTCTCCGGGCCCTTATAAACACATTTAAGCAAAAGTGATTTCCCAATATTGTCAGCTCCGTACATTTCAGAAGGCACTAGAGGTGGCCCTAACTCTGTATGAAGGGACAGAGCAGACTATACTGAGTGACCCTCATCACAGAGACACTGCCAGTGTACCTATGTGAAGCTTACAATGGCACGGTCAACCCCTGCACGATCCTTCTCCTTACCTTTAACATAGGGAATGTGCTGGAACACCTCTTCTGCCAAGTGAGGAAGAATGGGGGCAAAAGCACGGACCAACACATCCAGAATTTCTGCCAGTGCTGTCTGACAGGAGCGGCGCTTAGGATCCTTCTCGCTTTCGCAGTAGAGCCTGAAAGAAGAGCTTGTTCAGCAGCCAACAGCTGCCCTGGCCTCCGCATGCCAGTGCTGCCTGTGGACACCTACCGTCTATCCTATTTTACTTTCTCAGGATGCATCTGGTTTCTCGTATTTTGCCCAACTGTGGATGTTTAAGGTGGACGACAGTCTAGATCACTGATATTGCACATAATAAGGAAACTGACCACATCTGAGTGGCCGCCATTCCCAATGGTGACAGGGGTGACTGTGGAAGCCAGTATCAATTAGAGATCTGCCTGGCTAGTGCTGGGCCTACTCTCAGGACAGCGTGGTGTTCTAGAACTCACTGCAACCAGGCACCGCGCACATGAGTGGCTGAAAGTTTTGACACAGGGTCTCACTGTGCAGCCCTAGCTGGCCTAGTATAGAACTCTTTGTTGACTGAGCTGGTTTTAAACTTAGAGATCCCCCTGCCTCTGCCTCACAAGTGCTGGGATTAGAAGGATGGGTATTATCCTCTTCATTCTTTCTGACAAACTGAGATTACCTCTAAGTTACTTCAAACACAAAGCTAGTAAGTGGCAGGCAGAGGCATAGCTTGGCCCCAGCTCCCAGCTACAGTCCGGCCCAGCTGCTTCCCGTGGCCACTGCAGCCGACACTGCTGACCCCAACATCCCCGTGAGGACTGTGAGCAGTCACACTCACCTGTCCTTGACTATGCTGAAGTAAAAGCCGGACAGTTCTCTGGTGTAGAATGCTTTCAACAGCCTGACGGCTTTTCCAAAGTCATACTGTTTGTAGGAGTCAGTGATCTAGAGAGCAAAGATGGAGAATGGGAAGGCTGCGGCGAGCAGCAAGCACAGCAGTGCATCGCGGGCGAGGCAGGCTCCTCTCACCAGCATCACAGAGATGGCGCAGATGCCACGCCGGCTGCACAGGCACGAGATCCAGTGTGGACCCCAGAACTCGCTAAGTCCTGGGGAGACACAGCTCAGTGCTGAGCCGGGATCCCTGAGGCAGATTGGCTGCAAAAGCCATCATGGGGTGAGCTCTGGCTTTTCCTTCCTTTAAAACACTTTCCCTTGAACTTCTGAGTCCCGTTTACTGGTTCACTTTCTTGTTACTTTTTTTTTTTTTTTTTTTTTTTGGTTTTTCGAGACAGGGTTTCTCTGTATAGCCCTGGCTGTCCTGGAACTCACTCGGTAGACCAGGCTGGCCTCGGACTCAGAAATCCGCCTGCCTCTGCCTCCCAAGTGCTGGGATTACAGGCGTGCGCCACCACCACCCAGCCTCTTGTTACTTTTACAAATTTGCTATTACACTTATCTGGGGCACGAGAAGGCATGTACCACAGATCACATGTGGAGGTCAAAGGACGATCAGCAGTTGGTCCTCTCCCACTGTGTGACCCAGCTCAGGTCATGGCAGCATGCACCCTGAGCCCTTGAGCCACCTCACCTGCCCAGTGGGTGTGATGTCATCTGACTGTAAGAACCTGCCCACCTCAGAGGATAAGGTGGGAGAACGGTGTAGCCTTGTGCTTCTGTGTGCATTCCTACACACACACACACACTTGCACAGGCACAGACACATGCACGCATGCCACATACACATACACGAAAAAGGAAAGAGTGTTTCAAAGACACAGGCAAGTATGCGAGGATGTTAGAGAATGCCGTTCTCGAGGCGCAGCTGCTCACAGTGACCACTGCCCTACGCTGGGAATGACAGCAGAGCACGTTCCAAGGAAAGAAAGGTCCATGTTGAATTGCTTGTTTTGTGTAAGGACATGTTCATGTATGTGTAGGAGCACGTGTGTGGATGCCAGAGGTCACACTTGAGCCAGGAACCGTGTACCTTGTCTTTTGGTCTGGGCCTCCGGCGTGCTCCTCTGGCTGCTGGGTTTAACCTCCCAACACGAGAATCCCAAGCTCCTGCCACACCTGACCTTCTCAGTGTGCTGTGGGTCTGGAAATCACACTCTGAGGCTCCGGCTTCGGCAGCACCCTCTTTACCCACCACACTGTTCTCGCAGCCCCCCGCCCCCCCCCATGTGCTCTGGTTTTTAAACTGCAGTGCTGAAGAGGGCGCTCAGGCCTGCTGTGCCTGCTAGGAAAGCTCCTCCATAAGCCACTCTCCCGCCTCTAAGTCCTAAGCAATGGACTCACACCACTTTTAAGTTTTTCAGTTTTTTAAGGCCATGTTTTTAGTCCTAGTACTCAGGAGGCAGTGGAAAATGGATCTGAGTTTGAAACCAGGATGGCCTACACAGGAAGTTATAGGTCAGCCAGGGCTACACAGTGTGACTCTGTCTCAAAGGATGTATTAGGGAGGTACGGGGTCAAGGGAGAAAAGTATTTTAAAATATGCACTATTTAATCCACTAGTGTTTGTATGTGTGTGTGTGCAGGCATGTGCATAGAGGTCAGAGGACAACTTCTGAGAGCTGGATCTCTTTCCACCATAAGTTCTAGAGTTCAAACCTAAGTCATCAGGCTTTGATCAGCTGAACCATCTCAGAGACCCAAATCAAATCATTTCCAAAAGTGCAGAGTGGCAGGTGGTAGCAAGTCACCAACGCCCCTCGCACACGCCCTCAGCCATGTTCTAACAGTGAAAATGCACACGGATGCCTCACACAGGGCACACTAACGCCCCTCTCACATGCCCTCAGCCATGTTCTAACAGTGAAAACACACACGGATGCCTCACACAGGGCACACTAACGCCCCTCTCACACGCCCTCAGCCATGTTCTAACAGTGAAAACACAGACGGATGCCTCACACAGGGCACACTAACGCCCCTCTCACACGCCCTCAGCCATGTTCTAACAGTGAAAATGCACAGGTTTGCCTCACACAGGGCACACTAACGCCCCTCGCACACGCCCTCAGCCATGTTCTAACAGTGAAAACGCACACGGATGCCTCACACAGGGCACACTAACGTCCCTCGCACACGCCCTCAGCCATGTTCTAACAGTGAAAACACACACATATGCCTCACACAGGGCACACTAACGCCCCTCGCACACGCCCTCAGCCATGTTCTAACAGTGAAAATGCACAGGTTTGCCTCACACAGGGCACACTAACGCCCCTCCCACATGCCCTTGGCCATGCTCTAACAGTGAAAATGCACAGGTTTGCCTCACACAGGGCACACTAACGTCCCTCCCACATGCCCTCAGCCATGTTCTAACAGTGAAAACGCACACGTATGCCTTACACAGGGCACACTAACGCCCCTCGCACACGCCCTCAGCCATGTTCTAACAGTGAAAATGCACACGGATGCCTCACACAGGGCACACTAACGCCCCTCGCACACGCCCTCAGCCATGTTCTAACAGTGAAAATGCACAGGTTTGCCTCACACAGGGCACACTAACGTCCCTCCCACATGCCCTTGGCCATGCTCTAACAGTGAAAACGCACACGGATGCCTCACACAGGGCACACTAAAGTCCCTCGCACACGCCCTCAGCCATGTTCTAACAGTGAAAACGCACACGGATGCCTCACACAGGGCACACTAACATCCCTCGCACATGCCCTCAGCCATGTTCTAACAGTGAAAACGCACACAGATGCCTCACACAGGGCACACTAACGCCCCTCGCACATGCCCTCAGCCATGTTCTAACAGTGAAAATGCACAGGTTTGCCTCACACAGGGCACACTAACGTCCCTCGCACACGCCCTCAGCCATGTTCTAACAGTGAAAACACAGACGGATGCCTCACACAGGGCACACTAACGTCCCTCGCACACGCCCTCAGCCATGCTCTAACAGTGAAAACGCACACGGATGCCTCACACAGGGCACACTAACGCCCCTCGCACACGCCCTCAGCCATGTTCTAACAGTGAAAATGCACACAGATGCCTCACACAGGGCACACTAACGCCCCTCGCACACGCCCTCAGCCATGTTCTAACAGTGAAAACGCACACGGATGCCTCACACAGGGCACACTAACGCCCCTCGCACACGCCCTCAGCCATGTTCTAACAGTGAAAATGCACACAGATGCCTCACACAGGGCACACTAACGCCCCTCGCACACGCCCTCAGCCATGTTCTAACAGTGAAAATGCACAGGTTTGCCTCACACAGGGCACACTAACGCCCCTCCCACATGCCCTTGGCCATGCTCTAACAGTGAAAATGCACAGGTTTGCCTCACACAGGGCACACTAACGTCCCTCCCACATGCCCTCAGCCATGTTCTAACAGTGAAAACGCACACGTATGCCTTACACAGGGCACACTAACGCCCCTCGCACACGCCCTCAGCCATGTTCTAACAGTGAAAACGCACACGGATGCCTCACACAGGGCACACTAACGCCCCTCGCACACGCCCTCAGCCATGTTCTAACAGTGAAAATGCACAGGTTTGCCTCACACAGGGCACACTAACGTCCCTCGCACACGCCCTCAGCCATGTTCTAACAGTGAAAACACAGACGGATGCCTCACACAGGGCACACTAACGTCCCTCGCACACGCCCTCAGCCATGTTCTAACAGTGAAAACGCACACGGATGCCTCACACAGGGCACACTAACGTCCCTCGCACACGCCCTCAGCCATGTTCTAACAGTGAAAACGCACACGGATGCCTCACACAGGGCACACTAACGTCCCTCCCACACGCCCTCAGCCATGTTCTAACAGTGAAAACGCACACGGATGCCTCACACAGGGCACACTAACGCCCCTCGCACACGCCCTCAGCCATGTTCTAACAGTGAAAATGCACACAGATGCCTCACACAGGGCACACTCAAGCAACTCATGCCCAGTTCTGGGAACAGACTGTCTACATACATGTGATAATTCACCTTGACTATGAACGGGAATTAGAGCCACCTAACACACATGTGGGCATGTCTAAAGCTGTGTTCTCAGGTTTAGCTGGAGGGAAGGCTCACTCTGAACATGAGTGGCCGCATGGCAGCAGGGTCCTGGGCTGAATACACAGGAGGAAGGGGTGAGAACCAACACCAATCTCCCGGCTTCCTGACTACAGATAAAATGTGACTGACCACCTTATGTCCCTGTCAGCGTGTCTTCCCAGACTGCTGAGGTGGCTGCCAGCAGGCCTGCCAACTCAGATTCTGAGGTGATCTTGACGGTTGCATGTGCACTGCGGCACAGCCTCGTACTTGTCAGAGAGGAGAAGTGAGTGACCCTGCAGCCGGCCCAGGACAGGCAGGGCAGTTGCTGTGACAGAGCTGTTCTGGCTCACGGGCCTGTGGAAGAGTGGGAGAGGAAGGCAGAGAGCTTGGGGTGCCTTAAGAGTATTCAGTGGGCCTTGGGTGGGAGTCCGGAAAGGCAGGACGGCCAGAACCCGAGGACAAGGAGAAGGACGACTGGACGCTGGCTAGAGGTCACCCTGCCGCACTCCGGCAGAGAACCCAGCTTTGTGCTGTTCTTGCCTCAGTGACTTTTTCAAACTCGTTTTATTTTCTATATTGGTGTTTTGCCTGCATGTATGTCTGGTGTCACTTGTGTGCCCGGTGGCTGCAGAGGCCAGAAGAGGGAGAGGGATCCCTAGAAATGCAGTTACAGATGGTTATGAGCTCACACGGGTGCTGGAAATCCAGTCCAGGTTCTCTGGGAAAGCACCCAGTGCCCATAACTGCGGAGCCGCCTCTCCAGCCCCTGGCCTGGCACCCTGAGTGAGGCTGAACTCAAAAGTAATGAACTCAGTCGTGTGCCAGAGGAGATGTCAGGAGAGTTCAGTGTCCATGCTGTGCTGTGCTGTGCTGTGTGCTGTTACTGTTTGCTCATGTCAGCTACCCTACGACAGAGAGCAAAGGCACACAGAGGTGCAGCTGGTAAGGAGAGGCACCTGAGCGAGCTCCACGGCACGGAGAGAGCAGCAGCTGGAACTGTGAGTCACAGCCACTAAAGAGAAGACGGGTCAAGAGGGAAGGTGCTGAATGACAGCCCAGCGCGGACAGCTCCAGCTGATGAGTGTGCAGTTCACGTGAAAGGAGCTAAAGGTTCCCTGCTCAAAGCCAACCACGTGTTTCTTAGGTTCTACCAACAAAACACACAAAAGCAGCTGCAGGTGTGGCGGCAAGGGCAGGTGACACCGCGCACAGACAGTAGAACTAGGCGGTGCAGCTCTTCACCGTGCTGGTTTCCCAGGCACAAAACCCACAGGAGTTACAGAGCCACGGAGGCTCCAGACACTTAGACCAGGCAAGCAAGGGATGATAGCATCAGATGCCGCCAGGGGCCCGAGAGGCACGAAGCTGTGAAACCCCACCACACACAGCACACAGACCAGTGAGGATGCAGGAGTCCCCCATGCTCTAAGGGGCACAGTGATCTTGAGAGAGAAGCCTGCTGTGAGGGCAGCTGGTTCCCGGGGTTCTCTCCAGGAAGCAGTCGTAGAGGAGGGAAGGGATGATAAGATGGCTCAGGAGGTAAGCATGCCTGCTCTCAAGCCTGACAACCTAAGTTAGATCTCGGGGACTCACAGGCTGGAAGGAGAGAACCAAGTCCCGTAATAGTCCACTGACCTCCACATATCAATTCTGGTGTGTGCACACACATACATATACATGTACGTATACATGCATGCATGTGTATGTACACACACGTACAAATGTTGAAAACAAAAAACCAAGAATCCAGCAAAGACATGAAAAAACTTCATGCCATGGACATCACAAACTGTGTGGAGCGTCGTGATGTACTTTCCGGGCACAGTAGGGATGATTTCTAGTTAGCAAGGTCTGTTTGCTCGAAGTTAGGGGACGGTGCTGATGGTACTGCTGCCAAAGCCTGCCACTGTGCACTGACCTTTGTCGCAAAATCCTGAATTAAGTGCAGCATATACTGGTCTATGACATACATATTCTTCACAGGAACAGAATCTGTCTCTGGGTTAAAACTGGTCAAATTTCCCAAAAGAAAGCGGAGTGTGTTTCTAAGCTGTTCAGAGGGAGAGAAAGCACACAGTTAAAGACAAATCACAAGGCTTCTCCATTTCACCAGTTATTTATAACCATTAATTTTTTCTGCTATCTTCTTAGTAAGATTTTAAAATCCTATTATTCCTAAATAATTCTACAAAGGCACAAGGAGAGACTCATTCTAATACCCAATTTTATAAAGAGACAACTACTGGCTGCGTTTTTCATTAACTCTCTTTCCTAGCCTGTTTTGCCCACGTGTTTATTCATTCATAGATGGCTATGCTATTTCATCTGATTCACATATGAAAAGAAAAATAAATGAATCTAGCTTGCAAAGTCACTGAGTACATGGAAAGTATATATAAAGTATAATATTACATCAGCTTATTGTGTAGTCCATACATTAATCAAATATAAATACATGTACACTTAATTTTTGTGTAGCCCTAGCTGTCCTGGAACTCTCTTTGTAGACCAGGCTGGCCTCAAACTCACAGAGACCCGCCTACTTCTTCCTCCCTAGTGCTGGGATTAAAGGCGTGCACCACCATCCAGCTGACACATACGCTTCTTAGTGTTACTATTTTAAACAAATTAACATGAGTACTCGAGACAGCCACATGTAGCTCACTTTCACGCATGTCTCATAAACTTCACTGAGCAGGTCTGACCTTGCTGATGTCATCTCTGGCAGCACCGAGGGCAGAGGGGCCAATGGTCACCTCCGTGAAGACGTTGGACTCGGCTATCCACCAGCGCAGGATGTCAGCCCCATAGGGAGGCTCTTTGTTGTGGTCCTTTTCATTGAAAAAGAACATGTGAATCAAAACACTTTCCATGTATCCCATTAGATGAACAAACGCTTTAGCTAAAGGTTCCCTTCAGAAACTGGAGTCTGTAACGCAGGCTCTGTGAGCACAATACCAAAACACCCACGACAAAGTAGGCTGTATCTGAAATCATGAAGGCTAGCAAGACAACTGGAGAGCCCAGGCTTGTCCCAGTGACTGTAAGATGTGACAGCCACAGAGGCAAGGTAACACACATTATGGACGACCTCTCAGGAAGCACCTCCAACCTGCCCCCGATTTCCAGTCACCCCAGATCTGATGGCCATTCTGAACATTCTGAACTTAAAGTGTGTATGTCCTAATATTATAATTACATCCACTCAGAATTTATAATCTCATTTTTCTCCTGTTTCCATTTAATTATAAATCTATAGTTTCACATAATAAAACCTGATAACTTGAGGCCTCCACACACATGTGTATACACAAGTTTATGTTTACACATTATGGTAGCCATTCACTCTTCTTGGTCCTCAATTTCTGGGCTCAAGCAACCCTCATGTCTCCGCCTCCGGAGTGGCTATGCCGCCATCCCTAGTATATCCTGTCAGAGACAGTTCTAATCTTGTTAATCTTGTGTTTTTTCACTGTGGTAACTACTAAAGACTTAGTTGCTAATTTATGAACCTGACAACAAAATGAAAATGAATTTCGGTCAGACACCTACTTTTCCTCCACTGATGATAGTGTCAGGATTAATGACATTCCCGAGGGACTTGGACATCTTTTCTCCTTTTTCTCCGAGTGTAAATCCATGAACCATCACTGTCCTAAGGAAGATGAGGACCAGCGTGAGAGGCCATTTTAGTCCCTGAGGATGTCCTGACGGACCATGGGTGGAAACTTCTTATGTCTCAGCATTCACATACCAGGGTGTAAGCAGGGAGCCCTGGGCGTGAACACAACAGAGCAGGTGTTCCATTTCCTGTACATCAGAGCATTTCCCGACCTCTGATTACCAAAACCAACAAAAGAAACAACAGCACAGACCACCTCCTTAAAGCTAACTTCAAAAAGACAACTTAGGAAAAAAAGCACACTCTACCGTGGCTGGCTTTTAAAAGTGACAGAAATGGACAGTGAACTGTCTCTGGTGGGAGACAACTGCAGCCGGGCAAACCCCAAGGCTACCGTTTAACTGTCTTCCCGAGGCGGCTGCCTGTACGCCACCCCAGCAGGGCGTCAGTCCCTCAGTCGCTGTGGGTCCCCACAGCGGAAGCCGAGCTCAGGCGGTCTGCTCTCCCCTGCCCTCGCTGCCCTTCCCCCGCTCCTGGTGGCTCTCCACATAGCTAACCATGCTGCCCCAGTTTGCCAGCCAACTCCACCCGATGCTACCTCATCTCCGGGAGGGACAATCTACCAAGTGACAGGTACCACCCACGGCTGTGCCCCTCCCCTTTTCTTTTCCCTGTGTCGATTTTATTTGCTTTTTGTTGTTCTTTTTGGGACAGGGTCCGCACATGGCCCAGGCTGGCCCTGATCCTGAGATCCTCCTATCTCTGCCTCCAGGGTACTTGGATTTGCAGGATGTACCACCACAACTGTACCTAACAACTTTCTTACAAACTGTACCTAACACAAAAGGGGAACCCATTGTCGCTCGGCCTTGCCACACTCACAAAGCGCACCTCTTCTTCTGGATACACTGACTCTATGGGTCTCTCCCTCGCTCCAGCTTGCCAACGGCCGGCTTCTGCACCTATGTCCGCGAGCATGTGTGGCACTCAGAGGACCGTCAAAGTGGGCTCACTTCGTGCAGTGAGCGCTTACCTGAAAGGTGCTTTTGACCTTATAGCCACACTTGTTAGTAAGGAAGACTGAAACCAGCCCCCAAGCTGGTCCTTCCCCTCCAGGTACAAGTCCGCCCTCTGCTCAGTGCCTGAAACATATTAACACAAATGAAGACAATCAGACCAGAAAATAAACTAAGTGTGTGCCACAGTGTCAGGGCAACCAATGTGACTGGGTTCAATGCGACATGTTCTGCAGCAGTCAACCCATGTGATCACAAACATCTGATGACACTGAAGGCTAGCACAGGGGTGGTGGAAAGATGCGGAGTATGCAGGGAAGTCATGTGACTGACAGGTTGGTGTGGGTCCAGTCCGCGCAGTTTCATCTACCCAAAGCCCGGCTTGCCTCTCGTCTGTACTGTGCCTGGTGCGGCCCCAGGAGCCACTCTGAGTCAGTAGCTTCACTGCTGGGGCTGGCAGTGAGTGAACCTGCCCTACCCCGAGGTGCCGCCTCCTGCACAGCACACTCGCTCTGGAGACCGAGGCCTCTGTCCACAACGCGCCAGCACAAAATGCTTCTCCCTGCTTCTTCAACGAGCAGGGCTGCTCCCTACACTATGTGAATGTAGGAGAACAAAGTGCCTAAACCTTAATAATGCCAGGAAATGGAATTAGAAAATAATGTAGCTGGGCGTTGTGGCGCACGCCTGTAATCCCAGCACTTGGGCGGCAGAGGCAGGCGGATTTCTGAGTTTGAAGCCAGCCTGGTCTACAGAGTGAGTTCCAGGACAGCCAGGACTACACAAAGAAACCCTGTCTGAAAAAAAAAAAAAAAAAAAAAAGAAAAGAAAAGAAAAGAAAAAAGAAAAAGAAAATAATATAAAAATGATTTACAAAAGTTAATTTAAATGAACATGTAGCCAGTATACGTCTTCATCTGGAGGCATGAGTATAGACATTCGACTCTCAAACTGCCTACACGGAAAGGTCCAAATATTTACCTGCTAGGGCCCTCCCACCACAGCCCCCACTTCAGTATTCCGCACGAAGCCTGAAGCCCCTCGGGGCAGAGGCGGCTGGCTGCAGAGGAGCTGCTGCCCCAGCTCTCCTTTCCGAGCTCCCAGCTGACGTGGCGGGATGCAAGGGCTGCCGACGCCTCGCTCCCGATTCCTCAGTCATCTCAGTACTCTTTCCTTCATTCGACGTCTACTGCTTTCCTCGGCATCCTCAGGACATTTCCTCTGCACACAGCTCCTGGGTAGCTGCCTCTCCTGCTCCCTTCCTACTCTCCCTGTCTCTTCAGCAATGAGTCAAAACCTTGGCTAATGGAAAGTAAGGAATGTCTGCAGAGCCGGGGTTAAGAAGGCACACCCGTGCAGAGGGCCACTCGTGCACTCTGACACTATTGACCACGGGACCACTGTCCTGGCTCTAGCTCGGCCTCTCGTGAGACGTGACGGGGTCAGGCTAAGTCCATGGTTTCCAAGCTGTGGCTCGGGGCTGCCAACCAGGCCAAAGAGAAGGCACTGCTGGCAAAGAGGGAAGAGACAAAAACAAAAACAAACTACCTTCCTGTTAGAATTTAGAGACGGGGTGTCCTAGGCAGCCCAGGCAATCCTCAATGTCACGATCCTCCTGCCTCACCCTACCAAGTGCTGGGATCACAGGCACAAACCAGCAAGTTGGTTAAAGGTTCCTACTCTAATCTTAAGTAGTATAGTTCTAAATAAAATTTTACCTCAAAAAAAAAAAAAAAAAAAAAGTATGCTGAGAAATCCCGGCCTTTCCAGACCTGGGCTGAGCAGCCTGTGGTGGAATGAGTAAGAACAGCCTCCACAGGCTCAGTCACCAGTGGAACTCTTGATGAGATTAGAGGGATGAGCGGGTGTGGCCTTATTGGAGAAAGTGTGTACCTGGGGAGGAGGGGGGACGTTGAGAGTTCAACGCACATGCCAGGCAGATTCTCTCAGCCAATAATCAGGATGTAGTTCTCAGCTACTTCTCCAGCACCATGTCTGCCTGCATGCTGATAATGGACCAAACTCTGAAACTGTAAGCCAGCCCAGTTAAATGCTTTCTCTTCTAAGTGTCGCCATGGTCATAGCATTTCTTCACAACAGAAACCCTAAGACACATACTGTTCCAAAGAAACAAAAAACAACCTGTTGGGCACAAGCAAAAGAAACTTGTCCTAAGTGCTGCCATTTTGTTTCTAGACTCTCTTTTAATCATGGGGGGACTAAGTCCTAGATCGCAGGCCCAAGGGGAGCTGACCAGCTTCTGATATTCATCTTTTGCTCCCCAAAGAACAATGACTGCTCCCAACCAAAAAGAACAAACGGGGTCCGACTGGATGGTAAATCTACATTCAGTACCAAATGACGTACATCAACCACATAGGGAAATCCCCTATCCCTAAATCCCGACTGGTGAAAAATGTAACTGGGCACAGATGCTTGTGGTATTCAAGTTTAAAAGCTCTGTAACAGTAACACTGTGACTTGAGGCTGCAGTTCAGCTCCCAAGTCTGTTCTGGACCCTGATTGAACAGTACTGGCTCGATTACAATAAATTTCTGTCATCTGCATTGTCCTGGTGTTTGCGTCGCGTTGGGTCTAAATGGACTCGAAAACAAATCAATAACCCTCACAAGGGTTATGGCCGAAGAGCTAAGTTAACAGCTCTGTATTTTCATAACTATTACTGGTGTTGTGCATGTGTCCCTCAGAGGACAAGTCTCCAGAGACAGCACTCTCCGTCTGCCTCTGTGTGAGCTCCAGGAAAGCAAACTAAGGTAACCAGGCTTGTGTGGCAAGCACCTCTACCCGCTAAGCCATCTTGCCAGCCCTCAAGGCATAACTGGCCTATAATCTAATGGTAGAGACCACCTGAAAGAGCAGCTAGCTACATGACTCAATGGGTAGAACTCTCGCTGCTTTTCCAGACAACTAGAAGTCAGTTTCTAACACCTATATCGGGTAACTGCCTGTCACTCCAGCTCCAGGAGATTCAGTACCCTCTCACTTGCATGGGCACTTATACTCACATGCACATACCAACATACATACATACATACATACAGACAGACAGACACACACACACACACACACACACACACACACACACTAAAAATATATGTTAAAAAAAGAAATTGAACTGGGTGTGGTGGTGCATGGCTGTAATCCCAGCACTTGGGAGGCAGAGGCAGGCAGATTTCTGAGTTCAAGGTCAGCCTGGTCTACAGAGTGAGTTCCAAGACAGCCAGGACTACACAGAGAAACCCTGTCTTGAAAAACCAAGAAAAAAGAAAGGAAGGAAGGAAGGAAGGAAGGAAGGAAGGAAGGAAGGAAGGAAGGAAGAAAAAGAAATTGAGCTGGGTGTGGTGGTATGTGCATTTAATCCCGGCACCTAGCACCTAGTACCCAGAAAGCAGGAGGCAGGAGGGAGGCAGATCTCTGAATTCAAAGCTAGCCTCGTCTACAAAGTGAGTTCCAGGTAGTCAGGACTGTCACAGAGATCCTGATTTGAAAAACAAGCAAAATGAAAAGAAAAGAAAAAGATAAAATAATTACCTGGAAGAACACAAGACCATGAAGTTCCACTGTCAAACCAGATGTCCAAAATATCCTGCCCTGGCACGTATTCCAAAGCACCAGGACCCCCAGCCTACAAGGAGAGCAGGAGAGTTGACCTTCAGAGGCACACCATATACAGCAAAATTCCAGAAGTTTAAAGAAAGTGAAATATGGTCATTAAATCCACATTTGAAAAATAAACAGTAAAATGCTCTTCACAGTTGAACAACCCCCCACCCCCACCCCATAGCACAGAAGGTGACCGGGCACACATGTGGCATGGCCCCTCGTGTAGCAACAATCAGTAAGATGGCGACAGAGGACACCATCAGGGATCGGCTGTGTCAGACCCACACAGCCCTGCTGTGCCAACAGGAGGGACTTTTCTCGTGGTACCATCTGCTTAGTCACCTAAGACAGCCCGAACAGCGCTGGCTCCACTGGTGAGGTTACAAATGCCCCCCCCCTTCCAAAACTTTGTTTTGACTGAAAAACAAAACAAAAAAAAAAAAAAAACGTTCTTCTAAACAGCATCTGCCTCTAATTCTCCCAGTTCAATTGCTTTGAAGAGTCACCTTTATCTCCAGGAGTCGCTCACACTGACCTGAGCTACAACTTCCGCTGGGAGAAGCTGCTCAGCAGGGAGGTTCCACCACACGTCACTGCCATGCTGCTCGACGAGTTTAATAATGTGCTCGGTGGTTTGGCTGTTGGGAAGGAGGCAGGATCAGCAATGTATTACTGTGACAAACGTTTGTCAGTATTTCTCCAACTTCGGCAGAATCGGAAATGGCTTACTTGACTGATCCCATCATTTTAAATTCAGTACAAATAAGATCATCTTGATCATCTATGTCCCTAACAGGAAAACAGCGCTCTCCTCACCTCCCATGCCGGTTCCTATCGAGGAACTCTCCTGTTGGTTCTACCTGGCTCTCAGTGTACCTCCCTGCCTCAGCACCAGCTACTCAACACCGACCCCACCCCACTGAGAAGACCCACACCCCACTCTCAGAGAGAAGCCGACGACCTCCACTCCAGCAGAAGCATTCCTGTAACTGCTGTCATTCAACATCCCTCTCAAACTTTCAAGGCCTCCTCGTCTCTGCCCGTGACTTAGGCCATCCCCCGGTACAAGAGGCAGCCCACACTCCACACAGACACTGAAAGCACACAGGAAGGCTCGCACCTGACCCCCTCACACGGCCAAGACTTGAGAAACAACCCAACCCATCTGCTTAGACACCCATGAGTAGCTCCAGGGTCTAAAACACAATCCCCAGGCCCTCAATGTACTAGAGCGGGGGACAAGACAGACCAGACCCTAGTGGAACTAGGCATTTACTACTTGGTAGTGCTAGGGATCACACTCAGGGCCCACACATGCTCTAGACACTTCTAGTACTGAGCTGCTCGTGTGTGTGTGTGTGTGTGTGTGTGTGTGTGTGTGTGTGTTGTCTACTACATTTGTGTGGATATTCTTGGAGGCTGGCTGCGACTAGGACCCCTGGAGCTGGCGTTGCAAACAGTTGAGAGCCGCCTGATGAAGGTGCTGTGTGTGAATCAAGTTCTATCCTTGGAAGAGCAGCAAGCACCCTCAGTGAACTAGCTCTTCAGCATCCATAGTATTACTTAAAGATTAATCCAGCAATCCATCCAGCCCTTGTGTTTTGTGAGACTGTCCAGCTACGTAGCCGAGGCTGGCCTGGGGCTCACCATCCTCCTGTCCAGTGTTGTCCAGTAGTAATACTTATTCTGCTGCTGATACCAGGGCCTCCTGGAGCTGTGTTCTGTTTAGCACACACAACATGAACAGCATAGACCCCACAGCTTTGGGTGCAACAAGTGGTAACTTAATTACTGACTCACCAAGTGACCCCAGGCAAGGCCCTGGGCCTCTTAGCACTTCTGGGCTCTCATGGGGAAAACACAAGCAGCAGTACATCACCAAGAGGCTTGACAAACACTGACGTAGGAAGTGAAGTGCCCACAGCAGCACTTACCATCTTAACATATAATTAATATGTATGTGAGAATTCAGGCTGGGCACTAGTGGTATATTAATCCAACTGAGTTCCAGGCCAGCCTGGTCTACATTGTGAGTTCCAGGACATCCAGGGCTACACAGAGAAACCCTGACTCTAAAAATCAAAAGAATTCAGCCTGAATCTTTGAGATAAATTCGAATGGTTCTGTGTTGGTTATTAAGTTATATGCCTACATTAGGATTTAGGACTTATTTCTACTTATATATTCATGTGTTCGTGTTCGTGTTCGTGTTCGTGTGTGTGTATGTGTGTGTGTGTGTGTGTGTGTGTGTGTGTGTGTTGTCTACTACATTTGTGTGGATATTCTTGGAAGCTGGTTGCGACTAGGACCCCTGGAGCTGGCGTTGCAAACAGTTGAGAGCCGCCTGATGAAGGTGCTGTGTGTGAATCAAGTTCTATCTTTGGAAGAGCAGCAAGCACTCTCAGTGAACTAGCTCTTCAGCATCCATAGTATTACTTAAAGATTAAAATACACAGCAAACCCTATCTTTGAAACAGCCGCCTGTCTACACTCCATTACCAGTACAAGTGGCTGCAGAGCCACCAGAGTTACTGGGAATGGACGGAACAGTGAACAGGGAAAAGTCAAGGTCCAGATCTGTAACAGCAGATATTAATCACACTATGCAGAACCAAATATTCCAATTTTCCAGCTCTGGTATGTCACGGATCAATGAAGCTGTTTGTAAAAACTGCAAAGGCATACAAATCAAGTAGGTAATATAAATTAGCATGCTCTATGACCTGGAATCTGAGATGTCTCACTAAAGACTAAGGTGGAGACGGGAGAGTTGGCTTGGTGGTGAAGAGTGCTTGCTGCTCAAGGCAGTTAGTTCACAACCGAGTTCCAGCTCTAGGAGGTGCAATGCCCTCTCCTGTGGGCACCAGGTATGCCTGTGACACATGTGTATACGCGCACCCACAGAGAGCAAAATCAACCCTAGAAAGGGAGGGAGAAGCAGAGGCATAAGGACTCACACCTTTAATTCCAGGACTATGGCGGCAAATGGAGGCAGGGTTCTGTGAACTCAAGGACAGTCTAGTCTACATAGTGAGGCTAGCTCAAATATATATATATGTGTATATATATATATACACACACACACACACACACACACACACACATATATAAAAGTGATACTTTATAAAAAATTGACTGAATGCATAATGCTACCAAAATGTCCAAGAATTTACATATAACATGAATATAAAAATATAAAACTGGCACAAGTCCCAACTGCTAGGACATTCACTTTAGATGGACTTTAACAGTGAAGATAAGCTTTCCCTAGGTGACCATAAAAACTTTACGCAATAGGTATCTAGTTATAAGACAATAATTCTTGGTTATACATTAGTTTTTATATAGTGTGCACAGAACACTTTATCAGTTAAGAAAATATGAACATGCGGTAATAGAAAACTGTGAAGAAACCTAAGGTCCCAAAGAACAAAAACAGAAATCCCAGCAGAATACATTCAGATATACACATTATAGACAGCAGATATGCTGTTCACACCAGTTACGCACTTTTCCCTTAAAAAAAGAAGCGTTGGAGATAAGCATCAGCCTTTTACGTTACCATTAGATTGTCAAATTTAGGCAAGAAATTAAAAGTTTTCAATGTGTTTGGAATAAACAGGTAAAAATAATACAGAAGTGAAAGTAAATTGTTTGCTTTTCATATTAGCATTATCAATAAATGAACAGCACAGTACACTCAGAAGTTCTGGGAACAGGAACTCTCAGGAGCTGGCTGCTCTGTGTCTCGAGATTTCTGATCTCGAGTCTAAATAAACGACAAGTCTGGACCTAGGCCTGAGAGGTTATCCTCTCGGGCAGGCGGGAGCTGTTTCCCCTGCTATGCGCCTCCTCGCTCACACATGCCCCAGTGAACTTCCACCCTCTTCCCTAGCTGCTAAGCAGTGGTCACCGGCCCTGAGGCACAGGCAGAGAGAGCGCGGGGCGGGGCGTGAACCAAGGCTTGTCGGAGATTAGTGTGTTGACAGAGCGAGCACAGAGTTCAAAGAGCAGACTCTATCTGTCTTACCGGCTAACAGCAAGAGGGAAATACGGTATTTTAGAAAGGGTATAAAAAGATTACGAACATTTTTATTTTTCTAAGTCTTAATAACTAAAGAAAAGTGGGACGCCTTAAATGACATAGTCCACATCTATCCCACAACAACAAATTCAACTTCAATGAACTGTTTTCCTTATCTTTAAATAAATATCAGATAACTCAACAATACTTTAAAATTATAACTTAGGTGTTTATTTAGCTATACAAAAGTACCTTGCTAAGTCTATGAATCAAAGGAAGATGTTTGGTTCCAAATATCTACGTTAGTAAGTAACTATGAAACCCTGAGTTTAAATACCTTACGCATCTGAATAAAGTTCCCTTTAACTGCAACATTTTTTATAAAAATATTAATAATTCACTTACACATATAACAATGTCTTAACAGAAGAAATACAATCGTGCTTTATTTCCTTTTCCCAGTGCCCCCTCCCTTTTTTGCAATGTCACTATAGAGAGAGCAGGCCTGCCTTGCTTCCTCCCGCCTCTACCACCCCACTGCTAAGTAATCTTACATTTTTACAGCAGTTCATTTTAAGATGATGAAATCCTTATTTTAGATATCTAAGGTCTAGCAATCAATGAGAAAGAGAGCTTGTTTGGTTTTCTTTTTCTTTAGTAATATTTTTATGAATCTCAGAACTGCAAATGTAATCTCAACAAATGAAAAACAACATGCAGTAATTCTTAAAAACAAAACAAAACAAAACAAAAAAAAAACAAAAAAAAAAACCCAGCCTCAAAGCTGGGGTGAGGATGGGGGATGGGAGGGATGGGATAGGGTGGGGAATGGGGGTGTACACCTTTGAGGCCAGCCTGGTCTACAGACTAAGTTCCAGGTGAGCTAGGGAAGGGGAAACCCTGTCTCAAAAAATAAGGCCAACAAACAAAGCCTGCGTCAAGCGCGGTATGACTGTCACCTCAGCACATCAAGAAGGGGCAGCAGCAGGACGCGCAAGGTGAGCTACAAAGCCTGAGCAGGCAGGCCTGTGTGGAGATCAGCGGGACAACAATGGCATAGCACACAACCACATGCATACATACATACACACACACACACACACACACGTACACTTATATGACATACGTGTTTCCAAACAATTGGCTAATTAAACTATATATATGATACCAAGAAAATAGCCCAGACTTGTTCTTAAGAATCTAAAGGAAAAAAATGTTTTCGGAGAGACGGGGAGGGGGGAAAGAGAGAGCGAGGGGGGAGGAGAGAGAGAGAAGGAGCTGCAGGCTGGGACAGCCCTTCCCTTCGGCTTCCCACCCCCTGGGAAGAGCACCAAGGGTTCCTGGCCGAGCCTCCCGCTCTGCAGTCACGTCTATCCTGAGATCTATACAGACAAAACGCTCACATTTTAAGAGGAAAGCCAATCATCTGGAGAGCTAGAGTGAGGGGAAGCAAACACGCACACCCACTACAGCACGCCTGTGTCGTGAGAGGCCGTGCTGTATGGACCAAATGTATGCAACCTTCTCAGTAAAAATTTGATTAATTGAATTTTAAAACTGAAATTTACTTTTTAAAGTTAGATTAACAAAAGCCTTCTCATCGAAGCTCAAGTGCATGGCCCGGCTATCACGAAAGGGTCCACTCCTCTTGCTGTCTGCACTTTGTGTGGACCAGAATCCCACACTCAGGAGACGAACCGGAGGGTCACCAACCAAGTGGACAGTAGAGCTGTCACAGTCTGTGTCTCAGGAAAACTCAGGGGTAGGAACACAGCTCAGTAAGGAGACTGACTTCCCACCAAAACAAAACAAAACAACAAAAAGCAACCACCTCAAAAGAACCAAATGCTGGACATGTTCTGGTCACTGGATTTTCAGTGTGCAAACGAGGTAGCCACTAAGAGCAAAGCTATGGCCTTAGATGTCTGTGTGACCGCTCCTTGGTACGTGAGTTAAACCCCAGCTGTGTGTCCTGATGCTGGGCTTTGAACCTATGGCTTCGTGCCGGTATTCCTAGCTCTATCTTCTTCTGTATATCATTAAGTTCCTGGACACACGGCTAAACTGGACATCTTATATGCATACCTGTGTACGGATTCATTAGTCTTTTTCATTCCAATGAATACTTAGAAGTGGAATTTTTATAATAAAACAGAGGTCATGCTTTCAAATATTGTAAAAGAATTTCTCAAGGTTTGTCCTTGCAAATTCAAGAATTCTCTATCTTATTAGTAATATCCTATACTTTAGCACACAGTTGACTTATGACCTAAAGGCCAGTATAAATTACTGTTGATAAAAATGGGTGAAACCACTTATCACCCTGTAGTCTGTTTCCATTTTAATGCTGTATTTCATAGAGCAATAAGTCAGACCATAATAGAACTTTGAACTCGACTCAAAGGCTTATCTATCACGCATTCCGTGTTCTTGCTTCGGTTTCCATCAGGGAAAACCCAGGCAGTGAGTGGGGCAGCTCTGACAGCAGCCAATCACCCGGGCTCTGCTATCAGCAGCATGCGCTATTTAGCTGGGAAGCAGGAAGCACCCAGGACTTCCAGGTAAGAGGAGCCTGCTGTCCTCTCGGGCCTCTCTTCTCTCTTTATAAGCAAAGGGCACAGGACAAGACCTCTGCTAGAAGCGACTGGGGAAGGAAGAGGTAAGAGGCCAAGTGTCCCTGTCTGTTCACTGAATGTGACAAAGAACAGAGTGGAGCTCCAGAAGGAAGAGCCTGTTCTCCTCGCAGTCCGGGACCAGGCTGTAAAGGCAGCAGGTAAGGATTCAGGATGCTTTCTTTACATAGCGAACATAAAGTCTACAGGTTCCCAGACGCTGGCTCCGAGCTGCCTCAGCACATTAAGTCAACAGCGCCAGCAACAGCATCCGTCTACGATAAGGAAAGACACGCCATGGACACCTTCCTGCCTTCTCTAGGCAGCCAATGTGTCTAAAGTTTATCCATTTTATGTTAAAAAATACTTGTTTTTATTAATCATGGATTAGATTTTCTTCTAAATTATATGGGGATTACATTACAGATTGAGGAAATGAACAATGATATTAAACACTAAAAGTTCTTAAGGAAAAGAAGCAAATATAAGCTATAAATGAAATTAACATGTCAGAATTTTGAGTCCAGAGTTTAAATTCTGTCAGTCTTTAAACTCATCTAGGACATGAGTAACCCAACGTTTTCTTTGGAAAACAAGTAAGTATACTTAGAGGCAACTCGCAGACTCTCATCCGGGAAGCAGAAGATCCAGGCTCGGGGGCGCTCACCCGGAACCCAGCTCCCAGGAACCTGAGGCAGGACTGCAAGGTCCAGGCTAGGTCTTGTCCTAAACTGCCACTATTCCCACCATCTACTCACACACCACGAGGAGGCAGAGGGCTGGGGCTAGCTCCGGAGCCTACTGTAGAGTACGGGGCATCCCAGGCAAGGCTCAATCCTCAGACACATGCACACTGAGTGACTAGTGTTCTAAAGCAGAAGGAGTCATCCAGCAGACTGACGGAGCCATCAGGTGTAACAGCAACTCCATGTGGACTGTGCAGGATTCCAGTGGAGCTGCTGTTACTTTTGAGGGCCTCCAACCTGCTACAAACACGAAGGACAGACATTTCTGGGCGGATACTCGATTATCATTTGATTCGGAAAGAATTCAAGCACTATGTCACCAGAAGGACCCAACCCGGGAAGTCTCGGAGCTCTCATCGTGACCGGTGTACAGGAAAATGACCTATGATTTGACAGACCGTGTGGCTGCATATGTCTGTCATTCTGTAGGCCAATATTCTGTACGCCACTGCTGCTTAAAAGCCAGACATGGACTACCACCCTTTGAGCACTGTGCGGCAGATCCCAGGAGTCTGCAGCAGAGCAGCAAGACGTGTTGACGAAATAAAACAAGACAATGCTGAGCAGACGTGTGTCTCTGTGCCTGACAAAGCCGACATCTACTTCCTCTTACTCACTGACTGCTCAATCTGTGTAGCTTTTACTTTTAAAGTAATTGTCAGTTCCGCCAGTCTGTTGGAGTCTGGGGTGCAGCTCAGTGGCAGAGTGTGTGTTGCTGGAAATTTGGGCTATGTCACAGTGGTAGAGTTTGTGTTGGTGAAGTCTGGGGGTGCAGCTCAGTGGAACGTGAGCTGAAGTCTGGGGTGCAGCCCAGTGATACAGTGTATTAACATCTGAGAGGGCCTAGGTTGACTCAATCCCTGCACATGAAACAAATAAAAGCAAAAATTGTTTCACTTTTTTTTGGTTTGTTTTTGTTTTTTTCGAGACAGGGTTTCTCTGTGTAGCCCTGGCTGTCCTGGAACTCACTCTGTAGACCAGGCTGGCTTCGAACTCAGAAATCCTCCTGCCTCTGCCTCCCAAGTGCTGGGATTACAGGCGTGCGCCACCACCGCCTGGCTTACTTTTTAGTTTTAATAACATATACTCATCCTACCTCAATCACTTCAAGGCAATGCCCTCAGAGTCTTGCATTCTGACAGCTGAGGACTGAGAAACTACTGGCTTTTAAGTTTACTTGTGTGAATTTATCTCAACTATAATCATTTCATTCTTAACAGATGTATTAAGATAGTAGTAGAATATAACTGAAAAAACTCTTAAGTTCTATAAGAACCACACAGACTAGAACAGAATCAATTCTAAACTGTAACAATACTCAAATAGTCTTACAAATCTAGCCTGTACATGCTTATCCCGAAAAAGACTTCTTAAAACCCTCAGTGCGGTACACTAGATTCCTTCAGCCTGTCCCGGCCAGTTCTAGAGTGACCGCCTTTCTACCCCTCTCACAGCCCTGGACTAGCCCTGTGGGGTTCCCACGCCCACACATGCCCTGTATGTACAGACTGCCGCCCAGACTCCCGCAGAGCACTCTTCCCTGCCCTCAGCTTAGAATGCAGGCCAGTGGTCAGGAATGCACGGGGCCTTGGTATAACTCCCAGCACAAAAGTATTAAAATATCAACAAGCCTATCCCTTATGTGATCATACATGACTTTTTAAAAAAACAACTTAAATCAACATTTCTTAAAACTTTTAAAATCCATACACTCAGTAAGAGACTACTAAGGGCACACAATCACAGCAACAGTGAAAACCAAACCATCTCAACAATGCCAAGGAATCCCAGGAAGGGCTGCCTAGCCTGGCCTAAAGTCTCCCAAACAACTTTTCGCTTATTGCCTCTGCCCCTGGAGATGGCTGACTAGATCCTCGACTAGCAAGATGAACACTCAGCCAATGTCGGTGATGCTAGAGCATAATTTAGTAAAATCTCGTTAACCAAAATAAATCAAGTCAAAGCAGTCTTAGGAAATGAAAACCTAGAATGAATTCTAACAGAAATGATGATTAGCAGTCCCCTTGCAACCTTTATCAAAACAGCAACTAGGGGATGGGTGTGGTGGCACAGGCTTTAATCTCAGTGTATGCACATGAGAGAGAGAGAGAGAGAGAGAGAGAGAGAGAGAGAGAGAGAGAGAGAGAAACAACAAAACCAACAGCAACACCAACAGCATGATCAGGTCATCACGGGTGGAGGGCCCATCAGCCTCCTGAATGCTCCTTCTCTCTCATGCTGCTGACTCAGCCTTAGATTTATGTTCCTGTCTCAGTCTTGCTCTCAACTGGATCACCCAGCCCAGCAACAGTATGACTTTCCAGGAGAGCCAGAACCCCAGCATTAGGGAGGCTGAGGCAGGAGGACTGCTGTGAGTGTGAGACTGTATCAGAGCAGCCAGTTCTCTATGGTGAGACAGAAAGAGTGACGAGGACGCCAGCGGTGCACACCTGTCACCCTGCTGAAGAAGGAACACTACTTGGGGCCAGGCTCCGAGGGCAGCCAGGAGTTCACCCTGCAGGGCCATCTCAAGGCCAGGGAGCAATGCGCAGTGACAGGGGATTCCGAATGGTAAGCACCATTCTTCCAAGGAAACAGAACTACCTTAAACAATAAGCATCAGAAAAGAATTACCTGTTGATCAAATGTTCATCCTTCGTCTTATGGTGAAACACAGGAATTGGAACACCCCAGACCCTCTGCCGTGATATGCACCAGTACGGCCGTCTGTCCAGCATGTCGGTCATGCCGTTCAGTGCTGCTCCAGGAATGAACTTTACTGTCTTTAGCGACTCCTGCAATTTGTTCATCGGCAGGTCAAGTGGGAGAAGCAGACACATTTTAAAGAGCCGTGCTAACGTTCCCGAATCCCGGTCTGCACTCTGAGAGCGTCTGTACCGTCCACAGCTCCCCCTCTACCGTTCACAGCTCCCCCACACACAGGCAGACACCTGAAAAGCTAAGACTTCTGAGTGTGGCCACAAAACCAGACTTCACCTCCGTCAGGAGCAGACAGATAGGCACACGCTCAGACAGATGGGCACGCGCTCGGACAGACGGGCACGCGCTCAGACAGAGGGGCACACGCTCGGACAGACAGGCACATGCTCGGACAGAGGGGCACACGCTCGGACAGAGGGGCACGCGCTGGGACACACTAGTTAGGCTAGCTAGGGAGGCTAACACAGGGGGCCTGACAAAATTTTGAGGCTAGCCTGCCCTACAAAGTGAGTTCCTGCCAGCAAGAGGTACATAATGAGGTCTTATCCCCCAAAAAATATATGCAAACATCAAAAAATAAGACATATCTTGCATTGGAGTGAAAAACAAACAAACAAATACTACACGCGGCACGCCTACTTTACACAAGTGCAGAAACACAGACTTCTGCGGAGCTCTGACAAGCACCCGTTACAAATAGGCTCGTTACATTACTACTTCAGAGACAAGCTGTGAGCAAAGCATCTGTTTATTCAGCCTGGCTAATAAATATGTTTGAACTCTTTCATTCAATAGAATAAAGCTATTTTCAAAATATCCATTGATGCATGTAAAAATATATACATAGTCAACATAGTCAACTAAGTTAACCGGAAGAGCTCGAAAACATGCTAAACATTTGCAACACCAACTGTAAAACTAGTTAACACGTGACGGTTTTTAAAACATGATGTGTGTGTGTGTGTGTGTGTGTGTGTGTGCGCACTTGTGCATGTGCATACAAAGCCTTGAGAGGACAGAAGGCATCAGACCCCCTGCAGCTAGGGCTATAGGCATTTATAGGCATACACAGGCATACACAGGCATATACAGGCATATACATATACGTTATATGAAAAGCCTGAAGTGCGGTGGTGGCGCACGCCTGTAATCCCAGCACTTGGGAGGCAGAGGCAAGCGGATTTCTGAGTTCGAGGCCAGCCTGGTCTACAGAGTGAGTTCCAGGACAGCCAGGACTACACAGAGAAACCCTGTCTCGAAAAAAACTTAATTTCAAGGCAACAGGGGATATAAAACATTCCACTAAATGTGTATCGTGTGGTGGCAGCCACTGCTGTGGAAGCCTACTTGCTCCCTTTGGTAGACGTTACTGCCTTGGACTGGACGAAGAGTTACAGAGCTGAGGTCCTAGGAGGTCACACAACTCCACCGCAGATGCCCCAGCCTGGGTGACATCTACAACACTGGAGACACAGAGTGGCCTGAGGACCCACTCAGCCTCCTGCAGCCTTCTTTCTACACATGCATACATGGAAGAATCACGTACGAGATCCTAAGACCATACAATTTTTGGAAAATAAATCACAATAAAAAATTATAACTGGGCAGTGGTGGCATATGCCTTTAATCCCAGCACTTGGGAGGCAGAGGCAGGTGGATTTCTGAGTTCTAGGCCAGCCTGGTCTACAAAGTAAGTTCCAGGACAGCCAGAGCTACACAGAAAAACCCTGTCTCAAAAAAACCAAAAAAAAAAAAAAAAAAAAAAAATATATATATATATATATATATATATATATATATAGAGAGAGAGAGAGAGAGAGAGAGGGAGATATAGATATAGATATAGATAGATAGATAGATAGATATAGATATAGATAGATATCTTCACTCCTTCAGCTCCACTGCCTCCCCACAGACACACATACACAAACACACACACACACACACACACACACACACACACACCTTTTATGGCAGTAATGACCAGCCCTACCTTAGCTGTAGCCTTGATATCCGTGATATTTACAAACCACTGCTTGCTGGCTCGAATCAACACTGGTTTCTTAGTTCTCCAGTCATAGGGATAGCTGTGCACAATGTTCTCTTCTTTCAGCACATTCTTGGTAGCCTGAAGCATCTTTATAACTTAAAAAAAAAATCCCGTTAAAAGTAACTTAAAAGTATTCTTAACAAATTCACAGCACTTGAGGCTTCTGGGAAGAACTGGACCTGGGCAGAGGTGCCAGTGAGAGGAGCCCCATGCCAGGCCTAGTGTGAAGGTAGCAGAGGCACCAACTCCATGAGACCTGAATCAGACTCCAACTGCTCCACGCCTCACTCCATGCAGACAGAGAGGCGAACCGAGCACAGGCTCTGCCTGATGAGCTATTGGCAAAGCTCACTGAAAGAGTGGGAAGGTCCGAGTCACAGCAGCATCTACCCAAGCTTGGCCTCTATCCCGACAAAAGCAATATGCTAATTATCTCTGTAACACCTCCCAACCAAGAAACACTACTTCCCATGACTAGCTTGATTTGCATAAACACTTAGAACAGCTTTGAAACAAAATATGGTAGATCCAAAGCTTCATTTTGAACCATGACTAACCAAATAAGGTTTGTTCTGATTGGAAGGATAAAGTGACCAGGGGTCCTGCCGTTGGTTTCTAGCAGAAACATCCTGGGTTACTGTGGTGGTTTACTGGCCCCATTATCAACAGGCGACACCTACCCACATCTGTTCCTTCTTTAAGTACAGGCTTGTTCTGAAGTTCAGGGCCTGCAGCATCGGTGAACATCCCACCTTCGTCCACTAAACAGTCCTACAATGCACCATTTCGAACAGTTAAAGCATAGAGACAAGTTACCTTATGGCAATCCATAGTAAAACAACTTATTTAAAGCATCTCAATACAGTCTACCTTTTCTCTACTTTAAAAACTTGGATAGTTCTTCCTATCAATAAAAATTCCTAAATTGTTTATATTGAAAGCACCATAGCTGGGCGATGGTGGCGCACGTCTTTAATCCCAGCACTCGGGAGACAAAGGCAGGCGGATTTCTGAGTTCGAGGCCAGCCTGGTCTACAGAGTGAGTTCCAGGACAGCCAGGACTACACAGAGAAACCCTGTTTCTTTTTTTGGTCAAAAAAAAAAAGAAAAAAAAGAAAAAGAAAAAGAAAGCACCATAGACAAAATGTATCATTAAAGCACATATCTACAGTTTAACACTGGGAAATACAAGTTTCCTAAAACCCTTTTAAGTTTTCTCTTAAAGGGGTCTCTGCACTCTAGAGATCTCTGGCCACACACGCTTCTTTTTTTGCATCCCCTTAACCAAATGGTTAACGCTGCTACGTGAGGTGTGGAAAAGAGCTCCGGAGTTTACAAAAGGCAAGGCTTAACCATGACTCGATGAAAGCCACTTGCCATTAGTTGGAGGGTGAAAGCAAAGTGTTCGGTGACTCAGCGTGAGGACAGCTGTGCTGTGTGTACAGCTATAACGTGTTCTGTGACTCAGTGTCAGTACAGCTGTGCTGTGTGTACAGCTATAACGTGTTCTGTGACTCAGTGTCAGTAGAGCTGTGCTGTGTGTACAGCTATAACGTGTTCTGTGACTCAGTGTCAGTACAGCTGTGCTGTGTGTACAGCTATAACGTGTTCTGTGACTCAGTGTCAGTACAGCTGTGCTGTGTGTACAGCTATAACGTGTTCTGTGACTCAGTGTCAGCACAGCTGTGCTGTGTGTACAGCTATAACGTGTTCTGTGACTCAGCATGAGGACAGCTGTGCTGTGTGTACAGCTATAACGTGTTCTGTGACTCAGCGTGAGGACAGCTGTGCTGTGTGTACAGCTATAACGTGTTCTGTGACTCAGCATGAGGACAGCTGTGCTGTGTGTACAGCTATAACGTGTTCTGTGACTCAGCATGAGGACAGCTGTGCTGTGTGTACAGCTATAACGTGTTCTGTGACTCAGTGTCAGTAGAGCTGTGCTGTGTGTACAGCTATAACGTGTTCTGTGACTCAGTGTCAGTACAGCTGTGCTGTGTGTACAGCTATAACGTGTTCTGTGACTCAGTGTCAGTACAGCTGTGCTGTGTGTACAGCTATAACGTGTTCTGTGACTCAGTGTCAGCACAGCTGTGCTGTGTGTACAGCTATAACGTGTTCTGTGACTCAGCATGAGGACAGCTGTGCTGTGTGTACAGCTATAACGTGTTCTGTGACTCAGCGTGAGGACAGCTGTGCTGTGTGTACAGCTATAACGTGTTCTGTGACTCAGCATGAGGACAGCTGTGCTGTGTGTACAGCTATAACGTGTTCTGTGACTCAGCATGAGGACAGCTGTGCTGTGTGTACAGCTATAACGTGTTCTGTGACTCAGTGTCAGTAGAGCTGTGCTGTGTGTACAGCTATAACGTGTTCTGTGACTCAGCATGAGGACAGCTGTGCTGTGTGTACAGCTATAACGTGTTCTGTGACTCAGTGTCAGTAGAGCTGTGCTGTGTGTACAGCTATAACGTGTTCTGTGACTCAGTGTCAGTACAGCTGTGCTGTGTGTACAGCTATAACGTGTTCTGTGACTCAGTGTCAGTACAGCTGTGCTGTGTGTACAGCTATAACGTGTTCTGTGACTCAGTGTCAGTACAGCTGTGCTGTGTGTACAGCTATAATGTGTTCTGTGACTCAGCGTGAGGACAGCTGTACTGCTTTGGTTTGAGTCCGCTGTGAAAAAATGTGAATGGCAGGAACTCAACAGGCAAGCAGAGCAGCCACATCAATTATTCAGCTTCCCGGTGCAAAGGACAATTGGGCCTCAGCTACACTACAGGTTACTAAGTGTGCATGAGCAGCGGGTTCTGAAAAATCTATCTACCTCAATTACAAAATATGTTTTTTCTAAAAACTGTTAAGGATCATCTGAGCTGTTGGAGAAATGGTGCTGGGTCACAGCCATCTGAAACTGCAGTTCTAGGAGATCCAGCACATGCTACACATGGGTACCAGGCACATATGTGGTGCAGAACATACATTCAGGCAAAAAAATCCACACACATATAATAAATAAAAATAATTTAAAGAACATAATGCTGGGCTTGCTCAACACCGGCTTGCCCCAAACTTCTGACTAGTAACAAATGCACATCTGCAAAGTACAGTAAAGGGGTGCACAATGAAACACTGTGTGTTTAAAAAGCGCCTTCATGTCAGTGGATAGGCTTCTGTGCTAGTTCTGGGAAGTCTTTCTTAATTTAGTATGGATTAATAACGTTTTAAGATGTTGCACAAATGTAATCATTTCACAACTTAACTGTGATGATAAAAGTTGTTATTACCAAGACACAAAGATGTTAGTTAGGAGCATTCGTTTTCATTTTGCAAGGTGAATAATTAAAAGGAAGAAAGAAGAACAGTACCATAGGGAGGCTGTGCTGAGATGCTACGCTGTAATCTTCCATACCGTGAGCTGGGGCTGTGTGGACCAGCCCTGTTCCTTTGGCCATAGTCACATGAGTGGCAGGCAAAAGAGGAGACACTTTATCGGGCCGTAAAGGGTGACTACAAGTGCCACCTTCCAAATCCACACCTGCGGGTCAAGGAAACCATTACCAGGGGTTCTCTGTGACGGGCTGGGGCCTCGGCTGACTGCAGAGCTACCTTCCCATGCCTCATGCCTGGGAGCAATCCCTAGTTATTTTACGGAGTCGTCCTGTTTGATAGTTCTATCTTCTTAAGCTTAGCAATATAAGTCACATCCTTTTTCTTTTTCTTTCTCTTTCAGTGAGATAAAATCCTGCAGAGTTCAGGCCAATCTCGAACTCTCCAGGCAGCTGAAGATGACCTTAAATACCTAACCCACTGATTCCATCTCTCAGTCACTAAGGTAACTGCTGTGCACAGATACAGGCAGTCAGCACCTTTATTTTCTTGGTCTGAGGATGAAACCCCAGACCTGGCACTTTAGGCAAGTGCTCTGCCTGAGCTCAGATCGCTAACAGAACGAAACACAGTACAAGACTGGCTGGACTCAGAGCTGGCCTCCCTGAGTTAAGATGCTTGGTAATCAGCCGGGTGGTGGTGGCACATGCCTTTAATCCCAGAACTTGGGAGGCAGAGGCAGGTGGATTTCTGAGTTCGAGGCTAGCCTGGTCTACAGAGTGAGTTCCAGGACAGCCAGGGCTACACAGAGAAACCCTGTCTCAAAAAACCAAAAAAAAAAAAAAAAAAAAAAAAAGATGCTTGGTAATCTATAGAACACAGGAGGCAGTTCCAACCAGCTGGGAGCACCACTGTTAGGACGGCACTGTGACGATCTTGGAGCAGTTAGGCGTAATGCTGCCTCGCTATAAATAGTTTTAAATATTACCATGTTGTCTATGATAGCAAATTCGTAATCAGACTGAGTCTGAGAAAACTTAACAAGCTCCTGTCTCCAAACAAAGATTAAAAAGGAGCTGGGGGCAAACTCACTGCTTAGCATGTGTAAAGCATGCGTCCAAGCTTTCAAAAACAAGCCCAGAGTGGTTCTCTAACTTCCCTATTGCCCATGGAAACCCCAGGTCCCCTCTTGCCTCTTACATAACCCCTTTTTGTTCTTACAGGGTTCATGTTTATCCTACCTGAACTTGTGAATGGAAGAGGGCTTGCTTCTTTAGTTCTAGGGTCAGTCTATTTTTTAAACTATATTCACTATAAGGTTGCTTTTCAACAATTCAAAAGACATTATCATCTCTACGAATCACAATTAATTTTAAATATCCCCAGACTTCCATGGTTATATAAAACTAGTCACCAAATTATTACTCATAACTTCCAATAGAAGCATTATCTTTGACACTAGGCATGGTAGCCCATACCTTTAATCCCAGCACTTGAGAAGCAGAGGCAGGCAGATCTTTATGAGTTAGTTTGAGGCCAGCCTGGTCTACATAGTAAGTTCCAGGCCAGCCTGGTCTATATGGTAAGACTCTGTCACAGACAAACAAACAACATATACTTCATTATTTCTCCCCCTAGAAACACAGATGCCATATCTGTTTCAATTCACAATGGATAATATCCAAGAAACTACTAAATGCCAATCAACCCAATATTCTAATAACCGACAGCTGGACAATGTATATAAATCCTCACCTGAAAATGTTGCAACAACATCAAATGTTGTTTCCAAGGCAGATGCAACAGGTGATATTTTATCTTCTGCCAGGAGGTAGAAGTGCCCAGAAGCAGAACATTTCACCACGGCATACCTGAAGATGACGTCAGAGCAAGCCACCCAGGATGGAAAGAGACAAGGCACAGTTAAGTGACATCACTTTGGAAAGATGGACGGCAAGGTCAGAGAGGAGTTTACGGAGCACCAAGTGCTTCATATGTGTCTCACTTTCAGAAGCAGCTGAAGGCTGCCAAGGCCGTCTCCTCTAGAGTGTAGTGAAAGACACGGCAACGCCACTAAATGACAATGTGCCACATTTTAACAGGGTCATGAGGGTGGAATAAATTTAACACGAATCCTATTTATGGATAACATAAAACAGTATGACGCACTACATACTTTGCCTCCGGCATGTAGCAAACTGCCTGATTGGCAGGAATTGTCCAAGGCTGGGTGGTCCAGACTAAGACGCTAACAGAGGATGAGGTGTCTGTGGAAATAAAGTTGGGACTATATTAGCAAGGACCATAACTCCATAACATCACTGAAACCGAGCTCCAGCTAAACCTACCTGTAAGAGATTCCAACTTAGGAGGAGGTTTCAAGAGAGGGAATCTCACATATATGGACCGACTGACATGCTCAGGATTGTACTCAAGCTCTGCTTCGGCCAACGCAGTCCTGGAATTTTGAGATATCATACATACCCATGTGGAAGCTTCACAAAGGTTTCCAACCTTTTAATTAACAAAGCATACATACCTTGATGAGGGGGACCAATACACTGGCTTGTAAGATCGATAAACCAAGCCCTGTAAAAGACAAAGACAGGATATTTGTTGTTTTTTGTCAACTTGATACAAACCTATACATACCTGGGAAGAGGGACTCCTAATTGGGAACACGCCTCCTTCGGATTGGCCCATAGGCAAGACTTCAGGAGGCCCTGGGTTGTACGAGAGGAAAGCTGCGCGAGCCCCAGGGAACCAGTGTAAGCAGCACTCCTCCATAGCCTTCGCTTCGTTCCCGCCACAAAGCTCCTGCCCTGCTGAGTTCTGCCTTGACCTCCCTCAGTGATACACTGCAATGGGGACATGCAAGTCACAGAAACCCTCTGCCTCCCGGGCTGCCTTTCCCCGCTTTCATCACGGCAGAAAAAGCCCAGGGCAATGCTGAGGCTGGGATTTCTGAGCCATGTACTTTAGTACACTAGGAAGAAGGAGATTATTCCGTTACCTTTTCATACATCTGGTAAAACACTCTGAGCTGCTTGGCTTCGTACTTTGGATCAAATGTGTAATAGCAGTTATTCCAGTCTGCCATGACTCCCCAGCGTGCAAATGCAGCCTTCTGCTTCTCAATGGCTGCCTGAGCAAATGATCTGGCTAGAAAGGGTAAGGGAGGAGGAAGAAAAGGCCTCTGAGGAACTGGTAAGTTTTTCTTTCTTTTTTCCTTTTTTTGAAAGGTCTCACCCCTTAACCCAGGCTGGCCTAAATTCACTATATAGCCTAAAGTGGCCTTAAACTCAAATAATCCTCCTGTCTCAGAGTACCCAGTAACAGGATTAGGAGCATAAGCCACCAGGCTGACTTTTTGTAGTCTGAAACATGATTTGCTACGAGCTTCTCTAAGTGAAGGTCCCGTGCACCTTAGACTAGACAATCGCTGCTGCCCCAGGCTGGCGCTGGCCTCCATCGCACTTTGCAGGATTTCTCAACCTGACTGTTGGAGCCCCCATCACTCCCCGAGCACGAAGAGCTGGCAGCGAAGCAGGACCTCAGGTCAGCCGGCAGCCGTGGAAATTCTCAACAGGGACAGCATTTGAAACACAGAACAAGGGTTTTTTGGTTGTTTTTTTTTTTGTTGTTGTTGTTGTTGTTTTAATTAACTGGAATTCCAATGGGCAGTGGTGGTACATGCTTTAATCTCAACACTCAGGGAGAGGCGGGCAGATCTGAGTTCAAACTCACTCTACAAAGTGAGTTTCAGGATAGCCAGAGCCACAGAGAAAGAAACCCTGTCTCAAAAAACAAACAAAACAACAAAAACCTGAACCATATACTCTCTTTAGTACCTTCCAGACTATGCATCTCATATTTAAAATAAATAAATATACTAGAAAATATCCCACATCATTCTTTATATTAATAGTAGTAGTGATGTAGTGTGTGTGTGTGTGTGCATGTGTGACATGCACATAACACAGTGCATGTAGGGACGTTGGAAGACAACTTTCTCTTTCCTGGTCGGGTTCTCTCCCTCACTATGGAGATCAATCTCAGGGACTCAGGCATGACTGTGTTCCCCTCCCCTCCCCCAGCTCCCTCCCCTGCTGAGCCATCTCACTAGTCCTCCCCATTAGTTATTCCTTCAAGAAATGGCCAGTGAATAATACTCACGGCACAGGAAACTCCTAACATTCCTCAGACAACAGATCTAAGGGAATGTGAATGAGTTTCAGAAGGAAAGCCACCTTCCTTGGCTGATGGCTCAGACATCTGGGGAGATGGATCAAAGCGGGACAGACTTAGGTCTGCAGGCTCCGCCTGGCCACTTAGTTTTCACGTAGAGACAGTCTTGGACGGTAACCCAGGCTGACTGCAGACTGAGGACCACCACTGACTCAGGCTCCTCACACTCAGTTCTCAGACAAGCACGACCACACCCAGATTTAATATACATGCATTTTGGAACTGACTTCTAGTTCTATACCCGATTTTAGGCAGCAAGCTCTACCTAACAAGATTAGAAACAGCAACTCAGTAACAGTAAGATTCGAAACTGAAGGCACAGCTGGAACATTCCCAACACTGTCCCTTCAACCTCCAATACCAAGTCTTATGAAAGTCATTTTTTAAAAAAAATCTGTTACTATATGGAGACCCATGCCAGTGATGCTACCATTCAGAAGGCCAAGGCAGGAGGACGGAATGAAGACTGTGAGGCCAAACTGGGATAAACAAGTATCATCAATCAGGTCTCACTGTAAACAAGAGTCCCTCTGGCAGAGCCTGGTTTGACAGGAAGGCTGTGAAAATGGAGAGAGCCTACCTTTCTCCCTGATCTCCATGGCTGAAAGAGTCTGCGCGTTCACACCAAGCTCTGATAACACCTTCGTTTCAATGGGCAAGCCATGGCAATCCCAGCCGGGCACAAAGTGTACCTTGGAACCTCTCATCATATGGAATCGATTGGCAATGTCTTTCAAGATCTGCAGGGATGAAAGTCAGTCAGCAGCAGAAACACACAGCCCATAATCTCACTCTTTCTAGAAATACTATTTTAAAGCATAAAGTATTTCCATAAAATAAACCATTAAATCTACCAATTAAGGTGCAACATTTGCACAGAAATAACAAATATTTGAATTTCATACTATTAATGCTATGAAGGGGGAAAAAATCAAACAAGAGAATCATACATGAAAACCTTTATGCCCAAGTTCATCATTTGTCAAGTTGGGAGAAAGTCTCAGCCCACTCTACTTTTTTGGTTGGTTGGTTGTTTTTTCTGTATAATAGCCTCAGCTGTCTGGAACTCAAACTCAGAGATCCACCTGCCACCTGCCTCTGCCTCTCGAGTGCTGGGATTAAAGGCGTGGGCCACCACACCAGCTTCCATTCTACCTTTCAGAGAGACACTTTCTCACTTTCTAAATTCTAGACAATAAATACAAATACGTCAGTTAGAAATTTTTATTATGCTTATGGAAAAATTAACATAAACAAAGCAGCATGAGTTGCTCAGACCTACAGATCCGCACTGTGCCTGGCAGGTGGAACTTTATGCTCAGTTTTGTACTAAGACGACCCTCAGTCAGCAGCAGGCCTCAGCAGCAGGCACATCCATAACCAAGTCACCCTGCTTACACCCTTTTAGAAAGGAGCAGGCAGAAAGACTTAACAATGTCCTACTAGCCAGGCCCAAGAACGCAGGTCTGTCATCAACCACAGTGACTATTCTCACACTGGCTAAAGTAGATGGATCTGAAGTTCAAGGCCTGCCTGGACTACAGTGACATCAAGGCCAGCCTAGACAACTAAGACCTTGTTTCAAAACAGACAAACAGCTGGGCAGTGGTGGTGCACGCCTGTAATCCCAGCACTCTGGGAGGCAGAGGCAGGCAGATTTCTGAGTTCGAGGCCAGCCTGGTCTACAGAGTGAGTTCCAGGTCAGCCAGGACTACACAGAGAAACCCTGTCTCAAAAAACAACAACAACAAAAACAAAAAAGAAATAAAAACAAAAATAAAACCAAAATAAAATAAAAAAGAGGACTCGGCATGTGGCTCAGCAGCAGCACACTTCCCTAGCATGCACACAGCCCACTGTTCAATTCCAATAAGGAAGGGGGAAGCTCCTATCCTTTTGTTCTCTTGCCCTCTCGGGCTCTTCCCTTCCTCCTTCTCTCCACGTGGTCATGGCCGGCCTCTACTTCTCTCCTCTCTGCCTTTCTCTGCCTCCACTATCCCTTTAACTCCTCTCCCCATGCCCTAAACTCTATTCTATACTATACTGTCGTGAGTGTGTGTGTGTGTGTGTGTGTGTGTACACATATAAATACATAAGTGTATACACATATATAAAACTGTTTCCGGGGGCTGGAGAGATGTGTCTCAGTGGTTAACAGCACTGACTGCTCTTCCAGAGAAGCTAGGTACCCATGGCAGCTCACAATTGCCTTTAACTCCAGTTACGGGCATCTGCAAGCTTTCTTCTGGCCTCTGCAGGCATTAAGCATGCCAGCGGTGGACAGATGTACACACACGCACGCACACACGCATGCACGCGCACGCACACACGCACACGCAAAGCGCCCGTACACATCGAGTAAACTAAACCTTTGTTAGAAAGGCATCACGATAATTCTCCTGTTGTCTCTTCTTCCCAATGTCGTTTTCTCCACAGCCATCATCTCTATCTAGTGTGTTACGTGTTTTACCCACCCATCTTTCCAGGCGGAGAGGAAGGAGGGAATAGGACTTTGTTTTTCACTACCTGGAATTCAGAGAATGCCTGACACACAAACAGGAAGTGTGAAGTAAGATGGGATTTAAGTGTAAACTCACAAAAGGATGAACGCAGACCCCATCGACGTTAGTGTTCACGTGGTATCAAAGCTGTGTGGCTACTGATGGAGTGAGAGTTGCGGATAGAGCTGAGACGCAGGAGCGGGAGCTAGTCTCCCACGCGTTACATCCTGGCCTTCATCCACAGACCCTGCCACACACACACATGCAGTTCACTGGAAGAATACTCACCTAGCACAAACAAGGCCCTGGGTTTGATTCCCAAGCACGACAGTAAATACACAAACTCACTAATAATTCACATATATACATATGCCAATATAAGTTTACATAATTATCATACACAAACAATATATACTCTTTTGCAGAGTATTTACTTCCATGTTTTACAACCTAAATTCTCATTACCTTGTTTAAGGCAAGCCCAACATGAGGGTCACCATTTGCATAAGGAGGTCCATCGTGAAGGCAAAATTCCGTCTTTACTTTTCTTTCTCTTTGCCAGGAATAAAGCTCTGAAAAGCCACATTTCTGTTTAAAGAAAAAAGCCGGTGTTTACATATCACATGAATGTGTGCCATAGACTCATCAATATGTGGTCATCACTATCCCAATCTAATCCATTCAGCCCAGAAATATAACTGGAAAACCTTCTGGAATGGACTAGAATACTCTGAACACTTTCAGTAGTCTTCATTTATTTATTTATTTTTAAGATTTTCTTTACTTGGCCGGGGGGTGGTGGCGGTGCACGCCTGTAATCCCAGCACTTGGGAGGCAGAGGCAGGCGGATTTCTGAGTTCGAGGCCAGCCTGGCCTACAGAGTGAGTTCCAGGACAGCCAGACCTATAGAGCTATACAGAGAAACCCTGTCTCGGAAAAAAAATTTTTTTTTTCTTTACTTTATTTATATGAGTACACTGTAGCTGTCTTCAGACACACCGGAAGAAGGGACTGGATCCCATTACAGATGGTTATGGGCCACCCTGTGGTTGCTGGGAATTGAACTCAGGACCTCTGGAAGAGCAGTCAGTTCTCTTAACCGCTGAGCCATCTCTCCAGCCCTTCTGTAGTCTTCAAATTCCCCAACAATACTTCAGATTAAAGTGTAAATTTTTATGTTGCATGGGGCTCTAAATTCTTGGCAAGTCTCTCAGTATTCACTGCCTCAGTCCAGCCCTGCTTAAAGACCTGTCCATTCCCAGCCTACTCTACCACCCAAAATACACTGGTAATTTATTCCTGCTAGTCTTTGGCCTCATTACTTCCCTAAATCCAAAAAAATATTCAGGCTAACACTATTCACTTAAGCAGTATTCCTGATATCAGGAATATTTTAAACACTCTAATGTATGGACACTAACAAGTGAATCTCAGATGTTAGCAAATTCAGTATGATACAGGAAACAGACTACATAGGGGATCCAGAAAAGGGCGGCTACTTTGTCCTTCAAAGGAATCCTGATTCCTGTGAAAAACCCAAACATGTGACTAAGGTGAGGTTCAACTTCCCTTCTTTGGTAATACTTTTATTATTTTTTAAGTTTAGCTTTTATGTTTCATTATCTATGTGATGCATGCGAGCGGAGGTGCCTGCAGAAGTCAGAGGCATTGGATCTCCCGGAGTTGGGAGTTACAGGTTGTTGTGACTGCCAGACTTGTGTGCTGGGATCCGAACTCGGATCCTCCGCAAGGGCGGCAGGCGCTCTTAAGCGCTGAGCTACCTCGCCAGCCCACACTTGAACTTTTACTTACACATGCTCACGCTGGCTACTTTCTGACAAGTGACTGGAAAAGTGTGCGAAGCAGACTGGCTTGGCGCGGAAGCCGGAAGGCGCTCTGTGCGGCTCCGGGCTTCACTTTGGAACCCGCCCCCCCAGGAGCCCGCTGGGGAACCCCAGCGGCCGGGAGGGTTCCCGCGGAGCCGGCCCACCCCGCCCTGCTCGGGTGGCCGCGTCCGGTACCTGCTGGATCTCCAGCTCCATGTCGGACTGCTGGCGGCCCAGCAGCTTCATTGGGAAGCTGGTCTGCGGCAGCAGCACAGTGTCACGGTATTTGCCGCTTTTCGGGCTGTTCTGGGGGCTGTCGGCTCCGGCCACGGAGCGTACCACGAGCCTCCTCGTCATCCCCAGACACCCCGGGCGGCTGGGAAAACCGGCTGGCCCCCATAAGCTCCCAGCCGCGGCGAAGGCCGCCGTCCCGGGCACGCGAGGGCGCAGCCCCCAACGCATGGTGGATGACCCGGGCGGACCCCTCAGCACAAGGCCCGCGGCTGCTGCCCGGGATCTAAATGTAGAGACCCCTTGAAGGATCTCGGCGGAGAGGAACTGCGCACGCGCTCGGGGGCGGAAGGGGCGGGCCAAGGGCGGGGCCTTCCGGCTTGGATGCCTGTACCTCTACAGGTCTTCCGTGAGGTCTTGCCGGAATAGAGAGAGAGGTGTTTAGTTTCACTCGGCTCTCCCCAATCAGATACATTTAATTAACTTGTTCAGGGTCATAAACATAAGTAGCAAAGCTAAAGCCGTGCAGTGGTGGTGCAGGGGATTAATCTCAGCCCATGGTGGCAGAGCCAGTCGGATCTCCAAGTTCGAGTCTAGCCTGGTCTATAGAGTGAGTTTCACAGGACAGCCAGGGCTACACGGGTTTACAAGTGTACTTTTGTCATTCCTACGCTACGCTTTAACAAAAATGTACAAAAAGTGGCTACAAACAAGATAAAGGAGGGGGGAGGCAAAAGGTAAGCCCAGGCAATTCATTGGGAGCCAGGATGGCACAGAGACGTCTAATAGGTTAGAACAAACATGAAGTTCGGTAATAAGTATTTGGAGAGTGGAAACGTGGAGGTAGGATACTCCTCCACGGTAGTGGAAACTGCTGGAGGTAGTATACAGCGAGTAATGCCTTCCATGCTGTGTGTGTGTGTGTGTGTGTGTGTGTGTGTGTGCTTATTTGCATCTGTGGGCGCGCATGTGTCTGTGTGCATGTGGAAGTCCTAGACTGATGGTGGGAATCATCTTCCATACCTCTTCCACCTCCTTCAGGGAGTTAGGTAGGGTCTCTCAAAGAAACGAAGAGCTGACTCACATGGTTAGTCTACACAGCTGGCTCTGGGGATGCCGGTCTTCTGCACCTGAATTATACACGGTGTTTAAGTGTTTTGTGAGTTCTCATGTTTGTACCGCCCTCTCCCCCGCTCTATAGTGAATGACAGCATTTAGACTGCCGTTCTCTGAACTGCACTTTCCCATCTGGGAGCCTGACAGCTACCATCTCACAGCAACACGGAAGGAAACCCTAGACCCAAACTTCAGAACAACTGTCTGCACTCAATCAACTTGGCTATTTTCTGGGAACCCCTATGAGAAAATATGTAGCTGGTTTGTGGGTTCCTCTTTTCCCATGCTTTATTCTCCCAGTTTCTCCCCCTATCACTAGATAGGAGAAAAATAAGGATAGAGGGGAGAAAAATAAATTGAGACCCCCCCCCAATCTTATTTCTTCTTTGAGGACGACTTGCCACCCCACCCCCACTCGTGGGCCTTTAGCATTTATATACCATCTGAAAAATTCTCAGAATTCCAGATATCACACAATCACAGACATCATCTGCAGCTGGCAAAACCATGCTTCTTCTAGGGTAAGAGGCAAAACACAGTCAACTGCTTCGGACAGTCTGAAGCAGCCCCACATCCCTCCACCTGGGATTAAAGCCAAAACATATTATTTGTTTTTCAAAAAATAAAAATAAAAATCTCACTATGAAGATCACGAAAGAGGCATGCTCCCCAGAGTGCCTGTGGACTTTGCATCTCAGTGGCTAAGCTAAATCCATGAGAGATTGTATCTGTACTTATTTATGGCGATCATTACACCGTTACAATGTAATTACAAAAACCAATGTGTGGATTTTTAGGTTTTTTTTTTTTTTAGATTTACTTTTTTTTTTGTTGTTGTTGTTTTTTGTTTTTTGTTTTTCCGAGACAGGGTTTCTCTGTGTAGTCCTGGCTGTCCTGGAACTCACTCTGTAGACCAGGGTGGCTTTGAATTCAGAAATCCACCTGCCTCTGCCTCCCAAGTGCTGGGATTACAGGCGTGCACCACCATGCCCGGCTTAGATTTACTTATTTTATGAGTATGTTTCTTTGCATGTATTTATGCACACCATGTGTGTCCCGTGCCGGAGGAGGTCGGCAGAGGCTGTGGGCACCATGGAACTGGAGGTCTGGGGAGCTGTGAGCCCCTGCTGGGAACCAAACCCCACCCTAGTCCTCTGGAAGAACAAGTTCTCCAAACTGCCTCCTGGCTGAGCCATCTCACCAGCATCCAGTGTATGGCTTTAAAGGGCGTGTGCTGTAGACATTTTTACCACACATGAAAGGCATGTCTAAACTCGGAAGACTCTTTCTGAACCATAGCTGTATGAAAATGATTTGTGTGGACATTTCTTGCTGGTGAAAATAGGGGTGTGTAAGGGTTTGTTTATGCCTAGAATACCAGTACATGAAAAGCTGAGGTAGGGGGCTGCCAGTCTGAGTGACTACATATATGTATATATACATATATATACATACATACATATATATGCAGTCATATATATACATACATATATGTAGTCATATATACATCTATATGTATATATACATATGCATATATATGTATATATGTGTATGTGTGTATACACATGTATATGTGCACATATATGTAAATATGTGTGCCTATGTATCTATATGTGTGTATATATGTATGTACATATATATTTATATGAACAAATAAGTTATGGTTTGCTTCTAATAACTAAGGTTTGAGAGTCGCAGAAAACACATAAAAACAAAATCTGTTCATTATCATCCTCATAAGATAACGGCATGAGATTTTTTTTTTTTTTTTTTTTTTTGGTTTTTCGAGACAGGGTTTCTCTGTGTAGCCCTGGCTGTCCTGGAGCTCACTCTGTAGACCAGGCTGGCCTCGAACTCAGAAATCCGCCTGCCTCTGCCTCCCAAGTGCTGGGATTAAAGGTGTGCGCCACCACCACCCGGCGGCATGAGAATTTTTAAGAAAAAAAAAGTGTTGCTTTTATGAAAAGAATCCCACAAAAAGGCAAGTCACTAAAAACCAAAGCCAAGCCACTGTGGTGGCACCTGTGCAGTCGCAGATATTAGGAAGATGTGTGGCTCAAGGTTAGCCTGGGCTACCTAAACCCTGAGTCAGACAAGAAAACAAGCAAAAACTGACGTCTCAGTGAAGCCAAGATGCCAGGAACCAGCTCCGGGGAACTCAAAGCTTGGACGACAAGCAGCGTAAAGCAAAGCGGCAAAAAAAGCTCAGAAACGGATTTCCCCTACGCCTGGAGCGCGCGGGGAGCCTGTGCGCCTGCGTCGACGTCGCGCACGCGCATCCGCGGTCGTTCTCGGCACATTGGACCGGTGGACCTGGAGGCAGCGGGTTCTGGGACAGCAAGCCACTAGGCAGGACAACGCTTTGGGGACGCCAGGCTAAGTGTAAGTCTCTCCGGCAGCAGGGCAGAGCCTCAGGCGGCAGGGCAGAGCCTCGGGCGGCCCTAGTTTCTTGCTGTTCAGGTAACTGCCCGTCCTGGTACAGATTAGAGGAGAGCCAGGGGTTATTCTCCCAAGCACCCTTGGCTACACTGCTTCGAGTTCAGATGTGTCTAGAAGCTTGAGTCGCCGCATGTGGTTGTCTATCTGGACGTTTTCTTTCATGCAGGAATGTTTAAACCAGAGTTAAACTTGACTTTTCGCATCCGAATTTGAAAACTTCATAATAGCAAAGATCCTTTCAGTTGTCATTTCTGCGCATTAGTAGGCTGTTGTGATTTATTTCACCAGGAATATAGTAGCTGCGTCGGACGATATAAAGGTTTTGTTTTTGTTGGAGGGCTCCAGGAGGAACACGTTTCCTCGATCCTTGCAGACTGGGCAAACGCTTTCGTGTGCCAACCTTAATCACTTCTTGGGCTCTAAGTTTGCATTTCTTTTAAATTCAGTAGATTGAGCATTTCGTGTATTTGGTGATGAGCGCCTTTCTTTTTCTGGGAACTGCTTGTCAACTGTTCTTGCCCCAAACAAAGCAGCTCAATAATCAGTGGATGATACAGGACTTTCCCTCCCCTGTTATCTGGTATGAACTGTCTTTGCTGGTGGCATTTTGGACATGCAGAAGTTTAATTTCTGTGTAAATGTGTTAATACACTTATTTTTATGTTTTAAAGGCTCTTTTCAAGTTTATAAAGCTATTCCTATACTTCTCGTAGGTTCCATCTTAGTTTAAATCTACTAGACTGGGAGAGAAAAACTGTTAGGCTGGTTTTCAAAACTAAGGTACTCTTACCTCAGGCCCCTGAGTTTGGGGATTATAGGAGTGGGGTTCCAGCCAGGACTTTCTGGAACATTAAACAACAACAACAACAAAACCCAGCATTGTGTGTGTGTGTGTGTGTGTGTGTACAGGTGTGCCACAGGTGTTTGGGTGGCAAATGGAGGGCTATTTGCAGGAGTCAGTTCTCCCCTTTCACTGTGTAGATTTGACCTCAGGTTCACAGGTTTGGTGGCAAGCACCTTTACCAACAGAACCTTTTACCAGTTTCCCTGGAACATATTTTAATAAGAATGCAAGAAAGATCTGAGTGTTTTTGAAGCTCTAGCAGTTTCCATTTGCATATGAGTGGCTCTCCGCATGTTTCTTCTCTTTTTCCTCTCTCCTTTTTTCTTTGGAGACTGGATCTTGCTGTGTGGCCCACCTCAAATCCAGGATCTTCCTGCCTCCCTTCCCGAGGGCTAGGCATGTGTCACTATAATCATCTGCTGCTTTCTTGGATTTAAAATACCACCCTTAGTAGTATGTTTGGATTCATTTCTAGAATTTTACTTAGAGAGATTGTTCAGTTGGTAGTATTTGCCTAGCATGTATGAGGCCCAGGGTTCTATCTCCACGCCTGTCTGTCTGACTGTCTGTATGTGTACACATATATATACACACATATATATTCGTCATATATGACTTTTTGGAATTTAGGGTATCTGTGGACATGCATGGGTGTTTGGAGGAAGCCCCTCTCAGTAGCCAAAGTCTGGAACTTACAATGTGACTAAGGTTGATGGATTTACTCCCAGCCCTCCTGACTCAGCTTCCCAAGTGCAGGGACCAGAAGCGAGGTCACCACACCCAGCTGATTAGCTGATGATTGATTACGTTTTAATAACTGGTAATAAGGGGATCTCTATTAATTGTTCAGAATTTGCACCATCATGCTCATTTCTATCTTTCCTAATACCTTGAACTTCATACTATTGAACCAGGTTCCAAAGATAAGTTATTTTATGCTTTTCCTGGGAACACGTTGGGCACTTTTTAATCCTAATCTGCATACTCACCATCCTTATATGAATTAAAGATAAAGGACAAAAAAAATTTTGTTGTTGTTGATGATGATGATGATGGTGGTGGTCTCCTCCTGCCCCCTCTGCCTCTTCTCCCTCCTCCTCCTCTTTCCCCCCTCCCCCTCCCCCTCCCTCTCCTCTTCTCCCTACTCCTTCTCTTCTTCCCCACCCCTACTTCCTTTTCCTCCTCCTACTATGAGAAGAAACTCTGGTCATTTGAGCTTTGCTGTTTTTCTTTTGTTGCTATTGTTTGTTTGCTGGTTTTGTTGTGAGACAGGGTCTCACTGTGGACACCTGGCTCACCTGCTCTTGGTTTCTGGCCCAGGCTGTTCTCAGCCCTTTGCAGTCCTCTGCAGCCTCCTAAGTGGTCAGGTCACAGGCACACACCACCATTTTCAACTTGTGGCATTTTCTCTCCTTCTACAGTGGCTGACAGGTATTATAACAATTTCTCATGAGCATGGAAGTTAAGTTCATTGCCTTTTTATTCAGAATTTTTCATATTTCCTCTTAAAGCTCATTGCTTAAACGTAAAATGCAACGCAGAAGAAGCTCTTTCCCATCAGTTACTGTGTTCCTCCCTAGGGTCAGAATATCCTTTGTATCAGTTGCTTTCCTCACCAATGAGTAAAAAAATATAAAAAAAAAAAAATCCCAGGGTGAGGGTGTTTATTATTTTGGCTCAGGGTTTACTGGCATCATGGTGGCTGGGACTCCATTCTCGTGAAAGCTTGCATGTGGCTTGTTACGGCTTGGTGTATCTGGAAACAGAAAGCCTGAGCAGAAAGCAGAGAAATGGAGCAGGTGTCAGTGCTGGACCATAATGAAACCTTGAGGCCCACTGTCCAGCTGTCTGCTTCCTCCAGCTAGACCCAGCCTCCTGGGGTTCTACCCCAGTGTCCTCAAACAGCACCAGCACTTGGTGAGCAAGTATTCATTCAGACACATGAGCCCGTGGGAAATAGTTACACGCAAACCATGACACTCTTCTAAAAGATACAGCAGCCCTTTTTAAAAATTACTGTAGCCGGGCGGCGACGGTGGTGGCGCACACCTTTAATCCCAGCACTTGGGAGGCAGAGGCAAGCAGATTTCTGAATTCGAGGCCAGCCTGGTCTACAGAGTGAGTTCCAGGACAGCCAGGACTACATAGAGAGACCCTGTCTTGAAAAACAAAAAATAAATTAATAAATAAATAATAAATAATAAATAAATAAATAAAAATTACTGTAAATTATATGTTTTAGATTCTATGTACGTTCCTGTGTGTCTGTGTGTATCTGTGTATGTGGCAATGTGCCTGAGTCTTAATTCTGGACAGCTAGCTATTGGTCACAAGATGGTTTTCAGTACTGCACATTAGTTTCAGTTACATTGTTTCTTTCCCTTTTAAAAAAAGATTTATGAGCCAGGCAGTGGTGGCACAGGACCTTAATCCCAGCCCTTTGGAGGCAGGAGCAGGCAAATCTCTAAGTCTGTATTTAGATATGTATTCATGAGTGCAGGAGCCCCTGGAGGTCAGAAGAGGACATTGGTCCCTGGAGCTGGAGTCACGAGTATTAGTGAGCAGCCCCATGTGGGTTCTGGGATATGACCTCTAGTCTCCTATAAGAGCATCTTAACCCTTGAGCCATCTCTCCAGCCCCTCTCCTCTTGTTTTTTAATACTCCTGGGTATGCATACTGAATAGCCAGAACAAAGGAAACATTAAATATGCTTAGCCAGCATTGCTGGGTGCTTATATCTGTGGTCAGTACCTTCCCTGCAGTACTTACTTAGTCATCACAGCAACCCTGTACTGATACACGGGTTTCCCATTTACAAGTTCATGGATTGAGAGTTGAAGTGGCTCTCCTAAAAGTCTACATCTAATGTATGGAAGGGCGTGGCTATAGAGAGTTGTGTCTAATGTCTAAGAGTCTGTGTCTCTAATGTCTAAGCTTTTGAAAGGTCATGAAGAAGTAGTGCTTCAGGTAAGACTCAGAGAAGAAAGACGGGAAGATGGAGGGCGTACGTAATGTGAGCTGCTGTAAAGCAGCTAACTCAGTGCCTTGTTCTTAAGCCACCTGTCACGGCAGAAGGTAATTCCCACGAGAGTTCCTGGGGAAGACCAGGACAGAAGTGAAAGGCTAGTAAGAATCTCTTTGATACATTTTATGTCATATTTTTTTCTTCTTTATACCAAGAATCAAAATTATATATATTTCTTTAAAAACTATGCTAAGAAAACTATTAGGGCCAGGGGGGGTAGTAATATTTCTATTCTTATGTCTTTTTTTTTTTTTTTTTTTTTTGGTTTTTTTGAGACAGGGTTTCTCTGTGTAGCCCTTGCTGTCCTGGAACTCACTCTGTAGACCAGGCTGGCCTCGAACTCAGAAATCCGCCTGCCTCTGCCTCCCAAGTGCTAGAATTACAGGTGTGCATCACCACCGCCCAGCTCACTATTCTTATGTCTTATAAACTGATGTTCTCTTTGAATTGTCGTTCATAAACATAGTGCATTTATTAAGGAAAATAATGAGCAGACAGCCTGGAAATTTTCTGTTAGAAGAAGGAAATGCTTCATATATCTGGCCAGCTTAAGAGGAAGTGGATTAATCTTGCCTGAAGCCTGACGAGGCTCAGATGGTTACTGAACAGGCTCCAGAGTGAACCATACAGACGGGAAGTTGTAGCGAGAGAATTACTTCTCCATCACCACTCCCACAAGCTAAACGCTCCGCATTCACTGAGTGCAGCGCTCGGGGAGGAAGAACTTGTCTGGGAAGGTCTCTGGTGTGATTTCCCAGCATTTCTCCCCCCCACCCCCCCAAAGGTGCTGGGTGGGGTTAGTAACCCAGAACTGCTTTACCAGTACAAAGTCCATTAGATATATGGCTGTTCACACATAGAAAAATTGGGGTAAGGCCAATGAAATATTTTTTTAATTATTTGTATTTTTTTTTTTTTGATTTGGTTTTTTTCAAGACAGGGTTTCTCTGTGTAGTCCTGGCTGTCCTGGAACTCACTCTGTAGACCAGGCTGGCCTCGAACTCAGAAATCCGCCTGCCTCTGCCTCCCAAGTGCTGGGATTACAGGCATACGCCTGTAATTCTGGATTTTATTTGTGGTGTTCATTAATAGTAATGATCACTTTATTCTACCTGTAATACCTAGTATGTGAAGAAAATCAGTATAGCTTGATTACAATATAAGAAAATACCCTAGATACCCATTTTATGTTCATCTTAATTCTGGACAGCTATTTGTCACAAGATGGTTTTCAATACTGCACATTAGTTTCAGTAATTGTTTTTCTCCCTTTTAGAAAAAGATTTAGCCGTGCGTGGTGGCGCACACCTGTAATTCCAGCACTTGGGAGGCAGAGGCAGGCGGATTTCTGAGTTCTAGGCTAGCCTGGTCTACAGAGTGAGTTCCAGGACAGCCAGGACCACACAGAGAAACCCTGTCTCGAAAAACCAAAAAAAAAAAAAAAAAAAAAAAAAAAAAAAAAAAAAGATTTATGAGCCAGGCGGTGGTGGCACATCTCTGCAGGGCAAATATCTTGAGTTTGAGGCCTGCCTGGTCTATAGGGTAAGTTCCAGGACATCCAGGGCTCCACAGAGGAACCCTGTCTTGAAAAAAAAAGAAAAGAAAAGAAAAGAGAGGAGAGAAAAGAGAAAAGAAAGGAAAAGATGTCCGCTAAGACCTCAGCCTGCCCTACTGGGCCCTTCAGTGTCCTTTACATTTTCTGTTGAAGTTGGGCATGGAGACACATACTTGTCATACCAGTGCTGAGGAGGCCAGCCTGGGCTAAATAATGAGACTGTCACCTAAACAGGGAGTGGAGAGGCCCAGCACTCAGGAGGCAGGGGCAGTTGGATCTCTGAATTCAAAGCCACCTGGTCTACGCCGGGAGGTCTCGCCTGCCAGGGCTGCATGGTGGCGCTCACATGCAGTTGGGGTTTTGGTTGGCTGGTGTGGTTTCCCTTTGGTTGTCTTTAAACGGTTTGCACACAGGACCTTGAGTGTGCTGGACGGAAGTAAGTGCTCTTCTCCCAAGAGCCCCTCCCTGGCTCACCATCTCGTGCACTCTTCAGCTCTGGTGTTCAGACCATCAGCTCATCAAGGCCAGATGTATTTTAGTTTTAGCTCCTAAGACTTCCACTTTGCGTGATGCACACCTCACACTCAAAACTTCACCTGCTGAGTTCATTTCTCCAGGCTTTGAAAAGCTCTGTTGACTATGAAAGAATGTGACAGGGTTTAAGAGAGTTAATTTCGAAACCTTACCTTTTCCAAGTCTTTTCAGTATGTATTTATTAAAGAACCTGTGCAGTTAATTGAGGCAGCTCCAAGCATTCAGTTCATGTGTATTGGCTTGAATTCACTTAATGGAAACTAGGAGCTGGTCTCTAAAGAAACAAAACATTTTTTCTTTTTTCCTTCAAGGTTTATCATGGCTTCCAGCCACACTGTGTTGATGCGGCTGGTAGCTTCAGCATATTCTATCGCTCAAAAGGCAGGAACCATAGTCAGGTGTGTCATTGCTGAAGGAGACCTGGGCATCGTGCAGAAGGTACTGCAATTCCTGTCTATTTCTGTAGTCATGATGTTTGTTTTTCATAGTAGGTAAAGATTGTCATATTGTAGACCAACTTTAAAAATAACTCCAGACTTTATCCAGGATCTTTGTATATATGACTGGATCTTTTGACTGACGTTTACTTCCAGAACAGATCCTAATCTATTTCATACAAAACCATGCAACCTTAGAACATGTGACATGTTTGCGAAAATCCATGTTTAGATATGTATTTCGTATTTCATCCCAGCATTTGGGAGATGAAAGCAAGAGGTTCAGAAGTTCAAGGCCAGCCTTGGCTATGTAGTGAGTTCAAGGTCAGCCTGAGCTCTGTGAGACCCTGCTTCAAGCCCACCTCCATTCTCATTCACATGTTTGGTGGATGGAGCAAAGCTCCAGCAAGCAAACTCCAATAACTTTATTTTTCCCCCACAGCTTATATATCCCAGCAAAAATCTTTCCAGCTGTATAAAATATGCAATGTGATTACATTCTGTTTTTATTCTGGTGAATGATTACAGTGAGTATACATAAGAAAAACATGTTCAGCCGGGCGGTGGTGGCGCACGCCTGTAATCCCAGCACTTGGGAGGCAGAGGCAGGCGGATTTCTGAGTTCGAGGCCAGCCTGGTCTACAGAGTGAGTTCCAGGACAGCCAGGACTACACAGAGAAATCCTGTCTCGAAAAAAAAAAAAAAAAAAAGAAAGAAAAAAGAAAAAAAAAAAAAAAGAAAAACATGTTCTATACCCTCACATGATCAAATGTTTTATGAAATGTGGATTAAAAAAAACCCAAGTCATTCCCAAGAACCTACATACATTTGTAACTAAGTAACTTGTTATAGATAGGAAAGTATAAGCAAGCAAGGTAATTTTTTCAGCCAGTTTCTCTTTATTGGCAGGCTGCAATTTGCAGTTACAAAGAAAGGATCAATTATTTTATTATTCATCTTAAAAAGTAATCTTACATAAATCTTAAAAGAATCATAAATATAAACTTTTATATAAAAAAATCATTCATTTCTACTTTAAATCCTTAGGCTTCATTAATATCTACTCATTATCAATTTTTTTTAAGATTTATTATGTAGCATGTATCCTGCAGGCCAGAAGAGGGCACCAGATCGCAGACAGTGCTCTTAATCACTGAGCCATTTCTCCAGCCCTTATTATCAATTTTTTATTAAATTATATCAGGAAGCTGAGGGCAAAATGGGTACAAGTTCATCAGCCCAGCTTTAGCAAGAAAGTCATGTCAGTTAGTGTCAGTCAGGTTGCTATTCTTGTTCTCTGACCAAACCAACAAAAAAGCCTCCTTCAACTATTAAGAGTGCGCCTTTCTAAACTTCAAATTGTTTTCTAAGATTTTCTACATCAGAGCCACTGACAAAAACATCTTAGCCTCACTTTACTAACAGTCTACCTCTCCAAATGCTTTCTGAGGGTGTTGGCCAGCGCTCACTCTCTGCATCTCTAGGGTGGTGATTGAATCATTAATCTGTCCAGCAGCAATGCCTGGAAGAGATGAAGTGCTCTAATTGAGAGAGCCAGGGATCTTTCCCAGTGGGGTTGGACGCCCCTAAGAATCTTCACACAACAGTAGGTTAAAAAGGACATGAAGACTGAGAACAGCAAGCAGAGCAGTCAGTGACACATCAAGTCCTCAGGACGTGAAGTCCTCTGTCTGCTGGGGGCCCTGCCTCTCCAAGGCACACCCATCATGGTTGGACTAATTCCATGACTTAGAATTCCTTGAGTTCTAAAGCTGTTTTGCTGTTCCTCTCGCACAGCCCTCAGCAACAGGAATTCTTACAAGTATATTGAAGAATCATCTTCAGCATGTCTTGAGTTACAAGGATGAGTAAGAGGAAGTTAGAGGATACTCTTTAAGCAGGGCATGGTGGCGCACACCTGTAATCCCAGCACTTGGGAGGCCAAGGCAGGCGGATTTCTGAGTTCGAGGCCAGCCTGATCTACAGAGTGAGTTCCAGGACAGCCAGGGTTACACAGAGAAACCCTGTCTCAAAACAAACAAACAAAAAACAAATAGAGGATATTCTTCATACACTGATAATAGAGTTTTAGCTTCACTTCGAAACAATATAAATCTATATCTTTTTGTTGGTTGGTTTGGGTTTTGAGACAGTTTTTGTTGTATGCATTGGCTGGCCTGGGACTCCCTGTAGACCAGCCTGGCCTAGGACTTGTGGTGAACTTGCTCCTTCTGCTTTCCAAGCATGGGATTATAAAAAGCATATGGCACCACACTGGCGGTTCCTGTCCTATAGCCCATTTAAAGCAGGTTGGTATCTAGAATCTTATGAGTTTCTCAATTTGAGAAGAAAATATTCCAAATAATTTAAAAGCACCTTTGCAAACTTGAACTGGTGTGGAGCTGGGAATGTAGTTCAGTGGTAGTATGGGTAGCGTGCCCAGTATGTGTCAGGTACCACGTGCTTGATCTCTGTCAGCACGCGCACACACACACACACATACACACACACACACACACACACACAGAGAGACACACACTCACACACACACTCACAGACACACTCACAGACACACACACACTCACACACACACAGACACACACACTCACAGAAACACTCACATAGACACCATTTCTGAGCTATGTTTGCTTATTGGTGTACAGTTTCACACAGTAGTGCAAGCTGATCTCAGATTCATGGCTGTCCTCCTGCCTCAGCCTTCCATGTCCTGATATTACTTCTCATTCCTTTTTTTTTTTTTTTTTTTTTTTTTTTTTTTTTGGTTTTCTGAGCCCCCCCCCAAGTGCCAGGACTAAAGGCGTGCGCCTCCACTTCCCGGCTTCACTTCTCATTCTTAATTGCTCTTAATTCTCTGAGAACTAGTTGATTCATTTGGGGTTAAGCTCTGTGAATCTAAAATCTGAAAATATAGTGTAAATTATATGGCTACATTATATTGGGAGTCAGAAGACTAATTATCCCTAATTGTATTTCTGCTGAGATTTGCATTCTTTGTTACAGACCTCAGCCACTGACCTGCAGACCAAAGCAGACCGCTTGGTACAGATGAGCATATGCACTTCCCTGGCGCGGAAATTCCCGAAGCTGACAATTATAGGGGAAGAGGTGAGAGGCACCACACCGTGAGGATTCATAACCGACCTGCCATTGAGGCTTAGCGCGGGTGCTACCGTTGAACACAAAGTGATCATGTTCCTTAGAGGAAATAATCTGACTTTATAATACTTTGGTCCACTTGTAGGCAAAGTCTCCATTCCTAGTGATGGGATCTATGGTCATCATTGTAATGACAATGCAGCTGTGAAACCATAAGGTGGGCTCAGTGGTAGAACATCGCCTACTGGATGTGAGGCTCTAAGGCGGGAGGCGTCTCAGTCGTAAGACCATGTGGCTCACGTATGTGAGGCCCTGGGTTTGAGCCCCTGCATCAGCAGTTACACGTGAAGAGTCAGCAAGGCTCGGACCTCCGAGTGTCCAGGCTTGGTTCCCTTGTCTGCTTGTCCTTTGTTTCAGAAATTAGACTTGCACACCTATAGCTGAAACAATAGAGTATGGTTTGTTTTGTTTTTTATTAGGTTAGTTCTGTGACAATTTAGTGCGTGTATATAATAATACATTCTGATTACTCTGGATTCTCCTCCTGTACCTCCTACACCCCCCAGCCCTGCCCCTTCCCTAAATTCATGACCTTTGCTCTATTTCCCTTCCCACTTAGTTAACCAGGATCAAATGTGTGACCATTTCCCTGGGACCATCCAGTGGGCATCATCAGCGGTACACAACTAAAAGCAGTGGCTCCCGCTTTCCCTGAATCAGTCTGTAGGAAACAGCTCCCCGGCGAAGGAGAGGGCTCGTCTGCATCTCTCCTCCATCTCTGCTTACCCGTCGGGGGACTCCCCCTTCCTCAGGCCCGGAGCAGCCGTCAGTGGTCGTGGAGAGGCTCTTCCCCCGGTGCTGACACTGTGCAGCCCTTCCCTCACCTCCGGCTCTTACCATCTCTCTGCCCCCTCTCCTGCAGAGCCTGGCGGCCTGAGAGAGGATGGTGTAAATGACTGTTTAGAGCTGCGCAGTCAACTCTAAGTCTGTCTTATTAGGCAGTCATATGTCTCTCCCTTCATCGTAGTTCACTAGAAAGAATCTTCTCTGATTCAGGCTGAGTGGGAATTCGCTATGGGAATAAACGTGGATATTTAGAAAGCTGTTTGGCACTGTGACTTTAGTAAAGCTGTAGGATTTAATTCCCTGACAGGACTCACGACCTCCCGCTGGGCAGTCACTGACCACTGAGCTGCATCCCCAGCCCCTTGTGTAACTCAACACCAGGTTCCTACCCAATGCCTCAGCCTCCCAGCGTTCCAAAGGAAATTGGGGAAACAGAAATATGTTTTTTTAAAAAAAGGGATTTATTTACAACTTTAGGTAAACAGGGATTTGGGTTCCGTTTAGACATTCCTGAATCAGAGTTTAAATGTGGCCAGGACCCAGCTGTGGGTCTGCCATCACAGCTGTGTGACTGATGCCATTCCTGGTGCCCACGCCTCCAGCTCAGGAGGGAAGCTCCTGGGCGAGTCCTGGCTGCTCGCTTCATCTCCGCCAGCTCCTGCTAGGCCTATACTAGGTGTGCCCCAAGAGTTCTACACAGAAGAGGTTAGGCACCCAGCTGCTGCGTATCCTGTCAGGAACAGGATGCATTGTGGGAACAAGCAGCTTCAGGAGTGTCACTTTGTCTCTGCTCAGGACCTGCCTCCCGGGGAAGTGGATCAAGAGCTGATTGAAGACGGGCAGTGGGAGGAGATCCTGACGCAGCCGTGCCCATCGCAGTACTCCGCTATCAAGGAGGAAGATGTAAGGCCCATCGCGTGCTCCGCTCTGTCTGGGGCTGCTGCCGCTGGGGAGGAGATCCGCTTGTCCACAGACAGAATGTGTGTGGTTGCAGAATAGGGACAGCAGCCACCCAGTGTGCAGAGCCAGCAGAAGCAGCAGGGGCCACATGGATGTGTGACCAGCCCTCAGCTCAATGTCTTCTGTAGGTCTCCTCTGTCTTCTGAAACTGGTCTTAAAAGTAGTTTTAGTAAGAGTCTTTGCTCAGGTAGATTTGGTAAGAAAGCATTGTGTGGGCGGTGGGGCTGCTCATTTCTGAAAACCATAGACATCTTGTCAGTTGGGCTGGAGAGGTGGGTCGGCAGTTGAGAGCACTGGCTGCTGTTGGTGAGGATCCAGGTTCGACTCTCAGCAACTACATTGGGTGGCTAACAGCTGCCTGTTCCTCTAGCTCCAGGGATCCTGGTTTTAAATTACTCAACATTGCACTTACAGAATAATTTCTCTGAGGGATAAATTCTGTTCTGTGGGAAGAAGGATAAAGGATAACAAGACATGACATCAGAAGCCCCCCACTGTACTGAGAGCGTAAGGGAGGGTATTCTGAATTTGTTAAGTCCTAAGCCAGAGGGATTTCTCCTTTAGTCTAGCACCCAGTTTATAAGCCATTCCATTTTCCTGTGACTTGTGTCCTTAATCAGTGTGTATAGGCCAAGCATGGTGGCACGTACCTATAGTTCTAGCACTTGAGAGGCAGAGGAGGTGGATCTGTAAGTGAGTTCTAGGACAGTCAGGGCTATGTAGAGAGATCCTGTCTTAAAAACAGAAAAGAAAAAAAAAAAAAAGAAAAGAAAAAGAAAAAGAAAAAAATCAGCACTATGTATTTACATATAAATGAGTAACAGCTTTACTGTGTTCTAGCTAGTCTCAGCACCTTGTGGAACTTTTTCCCTGTAGCACCATTACAGCTAAGTTAGATCATTGCTTTGTGCTTAGTGGTCAAATTACAGCTTACAGTGGACCTTTACCAGATAAGTATTATAAAATTAGCAAGGGTTCTTCAGTCAGTCAATGATTTACTTACTCGGGGCTGGAGAGATGGCTCAGTGGGTGAGAACAGCTCTTCTGCAAGTCCTGAGTTCAAATCCCAACAACCACATGTGGCTCACAACCATCTGTACAGCTACAGTGTACTTATATACATAAAATAAATAAATCTTTAAAAAAGTAAAATAAAGCCAGGCGTTGGTGGTGCACGCCTTTAATCCCAGCACTTGGGAGGCAGAGGGAGGTGGATTTCTGAGTTCGAGGCCAGCCTGGTCTACAGAGTGAGTTCCAGGACAGCCGGAGCTACACAGAGAAACCCTGTCTCGAAAAACCACACACACACACACACACAAAGGAAAATAAAAAAATAGAAGAACTTACTCCATGATTATGAAGCTCTTTATGACAATTACAAAGCTGAAGATGTTGGCTTAAGCCATCCATAATAATGTGTTCAAGCATCTTAAAAGGAGGTGTTTTTAATCTATTTAACTCTCTCTGAATTTTACATACTTAATATGGACATGGCCTCTTTTCCCCCATTTTTGTTTTGCAGCTTGTGGTTTGGGTTGACCCCTTAGATGGCACCAAGGAATACACTGAAGGTCAGTGTCTCTCATCCACACGCACAACACGGAGGCAAATGTGCTGTTCCTGTGTCCGATGCAAAGTTGCTGTTATTCTGTCTGTGGTCACACATGAACAGTAACTAGCCGAGGTCATCTTCAGATACCCCTCACATACTCAGCTCCAGGGCTGAGGCCCTGCATGGGAAGATCATGGTTGTAAACTTTCTTTCCTGAGGGACTGTGCTAAGCCTGTGTTACTGGGCTACAGAAATGCTCCACCACTCCTTGGCCCACAGCGTCCCTCACTGAGGTTGTCGGGGTAAGAAAACCAGACAGCATCGAGTTAAAACCAGAGGCATAAAAGTCAGAAGGAGTTGTGTGGTAGCTCACACTGTAATCTCAACACACTGAGGCAGAGGGACTGCTTTGAGTTTGAGGCCATCTTGAGTGATGGTAAGTCCCAGGTCAGCCTGGGTTAGAGCAAGACCTTTTCTTGGCAAAGCAAAACATTAGTCAGAAGAACCCCAGTCTCAAGAGCCAGACTTCGGGTTTTGAAAGCCTAGAGTTGTAGTTTTCAGATAAAGATCTGCATCAAGAACTTGTGAGGCTGAGGCAGGAAGACAGGTTAGCCTGGCCTTCATAGTGAGTTCCAGGCCAGCCTGAGAAACAGGGCAGTGTGAAGCCAGAAAGACTGCCCAGCATTTCTTCTATCGGTTCCCAGCTTTGTGGGGCCAGAGAAAATGTTTTGGCCTTTAGAGGAGATAGAGTTATAGTGACTCTGTGTGTATGTGTGTGTGTGTGTGTGTGTGTGTGTGTGTGTGTATGTGTGTGTGTGTGTGTGTGTGTGTGTTTGCTTGCACGAGCTTGTGTAAGACAGAGTGATAGTGACTATGAGGGTGCATGTGTTCAGCATGCATATGTACTATGAAGATGTCTATGTGAGAGGCAGTGTGTTTAATGTGTGTGTACATCTTCATATGTGTCTGTGAATATAACCCATGCATATGTGTAATCTGGGGGTGTACATATAGGTTGTGTGTGTGTGTGTGTGTGTGTGTGTGTGTGAGACATGTACATGTACTGTGTGTGTGCTGAAAACATCGCTGAAGCCCATTGGGAAACAGGAAATCTACCCTAGAGCTTTGATTAACCACTGGCTCTGAGTAGGGGAATTCTGCATGTTACAGATCACCACTGTCACATGTCACAGATCACCACTGTCACATGCTATCAATCACCGCTTTCACCCATTACAGATCACCACTGAGTGATCCAGTGCCATGTGATGATCTCTAGTTCCATGGCTGGAAAGAAAGTCTGGGGAGGAACCCAGTAGTAGTTAATAATCTGGCCCTGCAGGTCAGAGCACCCTGGACGGGACAGAGGAGCAAGAGGAGTCTAGTACCGGCTTTGCCACTGTGACTTCAATGGGATTGCAAACTACTAAGGAGCGTGTGGTCATGGTTATCGATTCAGTTTAGCGGCCTCAGTCCCCACTTCCGTCCCTGTCCAGTTTTCTTAGAGCTGGTGCGCTTGCCTCAAGTGGGGTTGTCCACGGGTAGATCACTGCACATCCCTCACCTTTACTGCAGAAATGACTAGCATGAGGTGGGGCACACGCCTTTCCTCTCAGCACGAGGGAGGCAGAGGCAGAGGCAGAGGCAGGCGGATCTCTGAGTTTGAGGTTACAGAGCAAGCTAAGCTCCAGGACAGCCAGAGCTACACAGGGAAACTGCCAAAAAACCAAAATCAATGATGATGCTAAGGAGGAGGAGAAGGAAGAGGGGGAGGATGGGGGGGAGGAGGAGACTAGCAGCTGTTGTTTGATGTACTGGTGGTAAACAAGAACCTGGCAGAGTGACTTCCTTCTGTCCTTCCTAGGTCTTCTTGACAATGTGACAGTTCTCATTGGGATTGCTTATGAAGGGAAGGCCATTGCAGGCATCATCAACCAGCCGTATTACAACTACCAGGTATTGCTTCCAACCACACAGACCGTTAGATGCACAATTACAGGGTCCAGTGAGGCCAGATGCCATCCAGTCCCATTGTCATCTCACCCATTTGCACAAGCAGCCACTTGGGGACAGGCCTCTCGGGATACAGATTCCCAGGCTGCTGTTCACCTATTGAACTTTCTGAAGGTATTGGGGCCAGGAATATAGGTGTGGGTAACTAGACTGTGTGCACTGAGCCATCATCAGGTTAGAATCCAGTTGCAGTAGTTCTGAAGTCGCCCACTTGCCTCTTGCGTAGCATGGTCATCGAGACACCTGGGTCACAGCAGGTCTTGAAGCACATTTGCAGAAGCAAACACGTCAGCAAAGAGGAGCTGCTCTAGCTGTGTTGCCTCCCAAGGAACACCAGGCTGTGCCTGGAGCACTGCCAGTCCAGTCAGCCAGCTAGCGAGGCTTGTCGCCCTTCTTCCTGTGTCTCTTCCAACCTGCTTTGACTTCCTGCTGTGCTTCAGAGACTGTCTCCTTCAGAACCAAGAGAGTAGTAGACTTTCAGAGCAAGAATATATCACTGAATTTTAAGGAAATCATTGAATAAAATATTTAGAGTTTTCATATTAGTGTGGAAGTTGATGAACTTTGCAAAACTAAACAGAGTGGGGGCTGTCACTTCTGAATGTCTGATTCATAGTTGCTTACTTGTAACTAAATTTATTTAGTTATCTGCTGCTTATATGGTTAGGAATTTGATTTCTTTCTTGGGGTTTCCCAGAGTGGCTTTGCATTGTTAGGTGAGTCAGACTGAGGTGCTCAGGTGTTAATCCTTACAGGTGGCTCTGCTGTCTGCATGGTAGTACACTTGGGCACAGCTTTGTCATTTTAACAGTAGTCCTTAAAAGAAGGGTATTTAATTCATAGGGAAAGGTATGCATGGTCCCCTTCATCTGAACTAGAGATGTGAGTACTTAGGAATTGTTAATGATTTTCCTCCCTTATGTCTGAGACTAGATAACTTGTATTCATTTTCCACAGAACAATGAAAAGGAGAAGCTCAGGGAGCACAGGAATGAAGCGAAGGTGAGACACAGCTAGCGCTGGTTCCAGGTCTAGGGAGGAAAGACGCAGGCACTGTGGCCCGGGTCTGCCCTGGGAACCGACTGGCTCATTTCCTCCTGCTCTGTGCCTCTTCTTCCTTCCCGCAGTGCTGTATTTGCTCCTCCTCTTTGTCCTCTGCCTGCCTTCTCTGTGTTGCAACAAGTAGTAGCGGAACGTTGCCTGCTGCTGGTGTCTGAGGCCGGCCACGCGTAGTCCTCAGCATAGCTGAAGTTTCTCAGACACTTGCTGTGATCCACACGTGTCAGCTCCTGTAATACTCACCACATAGCTGTGCATGTTAAAGAAAAGGATACTAAGAGACCTGCTGATGTAGGCTGTCATCTCAACACTCAAGAAGCTGGGGCCAGAGCATTGTAAGTTCAGGGGCGTCCTGGGCAACAGAAGAGCTCAAGACCAGCCAGCAACTAAGTGAGACTTCACAAAGTAAATGTGAAAGAAGGCTGGGGTGTGTCTGCCTGCCCAGGCTGTCTTCAACTCGGAATTCTTCTGCTTCTACCTCCTACGTGTTGAATTAAGCCTCATGAGCGTCTGGCACTACCATGCAGCCCATGGGAACTCTGCAGACTCTTGTTTACAGTACAGTCTGGAGAAAAGAGAGGAAGCACACTGACATTCCAGGCAGCTAATCGTTGCTTTTAGTTCCTCTGTTGCCCCATGGCAGGAGGCACACACAGTCAGCCGTCAGCCTTCTCAGAGAATGCCTACCCCGTGAAGAGCCTTCCCACTCCAGTCTGTTTCCCGTAACTAGAAGTGCAGATGTATAAAGGCCTGGCATTTCCTTCTGACTTGGGGCCACACAGACAGCTCCTTGAGCTCTAGTGTCCTCACCGTCACAGCAGGAGCTGTCACCTAGCTCACTGCAGCCCATGTCCCTCTGCCCACACTGTGGCCTTCTATAGATGCTGATCCCATACACATTCCTTTCCAGCCATCCTCCTGCCCCACACAGCCTGTAGCACCAGTGTACTTCCCTAGGACAAAGGAGTGATGACTGAAAACATTTGGACAAGTCAGCTCTGGGTGCCCTGTGTCTGCTTTGATTAACAGTGGCACTAATGTGTGGTTCCACTTACTTGGGAGGCAGAGGCAGGAGAATCATTTCAAGGCCACCCAGGGCAATATAAGGAGACCCTCATCTCAAAAACAATGCAGGGCAAAAGCAGAACAGCTTTTCAGAACTGCAGAGATGGCCCGGCACTCAGGAGCACATGCTGCTCTCGCAGAGGACCCAGGCTGGGTTACCAGCACGCACATGGCCGCCCACAGCCATCTGGAAGTTGAGTTTGAGGCACATATGGTGCACAAAAGTGCATGTAGTCAAACACTCACGCACATAAATTAAAGACAAGTCTTTGAGGCCAGCCTGGCGTGTGCGGTTCCAGGTTAGTCATAGCTATACAGTGAGACCATGACTCCAGAAATAAAATGGAGCAAATGAGCTGGACTTTGACAGGCACTTCCTAGGCTCCTCAGTGAGTTTATTAACTGACTCCAGGTCTCCGTGTTGAGGATAATGGCATCCACTTCTGGGGTTGCTTTGAAGCTCAGATGAACTAACGCATGCATAAAGAACTTAGAACTTAGTGTGTTCCTAACACATCCATGTCAGGCGGGCCCCAAGCCCGTCCTCACTGGGCACCACCCAGCTAAGAGGGTTCTGGGTTGAGTTTGTTGTGTTAGCATCAGTTTTTAAACTTTTTTTTTTTTTTTTTTTTTTTTTTTTTTTTTTTTTGGAGACAGGGTTTCTCTGTATAGCCCTGGAACTCACTCTGTAGACCAGGATGGCCTGGAACTCAGAAATCCACCTGCCTCTGCCTCCCAAGTGCTGGGATTACAGGCGTGTGCCACCACCGCCCAGCAAGCATCAATTTTACAAAACAGTAGAATATGTTTTCTACATGAAATATTTACTTAGCAATGTACTTGAAAGATCTTTGAGGTCCACAGAGGAGAACACAGATTCTAAGATTGTATTGTCACTGCCGGTCTATCAGAGCAGTTACCACTAAAGCCTTAGCCCGTCTCCATTGTCCATGGCCTTCAGCAAAGTGCAGCCTCCCTTAGGTAACATGGTTCCCATTGACCCTTGAATAGTGAAGGTAGGAGCAATACATAGCTCCACTTCCTTTGGTGTCTTTTAGAAGTGGCCATTTCCAATTTAACAGATAAATCAGTGGATGATTCCAAAAAAAAAAAAAAAGGCAGAAATAGAATTCTGAAGGTCACTTTCCTGAGGATTTCTTTAAAACTGTTGACTAAAGGTCGTTCTCGCCCCATGTGCAGGGTGACCCCAGCATGCTGGATTAAATAAAATTCCTCTTGCTTTTTGGCATCGGAAAAAAAACAAAAACAAAAAAAACCAAAACTGTTGACCAAAGCAGTAATGAGGAAAATCAAAGTATTGTCAGGACAAATTACTTGTCTATTCATTGCCCTAATATTGTGTACAGTTGTGTGTTTTCACTTTTGAAACTAAAAAATGTGCCCTATGTTGCAAACTTGGTAACTTCTGCTAAGTATATCTGGCCGACTGTTCCCTTTGCGGCTGACATCTTTCCCCAGTGACACTGAGCCTTGTTGTCATCTCACACAGGCGGGACCCGACGCCGTGCTGGGCAGGACCATCTGGGGAGTTCTGGGCCTGGGTGCTTTCGGGTTTCAGCTGAAAGAAGCACCTGCCGGGAAGCACATTATCACGACCACCAGATCCCACAGCAACAAGCTGGTCACAGACTGCGTGTCGGCCATGAACCCCGACACCGTGCTGCGGGTGGGAGGAGCAGGAAACAAGGTATGGGTGTGCCATCAGCTCTGAAGTATACTGTCACTGAGTGAAGTGCTGAGCTTATAAAAATGTGGAATAACTTCAGCTGAGCCTGGTGGGACAGGCTGTCACCGCAGCTCAGGAAGCCGAAGCAGGAGGACCACAGGTTAGAGACTGCCTGGGCAACTTAGTGAGACTGTCTCAAGATGAGAACTACGAAAGGCGCTGGGAGCGAAGCTTCGTGCCAGGGCACTTGCTTCGCAGGTTTGAGTCCCTGAGTTTAATCTCCAGCACACACACAGAGGAAGTAAAATAAAAGTGGAAAAGAGGTTACGTATTACATAGTTTACTACTGGTATCACATTTAAAATTACAGAAATGTAAGGTAAGGGGTTGAAGTTAGGTCTCAGTTGTACAACACAAATTTAGCATGAACAAGACAGGGTTGGAACCCAAGATGAAAAGGAAAAAGGAAAAGTTTAAGGTTCAGTCTCTTAGGTGAGATAACACCATGTTGCTTGCCAATGCGCTTAGCTCCCAAGAGCCCTCCTGGGGTCTTTCTAGACCTTCCTTCTGTAGCCTCTGAGCATGCGCCTGCCTCTGCCCTGTCTGCCCCTCCCTCATTCTTTCAGCCTCCTCAGATATCATGAAACAGAACATAATTAGACCCTTGATCCCCTTCTCTCATTGTACCCTGGGGTCATGATGCCATCTTGGGGACACCGCCCAGCCCCTCAAACTCATCAGGTCCAGTGGAGCTCGCCACCCTTCTTCCACTTGCACCCCACATGCTGCTTGAGTGACACCTCCATTTTCATAACTCTACCAGCCAGATACTGAGTCTCCTTTCTTCTGTACACCCCACCCTGGCCCTTCCTGCGTACATAAGCTTAATCTTTCCAGAACCTCTCCTTTTACTTGAGTGGCCCGCTGAGACTTCATCATCCCTCAGAGTACTAGTATAGCCTCCTCCAACATGGGCCAGTCCTTCCCAGACTCCAGGAAGGCCGTTACATACAAACAGCAGCCAAGTGTGGCGCTGCATGCCTGTCGCCCAGTCCTGGAGAGATGGGGGAGGAGGAATAGGAGCTCTAGGTTATCCTTGGCTGAAAATCAAGTTTGAGGCCCAGCCCAGGCTACAGGAGCCTCTGTCTCAAAGGAACCACATAGAACCAATCACTAGTAATGGTTCATAATTGAGCATGGGTAGAGCAGTAGATAAGGGTCCAAAGCCCCTAGAAGGACTTGTGGGACTGGGTCAGTGCCAGCCAGCTCTGGGCGTGTCCACTGTGCTGCTGCTGTTGAATATTTCTTTATTACTACGGATTGGCCAGTTGTTTTTAGAAATGTAAAAGAAGTACTTGTCCAATAGTGAGTATTTGTGTCCTTAAGAAAACCCATGTGAATAAAAAAGTTTAATCTCACTTGGGCTATGGCTTGTGGCTTATTTGATTGTATTTCCTCTCCTGTAGATACCATGTACTGTTATGCACCTGTTTTTTATTTCTTTATAATACTGGTACCATTTAACCTGTTTAGGGCTTTGATCTAAGTCTGACAGGAATTGATGAAATGTCTTTAATTGACACAAGCAGTTTTTCTTTCATGCAGCTCAGCCATTACATGGTAAGTGATAATTGATTTTTTTTTTAACCTTACAGATTATCCAGCTGATTGAAGGCAAAGCCTCTGCCTATGTATTTGCAAGTCCTGGATGTAAGAAATGGGACACTTGTGCCCCAGAAGTTATCTTGCATGCTGTGGGAGGTTAGTCCATTTGACCTTGGAGAGTGTGGCTTTTGTTTGTACTCAGGCACTGTTTCAGCACTGTTTTGTTTTGTTTTGTTTTTTTGTCATTTTATGTGTATGGGTGTTTTCTCTGCATGCATGCCTGTACATGTAGAGATACATGCACGTGTATGTGTACCAAATGCATGACTGATGCTCTTGGCAAGAAGAGGGTGTTAGACAGACAGACAGTTGTAGGCCTCCATGTGGTTAATAAGAATCGAACCCACATGCTCAGAGAGTAGCCCGTGAATGCATTTAATTGTCTCTTCAGCCCTCGGTTGGAATTCTTCACCTAGACTCCTGGGGTGTCAGCATCCTTCACCTAGACTCCTGGGGTGTCAGCATCCTTCACCTAGACTCCTGGGGTGTCAGCATCCTTCACCTAGACTCCTGGGGTGTCAGCATCCTTCACCTAGACTCCTGGGGTGTCAGCATCCTTCACCTAGACTCCTGGGGTGTCAGCACTCTTCACCTAGACTCCTGGGGTGTCAGCACTCTTCACCTAGACTCCTGGGGTGTCAGCATCCTTCACCTAGACTCCTGGGGTGTCAGCATCCTTCACCTAGACTCCTGGGGTGTCAGCACTCTTCACCTAGACTCCTGGGGTGTCAGCATCCTTCACCTAGACTCCTGGGGTGTCAGCATCCTTCACCTAGACTCCTGGGGTGTCAGCACTCTTCACCTAGACTCCTGGGGTGTCAGCATCCTTCACCTAGACTCCTGGGGTGTCAGCACTCTTCACCTAGACTCCTGGGGTGTCAGCATCCTTCACCTAGACTCCTGGGGTGTCAGCATCCTTCACCTAGACTCCTGGGGTGTCAGCATCCTTCACCTAGACTCCTGGGGTGTCAGCATCCTTCACCTAGACTCCTGGGGTGTCAGCACTCTTCACCTAGACTCCTGGGGTGTCAGCACTCTTCACCTAGACTCCTGGGGTGTCAGCATCCTTCACCTAGACTCCTGGGGTGTCAGCATCCTTCACCTAGACTCCTGGGGTGTCAGCATCCTTCACCTAGACTCCTGGGGTGTCAGCACTCTTCACCTAGACTCCTGGGGTGTTAGCATCCTTCACCTAGACTCCTGGGGTGTCAGCACTCTTCACCTAGACTCCTGGGGTGTCAGCATCCTTCACCTAGACTCCTGGGGTGTCAGCACTCTTCACCTAGACTCCTGGGGTGTTAGCATCCTTCACCTAGACTCCTGGGGTGTCAGCATCCTTCACCTAGACTCCTGGGGTGTCAGCATCCTTCACCTAGACTCCTGGGGTGTCAGCACTCTTCACCTAGACTCCTGGGGTGTCAGCATCCTTCACCTAGACTCCTGGGGTGTCAGCACTCTTCACCTAGACTCCTGGGGTGTCAGCATCCTTCACCTAGACTCCTGGGGTGTCAGCACTCTTCACCTAGACTCCTGGGGTGTCAGCATCCTTCACCTAGACTCCTGGGGTGTCAGCACTCTTCACCTAGACTCCTGGGGTGTCAGCATCCTTCACCTAGACTCCTGGGGTGTCAGCATCCTTCACCTAGACTCCTGGGGTGTCAGCATCCTTCACCTAGACTCCTGGGGTGTCAGCATCCTTCACCTAGACTCCTGGGGTGTCAGCACTCTTCACCTAGACTCCTGGGGTGTCAGCATCCTTCACCTAGACTCCTGGGGTGTCAGCATCCTTCACCTAGACTCCTGGGGTGTCAGCACTCTTCACCTAGACTCCTGGGGTGTCAGCACTCTTCACCTAGACTCCTGGGGTGTCAGCATCCTTCACCTAGACTCCTGGGGTGTCAGCATCCTTCACCTAGACTCCTGGGGTGTCAGCATCCTTCACCTAGACTCCTGGGGTGTCAGCATCCTTCACCTAGACTCCTGGGGTGTCAGCATCCTTCACCTAGACTCCTGGGGTGTTAGCATCCTTCACCTAGACTCCTGGGGTGTCAGCACTCTTCACCTAGACTCCTGGGGTGTCAGCATCCTTCACCTAGACTCCTGGGGTGTCAGCATCCTTCACCTAGACTCCTGGGGTGTTAGCACTCTTCACCTAGACTCCTGGGGTGTCAGCACTCTTCACCTAGACTCCTGGGGTGTCAGCATCCTTCACCTAGACTCCTGGGGTGTCAGCATCCTTCACCTAGACTCCTGGGGTGTCAGCATCCTTCACCTAGACTCCTGGGGTGTCAGCACTCTTCACCTAGACTCCTGGGGTGTCAGCATCCTTCACCTAGACTCCTGGGGTGTCAGCACTCTTCACCTAGACTCCTGGGGTGTCAGCATCCTTCACCTAGACTCCTGGGGTGTCAGCACTCTTCACCTAGACTCCTGGGGTGTCAGCACTCTTCACCTAGACTCCTGGGGTGTCAGCATCCTTCACCTAGACTCCTGGGGTGTCAGCACTCTTCACCTAGACTCCTGGGGTGTCAGCACTCTTCACCTAGACTCCTGGGGTGTCAGCATCCTTCACCTAGACTCCTGGGGTGTCAGCATCCTTCACCTAGACTCCTGGGGTGTCAGCATCCTTCACCTAGACTCCTGGGGTGTCAGCACTCTTCACCTAGACTCCTGGGGTGTCAGCATCCTTCACCTAGACTCCTGGGGTGTCAGCACTCTTCACCTAGACTCCTGGGGTGTCAGCATCCTTCACCTAGACTCCTGGGGTGTCAGCACTCTTCACCTAGACTCCTGAGGTGCAGACCTTGGAGGGAAGCCCAGCTATGATCTTCTTCAAACCACCATTCTTACCTCAGCAAGGAACATTTCAACTCACTTAAGTTTCTTTAGTTTATATTGTTTGGGAAGAGCAGATTTTCATATTCACACAGTTATTTTAACTCTTATTTTGTTGTTTTTGCTGTTTGTTTTAAGACAAGGCCTCACTGTATCCCTAGTTGACCTGAAGTTCAGTGTTAAATCCAGGCTCAAAAATTCAGAGCATTAAGCCGGGCGTGGTGGCGCACGCCTGTAATCCCAGCACTTGGGAGGCAGAGGCAAGTGGATTTCTGAGTTCGAGGCCAGCCTGGTCTACAGAGTGAGTTCCAGAACAGCCAGGACTACACAGAGAAACCCTGTCTCGAAAAACAAAACAAAACAAAACAAAAATTCAGAGCATTGCCAGGGCTACACAGAGAAACCCTGTCTACAAAAAACAAAAAGAAAAAAAAATCAGAGCATTTTCCAGAGAACATGAAATCAGTTCCCAGCTGTCTCCTGTCTGGTGATTTACAATTTCCTTCTTCTCTTCTTCTCCTCTCTTCGGACTTTTGCTGGCATGGATGTGTGTACATACATATGAGAGAGAGAGAGAGAGAGAGAGAGAGAGAGAGAGAGAGAGAGAGAGAGAGAGAGAGAGAGGCGGAGATTTACTTTAAAAAGCTGGGCGGTGGTGGCACACGCCTTTAATCCCAGCACTTGGGAGGCAGAGGCAGGCGGATTTCTGAGTTCGAGGCCAGCCTGGTCTACAGAGTGAGTTCCAGGACAGCCAGGACTACACAGAGAAACCCTGTCTCAAAAAACAAACAAAAGAGAGAGAGAGAGAGAGAGAGAGAGAGAGAGAGAGAGAGAGAGAGAAAGAAAGAAAGAAAGAAAGAAAGAAAGAAAGAAAGAAAGAAAGAAAAGAAAAGAAAATGCCTCTATGAGACTGGGCTATAAGCAAGCCTGTGGGCCATTTTCTTAGTTAGCGATGGGAGCAGGCCCAGTCCATGTGGGCAGTGTAACCCTTGCTGTTGGTCCTGGGTTCTGTGAGAAAGCAGGCCGGACAAGCTAACAAGCCACATCCCTCCATGGCCTCTGCATCAGCGCCTGCCTCCAGAGATTCCTGCTCTGTTTGAGTTCCCGCCTTGGCTTTTCTCAGTGAACTGTGGTAGAGGATACATAAGCCAAGCAAACCCTTTCCTCCCCAGGTTGAACTCGGTCTTCATATTTTGTCATTAACATTAGTAACCCTGACTAGGACGAACGGACAGACAGATAGAAAACATTTTGTAAAGTACAGCTTTATAATAAGAGAAGCTGATACCAAGAACTTCAACTGTGTGGTTGGAGAGATGGCTCAGTGGTTACAAGAATGACTGTTCTTACAGAGAACTCAGGTTTAGAGCCCAGCATCCACATAGTGGCTCACACCATCTATGATTCCAGTTCCAGTGGATCTCTAAGGGCCCTCCCTAGGCACTCATGTGTGCCACACTGCACATGTGCAGGCAAAACCCTATATATAAAAAATAAATCCTCGAGCCGGGCGTGGTGGCGCACGCCTGTAATCCCAGCACTTGGGAGGCAGAGGCAGGCGGATTTCTGAGTTCGAGGCCAGCCTGGTCTACAGAGTGAGTTCCGGGACAGCCAGGACTACACAGAGAAACCCTGTCTCAAAAAACCAAAACCAAAACCAAAAAAAAAAAAAAAAAAAAAATCCTCATTTTTTTCCTATCTCTCACCCTAATAAATAAATCTTTTTTTGTTTGTTTTTTGGGTTTTCTTGGTTGGTTGGTTTATTTTGTTTTGTCAAGACAGGACTTATTTGTGTAACCCTGGCTGTTCTGGAACTTACTCTGTAGACCAGCCTGGCCTCGAACTCAGAGATCCTTCTGCCTCTGCCTTCCACATGATGGGATTAAAGGCCTATACCACTACCACTAATAATAAATTAATCTTAAAAAAAAAAAAAGGAAGACATACAGACTTGAGAGCACAGGGCTCAGTAGTAGGGCTCACTCGGCATACCTGAGGCACTGGCTTCAATCTCTAGTCCCGGAGACTGGGGAAAGCATAGGATCTTGGGGTGGAACAGGCCTGTAATCCTGGAACTCCTGAGGTGCAGGCAAGATCACTGCAAGTTCAAGAGGGGCCCACCTGGTAAGGTCCAAGCCAGCCAGGGCTGTGTCGTGTATAGTGAGATCCTAAGTCAAGCCTGGACAACTGAGACTTTTTCTCAAAAACAAAAACAAAAAAAGAGGGCTGGGAACATCACTCCATGGTAGAGTGCTTGCCTGGTATGCATGAAATAGGTTCAATCCCCCATACAAACATTCTACAAACATATTTAAGAACAGAGTGGCTTAGGACATAGTTCAGTAGTAAAACATGTGCTTAGTGTGAGCCCTGGGGTTCAGTTCTCCCATCCTGTCCCCCAAAGAAAAGCCCTTGAAACATCCTGACCCAGCTGTCCTCTGACTTTGTGTGATGTTCTTCTGCAGGAAAGTTGACAGACATCCACGGGAATGCTCTGCAGTACGACAAGGAGGTGAAACACATGAACTCTGCCGGAGTCCTGGCCGCACTGCGGAACTATGAGTACTACGCAAGCCGAGTTCCAGAGTCGGTCAAAAGTGCACTCATTCCCTGAAGGGGTCTGTCACTTACCCAGGGGCCTGTGTTCAAAGGAGCACACCTTAGAACTGATTAATTATCCAACTGATTGGACAATTAGAGATCCGCCTGCATTCATCATTGATCAGTAGATTTATTAGTAGTTAGGGATAGAGATGGAATTAAAGAATTGTCTTCATACTCTCAAGATTTAGGTATGTAATACGATTGTCATTTCTCCTGCCTAAAAATATTAGTCAGGTGTGGTGGCACTTACAGAAGTCATAGCTATCCCAGTGGTTGAGCTAGGACGATTGCTTGAGGCCAGGGCCTGAGACTAGCCTCCTTTACATAGCAAGACACAGCCTAAAAACAAAGAAGAGAAACAAAAACAGAATTTACTTTTACTAATTAGCCAACCAGGCCCATTGTTTTGTTTTTGTTATTGTTGTTTGCTTGGGTTTTTCCGTTCTTGTTGTTTGAGGTTTTTTTATTTTGTTTTTGGTTTTGTTTTATTTTTTTGTGGTTTTTTTTTTGTTGTTTTGTTTTTTGAGACAGGATTTCTCTGCACAGTTCTAGCTGTCCTAGAATTCACTCTGAAGACGAAGCTGGCCTTGAACTCAGTGATTCCCCTGCCTCTGCCTCCTGAGTGCAGGGATATTAAGGACTTGCCCCACCACACCTGGCTCAAATGCTACTGTTTTTAAGTGAAGAAATGAAAAAGGGTTAGTTCCAAATGGCTGTCCAGGTCATGTGTACAATCAACATTCCTGCTGATAAACCAGATTTCTTCAGGGCACAGATTCTTAAATTACTCCAGAATTTCAGGGTTTTTTTTTTTCACAGTAATTTTTAAATTTCTGATTCCAAGTGAGAATGCATATAATGATATTATTATGTTGATGGATTTATGGGAAAGTGTCTCTAAATACATAGTCCTATCTCTTCATATTATATATTAGATTTTTTCAAAAGTATTTGAAAACTATAAATACTGTGGGGATTAATTTATTCTCTTGTCATTAAAATCTATCATTGGAAAGTTGGGTAATTGCTTTATTCCTTCCCCAGAGAGAATGCACAATCAGCTTGGTTGTCACCTTCAGTAGACTGAGAAGCTCCCCAACGTCAGGGCACAGGGTTCCAGGGAGGTGGAGCTAAGCTGGAAGTGTGGGCGGCACCATCCTCTATGCTGGAGCCTGGAGGGAAGGAAAGCGGATGGAGAAAGCCACTTGGCTTGGGTTCTGTTTCTGCTGTCTGGTTGCCTAAGCTGAGCTGCTCTGTCCGATGTCCCTCCTGGCAGCCGCTCCTCCCAACCCCCTGGAAATCTTTCCCTCTGGCACTTGTCACAGCAACACAAGAGTCTTCTTTAAATGTAACCTACTCCCTCCCACAACCACATTCACACTCTTCCTGTAATCCTCCCAGACCCACCCCACCTCTCACCACTTCCCAACCCCTTGTTCTTTTCTTAAAATAACTACCAAGTCCAGTTATGCTGCCCATGTACTCTGATAAGTGGCCAGCCACTGGAATGCAGTTGGCCTACCAGAAGCCGCACCCTTAAAGGAAGCTAGCTCTTACTCGCCCAGAAGCCATCAGTGTCTGTAGCCCCTGAGATGGTGGTGGGTGCCCATGAGCCCCTTCCCTTGCCACACTGGAATGTTAACAGGCTTGATCTTGTGCTTGGTGGGGTCTTAGGCAACCTCATCTGCTGTGAGCTCTCTGACCTCTGACTGTTCCAATTTTTAACAAAAACCCTAAGACACTCCCCTCGTCTGACATTTTATTTTATTTTTATTTTTTCACATTTTTTTCAGCTGAGGATATTGAACCCAGGCCTTTGTACATACCAGTCCAAGGCTCTACCAACATGTTTTGTTTGTTTGTTTGTTTTTACTGTTTTGGTCTCTGTCTGTTCCTTTGGATGGAGCAAGTAGAATGCATACTCAGAATGTTTAAGGCCCTGGGTTTAATTACTAGAGCAAAAGTTCCCAAAGCAGCTGCATGACAGAATCGCCTGAGAATTTTTTTCAATGCACTAATTCTGATTGATTGGTTGGTTGATTTTACTTTAAGAAGGCTGCTTTGGGGGCTCAGCAGTTTAAGAGAACTGACTGCTCTTCCACAGGTCTTGAGTTCAATTCCCAACAACCACATGGTGGCTCACAACTGTCTTTAATAGGATCCGATGCGCTCTTCTGGTGTGTCTGGAGAGAGTGACAGTGTACTCATATACATAAAATAAATAAATCTTGCCGGGCGGTGGTGGCGCACACCTGTAATCCCAGCACTTGGGAGGCAGAGGCAGGCAGATTTCTGAGTTCAAGGCCAGCCTGGTCTACAGAGTGAGTTCCAGGACAGCCAGGGCTACACCGAGAAACCCTGTCTCGAAAAACAAACAAAACAAAACAAAACAAAATCTTTAAAAAGAAGAAGAAAGGAAAAAGTCTCCATTGGGCATGTGGACATGCCTACGGTTGCAGTAACTTAGGAAGAGGACGCAGGAGGATCAAGAGTTCAAGACCAGCCTAAGTAATACAGGGAGACACTGCTCTTTAAAGAAAATGGGAAGGGCCAAGCAGATGGGTCAGTGGTTAAGAGTCCCTGTGGACATGAGAGGATGTGGATGTGGTTCCCAGCACACATTAACAGGCTGCTCACCATCTCCAGTGACTCCAGGTCCAGGGGGTTGACCCCTCCCCCGCCCTTCTGGCACCTGAGCACATGGCACACATAACTTATGCAGGCATGCACACATACACAAAAAATAAAAGTACATAAATGTTATGCTCTTCTTGGGCCTTTGATAACTACCATATTGTAGGGCTCACTGGGATTATGTCCATGGCTTTTTTTACAGGACTGTGAGGATCTAGTATCAGGAAGGCATGTGTAGCTCTGATGGGTTTGACCACTCCCTCTCCTAACTCCTGTAACCCTCCTCCTGATTTTCTTTCTCTCCCTTCTGGCTGCTGGCCTTCAGCCATTTTCCTCTCTCCTGCTCTCCCTTCCCTCAGATGTCGCTGTTGGCTGAGGCTGCACTCCAGGCTCTCCACTTTCTCAGTAGATAGCCTAATACCTCCAAATGACTTCTCGGAAGGTCTTTGCCCAGACATATAATGTAGATCTCAGCAAAAACTCAGTGGCTTATGTTTGACATAGGGTGCTGAGGATTCTGTGAGACCAACTCAACAATAAAATCTTGTCTGAAACTAACAACAATAAACACAAAATAGGTATTTATATTAAAAATTCTCAAGCCGGGCATGGTGGCGCATGCCTGTAATCCCAGCACTTGGGAGGCAGAGGCAGGTGGATTTCTGAGTTCGAGGCCAGCCTGGTCTACAGAGTAAGTTCCAGGACAGCCAAGGCTACACAGGGAAACCCTGTCTCGAAAAAACAACAACAACAACAAAAACAAAAAACAAAAAACCCCTCAAACTCTAAGCCTAGTATGGTAGTACATATTTGTTTTGTTTTACATTTTTTATTTTTATTGAATATATTCTTCATTTGCATTTCAAATGTTATACCCTTTCCCGTTTTCCCACCTCCCTGAAAACCCCCAGCCCATCCTCCCACCCCCTGCCTCCAAGAATATGCCTCTCTACCCAACCTATCCCCCCCATCCCCCTCCTCCTCCCTCACCCCCTGTTTCCCCACACTGGGGCATCTATTGAGCCTTCATAGGACCAAGGACCTCTCCTCCCACTGATGCCCAACTAGGCATTCCTCCGTCACACTTTTGGTTGGAACCGTTTGTACCCCTTGGTTGATGGCTTAGCCCTGGGGGTCTGGTTGGCTGACATTGTCATTCTTCCCAGGGGGCTGCAAACCCCTTCAGCTCCTCTAGTTCACCCAGTAGTACACATTTGTAATCATGGCACACCAGAGGCTGAGGCAGGAGGATCCTGATCTTGAGGCCCACTTTTGCTGTGTTGTAAGAACCTGTCTCAAACATACAACAAAACTCTGACAAACTAGACTTCCATTCTTTTTTTTTCCCCCCCAAAAGGCGCTCTGGCAAAGCTTTATTAAAGGAAAACTTTCTCGTTTGCTTCTCGCCAGTCTGGTGTGCTTCTAATGATATCAGAATCACCCGGTCAGTGACAGCCAGTGTGTATACTCTGTAGTATTTTCCATATGCTGTACCCAGTTCAATATTATTGCCACTGTAGTGATGGACACCAGTCTTAGCCGACATGGCATAGTGCTCTATTTCAGATTTCCTCACAGCTGGGTAGTCAGCGAGGACCACCAACTTCGCTTTGCCTTGTCTGATCATCTTCAGAGTCTGATTGCACCCCAGCACATACTTTCCACTTTTCCTAACAAGCTGGAGCCTGGAGTTGATAGACTCCAGAGACTTTTTGGCCTTCTTTGCAGCCACCATCTTCCTGCCTTTGGTGCGGGACAACCCCCAACCAAGATCAGCCGCCAAGATGGCCGGAGAGTGAGAAAGGAAGCTAGACCTCCATTCTTAAGGTCTTGATGTCATATAGTCCTTCAGTCTTGCTCCCACTCTTCCCCCCCACCCCCAAACAGGGTTTCTCTGTGTAGCCCTGGCTGTCCTGGAACTCACTCTGTAGACCAGGCTGGTCTCAAACTCAGAAATCCGCCTGCCTCTGCCTCCCAAGTGCTGGGATTACAGGCGTGTGCCACCACTGCCCGGCTGCTCCCACTCTTATCTGACAGAACCACATGTCCTGATACACCGCCACAGCTGAACATCGCCGCTTCAATCTATTTTGCTTTCATTCATTTTCTTCTTACTGGAATACAATTCTATGAACAGTGAAATAAACGTAGTTTTTAAAACTCTGGGGGCTGTGGGGATGGCCCAGGGATAAGACCTCCTTGCTGATCTTGTTGAGATCTGGAGTTCACTTCCCAACACACACCAGGTGATCCACATCCACCTATGACTCCAGCTCCAGGAGATTGGATGCCCTCTTACACCTCTAAAGTTATATACAGAGAAATAAACATAAATTTAAAAGTTTTTTATTTTAAATTATGTATATGTGTGGTTTGTATGTGTGAGGGCAATGCCCTGGAGCCTGAAGAGGGTGTTGGAGCCCCTGGTGCCAGAGTTCAAGGTGGCGATGAGTGCCTGAGGTAACCCTGGTAAGAGCAAGTGCTCTTTTTAAAATTTTATGTCTGTTGGTATTTTGCCTGCATGTATATCTGTGCACATGTATGTGCATCTAGTGTCTGCAGGGACCAGAAGAAGGTGTGGGGTTCACCCTATGTGCTTCCTAGTTTTATGTCAACTTTACAGAAGATAGAATAATTTTGGAAAAGGGACCTTTAATCGAGAAAATGCTCCCACCGGATTGGCCTGTGGTGCATTTTCTTGACTGTTGATTGATGTGGGAGGGTCCATCTCTGTGTTCGGTGCCACTCCTGAGATGGTGGTCCTGGGTATTATAAGAAAACAGGCTAAGCAAGCCCTGAGGAGCAAGCCAGTAAGCAGCACCCCTCCCTGGCTGCTACATCAGGTTCCTGCCTCCAGGTTCCTGCTTGAGTTCCTGCTCCTCCTCTCCTTCAGTGATGGGCTGTTACCTGGAAGTGTGAGATAAAACCCCCACCGTTGCTTTTGGTCATAGTGTTTTATTATAGCAGCAAAACTTCTAATTAAGACACCCTGCCATCTGAATTATATATGTTTGTGAGCTACCATGTAGTTTCCATGAATCAAACCAGAATCCTCTGTGAGAGCAGCCACTGTTCTTGACTGCTGCGCCATTCTACATCCCTACCCGACAAGTAAACATTTTAAAGTTTGGGGCTGTACTTGCTGGAGGAGGGGCTCCATTTTTCCGGCCCTCCCCTTACTTGGACATCTTTTCCTGTCATTGTGGTTTAAGTCTCAGCAGTAGCTTGCTGACTGCTCCCTGCCTGGCTGTGAGTCAGCTATAACCTATCTATCACTTCACCTCCAGAGGCTTTGTTTAAAATCAAGTCGGGGAGCTGGAGTAATGACTCAGTGGCAAAGAGCACTGTGCTTCCAGAGGACAAGGGTTTGATTCCAAGCATTACATGGCAGCTCACGGCTGTGTGTAGCTCCAGCTCCAGGGTATCAAATGCCCTCTTCTAGCTTCTGCGGGTACCAGGCACACATGCAGCACTCAGAACACTCATACACATAAAAATAAATTTTAAAAAGTTAAATTCTCCCATATTCAAGGTCTGCTTGGCTTTGCTTTTGCTTTAGAATAATCTTGAGGTTCCTAACAATGGTGTGTGAAGCTCTTAATGTCCTGGAATCTTCCTTGCCCCACACGAACCCTGTTCATAGACCACACCCATGCTCAACCATTTCATGCCCCCAGAAGACTACGTGTACCCAACAAATATTAATGTAGCATTCACTGTAGGTTAGCCACTGTGTACAGATACCAGATGCTGTCCATTCTCAACCGTGGGCATGGCACTGACTGGAAGTCTGTTCCTTTGCAAGCTATTTCAAATTGTGTTAAATTCTGTAGAATGAATTGATTCGGAAAGTTCTAGAAAGCAAGTGAAGTGGGAAGGCTAGAAGGGAGTTTCCTCCAGGATGTATATGTCCCCTAAGGGAGGGATGTCTAGAGAAGACGGGAGTTCGGCCACACTTTGCACTAAGGTTTCATGTGGGAATTACAGGAACACCTCTTAAGAGAGAGAAAACAAAGCAAGCCACTATGGGTATAATAAAGTGACTATGAGAAGTGTAAAATACAGTCGGGGTGGGCTAAGTACTTCTTTACGGTTTAAAATTAAAATGAAGCTGAGCATGGCTTGTATTCACAGCACTCAGGCCAAGGCAGCAGCAGCTCAAGTCCCAAGTGAGCCTGGGCTTTCTGTGTGGGCAAGTGTTACACGTGCCTGATGTCCTAGCAGGTGAGAGCATGAACAAGAGAAAGAAAGATAAGTAACCAATTAACATCCGGCTGTTTTAAATGTCTTTTCGTAAAAATTAAATGTAGAACTTCAGGACCAGACAAATCCAAACTGGCCTGTTTGGGAAATTTGGCAGTTAGCCACTACTGATCTCTTAGGTCAGATAAACTGGTTCCTGGAACATCTGGCAGGGGTCTTTAGCAGAAGTGACTTTGTACTTTCAGCCAGATCTACTGGGGTCTATGGCTGGAACTCCGTCCAAAATAATGGAATCCTGTAATTTTATTTAATAAGTCTCCATCTTTGGCCAGAATTTCTGAAGGTGTTAAAGGGCTGAAAGGAATGCTGGGATTTCATGAATCAGGGAACCAACGGAGAGGACGGGGTGTGACTAGCTAACGGAGCAGCCGCCCGGGTCACACCAGTGCTCACAGCCATCCTGAACTCAAGCTTGGCTCCCAGCGGAATTCCTAAAGAATGTCATTGCTGTCCTCAGGGGGATATAGTATTGTTGCTTTCTGATGACTGCTTTTGCTCCAGGCTGTACTCTCAACCGGAATGGGTGGGGTGAATTGAGGCTCCTTGTGTTTGGGTGTAGTTTGGTCCTTTGTCATAAAGATGTTTATAGATTGGTCTTATCATTTCTGGAATCCAAGGTAAACGTGGAAGAGTATGACTGCGGGCTGGGGATCGAGTCAGAGAGGAACAAAATGGTACTAAGTGTACTGGTTGGCACCTTCTTTCATCCCATTGTAGTAAGAAGTACCTTGTTGACTCTGCAGAATGGCTGTATATAAATGTAGCCATCTTTTGTAACTGGTTCAGAGGCAGGGACCCAAAGAAATCACTACTGTATAGTTACATGAAAACACTGACACATTCCTGAGGCTACTGGAAGGTAAGGGTAAATCTGTACTGCTTCTGAAATCACTCCTTCACCTTGGACTTGAACCTTTGGAACATGCCCTGGGCAAACACACACCCCACAGAGAATTTGGATTAGAAAGCCCTCTGAAAGATGCTTACTTAGTACACCCAGAAACAGGACAAATTAGGGCAGCAGTGTGCTTTTAGCTTTGCATCTGAGCAATCTGGCCAAGGCTCTGCAAATGTTCTGCTCTTGAGATACTAAACACTCTCAGTCCTGAAGTATTTCTTGAAGCCCTTTGTAAGTCTTTTAACCATTAGTATATTTTTTGGTTTGATCATCTGAGGCATATGATCTCCATATCTATCTATTATGAAGACTGATCTGAAATATCTAAAGAGCTCTATTTACTAAAAAAAATTTTTTTTTAATATAGTGTTTACTGAGTAGCTCAAAATGGCTTTGAACTGAACTCCTGGCAACCCTTTTGCCTCAGACACCACATGCTAGGATTACAGGTTATCATTCCTGGTTTACGAAACGACTCTTTGGAGTTTCTCTGTTTGTCCAGTTCCTTGTTTCCATGTATGGAAAGTGCTCTACTGTTGCAATGTATGCATAGCACCAATTACTTTTTATAATCTTTAACCTTCTTTTTCTTTTCTTTTTTTTTTTTTTCCTTTGGTTTTTCGAGACAGGGTTTCTCTGTGTAGTCCTGGCTGTCCTGAAACTCACTCTGTAGACCAGGCTGGCCTCAAACTCAGAAATCCGCCTGCCTCTGCCTCTGCCTCTGCCTCTGCCTCCCAAGTGCTGGGATTACAGGCATGTGCCACCATGCCCAGCACCTTCTTTCTTTTTTAAGTTCTTTGAGACAAGACCTCAAACTATATGAGGCCAAAGATGACCTTAATCCTGTTATCACCAGGTGACAAGGCCTGTATCTGCTGCTGGCAGTCTGAAGACCTCCTCAGAGGAAGCCAATTATGCGTCAGACGGAGTTTATTACATGTTTTTTTTTTTTTTTTTTTTTTTTTTTTAATTTTAAGCATGGAAGTTGACAGGTGCTCCAAAGAGGAAGCAACACCCCAGTCACACTTCACGGTCTTAGCAATAACACTGATGTTATTATTTTTAAAGGTTATTAAGGAATTTGGTCATGGGCTGTTCCTGAATTGTTTATTTCCTTTGTAAACACAAGTTAATAGGATTGTGAGGGTCGCAGACCATCCTTAAGCTCACATACACGTAGGCCTCGAACCTGAATTATTAACCCTCTCATTTGAAGATGCTTCTATATATATGAAAAAAACCAAAACCAAACATTGTCAATATTTGCAGGTTTTAGTACAGATAATAACATCTGGAATTTTTTTTCTCCCTTTGTCCCCATAATTTTCTGTATTTCTATCCTGCCTACTAGATGCTGGGATTGGACATGCACCACACCAAATAATCCTGAAAATATTTTTTAGAGAAAAATGAAGAAACGGAAGTTCCCCTATCTCCAACGTAACTCGTCAACTTTGTGCATATATGTGCTGCTACTGCCTCAGAATAGACTAGTCTATAATTCGTCTGCTTCCCTCACTTGCAGATATGTCTTTAAAGTTTGTTTTCCCACAGCGGAGTGGCGCCTCTAGTGTGCCCTGACCTGATGCAAGAGGCAATTGGAGCGTGCGGTTGAAGGAGGAGCCGGCGCACCGTGATGACGATCAATAGCGTTCGCCAGACGTCAATGTCCGCGGGCCCGGGACCGAAGAAAGGCTTAAGCGTCGTGGGCGCTCTGTGATGACGCACAAGGTAACCAGCCTTGACCTCTGCAGTCGTGGCGCGTGGAAAGGGCGGAGCGAAGGCTGCCTTGGCGGACGCATATTTATGACGCTCAGTAGCGTGCGCAGTGACACCAGCGGTCGCGGCCGGTGGGGTGGAGTCAAGGCTGCGGAGCCTTTGGTAGCGCGCACACGTTGCATCTCCTCGCTTCCACCTGAACCCCGTGTTAGGTTCGCCGCGGGGAAGGCAGCCTGACGAATAGACACACCGCAGCTCCTGGGAGATGGCGGCGCTGTGCCTCACGGTGAACGCCGGAAACCCTCCGCTGGGTAAGGGCGCCGCCGACCTGCGCGGGTTGCATCAGCCTGAGGGTGCGGGGCGGGCGCCGCGGCGGTCACGCTGAGGGAGCCTCACGTCCCGGGACGGGCCTGCTCTGCGGGGAGCCCAGCCCCGCTGGCCCCGGCCTCTGTCCGCTCAGGGCGACGTACCCCGAGGCCCGCCGCCCCGGGAGTGGGGGGACAGCACGAGAGCCCTGGCGGGGACATGCGAGACTTCTCTCCGACGCGACTCTGCCAGGGTCCCAAGCGGCTTTTGAAGTGGAAGTAAAAACCCTACTGTGTGCCTGACGCGCCCTTTCAGTGCTGTCTCCCAGTTCTCATCAGGAAGCTCGCATGCTTCCCCACTCTCAGAGATCTGAATCCACTTGCCCCACTTTCCCTTGGGTTGTCGAGTTAAAGGGAACAAGGCAGACTTTGCTGTCAGCACTTGGATTTTAACTGAGGCTGCATTTACTTGTGATCGAAGGCTGTGATTACGGAAAGCCGTAGGAACGCTGCCGACCCATACGACTGACTTTTACCACACACCCTGTGGACGTAGTAAAGGCCCGAGTAAACGGCGTCTTACCTTCCATTCAGAATTGATTTTTCAAAGTGGCTTACGCTATTGCTAGATAGTTTAAGATTTCTGCCTTTTCATTACTTTGGGAAACAACACAAAAACGTTTTACCATGTAGACTTGGAAGTACTTCCTAACATTCAAAAAGTCAGCCCTTTGAATACAACTGGTCATGTGGGGCTGATGAAATTTCTTGGCAATCTCAACCTTGACAGCAGTCTGCGCCTATTGGAATGAAATGACAGTTATGCATTAATGTGCTGGGATACAGCTCAGGGCGCTTTGCATTGTAGGCAAGCACTTGACTGTTGAGCCCTGAAAAGAGAATGTAGCTATCATTTGAAATGTTTTAAAATGATAATATTTTAGCCTGTTAGTTCCAGTCTCTGTGTGCTAAGCTCACAACAAATCCATAACTCTAAAGGAAGTAGATGCCGTTCTCGGTTTGAAATGGCACTAGATGATGTTGACCCGTGGCTAAAACTGGAGGCCTGAGTTCAGCCCTGGCTGCTGATTGCACTCAAGGCTCCTTGGTTTGTTTTACTCTGTAAGGAAGGAGGAAACCTCTCCAGTGCTGGTTGCCAGAATTCAGTGAGACTACAGGAAAAGTTCTTTCACATTTTAGATGTTCAGACCATAGATAAATTATAGGATTTTAGCCACAGGGGGTGGAGGTGGGGCGAGAGTTGGGTGTGAGGTTTGTTGTTTTTGTAAATACTGCCTTGAAAAATCACTGCAGGGGACAACGAGGTCTATACCCTTAGAACTCAGAACCAAATTCTGTTGGTATTCTGGAAGATAGTCTTAAATTTTGTTTGTATTTTGAACTCTAAGCCAGTTAGAGAATGTTTATTATTTTTCTGCTTGCACTTCTTTCTTTTATTTTTATTTCTTTTGCCTATTTATATTCTCTTTAAGTAATAAAATTGGATTAAATATTTAGAAAAAATTACATTGTGAGGATGTCATTTTGTGTGTGTGCGTGTTTTAAAATACTTTCAAACTCACATAGAACTTTCCCCCATCCCACATAAGAACATAAGAGCTTATTTGATGCTTCTGTATCCAGAATACTTCTTACGTATCTCCTACAGGCCAGGAATCTACCTGACTTCATACAGGAAGCATAGATTGATAGGATCCGACCTAATGCTGGCTCTCCTTTGTTGTTCTGGGGCTGACTGTTCAATAGTCCCAGGAACTAGGAGGACCATGCTTTATTTGCCTTTTACTGTCCTATCTGCATGGCTTCTTTCAATGTGGAATGATTTATTAGCTTGGCTTTAATAGCTTTGTCTCCTGAAGATGCCAAGCCTCTTACTTATGAATCCCTTAATTGGGTTGTAAATGTTTCCCAGTGGTTGGATTCATCCCTGTCCATCTGGGCAGGGATGGTGGAATTATTCCTGCTGTACATTGCAGGCCATCAGTTGGTGTGTGAATTTAATTTGTCCGTTCTGGTTTTGAACACGTATTAAAGTGCCACCTGCCTGTCGCTGTGCTGTTGCTCTTGCCACTGCCCCCAGATTTAGAGCTTTCTCTTTCACCCAAAGAGATTTTAATAATTATTAATAAATTTAATAAAATTTAATAATTTTTTCATTCATTTATTTATTTTTTCACTTTACATCCCAATAGAAGCCCCCTCCCTCCTTTCCTTCCAGTCCCACCCTCACACTGCCCTCCCCATTCCTCTCTTCCCTTCTTTTCAGAGAAGGGAAACGCCCCCTGTGGATCTAGGCCACTGACTCCAAGCTAGGGGAAAGGGAGGCAATAGAGTCGGAGACAGCCCCTGCTCCAGTTGTTAGGAGATCCCGAGTGGAGACCAAGCTGCACATCTGCATATGTGTAGAGGACATTTACAGTGAAAGAACTCAGAGCCCTGCAAACATTTCTCTTCATGAACACCTCATTGATTTCGGCTTCCATTGTTGTATCCTGCCTCTCTTGGTTATTAAAGTGTGTGACCTTGTGATTTGACATTTTATGCGTATCAGTGGTTTTCTCATGTTATATTCATAACAAAATATATGTGAAATATTTTATTTCTTATTTAAAATTAATTTTGAGAATTAGTTGACTTGGAATTTGCATGTGTTTATATATCACCAATAGTAAGTATATGCTTTACTATCCAGTGGCATATATGTACAGACATATGTGATATATAAACCTCCATAACAATAATGCCAGATATTTCCATTACAGAAAATTCTCTCTGTGTCCCTGGCATCTGATAGCCAGTTTCCTGATTTTTGTTGTTTTGCTTTTGCTTTTAGGATTTTGTGTATGTTGATTCATACCATCTATGTCTTTATATACACTAGATAGTGTATATACACATCTGGTTGCCTGTGACAATAGTTCTTTTTATATGCTAGACAGGATTCCCAGGATACATGCCAAAATGTATCTCATTTACTTGGATTGTCTTGGTTTGTCCCTCCACATTTTTGTCTGTTTTTTAAAAACATGTTACCTGTGAGAAACCCCTTGTTGTCTTAGTCTGCTTTGTGCAGCTTTAAGACAGCACCACAGACAGGGTGATTTGTAATGGGCAGAAGTTTTCTGGCTCACAGCTCTGGAGGCTGAAAAGCCCAAAACCAACAAGCCGGTTGTAGTGGTAGTCTTACATAGATCCTTGAGCAATGGGAAGGCAGAACAAACCCCCACTGTACTACTAGTCCTTTTCTGAAGTCCCCTTCACCCTTCGCTGGTTATTGAAGCTAGGGCCTCAGGCATGCTAGGCAAGCCTTATTCTGTAGGTTTCAGAAATGATCTTGTATATCCCAGGCTGGCCCTCACCTCCTGATGCTCCTGCCTCAGCTTCTAGGGTGCTGGGAATACAGGCTTCATGCTTGATTCTACAGGACCCTTTCTTAATACTGACCAGGGCAATTAAATTTCAACATACGTTTTAACAGGGGGCAGACCTGCAAACTATAGTCAACATAACTTAGCGATACAAACACGCAAATTATCAGCACACTTGTTTTCTATTATAATAAGCTTTGCAAGATTATTATACTTTCTTTGATAGGGCCTTGTTCCCTGTAGAGCATAGTATTTACATAAAAATGAGTATCTGCTAGTTTTCCATCTTAATCAGATTAAGGGACACAGGACAGATGAATTTACTCACTGTGTTAGGTGCCAAAGACAGCATTACAAGGTGTTTTAGAATTTGAGATCTGAACCATTTGACCTGCATTCACATGCTGACTGCTGTGTGTTTAGCCAAGGTGACTAAGCTCGCTGTTTAACCTCTGTAAGCCTCAGCTTCCTTTCTGTAATGGATAGCTATCTCTTGAGGTTGCTAGAGAGATTAAAACTTGTGTGACTGGCAAACATTCAGCATAATATTTTTATATTGAAATATAAAAGCCGCTATTCTAATTTTTTACCCTCTTCTCAGGGAGAAAAGGAATTTAGTGTCACTTACTGGAATTTGAACACAGTTATAAGCAATATAACTTATTCTGATTTGTTACTTCTCTAAGACCCAAGATTAGACTTTATGGTGGGCAGGAGTGTGTGTGTGTGTGGGGGGGGGCGCGTCACATATTAACAGGACTTAACATTGGATTGTTGATTCATCCTTATTGCTCTGTAACTCAGGTTATAAATGCTATCTTCTTTTTGAAGAGAAATAAATCTTTCGTGCTGTCATTTTTAGAAGCTCTGCTGGCAGTGGAACATGTGAAAGGTGATGTCAGCATTTCTGTGGAAGAAGGGAAAGAGAATCTTCTTCGGGTTTCTGAGTAAGTTCTTTTCCGTTCTGAACAGCATTTAAAAATACATAGCACTGAGTGTTCTGGGTGTATTTACTTGCTAATTAGGTGGATTATTCCTAGAAAGATGTTTCATTTTGCGTGTGTGTGTGTGTGTGTGTGTGTGTGTGTGTGTAGACTAGAAATCTTCCTATCTCAGCATCCTGAGTGCTAGAATTACAGATCTGCACTACCCTGCCAGGCTGATAACTGTCTTTAAACTTTTTTTTTTTTTTTTTTTTTGGTTTTTTGAGACAGGGTTTCTCTGTGTAGTCCTGGCTGTCCTGGAACTCACTCTGTAGACCAGGCTGGCCTCGAACTCAGAAATCCGCCTGCCTCTGCCTCCCAAGTGCTGGGATTACAGGCGTGCGCCACCACACCCGGCTAACTGTCTTTAAACTTAAAGGGAAAAATTGGGGCTGCGATATAGCTAAGGCTGGTAAGAGTATTTTCATATTTTGCTTGAGCCCTTTAGTGGCCCACTACCATGAATGAATGAATGGCTTTCTTTTTTTCAAATATTAGGTTAGACCCTGAGGCCCTCACAAGTTGTTGTGAATTTGAATGAAAGACTAAAAGTCTCAGGGTTGGTCCTGTCAGCTGTGAGCCGTATTAGTGATGCTCTGTCAGCCGTTCATTTGGTGAATGTGATATCAGAATCTACAGTTCTTGGGTTGATGAGACTGTTCAAAGAAGACTTTAGATTTTATTTATTGGAGAAGAAATTTCCATTTATTTGGTAATGGTGGTAGGGTGGGCAGGGGTAAGGCAGACTCTCCCTCAGTAACCCAGGCTGGCCTCGCACTTTCAGCAGTGCAGTGACTGCCACAGCCTGCCAGATGCTGAGGTGATGAGCTTGAGCCTCCACAGGGTGTTTTAGTAAGATAGGTAACGGGGTGACCTAACAGGGGAAGGTTTGTGGGTCGCTGTTTCTAAATAATTCTTAAGCCTGTGTTCAGCCAGATTTTCTCTTGATGTTTAAAATTTTAAATTTATGGCCTATTCAATTTTTCCACTTAAGGTTCTGTTTTTCCAGGCCTTGTAAAGTTTTTTCATTTCTACCTTCTGAAATTTTCTTGCTATTACATTCTGTTTTATGGTTTTGATCTTGTAAATTATTTTTGCCAAACAGTTGGGGTAAAGTTTGCTCACGTGCTTATTCTCTCACTTGTCATTTTGTTAGTGATCTCTCTCTCTCTCTCTCTCTCTCTCTCTCTCTCTCAACCTGTTGGGTTTGGCCGTGTTGTCCAGGCTGGCCTTGAATTCAAGGAGTCCTCCTGCCTTAACTTTCTGAGTCTGCGGGGACTTGCTACTGTCTGGGTTTGTTAGCATTTTGTTGGGATTTGACATGCTTTCTTCCCTTGAAAATCGCATTTGTTTTTAATTATTACATTTAATAACTTAGTTTAAAATTACTCTATTCTAAATCCCAGTCACATTTTTACCACCATTGATGAGACATAGAACCTGGAAGTTAGGAGAGAAGTATGGTGTGCAGTTTATATATAGGTTCAGTTCTCTCTAGACTGAGGCAGGAGGAGCTTGAGTTCAAGGCTAGTCCAGGATATGTGCGACCCTATCTCAAAATTATAGAATAGCCTGTGAGTTAGCTCACTGGCTAAAAGTCTGTTTCCAAGCCTGATTTACTGAGTTCAGTTCTCAGTATCCACGTGTTAGAAGGAGAGCCCCAACCTGCCCTTTGACAAGTTGTCCTCTGACTCCACATGCAAGCTTGGTATGCTTGCTTGTACTCAAAATAAAAATAATTAAAATAAATAATCTTGTACTCTATATAAACATATAAAATACAAGATAAATATAATTAAAAATGCTAAAGAAACAAAAAGGATGAATTATTTATTGCCTGGGCGGTGGTGGCGCATGCCTTTAATCCCAGCACTTGGTAGGCAAAGGCAGGCGGATTTCTGAGTTTGAGGCCAGCCTGGTCTACAGAGTGAGTTCCAGGACAGCCAGGGCTAGATAAACCCTGTCTTGAAAAAACCAAAAATAAATAAATAAATAAAAAAAGGGGGGGGTGAAGTATCATATAGAAAATCTACTCTGAAGTAAATTAAATTTAGGTGGATATTTTAGGACGTTGGAATTTGATAGAAACAGAGTACGATTAAATTAACACTTTTTTTTACTATGATAGAAAAATGGTAAATGTTAAGGTTCTACATTTGTGACTCTTAAGACTTTTGCTGAAGCAACTATAATTTACATAGTGTTTAAATTCCAGGAGTGTGGTGTTTACTGATGTAAATTCAATCCTGCGCTACTTGGCTAGAATTGCAACTACATCTGGGCTGTATGGGACTAACCTGATGGAGCACACTGAGGTAAGCAAGGAGTATTTATTTTCCTGTGTGTGTTGTCTTTGCTTTCTCTGTTTGGGAACACTGTTGTCCTACTGTGCATTGACATGTGATATTAGTCTTTAGAAGGATATGAACAGAGTTTAATCATAGGCTCAGGAGAAGGAATGTTTGTGCTTGGTTTGCTTTTTAATGCAGAGACTGCTCTTTTCTATATGGCCCAGGCTAGTCTGTCAACTTGTGTCCTGTGCTGCTGGTTCGTTGCATGCTTATTTTCAGAAAGAGTAGCTGGAAGAGTAGCTCAAGTAGACTTATGGTGGCATGCATGGGACTTGCGTGGCATCCCCAGCACTGCAAAGGAACACACTTCAGCTCATGGGGTTCATGGTCTCCATGCAGCCCAGTCTACTGGCTCAGTTAGTGCGGTCGTCTCCCTGGTCTGTGAGTGTTTCACAGTCGGGTTGTGCTGTCAGCCCATGCCACTCACCTTTCACAGAGAGGATGACAGGCCCAGAAACAGAGAGATTGTGCAGGCTCGCACACACGCTTCAGAGCCCATTTTCTTTAAGTTAATGATAAATTACTACAGTAATAGGTCAACTTTCAGTGCTACTCTGTTCTACCTAGTTATATTCTACCCTAATTTCTGTAAATCTTACACAGTTCAAAAAATAAACGATGTTTCTTTTTTGTTGGTTTTTTTTGGGGGAAGGGGCGGGAAGGTGGTAAGGTCTCACTGTATAGCCCAGGCTGGTGTCTACACTTCATCTTCTTGCCCTGCCAGGTTATAGCCATGTACCAATACACGGCAGAAAATGGATTTTTTTTTTCAGTGTTTCAAGACAGGGTTTCTCTGTATAGCCCTGGTTGTCCTGAAACTCACTCTGTAGACCAGGCCCTCTGCCTGCCTCTGCCTCCCAAGTGCTGGGATTAAAGGCGTGCGTCACCACTGCCCAGCCAGAAAATGGATTTTAATTATGGACTTTTAAATATCTTCTGGTGGATTAACCTATCTGTTTAGACAGCTTAGTCCTTTCACTGTCAGTTATCAAGCACTTTTCTTGTTTTTACCCTCATGTGACCTTTCATGTACCTGGTTTAAAAAAAAAAAAGAACAAAAAGAAATCATAAAACTGTAGAGACGGCATTTATGTAAGTGGCATATTAGATCCAGATTGGCAGAATTAAACCCATGTAATGGCAGATTGTATAATTTCAGGTCAGAACATTTTTGTTCTTGCTGAGGAACCCAAGAGTACTTTGTGGCATTGTTAACTCTTTGTGTGACCATTTTATTTGGAAGCCTGAGCTCTGGGGGTTCATTCTTTTTGTATCTTTTGTTCACAGATTGATCATTGGTTGGAGTTTAGTGCTACAAAGTTGTCTTCGTGTGATGTGCTGACTTCTGCCATCAGTGAGCTTAATCATTGCCTGTCTTTGAGAACGTACCTAGTGGGGAACTCCTTGACCTTAGCAGATTTATGTGTTTGGGCCACCCTAAAAGGTATCAATAGCTCATCTTAAAATACTGGTGTTTTAGTGTTTAGAGAGGTTTTGGTGGGTCCCTTTTTTTTCTCCTGTACAGTTAATTTACAACAGATGTGATAATGTTCTTAACAACCTGGGGAACACTTAGCTTGAGAAACAAAACAAGAATCACTTCATGAGATATGATGGATATATAAAATCTGTATTTAAAATTTATAGTTTGAAATGTTTTGACATAATTTATAGTTGCAGTATTTTCGCTACAGACAAGCTTGAATGTATACAACACACTCAAAATGTGCAGAAATCTACAGATTCCAGCAGTCTAACAATTTGATGGTGAGGGAGGAGTTTGCAGGAATCAGCCGTGTACTTTAGATTTTATGGAGGCAAATATTACAAGTCAGTAACTTCGAAGTAAAGTTACATAGGTTTTTATGACATGAGATTACTGAAGTCACAAGACCAAAAGAGGGGCAGCCTTTAAAAATATAAATTTGACCGTGTAGCTTGTATCTATTGGTCTCTATATAGAGAGCTATAATTTTTTTTAAAAGAGTACAATATATGAGAAAGCATAGATCATTGAAGATTACTTGATGATGTAGGCAGATGACCTGTTTTATGGAAACTTTGGGCCTGTAAAAAGCTTAAGTTGCATGAATTGACTGGCAGAACTGGAAGTCTATGACATACTATGAACATCATCACCTGCGTGTAGTTGAAATCGAGCTAAACAGTGTCTCTTCTGTGTACTAGCAAAGTTACAAAGTGGGGGGTGTGGGGATGAAGTCAGTGACCCTGTGATTAACTGTGATTCCTGGTTACCTTAGCTTGTGTTGTTTTCTCTAGTTGGTCTACTGAAATGAAGCACTGGTCTTACACTGGTGTGTGGTGGGAGGACTGGATCCAGTATTGAACTTGACTGAGCTAAGCTGGGAGTGTTTTAGCTGCTTTGTTCTGTTGTTTTGGAGACAGCACTAAGTACCCCGGGCCTGTCCAGCCTCCTGAGTGCTGGGAGGATGGCTGAGCAGCACCACACCTGGCCTCCAGCTAAAAAAATGTCTTTTGTGACGTCTACAAAATACACTAAACTATTAGGGTTTCATTGCAGAAGCTTAATTTCATTCACATAAATTAACTGTGATTGGAACTTTGCTTTAGATTTGCTGATTTGGTAAATTTTAAAAAATTATGTTCACTTACAGGAAATGCTGCATGTCAGGAACACTTGAAACAGAACAAAACTCTAGTCCATGTTAAACGCTGGTTTGGCTTCCTTGAAGCCCAGCAGGCCTTCCGCTCAGTTGGTACCAAGTGGGATGTTCCAGCAAACAAAGCTACAGTGGTGAGCTTTTAAAGCGTTTACAGTTTTTTTTTTTTTGCATTGTAACTTTGTGTGTCTGTAGGTGCACATGAGCTATGGTATCCATGTCAAGGTCAGAGGTCAGCTTAATAGGAGTCAGGTCTGTGTCCTTCCGCCTGCATATCTTCACGCTTAGTAATAAGTGCTTTTACCTGCTGAGCCATCTCACTGTTCCTGTTTGTTGTAGTTGTTTTTGTTTTTAATTCTGATATTTGATGTTGAGATTCTAGATCTGAAAGATTATTATTATTTTTGGGGGGGGAATGAAATACAGCCCAGTATCAGGGTGTTTGCTTGGCATGGTCAGGGCCTGGTATTGGATCTGTGGCACTGCTTTAAAATAAAAAATTTCAAAAAAGGTCATTTCCATTAAAAAAAAAAAAAAAGACCTTAGATCTTATTTTTGTTAAGTTTTAGTATACCTTTAACTGTTCAATTACATAGAAGCCCTGAACTTTATAGCTACAAGATTATGTCCTCAATGTATGTTCTTCCAAACTCCATATAATGAAAATTAAATTTTACATACTGCTTTTGTTTGTTTTTGGTGCTGGGGATGTGTCCTGCTCTCAAGTGATACCCAGTCATCTGTTTTGTGACTGGACTTCCTTCTTTATCCTGAATCTTCACTGATTTTGAGCCATTAAATTGTATCTCCGTTAAGTTCTGTAGGAGGATGTCACATACAGTTCAATAGCAGAGGTCCTCCTTCCAGGTGCCAAGTGTGCTCTTTTGATCTGTTTTGCTGGCAGCATATTTTGCCAACTCGACACAAGCTGGAGTCATCAAGAAGTGGGTACCTCAGTTGAGAAAATGGTTCCGTGGGATTGGCCTGTAGACACTCCTCCAGGGCATTTTCTTAAGGAGGGTTGCTGTGGGAGAACCCAGCCCACCTGCAGGGGCCGCACTTGGGCGGACAGCTCCAGGCTGAAGCAGCTTAGCCAGCCTCTGGAGCCAGCCAGGGAGCAGCAGCAGCAGCTTTTGCTTCAGTTTCTGCCTCCAGGCTCTTATTTTGAGTTTTAAGTTTCTGCCTTGACTTCCTCAGTGGGCCATTACCCGGGATATATAAAACAAACTTTTTTCTCCAAGTTACTTTTTTGATCATGATCTATATCACTGGGATATATAAACCAAATAAACTTCTCCCCAAGTTACTTTTGATCATGGTCTATATCACAGTATAGCACCCAAACTAAGATACTAGGCATGCACAGTGACACTGACTGTGAAGGTTTTCTGCTGTAATAGAAGTTGTAACCACTGCTAGTTTGCGTGTGGAGGTCCTAGTCTACTCAGCTGTTGTCTGTCTGTCACTGACACCCTTTACTCATCTTTCAGCAGTTTTTCCATTTAATCCATTGACAAGTTCTATATATTGAGAGATTTTCTTGCTATTGTTGATTTTTTTTTTATTGAGGCAATACTATAATCTTTTCATAAAAAAATTTATTGGAGTGTGGATGTTCTGTCTGCATAGCATGTCTGGTGCTTTTGGAGAGAAAAGAGTTTGCTGGAGCTGGGCGGTGGTGGTGGCGCACGCCTTTAATCCCAGCACTTGGGAGGCAGAGGCAGGCGGATTTCTGAGTTCGAGGCCAGCCTGGTCTACAGAGTGAGTTCCAGGATAGCCAGGGATACACAGAGAAACCCTGTCTCGAAAAACCAAAAAAAAAAAAAAGTTTGCTGGAACTTAGTTACACATGGTGTGAGCCTTTGTGTGGGTTCTAGGGATCAAACTGGCAACAGAAAGTGGTCATGTCATTGCCACCAGGGACTTCTAAGCCCTTAGACAGTCCCCTGTGTTTTGGATCCAGTTCATTTCAGCCTCTATGTTCATGCACCCAGCACCCATGGACACCACTTTTCTCTTGCACACCTTTGTGTCTCTCTCTTAAGTGGCTCCTTTTCCCTCTAGTCTGGCATATTTCTTTTTTTTTTTTTAAAGATTTATTTATTTATTTATTTATTTATTTATTTATTGTATGCAAGTACACTGTAGCTGTCTTCAGACACTCCAGAAGAGGGAGTCAGATCTCATTATCGATGGTTGTGAGCCACCATGTGGTTGCTGGGATTTGAACTCAGGATCTTCGGAAGAGCAGTCAGTGCTCTTAACCACTGAGCCATCTCTCCAGCCCAGTCTGGCATATTTCTACTTATTTTTCAAGATCCATCTTGGGTCTTACATTCTGTTATGATTTTTCCTGGTGACATAGATCCTGCTTCTTAACTTTAACTGAACACCCTTATAGCACCACCCTTTAAATGTCTCTACTAACTGAGGTTTGGTTTTCTTCATGTTCTTCAGTGTGTCTGGAGTCTATAGAGAGTACAGATGATCTAGTTGTCATTCTGCCTGTGACCAGTATTTGGTAAATGAGAGTACACATAAACATTTAGCCATGCTCATTTTTCCTGTGTCTGCTTTGTTTTTAGGCACCCGACAAAAAACAAGATGTTGGAAAGTTCGTCGAGCTTCCGGGTGCAGAGATGGGAAAGGTGACGGTCAGATTCCCCCCAGAGGCCAGTGGGTAAGGAAACACCGCCTCTCATAGCCAAGCACACTTAATGAATGTGCTCTGCAGTTCTAATTACTTACTGTTGCTGAGTTTGTCTAGAAGGATACGGCTTTAAGGGTGGGAATAAATCTAAAAAGACTCAGTTTAATTATTTACAGCTTATGTTAGTATGTAGTTTTAGTTCATTAAGGAAATAGAGACAACATCTAAATTTCATTATGTAATTTTAAAAACAAACAAGAAAATATCCTAGCCAGGCAGTGGTGGCGCACGCCTTTAATCCCAGCACTTGGGAGGCAGAGGCAGGCGGATTTCTGAGTTCGAGGCCAGCCTGGTCTACAGAGTGAGTTCCAGGACAGGCAGGGCTATACAGAGAAACCCTGTCTCGAAAAAAAAAAAAATCCATAAATAGAAAAATTTAAATATAAATAAGAAAGTGTCCATCCATATATAGAAAAGCTTGGATTTTGCTTGAACCTTGAGCTTTTTGCAGTCTTTTTTTTCAGTAAGGATTTGTATTTATACCTACTCCTTTATAGCAGACATTACAGTAGTATTTATTTTTCTAAATTAAAGGAAAGGAAAATTTGAAAACCTATATAGTTTTTTCCATTAATATTTAGGTCTCCCAAACCTACTAACTCTTGACACATACAGAAAATAGTATTTGACTAACTCATGAGAGTCCACAGGCCCTGCCCTGCATTTCCTCAGCCTGAGAGGAGTCTCTGCCTGTGTGTGTCAGTCATTCCATTCTCTCTAACATACCCTAGTGAAGTTTGTAATAGAATCCTTCCAAAGGCACTAATACAAAAGTAGATCTCCCTGTAGCAGCCGTCCTCAGGCGTTTTAGCCTTAGGAGACCATCACACTGTCATTCTGTACGTGAGGTGATTATGCTTCCTAAATTTAATTCAGATCTTGCATTTTTATATAATCAGATCTCGCTTTAATGGCAGATAGTAACTCCTCATTTTCCGTTTAATAGTTCTTTATTCACAATTTTGTTACTAATGGCATTTTGAAATTATTCATTTTGGGACGGTGGGGTGAAGATGAGACTAAGTTTATAGCTGAAGTTTGCCTTGAACTCATTATGTAGCAAGGCTGGCTTTGAACTCCTAATCTTGCTTCCACCGTCTGAGTGCTATAATAACAGACCATCCCAGCCAGAACTCCATATTTTATTTTGACATTTCTAAGTTTGTCAATTCAGATTTTGAACTGAATGCCAGATAGAAAGAAATGAAAGGGCTTGGAGAGATGGTTTTTCCAGAGGACCCAGGTTCAGTTCCTAGCACCTACATGACAGCACACAACTGACTGTAACTCCAGTTCCAGGACATCTAATGTCCTCATCTGGTCTCTGCAGGCACCAGGCACATAGACATACATACTATCAAAACACCTATATACATAAATTTTATTTCACTAAATTTTTTTTATTATATGTGTATATAAGTATGTGTTTGTATGTTCACATTTTGCAGTCAGATTCCCAAGGCATTGTGGGTACTGGCAATTGAACTGGGATCATATGTAAGAGCAGCGAGTGTTCTTAACCACTGACCCGTCTCTCTATCTCCTAAAGATAATTTTTTAAAGAAAGAAAAGAGAAACAATAGCTAAATAGCTACAGACTTGATCAATGAGGGATTGATTGATAGTTGGCAAAGTGAGATTTGTCATGAAAAACACCTGACATGGTTCACTTTCTACTATATTTTAGATACTTGGTATTTTGTTACTATCTACTGTGACAGGTCACAGTTGTCCTTTTTAGTAGTGACCTTAATGACTTGGCAAATGTACTCTATTTATTTTAAGATTTATTTATTTTATGTACGTGAGTACTCTGTAGCTGTTTCAGACACCAGAAGAGGGCATCAGATACCATTATCTGATTGTCATGGTTGTGAGCCACTATGTGCTTGCTGGGGATTGAACTTAGGACCTCAGTGCTCTTAACTGCTGAGCCATCTCTAGGCTGCAAAAGGTATTTTTGAAATAGAATGTGTAGTGGTGCCATTCATCCTGTTTGAACCACTGTCATTCATTAAAGTAGTCTCTTACAACTGAATTTTAGAGTGACAGACATGGAGAGGTGCTCTAATGCCGTGTGGGAGTTGGACTATGACCCCACCTCCCATCTTGCTGAGCAGTCTTCCTTTTGTTCACATCTTCAGATGCTGTTGAATCTCTTTTCTCTGAGCATGTCAGAAGACTTGACATTGCCTCCTGGCCTCTTGCCTTTCTCCTGATGTTTTTTTTTTTTTTTCTTTTTGTTTGTTTGTTTTTGAGACAAGATCTCATGTGTCCAAGGCCACCCTTAGACTGCTCTTGAACAGACTGAGTTGCTGAGGGTGACCTCAGACTCCTGGTTCTCCTGCCTGTATTTCCATAGAAGTGGAGGAACGGATATGTGACCTGTACTCACTTTGTGCAGTGCTGGAATTGAACTCAGGGCTTCATGCATGCTAGGCATTCGCTGTCCCAATTGAGCTATACCGGTAGCCCTTTTCTCCGTGTACTGGCTGAGTTGGTACTCACTATATGGACAGAGCTAGTCTTGAACTCAGAGCAGCCCTCCTGCTTCAGCCTCTCAAGTGTTTTGATTTTGTGTGTTCTCCTTATGTGATAGCTATTATGTGCAGACACTACCTGATGTGTCATGAGCAGTAGCCCATGAATCTGCAACTCTGTGAGCAAAAGCAGTTTTACTATTTGTTTTACTCGTGGTTTCAGAAACTAACACCATGTGCTAATAATATGCCAGGCTTAGATTTCTGCCATCTGTTTCTGGAGTCCCAGTAACTCCTGTGTATGCTTGTGACAGAAAGAGAGGGAGAGAGTGGGGAGGAGGAGGTGTTGCAGAATCTAATTCAGATCACTGCAAAGTATGCGCTGTTCATCTTTTAGAGCTGATGTGATATAGGTTGTCTCTTGAGAAGGCTAATTTTGTGACTGTTTTAAGAGTCCTGGTTGTTTTCTTGAGATTTGTCTTCTTAGGGCTGTATCCACTCTTTCAGATTCAGACATGTCTTAAAAGCATAAGAGGGTTTTTTCTGTCTGCCCCTTAAGCTGAAGATGGGTCCTTGAACATTATGAATAAAATCGAGCACATTAACTAATAACAGGTGATCATTGATCATTGGTGAAAAAATTTAAAATACTGTATTTATTTGGTTTGTCATGTGTGTACATAAATATATAGACACACATGTGCCACATGTGGAGGAGTTGATTCTCTCCTACCATGGGAAGCCCAGAAAACTGCAGAGATTGTCAGGCTTGGTAGCAGATGTTTACCCACTGAGCCATCTCTGTGGCCCTGTGTTTCTCTTCTGACAGTAGTTACAGCAGTGGTACTAGATGCAGCACACATAACATCTTCGTAGCATCTCAGGTTCTTTCGGGGGAACTCACGTCCCTTTATTTTGTTTTAAATTTTTTTTTTTTTATTTTATGTGTATGGGTGCTTTTGTGCACTACATGTATTTCCCGGGTGTCTGTGGATGCTACTAAGAGTGTGTCAGATTCTCTGGAACTGGAGATAGAGGCAGTTGTAAGCTGCCATGTGGGTGCTGGGAACAAGCCTGGGTCCTCTGGAAGAGCAAACAATGCTCTTAACTTTTGAGCCATCTCTTCAGCCTGGAGAAAAATAGCCCCTTATATTAAACAAACTTATTTTTAATAATAGTTTTAGATTTATAGAAAGTTGCAAAAATATAGTAAAAGCTTGTGTGTGTGTGTGTGTGTGTGTGTGTGTGTGTGAGAGAGAGAGAGAGAGAGAGAGAGAGAGAGAGAGAGAGAGAGAGAGAGAGAGAGCGCATACAGGTTGGTTTTCGGTTTATGTAGAAAGTTGAATCATCAATCTGGACTGCTGTTTGAGTGTTTAAAGAACACTGATTTAGACCTGGGATGCAGTTTTGTGAGAGGGTTTCTCTTTGACACGGAGTTCTATTTCTGGTACCACAGAAAGGCTTGATGTTTGGTTTTGATGTAAAAAGCAAAGGCATACTAAGGGTTTGCATTTTCTCCTTCTATGTTGGTATATTAGTTGAGGTCAAAGATGTTCTTTCCAACTAGGTGACTATTTCAAAACATTTACTGCAGCTACCACAGAAACTAATAAATATTGGTCAGAGCTATTTAAACTTGCTTCATAAGTATTTAACCTTGCCTCATGCCTATTTTTCTGCTTGGTTGACAATATCTTTAGTAATAAGATCTCAGATGCATATTCTTAGGATAGAGTTATATAGCTCAGGTTGCCTTGAACATGTGATCCTCGTGACTGCCCGCCAGGCCTCACCACACTTGGCTTTGTGTGTTGCTTTTTACCACTGCTTTGATGGAGGAGGTCATTGCTGTACAGTACTGTTATTTTTTTATTCTCATTATTATCAGCTGTCCATGGGAACAAACAGTATTTTCTTAGATTCTGATTTGTGGAGTTTGGTGCTAGATTGAACCTTTGAGATCATTTAGTTTAAATATTTTCACTAGCATCTGAGACAACTGAATGAAACCAAGGAAAGTGGTCAAAACTCATAGCTTTTTCTCTGTCACATTAACTCTCATAGTCTCTGACTTAGCCATAAAGGTGACAGCAGCTGTCTTGGGTGCTTCTCTCCTAATGTTAGATGGTTGGTCCCAGCAGCAGCAGCAGCAGGAGAGCTCAGAGGTACACTGCTGGCCTACATTGGTAATGGTTTTAGAAGTTTCCCTTTAAATGACGATTCCTCTTGGAAGAAAAAAAAAAGACTGTTCTTAGGATTGTAATATTTATAATACCTTGCCCTCTGAGAGCTTACATAGGGGGTTGTAATCATGGTTACACTGTCCATGTTCTAGTCCGTTGTCTCTGTCAGTCATGTTTCCTATTACAGCGCCTGTTGGTAGACAGTAAAATGACTGGGGAGTATTGAAGTTCTGTTTAGTTCTTGGCTCCTCAGAGAGTTAAGGGTAAGAATCCCGTTGAAGCATGTTAATGAGTTTCTCTGTGAAATGTTTTTGTTTTAGTTACTTACACATTGGGCATGCAAAAGCTGCTCTTCTGAACCAGCACTACCAGGTTAACTTTAAAGGGAAACTGATCATGAGATTTGATGACACAAACCCAGAAAAGGAAAAGGAAGATTTTGAGAAGGTAATTAAAAGTGTAGTGATGACCTTTTCTCAGAAAAGTGGGTTAAAATCAGAGTGCGATCTGATGCCTTCACGATACGAGAATAAATTCAGTTCCATTGCTCCCTTTTCCCTCTTCGCCTGATTATTTCATGCCTGAGACCTAAGGCAAAGCGTAATTGAGCTCCCATTCCAGAAACTTAAGTTAGTTTTCTCTCCACTTACTGTTGAATTTACTTAAATGCCTCACTTTTATTTGAATACCAGTTTAACTGGAAGCAGAGTTCCTTATTGTCATATTCTTAAGTTTATGAATGAAATAAAAACTGCACAGGTATTGTAAGGTGTGGTTTTCTAGCCTTGTAGTATCTGTATTTGGAGGACTTGTAATACAGTCACTGAGGGGCTGGTGGCATTGGTGTCACAGCATAACAACTCTCAGAGTAAACAGCTCCACCTTGAGGTCTGGTGTCGCAGCTGGACATCTGGAAGCCAGGGCACTGAGTAGCTTTCTTCTTTCCTGTCCTAACATTGTGCATCATCTACAGTCTTTTCAGGCTATTTAAGGCTGATGGTGTTTCATTACATGTGCCCAAAATAACTATCATTGGTTGAATATGTATAAGAAAGTGACAGATATAATGCTGGTTACTGTTGTTTTGTTTTGTTTTGTTTTGTTTTAACTGCAGGTCATCTTGGAAGATGTTGCAATGCTGCATATTAAACCAGATCAGTTTACTTACACTTCAGATCATTTTGAAACAATAATGAAGTATGCAGAGAAATTAATTCAAGAAGGGAAGGCTTATGTGGATGACACTCCTGCAGAGCAGATGAAGGTGGAGCGTGAGCAGAGGACGGAGTCCAAGCACAGGAAGAACTGTACGGCAGTTTGTGTCAGAGTCTGGTGGAGAAGCTTGCTTTCTTCTTATTTAAGTGAAAGATATAGCTTAAGACACATTTAAGGCTATTTCTTCCTCTGATCTTATGCCTTTCTATGTTGTCTGAGGCAGTCCTGCTGCCTATATTCTAGCTAGGTTCAAACTTGATACTTCCCTGCCTCAGCTTCTTAAGTGTTAGGCTTATAGGCTGTGCCATTAGGTCCTGCTTGCATTCGGCCGCTGAGCTTATCCCCGATCCTGGTGTGGCTTCCTTTAGCTGGATCTGCACCAAACCTGTATTCAGGGTCCTGGCTCTAGCACTGGACTTCTTGGATGTAATTTTTTGCATTTATTTCTTTTGAGATATTCTTTCTGTAACATTTAAGTTATTTTAATTTAAATGCTTACCATCCCTAAAGCGTTTGAAAATGCTGTCAGTACCACCGTGTAGGTGTGTGTGTGATTACTGTGTAAGTTCATTATCACCCCATATTGGTGCAGTGTCACTTGAATAAAGTCTCTACGTATTTCAGTTACTTCTACACTGCTGTGACAGAAGCATCTTAGGGCCATGAGGGACAAGAGGCGTAAGATAGTGCAGTCCACTGTTAGAGACCAGCAGCTCTGTCATTATTGCTGGGATATGACAATATGGCTTATTTATGTGCTGATGACTTTGGAAACATGGATTGATGCTGAGCTACTATATTCAAAGGCATAACCCTAGTCTTGCACCAAAGTTCTCATAACCTTCCAAACTGCCATCAGCTAGGGGCCAGGTACTTACCCATGGGGGACATTACACACACAACTCAACAATCAAACATTATTTTTTCTCAGACAGCAAATATAAGAGGTATTTTATAGCCCCATCTGATATTAAATGTCCTTCAGCTTCCTTGTGCTAAGGTTACAGGTTATATGCATCACTATATTCAGTCCAAGAGATGTCTTTGCCTTTCTTATTCATGACTTGTCCCTGAGCTTATGAATCAAGCTTTTTTTGTTTTTAGAGACAGGGCTTTTCTGTGTATCCCTGGCTGTCCTGGAACTCACTTTGTAGACCATAGACCAGGCTGGCTTGGAGCACAGAGATGTGCCTGTCTTCGTCTCCTGAGTGGTGGGACTAAAAATGTGCACCACCAAGTACGAATCAAGCAATTTTTATTCATTGCGATATGTTGCCAGAACTTCCTCACTATATTTAAATCTAAAGCATCTCATTTGGGAAGCACAGTAAATTTAAATTGTTACAGTAAACTTTTCCTAAAAATTATATTCTCAGAGAGCTAACTGGACTTTGAGAGTGTTTATTTATTTGAGTAAGAGTGAAACATGCATTGTAACTTCAGAAGATTTCACAGGAAGGTACTGTTCAGTATTTCTCTTTTATCCTGGTGGAACAAACTTTTGGAATTCTGACGTAGGTAGAGCTGGAGCCACTCAGTGTGTAGAGTCCTTTGTGCAGCCAAATCCCTTTATGTCTTTACCACTGTTTTCTGTGACCTTTCATTTTTTCGGAGCCAAGCATTTCCTGTGCCATACTGGGGTGCTTGAAGGGACTTTCAGGGAACCCAAAGGCCAGGACAAATTGCTCTGTCCCCTGGCTATGATGCAGCAAAGAAAAGAATGATTCTATTTTAAACACAGCGTCTAACTTGGTGGATTAGAAGGGCTGACCAGTTAGTTGCGCCTTGATGGGAAGTAGGGGATAGCAGATGAGAAGGCCTTCCCTTTATTCTGTCTAGTGAAATGTATTGTCCTTACCTTTCCTGCTTCGTTCATAGAGTGTATTTCCCAAATATGTTGAGGTTTGCTCTCTGTTTTTCAGCATTTCACTGAGTAGCTCTTCCTAGCCTCATGTTCCTTCTTCCTCCTATCTCAGCCTCTGGAGTGCTGGGGATTACTACCACCATGTTCTAACATATCCATCTATTAATATAGCTTTAGATTAATGGGATGTATCTGCAATGCAAAAAGAAAATTTGTATCAGTCAGATAAATAAGAGTATACCTGTTACATTACAGCTGTTGAGAAGAATCTACAGATGTGGGAAGAAATGAAAAGAGGAAGCCAATTTGGTCAGTCCTGTTGCCTGCGAGCAAAAATTGACATGAGTAGTAATAATGGGTGTATGAGGGACCCAACCCTTTACCGATGCAAAATCCAGCCCCACCCAAGAACTGGGAATAAATACAAGTAAGTGTACCCCTACGATATGTCAGGTAGCCTTGCTTTGCTCCTGTGTGAGAATGGGGAGGGGATGCAGCACAGTTGGGAAGCTAGTGCCTTTGTTCCTCATAGGTGAGTTGGCCAAGTGGTCTTTTCTGATGGTGTGCAGCTATCCAAGAACATTTCCATCTATAAAAGTCCTTGGTACAGGGGGTAGGGGGACTGGAGAGATGGCTCAGCAGTTAAGAGCAATGACTGCTCTTCCAGAGATCCTGAGTTCAATTCCTAGAGAACACTCAGTGGCTCATAAGCATCTGTAATGTGCTCTGATGTCCTCTTCTGGTGTGTCTGAACACAGCTACAGTGTACTCAAATACATAAAATAAATATTTTTTAAAGGTTTATTTATATGTAAGTACGTTATAGCTGTCTTCAGACGCCAGAAGAGGGCATCAGATCATTGTTAACATTTATGAACGTGAGTTCATGTGCCACACAGCACATGTGTGGCAATCAGAAGACAACCTGATAGAGTCAGTTCTCACCTGCTGTATGGGCTCCAGGGATTAAATTCAGGTCCTCAGGTAAAGATGCCTTTATACCATGAGCCATCGTGTAGTCCTTGAGTGCTGTGAACTATATAATTCTGTAAGACTTTTAGGGATTACTAAAGATTTTTAAAGGCTGGTTTTCATGTAAATTCTATGTATAGTGTGTTGTCTACTGTCGCAATATATATTGATGATTACAGAAATACTATAGAATTTGCCAAACTAATACTGAACTTTACATTAAACTGCAAATTTTCTGACTTACTGGGCATGTGGTGCATGCCTATAATGTCCAATACTTAGGATGTAGAGGATTGCCATTAGCTCAAGGCTAGCTTGGACTGTATAGTGAGTACCAAGCCAGGGATACATAGTGTGTGAAACTGTGTGTGTCTCAGAAAATAAGCCAGTGGGGCTGGGGAGCTTGTTCAGTGGTTAATGTCATTCAAAGCTTATCTAGAGGAACTGGATTCCCGGCAGCTTACAACATCTGGGACTCCAGTTCCATGGCCTCTACCATTCTCTCTGGCCTCGGCACAAATACAATGCACAGACCTATACATGCGGGCAAAACCTTGAAAACAATAAAATAAAAATAATAGTTAAAAAAAAAAGAATAAATTGTTTATTTTCTACTCAAAGTATACAAAACATTTTCAACTCTTTTGTTTTTTTTTTTCTGTCTGTGTGTGTATAGTGTGTGTGTAGTGTGTAGTGTGTAGTTAGGTATCCCAGGTTGGCCTGGAGTTTGTAGTGATCTTTCTGCTTCTGTCCTCCCAAATTTTAGTTTTGGTATTACAAGAGTGTGCCATTAAAAAAATAATGAGATGCGGAAGATAAAATAGTCTATTTATAGAACCATTCTCTTTTTTCCCTTAGTGTTTATCCAACATATGACTTTGCCTGTCCTATAGTAGACAGCATTGAAGGTGTTACTCATGCCTTGAGGACAACAGAATACCACGACCGAGATGAACAATTTTATTGGATCATTGAAGCTTTAGGCATAAGGAAACCGTACATCTGGGAATACAGTCGCTTAAATCTCAACAACACAGTGCTGTCCAAAAGAAAGCTCACGTGGTTTGTCAATGAAGGACTGGTAGATGGATGGTATGTCTGCTGTCACATGGAGTTGTCAGGTTTGACTAGGAGTGGTGTGATGGATAGGCCTGTACTGTAGGCTTATAAGATCCTTAGTTCAGTCCTGTCTCAGCCAGTGCCTTAGGGGCCCCCCTCCCTTGACTTAAGTGCTGTAAACACGTGTTCCTGCCATAGATCAGGGCATAGGGAAGCGAGAACTGCACTTGCCACATCTTCGGGGTGAGAATCTTAGCGTTAATGCAGAGGTGATACCTGCTCTTTCTAGAGCAGTCTCATCACACTACACACTTCACTCTGGTGTGGCTGTGAGATTTCTCTCTGCTCTGCTCTCCAGGTCCAATTGGCTCTGAACTGACATGAGGGTCAAGTGGGCTCAGGCTCAGAGGTCAGGGCCCACCTTATTTGTAGACATTTCCTCAAAAGAGTCAGAAAATTGCTATGGATAGGAGTAATGTCCATAGGATTTTTGTAATTTTAGTATAAAGCTGGAAATCAACATTATAGTCCTGTGTGTATATGTATATATAAATCGTGCCCCATATATCTGGATTATCATGATTATAAATCTAAAAACACTATTTTGTTTAAATTAAGAACTCGTAGGCTGGGCAGTGGTGGCACACACCTTTAATCCCAGCACTTGGGAGGCAGAGGCAGGTGGATTTCTGAGTTCAAGACCAGCCTGGTCTACAGAGTGAGTTCCAGGGCAGCCAGGACTACACAGAGAAACCCTGTCTCCAAACAAAAAAACAAAAAAAACCCAAAAAACCCCAAAGAACTCGTATGTTGGTTTATACTATTAGCATAACAGTGGCCAGGAACAAACATCTATAATTCTGTCACTCAAGAAGTAAAGGCAGGAGGATACTGAATTTATATCTAGCCTTTTCAAAGAGTAAGACACAAATATAACTAAGATAAGGATATTCTATGTGTTAGGTATATGCTGGCAAATTTCAGTTTTACTATAGAGCTGAGTTTGATAAAAGGTAGGTTTATCTTGGAGCACTATCTTTGTATAAAGGATATAATTGCATCTGTACTGAAAATTTTAAATCCAAGCCAAATATCAATAACTTTCATATATTCTTGTGTATACATTCATAAACAATCGACATAATTCCATATCTTGCCCTATACAGCCCTTACTGGCCTAGGTCTTGCTTTTGTATACCAGGTTAGCTTTGAATTCAGAGATCTGCCTGCCTCTGCTTCCCAAGGGCAGCAACTAAAGGCGTGTTACCATTCCATTCTGCCAAGGGAACTATCATGTATTTAACTTGGAGTAGTAAGTATTTCTCTAGCTAAGGTTGGCCTTGAACTCACTATGTATCTCAGGTTGACCTTAAACTTTAGATTCCTCACAAGCCTGTGCTACTTCAGTTTGTTCTGAATATAATTTATTATTCAGACACAGAGCAATCTTCTCTCTGTATCTAAGTGATGTAAAAATCTGTTTAACAATGTGCGTGTTTCCTAGGGATGACCCTCGGTTTCCTACAGTTCGTGGAGTTCTGAGAAGAGGGATGACAGTTGAGGGGCTGAAGCAGTTCATTGCTGCTCAGGCAAGTCATTGTCTCGTTCCCAGCTCCTCGCGTTTCCCAGCTTCCTAGCCATGTTCTTCCTAGTCTATGTTTGTGTGAGTTATGTTGTTGTTGTTTTTTCTTTTTTTGGATTTGTTTTTTTTCCAGACAGGGTTTCTCTGTACAGCCCTGGCTGTCCTGGAACTCACTCTGTAGACCAGGCTGGCCTCAAACTCAGAAATCTGCCTGCCTCTGCTTCCCAGAGTGCTGCAATTACAGGCGTGCGCCACCACCACCCGGCTGAGTTATGTTGTTGTTAAATGTGGGATTTGTTCTTTTTGAAATAAAGTTTCACTCTTTAGCTCATGTGGACTTGAATTCCCGGTGACCTTCCTGCCTTGGGATCCTGAGCGTGGGTACTGCAGATATGTAACTCCATGTCTAGCACGGACAGGTTGTTTTCCGCATCTCACTGTCTGGCTCACAAGGAAATTGCTGTATAGGCTGGTTTGGCCTGTAGAGGCCCTTCCTGCCTGTTTCCCAAGTGTGCATACCACTGTGCCTCCCTACGAATACACTTTCTGAAGGAGTATAAAAGATTGACATAAAAACAGTGGCCTGTTTTCATGTGGTGGGTAGTCAGGTGTCTACTCTGAGCAGCCCGCAGAGTGACTTCCAGCAAAGAACACTGTCAGGGCTGTATGCCACAGTCACAGTGTCCGTGAAGCACATCTGCGAGCGTTTGTTCTGCTGCTCATTCTAAGGATGCTTACCTGAGCAAAAGCTTCTATACTTGGCATTCACATGGAGGTCAGAGGGCATCTATTGGGACATGTTCTCTCCTTCTACCATGTCGGTTCTGGGCATAGATGTTTACCCACTGAACCATCTTGCCAGCCCCTCTGCGTGGCATTTCTCATCTTTAAACTATTTTTATTGCTTTTTTAGGGCTCCTCAAGGTCTGTTGTGAACATGGAATGGGACAAAATCTGGGCGTTTAACAAAAAGGTACATGATCTTCTCCGTTGCCTCACTGGTGTGCTTTTGCAGAGCAGGTCCTCTGCATAATGTTACCATTGTGCAGGCTATAGAGAATGGAATGGTTTCCGTCTTTAATGGATAAGGGTATTAAACAAGTTAATCACCCCGGCAAGGAACAACTATTGACGCAACAAACTCAAATTTATGGGAAATGGTAATAGTTTTTCCTTAAATCTTTTACGAACACTCTGCATTTCATTTTTCTGCTTTCAAGCTGCGAGCTCTCTGTAAGAAGGTATCACTTCCTACTTGTATTGCCTTAAACATAGCTTTTAGCCTAGTACATGTTACAAACTGAGGAGTTACAGCTTTGAAGCACAATCACATTTCTGTAAAGACTTGCACAATCAAACCTGTGGATAGTGCATCATCCCTAGTTTGCCAAGTATGCCCTCTGTTCTTCGTGGCGAAGGGAGACTTGGCTAACTTCATTCCGCTGTTCCCTTGTATGCTGAGAGGACATCGAAGTTTAAAAAATTACATACTGAATTGAGTTGTAATGAAGGTTTGCTAACTATAATTGCTGTGCTTTCAGCTTGAAAAAAAAAAAAGCTTTCTTAATTGGAAAATCAAACCAGGAATCATGCATATTGACATTGTTAATCCCTTATTGGAAGCAGATGCTTGGACACTATAATAAGGCGAATTGTTAGAATGCACGTTCTGCAGTGCGGTTCCTGTGATTGTGATCTGTAAATTCTTCCCTGATGTTGCTGCTTGGTTGTGCTGATGTCTTGCCTCAAGTAGTTGCTTGTCTCGCATGTGTCTCGAATTTAGTTTTTTACTTTTAGTGAGTTTTTTACATATTAAGGAATCATTAATTGGTTCTTTCTGTTGCTGCAGTTACTAATAACAAACAAGTAGAATTTACAAGGAAGCTAATATTTGTGTACTTCTTTTCCAGATGAATTTTATTTTTTTGAATAGTTTTTTATTCACTTTATATCCTGAACACAGTTTCCCCTGTGTTCCCCCACCCTTAAAATCTTAACAAGTCCCTTCTCCCATTACACCCTCCCATTTTCCTTAGAGAAGGGGAGCCCCCTTTGGCACCACCCCACCCAGGGACAACTAGTCCTAGCAGGTCTAGGCACATCCTCTCCCACTGAGACCCAACCAGGAGTCCAGGTAGGAGGAAGGGGATCCAATGGCAGGGAACAGAGACTGAGATAGCCCTTGCTCCACTTGTTAGGAGACCTACATGAAGACCAATCTGTACATTTGCTACAAATGTCTCGAGGGTCTAGGTCCAGCTCCTGCATCCTCTGCTTGGTGGCCCAGGCTGTGTGAGCCACCATGGACCCAGTTTAGTTTACTCTGTGGGTCGTGTGTGTGTGTGTGTGTGTGTGTGTGTGTCCTTGACCCCTCTGGCTTGCTCACTTATATTCCCAACTCTTCTGCAAGACTCCCCAAGCTCCAACTGATGTTTGGCTGTGGGCGTCTGCATCTGCTTCCATCCACTGCTGGATGAAGCTTCTCAGGAAACAGTTATGCTGGGTTCCTGTCTGTGAGCATAGCAGAGTCTCATTAACATTGTCAGGGGTTGGTTCTCAAGTGTCAGGTGGAATGGGTCTCAAGTTGGGTCTCATTGGTTGGCTGTTCCCTCAGTCTCTGCTTTATCTTTCTTTATTCCTGTACATCTTGTAGGCAAGACAGATTTTGGGCTGAAGGTTTTGTGGGTGGATTGATGTCCCCCTCCTTTCATTGGAAGTCCTGCCTGGCTACAGAAGGTAGCCAGTTCAATCTCTGTATGCTGGTAAGAATCTCAGACAGGGTCACCTCCAGAGGCTCCCCATATCCTCCCTTCTCCCAGGCCTCTAGCTAGTCACCAGAGATAGTCCCTACCAATTTTCATTCTCACTCCCAGCCCTGTTCCACCCCCCTCTCTTTTTTTTTTTTTTTGGTTTTTCGAGACAGGGTTTCTCTGTGTAGCCCTGGCTATCCTGGAACTCACTCTGTAGACCAGGCTGGCCTCAAACTCAGAAATGCGCCTGCCTCTGCCTCCCAAGTGCTGGGATTACAGCTGTGCGCCACCAACGCCCGGCTCCTGTTCCTCTCTTTACCTCCTCTCCTGTTCAGTTCCCTCACTCCATCCACCTCTGATGACTATTTAGTTTTCCCTTCTGAGTGAGATGTGTGCATTCTGCCTTGGGACCTACTTACTATTTTGGGTCTGTGGATTGTAGCATGGTTATCTTGTACTTTATGGCTAATATCCACTTATAAGTGAGTGCATACCACATGTGTCCTTCTGGCTCTGGGTCACCTCACTCAGGATGATATTCTCACGTTCCATTCATTTATCTGCAAAATTCATGATGTCTGTGCTTTTAATAGAATATTTATTCGTGTACCTTTTTAGGTACGCAACTTGCATGGGTCTAAGTCTTAATCAAGTTATATGTGTTTATGTATTTCGAATATGTGGAATGTATTTCTCTGGGTCATATAATTCTCTGGGCTCTTTTCTTTATGTTCCTCCTGGCAGAGACACTGCTGAGTTTTTGGATGACTGCTGCGGAGCTTGCTGTCCATGTTCTAGGCATACAGGATGGTACTTGGGTTTTCTTCTCAGAGGTTCTCTGAGGGTACCAAATTCCTTCTAGTATTCAGGCACTAAACATGTTCTTTAGTTTGCTCTTGGAGAAATCTTTGTCAGAACCTTTGAGTCGCTTTGGTGGTGTCCGTTGTTTTTGTGCTTTAGGGACAGAGCTGTATACCCAGATCTCTTCCTGTCACCCAGGGGGTTGCCTTTTCTTTCTTTCTATGGTAGATCACCTGTTTCCTGGGCGGTTTTGTTTACTTTTGTTTGTAGTGGGTCTTTGTGGTGTTCAGCTGGGCTTAAGTGGCCCTGGCTCAATCTCCCTGGGAGCTGGACTGTGGGCATGTGTGCATTATCATGATAGCTAGCTTGCTTTCTTACCATCCTGTTTATGTGCTGCACTCTGAATGGATTAAAGAGATCCTACTGAGACCTTTTTTATATGGCATTTTAAAGTTACATTTTTTGTTTTTACTGGAAGGCTTCATTGTGTTGCCTAGACCAATCTTGAACTTGCATATTCAAAATACCACCCCACTTCTGTCCCCTGAGTAACAGACAGGGTCTCTAGTGCTTACGTCTGTCTGTGTTAAGACTCTGGACCTGATAAATGTGCTGATTTATTTCTGAGACTGGGTCTTACTCTGTAGCCCAGGATCTTACTGCCTCAGTCTGTGGGCCACTATACCTGGCTATGACCTGTTCTTTTACTTGGAAATTGTAGTATACCTTATGTGGTTCTGTTTTTATCTGTATCCATTGATATGACATATGGTTCTAGCCTAAAACTCATTCCTTCAGTTCTGAAGTTTAACATACACTCCTCATTGTTCTTTGAGACAGTTCTACTGTGCAGCCCTGCCTGACCCTCAGACAAATAAAAGCGATTCTCTGCCTTTGTCTTTGCCTCTCCAGTGTTGCAGTTGCAGGCACGCATAACTCCTGTTTTCTTTTTTGCTTCCCTTTCTGTCTTCTGCCTCCCCCTCTCCCACACTGGCATGCAGTGTGTGTGGTTCTACACTCTACCACTTAGCTACGTCCCAGCTTTTCTTCTCTTTGGACATGTGCAAATGTCACCTCCAACTTTATTTTCTCTCTTGATTTGATGGCTCTACTTTTTGATTATCTGTTTAACTTCCTGTTGAATTTCTCGTTTTTTTACTCACGTTTTAAAGATCTTCAGAACAGCTTTCTATGCATGTTCCATGGTTTTAGCATTAGTAGCAGTGCCATGTCATCTGTGGTTTATCTGCTCATGTCTAATATGGGAGGATGAGGGAGTGATGGGAAATGTTAAGAGCAGGGCTGAGCTTTTCTGTAGGATGAACTGGCTGGGCCAGCGAGAAGGCCCCATGTTGTAACTACCAAAAAAAAAAAAAAAGCTTTTTTCACCTTAAGGGTACGGATATTTGGTGTGCATGAATATCTGCCCCATATGTGTGCCTTGTGTTCACAGAGGTACCAACCAGCTCCTCTGGGACTGAATTTACAGCCAGTTGAGCTACCCTGAGTGTGCTGGGAATCAAACCCAGGTCCTCTGGAAGAGTGATTAGTGCTTGAGCCACCCCAGATCCCCATGTAGCAACTTCAAACCTCTTTTAGCCAGCAGTTTTCCCAGAGGAGCGTTTTGTCATCCCTTGACTGAAGGTCATGGCTGTTGGAGAAATCTGGAAAGGGCGGGCACCCTGTTGTCGTCCTCCCCCTTCCCTCTGTCCTGGGTTGTCTGTGCCATGCCATCCACAGACTTGTGTGTGTGGGACACGCAGTTCCCAGCTGGTGGGGCCACTACTCTACCTTCTCTATGGCTGCGTGGTACTGCCAGGCCCCTCTGTTACCTGCTCTACAGCTATCCTAACAGTGCCAGTGACCTGGGAACAGTTCAGACTCAGACCCTATGACATCTTTCTGGGATTCTTTTAGGCCCCTCTTGGAAATTCTTAAATTCTTCGGAGTTACTTGGAAACCACTGGTCCAGACTGTTAGAATTATTTAACTTTAGAGTGGAAAGGGATTCATTCTTTCCCTCCCTTCCTCCCTCCCTCCCTCCCTCCCTCCCTCCCTCTCTCTCTCTCTCTCTCTCTCTCTCTCTCTCTCTCCCTCCCTCCCTCCCTCCCTCCCTCCCTCCCTCTCCCTTTTCTGAGGCCTCTTTATATTGCACAGACTGGTCTCAGCTCCTGAGTTGAAGTGATATTCCATCCTCAGCTTCCAGAGTAGTTAGAATTAACAGTTATGATCTACCATTTCTGGCTGTGAATTCCATTTTTCAAATAATTCATGGTGCTTCACATTTGCCTAATACATTTTGAAGAATGATTTTTAGAAACATTTCCAAATTTTGCCTAGATCATTTGAATCATACTTCCCTAAGGTAGCCTGAGAATCTGTGCAGACAGCTACTCTAGGTGATTAGTCAGCTCTGGAAATGCTCCCCCATCCCCATTTTTGTTGTTGTTGTGAGACAGTCTTTCCATAACCTTGACTGTTCTTGAACTTGCTAAGTGGACCAGCTGGCCTTGAAATAACAGAGATCCTCCTGTTTCTGTACCCTGAGCCCTAGAATTAAAGTCTTATGTCAACATATACAGCTAGAAAACATTTGACAGTTTTGCAGGTAAGGAAGTTAGTTGCAGCGAATTGGAATTAAACTACTTTTAGTTGTATTGTTTTTTCAAAGACATCTTAGAGGCTTAAATATTATCTGACTGCATTTGTTATCCATCCATTTGTCTTCCCATCTCTTATCTATCTATCTATCTATCTATCTATCTATCTATAGAGGAAGGGTCTTCCCCTTCACCCAGCCAGCCTCCCCGGCACAAGGACCACCAGTATGAGATACAGGCCTAGCTCTGCGTTTGCTTTTGTGCCCATTTTTTCCTAGTATTTGGTATCTAAGCACTTCTATTGTCCTTGGTCAATGTATACTTTTTACTGGCTCCAGAAGAGGAGGCTACTACTATTTTGGAGTTAGGATGGGTTGTAGCACAGTTAAAATTATTTATTCAGTTCATCTACAAATACTTAGTGAGTGCCTGTCTGTGCCAAGTTCATGCTAGGTTTGGGAATGTGGGGGGTTTTCTGTATAGACAGTAAGTGTTCTTTTTCCAAAATGCTTGAGACCAGATGTGTGTCAGATTTCTTACTTTTCCAGCACAGAGCTCTATCTTGTGTGTGGCATATAGGTCAAAAGGATTAACTTGTTTGTTCTTTTAAACTACAGAGTTGCCTTATTATAGTGATCTAATATTATTCTGCTTTAGATGGTGCTGTGGTGCTTAGCCTATTACAGAAATGATATCTAAAACTTTTTTTTTTTTTTTTTGGGTACCCGAAACTCTTAATATCTTTATTCCTTCAAATGAATATCTCCAGCAGCGCAGAACTGAATACCAAATTACCTTTAGATCTTAATTTATAACCCTCCCAGGATTTTTTCCTCACTTCTAAAACTGCTAGATATAAAGATTACCTTCAAAATATGTCTGACTTGTTTTCTTCAGTTTCTTTTACCTGCCAGTTGTTATTTTGGGGAAGGAAATCTTAAATCTGTGTCTCTTGGTTTGTAATTTGCTTTTTCATTTTTCTTTTTAAACTACATGACAGTTACGTAGTAAAGAGGTGAACAGATAACCAAATATTAAAGACTTAACAGTTAAAAAATTAGTAAATGCAGTAACAAAGAAAACCATTTAGTGTTCCTGTGCTGTTACTTATTTTATTTATGATGTTACTATATATTTCAGTATGTACATGAAGATATTTGTTGCAGGTTATTGATCCAGTGGCTCCAAGGTATGTTGCATTGCTGAAGAAGGAAGTGATCCCAGTGAACGTCCTGGACGCGCAGGAGGAGATGAAGGAAGTAGCCAGACACCCCAAGGTCTCCCTGCATTGTAATCACTGTATTTCCTTCTGTCAGAGAGAAGCATGGCTTTGAAATATTTTCTGTTTTTGATTTTTTGTTAAGATTTAATACCAATTGGAACAAATGTAGTATGGATTTTGTCCTGAAGTATTGTACTAGTAATGCCCAGCACATGACAGAACTGTTAGATTTAGTCTGAATTTGCTTTCTGTTGTTTAGAGTCAGATTATTAATGTGTGAAGAGAACTTTCCTTCTTAGAGTCATTCTGAAGGTTAGGTCCTATCAGAATGACTTCCCTCCTGTTGGGTGGGACTTAAGTCCAATTAGAGAGAGAGCTGTTGGTTACTGCCAAGCTCTGTGTGTACTAGTGCACCTTGAGGGTTGTCTACCATCCTGGTTGTTACTGTGCTTTATCAGCAGTGTGTGTGGGTAGGACTGTTGTTGTTTCCCTCCTCTGAAAGCTTACATGGCACCTTCTGATGCCTTGAAAACTGTCCTCAGGGAGGGAGCCTTCCAGGTCAGTTCTAACTGGGCCCTATATCTTAAGTATATGGTGTCTGAAGCAATAGGAATTTACCTCTGGGGGCTGGGCAGTCAGGGCAGTGGTCAATAGTGTTTAATGCTGGGAGTCTCTTGGACAGCTTGCATGCCTGCTGTTGGGTTTTTGTTAGGTAGATGGTTATAGTGTATGATTCTTTAGAAACTTTTCAGATATCTTTCCTACCTTCTTCTACCCAGAGCCCTCTCCCCATTTTTCCCATTTCTACTTTCTTTAGCCTGTTTTTACCCTCTCCTGTTCCCTTACCTGCAGTGGTCTTTTGTTCTCTTCCTGGTTTCTGCAGTCCACTTCAGGTTATGTACTCATGTCTGGAGATAGGGAGCTAGGAGCCTCAAATGAAAGAGATATCTTTTTAGTCTTTATCTTTCATCATGAAATCTATAGTGTGAAGTAGGATATTTTGCCTGCCTACAAAAACATGGTACATGCTCAAAATTTGTCTTTTTTTTTTTATTTTTTTTTTATTTTTTTTTTTATTTTTTATTTTTTTTTGGTTTTTCGAGACAGGGTTTCTCTGTGTAGTCCTGGCTGTCCTGGAACTCACTCTGTAGACCAGGCTGGCCTCGAACTCAGAAATCCACCTGCCTCTGCCTCCCAAAATTTGTCTTTTAAAACACAAAGCTTCATACTTTTCTGCCAAATTGGCATCTGTTGTCTGATAGGGTTCTGTGAGAATGGCTGTTTCTTCCTTGTGTACAAAAACAGTGAGACTGAAAATTGCAAGGCACGTTCTGGTTGTGGGAGTCAATACTATGCCTTTAGCCCCGCAATCACTGCTTACTTTAGACTAAGAAGCAGTTTGGACAGGCTGCCAGGTGTAACTCTGTTGTAGTGATTGGGTCCAGTATCAGAGATAGGCTTCAGAGTGTGGGTTTTCTGCTTTGAGTGTGTGCCTGTGTAACGCGTGTGTACTGTTTAAATTCAAAGAATAGAATTGGGAACTTGGGTAAAGCTTGCCATTCCTAGTTTGGTACAAACACAGAGAACCTTTGTTTAAAGAGCACAGTGTGGGGTGGAAGGATTTACATGTTGCACCCAGGATTCAATAGTATGTTGCTTAACTCATATCTTGTTTTTCTTTTGATCACTAAGAATCCTGATGTTGGTTTGAAGCCTGTATGGTATAGTCCCAAGGTTTTCATAGAAGGAGCCGATGCAGAGACTTTCTCAGAGGGTGAGATGGTCACATTTATAAACTGGGGCAACATCAACATTACTAAAATACACAAGTAAGAGTTTTTATTTTTCAACTATATAGGGAGGTCTTTCATTTTTATTTATGTATTAAACTATCTAATTCAGACCCTGACTGAAGTCCTTAACATTGGTGCAGCTGACTAGTAAATGTGGTTTTTTAGATTCATGCATCTTATTTCACATGTGTAGGTATTTTGCTTGCATGAATGTGTATGTGTGCTCTGTGGGTGCTTAGTAGCCCCAGAAATCAGAAGGCATCAGATGATCTATAACTAGAGTTATAGTTAGTTCTGAGCTGTTTATCACTTTAGACATAAGAAAATAAGAATCAGTTTAGACATAAGAAAAATAGTTTGTTGTTTTGTTTGTTGATAAGTATCTTATCCAATAATTGCTCAAGGATCTTTTGAATAGGATATTTTACATATGTAATTTTCATATATTTTATTCTTCGTCAAATAAAGTAGATTGGCCAGTATTAATGATGAATTTTACTTTCTAGTTAATATTGTGTGTAACAGGTTTTCAAAATATTTAAATGTACTATGTTTACAATTCATATAAGTTCTGGAATCTTAGTTATGTAGTCATTAACAAATATTTGCCAGTAATTGGTAACTGAAGCATTGCAGGCTTATAGTGATTAATAGTCCAGGTGACTAAAATTCCTGAGTATGTTTGTTTCTTCAGTAGATGTGTGTAGATCTGTGCTCCAATCAATTACTAGTGTTCTCAATGTCATTTGTAGCATTCATATATTTTTCAAGAGAATTCTTCATTCCCTTGCTACAGAATAATAATACATTTCTAGCAGTTTACTTTTGTTTTTAGTTTTAATACTTTTCAATCTTTTATAGAAATACAGATGGAAAAATTATATCTCTGGATGCAAAATTGAATTTGGAAAACAAAGACTACAAGAAAACTACCAAGATCACTTGGCTTGCGGAGACCTCACACGCTCTCCCTGTCCCAGCCATCTGTGTCACCTATGAGCACTTGATTACAAAGCCAGTGCTGGGGAAAGACGAGGACTTCAAGCAATATGTCAACAAAGACAGTAAGGTAGCTAGCTGCAAGGCCTGGATCGCCTCCATTCTACACAGATGTTAGCATTTTGAAAGCTAATTTAATTTTTTTATTTTTTATTTTTTTGGGTTTTTGGATTTGTTTTTTTCCGAGACAGGGTTTCTCTGTGTAGCCCTCGCTGTCCTAGAATTCACTCTGTACACCAGGCTGGCCTTGAACTCAGAAATCCGCCTGTTCTGCCTCCCAGAGTGCTGGGATTACAGGGGTGCGCCACCACCACCTGGCTGAAAGCTAATTTTGAATGTTTTATTTTCCTAGGTAAAATAGAAAGGGCTTGTAGAATTTATTTAAATATAAAGAAGTACCTGGGCCTAGTGGCTCATGCCAGTAATCCCAACATTTAGGAGGGTGAGGCAGGAAGATTGTGAGTTCATGGCCAGCTTGGGCCACATAGTAAAATTGTCTTGAAAAGCAGATAGATAGCCTAGCACATATAAGGTCCTGGGTTGAACTTCTATACTGAAACAAAATAATTGGAAACAAACACAAAAAATGTAAAGAATAATGTTTACGGTTTCCAAATGACTGGTGAAATACAGTGAACTTAAGTAACTTGCTTAAAGATACAGTGAAGAGTAGGGGTGGATTCAGACCTTGGATCCTGCTTACAGAGCCTTTGAGTGTTACTGTACCTTCCAACTGCATTTCCTACTTATTTAAGAGATTACTTTTACAAGATGGCCTGTCAAATTATATATGTTTCCTAGAGCTACAGTTCATGATGTTGCCTTTAAAGAATGTGATGAATGTCCTTGTCTGTAATCCTAGCATTCCTGAGGCTAAGACAGGAAGATTGTTAGATCCAGGTTATCCTTGGCCTTGTGGTGAGATGTCGCAAAGCAAAACAAAAACCAACTAGTCAGAGTACTCACTGTGCTCAGGAATCCTCTGGTGTCTGCCTCCTCAGCACTGAATTACAAGTGTCCTCTCCCACGTGGGTTCTCGTGCTTTCAGAGCAAAGTGCTTACTGAGAGAGCCAGTCACCCAGCCCTGAGTGGTAAACTTGTGTTTGAAGAGAGCATATTCTAGCTGTTGGAATACTGCTTGCGTTCTACAATTATCTTAGTGTTCTGCATTGAAAAGTACATTTGATCCTGTATCATTTTCATAGCATGAAGAACTAATGCTAGGAGATCCCTGCCTTAAAGATTTGAAAAAAGGAGACATCATACAATTGCAGAGGAGAGGATTCTTCATATGTGACCAGCCATATGAACCTGTTAGGTAAATATTTGTGACCTCTTTGTGTTTGTTTTATGGTCTTGAGGATTGATCCTGCAGTCTCATAAGCAAGTACTCTGTCCCAGCTGCCTGTTAGGTGAATGGATATAATTTCTAAACAAAAGGTTTGAAATTCTCACAGTGATTAATTTAAAAGTTGAGCCGACTAAAATACTGTGTCTGATAAATTTCTGCAGTTCAATTTGGTTTTCTATATTTAATATTTCAGACAAGTAACTAATAAGTAGCGCACACTGGATACCAATAAGTCATTCATTTCTTTCTTTCTTTCTTTCTTTCTCTCTCTCTCTCTCTCTCTCTCTCTCTCTCTCTCTCTCTTTCTTTCTTTCTTTCTTTCTTTCTTTCTGTTTTTTCGAGACAGGGTTTCTCTGTGTAGCCCTGGCTGTCCTGGAACTCACTCTGTAGACCAGGTTGGCCTCGAACTCAGAAATCCGCCTGCCTCTGCCTCCCAAGTGCTGGGACTACAGGCGTGCGCCACCACCTCCCGGCAAGTCATTCATTTCTAAAGTGAAACAACTTTCAGTTCCCACAGGGAACTGAAACCAAGACCAAGTGCTAGAGGCAGCCAGATGTTAGAAACAATGCCCCCCAGTCCCCTATGTGCTGGAAGTGACCTGTGGGTACAGGTTGGTGACACCTCATGTGGCTCTGTGCTGCTGTGAATCAGCAGGGTCAGCAGCACCTTTACCCCTTCACTATGCACAGGAGGATCTTGCTCAGAACCAGTTAGTTTAGACTCTCAGATAAGATTAGTCTCTTTAGACCCGACCCCTTTTAGAGGAGAGACCCCTTTTACAGGAGAGACCAAAACTGAATAAATCCTACCCACTCTCAGTTAACTGGCATTGCCACAAGAACACACTGTGGTTTGAAAAGCATTAACTGTGTATCATTGAATTCATCCAATACATCACCTTTAATTACTGTTGAGATAATTTTGTTCAAATAAACTTTTGGCTATTTTCTTTTTAGCCCATATAGTTGCAAAGAAGCTCCATGCATCTTGATCTTCATACCTGATGGACACACAAAGGAAATGCCTACATCTGGGTCAAAGGAGAAGACCAAAGTGGAAATCTCGAAAAAGGAGGTAAGCACTGACTGTTACAGAGAGCTTGGAATCCGAGGGGTTAGAGTGCATCTCTTTAGACATAGTTGTCCTTGCTTTTGAGATTCTGAGATTGAAGAAGACATTAAGTGCTGGCTTTTGTTTTTACTGTTTGTCTCTATCATCCATTCCTATAAGATTTTAAAACATTTTGGAGTACACATGTTTTAAAAAATAATTTTATTATACAAAAAATGGAGATAGCCTAGACTAACAGAACGTTTGGGGGCTCCCCCTTCCCACAGTAGATCTCTCTCCACCCTTTCTCTATTTCTTCTTTTATTCTGTTTTAATTTTTAGCAGGATTCTTGTTGGTTGTACTTTTCTTTCCCAACAACCTTGTATAGAAGAACTCTCTCCTGCCATTAAAGTTCTGAAAAGAGGAAAGGAAAGGAAGTACTGTGGTGTTATCAGTGGCAAGAGTCCCTTTGCCTTTATTTAAATGGTGGATGTGAATGTTTTGTGTTTTGTTTTCATCTTAGAGATAATGTTTCATATAACATCTGGGTGTGAGGTAGGACACCTGCCTGCTGTCTGGTCTAAGAGGCTCATTATAGATGGAGATGTATGTCTTGTTCTTTCCATACAGAGTGTGGGTTTGGAGATGGTGACAGATGGGAGTAAGGGTCTCTTACAGCCCAGAGGTCGTCATGTGTTCTTGATCATAGCTCCTTAATGTCTCAGAGGATTTCTAGTGTCATCCTCAGCCAAATGAATTCCCAATAAAGTACTTATGTCTTAATAATATAGAAGCTATTTGGAAAAAATTATACATATAAATTGAAGATTTTAAGTGTCGTTCTAAAAATGTTTTTAAATATTATTTATTCTTAAAATGGTATACTAACTGAAAGGAAAATAGCCCTAAAATAGTGCTTCTTTTCGTTAACCTCAAACTCAGATTGCACACGAGGCTTACAGCCTGATTGCACATGCTGTACTCACTTCCTGACCTTGGTGATTTTTCACAAATATTTGCTCTTCAGACACAGCAACGGAGCACAGCAGAGTGTTTTCCTCAGATGGGTCATAGAATTGAGCTGCTGTGAGCTAGTAGCACAGAGTTTGACAGATGTCAGGCATGCTGTTTTGTTTTCCTTGGTTATTTAAAATGTCCCATAGTGTTGCTGTGGACTTGTGAACCTTTGGATATCCTAATACAGGTAGGATCCATTGAAGACAGTGGGTGATGGCACAAGGTTATATTGGTGGTGTGATCAGGCTTGTTCCAACCCTAAGAGCCAGGAAAAGACACTAGGAGGGAGATTAAGAATGTGTAATTTGGATAAAACAGATAAGACAGTAACTTCTAGATTTGTTTTGGTTGACTGGGTAAATAACCAGACGCATGGAAGACAGAACATAATTCATTAGAGGAGGAAAGCCTGGAACTCTTTATAGTGAGAAAGGTAAACTTTACACTTTGAGCTCATTTGAACAGACTAAAATCTCTGAGTCCATCCAGAAGGAAAGAGAAAAGAGAAGAAACTGTTTCAGTGGCCACATGCCTGTGTCTGTTCTTGGGTAACTGATCATACACCAGTAACTTCAAACTTTGGCTTCCTCCATTCCCACCCCCTTTCTCTTTCTCCATACTTGGTGTACTGGCTGGTTTTGTGTCAATTTGACACAAGCTGGAGTTTTCACAGAGAAAGGAACTTCAGGTGAGGAAATGCCTCCATGAGATCCAGCTGTGGGGCATTTTCTCAATTAGTGATAAGGGGGGAGGGCCCCTTGTGGGTGGTGCCATCCCTGGGCTGGTAGTCTTAGGTTCTATAAGAAAGCAGGCTGAGCAAGCCAGGGGAAGCAAGCCAGTAAGAAACATCCCTCCATGGCCTCTGCATCAGCTCCTGTTTCCTGACCTGCTTGAGTTCCAGTCTTGACTTCCTTTGGTGATGAACAACAGTGTGGAAGTATAAGCTGAATAAGCCCTTTCCTCCCCTACTTGCTTCTTGGTCATGTTTATACAGGAATAGAAACCCTGACCAAGACACTTGGGATCAAATTGAGGTTTCATAATGCTAGGTAAGTGGTCTACCACTGAGCTGGGTATCCTGAGCCCAAGGTCCCTGGGATGTTTACAAATGATTTGTTTATATTGCTCATATATTTTTTATATTTAATTTTTATGTGGTTGTTTCACCCTCACATAAGTCTGTATCACTTGTCTGTCTGATGCCCATAGAGGCCAGAGATAGTATGAGATTTCCTGGAACTTACAGGTGGTTGTCAGCAGCCATGTGGGGTCCTAGGTGGAACCCAAGTCCTCTGAAGGAGCAGTCGGCGTTTTTAACCTCTAAGTCCTCTCTCCAGCCCTATAAGTATGCATTTATCAGTGATCAAACTTAAGATTAAAAGTATTTGTTTACTTAAGTTATTTTTTGAGACAGGATCTGGACATGTTGCCTGGGTTGTCTAAACTAGCATCCCTTTTTCCTAATGCTATATTTATGAGAGTATGTGACCACGCCTGGTTTGGTGAAGTGAGAAAGTTTTTGAATTGCTAACTCACTTAAAGTAACAATCCAACTAAAATTAAAATCCAGTTGGTGTTAATATGAGTAACTTTTTGGTTTGTTGAGGGGAAGAGTCAATGGCAGATTCTCATGATGTATCTTAAATTTGTAATCCTGTCTCAGCTTCCTGAAAGCTAGGAATATAGGGATGTATATCACCTCACCGGGTTTCAGAAAACAGGGTTTTTTATGAAAACTAACTTTTCCAGAGCAACATTGCAGTTAGAGGAGCAGTATCATTTGAATGTTTGCAAATCCTTTTGTTGTTATTGTTTTCTGGGGCTGCAGTGGGGTGTAGTTTGTTTTGAGATAGGTTATAACTGTAGTCTTGGCTGGTCTAGAGCTTACCATGTAAATCAGGCTGGCCTTGAACTCAAGAGATCTTCCTGCTGGAGTTAAAGGCCTGTTTCCCCACACCCAACTTGCAGATCCTTTTAGTGTCTTTCTTAAGCACTTCTGAAAACTTGAACCAAATGCCCATTAAGAGAATGAGATCACAAAACACAAATTACACCTTAGCATAATATTACAATGAATTTCTGTGACCTTCTAGACCCTCTTTAAGGGCCTAGAGAAATTGAGATCTGTGTACATGGTATATCCACCCTCTTACCTACAGTCTAGTGCTCTTGAATGTCTATCATACTGAAAGTAATGGGGCTGATATTAAAGAGTATAGACTCAATACAAAACACTGAAGATCTTACTTAGTGTCATTTAGATCTTAGCTGTAACCACGAAAGGCTAAACTGAGCTGAACATCTAAAGTAATTCATTCACCTGGGTACCAATTGATGGCGACTCTGTGATAGATAACTGCCTCCAGAGTGTGGAGGCCACTCGTGTTAACAGCTCAGACCTACAGAAGTGATGGTCTGGAAGAAAAGAAGCAAAACAACAACAACAACAAAATCACAAGTGTATGCTCAGTGGGCAAAGGAGAAGCAGCACTGCCTTTATGATGAGCCTGGAAGATGAAGAGGCACGTCTGCTGTACTCTGTTGGGAAGACAGTTAAAAGCTTCCCAGACTCAGAGCAACAGAGACCACTTCTAGATGGAAGGGATTTTAAAGAATATCTATGTGGATATGATTAGAAACCACAAACCCTAAGACAAATTCAAGTACAGCTGACCATCAGTATTGTAGTGAGAGATTTCTGCAGTCTCAATGGTTTCCTTTTGATGTAGAGATATTTGCCTCCAGTAGAAACTGTTACTATCAAAATTGAAATCTGATCTAGGGCTTTTTGGTGTGTGTGTGTGTGTGTGTGTGTGTGTGTGTAGTCTCATAGAGTTCTTTGCTGATAAGTAAATTGAGGCTTACCTCAATTTTTAAAGAATGGTAATGCTGAAGGAAGGTCTGCTGATTGACTTTTTACAGATTTATTTATATTTTTCATCAACCTAAATGGGTTAAATATACTTAACCTTTATAATAGCATACATGATTATTTTATGTTGCATCTCTGTTATGTGTTGTAATGATGATTTATTCTTGACCTGAATGGTTATATTATAATTTGGTCTCCTAAAGATACAGATACAGGTTCCCATGGTCCCCTCACCTCCCCCGTGTTTCCTGATGGTGAGACTGCAATGGCAGTCTGCTTTCTTCTCTGTCTGCTGCTGCCACTGCTGTGGGATAAGGTGTTTTGGGTATAAGCTGATCCATCTGAGGTTTTGAAGAAATTGAAATTAAAAGTTTTCATGAAATACGATGAAATAGTTAAGTTTTACATAAGCTTGTGAAGATGTTTAATACCAATTAATACTTTACTTTTGGCTTTCTGCATCTGTAGGCCGGCTCTGCTCAGAAGGAAAGCCCAGCGCCTGCTGTGAGTGCTGTGAGTGCTGCAGCTGAGGATCCATCCGCCCTCTACAGCAGAGTGGCGGCTCAGGGGGATGTGGTTCGTGAATTGAAAGCCAAGAAAGCACCAAAGGAAGATGTAGACGCTGCTGTGAAACAGCTTTTGACTCTGAAAGCTGAATACAAAGAGAAAACTGGGCAGGAGTATAAACCTGGGAACCCCCCTACTGCAGTAGTACAGAATGTTTCTACAAAGTCATCATCAAACACTGTGGAAAATGCATCTTTATACAATAAAGTTGCTGCCCAAGGGGAGGTGGTCCGAAAGCTGAAAGCTGAAAAGGCTCCCAAGGTCAGTATGCAAGAGTCTAGAGTGCAGCATAAGCACGCCTCTGAGCTTTGACTGTTTGAACATTGTCACTTCTCCCATGAAGAGGGCTCTGGGCTCCCTGTTGAAATATTTCTGAGCTAGAAATCATTACTGCCTGCTGTGTGCCAAGACTGAAAATAAAGAGTTGAGGTTGGAGGAATGACTCCATGATTAAGTATGCATACTGCTTTTACAGAAGAGCTGAATTTGGCTTCCAGTACCCATGTCAGGCCTTTCACAACTCTTTCTCAATCCATCTCCAGGAAGATCCAGTGTGTCCCCGGTGTCAGTGTGCACCTGCACTTGTGCACATACCTATTCACAGATACATGCATGTATGCATATATACATACAAACATACATACATGCATGTACATACAAACATACATACCTACAATTAAGAGAAAAATTATTTTAAAATGGAAAAAACATTTAAGTTTTTTTTTTTTTTTTTTTAATTCTCAACAGTTGATAGAGATGAGGGACACTGTGATATGAGTGTAACCTGTGTCATACATTTAAGTGGTTATGAGATGTATTTATATAGCCCAGAGTAATGCAGAAGGAGAAGGCAATTCATAAAGGGTATTTAAAATATTTGTAGGCTGGGGTATAGCTCAAAAACTTGTCTTTTTTAAAACAAGGTCTCTCTATGTACCCCGGCTGTCCTAGAACTTATTATATAGATAGGCTAGCCTTGAACTCACAGAGATTTATCCGCCTCTGCTTCCAGAGTGGTGGAGCTAAAGGTATAAGCTATCATACCTAGAGGTATCACTCAGTTTAGAGACTGTGTTTAATAGGCACGAAGCCTGAAATGCTCCCCAGCAGCTCACACATATACACACACAGTCCTGAAGTAATGGAAACCTTTTACAGATGTCAGAGTTCACAAAAGGGCCTTTTGACTGTGGACCTGAGATCCTTGCTCTTTGTGCATTAGAAGTTTTAGATGTTTTAAAGTTTCAGAAGTTTTTTGTTTGTTTGTTTGTTTGTTTTGATTTGATTTTTCGAGACAGGGTTTCTCTGTGTAGCTCTGGCTGTCATGGAACTCACTTTGTAGACCAGGCTGGCCTCGAACTCAAAGATTCACCTGACTTTGCCTCCCAAGTGCTGGGATTAAAGGTGTGCGCCACCACTGCCCGGCAAGTTTCAGAAGTTTTAAAACACATGGTCCATAGCTTCTCTTCTTTATGCTTTGGGAAATCTAGGGTATGCAGAGAGACATCCTGCCTTTGTATTACTGTGTTTCTCATCTCTGACCAAATTACCTGACAGGTAATACATGGAAGAAAGGCTGTCCTCACTCAAAGTCAGGTATGCAGTCCATCATAGATCAGGACGGAGGCAAGGGTGTCACAGATCTGGTGACTGAATTCAGTCACATTCTTCATGGAAAGGAGGAGATAGAGGCACTGTCCTGGCATTCTGTCCCTCTTCATTTCTTCTCGGCCCTCAACTGCTGGCAAGGTAGCACCGTCTCAGCATTTATTTTCTTCAGTTAATCCTCTTTGCAAACACCCTACAGACATCCACAGGGGTCTACTAGGTGATTTTAAATGCAGTTAGGTTAGCAATGAAGAGTAACCCTCACAATATTTTAGTTGTGCCCAAATAGTTGTTCAGGTGGTAGTGCTGCCGGCCCAGGGATTGAAGAGAGCCACCGTGTCTGGCTCTGGGTTTTGTTTTGTTGTTTGTTTATATGGCAAATATTCCGTTTTCCTCTGGTCAAAAGTATTTTGAGACTGCTGTCAGCCATTAAAGCCAATCATAGAACAGAATCATTTGACTCACCCATCCTTTGAATGGCCCTGAAGATAACATGTTATTGAACTGGCCACTAAACTTGCCTATAAGACCTTATCAGCCTGGATGTGTGGTTTTTGGCACCAGTGGTGTGGTTGCTGGAAGAGCTGAGGGGAGTCATGGTTTGGGGAACAGAATTGGAAAGGGTGAAAAAAAATTACATCCATTCATTATGTATTTTATGAATGATTTTTAAAACACAATAACCATAAAATGCAAAGGCATTATGAAGCACTAAACTTTAGATTCTGCAGCCCAGTCTGTGTTGTCTCTTCTATTCCATGCTGTGGAGTTAGGAAGTTGAAGTTGAGACTCACAAAGCCTCACCCCTGCCCAAGAGCAGAGGGTTTTGCAAACTAATTGGGCTCTGCTCTGCTGTACTAGCTGGTGGAGTCATGACTTATTTGGATATAATTCTTACATGGTTTACTAATTCAAATAAACACAGGTTCTAATTAGAAGATACTGTTTTTTAAAATCCTGTGATCTTTTAATTTGCAAATCTCAGTATCTTCTAACATGGGCCACAGGCTTTAACATTCCCACTCCTTCAGCTGGAAACATACTGGCTGTGATTCACATCACCTACCCACCAGGTTCAAACCTCTGCTCTAGGGAGTTGTTTATTATTAACGTGTGCAGTGCAGTTACTGCTTGCTTATGTGTGCTGAAGAGAAAAGGTGAAGTTTTTTAGAAAAAAAATTGATATGTCTTAGCTGTTTTGAAAAGTTCTCAGCATTTAAATAGCTAAGGGAACTAGATTTTTTTTTTTTAATGGTCTCACCATTCTCCATGTTGAAATGCTTCCACCTAGCGGCTGCTGTAGAAATAGCATTTCACAAATTTAAATTCTAAATGAGCAGAGATGAGTGCTTCTGTTTTCTCCCAGTCTTGAATTAAAATTTTAAGATCATTTTGAATAGATTCAGCTTGAAACATTCAGAGAAATTTTGTGTGGATTGTTTACGTCATCACTAGTCCACATCGATGACTATCTAAAATTTTATTTGTGTAGTTATATTTCATAAGCTCAAAACAATCTCTGTCCATTAGGAACTGTCCATCTAGTAGCTCTGGAAGTAAGTACATCATACAGTTTCACTTAGCAAATTCTCTTTAATCTAGAAAAAATTAAAAGATTACTTTCCACATTCTTTAGCATACATTCTATACTGCCAGGGACACTCAATAATACATAATATATGTGTGTGTTCATATATAGTGTTCATGTGTGTAAAGGTGTGCTTGCCAGATGTTGACTTGAAGAAGCCTCCTATGTCTATGTCTACCTCATTTTTTGAGACAGGGACTTAGCAAAGCTGGAGCTTACTGTGGCTGAAATGTCTGGCTAGTGAGCCCTGTGCATGCACACTCACACCAGTTCTCTGAAGATGCTGTGAACTCTGTAGCCAGGATTGCAAGGCGTGATTACTGTTTGCATAGCTAAGGTTTGCTGCTCCTGTAAAGCGTAGGTGAGAATGAGGATTATTTTGAGAATTAAGACAGTCCTTGTAAGACACTTATCATGGCATCTGGCATAGGCCAAATATGACTTGAAGTGATAAATCTTTTTGTTATTAATTCTAGTTTTCCTCAGGAACCTTTATAGTTACTTTATAAGTCATCAGGGAAATTTGCATGGTGATTGATAGGGTTTTGCTCTTAATGAATACAGAGTTCCAAAAGAACATATAATCTTGGTAGAGTATCTCATTCAATAATGTAATGGATTATTTACCTTAATTTTCTCTTCTATAATATTTCTAATTATTGTCAAACAATTTTTTTCTTAAGAAACTGTACCATTTGACTTCAGACTCAAGTGAATGTTTAAACTTTATTTTAATGTTATTATTAAAGAGTATTAGGGAAAGAGAGTATGTGTGAGTGTTGAAGTGTGTGTGTGTGTGTGTGTGTGTGTGTGTGAGAGAGAGAGAGAGAGAGAGAGAGAGAGAGAGAGAGAGAGAGATAAGTGATCAGACACAGTAGTGGGAGTCAGTTCTCTTGGGTCAGCTCAGGTCATTGGAAGTTCTTTCAGAAAGTATTTTGTAGACATATTTACAAGGCTGTCCTTTCTTTCTTCTCCACATTTCCATTCTTTTAGCTGACAGTGTAACCTTGCCTTCCCTTCCCTGCCTTTTCTTCCATTTCCTTCGTTTCTCCAACCATGGATTCCCCTCCTATTCTCTTTCCTTTATTTAACTGTGATGTTTTTTCTTAAGAAAAGAATTGTATTGGGAAATAATTATAATTCTGGCGTAATGGCAATATGGGTCAGGTTGGAAGCAGCCTTCCCTGATCCTCTCTGTTCACCCTCACCCCAACCCCTTTTTTCCTTGGTTACACTGTATAGCCCAAGGCTAGCCTTGAACTCAGGATTGCTCTGCCTCAGTTTCCACAGACTGGAATTATGACTCTCACCACCAGTACTCCTACATGCTTTCTTTGCATTTACTCCCACTTTGTTGTTCCTGGGATCACAAAGTGCAGAGTCTATGGGGAGAAAAACAAAGCAGCCCAAGATGCCCGTTGCCTTCTCTTGGATGCGGGGTCCTTGCAGCTGCTGCAGAGCTGCTCCTGCATGGCTGGGCTGTGAGCTGGTCTTAAGTGTACTCCCTCCCTCCTGCTGCATTTACTCTGTTTTCTTATGCAGTGCTGCGGTGTATCAGTGAAAGCCGAGAGGTGGAACGCTGAACAGGGAGGCACTCTTTCTTCACTGTTTGGTTGATGTCTTGAGGTTCTCCATCAGATGTTAATTTGTGGTGGGTGGTAGCTTGAGATCAGACAACTAGCTTTGTCCTTTCCCTGTGCTGCTGGCTGTCTTCTGTGGTAGAGAGTCAAGTATCTCCTTGATGAAGATGTTATGTTGAATTATCAGATATTGAAATTTGCAAGTATGCATGTAATTTAAGACTTCAGCATATTTTGTCATTTCTTTTCTTCGTTTTGTTTTGTTTTTTTTTGTTTTTTGTTTTTTTTTGAGACAGGGTTTCTCTGTGTATTCCTGGCTGTCCGGGAACTCACTCTGTAGGCCAGTCTGGCCTCGAACTCAGAAATCCGCCTGCCTCTGCCTCCCAAGTGCTGGGATTAAAGGTGTGTGCCACCACCACCCGGCTTGTCATTTCTTTTTAATTTTTGAAAGTGGGCTGTTGAAACTGATTTCAGACCTCCATCAAATAACAAAACCAAAGAGCACACAGAGCTCTTATATAAAGTCGCGTGGTATTTCCGTCTTGTCTGTTCATATCCTTCCATGTATTTGTGTGCTAAGAATCCTCTCTGGATTACTTACAGTACCTAATATGCTGTCCTGTTTAGGAAATAATAAATGAGGCGTCTGTACATTTTCAAAATAGAGCAGTGTTTTGCCACATGCATATTTTATTACAGAAGATATAGTTTGCTCAACTGAACCTTTGAAGGACTTTTACAAAGAAATTCTTAGTCCAAGTTATTTTCTTTCCCTACCCACTTTTTTTTTGGTGGGAGTTTGTATTATGATGCAATTGTTTGTTTTCAAATATTTTTGATCTTTGAGAACTTGATCTCTGGGCATAGATGGCTAAGTATTTTTTGATAATGATTAAATTCTTTGAAATGACATTGAAATATTCATAGATGTTCTGAGATACTTCTCTTCCTCTTTATTATCAGGCTAAAGTAACTGAAGCTGTAGAATGTTTACTGTCCCTGAAAGCTGAGTATAAAGAAAAAACTGGAAAGGAGTATGTACCTGGCCAACCCCCAGCACCTCAGAACTCACATTCAAATCCAGTCAACAGCACTGAGCCTGCTGCATCTGAGAAACCAGAAGCCAAAGTGCTATTTGACAGAGTGGCTTGTCAGGGAGAAGTAGTTCGAAAACTTAAAGCTGAAAAGGCCTCTAAGGTCAGTGTGGGGCTTCCTTTGCGGTCCTGTTTTTTACATAGCCATGTGTATCTAGTGACTACTGTTAAGACAGTGAGTACACTGCTTAGATCATCTGTTTTCCGGTCCCCTAGGCTCATTGTGTCTCTTTTATAACCTTTCATTTATTTTCAAAGTGTATTTTAACTTTTCGTGTCTACAAACTGTTGCCGTTAATCAATTGTTCGTTGGTTTCGTAAATGTGGGTATAGCATTTGTTAACATATACCAAGACAGTAACTTGCCTGATGTCCTCCTTTGTCCCTTTTTGTTACACTGAAGGATCAAGTGGATTCAGCTGTACAAGAACTTCTTCAGCTGAAGGCACAGTACAAGTCACTCACAGGAGTGGAATATAAGCCTGTGTCTGCTACTGGGGCAGAAGACAAAGATAAGAAGAAGAAGGAAAAAGAAAATAAATCTGAAAAGCAGAATAAGCCTCAGAAACAAAATGATGGCCAAGGGAAAGACTCTTCTAAAAGCCAAGGCGGCGGTGGGCTGTCGTCAAGTGGAGCAGGGGAAGGGCAGGGGCCTAAGAAACAGACCAGGTGCTAAACCACGTTTCTGAGTGAATTCAGTTCTAAAGAGATTTTGTTTTTAACATTTGCAGTTGGTTTATTATCATCAAGACAGAATGCTCATATTCCAGTATCAGCAGATAACTTTTATTTAATGTTAAAGATAGGTAGCATATCATCTGCTCACCTTAGACTTTCAGAAGGCACTGTAGTTTTCCACCTGTTGTTTCCCACCAGAGAAATGAATTGGTCACCACTGTCACAGGTTGAGTATCTGTCTTATTGTTCTGTTGTTGTGAAGAGATACCATGACCAGAGCAGCTTACAGAAGAAGGAGTTAGTTGGGGACTTATAGTTTCAGAGCATTAGAGGTCACGACCGTCTTGGCAGGCAGGCAGGCAGGCACAGGAGCAGAGGAGCAGCAGCTGAGAGTTTACTTCCTTATCTGCAGGCAGAATAAGCAGACCGCCTACCATGAGCTTTTGAAATCTCAGAGCCCAACCCCAGTGACACACTTCTTCCAACAAGGCCACACCTCCTAGTCCTTCCTAAACTGTTTACCAACTGAGAACCAAACTTTCAAATATTTGAGCCTGTGGGGTGCTCAGCCTTTGAAACCTAGACAAACCATGCAGAGTGTAGAAAGCTATCACATTCCCAGATATACTGGATGAGGGGTACTAAACTAGTACTAGTGTGTTGTGTGTCTGTTGAGACAGTAGCTATAAAGAAGTATAAATGTTCCTTACAGCAGCAGCTTAAAGACACATTGCTTTGTGTGTTTTTTCTTCAACTGGACGTTTTTCATAAGAAATAAGAATTTTGTTTCCCAGACGATTTTGAAGTTTGCAGTTTAAATATAAAATAGTTGGTTAAAAACCATACAGTGAAATGTATGTCCTTTTTCAGTGTTTCTGTCTGAACAGTGTGACAGGCTTCCTGTCATGGCTTCTTAGAAAATAGTTTGTTATTACTTTACTGAGGTGGTTTGGATTTTAGGTTTTTTTTTTTTAGCTATATATCAACTTTAGCTACCTCCCATGTTTATGTACCATCTCCTTGAACACAGAAGTTAGGCCTGGTTCGTTTGTGTTGACTCAGCTCAGTAAAAGTCTATAATAGTTGGCAAGAGGTTCGAGCTGCTTTCTTCCCTTCACCTTCTGACTGCCTGTGTAGACTCCCAAGTGTGACATAGAGAAAAGAGAATGAAATTGTAAATACACTAAAACCGTAGGGCCCTACAGCCTCGCTTGCAAACTGGAAATGATGTGCTTGGTACAGAACAGTTTTTGATTTTCTGGACCCAAGCTTCCTGTGTTGCTCAGGCCTGCCCTGGACTCGGCCTTTCTGCCTCAGTGTTGCTTCTAAGATTACAGATGGCACAACCCATGCCTAACCGAGGCTGAGGCTTTGGGGAAAGAAGTTCTGTCTGGAATAGAATTGAGGGTTGGGTGGGAAATTCAGGACCACAGAGAGAAAGGGAAGGAAAAGGAAGGAGGGAGGGAGGGAGGGCCTTTCATGTCTAGGCAAGCAGCCTGCTGCTGAATCCCAGTTCTCGTGCTGGGTTAGTTGGGGCTTTCGTGTGTTTGTTTAATTTAAATGTCACTTATTTTTACAAGCATCCACCTCTGCATCTTCTGTATAGTATAAAATATAAGTACATATTCACTTATATGTGGATATATTTATTTATGTGTGTTTCGTGGGTGGCTGCTGTTCTTACTACTTTTTACATTTAATTTCAATGAGACACTGTTCTCATTGAACACTGTTGATATCACCTGTGTTGAGATTGGCAAAAGTTTTTTCTTAGCAAATATACATGAATAGACTTTGTCTTTACCAAATATATTTTAACTGAAAAAGAATTTACTTAAAAAAAAAATAAATGAAAGTCTTCTTTAAAAATCATAGGTCTAAACAGGTTGGCCTTGGCAGTTTTCATGGACAACATCTGACCAACTTCTTTTTTTTTTTTTCTTCGAGACAGGGTTTTTCTCTGTATAGCCCTGGCTGTCCTGGAACAAACTCTGTAGACCATGCTGGCCTCGAACTCAGAAATCCGCCTGCCTCTGCCTCCCAAGTGCTGGGATTAAAGGCGTGAGCTGCCACCACCGCCCGGCTACTGACCAACATCTGAAGAGCTCTTTTAATGCTCACACAGGCCCATGATCTCAGTACTTCTGAGACAGAGGCAGGAAGACTGCTACAAGTTTGGGCCAGTCTGATGTGCACATCAAGTTATAGCCAAGCAGGGACTAAATAGTGAAACCCTCCTTGTGTTAAAAAAAAAACAAACAAACAAAGATTAATTTGTTTCTAGATTAAAAACATTATTATGGAATTAAATATAAAATATGCAAATGAATGACTAAAAATTAAGAAAACTCCCCTATTTTGAGCTTACAGTCTTATTTTCAGTTCAGCCTACTGTGGTTTGAATGTATCCCCAACGTCCATATGCTAGGAACTTGGTTCCCCAGTTCCTAGAGACAATAGCATCTGATGGTAGAACCTTTCAGTGAGGAATTAAGTAAGCTAAAGTTGAAAGAATGGGATTTTGTGATGGTGTTAAGGCTTTAGAACAGTCACCATGAGTAGCTTCTTAGTGTCTTGCTATATGTCCTGCCATGCCCAACCCAAGACACGCCTCTAGAGGGCCCTCCCTACACACAGGACTGATGCTAGCACCAGGCAATACCAGGACCAAGTAAAATACGTTCTGTTCTTCAGATTACTTGGTCTCAGTATTTTCTTATGAAAGTAGAAAACAGACTAAGACACAGCATAAAAGCAGTTGCCAAATAAAGGATTCATGTTTCCTTTTTCATGTCTGCAGATTGGGTCTTGAAGCAAAAAAAGAAGAAAATCTTGCCGAATGGTACTCCCAAGTAAGTATACCTTCAGTTGGCTTTTATGTTACATTTTTCAATTCTCAAGTTTGGCTTTGTGTTTAGATTCTAAAGTCTAGGGAGAACGGTAGTCATAAACTATGTGATCCCTCCTGAGCCTGTTTGTGTTCAAGAATATGCATTTATGTGTGTATGTGCACATGTGGAGGCCAGAAGACAACCTTGGGTTACCTTCAGAAAAGCCACTCACCTCCTTAGAAACATATCTTTCTTTGGACTGGGCTCACCAATCAGGCTAGGTCATCTGGCCTGTGTACCCCAGAGATCCTTTTGTCTCTCCTCTTCTTCCTTCCCCAGCCTTGAAAGCACAAGCGCACCTCTCTACCACGCCTGACATTTTAGGGGACTCAGTATTCATGTGTGCAAAACAGACATTTTATATATTCCCGTGCATCTCCTATGATACCCATTATAATAACTATCATTTATCAGGTGTGGTGGCACACTCATATAACCCTAACACTTGGAAGATGATGATAAGAGAATTTGAGTACCAGATTAGCTGGCTTACATAGTGAAACTGTCTTTTTTTTTTTTTTTAAGATTTTTATTTATTATTATATCTAAGTACACTATAGCTGTCTTCTGATGCACCAGAAGAGGAGATAGTGTCAAATCTCTTTATGGATGGTTGTGAACCACCATGTGGTTGCTGGGATTTGAACTTAGGACCTTTGGAAGAGCAGTCAGTGCTCTTAACCACTGAGCCATCTCTCCAGCCTGTGAAACTCTTAAAATAAAAAATAAAAATAAAAATAAAAATAGGCTTAGGATGTAGCTCAGTGATAAGTCTGCAGATTCAGAGTCCTGTTATGTGTCGTCTGTCCATGTAGAAAGTCTGGTTTCCTTCCACATTAAGGAGAGTGTTTCCAAGCTGAGCATAATGGTGTAGCCTAGTCTACACTATTAGTCTATCCTAGTCTAAGAGTGAGTTCCAGGACAACCAGGGCCACCAGAGGAAGACCCTAACAAACAAACAAATAAGCGAGGTGTTATTGAGAAATAGCCATCTCAAGATAGGATGTGACTGCCACCTGCTCCTGCCTTTGCACTAGAGTACGGGTTCAATATACAAACCTTTCTCTCTAAAAGGTCATCACAAAGTCTGAGATGATTGAATACTATGATGTGAGTGGCTGCTATATTCTTCGTCCCTGGTCGTACTCCATCTGGGAATACATTAAGGACTTCTTTGATGCTGAGATCAAGAAGCTTGGTGTTGAGAACTGCTACTTCCCCATATTTGTGTCTCAGGGTGCATTAGAAAAAGAGAAGAATCACATTGCTGACTTTGCTCCTGAGGTAAACTGCAGTTCTTTCTTACAAACTCAGAAGTATAATTCAGTAGTTTAACAACCAACTAAGAGAAATGCAAGGGAATTCCTTTTTTTCCCCTTAAAGTCCTATTTCTCTTCCCTTATAGTAACCCTTATAGTAAGTTTGGTTGCTATTCATGTCCTGTGACTGGATGGCTTGCCCATTTCCTTATAGTAACAGCAACAACAATTCAAACTTTCTTCAGTTGATACTGAGAAAAACCTGAAAGTTGTACTTATGCACTTCAAAAACAACATTAAAACTGTGTCACAATGGTTTTAACTTTCTAGGTTGCTTGGGTTACAAGATCTGGAAAAACAGAGTTGGCAGAGCCAATTGCCATTCGTCCTACTAGTGAAACAGGTGAGAGCGGGCCTGGAACTCAGGAGAGAGCTCACCGGGCTTTTAGGTAGAGTTAAGTCTCTTTCTGATTCCTTTCTGGCAAAACAGAATTTACTGAAGGATGGTGAAGACAGAATGAAGTCTCCATCATAGAGACATCATAGAGACTTCATAGATATGTTATATGTTAAGCTGTGTCATCACAGAGTTCTTTATCAGTAGGGTGTAAGTCTGTCTTTTTAAAGGAACCTTGCATTTTAGGTTTATTTCTTTTTATACATTAAGCCATGAGTTCATAGGGATTGGGTTCCAGCTTTGAATGTCTGTAGCCAAAGGGACAATGCTGTGTTTCCTAAAGAGCTCACAGCGTTCCTGTCCTCTTTCCCTGTGAGTTTGCCATTTTGGCAAGTTACTAGAAGATGGCTGTCATGGCTAAAGGGGGTTCTCTGTTTTCAAATCATCTGTTTTTGTTCAGTGTTACAAATTTTCAGAGGGAAATGTATTGGAATTATTATTGGGATTGATTATAAAATTGCAAATAATGTTGTTGATTATTTAGCTTTATATTCCTGTAGTTTTGGTTTTTTTTTTTGTTGTTGTTGTTGTTTTGTTTTGGTTTTTTTTGTTGTTGTTGTTGTTGCTTTGTGTTTGAGTTGTAGAGTTGTAATTTTAGAGTGTTATTTTTGAGACAGATCTCACATCCAACTCTAGCTGACTGGAACCAGGTATTTAGATCAGGCTAACTTTGAACTCACAGATGTCTGATTCCCAAGTACTCGGATTAAAGGTGTACACTAGCACTTGCAGCTTCCCTGGGGTTTTCAGAGCACTTTCCTATGAATCTGTTGTGTTGGTTTCCTGATGTGGGACAGCCATCAGTTGGAGTGTCTCTGGGGTCTGAGGCTTAAGATTTGGGGGTGTGATCCTCTTCCGTTAGTGTGCTTCTTTTCTCGTACTTCTGCTGTTTTTTGTTTGTTTGTTTGTTTTTTGTTTTTTTTGACTCCAGTTTTGGTTTTTTTTTTCCTTATACCAAATTAGCAGTTTTGTTTTACTGATTATACATTGTAGACAAGTCATATATAGTTCATGGCAAGAGTTTCTTCATTGGATGGATCTAACTAAAATTCTGATACATAGCTGAATTCAGTAATAACATCTTTAAATTTGATATTTGTGAGTCATGAGAAAATTAAACAGTATGAAGAATGAAAATAGTTTTACATAAAACACAGTATTACTAGCATTCACCCAGATAGATTGTGGAGGTAATCAATAATCAGCACTTACGTACAAATAGGTGAAACACACCAAGTGTGATCACATTAGGTAGATTTGTGTGTCTTCAGGGTTATGTGATTTATGAAGTACGCAGTGTCATTCGGTGAGCCATCACAGATAATGGATCAGACACACTTCAATCCATATTAATCATATTGTGAATGTAACTCTTATCAGCCTTCAGGAAGAAATCAAGTCATAGATGTCTCTATTTTCTTCAATTTCAGTAATGTATCCTGCATATGCAAAATGGGTGCAGTCCCACAGAGACCTGCCCATCAGGCTTAACCAGTGGTGCAACGTGGTGGTAGGTGCACATGTGCTTTGGTTTGCCACCGTTTCTCAGGTTCTGTGGCTTTGTAGAACACTCTTTCCTTTGAACATGAAAGTATTTTGGATCACAATAATTAGTTTTGATTATTTATCATGTAAAGTTGCTAATAAAAACCACTGTATTTCCTATGCTGACTGGCTTTGTCCTCTCATCTTGCAGCGCTGGGAGTTCAAACACCCACAGCCTTTCCTCCGTACTCGGGAGTTCCTGTGGCAGGAGGGGCACAGCGCCTTTGCCACCTTTGAGGAGGCAGCCGACGAGGTAGGAACGGTCCTCTGCTACGCTCCGCTTCAGGCCCTGCTTTTTTATTGTGTGGCTTGTGCTGTGTAAAATCTGTTTGAAAATAGAAAGCTAATTCAAGAGTAAAAAAATTTTAAAAGGTGTTTATTGTGCCAGGCATAGTGGTGCACTCATTTAATCCCAGCACTTAGGAGGTAGAGGCAGGAGGATCTCTTTGAGTTCTACAGCGTAGCCTACAAATCAAGTCCAGGACAGTCAGAGCTTGTTATACTGAGAAACCCTGGCTCAAAAAACAAAACAACCCAAACCATACAAACAAAAATACCAACAGAAAACTGCTTATTGAAATTTTACTAGTAAATTTAGTATTTTAAATTTTGTATGATAAACAGTTAAGACTTTAGTTTGTAGCAAAATTATAGTCATATGATTATTTTCTAAGGTTTTTTTTTACTCTGATTACTGTATATTGCTCAAGGATTTTTTTCCTCCTACATTCCAAATTTATATACACTTAAATGTTACTCAGCTGATTACGTTTTTGTTGAATGTTTTCCTTAAGTTTCACATTGGCTTCTTTAGCTTTCCCATAAGGTTGTTGTTTGAAGTACTTTTTCACATACAATTTGAGATAGTATAGATTGGCAAGCCTACATGAATAAACATGCTGTAAATGTTGTTATAGGTTTTACAGATCCTTGAATTATATGCTCGAGTATATGAAGAGCTCTTGGCCATCCCTGTTGTGAGAGGAAGAAAGACTGAAAAGGAAAAGTTTGCAGGAGGAGACTATACAACCACACTAGAAGCCTTCATATCTGCCAGCGGACGTGCTATCCAGGTACTGTGGCTACGTGGTGACTGAGCACAGTCCCTGGCAGTTACAGCAGTTACTGCAGTTACTGCCACTTTATTAGTATTTGGACAACCAATATAGAAAACAGTGCTAAGGACAATCCACAGAATATTTAGCCATAAAAGGATTGAATTTTGTCATTTGCAGAACCATAGATGAAATTGAAAATGTTTGTGTTAAATGAAATAAACCAGGTACTGTTGCATGATCTTAATTGTATGTGAACTCTATGAAAGTGATTGTATATAACTTGATAATAGAATTGTGTTTACTTAGATGTTGGAGAGATATGAGTTGCTCAGTAGGCATTACATTTCAGTTCCATGGGAGCAGAGTGTTACTCTGTGGCTAATGGTGCTGGCAGACACCTGTAATCCCAGCTCTCTGAGGATCTTGAGACTGTGGCCAGTGGGAGCTAAATAGTAAGACACTGCCATTGGGGGTTGGGGGGCTCTGCCCTGTTGGTGTCAGGAGGGTAACTATCAAGAGTAATGCAGTGTGTGTTTTTTTAAATGGTCAAAGAAAGGATTTTGAAGGTTTTGGTTTTTTTTTAACAGAAAGAAATGATAGATTCTTGAGATAAGTTAACCTGATTTAAACATTATAAAATGTGTGTGTGTGTGTGTTGCCTCATTATGTTGACTTTAAAGGGAATAAAGAAATAATTTCTAGGGATGCAGTACAATGCTTCTCTAGTGTGCATGGAGCCCTAGGTTTAATCACCAATACTCCATTAAACTGGGCAGCATGGTGGCACATGTAACCCACAAGTGGAAGCAAGAAAGAGGATCATGTATTTGAGGCTACCCTCAGCCCCATCGTGAGTTCTGCATCCATTTGGCTACGTGAGGCCCTTCCCAAACCCAGGGGAAAGGAGGCGGAGAGAAGACAGCAGTGGAGGAGAGCAGCACATGTGTCTTCTGGGCACATCGGCCATGCTGGCTTCTTCCCAAGTTCCCAGGCATGCCCTCTGGGAAATCTTGCATACAGTGCTCCTGAAAGGGTCTTCCCAGAACAAAACTTCGTGTTGGTTTTAACTAGTCCTGCTCTCTTGTCATGTCAGTCTTACTTGTATTTTAAGCATTAATGTCAGAAAATTAGGTAAAACAGTACATCTAGTGACGTTCTAAAGTATGTGCTCTTGTAGTAATTATCTTGAAAGACATAATAGTTTAAAATTAAAGCCTATGCTTCCTTATTTTAGGGAGCAACATCACACCATTTAGGCCAGAATTTCTCCAAAATGTGTGAAATAGTTTTTGAAGATCCCAAGACACCAGGAGAAAAGCAGTTTGCATACCAGTGCTCCTGGGGCCTGACAACTCGGACGATCGGCGTGATGGTCATGGTCCACGGGGACAACATGGGCCTTGTGCTGCCACCCCGTGTAGCGTCTGTCCAGGTAAGGGGAAGGTTCCTGCTCTTCCTTTCTTCTGTAAGGTTATAGACCATGTTTACAAAGGAAGCATGGAAGGGTAGAGTTCTCTGATACAGAAATAGAAAATTTAGCCTAGGCTACTATATTGTAAAAATATGTGTACTTTTATATACATTTATTCTTGTCTGAAGAATTTTTTAAAAATTACTTCATTGAAAACTTTTAAATTCATTAGATTTATTTATTTTATTTTCTGTGTGAGTGTTTTGTCTGCCTATATGTCTAAGGACCACATACATCCTTGGTGCCCACCAAGGTCAGAAGAGGGCATTGAATCTCATGGAACTGGAGTTAGACATGGTTGTGGACTGCCATGTAGATGTTTTTTTGTTTGTTTGTTTGTTGTTGTTTGTTTTGTTTTGTTTTTTGAGACAGGGTTTCTCTGTGTAGCCCTGGCTGTCCTGGAACTCACTCTGTAGACCAGGCTGGCCTCGAATTCAGAAATCCGCCTGCCTCTGCCTCCCAAGTGCTGGGATTACAGGCGTGCGCCACCACCGCCCAGTCCTGTAGATGTTCTTAATTGCTGAACCATCTCTCTAGCCCTAAAACTTTTTTTTAGAAATAATTTTTGGATATTATTTAGAATTCCTTAAACAAAACATAGTAGGTTAAAAGTATTGATAAGTGATATTTAACTATTTAGTACATGTTGGAGACAGATTAGAAATCACATAGATTTATTTATGATAAGATTCAGTTATTGGAAAGCAGACTGAGGATTGTGTTAGCAATAAAACGTTCGTGCTGGATCCCTGAGAAGGAAATGTCTGCACCAAACCTCCAGAACAGACTGGAAAGCGGTTAGTACCGCTTTCTGTGGTCGTGGGTAAAAAGCCTGGGGCTGGAGAAATGACTTGGGGGGTAAGATAGCATATTACTGCTCTTACAGAGGACCTAGGTATGGTTCTCTGTGCCCACAGCCAGCAATTTACAGCCTCCTCTGATGCTAGCTTCAGGGGGAATCCAGTGCTTTTAGCCACACTGAGTACATGGTATATGGTGGCACACATCTTTAAATCTAAAACATTAGAGTAGGGGGCAGGAAAATCTCTTGAGTTCTAGGCCAGCCTGGTCTATATGCTGAGTTTAGTGAGGCCAGTCAAGGCTACATAGTGACATTCTATCTCAGAGAGACCCCAGCAAGCTGTAGGGAAATATGCCCTTGTTCTCTTGATGTAGATTTAAATACCTACACTCTTTACCAAGAAATATTTGGAGAGATGGAAGACCATGTTTCAAAGGAAAGTGGAAATTTGGAGATGTAGCCAAAATGATAGAGAGATGAAGAACTATAGTCTTCCCAAAGGTGATAAAAAGAAGAGTAAGGAGATTGCAGTGCTTCTCAGAGCACTGGAGGTGCTCAAAACACCAGGTCAGGTGACCTCAGCAGTCATCACAAACAAACAGGAACAGAAAGCAGCTACCCTAAAGGAGAGACATGGAAGGAAGGGCATTACTTACTGTACACGGGGAGATGAATAAGGGGCCCAGTAGGCCACAGACTCAGAAGAGTGAACCAGAGGAGGAGGATAAGGAAGAGGATGGAAATGGAGAGGAAATATGGCTGTCTCGTACTGTGTGCTCAGGCATTTGTACTGCAAGTATGACATTAATGTGCAGCTCAACGCTGACATCATTATGACACTGCAGGTTTCCCCATAGCTCGCGAGAGTATTTGTAGAAAAAGTGCTTTTAAAACAGTATACGGGAGCCGGGCGTGGTGGTGCACGCCTTTAATCCCAGCACTTGGGAGGCAGAGGCAGGCGGATTTCTGAGTTCGAGGCCAGCCTGGTCTACAGAGTGAGTTCCAGGACAGCCAGGACTACACAGAGAAACCCTGTCTCGAAAAACAAAACAAAACAAAACAAAACAGTATACGGTGTGGCATTTCAAGAAGTTACTATGTATAGTTAGATTTTTTTTAAACCTTTTGGTGTTGGATATTATTTAATATTTAATAGCTTTTGTTGGCATAGTTTTGTTTTTAATATAGTGGCCCAGCAGTAAACTCTTTATGTATTCCTGTTAGTAGTATGCTTTGGATGTATTTAGGATGCCACCTGTTGTAGAATTTGTTTTGTTTTGTTCTGTTCTGTTCTGTTCTATTTAAAGATTTATTTATATAACTTAGTGTGTGTGCGTACATGCATGCCTAAGTGTATGTCTATGCATCACATGTATGTTGGAACACTCTAAGGTCAGAAGGGGAATTGGACTTTCTCCCCCCACCCCTCACCCCCCACCTCCCGGAGTTATTTACATAGGGTTGTGAGCCACAGTGTGGGTCCTGGGAACCAAACCAATTACTGCAAGAGCAATAAGTGTTCTTAACCACTGAGCCATCTCTCCAGTACCATGTTTTTTTTTTTTTTTTTTTTTTTTTTTTTTTTTTGGTTTTTCGAGACAGGGTTTCTCTGTATAGCCCTGGCTGTCCTGGAACTCACTCTGTAGACCAGGCTGACCTCGAACTCAGAAATCCGCTTGCCTCTGCCTCCCAAGTGCTGGGATTACAGGTGTGCGCCACCACCACCCAGCAGTACCATGTTTTTATTTGTAGTAAAACCACATGTATTTAAAAGATCATTGCAGATTTTAACTTAAGTAAGGTTCATTATTGTAGAATCTAGATGATTCATTATTGTTTTTGTTTGTTTGTTTGTTTTTGTTTTTTGCTTTTTTTGTTTTTTTTTTGTTTTGTTTTTTGAGACAAGGTTTCTCTGTGTAGCCCTGGCTGTCCTGGAACTCACTTTGTAGACCAGGCTGGCCTCGAACTCAGAAATCCTCCTGCCTCTGCCTCCCAAGTGCTAGGATTAAAGTCGTGTGCCACCACCACCTGGCTGATTCATTATTGTTGATGTCATTATGTGTATGTGGTGTGTCTTTGGCTGGACTCTAGGTGGTAGTCATTCCCTGTGGAATCACAAATGCCCTGTCTGAAGAAGACAGAGAGGCACTGATGGCAAAATGCAATGAGTACAGAAGGCGGCTGCTTGGCGCTGACATCCGAGTCCGAGTCGATCTACGAGACAACTATTCCCCAGGCTGGAAGTTCAATCACTGGGAACTCAAGGTATGCCGGAATCCTGTTTGGGTAGATCTAGATTTCTGCAAACTTAAGGAATCTTTTGTTACCTTCCCTTATTTATAGTTATAAGTTCTTCACTTAAACTAAGTCTGAATACAGTTTATATTGTATAACGGGTTTCTAGAGTCTGTTTGTTAAACTAATTTCTGTGGTGGTTCACGGAGAATAGCTTGGTGGGAGAATACCTAGTGTGTGCTTGGCCTGTCTTTGATACACAGCATTGTGCCTTGTCTCCCTTAAGTTTTGTGGAAACTGCTTGTTATGTTAGAATAAAATGATCTTGAGGTGTTTGTTTATAGTAGGTAAGCCTCATGTGGGTGTGTTGCGATGCTTGTGTCTGGAGTTCAGTCATTGGTGGAGTGGGGTTTCTGTGAGGGTGGGGTCCTCACAGCTTCTAGTCCACCTGGGCACACATTTGCTGTTTTCACCTCTGTGCAGACAAAGCTCATCTAATTCTGGCTTCATGTTTTTGATATATTTTCACTTACTGCATAGCTTCATTATTAGGTAATATATACCCTTAGTTCCATTTTTATAAACCTTTAGCATTTACTTTTTTTTTCTCCAATAGCTATGATAGGACTTCAGTCTGGAAGTTAGGAATCAAATAAACATAAACCAGCTTACATTATAGGAGCAGTGTGGGCCATGTCCTCAGGTGGTAGCTGGGGTCTTAAGAGTAGAAGCTTGATTTGTTGGGGGCTATTCACAATCAATGGTCTCACATTACAAAGCCACCAGTGCTTATCATCTTACTCTAAAATGGCTACTAAGTCACCCTGTGCTGGGGTTAGTCCCAGTTCTGACCCTGATTCTCTGTGTGTCATCCTTCTTTACATGTTCCCATACCTTCAGGGAAGAACCAGCAGCTACCCCCCCCCCCCAACCGCTGACAGGGTTTCTCTGTGTAGCCTTGGCTATCCTGGAATTCACTCTGTAGACCAGGCTGGCCTCGAACTCAGAACTCCACCTGCCTCTGGCTCCCCAGTGCTGGGATTAAAGGTGTGCAACACCCCCCGCCCCCCAGCCAGCAGCTACCTCTTTAAGCCAGTTTATGTGTGGTTACAAAATGTTAAAGGAGAAACTGTTGCTGTTAGCTTAATCAAAATTAATTTAAAATGTCATCTACTTCTGAATCCCCCCCACTTCCCTTTCCTCTGTTCTTCCCTTCTGTTCTATGAGGGTCAAGTAGGCTTGCTAGCATTCTCTTCAGTTTTCCTTTGGCTTTGACTTGAGTACTGCTCAGCAGCTATAAGACACACACACACACACACACACACACACACACACACTTGGCTTTGACTTGAGTATTGCTCAGCAGCTGTAAGATACAGACACACACACACACCCTACCTACCTTGATTTGCAGTGTCAGAGTCCTGAAGTAGTTTTAAAGGATCTTTCAAGTTTAAGACATGCTTTTTTCAGATAGGGTTCCAGACCCTACAAATCTACAAATGCAAGGTCTCCTGGACCCGAAGGGCTTCCGTCCCCTCAGAGATAGATCAATAAGACTTGAATATGTAGGAGTCTTACACTGCCATGTAGCTATTCCTTAAGTTTCCTGATGGAAACCTCAAACTTTATTCCAAAGCCAGCAATCTGAGCAGCACTTAGTAACTCCTTCAGCTACCCTTAACCTACAGTAACAAGAATCTGAGGTGAGGCCTGGTAAGCAGTGCTTTACCAAGCCCTGCAGGTGATTCTGATGCATTCTATAGTTCCAGCCAGAGTACAAGTTTACTAGGAATGAGTCTGGGATGTACCAGTGACTAACCCCCTCAGTGTCTGTGGCGTGTCTTTGGTTTCAAGATGTCTCTACTGCTCCATGTACCCTGTGCCATTTGTGAGGAAGTGAGAACCATAGTAGATGAAGCCATGATATAGTCTGTATGCTACTTGAGATACACGTGTGCAATTTTAACTGTCTGTTTTGTTTTACAGGGAGTTCCAGTCAGACTTGAGGTGGGGCCACGTGATATGAAGAGCTGTCAATTTGTAGCAGTCAGACGAGATACTGGAGAGAAGCTGACAATTGCTGAAAAGGAGGCCGAGGCTAAACTGAAAGAGGTTTTGGAAGACATCCAGCTTAACCTTTTCACAAGGTAGCTCTGTAGATTCACTGTGTCTCCTTTCCTCAGTTTTCATCCAATGTTTAAGACACAGTGGGTGTGGGGATGATTACAACTGAAAGTAGCCCTGCCCTCCAGCCTCCGGGCCACTCACTTAATGTCTTCTCCATCTGTGCACTGGACTGCAGCAGGCTTCCCTAAAGGCGTGTTCCCTGAGAAGCTGTGCTCTGTCTGTGAACCAATGGGTTTACTTCAAACCCAGGCTTTTGTAACATAATTGAGGCTTTAAGTCATTGGTTCCTAAGCGCTGGTACAGATGGGTGGAACCCAGGACGCTTGAGTAAACAGCAGCACCTTACCTGAGATACTGCTTACAGGGGTCTGCAGAGAAGCCAGCAACCATAGTGAAAAGCTCCCTGTGATGGTGGGAGAGCTGGTTCACTGGTTAAGGGCTCAGTGGGTCCTGTTCCTGCAGAGGACCCCAGTGTGGTTCCCAGCAGCCACAGCAGCGACTCACCTGTGTAACTTCCAGCTCCAAGGAAATCCAAAATGCTTCTGGACCTCTTGGAGACACACACACACACACACACACACACACACCCCATAAAAATAAAATAAATGGGATTGATGCCTCAGCAGCTAAGAGCACACACTTTGGAACTGAGTTCAGTTCCCACATCCTGTGTCAGTGGCCTCACAACTGCCTGTGACACGAGTTCCAGGGAGTCTGGTTTCTTCTTACAGCCTCTGTCGGAACCAGACACAGAGATAGCTCACACATGCAATCAGCCATTCACAAATGCACTTAAAGATAAATTAAAAAGAAAAAGTAAAGCTCCTCAGGGGATATGAGTAGCCAAGGCTAGCAGCAACTCTGGGTTGTTTTAGGAGAATGAGATAGTTGAGGCATTGGGCTGGCCTAACTTATAAGAGGATTTTCCTTCTCTGCCTACCTGAAGCAGTGAGAGGAAGGCTACTATCACTAGAGATAGAAGCTTGGTCTAAGGTTAGGGAAGGTAGCCCATGTTATGTTTATTCTTTGCCTTATAATACTCTATGCCTAATACATAGTGGGTTTATTTATTGAGACAGGGTCTCACTACATAGACCAGGCTAGCCTCAAATTCATAGAGACCACCTGTTGTCTCTGCTACCTGAGTACTGGGACTAAAGGCATGCACCCCCATTCCTGGCCACATTGGGTCTCAATAAATCTAACTGGGAGAGAATAAACTAATTTTAGCAGTACCTTTGCGTGATTGAATGTTTCTAGGCAGCAGCTTGCAGCTTTCTCTGGACTCATTCATAAAAGTGTCTTGAACAGTTACTTTAGGATTTGCTTGATGTAGATAGCAGGATATCTCTGTGCACTGGGAATGGGAAGTGTTGTGGGTGGGGCGTTGGAAAGCTGCCTGCCCTTGCTGCTCTCAGGTAGCTCTCTCTGTTCTCAGGCTCCTGGAACTTGAGGAACAGAGACTGCTGAACTTTATACCTAGAAATTCTGACTGTGTAGTTTTAAGATAAATCTGTTTGGCCGAGGTTTCTCTCCTGTGATTCATGTCGTGCCTCAGGTTGCAAAACCCGCATCATTAGTGACAGAAAAGCAGTTTTCTCTTGTTTTTGTTTTGTTTTGTTTATTTTTCTTCCCTTCTTCTGATTGGTCATCTGTAGTGATAGAATCTGAGGCATTATAGGCATGGAAGTACATAGTATATACCTGATAGAAGACTTGAAGTAAAAGATGATTGTGTGTGTGTTCACGTGGGTGCATGTTATTCACATGGAGGCCAGGGGCCCACCTCCAATACTTTTCTTCAGGTGCCATCCACTTTATATTTCTCTCACTGGATTGGAGCCTACCAAGTACGAGACTAGCAAGTCCCAGGCATCCTGGGATACAGCATGCACCATATATGGGGCAGGTTTTGTTGTAGGTTCTATGAGCTGAACCCAGGCCCTCATGCTTAGAAACGGGTTGACCTATCTTTCCAGGCTCCACAGGGGTAATTTTGTAAGAGTAAATTATTGTGTATTTTGTTTTGTTGGAGATAGGGTCTCCTGTAGCTTGGATTGGCTTCAAACTTCAGGCTGGCCTTGGATTCCTGATTCCCCTGCCTCAGCCTCCCTAGCGCTATCACTCCTGGCTTATCAGAAAAGTTCAGCAACTTTTCATTCACTTTCTCTCAAATTTGCACATAAGGTCCATATTGAATAGTTCATACTTATTTTTTTCTTGACAATGTTTTTTTGCTTTGTTTCTGTAAGTTTTCATTGATGTGCATGCTCATTATAAAAAAGTTGCTACATATGAGAGCAAAATTTCTTGTGGAAGCCACATCCAGGTAGAACTACCAGGAATATTCTATGTGGGTTTTTTTTTTCATTTTTCTATATGAATATGGGAATATGGCTTATTCTAATTGTGTGAATTAACATGGTCAGTATGCGTATACTTCACTTTTGGCTTTATTTTTATCTTGTATAATTTTCAATATGCATTATAATACTTGCTTATAAATATAGGGCCTTTGAATAAGTCTCAAATCTATATATAATATTATTACTAAGGAAAAGCTGGATTAGGATAATAACTCATTGCTAAAAATAAGATAGCAATGCACACTGGTTCGCATTTGATTCTTTATTGTACCAAGCATAAGGAAAATAATACGCTGATTAATTTTACTGAATTGAGGACATAGCAGTGTAGACTTGTATTCTTGAGGTTTCCCCTCCTTCCACAGCACAGGCGTTCCTGTGTAGCCTAGATTGCAAGACATGAATCCTCCTGGTCTTTTGCTAGATTCAGTGTTAGGGTTCGTGGTGTTCCTTGCACTGTGGTACATCCCAGCTTCCTTAGTATCATCTGTAGTTAAAGAAGTCCTGTATGAAGTAGACTAACCTGTTAGGACCAAGAAAAGACACAGGCCTATGAATAGCTTGCCTGTTCTTACATGAAACAGTGTGAAGTTGGCCTACAGGTCCAGTGCTGTGCTTTTCAGGAACTTTGATCAATTCATTTCATTGGTTCTGTCGTCACCTGGAACTTAGTGACATGGACAGACCAGATCACAGCCATGTCAAGGCAGTGCTGGTGGGTGAGGGGGCAGGAACATGAATACTGTCTTCAAGCTTAGGGTGGGAAATACCATGATTTTTCCTACAAAAATGTGGCAAAATGGGGAAAAGAGGAAACAGGTTTGACCGACAGCTAGCCATTGCTAAGAGTTCACAAGGTCTTAGACCTGAGATTCAGAAAAGAGCAACTGTTTTTCCTTCATTACTACATGTGTGATTTTTGATATAGATGAAAATCTTACCAAATACCTGAGACTCTTATATGGAGCCAGGCATGGTGATTTACATCCAGTAATACTAGCTGAAGCAAGAGGACCATGTTCAGGCCAACCTGGGCTACATAGTGAGACCTGAGGGACAGGAGTGTTGAATGGTATAAAAGTATCTTTAATTCGTGTCTGTGTGTCTGCTTTTCCTTGTGATATATTCATACCTTTATGTTTCTATACCTCTGCTACAGTGTTACTATTTATCCAATTTTGTAGTAAGGAAAAGTATATTAGAAGGGTTTGAAAAATAACAGACTTCTGCAGGTGGTACAGGGGAGTCAGGACTATGTAACAGGATAATAGCCCTTGCCTATTGTATATATGGCAAGCTTCCCTCACTCCAGACTCAAGTGTGCTGCAAAAGACTTATCTGTGGCCTCTGCTAGTAAGGAAGTAATTTTCACTTAACTGTTTCATTAAATCTTGTTTATCTTGGGATTTAAAAGAAACTGTCATATTTATAAGAAAAGTTACATATTTTCTGATTTATTTCGTTAGGGCTTCTGAAGACCTTAAAACTCACATGGTTGTATCTAATACATTGGAAGACTTTCAGAAGGTACTTGATTCTGGAAAGGTAAGAGACTTCCAAAAAAGTTTTCTTGGTCTTGTCTGTTTTCTTCAGGGTTAGGGATTGACCCCTAGGGTCTTACCTGTGTTGGTAATGCTGTACCTTTGTATGAGTATGTTTCTACTACTGCTTTCTAGTAAGTCCTACTTTAAAACTCTCTGAACTCATACTTTGCATTATTCTCTTTTAAGCCAGTCAATTCAAACAATTGTACATTATTCAGCTTCATTTATTATTAGAGTGAGTCACTTATGGACTTTAGTATTCTTGTATACGTGTTAAATAAGTAGATTACAAATAAGAAAACCATGGGCCAGAGTCTAAACAAATTAGCCCATAGAATTAGATGCCAGAAATTAGACTTCTCTAATACAGTTTAATGTACTTCCTCTTTGGATTTTTAAAGATTTTCACAGTGATAGCCTAGAATATATCTTGTTCCGGGTGCTGAGGAGATGATCCCTCTCACTTTGCTGATCTGTAAAATAAATGTTAAATAGATGATCTCAGAAATCCTATCAGATCCCTACCTCTTCAGCATTTGGCTTTGGTTTACTGTTTTTCTGACCTTTTACCTTTCTGTATTCTATAATGTTCCCTTGAGTCATGCTGCATGCTTGTAATAGAAGACGAAGAGGCCGCGTGCCATCTCTCCTCCTTATGCATTGCTTTCTCTTTGCTTCATTGAGTTTTCTGTGAGCATCGAGCATTGAGGATTGGATCTAAGCATGGATCTAAAGCATGATAATGCTGGGCAGCCAGTTTATTACTAAGCTGATGCTCCAGCTCATGCTTTTTATTTTGAGTAAAGGTCTCCTTAAATTGCCCAGGGTGACCCTTGAACTCACTATAGAGCCCAGGCAGCCCTTGAACTTGTAATTTTCCTGCTTCTTTCTTCTGAAGAGCTTGGGCGACAGCCTGATGCCACCAGAATTACTGTGGGGATTTCACATTTTAAAATGGAGCAGGGGTATTGTAGTTTCATGTTTAAAGAATACACAGGACAATAAATAGACTGTTATATTCAGCAGTCAGTGCCTTCTCCTCCCTTGCTCCATGAGGATTATCTCAGGTGTGCTGACTGACCATCGAACAACCTTTGAAAGGATCTTAGGATGTTCAAGTTAGGTAAAACTTTGCTTGCTTCCTCTCTGCTTGGTAAAGGGTTGGGGAGGCTAGTCAGCTCCCTGACTTTCAAGTGTGCTCTTCCTACTTTCACTTTAGTTTACTTGCTGAGATTATGGTGCTGGGGGATGAATCTCAGGCATCAGGCGTGCTAAGCAAGAGCCTTACCCCCTGTGCTACTTGGTACCCCACGGGAAAGAGGCTAGGCTTGAGGGCACTGGTGTAGGCTGTCTTTGAACTCTGGATGTTCTTGCCTTAGCCCCTAAGTAGCTAGAATTATCTCCCTGTACCACCAGGCTGTCAGTTTGTTTCATGTACTACAAATGAGTATCATTTTATATATTACACAATTTTATAAATGGACTTTCTTATACGTTTTGTTTACAAACATTAAAGGCTTGCAGCTCTCATACTGGAAAGTGACTGCTACTTTAGCTTAGGTCTTGGGACTTTTGTCTTCATTTTCATGGCACAAAGAATTTTTATATTAGAGCTAGTAGGTATATATACTCCCTCTGCACTCTGCCCTCTGCCCTTTCCATTCGTTCCCAGGCCTTCAGGACACACCTAGGAATGTATTACTACTTCTGTAGTCTTTGGTTTTTCGAGACAGGGTTTCTCTGTGTAGCCCTGGCTATCCTGGAACTCACTTTGTAGACCAGGCTGGCCTCACACTCAGAAATCCCGCCTGCTCTGCCTCCCAAGTGCTGGGATTAAAGGCGTGTGCCACCACTGCCTGGCCTACTTCTGTAGTCTTAGAGGCAGTTGATCAGAATAGCAGTTGATACATTTCAGAAGTTAGACTAGTGCAGTCACTAAGTGAGCATGAGAGACTTGATCATGTTTACTAGGTTCCAGGTTCATGGAACGGCTTCGCAGGGGAACTTGTTAGTTTGTCTTTGAGACACTGCTGTATAGATCAGGACTTAGAGCTCTTTATTGCAGGTGAGCTCTTCATTCTCAGAATGTAGAGCACTGATAATTCATGAAAGTCAGTGAGCAGCAGTGCTGCTGCCTTGCTCTCACAAGCCTGCCCTTCCCTGTCACGTCTACTGCATGTGAGTGTGCATGCCAGAGCACACAGAGGGCAAAGAACAGCCTGGCCACAGTGCCTTCCCTCCACCCACCGTGTTCTCTGGGATTGAACTTGAATCGTCTGGCTTGGTGGCAGACGCTCTCCCCTCGAGGCCAGGTCTGCATCCCTCCGCTCTCTTCTGCGGTTCCTTGTCTAGGTGTCTTCCCAGCACTGGCATTAGCAGTGACCTCTAGAGACCAGTTCTCATTTGGATATGAAAAATAACTGACCTGTTAAACATTTCACTTTATTGAAAGGAAATCCAGGCTAGGGATTTTCTCCCTCTTTCCCTTTCTTCCTTCTCACCCTCCTTTTTGGGGCCTACTGTGGACTGAGCAATGTCTGTGTGCATGCTGGGTAAACACTCTGCCACGGAACTCATATTCTGTTCCTTTGTGTTTAACTTTTATTTTATTTAGAGATAGGCACACTTGTACTTGCTTTGTACAGACCTTGTCAGACTTTGAACTTGCGATCCTTATGCCTCAGCCTTATAAGTAGCTGGGATTATAGGACAATCCATTTTCAAATAGGAAGTGAATTTCAGAATTCAGGTAAAAATACCAAGACTTGATTCTGTCCATTATTAACCAGTCCAAGGAAATTTGAAAGGTTGGTTTTCCTGATTAAAAATGATTTTTGTCTTTTATAAGCCTTTATACTTTAAAAGTTATTCACTTACTCCTGACATGTTAGAAGCATGTGGGATCAAGTGTGGCTTCCCTGACCGTTAGCTGTTGCTGTTACATTACCTTCAAATCACTTAACTCTTAATTATCCCTTTCCTTCTCCTGTGGGGACTACAGTAGTGCTCACCATGCCACAGCCAGTTACCCACACACTTTAGTGTGTTGCACACGACCTGTGTCTAAGTTTTATGAGTGTAGATTTTGGATGGTGTAAAATACGATTCTTTGCTCTTTTGTGTACTTCTGAGCTAAGTTCCCAGTGTGTTTATAAAGGTACCTTGTCCCCCCAAAACCCTGGAACACCCAGCCCTTCTTCTTGGAAGGTGAAAAGAGAACTAAGGTACTTCTCCAGGAGTTATAACGGCAGAATGCTTTTCCTTTTCTTACTAGGTTGCACAAATTCCATTCTGTGGGGAAATTGACTGTGAGGACTGGATCAAAAAGACGACTGCCAGGTAAGTGTAATCCTGATTCCCTGCACCGAGAAGGGCGCAGTGCACAGCAGGAGCAAACTCACTTCTGTCTCTGTAATTCCAGGGATCAGGATGTGGAACCTGGTGCTCCGTCCATGGGAGCCAAGAGCCTTTGCATTCCTTTCAACCCCCTGTGTGAGCTGAAGCCAGGAGCCATGTGTGTCTGTGGCAAGAATCCTGCCAAGTTCTACACCTTGTTTGGCCGGAGTTACTGATGGATGAGACAGAGGCCTCTCTCCTGTCTGTTTTTAAAACCAGTGATACCAGGATCTTCTCAGATGCAGTTTTTCTTTTTCATTTTTTAAAACTTCTAAAAAGGTCACGAGATAAACAGCTATTCTTATGCCTAAATTAACAGTGGATAATACTTTTCTGTAAACAGCCAGGGTAATAAAAACCATGAACTAATTGTATTTTATGTATTTTTCTTCCTGGCTACCTCTTTAGGCATCAGTGTGCCAAATGTCCATTCTTGGTCTCCTTACGATGTCTTGTCTGTTCTTTCCACAATATCAGAAGCATTAATAGGCTAATGAGTCCCATTTTATCAGCTGCTCGAAGCTCTCCTGTGATTTGTGTTTCATCAGTATGTCCCCCAAATATTTCACCCCTCCATCCCTAGACCATTTTCTCCTGCTTGGAAGATTAATTCTGATAAAATATGCTCCATCACTAACCCAGAATTTGAGTTACCCCAGGCAGCCTCCGCCTGCAGCACAGTGCTTGCTGTGCAGACCGTTAGGCTGGCACAGTAGCTAGGTGTCTCTTTGATTGTCTTCCGGTCCTAGACCTTCATGTTTATGAACGCCATGACTTCAAGGCGGTTTGGTTTCCCCAGTATATAGTTTATTAAGACAGTTTTTCTTCCCCCTGAAATCACTTTATAGTTCTCACCATTTATGGGCCAAATTGTGAACACTTTAGCCTAATCTGACTCACTACCTGTTCATGTTCTTTAGTCCACTGAAGACTTCTGCATTTCTCCTGCAAACTGTGTTTCCTGTCTGACTGCAAATGCATTTGTACCTCATTTGGAGCCTACTTAGTAATTTTTTTTTTAAACATGTATTTATTTACTTGGTAGGGGGAGTATGTGCTTGCTGTGGCACATGTGGAGGTCAGAGGATAATTTGATGGAGTTGGTTATCTCTGCAGAGTGGGTTGTGGGGATGAGCCTAGCCACCAGGCTATGTAGCATGTGCCTGTCTGCTGAGACTGCCACACTGTGTAGCCAGGCAGGTTGATCCTCCCCCCATCTTCCTCCAACAGCTTGGTAAATCCTTGTCTCAGCACTTCCCTTTCAGGTCAGAACAGAAGAGCCTTTTAAAGAGATTAGAATTCTGTGCCAAGATTTGAAGAGTGAGTTTGATTTCAGTATTAGCAGAGGAGGGAAGGAGTACGGTGTAAAAGCAGGCTATACTTCCTGTAGCAACAGAAAGTGTCCCAGGAAGCTGCAGATTAAATGCATCACACTGCTTGAGCAGGCATCTTGGGAAGTAAAGTTCTCCTAGGGCAAGTTTGCAGACCCCACTGGCATTCCTGTAATCCCAGCTTTGAAGGCAGAGAGAGGAAGATCCTGGAGTGTGCTGGCTTGCCAGTGTAGCCAGTTAGTAAGCTCCGGTGTCAGTGTGACCCTGTCGGTCTCTAAAACAGTGAGCACTAAAGAAAGAAAGATACCTGGTGTTGACTTTGGCCTCCACATTCTCTGGAAGGCAGGAAGCACAGAGATCTGAGCCACATATTTGTGCTCTGAATCAGTTTCTTACTGGCTACGAATGTATTGTCTTACTCTCCATCCTGAGACCAGTGTAAACTGGTTTTTGGAAAAATGGGGAAAAGTCAAATACCTTCTTCAGGTTCCTCTACTTTACAATGAGATCATTAGAACAGTGCCTAGCACAAAGTACATAGTTGATGCAGACTTCACGGGGCCAACTGGAAGTCGTTGCTAAAATGTGGCTTTAGTCATAGTGGAGTTTGTCCTCTAAAAAGTGTATATGTTGGCTTGGAGAAAACTAGTAGAAATTAAAGAGATGAAATTGTTTATTTTGGTTTGTTTTCTAACTCATGGCAAAAATCATGAAACATAGATCACACATTTTATATTGTGACCCTATCATGAAATGACCAAAGTGAGAAGTGTGGGTGCTTTTTAAGAGGGTGCAGAAACTATTTGCTTTAAATTGATAGCCAGAAGCCAAACATCTTTGGGGTTCTATGGAGGTTGTGGTCTAGGACCCCACCACAGAAGTCCACTGCTGTTTAGTTCCCTCATAAATAGATGGTACAATATTCCCATGTAGTCAAAACTCCCAGCATGCACTTTAAAATTATATTCAGGTCATCTACAACATCGTGTTCTGTAAATGGTTGCTACATTGTTGTTTAAATTTCTGTGTAAGTACAAATACAATTTCCAGCCTTTGTTTTTCTTGTTTTTGTTGAGAGAGGGTTTCTCTGTGTAGCACTGGTTGTCCTGGAACTAGCTAGCTTTGTAGACCTGGCTGCCCTCAAATGTACAGAGATCCGCCTGCCTCTGCCTCCTGAGTTCTGGGATTAAAGGTGTGTGCCACCACTACCCAGCTTTCAGTTGTTTTTAACCTAAAGAGAGCTGAATCTTCAGATGTACAACCCATGAATTTAGAGGCAGACTACATGAGTCACAAAAGGCAGATATGCTATTGGCTCCGGTCCAAGTCCACTAGGGCACCTGTGTTATACACCTTAGCAATTTCTAGTCCCTCATGAAAGAGCTTTCAAATAATTTCTTTGTGCTAGTAGATCACATACAGGAAAGCTTTGTAGGAATTAGACAGCAAGAGCAATTCATTGGGCTGCTAGTTGCACAGCTCTGAGTCTTGAGTGCAGAATGTTTCAGTAACCGAAGAGAAGGTATTTTGATCAGCTGTGAAGAGTCACCCCTATTATAGTTATTAGTTATCTGTCACATAGCCATAGTACCCAGCTTAGTAGCTTCTAGAACGACTAGGGAGACACAGCTACCCTTTCATTATCTGACAGCCTTTGCTCGTAGCTTGTCACTCCTACCATGTAGAAGATGATCACCAGAACCCACTCAGTAGCAGGAGAGAACAGACGCCAAGTGTTCTCTGACCTCCGCATGGACCTGGTGATGCATTCTAACCTCCATTCAGTAAACGTAATTAAAACCTTTTTAATTCAGGAAAGTTAAATAGTAGGTGGCAATTCCAAACAGTATAGGCCACTTGACAACTACTAAGCTTTAAAAGCTGTAAGTGCCTACAGGATAAGGTGTTTTTTTGAAGTAGAATCCAAATTTGTTCCATCAGTTAAGTCATTATCTGGCTTTCTTCCTAAAACATTGTGTCACTAGCTCCTCCAGTTTGAAGGTCTGAACCTTTTCTGACCATTGGGGATGATTTTCTTGCCTTTCTTAGAAGCCTGGAAGTGGGATAGCTTACTGGGGATTGAATGAAAAATAAAAGGAAAGATGACTGTTCCTAGGTATGGTGGAGAAGATTACTTGTAGATATGTGGGAGAGCATAGTCAGAGGCAGAGACATCTGGGGGAGCCCAGAGTGGACATGTTCAGACCGAGCTGGACCATGTGTAGACGGGAGAGAGGGGAACCTGGTGCAGCAGCCAGGAGGCCCAAGGGTACAAAAAAGAGTAGGTAGCCAAAATGGCTGGATTATGTAGTGAAGAGGAGCCCTGCCCCCTAAACTGGAGAGTTGAGGGTAGTGGGCAGGGTATGCCAGCCAGGAGGACCCCATCCCGGGTAGGGACTGAGGGATACAGGGAGAAGCTGGCCGCCAGGTCCACTTCAATGTGTTAAGTAGGCACCTCAACCATTTGTCCCAGCTTAGAGGTCAGTGGGCAAAACAGAATGGCTGTATGCTTGGTACAGCTCTGGCTTGGTAACTCTAGGACGTTCATCTCACACAGATTGCATTCAAAACTACACACCTAGGGGACAAGGCATGGCCATTGATGCCAACGGCTTGCTTTATCAGAGCCATTACTGCACACTGTCAGAAGCTGGAAGGGCTCTGCCTGTGGGTAAGCTCCTCCAGGAAGAAAGCCTCGAAGCCCTCTAATTAAACATCCAAACAAACAATTCTCAAGTCTACACCTGAAGCCAATGACTTCCATTTCCACAAACCCAGGCTCACGTGACTTGTCTTGCTTAATTGCCCTTTAAACTGCTTTATGGCTTTATAGCAGCCTATAAAAGGTGATTTTCAAATATGACAGGCGCTGAAGAGCTGAACGGGAGAGTTATCCAGGAGTTGTAATCTCTAAGTCTGCTAGGAGTTCTTGCCTTCCTGAGAAAGAGGAGCTGCCGCAGCTATGGGGCGATACTCGGGCCGAAGCTTCCGCCTGATCCTCATGTGCGTGGTCAGCCTGGTCCTCTTTGTGCTGGAGCTAGCGGTGGCACACATAGGCAACTCCCTCTCCCTGGCCTCCGATGCCTTCGCCGTCCTCTCCCACTTGTTGTCCATGATCATCGGACTGTTTGGCGTCAGGGCCAGCAATGTCAGGCAGCACAGGAAGAGCACGTACGGCTTTCTCCGGGCAGATGTCCTAGGAGCATTTGGCAATTCCGTGTTTGCTGTGGCCCTGATGTTCAGCATCCTGGTAGAAGCCATCAAAAGGTACATCAGTCCCCAGAAGACAGAGGAGCCCCTCCTGGTTCTCAGTGCCGGAGTCATCGGGCTGTTTTTCAATGTTCTTAATTATGTCATCTTCTTAGAATGCTGTTACTGCTCAGGGCCCAGGCCCCAGGCAGACACCGAAGCAGGTAAATACCTCTCTCCAGGGGCAGTGGCAAATTTGTTGAGTCTGGCAGTGCTCTTCCCATTTGAGGGGCCTCCAAAGGTGCTATTAGCAGTGGATATGGTCTTTACGTGGACTTCTTGTTCCTGTGACTTTACGGTAGGATTGCTTTCAGTCTGAAGTTCCTTGTGAATAAAAGTGTGTTTAGACAGGTGGAGAGGGACTACAGAACAACTGAAAGTTTCCCTATGTGGCTCACTTTGGTTTATCCAGCTGTGACATGGCTAGGTTTGAATGTAATGTTACTATATTAATGTCTCCATAAAACATGCTTCAAAAATGCTGGGTTACCAAGCCACTCAGAGAAACCAGTGTGTCAGACAGCTAGCAGGTGTATGTTAGGTGGATGCTACAGAAAGTGAGGAGAGAAACAGGATGACATAGAAAATCTCATTTATGGGTAGAAATATTCACGTGTGGTTATGAGCATTTGTTCTTGGAAAATACTTTTAAATCTTGAGAAACAAGTTAACTGGGTTACCTTTTACAAGATCAAACAGAATCTTGGAACCAAGAGAATAAGTGCTCCGTTAGTAAGTGTAACCATGTTCTTTTATTCCCACGAGAGGGCGTGTGTGTGTGTGTGTGTGTGTGTGTGTGTGTGTGTGTGTGTGTGTAGGCATATATGTATGAGACAGACTTTTAGAGAAATGTCTAGTGGTTCTTTTTGGAGTTCTATATTGTGAGCAGAGCGGATCAGCAGAGTCCAACCACGGCCATAAGCACAGGGCAGTGGGAAGAGTCTTCCCCGCCTCTCTCCCCCCTGCCATATGGCGATAGTCGGCTCCACATAAACCATTACTTGTTTTAGCATTGGGCAGAAACTTGATAAAGGCTAATTTCATTTTTTTTAATTACAATATGGAATCTACTATCAGTTGCTGTGTAAGAGACTTCTATAACGCTGGCCAGCTTCCTTCTCACTGGGAGGGATGTTATCTGATAGTCTGGGGCCTCTCCATGCAACTGCATTCTTCATTGAAGTCTTACTGTCTTTGCTAACTAGAGCTGCCAAGTCCTCCACCATCTCTGCTGGCAGAGGACCTGTTTGAGAGCACCTGTGTTGTTGCTAACTGTAGAGGTGAACACATAATCTTGATCTGTATTCAGCTTAATTTTTAAAATTAGTTGGGGCCCATCTCTTTTAAAAGACAGTTATCTGTGAACTCGAGACCTTATGTCTTGGCTTTATTAAATATCAAATGCAAGCTGATGCTTGAGGGTCTAGTGTGTACATGGAATTGTCATGTAATGTAAAGCTCAAAGACACTAGTGTTGGCAGACAAGGCCACTGTCTTACTTAACCTTACACGTACATCTTCAGGTGCTCCTTGAAATTCTAAGTTTGCTTTTGTTCTGGAATACAACATAGCAGAAGCACTCAGGAGACTCACATACATGAAAACACACAGATGCAGTTCTACTTTACTAACAGAACTGTTTTTAGTTAACTCTTAGCTCTCGCTTGGGAAATGGTTCCAGTGTGTTATGTCTGATTTAAGGTACTAGTCAGAGGCTTAACAGTACTTCACCTGGAGTTTCTGTGGCCTTAGTTCCCTGGTGTCTTTTGACCATAGGCTATGCTAAAACATAAACCCAGTGCTGGTATAAGGTCTGTAGACATTGTGATCATTCTTATTCTATTAGCTTTTGGTATTACTTAATCTTCTATTAGAAGTTTCAGTGTTTGAACCTTCCAGTTTGCTTTAGGGTAGCTACTGGGTTTATCACCACTGACATTTACATTTATCAGTGTTTTGAAGCCACATTTTGATGCCCTTATTACCAATGAATTTATAGAATAAATATTTATATAAATTAAATTTTATAAACTGACATTAGCCCATTATCAGTTGACTCATATTTTAAGAAGAGCTTTAATTCTTCCATATTAACATAACAAGAGTTATAAACTAAGGGGAAAACGTCTTTCATTTGTGTTCTAGATAGGACTTGGCTGTATAACCCAGGTTAGCCTTGAACTTGTGATCCCCCTCGAGTTTGGCTTTTCAGATGTATTTTACTTAGGAGGTGCTTTAGAGGTGCTTGTGAACTGAAAAGACAACCTTGAACAGAATCCAGGAATCCATCACTGTGGAGACTGAAGCCAGTGAGAGTTTTTACTTAGCAAGCCTCTTGTTTCTCTGACTGTTTTGACAAGTTTAGGCACTGATGCCAGATATACTTGATGTTTGAGATAACAGAAAAGGGAAAAAGAAGAGGAGCAGTACCTTTAAGTTAAATGACATGTTATCAGATAATCTGTTAAAATCACACATCCCTGGATTTGAGGTGAAATTTGTGCTGGACAAACTGCTGTGCACAGGCACAAATTGTTTTTAACCTGGGAGAAAACATTCTTTTTTAAAGAATAATATCTGGAAGCACATGCCTGCAAACCCAGCAGCAGAGACGAGGGTTTCAGGATATCTTAGACTACATAGGGCACTCGAGTGGCCAGGCTCATCTGTCTTAGAAAGGATGTAGAATGAAGTATGATCCTGGTACTGAAAAGTAAGCCCCACGTATGTATACCAGCGTCACATGTTCAGCCCCAGTCAAGGGCATAGAGAGCTTCAGCAGGTACACCTTTCAGCAGAAAACTCAGGGCTGAGAACTGTGAGGCTGAGGACCCCACACATTCAAGAGGCTGGGGTGGCAATTTTCTTTCTTTCTTTTTTTTTTTTTTTTGGTTTTTTTTTTTTTTTTTTTTTTTTGGTTTTTTTCGAGACAGGGTTTCACTGTGTAGCCCTGGCTGTCCTGGAACTCACTCTGTAGACCAGGCTGGCCTCCAACTCAGAAATCCGCCTGCCTCTGCCTTCGAGTGCTGGGATTACAGGCGTGCGCCACCACGCCCGGCTCGAGGTGGCAATATTAAATGTGCAAAGCCTATGCCTCAGTGGGAGACCCTGGCCCAGACAATGATGAATAAATTAATACTTAAAATTTAATTCTTTAAAAAGGCAACTCGCAAACCAGGAATAGTGGCACACAGCTATAATCCCAGTGCGAATGGAAGAAAGAAGAAAGGGAAGTGGGGAAGGGGAAGAGAAGGGGAGAAGGAGGAACAGGAGGAAAGGAGGCAGCCGGGGAGGGGGCTGGCTGGTGACTCTGAGTCCCCTTGTGTCTGTTTCCACCTCTTTACCTTTTACTCTGTTCCCCAACCACCCTCACCCAGAAAACCATCAACATTTTGGGCTTTAAGATTATTTTCTTGCCGGGCGGTGGTGGCGCACACCTGTAATCCCAGCACTTGGGAGGCAGAGGCAGGCGGATTTCTGAGTTCGAGGCCAGCCTGGTCTACAGAGTGAGTTCCAGGACAGCCAGGGCTACACAGAGAAACCCTGTCTCGAAAAATCAAAAAAAAAAAAAAAAAAAGATTATTTTCTTTGTCTTTCCCTTAGGTTTGTATTTTCACTCTGACTTTCATTTTAGCTAAAAATACTAGCTCTATCCACCCCTAACATGGTGGTTTATGTCAGTGCTGGCCTCCAGTTACGCCTTCTTGGCCCAAGGCTTCCCAAACCTCTGTCTCCTCTCTTCTCCCTCTGCTCCGTGCTCCCTTCACCGCTTCCTTTCCTGATCGAGGGACCTTGCTCTGCAGTTCAAACTGGCCTGTACCTCTCAGCTGCTCTGCTTCCATCTACCTCGGAGGCTGGGATACAGGCGTATATTCCTGTCCGTGAGGGCCGACTCACGGGCAGCCGTGCTGGGCGTTCACGGCCATTTTAGGGGACATGCGGTGTAAGGTCCCAGAGGCAGTCGCTCTTGCTTGCCTGCTTATGTTCACACGTTTGGAGAAGAATCGGGTGTGAGCATGTGCTGTAGCTCCCTCCTCTCATTCCAGATGCTGGTGAGATTCCCAGCATCCCTTTCTGTATGTTTGTGACGCTGGGCTAACCTATCATCTCTTCTGCCCATTAGAGGGTTCTGGAGCGGTTCCAGGAGTGACTGGGAAAGACTTAGGAAAGATTGGGAAGTTGGAGCTCCTTCAAATCTGATGTGAATCAGATTCCAGAGAAGGAAACAAGAGCTAAGCTCCGCATTCTCAGACATTGTGTCCTCGTGTGGGGTGTTCCCTGACGGCTACCTGAGTGAAATGTTAATGCAGGATAAGTGTCTGCTGACAGCGTGAGAATGTACTGACAGCTCAGATACGCACAGCTGGAGAAAGCTGTGTTCCACAGCATAATTAGCTAGAGAGGACACTTCCTGTTCACATTTTTCATGCAGGGTCCAAAGGAAAAGCCAAAACAAAGAAAAAGAACTGTGACATGCAAAGCTATGTGTGATGGTCACAGACGAACGCTGGGAAACGCAGGTGAATCGAATCCTAGGTCCAAGCTGAGTGTCCGCCTGAGAGTTCTTTAGATCTCAATTCTTTCATGTGTAAGGTGGGAAATTCCCACCTCACGGATGCTGTGAAGACGAACTGTATTACAGAGGCAAAGTGCTCAGCAAACATTTACAGAGTGCTCAGCAAAGGGGGCTACAGAGTGAGCTCGGACAGGCTGGCTTGGGAGAAAGTGCCGTACCCACCAAGCCATCCTACTGTGTGTGTGTGTATTATGTATATGTGTGTGTGTGTGTGTATATATATATATATATAGTGTGTGTGTGTGTTTGTGTGTATGTGAGTGTGTATATGGGAGAGTGTGTGTTTGTGTGTCTGTGAGAGAGGCAGACAGAAAGTGTGTGTGTATGAGAGAGAGAGAGAGAGAGAGAGAGAGAGAGAGAGAGAGAGAGAAACAAAGAGACAGAGAGCTTTAACAGCATAAACTACAAATAATTCCGTTTTGCAAAATGCTTTTGTGAGTTTGGCATGGGAGCACGCATATCTGTCACAGCAGGTTAAGGTAGTAGGAGTGTCATTTCAGCCTGAAGGTTGAGAATAGCCTGGGCAGCACAGTGGGTCTTTTAAAAGCAGTGGTAAAACTGTGACCCTCTTAATCCGTCTTCAGATTCCTCTCTCCCTCTCCCTCTCCCTCTCCCTCTCTCTCCCTTTCCCTTTCCTCTCTCTCTCCCTCCCTTTCCCTCTCTCCCTCCCCCTCTCTCTTCTTCCCCCCTCCCTCCCCTCTTCCCCTCTCTTTCCCTCCCTCCCGCCCTCTGGTATTATTAGCTTGCCCTTTAGATCAAAGGACTTCAGAATCAGAGTCCCATGTTGCTATAAGAACAGCATGAGCTTGGACCCAGTAGATTTTTAAGGTGAGGACATGAAGTTGGGAAGGAAATGTGCTGTGAGGGCAGGAGTTGTACGGAGAGATGGGGGCAAATATGGTTATTATGTATGAAAATCTCAAAGAGTCAACGAAAACCACTGTCTTTCCAAGATTAAAAAAATTGCAAATACAATACCGAGAGTCTTCACAGACATTTTGTCTAGTCTGCATCAGTGAAACCATAGCACAGAATCAAAGCAAAGGAACCAACGTTTGTACACTTCGCGAACATATCACATGTAGACCTGGATTGACCACCCAAGCCAAGGTCTGGGACAGTCACAGCCCCGGCAGCTTCCTGCTGCTCTTCTGCAGCCACACCCAACACTCCCACCTCCATGCAGCCACACCCAACACTCCCACCTCCGTGCCGCGGACAGCATAAGTCTGCGCGCGCTTTGTTAACCCTCTGGGTATTCCTCAGAACCTTCGGAAGTGGCTGTGCTCTTTGAGGACAATGCTGTGCGTAAGATCCACGTACCTCAGTGGCCGCTGTCCTCTGCATAAGCCGCGGCTGAGCACGATGAGCCTCTCGGCTAGCTGCCACAGTGCAGTAAACTGCTTATATCTCACAGTTGGTGGAGGTGAGGGCTCATGTCGGCTGCTCTCCATTTCCTGTCTGGGCTTTTAAATTGTTTTTCTCTGTTTTACTTTTTTATTTTCCTTGAATGCTTTCCAAGTTTTGTTCTTGAGTTTTGTGCTGTACTTTTGAGGACACCTTGGTATGTGGTCCTGCCAGTAGTCGCCGTAGGTGCCACTGTGCACCTGGTTAAATTGCTGTCAGCTTCCCGCGGGAGTGAAGCTAAACGCATCTTTAGTTTACTCTCTGCCTCCCTCTCCCTCCCTCCCCCTGCTACTACCATTTCCGTTGCTCGGATAGAATACTTTCTATCATTTTATCTCCTGATTCAGTGATTCCTCACTCTAAATTCTTTTCTGTGGATCCCATCCATTGAGCTGTTCTTTGGTCTTTGTTGTTGCTTTGGTTTGGTGTCTGTGCGAAGGTGTTTGGTTTTTGTTTTTGTTTTGTTTTTGTTTTGTTTTTGTTTTTGTTTTTTTTTTGTTTTTGCTCTGTTTTGTGTTTGTGCTGTGTGTGCTCACACACGTTTGTGTGTGTTGGCCAGTGGTCAACCTCCAGTGTTGTTTCCCAGGCTCTCTCCATCTCGGGTGTTTGAGACAGGCTCTCTCACTGGCCTGGAGTTAACCAAGTAGTCTACCCTGGTCAGATAGCTCAAGGATCCTCCTGTCCCTGCCTCCCCGGCTCTGGAGTCCACGTGTTCCAGCACATCTGACTGTTTACATGGGTCTGCAGATGACCCCCCAGTCCCTGTGCTTGTTAGGAAAGCCCTCTTCGGCCCTCTGCTTCTTTTTATACCTTCTATTCCCCCCCCCCCCAGGATTTTCTTTCATTTTTTTCAAGCAAGTCCATAATTACCTGCCAACACATTGCTGACTAACAAGTCTAAACATCCTTTTTTACCAGATAATTCTGCCACGTCTGCCACCTCAGAGCTAGCGTCTTTTACACTCAGGTTGCCATTTTCCCAGTGTTAAGTGGGAAGAAAGATTTTTCTGGTGGATCCTGGACATGGAGGAACAGTGAGAGTCTGGCTGTCTTCCCGAACAGGCAGGTGACTGTAACGCTTGCTGCTGCCAGTTGGTGGCAGAAGTCCAAGGTTGTCCCTGGGCTTCCGTGAGTTGCAGGAATAGTTCCAGCCCCTCCTTAGGACCTCAACACTGACACCTGGCTGGGAGTAGCTTCAATCTTTTTTTTTTTAATTAATTAATTTATTTATTCACTTTGCATCCCAACTGTTGCCCTCCCCACAATCTTAACCACTTAATTTTAAATATTTTCTTTATTTTTGTTATTTTGGGATCAAACCTAAGGCTTCACATATGCAAGATTTTTTTTTCTTTCTAATAAGCACATATATTTTATACCTGGCTCCTGGAGGTCTTAGCACCTTTGATTCTTAAACACCTGATGTGCTGTTACTGCTTTGCTGTTTCTCTCTAAATGCCTTGCTTTCTGACCTTCTGATTTTGAGGCAGTGTTTGCCTATGTAGCCCAGGTTGATCTTGAACTTGTGACCTTCCTTTCTGTGCTTCCTGAGAGAACTATAGATGTGTGCCAGCACAGGCGGTGTGTGTGTGTGTGTGTGTGTGTGCACTTCATAATTTTTTTCACTGTGAATTAATGGTCAATGAAGTTCTTCCCTGAGATTTTGTTTTTGTTGAAGTGTAGAATATAAGCATATTCTTAAACAGTTTTTAAAAGATTTTACATATTTTTATTTGATTTTAAAAAATTACACATAAGGGTTTTTGCCTTTGTGTATATCTGTACTGCCTGCATGTCTAGTGTCCACAGAGGCTAGAAGAGAGCATTAGATTGGCTAGGACTGGAATTACAGACTCTTGCGTGTAGCTATGTTATGATGGGAATTGAATTGGGGTCCTGTGGGAGAACAGCCTGCCCCCTTTAACTGCTGAGCCATCTCTCCAGATCTGTGTGGGCATGTTTCTAAGCACACATTTAGTCCCAGCACTTGGGAGGCAGAGGCAGAGACAGAGACAGCCTGGTCTATGCAGCAAGTTCTAGGCCATGTAGGGAGACCCTGCTTCAAAAAACAGACCAAAAATCCACAGGCTCTTTGGTACAAAAAGAAGTGTACATCAAAGCACATCAGATGTTTAAGACTCAAAGGTTCTGAGACTTCTAGGAGCCAGGTATAAATTATATGTGCTTATTAGAAAGAAAAAAATCTTGCACACATAAAGCCTTAGGTTCGATCCCAAAATAACAAAAAGAAAAAGTGTAGCTTGCCTATACTTGAAGACTATTTGCCCAATATTGCTTCTTACTATCATAGGCAGGAGAGATTTTGTCCACAATCTCACAGCACCTTCAGCTTCCGTGCAGATAGTTTTCTCTCTGCTAACAACCAAGGCTAATAATATATACAAATCTCCTAGCTGTGCCCACTGGAAAAGTGAGGTTCTCTGTATTTAATTGTTGTGTTTAAGTTTGAATGTTCCACTGAGGAATCTAGCAAGTCTCCACCTTGCCCCCAGCAATATTAAATCTTTTAAGCTGCACACACTCATGTAGCTGTCAAAACGAAGAGGTGAGGTGTTTGTCTTTATTGGACTGATATACAAGTGTTTTGACATCAGACTCCAGCCTCAGCTTACCATTCTAGATTTCTGGTCTTGGCTTTTCAATTTTTATTATGTGTATGGGTGTTTTGCACATATGTCTGTGTTGTGTGCTTGCCTGGTGCCCTCAGAGACTAGAAGAGGTTATTGGGTCCCACTGAATTGGAGTTATAAGTTGTTCAGAGTCACCTTGTGGATGTTGGGAATCAAACTTGGGTTCTCTGCAAGAGCAGCAAGTGCTCTTAAACACTGAAGCATCTCACCAGCTCCTGGCTTCAGAGAGATTCTGTTGTTGTTGATTGATTGATTGATCTCCCACCACACTTTTTAAAAAATGAGGTCAAAGATTTGACAAAACGACCTAAAGGGAGACCATTTATTACAGGTAAATTTAATTTCTCACAACTCAGCATTTCCTGCGGCCTGGATGCCCATGACCTCTGACAAGGATCATTTTAGAAATTTGGCAATGTCAGACCTGGGGAGACGATTCAGGAATACTTCTAAGGGACATAGAGAGCTGAGGCAGGAAGACCTTAGAATCTCCAGCAATTGTAGCAAAAGACCAGGAGAGGCTGCTCGAGCACCTGTTACCTCAGACCTGTGGGGATGGGTAGACAGGGGGACCACTGTGGGGACCACTGTGGGGACCAAAAGGGTGTTTGTTGGCTGCTAGCCTAATCTCAGATTCAGAGGAGCCGTGTCTCAAGGGAATAAGGTCAGGAAAATATCATCTTCCCTGACCTCTACTTATATGCATTTCTCTCTCTCTCTCTCTCTCTCTCTCTCTCTCTCTCTCTCTCTCCTCCCCTCCACTTCCCCTCTCTTTCTCCCTCTCTTTCCACATCCCCCCCCACACACACACCTACACACACATTTGCTTTGAGTGTTAGACTCAGCATCAGTTCAAGAGCGAAGCTGTCTGGAACCTTGGTCACCTTGGTTCTATGCTTCTCCAGGCTGCCTCTCCACAGCTTCAGCACTGCATTGTGTCAGTTCTGAGGCTGGAGACAGGCCTCCAGTGCTCTGCTCCACGCTCCTCTGCTCTGTGCTCCCGCAAAGGCTCAGCTGGGTATTAGCGGTCCAACGGTTTAATTAAGCGCTGCACTTGGCCTCCTTCCTACCCCACCATATGGAAGGCTGGTGCTTTGATTGGACTGTCTCTCTTCTTTGTTGTTTTCTGGGTCAGACGTTTGTTTTCAAGCATAGATTTGTTTTGTTTTGTTTTCTAATCACAGGGGGAGGAATGAAGCCGATGTCTCACAGGTCGGCCAAAAGCAACTGCTGTCCAAACAAATCTTGTCAGCTCTCACCCCTGAGCTGCGTATTCTCACTCAAAAGGCATCTATTTTCTGGTTAAACCTAACATCTACCCTAGGCTCGATTCAAATGATCACTGTCCTTTCTGAATCCTAATCAGTATTTCCTGTATGTGTCCCAATAGTCCTGATTCACTCTTGTTTAGTTTGCTATGCCTTGAAACTTTTGTGCTACTTTCCCTGAGCTTTTCTTAAATAGTTCCTATTGAGTTCCACAGATGCTCCTGTTGGGTGGCTACATGACTCTCCCAGTTATTGTCTAACAAAACACCTCAGATTTATACTCAGGCGCTCTGCAGCTTGGGGTCCGGAAAGAACACACTGTGGACAGCCTGCCCTGGACACCGTGTCCGAGGTCTCCCCTGGGGGTGCTCAGAAGCTGGGGATGGTCTGGTGGATAAGAGATACTTTGTGGCTGGAGGTACAGTCACTTTACATCAGGCATCTGGTCTGGTAGGCCCCGAAGTTCAGGACGGCTGCCCAGACAGCCTACCATAGACAGCCTCTTTGTGTGGATTCCTCATGCTCGAGCAGCCTCAGGACACGGCTGGGAGAGTCACAGGATTCCAAGCACAAGCGAGTGCTTGGACAATCAACATTGAAGCATCGTTGTCTCCTCAACTCTGAGACTGTGGTGACCAGGTGTCCGCAGACCCCACATCTGGCGAGGGGGCGGGGGAAAGGAGCGTGAAAGTCACTGTGTGGAAGCAAAGGCGAAAGGAGGGCATCTTCACAAAACCTCCTGCACAGCCTGCGCTCTGCACAGAGTTTACATTGTATCGGTGTGCACAATGCACTCGCCTCCCCTACAGATTCCTGAAAGCCCGTTGGATGCCTCAAAAGCTCCAAGTCCTAAATGACCCTGGGATGCGGATTCCACAGATTAAGCTCCTTAAATATTTCCCTATGTCTGGAAGATCTGCGCTAAAGGAGCAAACGGACTGCCTTCTATACACACAAGCATCCGAGGAGTGAGGGGCAGCGGGCACAGGATACTGGAGCCATGTCCCAGCTGCATTTATTTAGATAGCATCCATATCTTTAGGGGTGTCTTAGTTAGGGTCTCACTGCGGTGAAGAGACACCGTGACCAAGGCAGCTCTTATAAAGTTTAACTGGGGCTGGCTTAAAGTTTCAGAGGTTCAGTCCATTCCCATCACAGTGGGAAGCATGGAGGCATCCAGGCAGACATGGTGCTGGAGGAGCTGAGAGTTCTACAACTCGATCCAAAGGACACTCTCTTCCACATTGGGCAAAGTCTGAGCATAGGACCCCCCAAATCCACCCCACAGTGACACACTTCCCCCAGCAAGGCCACACTTCCTCATAATCATCATACACATCCCAACGTATTTACCCTCATTTTCATGTCTTAGTTATTAAGGTATTAGAGAGAACAGCCTGCTGGATATTAGGCTACATCCCAGTAATCCCAGCACTGAGGAGGTAAAGGCAGGAAGACTGAAGCCAGCCTGGCTGCACAGAGAAACCATGCCTCAAAAATAAACAAACCCGGAGGATTGACAAGGCTCAGTGGTCAAGTGCGTTGACCTCTGCTCTTCCAGAGGACATGGGTTCAATCCCCAGCACCCACATACCAGCTCACAACTATCTGCAACTCCAATTCCTAGGAATCCTATTCTCTCTTCTGACTTTACGGGCACTAGGCACTCCCGTGGTGCACAGACATACGTGTACTTATATACAATATCATTCAAAGTTTTAGGAACACAATGAACCAATAAACTGGGTAGGATTAATTTATCTTCCTTTTAAAAAGCCTGTAAATAATCTAATGCAGAGCACAGAAGACAGGCTTCCACAAATATTGGTTAAATGGAATCCATCTGGGCAACAAAGTCATGAATAAAATTTTTATATCTTTCTCATTCCTCTTTTCCTCCCTTCTTTCTTCTCTCCCCATCTCTTCTTCATTCAATATAACCCAGGGCTTTATGTGCTAGACAGGTGCTCTACTGCTAAGCTCTACCCCAAGGCCAAGCCCACTGAATGAATTTCTAGTTTTTTAAAACTTATTATAATTTTATGTAATGTGCATGAGTGCTTTGCCCGCATGTACGGCTGTGCACCACGTGTGTGTTTGGTGCCCGAGGAGGCAGGAAGAGGGCATCAGGTCCCCTTGAACTGGAGTTACAAGTGGTTGTGAGCTGCCATGCGGGTGCTGGGACTCAAACTGGGGTCCTCTGGCGTGATGCTGGTGTCAGTTGCTGCACAAAGACAAGAGGCTATCTCTGCAGTTTGTGTTGGAGAGCCACGAGGAAATAGGCAGAAGTGTGAGGTTTGGGACCTGACAAGGGCCAGCTCCGGGAGACTTGTCTGGAAATTCACCTGAATCTAAAGTCAAAGCCCTGGGAGGAACAACGGGGTGGAGGTGAGGGTGGGAAGAACAGAGAAGAGAGAGAAACAGAGAAAAAAAGAGAGTACCCTGGGAGGCTCCATCCTAACACATGACTGACTTCCACGCCGTCCTCTTCTTAGTCATTTGCCGCTCTGCTTCCCTTCCTGCCGAGGCCTGAAGGATGATGGGACGGCCTGGTTACCAGGAACTGCTGGTCACATCTTTACTTTCTCCAGACAAGAACAGGAGTCCTCGTTCTCCAAATTTGTTTAGAAGGGTCTTGGCCCTGGGTGACCTCTACAGGGAAGAACTGTCTGTCTGGAATTAAGGGTCCATCCCTTAACCGAGCCCTGTGGCCTGGGGTGAGGAGCCCTGAGGAACTCGCTGTGGTTTATGTGGTCATGTTAATTTTCTGTTACCTGAGATGAGCATTGTACAAGGTGGAAAAGGTTTTCTTTTGCCTCGTGATTTCAAAAGTATCAGTCCACGGTTGCTTGGCCCCATGGCTTTGCCTCTGTAGTGGCTTAGCATATGACATCAGGGACCCAAAAAGAGAAAGGCTCTGGTGTCCCATCTCCTAAGATCCAGTGGGGTTTGGGGAATACTGTGTATAACTACAGTACCGGTCTCTTTGTCCAAGGTGACAGGATGTTCCCATGAGGAGGCAGGGAGGACTTTCCACGCAACCTGAACTCTTCACCGATCCATTTAAAGTGCGGGGCTTCCTTTCTACATCAGCGTGGGCGAAGGGTCCGTGGGTTCCTGATTGCACCTGCAGCAGGGCCTTTCACCCGTCTGCTTCTTTGTACTTCCGTTACCCGATGTTTGGAGCAACCACGTAGAGAGAGTGGAACAAGGTTTTTATTTCTATGTTATGGATTAGAGAGCCAAGGCGTGGGGATCTGGGGTTCTCCTGGGCTGTATAGCATCTTTGTGTCAGAGAGTTAAGAATCGCATTCGTCTCCAGACCTCCTCTGAAAGTTAGGCAGGTTTGTGATCCCAGGGAGTCGTGCCTCCCCCTCTGCATTTCCTCTCATGATGATTGACAACAAAGAGACACAGAGACCAGCAGTGGTAACTGAGAAACTTGAGTGAAGGTTTGTAACACGTTTATTTTAAATGCATGCTTTAGAGAATAAATTATACATATGCGTATGTGGGCGTGTTTGCTTTTGGGCGCTGTTGCCCTCAGAGCCCAGGAGAAGGCCTCCGACTGCCTAGAGCTACCCCATGTGGGAACTCATAACCAAATCACAAGCTATCTCACGTGGGTGCTAAGATCTTCTTCAAGAGCGGGCACGGTCTTCACTGAGCCATCTTTTCAGCGTTCAGTCCACCTTCTGCTTTTGATGTTGTTGCTATTGTTGTTGCTAGTGTCTGCGGTGGTGGGTCAGGAATTGAACACAGGGTCTTACCTACGCCAGGCAGGCCCCATGCTACTGAGCTGCACTCCCTAGCCCTTTAAATATGTTTAGTTCCATAAGATACTCCGCTAACCAGTAACTAGTTAGTTCTAAGCCAATTAGACTAGTTAGATTAATTGGGCCAAGGGAAAGGAGATGATTTTATGGAAAACGTAATGTTCTAAATACCTCTCAAAGACACTCTACTATGGTACTTAGTCCGTGGAAGTCAAGTTCTGGGGGAGGTTGGTGGTGAGACGCTAATGGGGAGGGGTGCCTGCGGCTTCTCTGCGGTGGCCTGAGCACACGTGCTATTTTACTTGATTCCCATGGAAGAGGAGATATCCTATGTCTAGCTCATAATGGGGATACAAGTGGCAGGCAGGTTCACATCTGACAGAGCTGGGGCTGGATCTGAGATCTTCACACACGTGTCCCCGTGCATTCCCGTGGATATGTAACGGGTGCACTGGGTGTGCGAAGGCTTTTGTCAGGAGGTTTTAGCTAACTACAGTTTTTGAGACCGCATTTCCCTATGTTGCCTAGGATGGTATGAGCCTCTCTATGGAGCATAGGCTGACCTGGAGCTTGTAACCCTTCTCTTTGCCTCCCAAGTGCTGGGGTGGACAGGCATTCACTGCCACCCTCAGCCAACAGGGATCATTAGAACCGCTAGTTCTCATAATTTCTTGGGCAATGGACATTTTCCTTTTCACGTAGTCTGAAGTTTAAGGTAAGTCCAGCAGTGGAGAAAGCCGCTTGTGTGAGTTATTTCTGATGGCTTCAAATAGCACACACAATCTTTGTGTAAATTATGAAACGATACAGAATTTTACTTGCCATTAAGACTATGGTTCTGATTAAACACCAAGGTGGTATTTTCTATTTTCTTTTAAATTTTGAGGATTCTTTCTCCCTTGTCTGAATTAAAAGTCTCAAAGCTGACTACCTCCCCAGCACCCATCAGATGTCACATGATCTAAGTATGTAGTGTTGAACTCTGAATGGGAAGTGTTTCCTCCCTTGCTGGTTTGGCCTCTTTTCCCCCCAGTCACAAATCTCGCCCACACCTCCACAGGCCTTGAGCACAAGAGCTCCCCTATCAGCTCTTCTCGTTGCTGTGAGGAACACCGACACACGCCATTTAAGGAAGGAAGGAAGGAAGGGTTGGTTTGAGCCGAGACTCTGAGGATGCCACGTATCCCAGTGGAGAAGTCATGGAACAGGAGGCAAGGGAGCTTGTTTCTGAGCCCCCAGGAATCGCTGAGAATGCCACGCCCTGCCCAACCCCCCCTTCTCCTTTTTGAACAGCCCAGGACCCCAGATCGTGGAAGAGTGCTGCCTAACTTCCCACTGCAGCTAACTCCATCTAGATCCTTTCTCATCTTCCCTAAGCGATTCTAGAGCCTTCTGAGTTCACAAGCCACAATCACTACCGTAGTGGCTCTCTGGGCTGCCATTGTTACCTGGAGAAGGGGCGAGACCTGCAGTCCAAAGTCATGGCATCCACAACCACAGGTGAATACCAGATGGCCTCTGCTCTCAGAAGGACTCATACAACCTTATCACCGCCCTGTTCAAAGTGATGTCAGCTGCTGGCTGGCTTCATGCTGTTCCCATCTCACACATCTGTCGTAAAAATGAGTCATCACGTCAGCTCAAGAAGCTCTCAGACATGGTATGTTCTGAAACTCTGAGGGAAAACCTTCATCGTCCTCAGTGCTCTGCACAAATCTGTAACCAAACCAAACCAAACCTCCCCAAAACAAACAAACAAACAAACAAACAAACAAACCACCAACAACAACAACAAAGCCCAAAAAACAAACACCTCAGCTCAGCAGTGGTGGTGAATGACTTTAATTCCAGAACTCAGAAGGCAGAGGCTGTCAGGTCTCTGAGTTGAAGACCAGTCTGGTCTGGTCTATGAAGTGATGTCTAAGACAAGCAGGGCTACACAGAACAATCATGTATTCAAGATGCAAGAAAGATGGGGGGGAGGGAGAGAAGAAAGGAATCTAAAGAGCCAGTGACTGGGGGCTCCATGTTTTGTATCCGTGGAAGTATTGTCATTTCAATGATTTGTTCCCTAGAGGTGCAGGGATTTCAAAGTGTCTTATTTGTGTGTGTGTGTGTGTGTGTGTGTGTGTCTGTCTGTCTGTCTGTCTGTCTATGCCTATGTGTGTGTGTGTGCATGTGTGTCTCTGTGTGTGTCTGTGTGTGCATGCATGTGTGTGTGTGTCTGTGTGCAAGTGTGTATATGCATGTGGCCATCAGAGGACAGTTTGCTGGAATCATCTCTTTCCACCCACACTTACCTTTGCTCCAAAGATTTAGCTCAGGTCCCCACTCTTGCTTGTGGAGAGCGTTTACCCCACCAGCCCTGACACATTTAATGTTTGTATAAATGTCTCTGCTTCTTAAACGAAGCTCTTAGCAAATCTTCTAGTTTCTCTAGAAGTCACCACAGACCAGAGTTACAATGTCGGTAACACAGAGGATCCCAGCTAGACCGGCCTCTCGACCCTCAAGTACATCAGATAGACCAACTGCAGGAGTCACCTGTGCACTCTCACTGAGTCTTCTTTATGGGTCGGCATTGCCCTGTGTGAGTCTCATGACAGCCCATGAGGTAGATGCTGTTACTGTGTAGCTCTAATGAGGGAGAAGATGTGAGAACCCTGCCCAGGTCACATGACTTGTAACAAATAGCAGAACTCAGATTTAGTTCCAAGTCAGGCCAACTTCAAAGACCATGGTTGGGTGACTTAGTTTTTAATTTAATTTTCACATTTATTTATTTATTTATGCGTGTGCATATTTATGTCTGTGTGTCTATTTCTGTATGCGTGTGTGTGGTATGTCTCTGTGTGGCTGTCTTTCTGTGTGTGTATCAAGTGTGTGTTTGTGTATCTATGTTTCTATTTCTGTATGTGTGTGTGATGTGTGTGTCTGTCTCTGTGTGTGTGTATCAAGTATGTGTGTCTGTGTCTCTGTGTGTGGGTCTGTGCCCCTGTGTGTCTGTGTGTGTGGGGAGGTCTGTGTGTCTATGTGTCTGTGTATCTGTGTGTGTGGGGGTCTGTGTCTCTGTGTGTCTGTCTGTGTCCCTGTGTGTCTATGTGTGGGGGGAGGTCTGTGTGTCTATGTGTCTGTGTATCTGTGTGTGTGTGTCTGTGTCTCTTTGTGTCTGTGTATCTGTGTGTGTGTGTAGTGTGTCTGTGTCTCTTTGTGTCTGTGTATCTGTGTGTGGTGTCTGTATGTCTGTGTCTCTGTGTCTGTGTATCTCTCTGTGTGTCTATGTCTCAGTATGTATGTGTATCTCTCTCTCTGTGTAGTGTGTTCTGTGTGGTGTGTGTATGCCTGTGTCTCTGTGTATCTCTCTGTGTGTGTCTATGTCTCTGTGTGTATGTGTGTGCAGTGTGTGTGTGTCTGTGTATCTATGTCTCTGTGTGTATGTGTGTGGTGTGTGTGTGGTAAGTGTGTGCTTGTGTCTCTATGTGTCTGTGTATCTGTATGTGTGGTGTGTGTCTGTGTGTCTGTGTATCTGTGTGTAGTGTGTGTATGCATGTGTCTCTATATATCTCTCTGTGTGTGTCTGTGTGTCTATGTCTCTGTGTGTATGTGTGTGCAGTGTGTGTGTGTGTCTATGTCTCTGTGGTGTGTGTGTGGTAAGTGTGTGCTTGTGTCTCTATGTGTCTGTGTATCTGTGTGTGTGTGTGTGTGTGTGTGGTGTGTCTGTGTATCTATGTGTGTGGTGTGTCTGTGTATCTGTGTGTGTGTGTGGTGTGTCTGTGTATCTGTGTGTCTGTGTATCTGTGTGTGTGTGTGGTGTGTCTGTGTATGGTGTGTCTGTGTATCTGTGTGTGTGTGTGTGGTGTGTCTGTGTATCTGTGTGTGTGTGTGTGTGTGTGTGTGTGTGTGTGTGGTGTGTCTGTGTATCTGTGTGTGTGTGTGTGTGTGTGTGTGTGTGTGTGAAGTGTGTGTGTCTGTGCACATGAATGGGTGTAGGCTTCGGCGCGCAGGGGAGATCAGAGGACAGCTCATGGGAGTCAGTTCTCGCCTTTCACCTTGCAGGTTTCCAGGACTGACCTCAGGGCATCAGGCGTGGTGCCAAGTTCCTGTACCTGCTGAACTCTATTAGCTGACTTACTTATTTTTAAAGACACATTTTAAAAACTGTTATATAAAAACAAAACACCAATGTAGATAGAATCTTGAGTATAATAATCCCTGAATTTATGATCTGTACTGTATAAGTGAAGAAAATAAGCTTCGTGCATTCTACGGCCAGGTCAGGGCTCACACCGGCCGTTTTCAGACTGTATGATCTTGCCTTGGTGGGTTAAGATCTCCAGGCTTCAGCTTCTTCAGCAATAAAGTAGTTTATAATAAAACAATATTTAATAAGTTCGGAATACTGCACGAAGATGCTGGGAGGGGAAATGAGCTAACAATGCCCGTGAGTGCTCCGTCCAGGGCTCCAAGCAGGAGCTGAGTAAACACAAAGCTGTGGGAATATAACTGTAAAGACGGCCTGTGTGTCTGTCAAGTAACTCAGTGGGCCATATAGTGTAAATTCACCAAACCATGTACGTGGGGGCTGCGGCGATGACCCGGGCTACACTGTGCTTGCTGTGCAAGGGTGAGGGCCTGGGTTCGATCCCAGAAGCCGTGTGGAAAGCTCAGCAGATTCTCCCCTTGGATCTCAGCGTTGGAGAACTGTAGACAGGTGGCTCTCTGCAGCCCCTGGCCCGCCAACCTAGCTAATCATGAAGATTTGGGTTCAGTCAGGCACTTACTATGCTCTCTCCCTACCACAGCCCCCCAACCCCTAAAGCAGACTGATTGAGGAAGACAGTCTTAACCACATGAGTGTACATGTGCACACACACCTGTGCAAATGTAACATGTACATACATCACACACACATACATACACATACACACACACTGCCACATACACACCCCACCCTACTTTTCTACAGTGCATTTTACTGGCAGTGTCTGGAACACTTACCTTTCTTTACGGTCAGGAACTGGCTGAGGACCGGGACATCAGACGCCTGTGACAACTCCTGGTCCTCAGTCTCTGGCTTTCTAGTTCTTATTGTCTTGCTCCTGGGCCAGTGATCTAATTCTTATCTGCCCTTGGCTGGGAGAATGACTAACCAGAAGGCACAAGTGACAGGCTTCTGCTGATTTCTGGTTTTCTTTCTTTCTTTCTTTTTTTTTTTTTTTTTCAGCTGTGAATGACCGAGAAATACAATTAGCAGGGAAGGAACATTTTAGCTCTGTCAGTTGTTTTTTATTCTTTCCTGCAGTGTCTGGATTTGAACCCTGGTCCCTGCATGTGGTAGATGACTGAGCTATTTATACTCCTGGCTCCACTATTGCTGTCATATGTCACATTTTTTTTTTTTTTTGGAGGTTCCATGTTTGAAGACGAAATAAGCTATATCCTGGGAAGGGTACTTGATACATCTCTAGTGTGTAATAGCATTCCTCTGCTGATTAGTAGTGATTCTACTACATGTGCGCTGGACTATTGCTAATCACACCATAACTATAGCATTTATTGGGTGCTTGCTGTATACTAAGTACTGTTTGAAGCAATTTACACATTAATGTGTTTAATCCTTACTATATGGTCATCCACCACCCTTGACAGTTCCAGACAAGTAAGGGACTTGTCCAAGCCTCTGTAGCTTATAACTGCCATCATCTTTATCTTTTTTTGTTTTTGTTTTTGTTTTGTTTTTCGAGACAGGGTTTCTCTGTATAGTCCTGGCTGTCCTGAAACTCACTGTGTAGACCAGGCTGGCCTCAAACTCAGAAACTCGCCTGCCTCTACCTCCCAAGTGCTGGGATTAAAGGCATGCACCACCACTGCCCAACTGTCTTTATCTTAATAGTCCTTCTATATTATTTATAATTTATTAATTTTTAAGAACTTCCTCAGGTTCTCAGTGTATGGCTATTTCTCCTGTAATATATGTCATATATATTATATTACATATAATATATGTAATATATTCATATATATATGTATACATATATATATATATGAATGACAAGCTGTCTCTATCTGTAGGTCAGCCAGTGGGTTTGGGATTACAGTCATGAGCTATCTTCCTGGCTGAAAGAGGAGCATTATCAAGTTCCTTGCATTTGGGGATTTATCTAGTAACAAGATAGTACCTTTCGGTCAGGGACATTTTAATACTGTTTCTAGGGAACTTCATAGACTATGAAAAGATGGAGGCAAGCTTCAAGATTCAGACACAGGATGGGGCTAGAAGGTAGACCGTTACACAGGCTACCCTGGTCAAACACAGTAGGCCACAAAATAAAACCAGAAAGGGGGCGGGTGGTTTGGAAAGGTAGGTCAACAGATAAAAGTGTTTGGCACCAAGCCTGATGGCCAGAATCCAATCCCAGAGATTACCATGTTGGAACGAGAGAATCAACACCCCAGAGTTGACCTCTGACCTCTCGTAAGCCTTCGAGTGCATGCCGTGTGCACACATAGCACACCCCCTCCCTGACACACACACACACACTCACACACACACACACACACACACACACACACTAAAATGTGATAGAGACTGAACAAATGAACATGCGTTCTAGAGAAGACTTGGAAGGGAGAGGGAGCTTCCAGGGGCATAAGAAGTAGACCAGAGGGTGGGGACTTTGAATAATCCCAATACATTATACGCATGTATGGGGCTGGCAAGAATAAATTCAATCCAAATTACTACTACTACTACTACTACTACTACTACTACTACTATTATTATTATTTAGATTGCATGCTTTGTTAATGGATCCAGTCCCAAGCTAACCCTCTAGATCACTTGAGATCAAATGCCTGCAGCACTGCACCTTGCTGGTGGCTTTCTTTTGAGGAAGGTGTTGAATGCGTTTCCAAGCTCCAAACCCGTGCATTTTCTCCATGTGGGTAGTTAAAGCTTGTGGGGAGATGTAAATAGAGGTTACTGTGCTTTGCCATCAGACCCTTCATAAAATGAGTGAGGCACAGGGCGTCCCCATCCCCACCCCACTTAGCGTTTTACTGCTATGAACAGACACCATGACCAAGGTGACTCACAGGCCTCTGGAACACAGCTTCTTCGTGCTCTCAGAAAACACTTCCCAGATTTCACCTCAATGATGCTGCTCTCTTCTTAATCACCGCTACTTTCTTAGCTCCATCCAACCAGTGTCATTGTCCCAGTAGTCCCTTCTGTTCTTGACTCTCAAGCCAGAGACACATGGGGAAATGGCTGCTTGCTGGGGCTGGAACATGGCTGCCCTGTTCTATTACATTATCTCCAGCTTTCTGTTTTCCAACTCCTTCACTGCCTAAGCTTGGCTGTCCTGGAACTTGCTCTGTAAACTGAGTTTGAACTCAGAGATCTGCTTGGCTTTGCCTCCTGGGATTAAAGGTTTGTACTACCATGCCTGAACCTAAACTTAGCTGGGTGGGATCTTGCCCCAAGGTCACCACATATTAAAATTCTTCTCCTCTGAAATCTCTAGAGCTAGACTTCCACAGTTTAAATCACTCTCAGCAACAAAGTCTTTCATATTCCTACTAGGATGGCTCATTAAGCCCCACTTAAAGCATCCCACTGCTTTCCAAATCCAAAGTCCCCCAATCCACATTCTTCCAAACCAAAGCATGGTCAGGCCTATCACATCGGTACCCAACTTCTGTTTCTGAAGGAGCTGCAGTGTAGATTGTCTTGAGTCTACATTGTTCCCTTAGAGTGACTGTCACTTGGAATTGGGCCTATTTGGAAAAAAATGATTTGGGTCAATTTAACTATGAGTATAGGGTCACCTATGGGGCGGTAGAAATTCTTTCCGACAGAGTAGGACAGGAGACCAAACCTGGCTTCTTCATGGCCAAGGGACACAAAGAATCCCAGCCTTGGGGTGCTGTACCAGTGCTCCACACTAATGCTGACAGCAGCGTCTCAGCCGCGTGACAGCCATGCGAATGTGCCCTGCGCTGCCTGCCTTCCTCTCCTCTGTAGACAGCTCGACTCAGAGATCCCCAAAAGGGAGACAGTGATACTGTGCCATAAGCGAGTAATGTGAGGAAGAGAGGATAAAAGGCTTTTGACTGTGGCTTCGGGGATAGGGAGGAATGAGATACCATTTAACCAATGGAAACACCTTTAAGGGCACTGGACTCCAACAGCTCATATGGAATCTGCCCTGCAACTCGCATCTGGGCACGTAGGCAGCGATGCGCACACCCACTACAGCTCAGGTCCTTATCAGCGGCATACACAGATCTGTAGTAGCCCAGGGGTGGGGTTGGGGTTGGGGGTGGGGTGGAGTTGTAGGAGCGGGACCATCCAGTGCATCGTTCTTTCTCCGAGAGGGTGGAGGTGGGGACTTAAGAAGATTGACATCCCGATGCGCCCCTCCCAGCAGCTCCGGTCTTCAGCCCAGACCTAGAAGGAGACACAGACTGGTGGACACCAGCCAAATCAAGCTTGGGCGGCGAGGGAGGAGGGGCGGGGGCCCCGGGAGGTGGCCTTTGCGACTCTGGGGCCACTCCTGCAGACTCTGGTCCCGCGAGCGGAGCGCGAGCTGGAGGCATAAAAGGCCCCGGCGGGTAGGGGCGGGCCTGCGGCGGGAGGTGGGCTCCAGAACCCCCAACCTGTTGCGGGCCGCAGCGGGCTGTAGAGATGGGCCGTTACTCCGGCAAGACGTGCCGGCTGCTGTTCATGCTGGTGCTCACCGCGGCCTTCTTCGTGGCCGAGCTGGTGTCGGGTTACCTGGGCAACTCCATCGCGCTGCTCTCGGACTCGTTCAACATGCTGTCCGACCTGATCTCGCTGTGCGTGGGCCTGGGCTCCGGCTACATCGCGCGGCGCGGTTCCCGGGGCTCCCGCGCCACCTACGGCTACGTGCGGGCCGAGGTGGTGGGCGCGCTCAGCAACGCGGTCTTCCTCACCGCTCTCTGCTTCACCATCTTCGTGGAGGCCGTGCTGCGCCTCGCGCGGCCCGAGCGCATCGACGACCCGGAGCTGGTGCTCATCGTGGGCGCCCTAGGGCTGGCGGTCAACGTGGTGGGGCTGCTCATCTTCCAGGACTGCGGCGCCTGCTTCTCCCGCTGCGCGCGGCGGCGCCAGACCCGCCCTTCGCTGCCGCCTCTCCAGGGGGATCCTTGTGACGCTTTGGGGTGTCCACAAGAGGCTGCGACAGCCACAGCTCCCGGCTCGGGCACAGCAGTGACTCTCCGGGGGGTCTTGGCCGGAAGAAAGCAGCAGGAGGGCGCGACCGTGTTCTCGAATGTAGCAGGTGCCTTTCGGTTGCATCCTTCCGGACTGGGACCACTTTGTTCTTCCTCAATTCTCCTCCCTCCTCCCTCCTCCTGGCATCCGGACCCCTTTATTCATCTACTGCCTCGTTTTCGGCTTATGTTCCTGACTGATTTATCAAAAAGCCCCTTCTCAGCCCGTTCTGCTTCTCTTCTAACTTAATTCTCCATCTTTCCCCCCTCCTAGTTCTCCTTCCTTGCCTGCCTTCTCTCTTCCCCCTGCTCCCCTCCATTTCCCTTCCCTCTTTTCCTCCTTGACCCTGCAGTCCTTATCCTCCTCTCTCCTGTGGCAGTATTGATCTTGGAAATCAATTCTTAACTATTGGGCAACAGAGCATTTCCTATCCTACCCCTTCTCTGGTGCTATCTGGATGTGTTTTCCTCCCCTGGCAGATATTGTGTGTGTGTCAGGGCTATCCCCTGCCCCTTGGGTACTGAGGACCTGGAAGATAGGTGTAGGCTTATCCTTGTCCCGTTTTAAATGTGAAAGCTGTGTGTGTGAAGTCCAAGGGTGGACCTCGGGCTTCCTTTGGGTTAAAAGGTACCTATTTGGGCTGAGTGTAGGAGAGGCGGGGACTCCTGTATGCTAAGAGGAATTGAAAATAACAAAACCACATTTTGAGTTCATTGGTTTTTTTTGTTTGTAGAACTCATACACAACACAAGGTTTCTTCTTTGAATGCAGGTGACTCCCTGAACACCCAGAATGAACCAGAAGAGACGACGAAAAAAGAGAAGAAGTCCGAAGCATTGAATATCAGAGGTAGGCTTGTCTTTGGGCTAGCTTTGTCTCCTTTCCCTGATTCACAGGTCCGTGCCCGAGTACTTCTGCTTTTAGGAAAGCAACAGTGTGCTGGGAAGTGGGTCAGTTACCTGCAGACTATGACCCTCTTGCCTAATCACTGCATTGATTCTGAGGGAGAAGCTGGTTGCTAATGATTTATCTTTGCTCTAACTAAGCCACACTACAGCTGCCTGTTCCTGGGCTGAACAGATCAGCGCCATGTTCTTCTGAGTTACATATGTGTCATCTTCTCCTGAACTTCACATATCAGCGCCATAATCTCTTGATTGCTACATATGTATCATGCCCCACTGATCCCTAAATGCCCCTGTCATGTTCTCCTAAATTCCACTGAATGTTGCATTCCACTGAGTGCCAAATAATAATGCCATGTTCTCCTGACCTCCACATATGTGCCATGTTCTCATCTCCACATATGTATCATGTTCCCCAGAACGCCACATATCACTGCCATTTTCTTCTGACTCCAACATGTGTGTCACATTATTCTCTTATCTGCAGATGTGTCATGTTCTCCTGAAGTCCACATATCAGTGTCATATTCTCCTGGCCACCACATTATCAGTGAAATGTTTTCTTGAGCTGCACATATGAATGCCATGTTCTCCCGATCCCTACATATCAGTACCATGTTCCCCTGACCTCCACATGTGTGTCATATTCTCCTCCAATTCACTTATATATCAGGTTCTCATGAACTCTATATATTAATGCCAGGTTTGTCCGTCTCCACACCTCAGTGTCATGTTCTCCTGACATATATGTGTCATGTTATCCTCATATTCACACATGTATCTATCATGTTCTTCTGAATCCCACATATATGTATCATGTTCTCATGATCTCAAATATATGTGTCATGTTATCCTCATATTCATATATGTATTATGTTCTGCTGATTCCCACAATCTGTGTCATGTTCTCCTGATCTCCACATATAGATGTCATGCTATCCTCATATTCACACATGTATATATCATGTTCTCCTGACTCCCACAGATCTGTGTCATGTTCTCATGAACTCTCCAACTCAGTGCCAGCTTGGTCTGATCTCCATTTAGTATTGTCCAGTACTGCTACTCTTGGCTGTCTACTTTCATGAATATTACTGGCATACAATGCATCTCTTTATTTTATGAAGATTTTGTGTGTGCGTGTGTGCATGTGTGTGTCTGCGCGCGCGCGCGTGTGTGCATGCTCGTGCGCGTGGTGTGTGTGTGTTGGGGTATGAACAATGAACAATGTCTTGCTCTTTATGTATGCTGGTCTTGAGTTTGTAGCTTTCTCTTCTGAGCCTCCCAGGGGCTGGGGTTACAGGTGTGGGCTACTCTGCCCAGATAATTCCTAATCTTGACTTTGAGAGGTTTGACAAAGATGAAGTGAACTTTCACCTTCATATATGATTTAGGAGCACTCTGGTATAAGACTTAGATCCAAGCAGTATAACATACAGCTAATTACTCACAGAGAGCCTGCTACCTGCCTGCTCACCTCCTTTCCTCCCAACCTCCCTCCCTCCCTTCCTCCCTCCCTCTTTCCTTCCCTTCTTCCCTTTCTCCTTCTTTCCCTCTCTCCTCTCCCTCAAGAGTCTCACATTTGATTATCAGAAGAGACCTGCAGGAAAGAGAGAGAAAACAACAGTGGCACGCTAGCCCCTGAAACTCTAAATGAAGATTTTTTAAGAAAAAAAAAAATCTGTGACTCAATTCGGGATTTTCTTTTCGAAATATTGTGATGGTATATTTTTGAGACCCTCAGAGAACTTTTAATTCATCTTTCTCCTCGAGGCTCACATACACACATATGTCTCCTCTGTTGCCACCTCCTCCTCCTTTCTCCTCTCTGTTTCTCTCCCTCTCTTTCTCCATCAACCGTCTGTGTATCTATTAACTACCAACCAACCAATCTACAATCTACTTACCATTTATTATCTTCTATTATTTGTCTGCCTTGCCCACTGTCTCTCTTGAAGATGCTTGTGGCCAGTCTGGGCCTTTCTCCGTCTTAGGCTAATAAGCATGGGTCTATCCCAATCTTAGGGCCTGGAGTGACTTTCCCCAGATCGCTCTGGCTAGTGTTCGACTTGGGCTATAGACTCAGCTCTCTTTTCACACACGTGGCTCTTCCCACAGTCACACATGCCTTTGGTCTCCAGAAATGGATGGCTTACTTCTCCAGTGGGTACACCCCACTGAATGGTTGCCTCATAAATGCCTGTAAGTATAGGTTCTGTGCATCCCAACTCCTGTCCCAGCTTCTACTAGTGTGGGGTGCTGCCTAGTTTTATGTCAGTTTGACACAAGCTAGAGTTATTTGGGAAGCGAGAATCTCAATTGAGAAGATACCCCCTGGCCTGTGGACAAACCTGTACTATATTTTAGCGTACACCATGGGAAACAGAAGTGTGATGGCCGTTATTCTGTGGGATTCTTAGGGATCACGTTTGGGAAACCTGAGGAGGGAGCAGGAACTTCTATAGGACAGAATGCAATGGCCCTCTATTCAGGCCTGACATCCATCCTCCTCTAACACTAGGCTGCTGTTCCCGAGAGGCTCGAACTATGTAGCCCAGGCTAGCCTGTAGCTAGCCGAGGCCTTTAGACTCCCAAGTGTGGGGATTATAGGCTCAAAGCCCTGCTCTGGCTTTCCCTCTAGCTGGGTCTTTGAACCTCCGTGGCCTGCCGCTAGAAAGTGCAGCTGCTGGATGTAGGGATGGGGTGGATGTGCTGGAGTGTGACTTAATCCCACCACGAGCTCTGGAGATTCCTGCTTCCTGACCAGAGTCCCCACCCAAAGGCTCGCCCTCCGCTGTGCTTTCTGGCTTTCTGTGGCATTGTTGATTGCTTTTGCTCTCCAAATTTCTAAGCCTATATAACAGAAACACAACACTCCATTATTGTATTTTGTTTAAGACTAGGTTTTATTATTATGAATCCCTGGATGGCCTCACAGAGCTCTCTCTGCCTCTGCCTCCACATTGCTGGAATTGAAGGCATGCTCCATTGTACACTCCTTTGGGGTCAAATACCCTGTGCCCAGCACCACTGTTTGGCCTCCAACACTGTCCTGTTGGGATGCCACCCACTACTTCTTCCCTGGGTGGCTTTTTGGGTACTCAGACTTTATGGTTTCATAGTTTTTAAATTTTTGTTTGTTTGTGTTTCTGGGTGTTTTGTTTTGTTTTGTTCTGTTCTGTTTTCCTGAGACAGTATACAGCCAAAGGAGGCCTAGAAGTCTCTTTGATGCCAGGCTGGCCTGGAAATCTCCCTATGGCCCAGCCTAACCCTGAATTTTCCATTCACATACCTCAGCCTTCTGAGTAGTTGGATTGTAGGTGGCTACCACCATGGCCAGTCACAGGAAATCTTTTTAAAAACATAATTATTTATTGTATGTGCATGTGTGCATGTATGCATGTATAAAATCAGAGGACAGGTTGCAGGAGTCACATCTTTACTTCTTTCTGCCATGGGAGATTTGGGGATCAATCTCCAGTCGTCAGGCTAGGCAGTATGGGCCTTTGCTTCTGAACCATCACCAAAGGCTGTTGACAGGCATCCTTAATGTAAACCTGATGACTTTAGCCTCTTGACTGGTGTGATTTTATGAGGTGTGCTGTCTCAGACCAAGACAGGACCCACATGAGTATGAGACTGTTTCTAATAAGTGTTGTTGTTGCTGCTGCTGCAGATTCTGTTGCTGTTGTTGCTTCTGTTGCTGTTGTTGTTACTGATGCTGCAGTTGCTGTTGTTGTTACTGATGCTGCAGTTGCTGTTGTTACTGCTGCTGCTGTTGTTGTTTCTGATGCTGCAGTTGCTGTTGTTACTGATGCTGCTGCATTGCTGTTACTGTTGCTGAGGCTGCTGTTACTGTTGCTGAGGCTGCTGTTATTGTTGCTGCGTTGCTGTTACTGTTGCTGAGGCTACTGTTACTGTTGCTGAGGCTGCTGTTACTGTTGCTGCATTGCTGTTATTGTTGCTGAGGCTGCTGTTACTGTTGCTGCTGCTACTGCTGTTGCTCTGTTGCTGCTGTTGCTGCTGTTGCTGCTGCTACTGCTGCCACTGCTCTGGTTCTAAGGAGCAAGATTCTGGTATTCCTTTCTGAAATGCAAATACTTTGTGTCTACATTTTTAATACTTCTGACTAGATTTCACCGAATTTACGAAATTCTAATGTAATGTACACCTACAGTCCAGCACCCAGATCTTTGCATATTTTCTGCAATTAATTGACTAAGACCTTTAGGACCTACAGCGTTAATCCTTTCATGTAGATTTTTAATTTTACAGGATTGTGGCAAATGGCTTTTTCTGCAGAGGAGACTTCACTAGTATCTCTGCTCTTCAGGCCTTCTGATTCTGTCTCGGAAATAATGGCAGGCCATTGAGAAATAGATATGGAAAAGGGAAAGGGGGAGTGGAGAACTGGAAGAACCAGGCTTGATGGGTCATCGTCCCGTCTGATGCTGTGGCAGTGGTAGGATGCTTGCTTGGCATGCGTGAGATGCTGGGCTCCATCCCCTGGTACTGCAACCCGAAAAATAGCAATAAAAGATGAAGAGGGCTCCATCATGCTGAGCCAATCAGGGACTCTGAAGGGGAGCCCCACCCCACACCTGACTCATGGAGTATAATAAAGACACAAACTTGGAAGTCAGGTGTGGTGGTGCACTGTCTGAACCCCCAGCACAGCTGAAGCTGCAAGATTTGGAGTTTGAGGCCAGCCTAGACTACACATACAAAATGAAGCAAACGTTTAAAATAATGTCATGTTCATATGCTAGTCTGAAAGAGTAACACGTCATTTTCTCAGCTGTTTCCCATGATGCCCTTTGATGGTGATAGTGATACATCAGTGTCAGATGGTGACATGGCAGGTAACAACCATGGTCTTTCTAGACCATTCCTCTTCCTGGGCTCTCTGGGTCCTACGTTGCTTACCTGAGGTTTTGTTTAAATTTTTTTCTTTCCTTCTTTTCAATAAAAAAAATTGAAATTAAAGTACAATTATATCATTTGCCTTTAAAAACAGTTTTCATTACATTTTGATTTAGTGTGTGTGTGTGTGTGTGTGTGTGTGTGTGTGTGTATGAATGCATGGGTATGCATGTGGAAGTGAGAGGAGAGAGGCCATCTTGAAGGAGGTAGTTACTCTACTGTATCCTGTGGCTTCTGAGAATCTGCCCCAGAGCTGGCAATAGGTGTTCCCATTTGCTTGCGCCTTCGCATTGCTCTGACCTGAGAGTTTGTTTTCTGAGCAGTTGCTATTGTTATTTTGTCTCACCATGTCCTCCCGTCTCAGCCTCTCAAATGCTGAGGTTATAGGTATACATCACATACATCCTAGGCTTGGGTTTAAAAAATGGGACCTACTCAGTTTTCTAACAGAAAGCAGCAGAGAACGGTTATGAGCTTGAAATTCTGGATCACCAGTCCTTGTGTGGCTCTGACACTCAGCTCTGAGGTTGATTGTCTGTCTTCCTTCCCGGCAGGTGTTCTTTTGCATGTGATGGGAGACGCCTTGGGGTCCGTGGTTGTGGTCATCACGGCTATCATATTCTATGTTCATCCCCTGAGACAGGAAGACGCCTGTAATTGGCAATGCTACATTGATCCCAGTTTGACTGTTGTCATGGTCATCATTATCTTATCGTCAGCTTTCCCACTGATCAAGGAGACCGCTGTCATCCTGCTGCAGATGGTCCCCAAGGGAGTCAACATGGAAGAGCTGAGTAAGTGGCCTGCGTATGGACGAGGACTGCTAATGCTTGCACATTGCTCAGAGGGTTGGGATCACAGAGCATCATTTGAGTGGGTGTTCCCCTGAGCACCCTAGGTACCACGTGATGCAGGCATGCTTCGAGTAGCTTCCAGCCTAGCATGGCAATTCACAGCTCCAAGGCCCAAGGTCCTTTGTGGGTTAGTTCTCTAACTCATTTGCATTGTTTTGAGAATGTGAAGCTTGGGCAAAACCCACTTTGGGGCTGTGTGACCTCATGACAAAGATGTGTTTTAGCTTTCCTGAGGCTGCTCTGTGAGACCTTAAATTTTAAAATCATTTTTCCTCTCTATAAAGATAAGCCACTCACTTGTGGTCTAGATAATGCCTTCTAGTTAGTTGAAATTCATGAGCCGGAAAGTTGCTAGGTGGCCCATTACACTGTAGAAAGGCAGTGCTAAATGGCTCCTGCCCTATCTGAAGAGACTCCTTCTAGTTTGCTTTGCTCATAGGAAGGCTCAATTCTCACCTTAGTTCTGTGCCTTAGAGGCTAAGCATCTTAGAGACTTTGATTTTGATCCATGTTGCTAAACTAGCCCGTTCTGTCTGTCTGTCTTTCATCCATCTATTGATTTATAAATCATCCATCTATTTCCCTATCTATCTATCTATCTATCTATCCTCTCTCTCTCTCTCTCTCTCTCTCTCTCTCTCTCTCTCTCTCTCTCTCTCTCTCTCTCTCTCTCTCTCTCTGAGATTGACTCTCCCTGTATTGTCCTGACTGGCATGGACCTGTCTAAGTAGAGCAGGCTGGTCTGGAACTGACTGTCCACCTGTAGTCTAGGCTTATTTAGAAGGTTCTTGGACTGGTCTTGAACTTGTGATCTTTTTGTCTCAGGCTCTTGAGTTACTTGTTTTAGGCTAACACTGTGTAGGCTAGGAAATCAGAGGGAAGGCTGGTTATGGGAACATAGAGTCTTGAGGGACAGCTCTTCTTCCTGTTGGCCTTGGTAAACACACAGCCTTGGGGGACATGACTAGACACACAGAGTCCCCCCCCCCATCACTTGGTTCCAAGTTTCTTTTTTTTTTAAGATTTATTTATTGTTATATTTAAGTACACTGTAGATATCTTCAGTCACACTAGATCTCATTACGGATGGTTGTGAGCCACCATGTGGTTGCTGGGATTTGAACTCAGAACCTCTGGAAGAGCAGTCAGTGTTCTTAACCACTGAGCCACCTCTCCAGCCCAGGTTCCAGGTTTCTATCCCAGCACTCACTATTGGCTGTTGTTTGTTCCTGTCTGTTGTAGTGAGCCAGCTGTCTACCGTGCCTGGGATTAGCAGTGTGCATGAAGTACACATCTGGGAACTGATAAGTGGGAAGATCATTGCCACCTTGCACATCAAGCATCAGAAGGGCACAGAATACGAGGATGCCAGCAGAAAAATCCGAGAGATCTTCCACCATGCTGGAATCCACAACGTGACCATCCAGTTTGAAGCGTTGGACTTGAAGGAAGCCCTGGAGCAGAAGGACTTCTTGCAGACCTGCAGTGCCCCCTGCATCTCTCAGAGTTGCGCTAAGAAGCTGTGCTGTCCCCCGGGGACATTGCCTCTGGCTCTTGTCAATGGTTGTGCAGAGCACAATGGTGGGGCCCCTCTGGGGTCTTACCGAAGCATAGAAGCTCCCGAAGTGGCCATTGATATGACTTTGGATGGCTGTCCGAGGGAGCAGGGACAGACACTCAGCAAGACTCAAGAGAGACAGCACTATGAAAACAGTACTCATTTTTAGTGGGTTCCCACACAAATCAAACTGTCTGAACAGACACTTTGGTGTCACTGGCTCTGCTTGTGGGAAGAGCTTTGCGGGTGTGTATCCTGTCAGTAGGGGTCAGCCGTTTGAGATGTTAGTAGAACAAGCCTGCTGATTTTCATGTGGTGGATAACCCCTTCCCAGTACCTTGGGTATCTCTCATGGTTCACTGCGACAGTCTTCGTATGGACATGAATTTCCTAAAGCAGACTGCCCTAGTGAATGTGTCAGGAGTGTTGAAGGACTCAGTAGCTCTGACATGGGACTCGAAGTTGGTCTTGTCTGCCTTGTGGTGCTGGGGACTTGCATACAGGGCTTGTGCATGCTGAGGAACTGCTCTGTTACCGAGACGAGCCCTGTAGCCTTGGCTTTCAAACACATCAGAACTTGTAGCTGACTCACAAGTGAGCTCAAAGCTTAAGTGGGTAGAAAAGGAGCTAAGCACCGTAACTATGTTCTCCTCTCTTCCCGTCAAAGATCATAAAAGATGAACGTCAGCTGTTTATGTCACTGCAGAAGTCTATATTCTTAAGTCCATCCTTGGACCATGAGAAATGGACACATAACAAGTGCAAAATGCATAGTTATTAAGATGGGAAGACAGACTGCCTCTTATGGCAGGAAGTACTCTCAAAGCTTTAGACGGTGTAGGCTTGGCTGGGGTGGGGGGAAAGGTGGGTTCTGGACTGTCTCTGTTTTGTGAGGTGGCTAATCTTCCTGCTGGAACTAAACTGCAGCTGTGGGGTGTTCCTTCTCCTTTTCTTATTTACCTTTTTATCATCTCTGAAAGTTTCCAGGTGGGATTGTTGCCCCACATCTAGTTCTGATCATGATTTTCTTGTCCAGAATTCCTCACAGCCTTCTTTGATGATCACATTGATCTGTGTAGAATTGACCAGGGGGAGAAGAAGCTCCTGGGCACAGGAGGATACTCATTCTTGTTAAACAAACAAGCTAGCTTGCCTTTGCTTTAATTGGGCATATTTTAAAGTATTTATTGCGGTTGCCAACTAGTAACTGGGTGGAAGAGCTGATCTCCAAGTGAGAAGGGAACTATGATTTGGTTGCTGACTTTAATGTGTTTGGAGGCTCTTAGAGTTTTATGTCTGTGACCTATGTTACGAAGTTCAAATAAATTAAGATCTGATTCAGGCACATAATTGAACTGTATTAGTAGAAGAAAATGCAGAAATGTCTGTCGGGTGTTTTTATACCTTGTTTGGGCATCCATGTTTAAATCAAATCCTCAGAGGTATGACATGGGGGTGCCTGACAGAGCCAGCATCTTGTTAGACAAGTTTCAAGGCACACTGAAAGTGGCCTTGTCCTAGGCTTTGATGCTACTGAGAAACTACACAGGATTCATCAGAAGTGGTGGATGATCACAGAAAAGGCAGCCACATTTGTCAATGCAAGCGTTGTTTTAGAGAAAATGCCATTATTGGGTGTGGTGGCACATCCCATAGTCCCAGCTGCTCGGGAGGCTGAGAGAGAAGAGTCACCAGGGCCTAGGAGTTCAAAACTAGCCCAGGAAAAGCAGTGAGACTCAGGGTGTTTCTTGTTTTGCTTTGTTAATATTAGTCTTAAATTTGGAGGCTGATGGGCAGCTGTGATCGGGAATATTGGAAAACCTTTGTTCATTAGAAGTTGGTTAGATCTAAACCAACCAACCATAAGTAAATAGAAAAATATCCAAAAGCCTCTCTAATTCCCAGAAGTTTATTGTGTTGTATTATGTTTGCACTTTATAAACTAGGGGAGGAACAAAGACACAGTTTCTACTTGGGGCATCAAGCCTGCGAAGTAGACTCCCATAGACCAGAGGATTCCCCAGGAAGCCCAGCATGGTGACATGTGTGCAGATTCTGCCACACCAACCCTGTTTCATGCCTTAGTTGAAGCCAAAGTAGAAATTTGTCTCCAATGTCCAAATCTCAATTCAAATTACTGTGCCTTATTCTTAAAGAAAAAAATTACAATTTTACAGTTTCCTTCTACTAGCTAAAGGAATGTATTTTAGTTTGCATGTAAGTAACATTCTTTAATTCTGATGTACTTTTTTCCTGAAAAGAAAATGCACTTAGTTCCAACATAATTAAATTTAACCTCAGAAAAACCATCTAAATTGACACTCGCATCGCAAATTATAGACAGGGGACAGTATGAAATATGGCTTTTTTGAAGACAGCCAGTGTGCGTTTACTAATGTACAGACAAGTTGAAAGGGAGAGATGCTTTTGCTACAAGGTTGGTCTTAACACCTCCAGCCGGGGCTGTCTAACGTTTTTGTTTGGGCTTTCCTGGATCATTGCTTGTCTTGTTTCTCTCTCCTTCTCTCTTTTTTAATTCTCTGAAGGAAGAACATGATGTTTTCTCCTCCCCGAATCATCTGTGCACCTGGTGGACAAGACAGCACAGTGTCTTTGAGCCCGGGCAGACACTGACCCTCCACTCATGTCCTGCATGCTTGGGTTCATTATAGGGGCCCTCCCGCCTTTCTCCTTCCTGCTTACCTTCCTGCTTTCCCCCGGAAAGGGGGGTGCTCAAGCCCAGGGCCTTCAAGACTGTGAGGCATATGTTCTTCTGGTGAGCTACAATCCCCACCCCCAAAGACTTTTTTTTTATACCATGAATCACACCCTCTATCATCAGGCCAGTATTAGGGGTCCTGCGTGATGACTTGTTCTCCACCCTGCTAGGGTTTTTCAAGCCTTCCTGGGTTTCTCTGTGGAACATAGCACTTTCTTCTAGAGCTTCAGCACCGGTTATAGGAAAGGATTCCTTCCCTTCCCTCATGTCTCCTAGTCTTAGTTTTGAAACTTGGGATATTTCTTGACATTTGGTTATTGTAAACACACACAGGGATACCAATCTCCATTGTACCATTGTACACACACACACACACACACACACACACACACCCTGTAAATTAGGAACTTCAAGAGTCAATGGAGTGGGTGTTAGGGAGTTTCCATCTTGACACATGTTGGCATTCTGAGCTGGGTGTGTCTAGGTTATCTTAAGTATTATTTAGTAGCATTATTGGCTTCTAATCACAAACCACAAATCATCTCCCCAACCTACGACTACCAAAAGTTCCTCTAGACATTGTCACTTATTCCCTGGGGGGGGGGAGTTTGGTACCCCTTTCTACTTCTAAACCGCTAGCTATAACCATGTATAACATTATTGATGGACAACTACCCCCCACCTCCCACCCCCATGCCCAATAGTGTCCTCTATTCTGCAGGATTCATACCCCCCCCCCCACCGGCCTGGAACTCTCTGTCTTGCAGCTCCAGCCTCCTGAGTTCAGGGTTTATAGGTATCCGCCTCCACACTTAGATCAGGATTCGCGGGTTACAAGTAGCATTTTAAAAGGTCTTCCATCTGTTGCGCTGAGGCTCGGAGCTACTCTTGCTACACGGACGTGCACCTGGAGTGAAGCTCTTCGTAGCCCGAGGCAGCCGTTGACCACAGGGTGGGTCGGTGAGACTAGCCTTTCTACGAGGCACTTGAGTTAGGTTATACTTTTTATTTGGGTTTTAATCTAGTTAGTAATCACTGACATCTGCATCTTCTCTATAGCTCTGCCACTGCCTTATGGTCTTTCCCCCTTTTTCTTCTGAGTTTGTGAGTGGGAAGAAGGTGGTCAAATCAGGGAAACTGTTTATTAAGCAGAACCTGTATTAGATCCAAATCTTCAGTGTGTAAAATGGTCTTAGAATTTGGAAACTATGTTATTTTCTGGCATTTCCTCTCTTTCTAACTACCCCCTCCCCGACCCAAGACTTTTCTTATTTACGTGGGCTTTTTTTTTAGCTAGGTGGGACTGGGTTCAGGCTGGAGACTCTGACTTGGAGTGAGCACTATCCAGAAAGGACTGACAGGGCAGAGCCATTCCTTCCCAGAGGTTTGAGGTTATGTTACAGTATTGTGGAGTTTTGTTGCTTAAAAATCCTTCTCTTCTCAAGGGCAAGATTGCCAAAGTGTAACATCGCATTTGGGGGCGGGGGTTGTTAAAACTTTAGCGTGTTTCAATAAGTTCTCGCTAATTGCGTGGGAACCCCCCCACAGTGGATGTGTACACACACGCCTGTCTCGGGTGAAGAGCATTCAATGGTGCTGTAAATGAAATGTTTTGAAAACTAGATGTGCCAATCAGATGTTTGTGGAAATTAAACGGACAGCTCAAAGCTGATGGATTCCTTGACTCTGTCATTTGTGGCTACTTTGTCACTTAATAGCGTCTCCTTCTGCCTTTCATGATCTCCAGCAGTGCAGTGTGATTGACACTGTAACTCTGCCACCTCCTGCAACATCACGGTCCTGATCTGTTAATGACTAGTACCTGAGAAAACCAACTTCTGGACCTCGGCTCTCATCTCTGCTCAGAGTTTTGGAGGTTCTAGACCATGACCCTGTTGTCTGAGAGCCTGTGCATGAGATAGTGTATCACAACAGGACCCTGTGATGGAGCCAAGCAACGTCTCGCCTCATGGCTGGGAAGTGAAAAAGAAGGGGAGAGAGCCCTGCTCTCACTCTTTCTTCACTGTCTCGCCCCAGAGCTGGGAGATCTCCATGTTGGTCCCACCTCTTGATATTTCTAGCACCTTCCAGTTGGTACCAGGCTATGCATTGACATATGGGCTTGGTAGGGGTGGGGGGGGCATTCTCCCAAGTGGGAGACTATGTCTCAACTGAGAATTATTAAGGAGGAACCTGATATTGACTGATGGCTCTCTCTCTCTCTCTCTCTCTCTCTCTCTCTCTCTCTCTCTCTCTCTCCTCGAACGGGTACTTGAATACACAAAGGTCTGTGTTCTTCTTGCCTGATATGAACCTACCCTGCACATTCCTGATACTTTGAGGTCAAGGTGACTGAGGACTGCCCTTCAGCTGCTCCCAGAGGAAGTTGGCTTTTCTTCCTCAGTGCTGGGCCTCCTCTTTCCCTTCAGCTGATAAGCATCGCACAGGGACATGCAAAGAGCTCTGTCAAGTGGGAGGGTGACTAGTTAGGAGTGCGTTTAACGCGGAGTGGAAAGGGGCATAGGGAGTAGGCCGGAGACTGTGGCCTGCTGCCCACATGCCAAAAAGACCTTTCACCTTTTCAGTTAGATTATCAGGGCTGGAGAGACGGCTCAGCAACTAAGATCACTTGCTGCTCTCGAAGACATACTAGGGTTTGGTTGCCAGCACCCACGAGGCAGCTCGGAACTTCCTGTAACTCCAGTTCCAGAGACCTGACACATTCTTCTGGTCTCCATATGCATTGCACACGCATGGCACTGTGCATACATGCAGGCAAACACATCCAGTAAAAATAACAACCCAGTACCATTCTCCATGTTGTTTGATCTCTGCATTTCCCTTTTGCCTATCTTTCTTTTCTGTGTCAGCTGTTACCTGGGCTCTGCTGTGGACTACAGACTTCAGCCCTAACACTCCTGCCTAAGAGTCTAATCAGATCCTGCCCTGCCCTGCTCTGTGTGTGGAAGCAGTCAAGCCATATCTTGTCTGGTGTGAGGCAAGAAGAGAACGCCTTTCCTTCTTCTGTTTGTCCCACAAAGTCACATGTGGTAGGGGCAGGGGCAGAGGAAGGATCACTAACTTAGAGCCAAAAAACTTTACACCTTGCACTGGCTCTACAGAAAGTAAATTTGTGTGGGACTCAGAATTCTGGCGCCCATGTGCATTGCACATGCATGGCACTGTGCATACATGTCTTTCTAGAAAGGAAGTTGGAGCTGGGGAGAGAGGGGACATTCAGAGTGGGGCCTCAGTACAGGCTGCTGAGGATCATGATAACAAGCAAGTCTCTTATCACTGTCAGAAAACTGGCTCGTAGCCAAGCCTATCGGAGGGCTGCGAGTTCATGGCCATAGTAATAGCATCAACAAAGTCATTCAGAAAGAAACTGGCACAAAGTTTTTGGGAGGAGTGATGTTTATTTAGTACTTGTGGTGTGGCTTTTGCTTTTAGTATGGACATTTGCACTCAGTAGTATGACTTAGGAGGGGAGGCCTGACTGGACTCTGAACTTGGCTTGTAAAAGACCATATGGCAGAAATGGTATTGGAACAATTAACATGCACTCTGAAGGATATGCTGTGCAGTGGAGGGCTTGAGCATTCCATCCAGGTTCAAATCCCAGTGCTTGCAGGTGAGCTCTCTGACCATCAGAAGGACATCACCAGAGAACGTACAAACGACTCAGGCCTCACATGTGCTTTCTGTGTCATGGAGAAAAGCATCCCCCCTCCCTAGTGAACATGTGACTGAAAAAGGCCATGGAGGGAGAACACACTTGTGGAGCCCTGGGCTAACGTTAGTAAGCAGCATTGCAGACATAATGATTCCTATTTTAAACGAACATCTCACAGAGGCTCTGCCAACATGTTTAGCATAGACCAGTGTTCGATTAGGCATTGTCTGTTCGTGTGTTTATTTATTTATCTATCTATCTAGGAGACAGATCTCAAATATCTTAGGCTGATCTCAAATTCATATGGAGCCCCAAAAGACCTTGGATTCCCGATCCTCCTGCCTCTGCTCACTGAGTGCTAGGATTTAGAGGCATGGGCTGTGTTACACACCAGGCCTGCAACTCTGAGTTTAAATTCCCTGGAGGCAGAAGGTATACAGAGACACTCAAGGGAGCCTAATGCTAAGAAATCAAAGCCCTTCCTGTACTGAGGGCTTCCAGGAGACACCCAGGCTCAAGCTCAGCTGCCCTTACCTTCCAGTATGACACAGGGCACCTTGAACATTCTGTTTGCTGATGCAGAGTTACTGAGCCCAGGCTTCCAAGTCAGAGGCACCAAACCATCTGAACCTGGTCGGACCTCCACTCTGACAAGTCCCTACAGCCGGACACCTCGAAGAACATGCCTGGGTTAAACCAGTGGGGTCGAGTGTTCAACCTTTACTGTGAGGCAGCTTGATAAGAGGGGGTGCCCAAAGGATAACTGTAGGGTTAGGGCTACTGTCAGGCAGTGGGACCAAGCATTCTTGATAGCAGCTCTGGCCTGGATGCTGCCAGCAAGTGGGACCGTTTGGATGGCTGGGCATCAATAAGTTTGCAAAGATCCGGGGTTGGGGTGGGGTGGCAAGGGAAAGGCTTCAGCCTTAGCTGGAGGCGGTGGCGACTCGGGGTATTCAGGATTGGGTCTGTGGGCCTGTGGTTACATGGGCTCTGGTGCTCTTTGTGTTACACAGGACTGTAGTCTGAACTTGCTTCTTGACATGTGTTGCCATGGCCACTGTTCTATCTTCCAGGATAGTTAGGAATGCATGTGTTTGTCTGTATATTTTAGACACAGTCTCACCACGTGCCCCTGGCTGGCCTGGAACTCTCTCTGCAGTCCAGGCTGCTGTAAGGTAGGATCTTCAGAGTCAAACTGCCTCCATCTTCAGGAGTTCTGCTGGGCTAGGGTCACCACGGCTGGGCCTGTGAACTGCTTGCGTCATAGAAGGAGCTCGAGGGAGGGCCTTGGAACTCCCACCTGAGTATCCGGCTACTCTGACACCCAGCTGTATGCAGTTCTAAATTGCACACGCTCTCCTCGGGAACCTTGGGGAGGGGCTAGAGGCTGTGGGTGGGGGCCGACTAGGGGAGGGGGCTTCTATGCTGCTTCGGGAAAGAGGGAATGACACCATCCTGCAGAGTGAAGACTTTCAGACTCAACCTTATCGGTGGCGCCCCACACTCCTGTAAGTAACCTCTGTAAGGAAACCCAGTAACTGCTCATTAGTCGTCAGTAGAAGTTTGGTGGAAAAGCACCTCAGTTTGTCCTCAGGAGCTCAGGAACGTGGGTTGATTTTGTTTATGCCCAGTGCATGAGCACAGTTGGCCCCAAACTCTCAGAAAGGGCGGAGCCACTGTGTCCAGCTTACAATGGTATACTTTAATGAAGCAATTGATGGACTTTTAAATCCAGGATCAAAGACCACTTGGAAGTTTGCGACCTGGGCAGTGTCCTCCTTACCAGAAGAGTGAGTTGGCAGGGTACTGTGTGCTTTAAATGAGATATAGCACACACCAGGCTGTGTCAGAGCCGGGTAAGTGCTGTGTTTTTGCTGAGTGCTTCTTTAGGATTCCACCTCCAGTGGTCTGATTTTTTTTTTTTAGGACTTACAGCAAATGCATGCTCTGTTCTGTCTCCTATGGAACTACTAAAAAATAACTTCAAAGTCAGGCACAGGAGTGGATAATTATAAATTCAGTACTTGTAAGTCTAAGACAGGAAGATGTAGAGTTTCAGGACAGCCTGGGCTACAGAGTGAGACCTGGTTTCAAACACCAAAAACAAAACCTCAAAGAGGGCTTTAACCTTGTAACCTGCAGACTCCAAAACAGTTACTTTTTCCTCTGTTCTCACCTATCCTGGGGCCTCAGGCTTCGGTTGCTGTCAACAACCTGGCTCTGTGAGATAGGAGAAGCCAAAGAAAGTCATCGCCGGGCTCCTCACTGTGGAGGCACACAGGGGTACACAGCTCGTGAGAAGCCAGACTCACTCAACACTCGGGGGGTGGGTGGGGAGGGCGCGGGAGGGGACCCTGGTGTCCACATACTGGTCATAGATAGCATGGGCGCGGACTGCATCATGCTGGTGTTTTGTCTTTTGACATGGTCATGCATAGGAGGCTCCCGTTTACCTCCCGAGTCACGGTCCACACTCTATTGGAGAGAAGGACCAGTGAGATATCTGAGGCTCCCTTGAGTCAATAGTGTGTCAGGACTAAGTGTCCTATCTCCTCTGTGCACTGGTCTGGGCACGTGCTGCCACACCCCCATCCATTTCAAGGCAGCAAATTTGAAACAGATGTTTACCGGTCCCTGTTTGTTGCTGGCTTGATAGGAGCTCCTTTGTTCTGTGGAGACCCATGCTGTCTCCTGCTGGCTTTCCCCACTTCATCCTTTTTAGCGTTCTTTTCAGAGCCTTTCTTAAAATATTTTTTTATTTCTTAACTAAATGCCAATAGAACAAAATAAAGCAGGCATCTGCGAAGCATTTCAGAAATTTCCAAACAGCAGAGGGAAACATCTTACCAAAATCATCATGAATGTGTTGTTTTTAAGCTTTCAAAAAAAATAATAATTAGTAGTGCATTCTGGGTCTTTGTTGACACCTACATAATGTTCCACTTTTCAGAAATATCAAATTGAGTGTCTGCCCTTCTGTTGAGGTAGTTTATCTCCTTTAGAAGTTATGTGTATTTTAAATGTTCTGGTTTACCTCTGGCTGTTGTGTATTGTGGATTTTTTTTTAATGCCCACCGAAGTATTCTTTTCTTTATGCTCTTTCCTCCCTTTGATTCTAAATTCAAGTCTGTGCTTGTATGTGAGCTCAGAAAAAGTTAATAGCAACAGACCTCCATGTCCCTTGTTTCCATGCCGAGGGCGCTGACTGCCCCACGTAGGCCGCTGGGCTATTTCTTCTCTTCAGGTAAGCAGCATGTTTTGATGACAAATATTACATATTAATAACAACAACAACAACAACATTTTTATACCTTAACTAAATGCCAATAGAACAAAATAAAGCAGGAATCTTCGAGCATTTTAGATTTTTTGAGGGGGGGGGACCAGGAAAGGGGAAATCATTTGAAATGTAAATAAAGAATGTATCTAATTAAAAAACAAAAGAGCCATCGATCAACCACCTGCTTCCTCTAACGTCCTTATGACCGTGAGGTAACATTTTTTGGAATGTGCAAATGGGTCTCTTAGCTTCTACCAGCCCATCAGAGCATCTGAGGCTCACATGGGGAGAGGTGCTTGTTCCATTGTAACACATGTACCTGCTGAGTCTACCATTGTGCTTGGAAACCACACGGCCTTTACCACTGTGCTAGAAAGCACAGCTGCCTTTGCAACTTTTCCCCTCCTGTCACTCTGAGAATGGCATCAAACTCTTCCCACAACGGCCATGGTATTTGGGGTAACCAGGTTTCTTAGGGTGTGTCTATTGCGGTAAGTTAAATGGTGGCTGGCTCAGGGCTCTGGCCTTTGGGGAGGCAGGAAGCAGGAGTTTTGACTGTGCTTACCCCAGGCTGGCACTGGGCACATGTCAGACATGTGAAGCAGGTAGACACTGCTTCAGAGTGGTGGAGCCCAGTCTGAGGTCCTGGGTACCACCAGAGCTGGCTTGGGGGTCCCCAGGCCTGTGGGCATGCACAGAGGCTGGGGCTGTCAGATTCTCAGACTCCTGGACACCCCAGATTTCTCTGGATGCTGTGGAAGAGCGGAGAACAGAGTGGGGGCCCACGGACTGGATCTTGCCCGGGGTCGAAGGGGAAAAGAGGGGAGCTCTGCTGGGTCCTGCAGGGAGGAGAGCCTTGGCTTGTCTGGAAGGCATCTGGGCTTAGTGGAGGCCTTGGCTGGGAGTCCTGAGAGGCCTTCTGAGAAAGTCTAGACACAGCTCTTTAGAAGGCCTGCTCCATTGCTCCCCATGGCAGATCCCAATGAAGAGTCCATGGTTTTAAAACATTTACTGTCATGGCAGAGAGTTGTGATGAGTGAAACTGCACCTCCCTTCTGGGGGGGAGGTGTCCAGGGGTTAAATACCTTATACAGGGAGGAGTGTCTGGGAAGGGGAGTTTATTGGCTAAGCCCATTAGACCTTTAGGCACCTCATTAAAATGGAGATCTGTCTTGAGTCTATGAGACCTGTGATCAAGTTTTTCTACCTCTGGAGAGGCTTGGGGCTTTGCCCTTATGTGACTGATGGCCACAGAGCTATGGAGAACTGCTGCCTTGTGTCAGTGTCAGAGGCCTGGTGTCCAGGAGCGTGGCAAAAAGCCTACCTTCCCTTGCAGGGTCACCCGCGGGGTCACCGGGGTTTCAAACCCAGCTCAATTGGAAACCAGGCTGCCTTTCACAGTCCCACATACTGCTATAATAAAACTACTGTGACCAGAAGCACCTAGAGGAGGAATGTGTTTATTCTATCTTACCCTTCCAGGTAACTCTATCACTGAGGGAACTCAGGGCAGAAACTGCAGGCAGGAGCTGATGCAGAGGCCAGGGAGGGGTGCTGCTTATTGGCTTGTTCCTCACGCGTGCTCAGCCTGCTTTCTTTCTTTCTTTCTTTCTTTCTTTCTTTCTTTCTTTCTTTCTTTTTTAAAAATTTTTTATTAGATATATTTTCTATTTACACTTCAAATGTTGTCCCCTTTCCTGGTTTCACCCCGAAAATTCCATAACCCATCTCCCCTCTCCCTGTTCCCCAGTCAACCAACTCCCACTTCCCTGTCCTGGTATTCCCCTACACTACAACATCATGTCTACCCAGGACCAAGGGCCTCTCCTCCTTTTGATGTCCAGTAACACCATCCTCTGCTGCCTATGCGTCTGGAGCCATGGGTAACTCCATGTGTACTCTTTGGTTGATGGTTTTTGTCCCTGGAAGCTCTGGGGGTACTGGGTAGCTCATATTGTTGTTCCTCCAATGGCGCTGCAAACCCCTTCAGCTCCTTGGGTCCTTTATCTAGTTCCTCCATTGGGGACCCTGTGTTCAACTGAGCACAGTTGGCTGGCTGGCTGAGAGTGTCCCCCTCTGTATTTGTCATGCACTAGCAGAGCCTCCCAGGTGACAGCTATATCAGACTCTGGTCAGCAAGTACTTGTGGGCATCCACAATAGTGTCTGGGTTTTGTAACTGTATATGAGATAGATCCCTAGGTGGGAGAGTCTCTGGATGGTCTTTCCCTCAGACTCTGCTCCACACTTTGTATCTCCTTCTGCGGGTATTTTGTTCCCCCTTCTAAGAAGTACCAGAGTATCCATACTTTGTTCTTCCTTCTTCTTGAGCATCATATGATATGTGAATTGTGTCTTGGGTATTCCAAGCTTCTGGGATAATATCCACTTATCAGTGAGTGCATACCATATGTGTTCTTTTGTGATTGGGTTACCTCACTCAGGATGATATTTTTCCAGTTCTACCCATTTGCCTAAGAATTTCATTAATTCATTTTTTTAATAGTTGAGTACTATTCCATTGTGTAAATATACCACATTTTCTGTATCCATTCCTCCATTGAGGGATATCTGGGTTCTTTCCAGCTTCTGGCTATTATAAATAAGGCTGCTGTGAATATAGTGGAGAATGTGTCCTTATTACATGCTGGAGAATCCTCTGGTTATATGTCCAGGAATGGTATAGCAGGGTCCTCTGGGAGTATCATGTGTAATTTTCTGAGGAACTGCCAAATTGATTTCCAGAGTGGTTGTACCAGCTTGCAATCTCACCAGCATTGGAGGAGTGTTTCTCTTTCTCCATATCCTCGCCAACACCTGCTGTCTCCTGAGTTTTTAATCTTAGCCATTCTGACTGGTGTGAGGTGAAATCTCAGAGTTGTTTTGATTTGCATTTCCCTAATGATTAATGATGCTGAACATTTCTTGAGGTGCTTCTCAGTCATTCAAATTTCTTCAGGGAAAAATTCTTTGTTTAGCTCTGTACCCCATTTTTTAATAGGGTTATTTGGCTCTCTGGAGTCTACCTTCTTGAGTTCTTTGTTATATCTTGGATATTAGCCCTCTGTTAGATGTAGGGTTGGTGAAGATCTTTTCCCAATTTGTTGGTTGCCGTTTTGTCCTTTTGACAGTGTCCTTTGCTTTACAGAAACTTTGTAATTTTATGAGGTCCCATTTGTTAATTCTTGATCTTAGAGCATAAGCTGTTGGTGTTCTGTTCAGGAACTTTCCCCCTGTGCCCATGTCCCCAAGGGTCTTCCCCAGTTTCTTTTCTATTAGTTTCAGTGTGTTTGGTTTTATGTGGAGGTCCTTGATCCACTTGGTCTTGAGCTTAGTACAAGGAGATAAGAATGGATCAATTTGCATTCTTTTGCATGCTGACCTCCAGTTGAGCTAGCACCATTTGTTGAAAAGGCTACCTTTTTTTCCACTGGATGTTTTCAGCTCCTTTGTCAAAGATCCAGTGACCATAGGTGTGTGGGTTCAATTCTGGGTCTTCAATTCTATTCCATTGATCTACCTGCCTATCACTGTACCAATACCATTCAGTTTTTAACACTATTGCTCTGTAGTCCTGGTTGAGGTCTGGAATACTGATTCCCCCAGAAGTTGTTTTACTGTAGAGAATAGTTTTAGCTATCCTGGGTTTTTTGTTATTCCAGGTGAATTTGAGAATTGCTCTTTCTAACTCTATGAACTGAGTTGGGATTTTGATGGGGATTGCATTTTGGCAAGATGGCCATTTTAACTATTAATCCTGCCAGTCCATGAGCATGGGAGATCTTTCCATCTTCTGAGCTCTTCTTCATTTTCTTTCTTCAGAGACTTGAAGTTCTTGTCATATGGATCTTTCACTTGTTTGGTTAGAGTCACACCAAGATACTTTATATTGTTTGTGACTATTGTGAAGGGTGTCATTTCCTTGATTTCTTTCCCAGCCTGTTTATCCTTTGAGTATAGGAAGGCTGCTGATTTGTTTGAGTTAATTTTATATCTGGCCACTTTGCTGAAGTTGTTTATCAGCTGTAGGAGTTCTCTGGTGGAGTTTTTGGGTTGCTTAAGTATACTATCATATCATCTGAAAATAGTGATAATTTGACTTCTTCCTTTCCTATTTGTATCCCTTTGACCTCCTTTTGTTGTCTAATTACTTTAGCTAGAACTTCAAAGTACTATATTGAATAGATATGGAGAGAGAGGGCAGCCTTGTCTAGTCCCTGATTTTAGTGGGATTGCTTCAAGTTTCTCTCCATTTAGTGTGATGTTGGCTACTGGTTTGCTGTATATTGCTTTTACTATGTTTATGTATGGGCCCTGAATTACTGATCTTTCCAAGACTTTTAAGATGAAAGGATCCTGAATTTTGTTTAATGCTTTTTCAGCATCTAATGAAATGACCATGTGGTATTTTTTTTTCTTTGAGTTTGTTTATGTAGTGGACTACTTTGGTGGATTTCTGTATATTGAACCATCCCTGCATCCCTGGGATGAAGCCTACTAGATTGTGATGAATAGTCATTTAGATGGTTCTTGGATTCAGTTGGTAAGAATTTTATTGAATATTTTTGCATCGATATTCATAAGGGAAATTTGTCTGAGGTTCTCTTTCTTTGTTGGATCTTTGTGTGGTTTTGGTATCAGCATAATTGTGGCTTCATAGAACGAGTTGGGTAGTGTTCCTTCTGTTTCTCTTTTGTGGAATAGTTTGACGAGTATTGGTGTTAGATCTTCTTTGAAGGTCTGATAGAATTCTAAAATCATCTGGTCCTGTGCTTTTTTTTTTTTGGTTGGGAGACTTTCAATGACCACTTATATATATATATTTTAGCAGTTATGGGACTGTTTAGATGACCTGTCTGATCCTGATTTAACTTTGGTATCTGTCTAGAAAATTGTCCTTTTCATCCAGATTTTCCAGTTGTGTTGAGTATAGACTTTTATAGTAGGATCTGATGATTTTTTGAATTTCCTCAGTTTCTGTCGCTATATCTCCCTTTTCATTTCTGATTTTGTTACTTTGTATACTGTCTCTGTGCCCTCTGGTTAATCTGGCTAAGGGTTTATCTATCTTGTTGATTTTCTCAAAGAACCAGCTCCTGGTTTTGTTGATTCTTTCTATAGTTCTTTTTGCTTCTGCTTGGTTTATTTCAGCCCTGAGTTTGATGATTTCCTGCCATCTACTCCTCTTGGGTATATTAGCTTCTTTCTGTTCTAGATCTTTCAGGTGTGCTGTTAAGCTGCTAGTGTATGCTCTCTCCAGCTTCTTTTTGGAGGCACTTAGAGCTATGAGTTTTCCTCTTAGCACTGCTTTCATTGTGTCCCATAAATTTGGGTATGCTGTGCCTTCATTTTCATTGAATTCTAAAAAGTCTTTGATTTCTTTCCTTATTTCTTCCTTGACCAAGGTATCATTGAGTAGAGCATTGTTCAGCTTCCATGTGCATGTGGGCTTTCTGTTGTTTTTGTTGCTATTCAAGACCACCCTTACTCCATAGTGATCTTAAAGGAGGCAAGGGATTATTTCAATCTTCTTATATCTGTTGAGGTCTGTTTTGTGACCAATTATATGGTCAATTTTGGAGAAGGTACCATAAAGTGCTGAGAAGAAGGTCTATTTTTTTTGATTTAGGATGAAATGTTCTATAGATATCTGTTAAATTCATTTGGTCCATAACTTCTGTTTGTTTCACTGTGTCTCTGTTTAGTTTGTCTCTGTCCCTGATCTGTCTATTGATGAGAGTGGGGTGTTGAAGTCACCCACAATTATTGTGTGAAGTGCAATGTATGCTTTGAGTTTTAATAAAGTTTCTTTTACAAATGTGGGTGCCCTTGCATTTGGAGCATAGTGTTCAGAACTGAGAGTTCTCCTTAGTAGATTTTTTCCTTTGATGAGTATGAAGTGTCCTTCTCTGTCTTTTTTGATCACTTTTGGTTGAAAGTTGGCTTTATCTGATATTAGAATGGCTACTGACGCTTGTTTCCTGGGACCATTTGCATGGAAAATTGTTTTGCAGCCTTTTACCCTGAGGTAGTTTGTCTTTGACACTGAGGTGTGTTTCCTGCATGCAGCAAAATGCTAATTCCTGTTTAAGTATCCAGTCTGTTAGTCTATGTCTTTTTATTGGGAATTGAGTCCATTCATGTTAAGAGATAGTAAGGAATAGTGATTCTTGTTTCCTGTTATTTTTGATGGTATTTTTATGTTTGTGTGGCTATCTTCTTTTGGGTTTGTTGAAAGTTTATATTATTGCTTTTTCTAGGATGTAGTTGCCCTCCTTTTGTTGGTGTTTTCCATCTATTATCCTTTGTAGGGCTGAGTTTGTGGAAAGATATTGTGTAAATTTGGTTTTATCATAGAATATCATGGTTTCCCCATCTATGGTGATTGAGAGATTTTCTGGGTATAGTAGTCTGGGCTGGCATTTGTGTTCTCTTAGGGTCTGTATGAGATCTGCCCATGATCTTCTTGCTTTCATGGTCTCTGGTGAAAAGTGTGGTGTAATTCTGATAGGTCTCCCTTTATATGTTACTTGGACCTTTTCCCTTACTGCTTTTAATATTCTTTCTTTGTTTAGTGCATTTGGTGTTTTGATTATTATGTGACAGGAGGAATTTCTGTTCTGGTCCAGTCTGTTTGGAGTTCTGTAGCCTTCTTGTATGTTCATGGGCATCTTTCTCTAGGTTAGGGAAGTTTTCTTCTATAATTTTGTTGAAGATATTCACTGGCCCTTTAAGTTGTAAATCTTCGCTCTCTTCTATACCTATAATCCTTACGTTTGGTCTTCTCATTGTGTCCTGGAGTTCCTGGATGTTTTGGGTTACCAGCTTTATGCATTTTGCATTTTCTTTGACTATTGAGTCAATGTTTTCTATGGTATCTTCTGCACCTGAGATTCTTTCTTCTATCTCTTGCATTCTGTTGTTGATGCTTCATCTATGACTCCTGATTTCTTTCCAAGGTTTTCTCTCTCCAGAGTTGTCTCACTTTGTGATTTCTTTGTTGTTTATACTTCCATTTTTAGATCCTGAATGGTTTTGTTCAGTTCCTTCACTTGTTTGTTTGTGTTTTCCTGTAATTCTTTAAGGGATTTTTGTGTTTCCTCTTTAAGGGCTTCTACATGTTGACCCATGTTCTCTTGCATTTCTTTAAGGGATTTTTGTGTTTCCCTTTTAAGGGCTTCTACCTGTTGACTCATGTTCTACTGTATTTCTTTAAGGGAGTTATATATGTCCTTCTTGAAGTCCTCTATCAGCATCATGAGATATGATTTTTAAATCCAGATCTTGCTTTTCTGGTGTGTTGGGGTATCCAGGACTTGCTGTTGTGGGAGAATTTGGTTCAGATGGTGCCATGTTGCCTTGGTTTCTGTTGGTAATGTTCTTGTGTTTGCCCTTTGCTATCTGGTTATCTTTGGTATTAGCTGGTGTTGTTGTCTCTGTGGCTTATCTGTCCTGCAAGCCTCTGTATCTGTGCTCCTGGTAGACCCGTTCTCTCTGTGTGCACAGGTATGTAGGTACTCCTGTGAGACCAACTCTCTTGTGGTTGTATTTGGGTATGTAGCTCTGTGGCCCAGGATCAGTTCTGGGTGCAGTCGGAAATCAGAAGACTTCTGTCCCAGGCTGCTCCTAGACCCTTTTGTCCTCAGGGTTTCTGGCTGTTTCCTCTGAGCAGCAAGGGAGTTCCTACCTCACTCCTGGGTGGTTAGCTACCTCCCTGAGTCACTTGGATATGGCATACTGGGTAGAGGATGGTCCTGAACCAGAGACAGAAACCAGAAGGCTCCCACCTGAGGGATCCAGATGTCATTCTCTGAGCAGCAGGGGAGGTCCTATGTGTGCTGTCTGGCCTCTCTGCACTCCTGGATGGTTAGCTACCTTCTTGTGCCACTTGGGTATGGCAACCTGTGGCAGAGGATGGACCCAACCCAAGACAGAAACCAGAAGTCAGCCTTCTTTCTTATAGAATCCAGGACCACCAGCCCAGGGATGGCACTACCTACAATGGGTTGAGCCCGCATACATTAATCATCAATCAAGGCAATATATCACAGGTTTGCCACAGTTCAATCTGGTAGGAACATTTTCTCAACTGAGGGTCCCTCTTCCTGGGTGGCTCTAGCTAGCTTGTGTGAAGTTGACATAATACCAGCCAGCACACCTGAATCCTACGTTCTGGGGCCATGGGTCACTCATTTTTGGCTTCAGAATAAACTCCTTTTTATTGCCATAGATATAAGAGTTGTGTTTTTGTATGAGCTGGGAAAGGTGAAGAGGCCTGTGATGTGGAAATGTTAAGCCAGAAGACAAAGGCTAAAGCTCAGGAAATCAGAGAGGATGACTTGGCAGAACCGTGAGTCGGTAATTGGTATTTAAGTATGAGAGGCTATTAATTATCCTTATCAAAATAGTGTTCATTAGAATCCATAATTGCCTGTCATAAACGAGAGCTTGCATTGTGAACTGCCAGGCAAGCAAACCCCCATGACTTTAAAAGACACAGAGCAATCTCTTCCTTAAGGAAAGAAAGGCATCTTGGGAGTAACTTCAGCCTGATTTTGGCAAGTGAGATGTGTTAGGGCATGGTGGGGGCAGAGACAGCATCTTTCTTCTTCCTGCTAGCATCTCTAAGCATTTGGACATTTGTCAGTCTGTCAATCTGTCCTGAACTGCAAGTTCATACAGTATAACCTTCAATAGATTGACTTAGTGATACTTGGGAGACTTTAGATTCTCAAATGTGCCTCTCCCCGACCCCGTGGCGCCCCAGAGTGATATGGAAAGGAGGAGCCCAGGCATTACGCACAGAGGAGGTCAAAACAGGCCAGGTCTTGGAGGTTTCTGCAAGGCCAACTTTGGGAAGAGAAAGTAGTGAGGGAATTTAGTTGTCCTGTGTCCTTGGGACTTCATGAATGCTGGTTCACCTGACAGGAGCCACGCCAAAGGCTCTAGGGCAGAGTCACAGGAGACAGCTGGGGTGACACTCAGTCAATACTAAATACTTCAAGTCTGTTTTTAGATAGTCTTACTGTGTAGCCCAGGGTGGTCATGAACGTAAAATCCTCCTGCCTCGGCCTCCCAACTGTTGGGATGACAAGCTTGTGCCATTACAGTTGGCCCCTCTCCACAGTCATAATGTGGGAAAACCATGTTTATATCAGGGAAAGGGGGAAGGAGCATGGAGAGGAGGATGTGCTTACAGAAGCTTGGGAGGGACGTTTGCCAGCTGGGGCATCATGGTATCCTGAGCTGAGTACTGGCACCTTCAGGACGTGGCGACAACCTTGCCTCTTCTTATCGCTGTCTGCACTTTGCCTTCAGGTTGATTTTAGGTGATGTATGATATTGGTCAGATATTTTCCGTCTTACCTTTCCTTAAATATAGGTAAAAATTTTAGTTAAAATTATTAAATTTATTATTATTATTTTGTGTGTATGTGTGTGTGTGTGTGTGTGTGTGTGCGCGCATGTGTGTGTGTTTGCTCCTGCTATCAGTGTTGGCAGCAATCACCTGCCTGTCCCAATTCAGATTTTATGAGTAAGATTTTTTTTCATTTTTCGAGACAGGGTTTCTCTGTGTAGTCCTGGCTGTCCTGGAACTCACTCTGTAGACCAGGCTGGCCTCAAACTCAGAAATCTTCCTGCCTCTGCCTCCCAAGTGCTGGGATTACAGGCGTGCGCCACCACGCCCGGCTCATGAGTAACATTTTTAAGACCTCTCCCACCACCATTAAGTTGTAAGTAGGAATTTTTTAGAAATCCAACTCTAGAATTTGGGGAGAATCCAACTGTTTTATGAATGAACAGCATAAAAAAAAAGATGAAAAATGGACTGTGCTTCCACAGAATAAACACAATTATAACATTTACCACGTGAACCTAATTTTAAAATGTGGTTAAAATGGCAGTTCTTGACTAAATGATAAGGAGAATAGCAGAAATAGGAGCTGCATTAATATTTGCTGTCGGGCTAACCACAGATTGCCCCCAGACGCCTCTTCAAACCAGGCTCTCATGGGAAATGCAGATGCTTGTCTTCCCAGTAGCCCTTGGGAATTTTCTAGGTTGGGAGAGGAAGTTTGGGGAAGGCTTTTGTTTACACAGGCAGACAGTCAGACACAAACATAGACACATTCAGACCACACACACACACCCACACACATACACACACACACACACACACACACACACACACATACTTGCACGTGTGTGTTGTGATAAATATTCTTTTACCCACTTAGACCATATAGATCTCAAAAGATACATAGAAACCTTTATACTTATAACAAGCCTTATAGCACTAGAGCTGGGCAGATATCAACCCTCTATGCTATTTTCTCTACCTCCCTGTCAATAATCCTGAGATATCACTTGCCATGTTCTGCCTGGGCCGCGCCTATTCCCACAGACCAGCCCTTATGGCCATGTGCTCATGATCAACCATGATGTCCCTCCTTCTTCCTCCTGCCTTTTCCTCATTGTCCCTGACTCAGACTCTAAGCCAGGGAGCCTTCACGCTTCTCCCTCTCTTCTGCCGAGCCCAGGCTGTGGGCATCTTTATTAACCAATCAGGGATTACAAGGAAGGTTACACAAGAAAAACTGGTGTACATGGGGATCTCTTTCACTTGGAACAGCTAGATCTTGGGGTACTTAATTTAGCATTCAAATACAAGCAGCACCAGACCAACCCTCAACATTTCCCCCTTTTTTGTCTAAATAAAAAGGCCTTTTCTCTTCTAATGATAAACAGCATAGAGTGGGAATAATTATGAAACAATCAGGAAAACTATTAGGTGAGAGTTACATTCATAAAGTCCAGTTCATCTGCATCTGGCAACTTTGGATAAAGTAGTCTACCATCTATCCTGCTCAGAGTTCTGTATCTAAATCATTTTCTCATTACATTTCAAGCATCTACATTCTCTAGTTTTCATAACTAGTTACCAACCTTAAAAGACGCATTTACAATTTCCTTCAACCTTTATAACTACAGTTAGCAACCTTAAAACATTTCCTTAGACCCTAAAACTTTTTCTTAGGTTCTTATAATTTAAGTTTAATTATAAGACTATATGACTATCTGGTCTTCGATCCTATCAGAGACTTGATAAGGAAATAAATATTACCTGAGTATTCAGGAAGTGCAGGCAAACACTTCCAAAATTAGAGAAATGACCAACAGATGGCCACTTGAACAGTCCACAAATATTTCTAAAACATTGTAATATTTGGTTACAAACTGGCTTAAGAAAGACAGATGTCTTTTACCTGTTCAAAGAACAAAACATCTTTAACTGAGTTGGACACCTCACACATTCCAAAGACTGTTGGTACAAAACTGTACATTACTTACGAGAGCTTATGTGTTCACAGAAAATGGCAGCTAAGGAAGCAGCCTTAACAGGGTCCACCCTTGAGGATGCTGGGATGCTCCTGCCTCAGACTGCCTCAATGCTGTTTCCACCAGAGACTTACTTCCAGAAAGGCTTCAGGGAGGGCTCCAACCACGCCATAGGAAAGGACGCCATGATGAGCCCCGAGGACTCTGTAGACAACAAAATCTATTGGCTATAAGTAGATGAAGTTCTGGCTGGAGACAGAGACATGACCCAGACAGTTTCAGAGTTGTTTCAATAGAGAGTTTAGCACTATACATTATCAGTTTCAGCTGGTCTTTTTTTTTTCCAAAAATAAATTTTTTATTGAATATAATCTTCATTTACATTTCAAATGCTAAAACCTTTCCCTGTTTTCCCCCTCCCCCAAAACTCCCAACCCCTCCTCCCACCCCCTGCCTTCAAGTGTATGCCCCTTCACCCAACCCACTCCTACCTCCCTCCCCCCTCAATTTCCCTTTGTTAGAGCATCTATTGAGCCTTCACAGGACCAAGGACCACTCCTCCTACTGATGCCCGACAAGGCATTCCTCTGCCACACTTTTGGCTGGAACCATGTGTGCCCCTTGATTGATGGTTTAGTCCCTGAGAGTCCTGGGGCATCTGGGTGGCCGACATCTTTGTTCTTCCCATGGGGATGTAAACCCCTTCAGCTCCTTCAGTCCACCATCCAACTCCTCCATTGGTGACCCCATGCTCAGTCCAATAGGTGGCTGCTAATATCTGCCTCTGTATCTGTAAGGCTCTGGCAGGGCCCCTCCAGAGACAACCGTAACAGGCTCCTGTAGGTATACACTTCTTGTCATCCATAATATTGTCAGGGTTTGGTGACTGTTTATAGGATGAATCCCCAGGTAGGGCAGACTCTAGGTGGCCTTTCCTTCCGTCTCTGCTCCACTCTTTGTCTCCATTATTGCTCCTGTGAGTATTTTGTTCCCTTTCTCAGAGGAACCAAAGCACCCTTACTTCAGTCCTCCTTCTTCTTGAGCTTCCTGTGGGCTGTGAATTGTAACTTGTTTATTTTGAGCTTTTGGGCTAACAGCCACTTATCGGTGAGTGCATACCATGTGTGTTCTTTTGTGATTGGGTTACCTCACTCAGGATAACACTTTCTAGTTCCATCCATTGGCCTAAGAATTCATTGAATTCATTTTTTTAATAGCTGAATAGTACTCCATTGGGTGGGTGTATATATAAATATATATACACACACACACACGTATATATATATATATATATACATATACACACACACACACACGTATATATATATACACACACATGTATATATATACACACACGTATATATATATACACGTATACACACACACACACACACACACACACACACATATATATATATATATATATATATATATATATATATATATATCACAATTTCTGTATCCATCCCTCTGTTGAAGGACATCTGGGTTCTTTCCAGCTTCTGGCTATTATAAATAAGGCTGTTATGAACATAGTGGAGCATGTGTCCTTATTACATGTTGGAACATCTTTTGGATATATGCCCAGGAGTGGTATATCTGGGTCCTCAGGTAGTACTATGTCTAATTTTCTGAGGAACCACCAAACTGATTTCCAGAGTGGTTTTTACCAGCTTGCAATCCCACCAACAATGGAGAAATGTTCCTCTTTCCCCACATCCTCTCCAGCATCTGCTGTCCCCTGAGTTTTTGATCTTGGCCATTCTGACTGGTGTGAAATGGAATCTCAGTGTTGTTTTGATTTACATTTCCCTGATAACTAAGGATGATGAACATTTCTTTAGGTACTTCAGAGCCATTTGAGTTTCCTCAGTTGAGAATTCCCTGTACCCCATTTTTTAATAGGGTTATTTGACTTTCTGGAGTCTAACTTCTTGAGTTCTTTGTATACATTGGATATTAGCCCTCTATCGTATGTAGGATTGGTAAAGATCTTTTCCCAATTTATTGGTTGACATTTTGTCCTCTTGACAGTGTCCTTTGCCTTACAGAAGCTTTGCAGTTTTATGAAGTTCCATTTGTTGGTTCTTGTTCCCAGAGCATAAGCCATTGGTGTTCTATTCAGAAACTTTACCCCTGTGCCCAGGTGTTCTAGATTCTTACTCACTTTCTGCTTTATAAGCTTCAGTGTGTCTGGTTTTATATGGAGGTCCTTGATCCACTTGGACTTGAGCTTTGTACAAGGAGATAAGAATGGGTTCATTTGCATTTTTCTGGATGCTGACCTCCAGTTGATCCAGCACCGTTTGTTAAAAATGCTGTCTTTTTTCCACTGGATGTTTTTCACTCCTTTGTCAAGTATCAAGTGACCTTAGGTGTGTGGATTCTTTTCTGGGTCTTCAATTCTATTCCATTGATCTTCCTGCCCGTCTCTGTACAATACCAAACAGTTTTTTTTTTAAATCTATAGTAGATATTGCTCTATAGTAGAGCTTAAGGTCAGGGATGGTGATTCCCCCAGTAGATCTTTTGTTGTGGAGAATAGTTTTTGCTATCCTGGGTTTTATGTTATTCCAGGTGAATTTGAGAATTGCTCTTTCTAGATCTATGGAGAATTGATTTGGAATTTTGATGGGGATTGCATTGAATCTGTAGATTGCTTTTGGCAAGATGGCCATTTTTACTATCCTGACAATCCATGAGCATGGGAGATCTTTCCATCTTCTGAGCTCTTCTTCCATTTCCTTCTTCAGAGGCTTGAAGTTCTTGTCATACAGATCTTTCACTCACTTGGTTAGAGTCACACCAAGATACTTTATATTGTTTGTGACTATTGTGAAAGGTGTCATTTCCCTAATTTCTTTCTCTGCTTGTTTATCCTTTGAGTATAGAAAGGCTACTGATTTGTTTGAGTTAATTTTATATCTAGCCACTTTACCGAGGTTGTTTATCAGCTTTAGGAGTTCTCTGGTGGAAGTTTTGGGGTCACTTAAGTATACTATCATATCACCTGCAAATAGTGATTTTTGACTTTTTACTTTCCAATCTGTATCCCTTTGACCTCCTTTTGTTGTCTAATTGCTCTGGCTAGGACTTCAAGTACTGTATTGAATAGATTAGAGAGAGTATGCAGCCTTGTCTGGTCCCTGATTTTAGTGGGAGTTTCAAGTTTCTCTCCATTTAGTTTGATATTGGTTACTGGTTTGCAGTATATTGCTTTCACTATGTTTAGGTATGGACCTTGGATTCCTGATCTCTCCAAGACTTTTATCATGAAGGGATGCTGGATTTTGTCCAAGGCCTTTTCAGCATCTAATGAAATGACCATGTGATTTTTTTCCTTGAGTTTTTTATGTAGTGGATAACATTGATGGATTTCTGTATATTGAACGATCCTTGCATCCCTGGGATGAAGCCTTCTTGATTGTGGTGAATTATCATTTTGATGCATTCTTGGATTTGGTTCAATTTTGTTGAGTATTTTTGCACGGATGTTCATAAGGGAAATTGGTCTGAAGTTCTCTTTCCTAGTTTGGTCTTTGTTTGGTTTAGGTATAAGCGTTATTGTGGCTTCATAGAATGAGTTGGGTAGTGTTACTTGAGTTTCTATTTTGTGGAATAGTTTGAAGAGTATCAGTATTAGCTGTTCTTTGAAGATCTGATAGAATTCCCCACTAAACCCATCAGGTCCTGGGTTATTTTTTGATGGGAGACTACTAACAACTGCTTCTATTTCCTCAGGACTTATGGGACTATTTAGATGGTTTATCTGATCCTGTTTTAACATTGGTACCTGCTATGTATCTAGAAAGTTGTCCATTTTGTCCAGATTTTCAAATTTTGGTGAGTATAAGCTCTTGTAGTAGGATCTAATGATTTTTTTTTAATTTCCACAGTTTCTGTTGTTACATCTCCCTTTTCATTTCTAATTTTATTAATTTGGATACTGTCTTTGTGCCCTCTGGTTAGTCTGGCTAAGGGTTTATCTATCTTGTTGATTTTCTCAAAGCTCCTGGTTTTGTTGATTCTTTGTATAGTTCTTTTTGTTTCTATTTGGTTGATTTCAGCCCTGAGTTTGATTATTTCCTGCTGTCTACTCCTCTTGGGTGTATTTGCTTCTTTTAATTCTAGAGCTTTCAGGTGCACTGTCAAGCTGCTGGTGTAAGCTCTCTCCACTTTCTTTTTGGAGGCACTTAGAGCTATCAGTTTTCCTCTTAGCACTGCTTTCATTGTGTCCCATAAGTTTTGGTATGATGTGTCTTCATTTTCATTATAATTTTAAAGGTCTTTAATTTCTTTCTTTATTTCTCCCTTGACCAAGCTATCATTGAGAAGAGCATTGTTCAAAGTCCATGTGTATGTGTGTTTTCCATTGTTTTTGTTTGAGCTTAAGACCGGCCTTAAGCCTTTGACTCTAAAGTAGTGACTGCCTTTGTCACTGAGGTGAGTTTATTGTATGCAGCAAAATGTTGGGTCCTGTTTACGTATCCAGTCTGTTAGTCTATGTCTTTTTATTGGGGAATTGAGTCCATTGATGTTAAGAGATATTAAGGAAAAGTGATTGTTTCTTACTGTTTTTTTTTGTTGTTGTTGTTGTTAAAGGTGAAATTCTGTTTGTGTGGCTATTTTCTTTTGGGTTTGTTGAAAGATGATTACGATCTTGCTTTTTTCTAGGGTGTGGTTTTCTGCCTTGTGTTGGTATTTTCCACCCATTATCCTTTGTAGAGCTGGATTTGTGGAAAGATGTTGTGTAAATTTGCTTTTGTCATGGAATGTCTTGTTTTCTCCATCTATGGTAACTGAGAGTTTTGCTGGGTATAGTAGTCTGGGCTGACATTTACATTCTCTTAGGGTCTGTATGACATCTGCCTAGGATTTTCTAGCTTTCATAGTTTCTGGTGAGAAGTCTGGTGTAATTCTGATAGGCCTACCTTTATATGTTACTTGACCTTTTTCTCTTACTGCTTTTAATATTCTTTCTTTGTTTAGTGCATTTGGTGTTTTGATTATTATGTGACAGGAGGAATTTCTGCTCTGGTCCAGTCCGTTTGGAGTTCTGTAGGCTTCTTATATGTTCATGGGCATCTCTTTCTTTAGGTTAGCGAAGTTTTCTCCTATAATTTTGTTGAAGATATTTACTGGCCCTTTAAGATGTAAATCCTCGCTTTCTTCTATATCTATACTCCTTAGGTTTGGTCTTCTCATTGTGTCCTGGATTTCCTGGATATTATGGGTTACAAGCTTTTTGCATTTTGCATTTTCTTTGACTATTGAGTCAATGTTTTCTATGGAATCTTCAGCATCTATGGAATTCTTTTTTTTTAACATTTTTTTTATTTTCTATATTCTTTGTTTACATTCTGAAGGCTTTCCCCTTTCCCCATTTCCCCCTCACCATATGTCCCATATGTTCTCTTCCCCCCCCCCACCATTTCTCTGCTCTATTCTGGTACTCTCCTACAAAACTGGATCCAGTCTTTTCAGGACCAGGGTCCTCTCCTTCCTTCTTCTTGGGAATCTTTTGACTTGCTAATTGTGCCTTGAATATTCAAAGCTTCTGGGCTCATTAATATCCACTTATTAGTGATTGCATTTCATGTGTATTCTTTTGTGATTGGGTTAACTCACTTAGGATGATATTTTCCAGATCCAACCATTTGCCTACAAATTGCATGAATTCATTATTTTTAATTGCTGAGTAGTATTCCATTGTATAAATATACCTTCTTCTATCTCTTGTATTCTGTTGTTGATCTATGACTCCTGGGTTCTTTCCAAGGTTTTCTTTCTTCAGAGATGTCTCACTTTGTGTTTTCATTATTGTTTCTACTTCCATTTTTAGATCCTGGATAGTTTTGTTCAGTTCCTTCACTTGTTTGTGTTTTCCTGTAATTCTTTAAGGGATTTTTGTGTTTCCTCTTTACGGGCTTCTACCTATTGACTCATGTTCTCCTGTGTTTCTTTAAGGATTTTGTGTGTTTCCTCTTTAAGGGCTTCTGCCTATTGACCCATGTTCTCCTGAAATTCCCTATGGGATTTTTGTGTTGCCTCTTTAAGGGCTTCTACCTGTTGACCCATGTTCTCCCATATTTCTTTAAGGAATTTTTGTGTTTCCTCTTTAAGAGATTCTACCTGTTGACACATGTTCTCCTGTATTTCTTTAAGGGAGTTATTAAAGTCCTTCTTGAAGTCCTCTATCAACATCATAAGATGTGATTTTAAATCTAGGTCTTGCTTTTCCAATGTGATGGGGTATCTAAGATTTGTTGTTGTGGGAGAACTGGGTTCTGATGGTGCCATTTTGCCTTGGTTTGTGTTGGTAATGATCTTGTGTTTGCCTTTGGCCATCTAGTTATCTCTGGTATTAGCTGGTCTTGTTGTCTCTGACTGTGGCATCTCTGTCCTGCAAGCCTGTGTATCTGTACTTCTGGGATTCCCATTCTCACAAATGCTCTGCATATTGCTGGCTCTCCAGGAAGTATCAGGAGATGGGGTCTTCCCTGTGGCAGACCTGGTAAGGGTCTAATGCCCTGCATGCTGCTGGTTCTCTAGAAAGTATCAGGAGATGGGGCTTTTCCTGCGGCAGAACTGGCAGGAGTCTCCCATAGCAGAACGAACTGGGGGGTGGGGGGCAGGTGGCCGTGGAAGAGGGGTAGAAGAAATGAAAGGGGAGTAGTATTCTGGAGGGAGGGCAGAGTTTTGGTGGTTGTTGGGTAGTGAGTCCCAGCCAGCGGCTCTGGGCCTCCAGAGGTGTGGGTGGTTCTTACTAAATGCCCTGCATGCTGCTGGTTCTCTAGAAAGTATCAGGAGTTGGGGTCTTCCCTGTAGCAGAACTGGCAGGGGTCGACCACAGCAGAACGAACGGGGTAGGTGGCAGCAGAGGAAGGGGTTGAAGACTCTTTTTGTTTTTTCCTTCCTTTCAACAGCCAAGATCTTCAGGAGGTCTCCCTTCATCAAATCTGATCCTTATTATTATGGGTCAAATCCAAAGCCTTTTCTCTTTTCCTGTTAAAATAAATATAGAGCATCTCTCCCAGCATTACATATCTTTTGTCCAGCAGTTTGAATTTATTGCAAGTATAGACTGATCCAATCTAGCAACCCCATTTTTTTCCAGGTCTGCTCCATTTTGACCTTAAAGAAAATGTACAGTATCATCATTATCACTGAACATACTATCATTTCCATTTTTATAAATTGAAACAAGACTGTATGGAGTTCAAATATCCTTCTCTACTCTACAGTGATATTATTATTATTATTATTATTATTATTATTATTATTATTAATTGAGACAGAGTTTCTTTGTGTAGCCCAGGCTGGTTTAGATTTGCTCTATGGATCAGACTGGCTTCGAACTCACATGGAACCAATCTATCTCTGCTTTTGTCTCCCAAGTATCGGCATCAAAGGCATGGGTTTATTTACTTAGTATCTATGTACCCTTGAAAACATATCAATATTTATCTCTTTCTTCCCTCTTTGGAGATTGCTATCTATGTGGATTTATTTATCCTTCTCTTTTCTCTGTTAATTTAATATTTTCCTCTGTATTCAAGTTTATTTAAACGCCTTTCCCTCTGTGCATGAGCAGACTTTCAAGCACATTGTACTTGTTCAGAAGTCTCATCCTGGCTTATGGATCATGTGCTAGGCTGAGCTGTTATCAGTTCTCCTGTGGGAGCTCCACAACTAAGGAGACTGGCTGGCTAATCAGAATAGCATGTTAGCTCTCTATAATTTTAGCTTTGGGAGGCGTGCAACCTGTTCCCCCAGTGGCAGTCTCTGTGACTTACCAGTTTCATGGGTCTTGGGTTTGCCCGGCGCTGGGTGGAAACGTAGCAAGGTTTGGCATGTGGTTAGGCACAGCTGTACTTACTTCGAGCTCTGACCCCCTTGGAATCCTGAATGTCAAACTAGGGTGTGCTCTGACCCTATCTGAACCTGGCAACACTTGGAAAAAATTATTAAGGAATCATTTTTCCCTGCCTTCCTAGCTATTATCATGGCTTCTATCTTAAAGGGATGGTGCATCTTTTATCCAAGAACCTGAAATTTCAGTTTGGGTTATAAATGCACATTTTCTATTATCCTAATGTTGATATGTTGTAGAATTTTATGTAAAAGTTCTTATCTGAGTCCAGTTTTCCCTATAAAATGGCACTCTTGCCTGCCTCCTGGTGTCAGAGTTTGAAATGAGTCCCTGCCTTCTCCCTCCCCACCAACTCACAAAAATTACATTTGCTCATTCTCAGATCTCAAACATAGAGACATGGTTCTACATGGAACATATATGGATACCAGCTGGAACATTGCAGCTGTTGAAAATGTGCATTCTATGAAGATGTTCACATGATTTCTATAATCTTTTAAAAAGATTTTATTTATTCATTTATTATATGTAAATACACGGTAGCTGTCTTCAGAGAGCCCAGAAGAGGGCATCAGATCTCAGTACAGATGGTTGTGAGCCACCATGCGGTTGTTGGGATTTGAACTCAGGACCTTCAGAAGAGCAGTCAGTGCTCTTAACCCCTGAGCCATCTCTCCAGCCCTTTTATAATCTTTTAACAAGAGGAAAGCCCTAGATTTATTTTGCACATTTAATATCTCTCTCAGTCTGTAGTCTCCCTCCACCTTACGTGTGTGTGTGTGTGTGTGTGTGTGTGTGTGTGTGTGTGATGGGACCTGTCATATAACTCATGTTGACCTTGAACTTGCAATTACTCTGGGTTTAATTTCTTTTCAGAGCTGAAGATTGATCCCAGGATCTTGTGCATTTGAGGGAAGATGTGTACTACAGAACTATGCTCCTGGCCTCCCACACTCCCTCCTTCCTTTCCTCCCTCCCTCCCTCCCCTCCTTCCTTCCTTCCTTCCTTCCTAGGGATCTATACAGAGCATTTCTTGGTCTTTTTCTCTTTGACTGTTTTGTGTTTCTCTGCCCCGTGGCCTCTGTTTGTACAGCTGTGGCTTGTGGAGAGCTTTTGGTTCTATTCTTATAACTGTATCCCCTGTAGCGTCTCTCTGTTTGTTTCTCCTTCATCCTTTGCACTGGGAGTGTTATAGTTCTAAAGATCACTGGTGTCTTTTTTATTTATTTATTTTTATTTTTATTTTTTGGCTAAAAACAGGTTTTTGATGCTTCCTGGGCTGGGCTTGGATTTAAGGTCCTCTTATCTCAGTTGTCTGAGCAATGGAGTTACAAGCCTGTCATACTCAGGGCTTCTTACGGATCTCACTTGTCTCCTGGAAGAAACCTGGATCTGCCTGCACCTGCTTGTGCACAAATAGAGGCTAAATAGTGGGGAATTCCCCACTATCGTAAACATTTGTGTGTGTGTGTGTGTGTGTGTATGTGTGTGTGTGTGTGTGTGTGTGTGTGTTGGAGTGGGGTGCAGAGGTGCCACAGTGCGCATATGGTGGTCAGAGGACACATACAGGAGTTGGTTCTTTCTTCTACGGTGTGGGTCTGGTGGGTTGAACACGGATTGTCATGCTTACTGACAGGCACATTCACCACGGAGCCATGTCACTTGTCCTGTACCCTTTACCTTAATGTCTATTCAAATACGTTAAGTATTTGGGGTCCTGTCATATAACTCATGTTGACCTTGAACTTGCAATTAGTTACTTACACATTTACTTACATAGAAAAAAGTTCCATTGAAAACAGATGTTTTGGGGCTGGAGAGATGGCTCAACGGATAAGAGCACTGACTGCTCTTCCAGAGGTCCTGAGTTCAAATCCCAGAACCACATGGTGACTCACAACCATCTGTAATGAGATCTGACGCCCTCTTCTGGTGTGTCTAAAAACAGCGACAGTGTACTTATATGTAATAAATAAATATTAAAAAAAAAAAAAGAAAACAGATGTTTTAAAAGGTTTCCCCTGTGTGTGTGGTCGCAAGCACCAGAGTCTGTGTGTAGGAGTTAAAGAACCATTCCTGGGGGTCTCGGCTGTCTCCTCACTGCCTTTGCCCCTGGATAGCTCACAAATGGGCACTCCTGTGTCTTGCTTTGCACTTGGATTCTGCCTCAGGCTTATGCGCTGAGCCATCTCCCCAGCCCCCACCTCACCACGGATTTATGTTAGTTAATATGGAGCATTTCCCGAGGTGTTTTGCACACGTCGACTTGCCTCATTCTCAAAACCGTGAGAGCTAGGAACATTTCGCACACGCGTTTTAGACATTCAGAAGTAGGCGTGCAAGTCCGGTGAGTTTCCCAAAGACAAATCCAGAGGGGCAAGATTAAATTAATAGGTCGGCTTCAGAAATATGTGCCATCCACTAAAGCATCCTCTGTCCATAAGAAGAGGTGGCACAGGGGTGGCATTTAAGTGGCTGAAGCCCAGGAGGGGCTCGAGAAGTGGGAGACGTGTGGATTTGGAGACAAAGCTCGGACACTCGCACCTATTGAGTTATGAGTTTTTGGGGGATATTAGTTAAGTTCAAATTACACAAAATACAAAGGACTCCTTCTTGGTTTTAGCTCCTGTGAGTTTCTCGCCCTTTCTGTTATTCTCAGGGTTGGTGACTTAACAACAGGAGGGTCAGAAGAGCCACCAGCCACCAATGTGCACAGCGCATGGTAGGATGCTATAAAAGCGCACGCTGGACTGGAGAGCCGGCTCAACAGTTAAGAGCATTGGGTGCTCTTCCAGGAGATGCAGGAACCACACAGCAGCTCACGACTATCTGCAACTCCAGTTCCAGGGGATCTGGTGCCCTCCTCTTACCTCATCCACCAGGCCTGTGCACAGTGCACCGACATACATCCAGGCAAAGCACTCAGTACACATAAAAAGGGGACAAACAAACAAACAAAATCATTGGCACAGGGCAGGGAGGGGAGGTCCTGGAGAGTGGGCTCAACAGTTAGAAGCACATGATGTTCTTACAGAAAGCCTGAGTTTGGTTCCTAATACCCACAGGGTGGCTCACAAACACCTAAAACTTCATATCCAAGGGCTCTGAAACCCTCTTCTGGCCTCTTTGGATACCAGGCACACCTATGGTGCATATACATACAGGCAAACACTCACACACATTAAAATTGGGGATATTACTTAATAATGTGCCAGCCACATAAGAGTGAGCATGTGGGTTTTAGCCTGAGGGCTAGCCTAGGACAGTCTGTAATCCCAACACTGGGGAGACAGAGGTGGGAGGGGCATTTCTAGCCCTTGCTGGGTAGCCAGCCTTTCTGAATTAGCAGACTTAGATTCAGTGAGAGACCCTGTCTCAAAAAATGAGGTGATTCTGGGTGTGGTGGCACACCCCATTAATCCCAGCCCTTGGGAGACAGAAGCAGGAAGATCTCTGAGTTTGAAGCCAGCCTGGTCTACTTACTTTCAGGATAACCAGGGCTACATAGTGAGATCCCATCTTAAAAAAAAAAAATTAAGTAAAGTGAAGAGCAATTGACTGAAGGCTGACCTTTGACCTCTACATGAATATGTGTGCACATCTACATATACATATGTTTGTACACACAGACACCTATACATACAAGTGAATGCTCTTGAATTCTATTTTAAGTCTCTCAACCCTAGCCACGGAAGATCTGCATATGCCTCAAAGAAAGGTTTCTCCTTCCTGTTCTCCACCGACCAACACATGATCAGCCTGTTACCGTCGGCCTCCCTCCCACAGTTGAGGATGGTCTCAGACAGGAAGGACTTATTTTGCGTGAGGGAAGCCAGGCTAAGAGGAAGGTGGTTGTATTTCATTAATCGAGCAGGAAGTGGGATAGGGGAATGAGCCCACAGGATCATTTACGTTCTACCGATGGAAATAGTTGGCTGTCATAAAACGTTCCTCCCCTGCAAGACGTGGTAGTGGGTGGAGACAACTGAGATTCAAAACGAGAAATGCCTATAGCAGCATTCTAGTAAAATATTTCCAGATTTTATAACTTTGAACCCATTATCCCTCAAGGAATAAGACAAATGGCTCTGGACTGTTTACCCAAGTGATTGCACCGAGGTCTGGTAAAAATAGGGCCATTTCATTCTCCACAAATTATTAAACTGCCAAGGCTGACACAAAGGCAATTTCCCTTTAAAGAAAAGTATTGGCTTACTAGGGATTTCGGAAACAGCCATGTACTTTGGTGTAGTGAGTGAAGATGAGATTTCGTACATCTTGACTGAAGGGGCTTTTTATAACCTTGCTCGCAGATGTAGTGCCAGACTGAAAAGATCCTCACATGTTTGCCTTCATTTCTTTGGCATTGCAGGGAAGAGCGGAGCTGAGGACAAAGCTGTCCCCATCGTGCTCCACTCTGTGCTCCCACTCGAGACCGCCGTGAACACACTCAGGACTCAAGATTCTTATCAACAAATGAATATAACGAGAACCTCCTGCCTGCCTCACACATTGGGGTGGGTTGTCTTGCGAGATAATGTGCGTCACTGTTTTGAGAGCTGAGACGTGTCAGGATGCACGGTGTCCCTGTTGTCCACACCTCCTAGGCGGACACCAGGATCCTTCTGAGTGTCATGAGCCTTGACTTAGCTTCTCCATAAAGCGTAACTTTAAAATGCTGCAGGAGCTGGTTCTGGGGCAGTGGAAGCCTCCTTGATTACTGAAGGACAATGTCTTTGCTTAAATCTTTTGACGCCCAAACACAGGATGAACCTCCTTCACCCATGGAAGTCCTAGAGAAAGCGCAGTGTGAAGAGCCGAGGAGCCATCCACGATGTTGTTAGGAACTTTCTCCTCGGCTCTGCCTATTGTGGCGACAGTTTGCCGTGTGTGTGTGTGTGTGTGTGTGTGTGTGTGTGTGTTGTTCAAAGTGATGGATTTCAGAATGACCATCTATCATTCATTCTACCTGCAGATATCCAGTTTTTCATGGCTTGAATGAGAGTGTTTTAAAATGTCACCTGACTCTGCTTAAATGGATAGATAGCACCAACTCACCAAATACTGCAATTGATCCAACTGCTGACTCCAGTAACATCACTTTAATTCTACTACATTTAGAAGGTTTCCTGAACACAATGAGGAGTTCCAGGGAACCTACAGAACTTCTGTGAAACCAAGGGTATGAACACGGTGTTTGGGCCAGTGACTTTCTTCCCCTCATCCCCGCTGCTTCCTGCATCAGCCAGCTCAACCGTTTCCTTAGTAAGCATCCTTGGTTCAGCCCCTGTTCTGCCTGAATGTTCCGGTATCTTTGCTATTTTTGTGATAATGTATTGCCCTGATGAAGGGTGACTTAGGGGAGTAAAGGGTTTATTTCATCTTCCAGCTCATGATTGAGAACGCCAGGGCAGGAACTGGAGCAGGTGCTTGAAGAAGAAACCATGGAGGGATGCCTCTTGGTTGATCACTCCCAGTCTCCTCAGCCCAGGTCTACCTGGCCAGGGGATGCAGCCACCGAGGGTGGACTGGGCAACCCCCCCCTATCCATCAGCTGACAAGCTGCCCACCTCCCATAGACATGCCCACAGGCCAATCTGATGTAGGCAATTCCTCAATATAGGTATTCCTCACGTGACTCTAAACTGTGTCAGCTTGATAGTGAGAGCTAACCAGGGCACCATATGAAGACTTTAAATGTCAGTGACCAGATTCCTTGTGGGTGTCCAACTGGGGAATCAGGAGACAGCACCACCAGCCTTCCTCTAAAGTAATGCAAACTCATGATCTCAGGCCCCCCATGGTGCTTCATTTGCGTTTGTTTCTCAAAGCTTAGAAGAACCCAAGAACTAGGGCTTTCTATTTTCATCCTAGTTTTCCTTATCCCTGGCTGAGCAGAATCAGATTTGGCACCAAAGGATTCATTGTAGCGACCTGGATAACAAATGTAGCTTTATTTCAGTCTTCCTACTGTGCAAAAATGGGTGAGAGTATCCATTTGTTTAGCAGGAGAAGCATCTTTAGCCAGAGGCATGAGTAACAGCAGTAAATGGGCGAGGGAGTTGGTAGCTGAGGAAGACGGGTTGAGAGGCTCCGTCTAATGGTCTCTATCTCACCAAGATGTAAACAAATTTCCAATCAGGAGGTAGATCCAGAGGAAACTAGAGGAGTGCTGAAAACCAAAAGCTTGTGAGAAGGGGAGCCAGCTGGGAGGGGAGACGGAATGAGGTCAGAGTGCAGCTGTGGGGCTGGAATGAGGAAAGAATGCCCGAGAGTAAGAAATCAAAGTTTAGGACCGTGGAGGTGAAAGGGTTCTTGGCGATAGGTGGGGTCATGAGTGAAAGGGTTCTTGGCGATAGGTGGTGGTGGTGGGGTGTCACAGGGGTGAACGGGTTCTTGGTGATAGGTGGGGTCACAGGGGTGAAAGGGTTCTTGGCGATAGGTGGGATCGAAGGGGTGAATGGGTTCTTGGTGATAGGTGGTGGTGGTGGGGTGTCACAGGGGTGAACGGGTTCTTGGTGATAGGTGGGGTCACAGGGGTGAAAGGGTTCTTGGCGATAGGTGGGATCGAAGGGGTGAACGGGTTCTTGGTGATAGGTGGTGGTGGTGGTGGGGTGTCACAGGGGTGAACGGGTTCTTGGTGATAGGTGGGGTCACTGGGGTGAAAGGGTTCTTGGTGAGAGGTGGGGTCATGAGGTGAAAGGGTTCTTGGTGAGAGGTGGGGTCATGAGGTGAAAGGGTTCTTGGTGATAAGTGGGTGGGTGCAGTGGACTAGAGGAGAACGCCATTGAACCCAGGAACTAGTGCATGGGCTAAGGGGCGGTCACGCGCTTGGACAGTGTAATGTTTTAAGATTATGGCAAAGCTAAATGACGATGAGCGTCAACGCGATGGCTCAGTGGAGAAACCCCTTCCAAACCGGAAGCCCGAATGCTCGAGTTCAGTCTCTAGAACTCACAATGGTGGGAGGAAAGGGTTAAATGACTCCCACAGGTGGTCCTCCGGTCTCCCCATGCATGCTGAGGAGGCACAAGGGCATCCCGCCTCCCCTAAATAGAGGAATGTAGAAGATAAAAATAGCGTGGTGAAGTTGTAGCAGAATCTTTTAAAAAGTTACAGGGAAGAGAAATGAACGGGAGACCGACATTAGACAGGAACAGGGGCTAACAAAAGGTGACGTCATTGAGGAGTACCCCCACTGCTTATTGCACCTCTGTTTCAGAGTTCCCACAGTCACCTCCACAAAGCCTTGACCACACTTGTTAGGATTCTTCACATGCTTCCTCCTTGCCTGCAGGAGAGGTTCCAGGTTGAAGGTTATATAATTCCTGCCATCGCTCTGCACCTTTTCTTTCTATAGTAAGTTCTTAGCACAGTTCTCTTTCATCTCTTGTGTCAGTTGGAAGGGGCCCTCTGCTCTTCCCTTACTATAAACTCCATTTCCGGGACTTCTTGGCACACCTACTGACATGTCTCTGTGGCTCTCATGGCTTTCTTACTTCCACCTAAGTGCTGTCGCCTGAAGGAAGTTGGTGAGACTTCCTGGCTGAGAGGTGCTCTCTTTAGGAATCCTTGTAGGTGCCTGTGTGTGCGGAGCCATGTGCGTGCCCATGTGTGGTCACCTTGGTTTAGATGCTGGCTGAACGTTGGGCTCACTTGGGAGGGTCTCATAGCCAGGCTTCTGCTCTGAAGTTCTGTTTTACGCTGGTCTTACCTAGACTCTTTCTCTACTTCTTTGGGATGCTTACAATAACATTGATAATTGGACATTCTGTTTAGATGTGCTTATTTATCTATTCATCTCTCTCTCTCTCTCTCTCTCTCTCTCTCTCTCTCTCTCTGTTTCTGTCTCTGTCTCTGTCTCTGTCTCTCTCTCTGTCTCTCTCTCTGTCTCTCTCTCTCTCTCTCTCTCTCTCTCTCTCTCTGTGTGTGTGTGTGTGTGTGTGTGTGTGTGTGTGTGAGTCTGGTCTGTCAGCACTCCCTCAGTTACAGGTGTTTGTGAACCGCCATGGGGGTACAGTGAGCTGAACCCTGGTTCTCCAAAAGATCAGAGTGTGCTCTTAACCCTTGAGCCATCTCTCCAGCCCCAGTTTTGATAACTTAATGAGCATTCCTGTTCCAAGAGCATTATGAGAATATCACTGGTCACTGCTTATGGAGTTGATACTCTTGTTACTTCCTCCTCCAACATTGGTTGAGAAAACTGAGGCCAGACAGATGAACTTTGCTCAGAAAATAAAATACTCTTTTTTTTTTTTAAGAAAAACTGGGAAACAAATGGAGGTGCTTAGACCTCCATTTATTTTATTTGTTTATATATTAAGTAACTAAAGTAGTTAATCCTTTGACAACATATATACACAAATGGTATATATTTAAGGACTTTCCCCCCCCTTAAACAAGTATTCTCTCTGCTTTCCAAGTATTTAGAATACTTTGACTTTTCCTTCCTTGCCAATTTTATTACCAGGTGAAATTTTACATGGGACAAGTCAAAAAAAAAAAAAAAAAAAAGGCCTGTGGTTTTAGTGTAACACTTTATTAGATGTTTGAACTTATGTTGAATGTTGTTCTTATGACTTCATGAAAGGAAGCCTTTGTTTGTTTCTGAGAATTGTGTCTATGAATTTTATATTTGGGGGTTAAAGGTTTTTTTTTTCTTTGACAACCTGGAGACTCTGGATTTCCTTGTAAGGTAAATGGAATGCTCTCAAAGTGGCCTCTTATATATTAATTTTCTCCAAAGTTTCAGGAGACTCTCAGGGTATTTAACTTGAAACTCTAGTCCCATGCCCTAGAATTTGGCTCCCAAATATGTAACTTTAAACAATTTAAGAAAACGAAACATATTTATATTATGAGCATCAATTTCTTTCTTTTTAAAAAGACTTTATTTTATTTGTTTATATTTATTTTATTTATTTATTATTATGCATCTATGTGAGTGTCTGCCTGTGAAGCTGGAAGAGGAGGCTAGACCCCTGGGTCCTCTCCAAGAGCACTAATTGCTCTTAACGACAGAACAATCTCTCCAGTCTCGTCAAAATTCCTTTCTTTTAAGAATAGTTTTCAAGTTAGAAATAAGTAGTCCCCTGGCTCAGTAGATCAGGGGTTTGCATTGTAAAAAGTAACATTCCCTACCCTGATTACTCAATGCTTAGTAAAGGTGCAAAAAGGAGAGGCATGCAAGTCACAACAGATTCTTCAGGGTCCTGTGTGACTCATGTCAGTGGCCCATGTCTTATTGCTTGTAATTTATATTTTAACTGAAGGATTGTTTTCAATAAGAAATGGAGCCGTGGTCTGGAGAAGACGACTGGGTGGCTAAGAACAAGACCCTGGGCTCTCCAGGGGACCTGGCTTTTTACTTTTTATCTTGCAGGCTCCTTATGATCCTTGTAAACTGAGGAGGCATTTGTTACTTTGTCTTTCTTCTAGTTAGACAAAAGTTCATCAACTTTATTCTTTTCCAAAACCCCAGTTGCACCGGGCTGTCCTCCAGTCTCTCATCTATCTTTGTTACTGCTACTGTTTCTTTCCTTCTGCTGTTTCAGACCTGGTCTTTTTCTGGTTTTCTGAGGGGAAGGCCAGCTCTGGCTTTGCCATCCTCCTCTGATGACATCGGCCTTGGAGGCTTTACCTTTCTTCTCTTCCTGTTGTCTTTGCTGCATCCAGTCAGCTGTGCAGGGTTTTGTTTTCATTTGTTTGAAGATAGTCTCCAGTTTCCTCGGGAGGTTTTGACCCCTTGCTTATTTAGAATGATTGCTGTGAATTCCCACATACTTCTGAGTTTACCAGAATTCTTTCTGCTTTATTTTTTTAAAGCTTCATTCCACTGTAGCTGGAAAAGATGCTATTTTAATTTTCTTAAATTTGTCTTCTATTTGTCTGTTAGGACCATTTTCCCTATATTCTTTCTTAAGACCATCATTTCCTTGTTATTTTTCTGCCTCAACATTTCATCCATTGAGATTGGAATCTCCCATGATTATTATATCACTGTCTCCCTCTCTCCTGTCAACTGTATGTTTATGTGTGATGTTGGGTGGATATATATTTCGTAATTATTTTATCTTCCTAGTCAGTTGACCATTTATTATTATGTGACATAAAAAAGTCATGAGATACACAGAAAACATTATAGGAAAGTAAACCTTCCTTCTGGTCCTATCTTCCTGGTTGCTTTGTGTCAGGCTAAACGTTTACTGTGTATATGCCATTCATCTGGCCCTCAGACAAATCCTTCCCCAGCTCTGGGCCAGCTATGGCATGGCTGGAATTTGCAAGCTGTAGCATTTTTATGAGAGGGGTGTTGCGATTAAAGAACAGGTGACTATCATTGCCATGGTATCCTGACCCAGTGATGGGTCAGCACTCTGTGGTGCCCAGAGGTCTGGGTTGCTTAACTCACGGAAACATAAATGGTTTTTGTTCCTACAATCATAAACTTTGGAGAGAGTACTTTGTCCCAGGGATGGTATAACCCCAGTCCAACATTGTGGGTACCTCATATGGAGGGTGATTTTATGGTCACCTGCCAAATTATGCCACCCTGATGTTCCGCTTGTCTTTTAAGGATCTCAACTCCTTGTCACTTTGTGAGGGTCCCTGGACAACAAAATCAGTACAAGTCCAGTGTTTGAGGAAGGACCAGTCGGTGTCCCCACATCTATTGTGATGGTTTCATCAGGCGAGTCCACAGATTACCACTTTGTGTGGGTCTCTTCTGGCCCTGAAGCAATATTGGAGTCCATGTTGTGGGGTGTTATCACAACATGGGCTTGCTGCAGGTAGGAGGCAGGACCCTTGTCTAGTGTCCCAACGCCACCATAATGAAATTTTACAGGGATCTCCTTACAGTCAGTTAGGGTTACTGGTAGGGGCCCAAGATCTGGGTGGCCCACAGGAGAGTAAGGCTGTCCCGGTTAATCTGGTCAGAAGAGGAAAGAAGTGGAAGTGTCTAGACCAGATGGGTCAGCAGGGTTTCTGGCACTGGGGAGGGGTCTGGGCCGGTGAGGCAGGTAAGCGGGCTGCATAGTGTTACAGAGAAGATGGCCATCTGGTCCAGGGTGAAGGACGGGAGCGTTCCGTATAGCCAAAGGATAGCAAGGGTTTCTAGGAATGTCAGGATTCTAAAGGGTCTGGGGCCAACTACAGGCCTTCCTCATACCCAGGAAGAGCAGAAACTGGGACGCACTAAGGGGAATCTGGGGTATCCAGAAGGGAGGGGTACACAGAGGTTGGTGATTGCACCGCAGTGATTGGTGGGATCTGAAAAGGAGATGCCTGGGTGTTTTGAGGCTTGGTAGGCCCTAAAGGTGTGGAGGGTAATTGTAGGGGGAACCTATTCAAGTCTGGAGAAATGGACCCAGGAGGAGTTAACATTATTTAATTTTGTGGTAGTGTGGGTGGGGTAAGATGACTTTGTGGGGACCCTGCCAGTTAGGTGCTATGGATGAGCTAGATCTGAGATGCATGTTGTACCCCCTTTTTGGAGATTAGGGAAGAGGGTATCAGGTAGGGAAAAAGGGCGGGACAGGGCCAGTGTAATTTCAAAGCTCTATGCTGGGACAGGACAGGGGACTCTGAAACAGGGACAGTGGAAGTTGTGATGTGTTGTGTTTTATAAAAAGGAGAGTCAATGGAGGTGTTTTGAGGGCACCAGGATGACCCAACAGATAGTCAGTCTTCCAGTGGTCCCATTGTTTGCAACTTGGACAAATCTTGGAGGGTGGATGTGGGCTAGAGGTCTCCTTATCCCAATAGCTAATGTGATTGTATTATTCAGCCATTAGAAACAATGAATTCATGAAATTCTTAGAGAAATGGATGGAGCTGGAGAACATCATACTAAGTGAGATAACCCAGTTTCAAAAGAATACACATGGTATGCACTCACTGATAAATGGATATTAGCCTAGAATCTTGGAACACCAAAGACACAATTCACATACCAAATGATGTCTGACAAGAAGAAAGGAGAGGACACTGGTGCTGGAAAGGATCAAAGCATCAGTGTAGGGGAATACAAGAACAGGGAAGAGGGAAGGGGTGGAAGAAGGAGCAGGGGGAGGGAAAAGGGCATGTGGGACCTTTGGGGGTTGGGGAACCAGAAAAAGGGAAATTAATTGTAAATATAGAATATATCCAATAAAAAAAAAAAGGCAAGGACAGGGGGTTGGGAATGGCTGTGCCTCTTAGGACAGTGAGAGACTCGTATGGCATTCTCTCCTATCCTTTCCTCAATCTCCGTCTTTTCTTTTTTGGCCCCACCCTCTCTGTTGTTGAAAACCCTAAAGGCCATGCTTAGAGGCTCACCGTGAGACCTTTGGGTCTCTTTTCCAGTCTTTGGAGCTTGTGTCTAATGTCTGCATCAGACTGATCCAAGAGACAGGCATGGAGTAACAAGGTCCCCCGAGAGTTAACGTGTCCACACTGGTGTGTGCAGCTTGTTATTGTCTCAGCAAGGCCAGGTAAGTAAAGAGCAGAGTTTTCCATGGACCCTGATTGACCTTTTCCAGTTTATCCACGTTGACTCTGGATACACACTTTGTTGCATGTTGACTCTGGATACATACTTTGTTGCATGCAGTAAGGTAAGAAAGTTGCCACTAACTGTAGGTCTTTCTGCTCAGTGCCAGCATACTGGTAATTAGAATTTGGGTCCCTTAAAGGGACTATGTCCTCCTGTGAGGGGATGGTGTCATTATGCTGATGGAGTTTATCAGCACAGTCCCAGGTTGCCTTCCAGATATGGTCCTTCTCGTCTTGGGTGAGGGTCGAGGTCAGGGTTTAACGCTATAGGTTTGAGTTATCTGGGTGAATTGGTTTTGGAAGTGGAGTGGGTTTTCAGAGAATGATCCAGGTTGTCAGAGAATGATCCGGGTTTTCGTTCTATGATGTCCATTTCTAGCACTGTGAAGGGGAGGTGAGCTGAGCAGGAGCTGCAGAGAGAGGTGGGGGATCACAAAGAGAAGTGGGGGATCACGGAGAGAGGGGGGATCACAGAGAGAGGTGGGGGATCACAGAGAGAGGTGGGGGATCACACAGAGAGGTGGGGGATCACGGAGAGAGGGGGGATCACAGAGAGAGGTGGGGATCACAGAGAGAGGTGGAGGATCACAGAGAGAGGTGGGGATCACAGAGAGAGGTGGAGGATCACAGAGAGAGGTGGGGGGATCACAGAAAGAGGTGGGGGAATCATGGAGAGAGGTGGGGGGATCACAGAGAGAGGTGGGGGATCACAGAGAGAGGTGGGGGATGACGGAGAGAGGTGGGGGGATCACAGAGAGAGGTGGGGGATCACAGAGAGAGGTGGGGGATGACGGAGAGAGGTGGGGGATGACGGAGAGAGGTGGAAAAGCAGGTCTCTTGCCATTTCCTTTGAGACAGTTGTCTAGGTCTATAAGAAAGTCAAAGCCCACAGTTCCGAATTGGGCCAGGGATAGTGATTATTGCAGGGGCACTCGGCTGACCTGAGTGGAGAATGGAATGAATGTGATGGGATGGGGCTTGCTAAGAAGCAGCCTTTGAAGAACACCACTACCACCACCTCCTCCACCACCACCTCCTCCTCCTCCTCCTCCTCCTCCTCCTCCTCCTCCTAATCCTTCTCTTCAGATGTAGCTCGTAGTGGTCTCAAACCCACTCCTCCTGCCTTATCCTCTTTCACATTTGCTTACTGACTTGTGCCATCACAACCAACACCATCATTATCTTCTGTGCAAACTAGCTGAAGGATGTGATTTAGAAACAATATTTAGGTTCCATATAATAAAAGACAATCATTCATGTTTGTTGAGTGCTTACTGTCTGACGGATACCTTACACCTAATTCTAAGAACCCTAGAAAAAGTACGTGTTGCTATTATGACCATTTTATAGATGTGTAAACTGAGGTACGGAGATAGCACCTTGCCTATGGTTATATACTGAAAATTTAGGAAGTGGTGGCCTAGGGTCTTGAGCAAAGGCAGGCTGATTCTGGAACCCCAGGGTTTTATAACTGTTTACAGAAAGGGACGACACTCAGCACAGTATGAGCAGTGTATAGGCTGATCCAGGAGCCTCTCCTCCATAACGTCAGAGCTGTGCACACTTTGTGGCCAGTGGACTTGGCTCTGGCAAAGGATGGTGATTTTTTTTTAAAGTCTATTCTTTTGAGAATAAGGAGGGTCTTTGTTTCTCTTCCCTGGGAACCAGGCAGCTCCTTTCTCAGAGTGTAGAGTTGGGGCATAGCTCCACAGAACTGCAGTCATGCTGGCTAGTAAGACTCAGAGGCTGGCCTTCAAAGGCCTCAGCTCCTGGGTGACCGAGCAGTGGAGAAGCAGAATTCAGCCCTTGAATTGCTCCCCAGGCCGGCTTTATGTTGTCTGGGAAAGCAAGGATGCCCTGCGATTCTTAAAGAAACCGGTTTAATTTTGCATTGCATCGCAGACTCCCAAGACACACAGCCTTTTCCAGGAGGATTTCCTTAGAGGAGAAGGGGATCAGGCTGGAAGGGGTCTGCTTAGCCTCACCGAGGCTGCAGAAGCTGTTAAAGACAGGAGTAACTGAACGGTAGAATTGATGAGGTTGACTAGGAATCTTTAAGGCCTCCTAGGCATCCCTTCCTGTTCTGACCTCGTCAAAACATGGCATGAGTCTGTGATGAAGTGGGTCACAGCAGTCACTGCATCTCTCTGACGTTTTGCTCTGGTTGATACAAAATGACCACCATGGTCATCAACTTAGGTTGATTCTGGGTAGGAAGAAAATAGGAGATCTAATCCAGGTTTGCAAATTGCTTCAAGACACTATAATTTCACCTCTATATCTCTAACCAGCATTGCTGGGTCACATGGTGCTTTAATTTTTAGTTTTTGAGGAGTCTCCATACAGATTTTCATGGAGGCCGCCCACAGCAGCAGGTTACAAAGGTCCCCTACTCCCCCAGCCTCACCTACACTTGGGGTTGGGGGTTTTCTGGGTGGTAGGTAGTGACTTGAGGGAGGAAGAGTCTCAACTTAGTGTTAATTTGCATTTATCTGATGAATAAAGATGTTGAACATTTTATTTATTGATTGATTTTATTTTTTATTTTATTTTTTTGTTTTTTGTTTTTTTCGAGACAGGGTTTCTCTGTGTAGCCCTGGCTGTCCTGGAACTCACTCTGTAGACCAGGCTGGCCTCGAACTCAGAAATCCGCCTGCCTCTGCCTCCCAAGTGCTGGGATTAAAGGCGTGCACCGCTACCACCTGGTGATGTTGAACATTTTAAAAACAGTTTACCAGAGATTTATATTTCTTCATTTGAGAACCATCTGTTCAGTTCATTAGACCTTTTATTGATGGGATAATTTGAGGGTTTTTTTTTCTTTTTTGGTGTGATCAATTTTTCAGTACTTCAAATATCCTAAATATGAATCCTCTGTCTGATATATAGTTAGCAAATGTTTTCTTCCACTCTGTGGGCCATCTCTTTACCGTAATTGTGGCTTCTTGGCCGTGCACAGACCATTTAGTCACACGTCCCATCTGTCGAATCTTAGGTTTAGTCCCCTGCCGTTGCCAGTCAGTTGCCACTGGAGTTCTTTTCAGAAATTCCTTGCTTCGAAGTGTCCTTAGCACTTTCTAAGCTCATCACTAACATAATCACCATGTTATCATCCTTATCACCATCATTATTACCATCACCACCATCATCATCACTGCCGCCGACGCCACCACCACCACCACCACCACCACCACCACCACCACCACCACCACCACCACCACCAACATCACCCCTACCACCTCATTGTTCTACATGTGAAGACTTAGTTTCCCAACACAATTTGTTTAAGAGACTATATTTTCTATAATGTATGTGTTTGATACTTTTGTCAAAAAACTGGCAGCTCTGGCTGTATGGTTTCATTGCTGAGTCTTCTATTCCCTTGGTCTACATGCCTGGCCTTTTGCTGGCACCATTGGATTTTTGGTTACCATGGCTCTGTAGTATGGTTTGAGATCACATACTGGGAATCCACAGGTGTTGCTTGAGTTTCCTCTGGCTGTTCAGAGTCCTGTTTGCTTCCATATGAATTTTAGAATTTTTGTTGTTGTTGTTGTTCTTAGAAGAATGTCTTTGGGACTTTGGTAAGGATTGTGTTGGAACTATAGCTTTTTTCAGTAACAGAACTGTTGCTACAATGTTTTGTCAGTTCATAAGCATTGGGGATCTTTCTGTCTTCTAGTATCATCTTCACTTTCTTCCTTTAGTATCCTACACTTCCCATTGTGGAGTCTGACACTTCTTTGGCTAAGTTATTTTTTCAGTTATTGTGAATAGGGTCCCTGTTCTCCAGTTTCTCTCTTTCTTGGCAAGCTCATCATTGATGTATAGAAAAACTTCTGACTTCCAAGTGTTGGTTTTTGTATCCTAATATTTTAATGGAAGTGCATATGAGAACTGGTAAGGAGTCTTTAGGGTCTTTTAATTATAAGGTCATGTTGTCTGCAAGGAGGGGTATGGCCAATTCTTTCCTGGTTATATCCATTTTATTTTCTTCCTCTGTCTTTTTGATCAGGCTAAGATGTTGACGACAACATTGAACAAGGGTAGCCAAAGTGTGAATCCTTGTGTAGTTTCTGAGTTTAGAGGAACATTTACATCTGTCCTTGTTTAGTATTGAGTTAGCTATTGTTATATCACAGACAGCTTTTATTATATCAATATATGTTTCTTCTATTCCTAATTTCTTTGGGGCTTTTATCATGAAGAGAAGGTGAATTTTGATGAAGGGCTTTTCTTCATCTGTTCTGGTAATCATGTGATTTCTCTCAGCACGTCTATCTTATTGCATTGTGTTACTGATTTTCATACACTGGTTGAGGCAAACTTGCATCCCTGGGACGGGACCAACTTGGACTTGGGATATATCCTTCTAATGTGTTGAGCTTGTTTTGCAAACATTTTATTGAGATGTTTAGCATCTTTATCTCCTATGGAAACTGATTTTTAGTTCCCCCTTTGTTGTTGTATCTGTGTCTAATTTTGTTATTAGGACAATACTAGATGAGTTTGGTAGTCTGGTAGTGGTCCTACCCTTTCTATTTTTTGTAACTAGTTCAGGAGTGCTAGTCCTTCTTCAAAGGTTTGTTAGAATTTAGTAGTGAACCTGTCTAAGCCTGGGCTTCTCGTGGGAGGGGGGAGCTTTCTCTTTCTGCTCCAACCCCATTTCTTTTTATAAGTCTGTTTGAACTATTTATATCCTCTTGATTTAGTATTGGCAGGGTCTCCAAATTTACCCATTTCTCCTAGCCTTCCCAGTTTCTTTGGCATACCTTATCAAATTATTCCCTAATGATTTGGACTCTGTAGAACTCTGTTGCAATTTCTCCCTTTTCATTTCTTCTCTTTGTTACTGTGGGTCTTAGCTTTCTTTCTTTCTTTCTTTCAGTTTCCTCTGTTCAGGAAACCTTTGCTCTATCGAGTCTGCGTGTTGTTCGGTCAGTGACCACTTTGTTCATTTTTCCTTCGTCTTTATTATTTCCTTTAGGTTTGGCTTGGTTTTGTTTTCTGAGCTCTTGCAGTGTGTCCTTATCTGTCTGAGGTCACTCTGAGTCTTTAGCCAGCACCCACAGCGGCCCAGTTTTTTCTCACTGCCACCCCAGCTGAATCCCAGCGCTCCCGGAGAGCAGTCTATGCATTTTAAAACTTTTTCTGTGCTTTCTTAAACGACCCACCGTTTACTCAGGGGGTGCTGTCCCCTTTCTAAGCATCCATTCAGTTTCTGTATTTTCTCTTGCTGTTGGCTTCTGGCTTTTCCACCGCAGCCCTCTGCTTAGGGGTAAAAAATCATCCACTGCTTTTTACCGTTGCAGCCTGCGGAAAGTAGGCTCATGGGCCAGTGAGACCCAGAAGTTAAGAGGTTTTGGCACCCAAGAGATCACAGATGGCTGTTCCGAAGCTGCTAGCATGCTTCAATGAGAATATATTAAATTGCACCATATATGATATGGATACTGTTTGGACTACCAGGAGGAAAAAAAAAAAAAAAGACTGGTCTGCAGCTCTACCATAAACAGCTCCAAGCTGAAAAAAAATACAGAAAACAACAACAACAAAAGACTATTAAGATGTAAGATGCTGGATGGTGGTGGCGCACGCCTTTAATCCCAGCATTTGGGAGGCACAGGCAGGCAGATTTCTGAGTTCGAGGCCAACCTGGTCTACAGAGTGAGTTCCAGGATAGCCAGGACTACACAGAGAAACCCTGTCTCGAAAATCCAAACCAAATCAAACCAAACCAAAACAACAACACAACAACAACAACAACAACAACAACAAAGATGGAAGATGCATGAAAATTGAAACACCAAGCAAAAGCATGGTGAGAAGACTCATCTATCTGCTGGATAGACTCCCTGCGAAGTCCTGCCTATCTGCTGGACAGAGAGGGGCAGTCGGGAGCAAAAGTTCTTTCCAACATGATTAAGCAGAAACTAGAAGAGAAGGCAGGAAAATGGGAAGTCCCTCTACCCAAAGTTCATGTCTAAGTAGAAACAGAGGCATTGAAAGTTGTTCGAACAGGCAAAAGATAAAAGACGGCATGGAAGGAGACGGTTACTAACGTCTGCTCTGATGATGAGGGTTTGACATGAAAACCATCTAAGTATGAAGGCTTCATTAGGCCAGTCGGCCTATGTTTCCAATAAGCCCATGTCACACATCCTGAGCCGAAAGCCGCCCTTTGCCTGTCAGTATGTGGTGTGAACAAGAATCCATCGTCCCCACTGTATACAACTCTGGGTGTGATCACCAAAGGCACAGTTACTGAGGGAATGTGAGCGAGACAAGGTGACTTGGGGAAAGTGTGCCCCACCGGAAAGTTACCCCAATCTCAAAAACGATGGGTGGATAAATGCCGTCTTGCTGGCCTGACAGTGACATCATATAAGTCATTCCACTCACTGCCGAAGACTACACAGTCAGGAAAACACCATCGCTGGGATCTCCCTGAACCCCAAACCTTACCCCATCTGCAGTCATCAAGGAGTATTTATTAAATTGTAATGAAAAATTAAAAACCTCCCAGGTTTTTTGTTTATTTGTTTGTTTTAAATCATGAATTCCATTGATTCATCCAGACTCCCTTTGCAGCCTGCTTTAAGGGAATAATGTATGGATGTGGAGAGGAATGTGTGCTCCACACGTGTAGGATGGAATGTTCTGGAGCGATCTGCTGAGTTGGTCAGATCTGTGGGAGTTTCTTTTGACTGACTTTTGATTTGGATGGAAAAAAATGCTTGCCTTTTTGTTCCCTTTTAATCTTTACTCTTTATAAATTTCTTTTTATCATTGTTTATCAGAGTTTCACTCTGTAGCCCAGGCTGACCTTGAATTCATTATCCTCCTGCCTCAGTCTCCTCTTGCTGGGGTTATAGGTGTGCACCACACCTGCCTTCTTTTCTTATCAGGAGTCCCAACAGATCAGAGATTCAGGAGATAATGCCAAGTAAACTGCTTAGTGTTCTGTTTGGAATTTATGGTCGAAATGTTGTCTGGATACTGTGGCATCCGCCCACACTGTAACTCTCCCGGCACAGGAAGGAGTTCAGGAGAAACAGACATCAGATACAGACAGGAAGGCGAGACGTGCAGAGACTCGAGGGGCACCAAGGCCACGAGTGAACTTCGTGTGGATTATCACTTAGGCAACCATTGGTTTTTCTGTTTTGGTCACAAGTCAGCTAGATAACTAGGGATCTTCAGCTGCTCCAGTAATGACTCATGGTCGTTTGATTCCAGGAGGAGTACAAATCCCCCGGGTGACACACTGGGACCCTGTAGGTTCAGCTCTTTTGATGTTTCAGTAGTATAGAAAATCCTATCCAGTTTGAAGCAGTCCCTGAAAAAAGTGTTGATTGGATTATAGAATTTAATTCAAGTTGATATGTCATTAAGATTTCAAAATAATACATTATATATATATATACATATACATATACATATATGTATATATATATATATGGCAGTCAGTTATTATATCTGAGAGGGATGAGATTATTATATAACGTTATTGTTTCCACAATTAACAAAGTAAGACAACCACAGTGCTATTTACATATCTACTTTTTATTTGAAAGAGAACTGAGAATTCGATAAACATTTCGATCTTGTGGCTAAAGAAAAAAAATTAAATATTGGCCATGGTATGTCTTGTAAGAGTATTAGATAAATGGATTTTTTTTTAATTTCCAAATTTCCTGCCAACACTTATCATCTCATTACATTTCTTAAACGTTTTGCTTAGCCAGGGATGCATAGAAGCCAAGTACTTAGAGGATGTAGCTCTCAGTGCATAACTAATGCATACAGTAATGGCTTCACTTGAACAGCTTTGAAAACAGCCTTTGGCTTGCCATACCCCTGGCAAACGTCAATGTGTTAGCCTTCTCGATTAGAGTGAAGAACATTTTCGTTTGTAATACGCGTGCAGACTGCATATCTTTTAATGCATGCATGTTCGTTTCCCCAGTTAGGAAGACGTGGTCCTCACAATTTAGTCTCCCGCATTCAGGATCTGATGTTGGCCAGGTGTATTGGCAGCACAACACCTCAGTCTCCTCGGGATGCTTCTCTATGTATTTCAGGCACGCTCAAAGTAGTGGGATGAGACATCTTACACAATCGGATACAGACTCTGAAAAACACCTTGGGGGCTTATAAGGTTTTATCATCTAATCCAAGTTGGAACATAGGGGCATGCTCGGTTCTGTCTGAGAGTGGATGGGAATGGTTGCCTTTGCAGTAAGGACAAAGGAGCAGCCTTTTGGAACTGTAAACATTTCGGTCGCACTGTAAAGTTTTTATTTCCTAGGTATTCCCCGCCTCCCTTGCTTTTCCTCCAAATACAGTCCGAATACTTATCTGATAATTCTGTAAGTCCATGAGGTCATCCTTCTGTCGGGCTTCAAGTTTTGGTTGTAACAGTGATAAAAGCATTCAAACGCAAAACCTGAAGATTCCGACTTCCAGTTACAAGGATTTGCCTCTGTTCAGACCACAGGGAATCAAACCTCAAAGATTTTTTAAGATTAAACGATGGATTTTCAATCCCTTAACCTAACTGAAAGTAGTTGGAATTTGTGTTTACATGTGGCCACATACACTTAAGATGAAGAGAAAAGAGATCTGGGGAAGGGTGGTTTAAGAGAAAGTTTTGAGGAAGCCAGTTCTTGGTGAAGTTGCCACACAGGTCACCGCGGGGCTCCGAGGTTTGGCTTGGAGCTGGAGCTGGGTCAGGTGTGAGTTAAGGTCCTGTGTTCTACTTTATAGGTTTGTCAAAGGATTAATCTAGGGAGAACCAGGCTTTGAAGACTGGCTCTCTGAGAAGCAGATATCTAAATAAGGCTTGAATTCGTACAGATCTTCACCCGTGTTCATCAATGCCCGGCACAAGGATACAGACAGACAGTATCCGGATCAATAATTAACATTTTGCTTAGTGCTTTTTGCTATGGAAAGGTTAATATGCAGCAATAAAAACAAAGCAGAATCAGGAAAGATGGAGAAGTCTTAAAATCAGCTCGAAAAATTTGTCCCAAGTTTGTAAAAATCTTTCCAACTTTTAAGTATAATATTCTCTCTACTAAGAAATTTCTTTTTTCCTTTTTCTTTTTTCTTAGACATTTTCTTTATTTACATTTCGAATCTTATCCCCTTTCCACGTTTCCCCTCTGAAAACCCCCTCCCCCACCCCCTTCCCCTGCTCACTAACCCACCCACTCCTGCTTCCCTGACCTGGCATTCCCCTACACTGGGGCAATGAGCCTTCACGGGTCCAAGGGCTTCTCCTCTCATTGATGTCCGACCAGGCCATCTTCTGCTACCCAAAGAAATTTCTAATAATTTTTCTGAATCTTGGCAACATATAGTTTTAAGGAGTTTAACTTAGTGTGTGTGTGTGTGTGTGTGTGTGTGTGTGTGTTGTGTATGTTTGTGTGTCTATTCCACTTGCTGATAGTTTATAAAAATAATTGTGTCTTCAGCTAGAAATATCATCTGTATTTCAGAACTTTCTCCTGTAAGCATATCATGGGCTGTGCACACACTTCTGCTTCCAGTTTCTTATGATGACCAAAGAGAAAGCTGGGCCCGAGAGTCAGCTTTTACTGACACAGATGGAGGCACGGGCATCCCTTCAAGCATCAGCCTCTGGAATCAGACCCTCATTTTTGTTCTGGACCAGCAGTTCTCAGGCTGTAGCTCTCAACCCCCTTGAAGGGGAGTCATATATCATATATCAGATATGACAATTCATAACAGTAGCAAAATTACAGTTATTGAGTAGGGAAATGATTTCATGGCCGCGGGTCCCCACAGCATGAGGAAGATTGAGAGCCACTGTTCTATTTTCAAATTCTTGACATGGAGTCTTGTGCCATCCCCAAATTCCATCAGGTCTAAAAGGTCAGATTTACAGGATGGCAATGGGTCAGATCTGTGCCCCTCCTCCTCCTCTAAGTTTACTGCCTGGGATTGCATCCCCACTGCCTTGACCTGACCTCAGCTTTTCCTGCTTCCTCTCAGTCTTCCAGATTTAATTATTTGTCTTTCTCCCAAGAAGACAGTATTTTTCCCACTGAATCAGCAAAGCTCAAAACCATCCTATCGTTTCAAAGGTATCTTTTATATGACCTCTTTGTTCATTGTGTAATTTTTTTTTTTTTTTTTTTTTTTTTTGGTAAGGACGGGAGAAATAAAAATAAGTTAAATGAACAATTCTTCTTGGAAGGAGAAAAGCCCCCACAAATGCAGTCAAATGATTAGTTGGATTCTATCATATAATCAAGCTCTGAATGTGTAGGTTAAGACGAACAACTGCTTTATGGGGGCAAAGATAGCACCCATGTAAGAGGTAAAGGGGAGATATGATAGAAGCCGCAAGGGGGCATGGAGCAAATGCTTTTTGTCATATTCCTCTCTTAGATGACTAGAGACTCCACTCCCCAACACTGACGTCACCGGTGAGATGCTGTCTCAGAAAACAAAATAAAACCCTGATAACCTCGTTTTATGTTAACTAAAAGTAAGCATCTTTAACAATTTAAGAGAATTTGGACTCAGATAAAATCCTATAACTTGTAAATTGTGGGGATGTAGCTTGCTGGCAGAACAGCGTGCATTCCTGCACGAGGCCCTAGGTCCAATCTCCAGCACCGGAAGCAAATAGCAAATATCCTCCTAACGGCATCCATTTTTATTATGTTCGTGCGTTATTCTACGTGTGCCCCAAGGAAAGACCCTGTGAAGTTTTCTTGAATTGTGTGAATTTTCACTCAGTTCAAGACGCTAACACTAAAACCTAAACAAGCCGACTGTATTTGCATCTTTTGCTTTAGGGATGTTGCAGAAACTACACAGCTTTGAATGTTAAAGCGGGAATTGACTTCTAAGCCATGCAATGTGTCCCAGCAGCGCCCCCTACTGTTCTGGATCTAGAATGCACCGGAATGAAACGTCTTTTGTGTAATTATCCCGCTTTCCTGTTCCTAAAGACCAGCACCAGGAACCTCTTGTTATTTCTCCAGCACTTTAAAATTTTTTCTTACTGGAAGCACTTGGTAGACAACTTGACGTAATCTATTAATTGCTTAGATTCAATTGGCTGTGCCTTGGGGAGTTTTTTTTTTTTTTTTTTTTTTTTTTTTTTTTTTTTAATTTTGGCTTCCATTGAGGACAATTCTGTGGATCAGGAGCTCTGGGAATTTCCAGTACCACTGAGCCTCCCAGAAAGGGCAAGGTGACAAATGAGACATGCCAAATCATCAAAGTGCAAGGTCGAATTCTTTTAATATCCACACTATATTATTAAAGTGTCCTTTATCGTGGATTTTTGCATTGATTTTAGTTTAAAATGATTTCTTCAAAGTAGTATCTATCTTGATGATTAATTAATTTCTGGGACACCAACCCACCTTTAAGCTCAACCCCAGTGCTGTACTTGCCTCGCCCTAGTCCCGGGTCCACTCATTCCCGTCCTGCCATTCCTAGAGGTCTAGATAGGACACTCTGAAGTCGCCATCCAGGCCGCCTCCCCACCTGAACTCAATGACCAGCAATAAAGGAGCAGTCATCGCGTACAGGGTGCAAAGAAGCCCAAGTGAGCGCGCTAATCCATCTAGTGACGTGGAACCAGGTTAATGGGTTCATGTGACGTAGGGAGGAGGTCCTTGGGTTCAGAGAATCATAAAACGATAAATTTATATAACGTTTGATTTGCCGTAATAAAAGAATAAGAGCTGCTATATCGGGCTGTTATCTGTGGTCTGGAATGATCTTTTACTTAGAGTGGCTGAATTCTTAACATTTATCTTTTTTTTTAACCGCATGAAATCATAGATTCACTTGGGTTAACAAGCATCATTTTTAATATTTAATTTTTTCACAACTTCATACGTATGCAGGGTGTACCTGGTCGCTTTCTTCCCCATTTTCCTCTCCTCTCCCCTCGACTGGATCCTGATGCCCAGCCATTTTCTTGAAATGCTTTTCTCTGCATTTCAAGGGGGTGAGTATGAAGGGGGTGGGTACTCACTTGAGCAAGAGCAGTTTAGCAGTACCTACACCACTGAGGAATATGATCCCCCCACAACCATTAACTGTCGGTACCCCTTCCCCATCCCAGCAACCATTGAACATGATAGGAAGGTGGCGGGGCCCAGCCCTGTGCAAGACACCACCACTGCTCTGGGATCCAGCACACAGCGTTCCACATCTCTCCTCCTCACCCTCTGCCTTTGACCTTCCTTCCGTCCTCTCTTCCATATCATCCATCCCCTGAGCTTTGGGAAGAGTGCTGTGTAGATGTTCTGTTCAGGGGCAAACGCTCAGCGTGGGCGTCAGTCGTACCATTTCAGATGGCTTTCCCCCCTGCTAAGATGGGGTGGATATAAAGAGACTGCAGACACGAATTCTTTGAGTAGAGGGTTCCGGTTAACTCCTGACAGGAGTGTGGAGGGCTTCCCATAGGAGTTTGGAGACCCAAAGGAGAGAGAAAGGCTAATGGCTTCTTTCCGTCTGGAATGTGAAGACCGCACAGGAGACTCTTGACTGAAAGGCACAGAATTGAGACCACGTTTGGCAGGGAAGGAGAGTGTCACCGTGCACAGTGGCCCTTTAGGTTCCCGGGCAGCATTTCTGAAGTGAAATGGTGTGTGTTTTGGTGAAAGCAGAACTTCTACCGTAGACCAGTTTCCTGGCTTTAACAAAACATGGAATCTAAAAGTTTTTTGTTTTTGCAAAATGTTTACAAATATGTGTATGCATGTTTATATTGGGGGGTATGTACGTGTTAGCACAGTGCCTGTGGAAGCCAGAAGAGAGCATCAGAAGCTTTGGAGTTGAAGTTACATGTGGCTGTGAGTGCGTGCGAGTGTGTGTGAATGTATGTGTGTGTATATGTGCATATGTGTGCGCATGTGTGTGTGTGTGTGTGTGTGTGTGTGTATACGAATATGTATGTGGAGGCCAGATCTAGATGTTATTGCTTTTCTCTGAGGTGATCCACATTATTTTTTGAGGAACATTCTCTCACTGAACCAGGAGCTCACCTACCAGCCAGACTGGATGTAGCTCCTGTGATGGTCACTCCTGACTCTGGCCCAGACCTGGGGTTATGGACAACCATACCTGGCTTTTCATGTGGGTCCTTGGGATCCAAACTTGGATGCTCATGCTTGTGTGACAAGCATTTTGCAACGGAGCCATCTCCTCAGCCCTTATTTTTATAGTGGGATAACTAAAGTCTGCGTTATTCAACATTGCCATCTATGTGGAGTGCACATCTGCAAACGGAAGCCTATTTTTGTCTGCATAGGTAAGCACCGATGTCATAGCAACTGTATTTCATCCTTTGGACTGCAGGCCCCTCCTCTTTTTATGTTCAGTTAAACTGGCTCTTGAGATCTGCTCTTGCAAAGCAGTCGCCATTTTAAATATTACCCTGGGAAAATGAAGAAATATTTAGGATATAATATTTGCATTAAGGAATGATTCTCTGTGTAAGGGGATCACTTATCTTAGTCACATCAGTCATTGTAACCAAGTATCTGACATGAAGCAATGTAAGAAAGGCAGGGTTTATCTTGGTTCTCAGTTTGAGGAATGGCTTGGTGCTAGGCTCATCTTAGTTCATCAGAAAGTGGAGAGATTGGGGCTGGGGGCTTGCCTGGGGGGACTCTGTCTGAACAAACTTAACTTTGTAAATCCCACTGTCAGGAGATAGTTGGATTTACCAACATACGTACCCTGACCCTCCTTAGTGAGGTAAAATGTCTGACCTTGTTTAGTCAAGTAGAACATGATATTGGAAGATTCTGGAAGGACCGATATACATAATGAAAACAGAAAATTTTACACATTAAAAACAGTTTCTCTCTTTGTTTAGTCACTTAATTTTGTTATAAATATTAAGATGTCATAAAACAAATAATAATTTGTTATAAATAAAAGGAATACTTATAAATAATTAGCTGAGGTGATACACACCTCTGACCTTACCATTTATAAGTCAGGAGGTTATCTTAGGTTAACCTGAGATAAACTGCAAGACCATCTCAAAATCCAACAAAATAAAATTTGAAACATTTGTTTCTTGGTCATTATTTATTGTCAGTCATTAATGCCACTATTTTGCATGTATCTTGGGCACCTAATATGCTTGATGATGAATTTGTTTTTTTTGTTTTTGTTTTTGTTTTTTTCGAGACAGGGTTTCTCTGTGTAGCCCTGGCTGTCCTGGAACTCACTCTGTAGACCAGGCTGGCCTTGAACTCAGAAATCCACCTGCCTCTGCCTCCCAAGTGCTGGGATTAAAGGCTTGCGCCACCACCGCCCGGCTGATTTATATTCTTATTTTGATTATCTTGTTTGATTTTGGCTTTAGAGAGTATAATTTGAAATTTAGAAATGCTCTCTGTTCTACCGTTTGTTATTGGGCTGAGTTTGGTACTTAGGACATGCTTTAAAAGCCTGAAGAAGTGAGATCTATCTACCTTGGAGTCTGGGCTTCCCTCAGCAAATCGTTCTCTGTAACTGATACACAACTCTGAAAAGAAATCAGCAAATGTAAGGGAGACACAGAACACCGCTGCCAACTGACAGGACACTTCTGACAATCCACAACAAAAGCAGAATCTTCACTGGAGACCAGATGTTGGCCTTTGCTTGCAGTTTCAGGATTTGGAAGGAAAGGTAGGTGGATTTCTAGTTCAAGGCCAGGCTGGGCTACCTGCTTAGACCCCACCTGAAACAAACAAAAGCAACAGCCCAAACAAGAAGCAAACCAAAACAAACGATCTCCCGATTCCCAATATTCTAAGAACACATAAATTTCACCAACCTGGATCCCACACTCAACAAGAAACCAAGTTTTGTTAAATTGAAATAATTTGATGCCTTAACATATGCCACTTGAGCGTCATGAAATTTGACACCTTGGGGGGGGAACATCATCCCAAATATTTGCAAATCCATCAGCAGCCCATTTCTTAATTCCCTTTGGTCAAAAAAGAAATAAGGAAAACAAATGCGGTGTCTTGTAAATGTAACACATTAACATGATAGCATTTAAGGGCAAGCTGAACTCAGTCCTTGCCAGGGGTTTACTGCCTGACTCATGGAAGGAAATTTCTAGGTACATTTCTAGCTTTCACTTTGTAAACAATGTTGCTACAAACACTGTCAAAGATGAAGTGACCATAGGTGTGTGGGTTCATTTCTGGGTCTTCAATTCTATTCCATTGATCTGCCTGTCACTGTACCAATACCATGAAGTTTTAAACACTATTGCTCTATAGTACTGCTTGAGGTCCAGGATACTGATTCCCCCAGAAGTTCTTTTACTGTTGAGAATAGTTTTAGCTATCCTGGGTTTTTTGTTATTCAAGATGATTTAAGAATTGCTCTTTCCAACTCTGTGAAGAATTTAGTTGGGATTGAATCTGTATATTGCTTTTGGCAAGATGGCCATTTTTACTATATTAATCCTGCCAGTCCACAAGCATGTGAGATCTTTCCATATTCTGAGGTCTTCTTCGATTTCTTTCCTCAGAGACTTGAAGTTCTTGCTATACAGATCTTTCACTTGCTTGGTTAGAGTCACACCAAGACACTTTATATTGTTTGTGACTATTGTGAAGGGTGTCATTTCCCTAATTTCTCTGTCTGTTTATCCTTTGAGTATAGGAAGGCTACTGATTTGTTTGAGTTAATTTTATATCCAGCCACTTTGCTGAAGTTGTTTATCAGCTGTAGGAGTTCCCTGGTGGAGTTTTTGGGTTGCTTAAGTATACTATCTTATCATCTGCAAATAGTGATAATTTAACTTCTTCCTTTCCAGTTTGTATCCCTTTGACCTCCTTTTGTTGACTAATGCTCTAGCTAGAACTTCAAGTACTATATTGAATAAATATGGAGAGAGAGGGCAGCCTTATCTAGTCCCTGATTTTAGTGGGATTGCTTCAAGTTTCTCTCCATTTAGTTTGATGTTGGCTACTGGTTTGTTGTATATTGCTTTTACTATGTTTATGTATGGACCTTGGATTCCTGATCTTTCCAAGACTTTTAGCATGAAAGGATGCTGAATTTTGTCAAATGCTTTTTTAGCATCTAATGAAATGACCATGTGGTTTTTTCCTTTGAGTTTGTTTATGTAATGGATGACATTGGTGGATTTCCCTATATTGAACCATCCCTGCATCCCTGGGATGAAGCCTACTTGATCGTGGTGAATGATCATTTAGATGCGTTCTTGGATTCGCTTGACAAGAATTTTATTGAGTATTTTTGCATTGATATTCATAAGGGAAATTGGTCTGAAGTTCTCTTTCTTTGTTTATCTTTGTGTGGTTTTGGTATCAGTGTAATTGTGGTTTCATAGAATGAGTTGGGTAGTGTTCCTTCTGTTTCTCTTTTGTGGAACAGTTTCAAGAGTATTGGCGTTAGGTCTTCTTTGAAGGTCTGATAGAATTCTAAAACCATATGGTCCTGTGCTTGTACTGTTTTGGTAAGAAATACAGTATTCATGATCTTGGATTGTTGGTGACATATATGGAAACATGTGAATATTTAAAATAGCTCAAAAAATAGGTATTTTTTTTCCATCGAAAACTCCCACTCTCCCGCTCATCAGGCCTTTGGATCTCACTCAGGAGTTCAACCTGGTTTTCTGTGTGAAGACGGCAAATTGTGGGACTTTTCAACCTCTGTCAGTACAGAACTTAATTCCGTGTATATATATTCATGGTGTGTGTGTGTGTGTGTGTGTGTGTGTGTGTGTGCATGTGTGTGCAAGCACACATGAGGCCGTTACATGCAGGGAATCCAGGGACAACTGTGGGAGTTGGTTGTCTTCCTGCACTGTGTGGCGCCCAGAGATTGAATTCAAGTTGTTAGGCTTGGCGGTAAAAACATCTACCTGTTTCTGTCTCTGTACCCCAAATCCTATGTACTTACAAGTATGTGTGTGTGTGTGTGTGTGTGTGTGTGTGTGTGTGTAGAAGCTGAGGTCAGGTGTTGTTCTCAATCAATCTGAATCTTATTTATTTATTTAGGCAAAGTCTTTCATTGAACCTGGAGCTCAAGACTCCAGCTACGCTGCTTGGTCAGTGAGCCCCAGGGATCCTCCTGTTTCTGCCCCTATCCCCCTATCCCCTAGAAATGGGGTTATATCTGTGTAGCACTGCACTGGCTTTTAATGTGGCTGCTGGGGCTTCAAACTCAGATCTTCATGCTGTGTGTGCTTTTCTGAAGGAGCCATCTCTGCCTCCCTACCCTCAACCTTTTGGTCTTAAGTGTTCTTGACAGAATCAAATTGCTGGATTAGTGTGTAATTTCACTCCTCAATTTCACCCCACAAGTGGTCAGTACACAGTTTTGGGCTCATTGACTGACGTGTGGTTGCTAGATGGAATGGGAGAGATATCTGTGTGAACTTTACAGAGAAGTCTGCGTCCTCCCTCTGCCTTCCGGAATCTTTTTGTTTGTTTGGTCTTAGTATTTTATTTTCAAGATAGGATTTCACTGTGTAGCCTTGGCTGTCCTGGAACTCTATAGATCAGGCTGGCCCCAAACTCACAGAGATCCACCTGCCACTGCTTCCCAAATGCTGAGATTTAAGGCAAGTGTCACCACAACTTGTGGCTTTCCTGGATCTTAGAGTAGTTATGAGTTTTACTTATGAATTCAGCCTTCATCAATGTGTATAATTTATATTTCAGTTATATTTAACTGAATTAGTATTACAACCGGGATCTGCCAAAGCAAATACGGAGGGTAATAACAGTCAGACTTGCTGACCTTTGGGGTGAGACAATGCTGTGATAACAATAACCCATAAAACCTGCTGGGTTGGAATTATCCAGGAGACAGAATCTGGGAGCCAGTTTGCCCAGCGTCAACCTCTTCCTGAAGGCTGTTCTCTGGAAAACAGAGTGTGAACCTGGTTCCCAGATCGAGGATACAGACAGGATTAAGGTTTTCCTTTAATCTGAGAACTTTCAGTATTTTCAACTGTCATACTCACTGGAATCTTTTGCATAGGACTGTCTGACTCAGAAAGCTGGGAGCTGGCTGGCTTTCTCAAGGAGGGTGCTTCTCTTTGTCGGGGAAACGCTGGCTGCACACCCAGCCATCCGGGATGCTGGACTCACACTTGTTTAGGTGCATGCTCTCAGAATGAGTCATAGCTGCCTTGCACCTCCACAGGGAGCCTGTGGACAAATGGATGGTCTATAGAACAATACAACACCAGTGTCCACGGAGCTGGCTTCTAGAAAAAGGGAGGTCGTTCTTCTTTTTGCTGAAGGCTAGGACAAAAACATTGGACACGTTGGTAGCTGTAGTTATATTGACACATGCTCAGATCACCTCTTGGTTGAGTTGTGGGAAATTCCAAACTAACCAGCTAATCAACCATCTTTCAACCCTCGAAAGAAAGAGAAGTTTTTGTATCTTACATTTTTGAGATTATGTTATCAGTTTATGGAGAAGATTATAGACAAATTGGAGAGATGGGGAGAGAGTAAAAAGGGGAGAAGGGAGAGGGAGAAGGGAAGGGGAGAGAAATGGATAGGGCAGGAGGGGAGGAGAGAGACAGAGACATGCAGAGACACACAGACTGACAGACGTGTTCTATAGATGCCGGGAGGGGAAATCTTGGGTTTCAGCCTTTGCTTTCCCTCTCATTTGAGATGAGGTCTCCTTTTGTTTGTTGTTGCCTAAACCAGGCTGATGTGAGCTTCTGGGAGTTCTCTTGTTTCTACCTTCCATGTCTCTATCTGTATGGGGGCTCTGGGGATTTGAACTTAGGTCCCCAAGCTTGTCCTGCAAGTGCTTTACCCACAGAACCATCTCCCCAGCCCTGAATGGCAGCAGTTTTGCCAAGGTCAAGTACTTTGAGCTGTTTACTGTGCTAGCCGCCAGGCTCATTGCCAGCCCAGAAGATAAGTTTCCTGAAGGTATCACTGTCAGCCTCCAGATCTCGCCTTTTGTAGTTGGTCTTTCTCACCGCAACACCTGACACAAACAACCGGAAGGAGGAGAGGTTTATTTGGGCTCAAGGCTCACAGGACACTGTCTATCGCTGTGGGAAAGGCGTGGAGGCTGGGCATGTGGGAGCTTCATCTATGGGGGTGATTTCCCATTCAGTTTTATGGTCTCTTTTTCCCTGGAATGTCTCTGCAGTTCCCTTAAAGAAACAATGCCCACATCTGCATTTTGGATTATTTTTGTATCCACCAGAATATATGCCTACCTATCATCTGAAAATAGTGTAAAATAAAGATGCAATATTCTTTTCTACAAAAATTAACAACTCACATATATATATGTTTATATATGTTTTACACTTATATGTTTAATATGAGTTTACACTTTAATTCACTTTACACTTTAGTAACAAATATGACACATTTAACACTGATTTAAAAAAAATAAGTTGAAATTCCATTATAGATGCTTTCAAAGACCTTTGTCAAACTGCATTCCCTGGGTACCTATTGTGCCGTTTACCCTTAAGACATAAGTGAGTTGTAAAAGTGTGCACTGGTGTTTGTATGGTGTATGCATGGTGTGTGCATGGTGTGTGTATGCAGTGTGCACTGGTATATGCATGGTGTGTGCATGTGGATGCACTAGTGTGTGTGTGTGGTGTGTGCACTGGTGTATGCACTGGTGTGTGTATGGTGTATGCACTGGTGTGTGTATGGTGTGTGCACTGATGTATGCACTGGTGTGTGTATGTTGTGTGCATGGTGTATGCACTGGTGTGTGTGTGTGTGTGTGATGTATGCACTGGTATGTGTATGTTGTGTGCACTGGTGTATGCACTGGTGTGTGTATGGTGTGTGCACTGGTGTGTGCACTGGCGTGTGTATGGTGTATGCACTGGTGTGTGTATGGTGTGTGCACTGGTGTGTGTACTGGTGTGTGTATGGTGTGTGCACTGATGTATGCACTGGTGTGTGTATGGTGTGTGCATGGTGCGTATATGGTGTGTGCACGTGGACACACATGGCATGGTACACCTACACAGATCAGAGGGTAACTGTGTGGAGCCAGTTCTCTCCTTCCAGCTTTATGTGGGCTCTGCAGGTCCAGGGCAGACCCCAGGCCTGTGTGGCAGGAGGAGCTCTTGTCTATGTCTCCTCTTGTTGGCACCTATAACTGTTATTTTCATTTAAGAAACCTATCAAGAGATGTCTATCTTTGGTTTCTTACCAACTTGGAATAACTTCCTATGAAGATATATCCATCTTTCGCTCTCATAGACTTTAAAAATAAACTTTCTCTGGGCGGTGGTGGTGCGTGCCTGTAATCCCAGCACTCTGGGAGGCAGAGGCAGGCAGATTTATGAGTTTGAGGCCAGCCTGGTCTACAGAGTGAGTTCCAGGACAGTCAGGGATATACAGAGAAACCCTGTCTTGAAAAAACCAAATCCAAAAAATAAACAAACAAAAAAACCTAAAAATAAACTTTCAAATATTTGTGCGATTGTAAAATCGGAGTCTCAATGAGCACGAACAATATTGTAATAACTGATTTGTCAGCTTCAAGTTGGAAAAAGAAGTACGTCTTGACACCAACTTTATACACACATGTTGAGCTACTATTTATTTATTTATTTATTTATTTATTTTAATTCTTCAAAATTCTTACATTTGTGGTTCACACATAACAATTATACGTGACTAGGAGGTACAATGTGGTGTTTTTGTGTGTGCTATGTGCGAGTGCGTATGCCCGTGAGCACATGTGGGGGCCAGGGGTTAATGTCAGACATCTTCCTCGATGACTTTCTGTTCGAGACTCAGTTTCTCACTGAACCTGGGACTTGCCCTTTTGTCTGCAGCGGCTGTTTCGTGAGTCCATAGACTCTGCCTGTCCCCCTGCTCTCTCGTGCTCTGGGGCTATCACCGTGTGCTGCTGTGCCTAGTGTTCACGGCTGGGAATCTGGTCAGATCCTCATGCTTGTGCAGAAGCACTTCACCCACTCAGCACGTCTCCGGCTCCCAAGTGACGCTTCGATATGTGCACATATGTGTCGGGATCCAATGAAGGGCAGCAAGCACACTCATCACAGCAAACAACTAATTTCTTTGTGGTGGGCACATCCAAAACCCCGTCGTAAGCTCTTTGGAAACATAGACTATATTATTGTGGACTGTCATCATGATCGCCACCATCACCTCACCATACAGTAGCAACAAGAATACATTCTTCCTCTCACGAAGTACAACGCACTCACGGCCACCCTCTTCATGCCCCTTCATTCTCCAGCCTCGTGCCGCACTCTTCCTTCCATGAGATCAATGTCCTCAAGTTTCATGTGTGTTGGGGTCATATGACGGCTGTGCTCTGCTCATGTCTTGTGTCACCCTGTGCTGTCCTTCAGGCTCATCTGTGCCACCACAAATGATGGGGTTTCATAGCACTGTGTGATGGGATAGCCTCCCATGAGATCTTTATCCACAGCTATTACCTCTACTGTCTGTCTATTGCTTATCATCTATCAGTCAATCTGTATCATCTATCTATCTATCTATCTATCTATCTATCTATCTATCTATCTATCTAACATCTATCTATCTATCATCTATCTATCTATCATCTATCTATCTAACATCTATCTATCTAACATCTATCTATCTATCTATCTATCTATCTATCTATCTATCATCTATCTAACATCTATCCATCTATCTATCTAATATCTATCTATCTATCTATCTATCATCTATCTATCTAACATCTATCTATCTATCTATCTATCTATCTATCATCTATCTAACATCTATCCATCTATCTATCTAATATCTATCTATCTATCATCTATCATTTATCAATCTATTTCTACTTACCTATCATCTGTATATCTATTATCTATTTATCTATCATCTATCGATCATCTATCAGTCTATTTCTACTTATTTATCATCTGCCTGTATATCTATTATTTATCATCTATCTATATACCTATCATCTATCAATCATTTATCAATCTATTTCTACTTACCTATAATATGTCTATATATCTATTATCTATTTGTCTATCATTATCTATCTATCTATCTATCTACCTATCATCTTCTATCTCATATTTTCTTTATCCTGTCATCCGTTGATAAGTCCATCTGTCTTGATCATGTAGCAATTTCCTTCTTTGATCATGTATCTAGTAATGCCTTGCTGAATACAATAGTTATATTTTAGTTTTTTTTAAGGAAACTTTTTTTAAAAGTCCATATTGTTTTCCATAATCTTTCTATTATTCACTTTATTTTCACACCCTGGTCTTATTTTTACATAAAAAAATAGCCATCTAATAGGGTGAGATGATACCTCATTTGGCTTTGAGTTGTGTTTTCTTGGTGACTGGGGATACTGAATATGTTTAAAAACTGGGTCCTGGGGAGATGGCTAAGTTGGTAAAGAGATTTTCACACAAACACGAGGCCCTGGCTTGGTCTCCCCAGCACCTGTGTAAAGCCATGAGCACACACAGTGATGTGTCCCCATGATGCCTGTGCTGGGGCCGAGCTGGAGCCTCACAATCCCAGGTTACTTACTGGCAGCTCCGGGGTTAATGACATACATGTCTTAAAAATAATAAGGAAAGGGGATGGAGTGATGGCTCTGTGATTAAGAACACCGGCTCCTCTCCCGGATGATCTGGATTTAATTCCCAACACCCAAGTGGTGCCCCATAATCATCTTTAACTCCAGTTTCAACAGATCTGACGACCTCTTCAGGCCTCTCCAAGCACCAGACATACATGTGGTAAACAGACATACACTCAGGAAAACACTCATAGAATAAAAATAATTAAATAAAATGGAGAATAACAGAGAAAGACAGTCGGTGCTAACCTCTGACATTGCTCTTAAAAAAAAAAAAAAAAAAACTGAAACGAAACGAACCCAAAACACAAGTCAAACTGAAAAACCCAACCGACCAAACCAAACCAAAACAAACAAAACAAACAACCCACAAAATCGTTCAAAGACTGGTTTTATTTTACTTTATTGAGATTGGTCGGCTTTGACAGTGCTGTGGTTTGAATATGGAATGTCCTGGTGGGCTCGGGTGTCTGCACACTCGGGCCCCCGCGGGCGGTGCTGGTTCAGGAGACTGTAGAACATTGACAAGTGGGGTCTAGCTGGAGGACGTGGGTCGCTGGGGTCAGGACCTTGACGCGCACAGCCAGATGCCCCTCCTCTTTCTGCTTCATAGGCAAACCGTGGCAGTGCCCCCAGCCTGCCCTCTTTGTGATGGCGGACCGTGTCCGCTCAAAGCATGAGCCCAGGTAAGCCCCTCCTCCTTTAAGTTGCTCCCTTCCGAGCAGGTGGGCACAGTAAAAGCACCTGGTACAAGCATCAAAGTGTGTTACACGAGCCGTGGCTCATGCTTGCTTTGTAAACTGTATTTCTCGTCGGCATAGGGATGTGAGGGCAGGAATTAAAAAAGCAAAACAAAATAAAACCAACCAACCAAAACGACAACAACCAAAACGAGCGTGGAACACCTAGAGCTCGAGGCTGGAGTCCGAAAGTTTGGGATAGAAACCAGCACTATCTGTGTGCATAGAAATGTCATATCTTGTAGAATGTCTATGTTATTCGATGAAAAAGGACCTAGAGATGAAGTGAGCCCACCCTTGTCAACGGAGAACAGCCCCAGCGGCGGTTGCTCGGCTGTTCGAGCATCCGCCACGCAGCAGGTGCTGTCTTCTCTTTCAGGCCCGTTCCGGCTCGCGGGAAGCTCTGAGTTTTCTGAAGTTTAGTTATGAACGAAAGCAGGACTCTGCCCTCACCTATAAGGTTATTTATTAAGCGACTCAAGTGGGATATTAAATGATAGAAATGGAACATTTTTGTGATTCTGTTAGAGGAGCCCAGGCCGGGTGCCCATTGGTGGCCACGCCCCTACCCATTAGAGCTGGCATGTCTCGCTCTCAGCTGTATCCATGAATACTCTCTGCTGTATCCATTGGATTGGAAGTATCCACCCAATACTTCTGCTTTACTCATACTGATTCATCTATTGCTGACTCCCCTGCAAGGGCGCATGTCTATGATAGAGAGAAGAACCTGAGACAGAGACCACACAGGTCTTGGTTATGGTTAAGCAAACAGCGGAGCGGTGCAGTGTGAGGACAGGTAGTTCAGAGAAGAGCTACCATGTCCAGAATAGGCTCTGCCGGTCCCCACCTCTCCTCCGCCCTGGTTTCTGTAAGAAGCCAAGCTGCTCGGCTGAGATAAAGTGGGTGGGTGGGTGGCGGCGGAAGCTGTGATAAGCGTGGGTGGGGAGCAGAGACTGGCTCATGCTCTCTCTGTCACCGGGGAAGAATTGAAGAGAGAGCCTTTGACCGTGTCCTTAGTTCTCTGAGCCCTGAGCAGTCCAGCCACGAGGAAGAGGTGAGCTTTCAGGATACAGCCGCTGTGTTCCTGGCAAAGCGCTCAGAAAAGCCATAAAAGGAATTCCTCTACGGAGTCAGACGGTGAATGAGCCACGTGACACAGGGCTCTCCGGGATGGACTCGTTAACCTCACCATCCGTTCAATGTGGGAAAGGCCAGGTGAGCATCTCCTCCTCTCCAGGAAACAATCTCATAATTACCCACTTGGTGCCCAATGTTATTGTTTTCACCAGGACTGGAAAGCATGATAATATCAATGCGGGTGTTCAGATCACATGCTCTGAGGCTGGACCACTGGCGCTTAAATCTTAACTTCATCACTTACAGTTGGAGAACTGTAGACAAGTTACTTGACCTCAGTTTACCGTTCCCAGAAATGGGGGTACTCTGGGTATGGTTAGATAAAGGCTCCCCATAGGCCCATGTGTGAAGAGTCCTCAGCTTGGTGCTACTGGAAGGTGTTAGAGGTTTAAGAGGCAGGGCACGGCAGGATGCTACAGATCACGGAGATGTGAGATTGTGGGACGTTGGCCCCTTTCTCCCGTTCCTTTTTTCCTGGCCACGAGAGCATTGCTTTTGTGATACCCTGCCACGCCAGAGACCCCATAGTGTGGGCAAGTGAGCATAGACCCAAACTTGCAAAGCTATGACTTAAAGTAAACCTTTCTTTTATAAAACTAAGCCTTGGGTATTCTGTTATAGTAATGAAAACCTGATGACCGCAGGAATGCTCCCTCCCCATCAGATTGTGTGATCACATAGCACATATCAGACAATGTGAACAATGTTACACAGTGAAAAGAATTCATCCTAACTTGCTAAATTAGTAACTACTGTTTAAATTGTTATGTTTATGCCGGAAGCCCAGGAATCCAACCTTTCACCCTTGAACTAATCCCTGCCTGCTACAACGACTTCTTTGGTTTGCCACTAAATCTGCTTTCCAGCAGATGCCTTTCATGATTTCTTCCTGAACTCACACGAAATAGAAGACAAGCCCACAGGTCTTTATTTTGTTGTTGGTTTGCTTTGAGATGGGGCGGGGCTCTTAAAAATGGCCAAGGCTAGCCTTAAATCTGTACTTAGGGATGGCCTTGAGCCTCTGATTGTCCTGTTTCCACCTCTGTGTTTTTGGCGTTCCTAGCATGTGACTACATGCCCACTTGTGTGGGGTTCCGAAGCCAGCCCAGCGCTTCCTGTGTCTGCTACACCTCCACATCTATGTTCTTTGTTCCCCATTAATTCATTTATTCAGTTTACATCCTGATCGCAGCTCCCTCCCAATCCCACCCACAAGGCCCCCTCTCCTCCTTCACCTCTGAGAAGGGGAGGCACCTCAAGGTGCCAACCTCTCCTGGCACATCAAGTCGCTGCAGGACTAGGTATGTCCTTTTCCTCTGAGGCCAGACAAGACAGCACAGATACGGGAACAGGGTTCGCAGGCGGGCCACAGAGTCAGGGACAGCTTCTGCTCTAGTTGTCGGGGGCTGCATGAAAACCAAGCTGCACATCTGCTACATATGTGCGAGTCAGGGGGCTGGGTCCAGCACCGGCATGCTCTTTGGCCGTTGGTCCAGTCTTTGAGAACCCCCAAGGATGCAGGCTAGTTGACTCTGTTGGTCATCTTCTGGAGTCCCTATCCTATCTGGGTTCCTCAATCCTTCCCTCAACTCTTCCACAAGACCTCCCAATTGTTTTAGAAAGCAGCGGGCCCCGTGCAGGGCTGTCTGTTCTGTTTCAGAGAGAACAGCACCACCTACTGGGCAAGTTTCATCTAAGCAACATCTGATGTTAGCATTCTAAACTTTAAGAACTAGAACGTTTTTGTTTCCGTAGTGTATAAAATCAAGGGTACATCCAAATAATCTCACACAAAGTGCGAAAAACATGTTTTTTTTGTTGGTATGAAGAAACTATGGAATTTTATACATGGATACGCATATATTAGGTACTATAATATTTTAAAATCTTATTTCACATACAATAACTACATACTTGTTAATGAATGCAGTCTGGTGCTGTATATGACGGAATATGCCTGTACCATGGAATGATTACCTCATGATGACTAGGGCACCACACAGCTCACACGTGTTTCTTTCTGAAAAGAACACTGGGCAATGTGGGGGATATTGGGTATATTATTAATTATAGGTGGTACTTTGTCAGAAATCACATGGAGAGTTACAACACAGATTCCTGCCCCCCCCAGACCTCAGCAGCCTACCCCTTCAGGGTAGGCAATGGTTAGTGGTGAAACCCAACCCACGTTGAAGTTCAGGGTCAGGATCCCAGTCCTGGGTTCGCTGAGCTGTTCTCCAGGGTCAAAAGCCCTCGTCCCAGGGCTTGGAGCTCTCGGTGAAGCACATTAGGGCTTCTTAAACTCTCCATTCATTGATCTCTTGTGCTGGGAAGTTTTTATACAACCTCAGGTATACAGGTGTATGGAAATAGGTACTTAGGGCTGGAGACATGGCTCAGCGGCTAAGAGCACGGACTGCTCTTCCGAAGGTCCTGAGTTCAAATCCCAGCAACCACATGGTGGCTTACAACCATCCTTAATGAGATCTGACGCCTTCTTCTGGTCTATCTGAAGACAGCTACAGTGTACTCACATATAATAAATAAAATCTTTAAAAAATGTACTCATAATAAATAAATCTTTTTTAAAAAGTCACTGCTATCCATTAAAAAAAAAAAGAAATAGGCACCCATAGAAATCACAGAAATTTATCTTAGAACAGTTTTTTGATGTGTATATAATCTTACTGTTTGTTAACGATGAGAAAAGTTCACATACCAATGAAATGGACGTACTTGTTCATCTGAAGATGAACTTGTTCACATGAAGAATTAAATCTTGGGGCTAGAGAGATGGCTCAATGATTAGGAGCTGGCGCTGCTCCCGCAGCCGGCTCGGGTTTGTTTCCCAGACCCTGGATGGTGGTAAAGTCACTGGTTACTCCAGCTCCGGGGGATCGAGGCCATCTTCTGACCTCCACAAGTACCGGGCATGTGCATTGCACACATTAAAAACATTTGGGTGAACACTCATACACATAAAATAATTAAATTAAAAAAAAACTAAATCTTCACCAAATTATTTAGCGCTGCAGGATGTTGGGCACCTTCAGTGTCTTCCAGAGTTGATTGGCAGTTTGATTTTTATAATCGTCAATGTGGAGAAATCCACTTTGCATAAATATATGGTACAAAATGCAGAGTTTTGTTCAGGGCCACTTCTGAAACTGTTGGAGATTTGGTTTGATTTGGTTTGGTTTTCTGTTGCCGTGAAAAAAATCCATGACCAAAAAGCAACCTGTAGAGGAAACGGTTAATTTCATTTTACTGCTTCCTGGTCATAGTCTATCATACCCAGGGCAAGAACTGAAGCAGAAGCCACGGAGAAACATTGAATATTGGCTTCTCCCCAAGGCTTGCTCAGTTTGCTTTCCAATGCACCCTGGGGCAACCAGCACAGGAGTGGCTCCGCCCATAGTGGCCTGGGACCGCCTACTTCAATCACGATCAAGAAACACTCCCACAGACTTGCCCAGAGGTTGTTCTGATTGAGGCGATTCTGCTATTGAGCCCTGCTCTTCCCAGATATGCCTAAGTTTGTGTCAAGTTGATAAAATATTAGCTAGTACAATATTCTATCCTCACCTGAAGCCAAAATTTCCTGAATGATTGAAAAAAAACCTTTTATTTTTATTTATGCTTATGTGCTTGTGTAAATGCCTGGCACATGTGTGCAGGTGCCCCGGAGGTCAGAAAAGTGCGCTGGTCCCTCAGAGCTAGGGTTATGGGGAGGTGAGAGCCACCTGATGTGGGTGCTGGGAACCAGACTTGGGTCCCCTGGAAGAGCACAACGAGCTAGCAGTCACCATCCCGACAAACAGGCAAGCAGGGCTTCTCTGAGATGCTAGCTCTGACTGTAAGGAGTCTGCTCTGTCATGGATATTTCCTGCCACCTTAAACACCTATGGAAGCAGCTTAAAGGGAGAAGGGTTTTTTTTTTCCCCAGTGCCCTGGTGTGGTGGTTTGAATATGCTTAGCTCAAGCAGTAGGTGTGGCCTTCTACTGGCTGGTTTTGTGTGTCAACTTGACACAAGCTGGAGTTATCACAGAGAAAGGAGCTTCAGTTGGGGAAGCTCCCCATGAGATCCAGCTATGTGAATTTTTTCAATTAGTAATCAAGACAGGAGGGCCCACTGTGGGTGATGCCATCCCTGGGCTGGTAGTCTTGGGTTCTATAAGAAAGCAAGCCGAGCAATCCAGGGGAATCAAGCCAGTAAGGAACATCACTCCATGGCCTCTGCATCAGCTCCTGCTTCCTGACCTGCTTGAGTTCCAGTCCTGACTTCCTTTGGTGATGAACAGCTGTGTGGAAGTGTAAGCTGAATAAACCCTTTCCTTCCCAACTTGCTTTTGGTCATGATGTTTGTGCAGGAATAGAAATCCTAAGACTGGCCTTGTTGGAGTAGGTGTGTCACTGTGGGGATGGGCTTTGAGACCCTCCCCCTAGCTTCCTGGAAGATGATCTTCTTCTGACTGCTTTTGGATCAAGAGGTAGAACTCTAAGGTTCTTCTCTAGCACCAAGTCTGCCTGGATGCTGCCATGCTTCCTGCCATAATGATAATGAACCTCTGAACCTGTAAGCCTTCCACAGTTAAAAGTTGTCTTTTATAAGATTTGCCTTGGTCACCGGTGTCTTCACAGCAAAGGAAACCCTAACTAAGACACACGGTTTGAGGGTGGGGACGGGATGGTGACGGAGTGGTTCATGGCTGTGGCAGAAATTCGGTGGGGCTGCTTGCTCATCCTAGAGTTCTGCAAAGCAGAAAGCTGGACCCAAAGCGGGGCCAAGTTCTAACCCCCAACCCTGCTCTTCGAGGAGCCCACATTGTTAAGGTCGTAAAGGTCTCAGGTCCTTCCAGAACAGTACTATCAGCTGGGGGCGGGGCAAGCCTTCAAACACGAGTCTGGGGCTGGGGGGGGGGACGTTCATATTCAAACCGTAGCACTCACAAAGCAGGGAAAGACTTCTCGAGTGACTCTGAGACTCATCATTACTGATTAGTGGCCAAGGCAGGGGCTCGCTTGAAGGTGAAGAAAAGAGGTCTTGAGAGGAAGGGACTTAACGACTCACCAGATTTCCGCTAGTTTGGTTGTGACCTGCAGTGTCAGCCCCTTGGGATGCCAGACAGACAAGGCTGCTCCAGCCGGCCAGCTTTCATGCCTCCTCTCCGGGCTCTGTCAGCAGGATGTGGGGAAGGTCGCTCTGGGGCCGCGCGTTTTCACCGCACACCCTCCGGTCCACTGAGACCTTCTCTGGCCTACGGCTAAGCACACGAGTAGTAAGAATGCTTGCTTTCCTGGTTTCCATCCCTACTTCTGGGAGCTGTAATGAGGGCTGGTTCCTTTTCTAAGGGTTGAATTCTGGCATAAGGGTTTCCTGGAAATATGAAAGTGGCGCCTCAGTTTCGATTGCACTTAGGTCACCCCGGGTGGAACAACATAGTTTGAGAGAAACCAGAGGCCCTTTCTACTCTGAATATTTCCAACTATTTAATTATCAGTTAACAAACCAGAGTGGTTCTTTTGTAATTACATATATTTTATAGGGTGACAATTCCTCAAGTAAGCATTGCTTCTTAGAGCCTGTGTGTGTGTGTGTGTGTGTGTGTGTGTACAAGTGAGTGTGTGTGTGTGTATAAAGCAAATGTGTATGTCTCTCTGTGTGAATGTGTGTGTGAATGTGTGTATGTGAGTACAAGTGACTGTGTGTGTCTATAAAGTGAAAGTGTATGTCTCTGTGTGTGAATATGTGTGTGTGTGTGTGTGTGTATGAAAGTGTGTGAATGTGTATGTGTCTCTGTAAGAACATGTGTGTCCATGTGGGTAAATGTATGCATGTATGAGAATGTGTGTATATGTAAATGAATGTGTGTGTGAATGCATGTGTATGTGTAAATGAGTGTGTTGGGGTGTCTGTGTATGAGTGAATGTGTGTATGTCTCTGTGTGTGAATGTGTGTCTGTGTGTGAGTGAGAGTGTGTGAATTATATGTGTGTCTGTGTGTGTCCATGTGGATAAATGTGTGGGTTTGAGTGTGAATTTATGTGTGTGAGAATATGTGTATATATGTAAGTGAATGTATGTGTGTAAATGTGTGTATATGTATGTGTGAATGTTTGGGTGTCTCTCTGTGTGTGAGTGTGTGTGTGTGTGTGTGTGTGTGTGTCTACATTTGTGTCTGTGAAGGTGCTTGCCTGAGCCTGTGTATGTGGAGGTCAGAGGCAGACTTAGCTTGTCTTCTGTGTTCTCTCTGATCCTGGTGCTCACTGTTGAAGCTAGGCTGGCTGGCATCTAGCCTGGGGCTCTGCCTGTCTCTTCCTGCCCTTAGCACTCTTTTTCCTTGGTGCCATGGATCCACACTCAGACTTTCACAATTGTGCAACATGTACTCTACCCACTGAACCCTCTCTGTAGCCCCACAGAGCTGATTTAAAGGCAAGGATCCACCCAGGTTCTAGACTCAGTTCCTTTTCCAATATATTATGTATGCTGTTACCATGGAGTGTTGGTGAACAACGGACAATTTCAAGTTAATTTGTATTGTTTTGCACTTTTTATCCAAGAATCTTTTTTTTCTGTACATATAAATCTTGAAAATGTTAAAGTATGGATGGCAAACAGTATGTACATTTATACCTCATTCTCCCTATTGCCTTGAGGATATCTAAGAACACACAGTGAGCTAGGTGTGCTTGGGCAGATCTGTAATGAGAGCACCTGAGAGTCTGAGGTTCAAAAGCATGCTACTGTCTCAAAGCGAAATAACCAGTCATCCATCCATCCATCCATCCATCCATCCATCCATCCATCCATCTAACCAATCAACCAACTAACCATCCATCCATCCATCCATCCATCCATCCATCCATCCATCCAATCAACCAACTAACCATCCATCCATCCATCCATCCATCCATCCATCCATCCATCTAACCAATCAACCATCCATCCATCCATCCATCCATCCATCCATCCATCCAATCAACCAACTAACCATCCACCCATCCATCCATCTAATCAATCAACCAACCATCCATCTATCCACCCATCCATCCATCCAACAAGCTAACCAACCAACTAACCAGCCAGCCACCCAGCCAGCCAGTCAGCCAGCCAACCAGCCAACAAGCTAACCAACTAACCAGCCAGTCAGTCAGCCAGCCAGCCAATTAACCAATCAACCAACCAAGTTAATATCTCTAATAATGTACATTGGGCCAGGTTCCATGTTCCAAAGGTTTCATAGTTTCTCTATACACCATTCTATTACCTGGGGACCAAAGTCCACTCACAACACATGGAAAGCCATGTTGTCCCTGTTATGAAGATGACATTCATCAATGTAAAAAAAACCAGAGATAGCTTGAATACACACCCTGTCACTAAATCTTGGCTGATTTTAGTGTCAACTGGGCTATAACCCAGTAAATCCCATTAAGATTCATATATTAATTCATGTATTAATTAATGATTATTATAATTAATCATTAATTAATTAAGATTCATTGTATTAATGTAAATGGGTGAGCAAATGAATTGATTAGAGAGATGAAAATATTCCTCTTTAAATCCTATTGCCAATTCATAAGTATAGAGGGAATAAAGAGTTTATAAGATCATCAATAAACATTAAAAGTAATCACTGAAAATCGATGAACAGTGTTTGCAGTCTTCTATCTCTAAGAGAAAAGCTGGTGTGTTTATGGTTCAAGAAGCTTCCTGGGTTGTGTAAGGAAGCAGGCTGAGCAAACCATGGAGTATAAGATAGTAAGCCTTGCCCTTCTTGGTCTCTGGTCCAGTTCCTGTTTCCTGCCTTGAGTTCCTGCCTGACTTCCCTTGGTGAGGAATTGTTATCTCGAAGTGTAAGATAAAACAAGCCCTTTCCTCCTTAAGTTGTTTTGGTCATGGTGTTTATCATAGCAACAGAAAAATGTTGCTAGGGTAGAAATTGGTACCACAGAGCAGACATTACTGTGATAGCCATGGCTATGGTACTTTTTGGGAAGATTGTGGTGGGGTTCAGAAGTTTGGGCTGGAAAAGCCATTGGTGTTATAAATTAATAGGATTGTTCTGTGGGAACTTGCAGATAATAGACCCAACATGGACCCCACAGTCAGTGTCTGCACACAGAGCTGATCTTAAGATTATTTGATGACTAACTTAGTGACATACATGCATGAAAAGGTCAATGAATGTCATGTAGCTGCCACCCAGCACACTATGTAAAAACACACACACACAGCATGTGCTTGTTTCTTCTCCTTCTCCACACAACTACTGCACTTTTACCAGAACAAAGCTGGCACCATCTCTCTCGCAGAAGCTACGCCAGACTTCCCTCTGTTGGGATGAGAGCTATTAGCAACACTCTATAGAATGTTCTATCAGAATTAATATTTTCCTTATGAAAATTCAGATGGATGCAAGGACTATCAGGACTGTTTATATGATATTTTGGATTAAGAATGTGTGAGTGAAACCTTTGCTTTACTGGAGTAATTGATGTTGGTTAGTTGGGCATAATCATCTGTGATTAATATAAGACTATCATTATTGATGAGAAGTCATCTGGAAAGTATTTCTTTGGGGTTAGCACACAGAAGGTGTGGCCCAAAATGGGCTAATGCTGTATCTCAAGTTGGCAGCTGAACTTGTATAAGAATCTCCTATGTGGTCCTGGGTTTGTTGGCATGAAAGTCTACAAAACTGAAGGGATCATGGAGAGCTGATGATAAGGCTTGACACTATAAGAGGTCATTAGTGATGGTGAAGCATCAGTTTCAGTGGAATCATGGAGAGAAACTGAGACTTATCACTGTGTAGAAGGACAGGGGTCCTTTAAGAGAGACCAAGAAGTCACTGGTGAAGATGTAGCCTCTGTTTCAGTGGAGACCCCAACATATTGAAGACAACAGAACCATGAGATGACCACTAGGATGGTGGCAGGTGCAGACTGGAGCCATCCTGGGTCTATGGGACAAGATTCATGGTGTGTGTGTGTGTGTGTGTGTGTGTGTGTGTGTGTGTTGGATGTTAAAGCTGGGTACATGGCTCTATTCAAGCCTGTTGGAGCCCAAAAGAGTTCCAGATGTTGGACATCAAACTTTTTACAGTTAGATTTTGGTTTTGCTTTCATTATAACTGTGTCCTGGTTATTCCTGGTATTCTATAGGATCCCACAATTATGAGAATTTTAGATGTGTTAAAGAGACTTAGAACTTTTAAAGTGTTTGAAAGTGGGATGTTCTAAGTTATGTTGTTCTATATATTACAGTGTTAATGTGATATTATGGGGATAAACAAGAAGGTGGTTCGAATATGCTTAGTCCATGGGAAGTGGCACTATTAGGAGGTGTGGCCTTGTTAAAGGAAGTGCGTCACTGTGGAGGTGGGGCTTTGAGGTCTCATCAAGTCTGATTGGTGTGATCTAGTCCCTCCTCCTGGCTGCCTACAGAAGACACTCTCCTACTGCCTGCCTTTGAATCAAGATGTTCAAGTCTTGACTCAGCACCATGTCTGCCTGGACTCTGCCATGCTTCCCACCATGATGATAATGGACTAAACCTCTGAAACTGTAAGTCAGCCTCAATTCAATGTTTTATTTTATGAGTTGCCTTGGTCATGTTGCTCCTTCATAGCAATGAAGTTCTAAGACAGGAGGTTACAGTTTAATAGTGACGTGTTTGTGTGTCAAATTTATAAGGAATCAATTGTACTGATTAGGTTTTGTCAACTTGGCATAAACTAAAGTCACATCGGAAGAGGGAATCTCAGCAGGGGAATTGCATCTATCAGATTGGCTCATGGGCAGGTCTGTGGGACTCATCATCATCATCATCATCATCATCATCATTATATTAATGACTAATGTGGGAGAGCTGTATATCACACTGTGGGCAGTGCCATCTCTGGGAAGGTGCTCCTGGTTTCTATAAGAAAGCAGGGAGAACTAGCCTTAAAGAATAAGTCAGGAAGCAGCACCCCTCCTTTTTTTAAAATAAAGATTTATTTATTTTATATATGAGTACATTTTAGCTATTTTCAGACCCACCAGAAGAGGGCATCGGATCCCATTACAGATGGTTGTGAGCCACCATGTGGTTGGTTGCTGGGAATTGAGCTCAGGATCTCTGGAAGGGCAGTCAGTGCTCTTAAGCCCTGAGCCATCTCTCTAACCAAGCAGCATCCCTCCTTAGTCTCTGCTACAGGTCCAGCCTCCAAGTTCCTGCCTTTACTTCCCTCAGTGAGGAACTGTTTCTTGAAAGTGTGTGTTTGGGATCAGTGCAAGGAGGGTGCCCCTGCCTCACGTCCACTACAGTCTCCTGCAGCCCAGCGGCTCAGAACTCGACAGCCTTGGATCATAGGCCCCTGTCTAAAACGAATGCTTTAAATCCCTGTCATCGACTCTGAACTTGACTATTCAATGGTAGAAAAGTATTAAAATAATTTGAATAGCTAGGTGGTGCGTGCCTTTAATCCCAGCATTTGGGAGGCAGAGGCAGGTAGATCTCTGAGTTTGAGGCCAGCCTGGTCTACAGAGTGTGTTCCGGGACAGTCAGAGCTACATAGAGAAACCTTGTCCCTGGGGGGGGGGGGGCAGCAAAGAATAGAGAATTAATGCTGTGAAAGCATTACATTTTGGTTTAAAAGTGTTTAGTTATCCAGAAAGAGGTGTCGTACAGTTTACACTGATTTGGATGACTAAGATGTGGAGAGATGATTCAGAGGTTAAGAGCCCTTGCTACTCTTTTAGAAGGGCTGGGTTTGGATCCTCGCACTTACATGACAGCTTACAGTCAATTATAACTTCATATTCAGGGGGATCTGATGACACACATGTGCACATGCAGACACACACACACACACACACACACATACACACACACAGGTAAAATACTCACACACAGGAAACAAAGAGCTGTACTTATGTAACCACACATCTGCTCTCACGTCTTGGCTGGAAGCCCTCACTTCCTTATTTCTGTGGAAGAACCTTGATATGGGGGGGGGGGTCAGGGTCCTCAAGACCAGAAAAGTCTAGATTCATATTTTGCTCTTCCCGGCTTTATGGTCTTGAATAAATTTCTATTATTTAACTTTTTTATTACATGTATTTATTGTGAGTGCCTGCACACCACTGTGTGAGTATGGTGGTTAGAGAAGACCCCAAGGATCTGGTTCTCTCTTTATATCACATACAACCCAGTTATCAAACTCAGATCCTCAGGCTTGGGAGAAATGCCTTCATCCAGTGAACCATCTTATTGGCCCTGGATAAGTTATTTATGACCCTCCACCCTCGGGAGGAGGGTCATAATTTCTTTGAGTTTTTAAGCACTGTGTTTGTCATATAGCTAGAGCAAGATTACAAAAGTCTTGTGATTATGGAAGTATTAGAATATTCCCTAACGGCAGGGGGAGCCCTGACGGAAGTGGGGCCCTTCCAGCAATGAGAAATGATAAGTCGATTGCAGGCACTTAGCATGTTACCCCCAAGCCTCTTGCTTCTGGGTACACAGCAGATTGCTAATTGCTGTTGCCCCCCACTATATCCTGGGGGTAACTAAATATAGGGGAGGGGAGGGAGATGGCATTGGCAAAGCCCCCCACCTCAGCTGGCCGGAATAAGCACCTCCTGGAACAAGAAGCCGCAACTCTCCTGGCATGCATCACACACAGCCCTGATGGGCTCCAACTGGGAGCAGCAGTTAGGCCTCCGAAAAGGGGCCGTCCCTCAGACGACACGAAGCAGTAATGGGGATGGGCGTTTCATAAACGCAGGAAATGAGCTTCAGTTTAGGAATCCCGAAAGGGAGCTTGTTTTGTGGGGGTAAGGAAAGATTTTCCAGGGCCGACCTTTACTAAAAGGAAACTTCTGATTTGAAGTTTGAAAGTGCCCAAGGGCTAATTCAAAGTAGGGAAAGGGGAAAGCTGTCCACGGGGACTCCTGCTAAGACTGCGTGCTAGAAAACAATGGCCCGCTGCCCCCGGGGCAGGGATTTTTGGACTCGTGCACTTAAAAATCCTTTTTTCCCTACCACTGAGTATAATTATCCCTTAAATAAGTTCCTATGAAATACAGGGAAATAAATGTAAACTAGATTGAAATCTTTGGATTAAACCAGTGTGTGTGTGTGTGTGTGTGTGTGTGTGTGTGTGCACGCGCGCACGTGTGCGTGCAGTTGTGTATATATTAAATATAAAATGCATCTTACAGTTACATGTATTTGGTTGTGTGCTTGTGTGTGCACATGTGCATACATGTCGGTCGCTGTATATGTACAAGGCATGAGTGTAGAAGACAGAGGACACCGCTGGGCAGGGTCAGTTGTCGCCTCTGTCATGTGAGTCTCTGGCTATCAGCACCTTTACTGGCTGAACCGTCTGCTGCTCCCACCTTATATTTTTGTTTATAATCAATATTATTACACACAGATTATAAAAGTTAAGTGACTCACTGTGACATTTCCAAGCACGCACCAAGCGTGCCCGTCTACATGTATACCAGTCTGTCTCCCCCACCCTTCCCGTGTCTTTCCGATTCTCCAATAACCTCACTTTTGCTTTCAGGTGAACTTTATTTTTTGTTTTGGTTTAATGCAAAGTTTTTACACAGAGAGAATAGGTGGGCTTGTGAAGTTTCTTGGGCTTAGCAACCTAACTACTAGTTCCATTCATTTGGCTACGGATGATAGGGTTTCACTTTTCTTTATGACTAAGTGAGGCACCATCAGGTAGCAGCCAGCTTCTCGTTATTTAGTTATCCATGCATGGATGGACACCTCTGCTGATTCCATGTCTTAGTTAATTGTTGTATATTAAGATGGGAGATACAGTATTTAGCCAATAACTAGAGTTTATTTTCTTTGTATTATATAGCTTGCACATAAAAAAGAAAAAAATCTCCCCTGTTCAAGAGCCAGTAATGAGTGTGTCTTCCTGTCTCTGCTTGGGTGTATGGCTCTTAGTAAGAGTAATCCTGGGCTAGAGATGACTCAGCAGTTAGGAGCAAATTCCCAGCACCCACACGGCAGCTCTCAATTGTCTGTAACTCCCATTCAAAAGGGATCTGACACCCCCATGCACATCTGAATGAAAGGCAAAACACCAATGCTCACAAAATAAGATAAAATATTAAAAAAAGAATAATCCTAACATATGAAACACTGCTGGAGTAATGTCTTGCCTTGACCGATCAAAAACCGTTTTTACACTTAAACACAGAGGCCAAGGCCTACACCTGAGTGTTTACAATTGTCCCTTTCTTAACCCCCATCCTCTCCCCTTTCCACCTCTATGTTCCCTTACTGCTCGTGCTTTAAACCATGATAACCACCAATACTTCTTTAAAAATCATAACAAAGACAAAAACAAAACCGATCATCTTGACTTAGGTCTGCCCACCCCACTCCTGGTTCAGTTTGGCACATGTGAGAATTTATAGCGTTAACTGGGGTGAAGATTTGGAATTTGACTTGTCAGAGAAGCAAAGACTGCCAGGTCTCGAAGCTGGAACACATGTACTGGAGTTGGCACTCTCCTCAGACCCTCTTCTCAGCATCTTGTTCTTTCCTGTTAGTATTTGTGTAGACTAGTTTTACATCAACTTGATAAAAACTAGAGTTGTTCCAGAAGAGGAACTTCAATTGAGAAATTGAGAGGTTGGCCTGTGGGCAACAATGTGGTGCATTTTATGATGTGGGAGGGCCCAGATCTCTGTGAGTGGTGTTATCACTGGGCTGGTGGTTCTGGGTGTTAGAAGAAAGCGGGCTCGGCAAGTCATGGAGAGTGCAGTAAACAGCACTCCACCATGGCTTCTGCAACATCTCTGGCCTCCAAGTTCCTGCCTTGTTTGAGTTCCTGCCCTGTCTTCTCTCAGGGATGGACTGTAAGTTAAATCATTTCCTTGCCAGATTGATTTTGGTCATGGTGTTTTAGCATAGTATCAGAGACCTAATGAAGGCAGTATCTGTGGTGGTTTGAATAAGAGTGACCCTCATAAGCTCATGTATTTAAATATTTAATCACCAGGGAGTAGAACTCTTTGAAAGGATTAGAAGGATCTGGAAGCATGGCTCTGTCTGAGGAAGTATGTCACTGGGGGTGGGCTTTGAGGTATCAAAAGCCTATGCCAGACTCAGTCAGTCAGTCTGTCTGAGTTTGTGTCTATCTCTGTCTCTCTCTATCTCTGTTTCTCTGTGTCTCTGTCTCTGCCTCTCTCTGTGTCTCTGTCATTCTCTGTGTCTCTGTCTCTGCCTCTCTGTGTCTCTGTCTCTGCCTCTCTCTGTGTCTCTGTCATTCTCTGTGTCTCTGTCTCTGCCTCTCTGTGTCTCTGTCTCTGCCTCTCTCTGTGTCTCTGTCATTCTCTGTGTCTCTGTCTCTGTCTCTCTGTGTCTCTGTCTCTCTTTCTCTGTGTCTCTGCATCTCTCTCTCTCTCTCTCTCTCTCTCTCTCTCTCTCTCTCTCTCTCAGCCTACAGATCAGGATATATCTCTCAGACACAGACTGATCTGGCACCATGCTTTTTTCTCTTTTTAAAAAGATTTATTTATTTATTTTATGCATATGAGTACACTGTAGTTGTCTTCAGACACACCAGAAGAGGGCATCAGATCCCATTACAGATGGTTGTGAGCCACCATGTGGTTGCTGGGAATTGAACTCAGGACCTCTGGAAGAGCAGCTCTTTTTTTCTTGTTTGCCTTATTTTTATTTTATTTTTTATTGAATATTTTGTCTTCATTTACATTGCCAGTGGTAAATCCTTTCCTGATTTCCCACGGCCGAGCCATCTCTCCAGTCCCAGCACCATGCCTGCCACCATGCTCCATGCCATATAATGAACTCAACCTCTGAAGCTGCAAGCAAGACCCCAATCAAACGCTTTCTGTCATAAGAATTGTCTCTTCACAGCAATAGTTTATAGCCTCACACCCCAGCTTGTTACTAATTCCCCAATGACCCCAGTGTAATGAAGATGACATGCTTTAATGTGATCATCCTGACCCTAGACTCACTCTTTAGCTTAGGTCCCTTTCATTCTTGACTTGAGTTTTACCTTTGAGACTGAGCACACATCAGATAAAAAGAACTAAGATAAGGAAGGCTTTATTTCAGCTCACAGCTCCAGGGGAAGCTGGTCATGGTGGGAAGGTGTGGCCACGGGGCAGTGCTTCAGCAGATCATCTCCCTCAGGAAGCAGAAAACCATGAATAGGAACACTCACCTTGCTTGCTTCCTTACTTCCTAAGGAAGTTTCTATTAGGTACGAGGAAACACACAACAAACACACAGAGAAAGACGCTCTGCAAAGCAGGGGGCGGGGGGGGGGGGAACTCAAGGAACCTAATCTCTGCTCACTTTCTTTTTACTCGGTCTGAGACTCTAGCCTGTGGGATGGCGCCAACAATATATGGTAGAAATTCCCACATCATCTAATCAGGTTAAGCAACGGCATCCTAGACACGCCCAGAATTCTGTTTCCTGGGTGATTCTATATCCTATCAAGTTGATGATCAATATTATCCGTCACAGTATTAGAATGAGACTTTAAAAAAATTCACTCTGCCCGATACCCCGAGCTTGTTGTGAGTCCAGAACTCCAACACAGAATATGAAGAGGCCTACGATGATGACTTTGTTACCTTTTGCTTATCATTCACCTTGAGGTTATAAAAGATGTATGTCCCCATGCCTCAAGTCCAAGATGGGACAATTTCAAGAGTTGAAACGACTTTGAAGAGTCTGAGTGGGCTTTGTGGCATGGACCCTGTCTAGTTGCTTGGTATGTAGTCCTGGGTTTATTAGAGCCCATGGCATTGTCTCTGGAAAAGTTGGTTTGCATTTCAAATATATTTCCTCTGATGTGAAGCATCAGAATACAGGAAATAAAGGGTAGGGTTGATGTGCTCGCTGGGGAAGTCTGAAGTCAAGAGGTGAGGGCTGGCTCTGCACTCTCAGTGGGAGCCTGAAGACATTGCCCTGGATACTTCTTCCTGTTGGTATCAACAGTGTGACCAAGAACAGGTTTTCTTGGTGACCCAGTGAGTATCATTGGGTCTATTTCCAGCAGCATGGACTATACCACTGAAGGTAAGTTTGTCTCCCCCCAATCCCTGCCCCAGTAACTTTTAATTTCTATGCTATGTTCCAAGAGAGCTGTCCTTCCCTCTTCAGCAACCAGCAACTGGCAACTGAGATGGGGCACCAGGGATCTCTCCCCAACCATGTTGGGAGTTTGACTGGCTTGACCTTTTGCAGGTTGTACAGATAAGCACAGTGCTGTGAGTCGATGTGTGGAGTAGCCATGTCCTGTCTAGAAGACAGCACTTCACAGCCAGCCTCGCCCCCTGGAACTCCTGCTTTCTTTCCGTCCCGTTTCTGTGAAGTTGCAGGCTGTACTTTGCCTTTATGCCATTGACTCCACTCTAAAGAAGTCTGACCGTCTTTAAAACATTATTTATTTTTTAATTGTGTGTGTGTGCGTGCGTGCACGTGCGTGTGCAAGCACATGTGCACGCATGTGTCTAAGTGTGGGTTTGTATGTGTGAGTGCAGTGCCCACACAGGTGAGAAGGAGGCGTTGTGACCCCTTGAAAGTGAAGTCCCAGGCAGTTGTGAATTGCCACCTGTGTGTGGGAACTGAACTCTAGTCCTCTGCAAGAACAGGATGAACTCTGAACCCCTGAGCTATTTCTCAGTTCCTGAATTGCTAACCGGAGGTAATGAAGTGTTTGCCCAGGGCTTGAGAGAATTCAGGGAGGTATTTGTGGAGGGGCTATCAGAGTGCCTCTCAAGTAGGGGACTGTTATCTGTATCTGTCTGTCTCTCCTCGTCTCTGGTTTTCTCCTTCATTCAGATTCCCCTCCTGGAACCTTTCTGATGGGCACAGCCTAAAGATTCTTCATGGATGTAAGAGAAAAGATACATAGAAAAACACTTTTAAAAATAGACTAGTTGAGATTGGAGAAATGGCTCAGAGGTTAAGAGCACTGACTGCTCTTCTAGAGGTCCTGAGCTCAAATCCCAGCAACCACATGGTGGCTCACAACTCACTGTAATGGGATCTGATGCTCTCTTCTGGTATGTCCGAAGAGAGTCACAGTGTACTTACATACAATTGGAATAACTCCATGAATTCAGAGTAAAAAAATAGACTAGTTAATCCATGACATCATCTTTAAAAAGGGACTTTAGCATCCAGCTGAGAAGACTGATTGATGTCTCTCTCTCTCTCTCTCTCTCTCTCTCTCTCTCTCTCTCTCTCTCTGTGTGTGTGTGTGTGTGTGTGTGTGTGTGTGTGTGTATCTCCCAGCGAAATTAGGGCAGTTCAAAGACATTTACGGTTTGCAGAAGGAAGTGATTTTTATTTCTCCTTTGTGTGTGATGTTCATGGAACTAATTACAGCTGGGTTTTATAACTGTGGATTTATTTAGTGAAGTGGAAAGACACTTCCAACACTATTAGAGTGGAAATGTGACCTTTCGTCAGATGGTCCCTACTTTCCCCTGACAATTTGATATCCCACTTGTTTCTCAGAGAGGGTTCTGAGCCCCTAAACCTTGAGGCCGATATTCGAGTCTGTTTTCTAGTGATTCATGAAAGTCTGGCCTGTCCAACACAGACTGCTCAAGCTCTAGGATGAGATTGCTTCTTTTACATTTGTAATATTTTTAGCATTTTGTGATAAGTAGATTATTTGTTAGCTATAATTCTGTTTTTGTTTTGTAACTTGGGTAATCAGAATTAGCTTAAAATGAGCCTGTGACACAGTCAGTGTTAACCCTTGTCCAGGTTTCCTTTGACCACAAGTAGCTGGAAATTGGCAGTTGGTGTGCCTGTCAGCTAGAATGGTCCTTTCTCTTCCGTGTATCTGGGAGTTCCCTGAGCTCCTTTTCCTGTTCTGGTCTGTGTGGCTCTGCTGAGTATGTGGGATCCATCCACAGACACGTCTCCACATTTGGATTCCCACCTATTTCGAAATGCAGAATTCATGCTTCATTTTAAATTCAGACGAGGAAACATGTGTTCACTGAGAATTTCCTTGGATTTGTTTATAGGCAATAAATATTAATTTTGTTAAATGGAATGCATTTGTATTTATTTTCTGAAACTGCCAGCAGCTTGCTTAACGAGAGGGAAACACTCCTGTTAGTGGCTTGTCTATTCCTCTCATGGGTGCTTTACCTTTGGAGAGAGGGTCTCTTGTACACCAGACCTGCCTTGAACTTATTCTGTAGCCAAGAATGACTGAGAATATCTGACCCTTTCCCCTCTGCCTCCCTAGTGGAGGGATTATAGGTGTGTGTCACCATAAATAGTTTGGGTGATGCTGTATCTTAGACTCAGGGCTTCACATATCCTGTGCAAGTGCTCTGTTGACTGAGCCCCCCCAGCCAGATTCTTTTGATATAGTTTGTGTGTATCTCTGTCTCTCTCTCCCTCTTCCTTTCTCTTTCTCTCTCTTTTCCTCTTTTACACACACACACACACACACACACACACTCACTCACTCATTTTTTTACTCTGTCTGCGCTGCTAGTTGCACAAAGATAGCTGTTACTAAAGTTTTGTGTGTGTGTGTGTGTGTGTGTGTGTGATATTTTTATTATATCATCTGAGTAGGTGACCAACTCCACAGGACAGTTTGTCAAAGGCTCACAGGGGCTTGGCTAATTCACTTGGTAAAGCGGAATAAGCTACTTCTAGAGACAGAACTTTTATTACTTACATGGACAGCGACAAGGTGTCAGAGAGTACTCAGATGCGTGTGGCCCACACGACCAGAAACACAACAAAGAAACATGGAGGGCTGAGGGACCCCGTGGAGGACCCGATTCTAAACTGCAGCTCCTTGGGGTTATGGTCTGCATCTCTGCTTTGAGGAGGGCAGATGAAATGTCTTATTTCTTATCAGAACCTGGGAGGCCGTGGGACACTGCCTCGTGATAGTCAGCTAGTGGCCAGGAGTAGGTGGATGGGTAATGGTCTCCAAATGCTCTCAGCAAAGTTACTTTGCCCTCAGTTTCTGGAACCATCCTAAGACACCCTTGAGGACTTAGAAGACCTCAGTTCAAGCTTTTGCTTACATGGCCTATGTGCAAGTGTGAGTCAGCTGGGCGTCACAGTGGACCAGGTCCGACAGCATCCGATTATAGCAGGGGTCCCCCTCCCCTCTGCTCCGCTCCCCTCCCCTCCCCACCCCTCCCCTCCCCACCCCTTACCTCCTCTGGTCTCCCCTTCCCTCCTCTTCCCTCCCCTGCCCTTCCCTCTCCTCCCCTCCCCCAACCCCTCTTTTTCTTTTCATTCTGAGGGCTCCCGCCTGTCTTGGCTGAATTTCTCATGGCTGCCGAAGATCAGTTGGGCAGATTTTAGACACTACCCAGGCAGCGTACAGCTTGTTTCAGTTGTTCCCAGAGGGTGCCTAGTTACTGTGGTAGCGGAGCCCTTCGGGGAAAACCCCATGGCAGTGTGGTTAGCAGGTGAGCTCAGCCTAACGTTTAAGAGCTGAGACTGCAGTTGGGATTGCTGCCCCTCACCAGCGGGGCGAACTTAAGGAAATCATTAAGCACCTATAGCTTTCCCTCATCTGTAGAATGGCGAGCATTGTGTTTTGAATGTGAAATGTCCCTCACAGGCTACTGTATTTGAGTCATTGGTCTCCAGCTGGTGGTGCTGCCCTGGAAGGCTACGGAACCCTTCAGAGGGGAAGAGGTACTGGAGGAAGCAGTCACTGGAGGCAGGGCAGGCCTGAGGTCTGAAGGCCTGGCCCCATTTCCGTTCCTGACTGCTAATACAATGTAGCCAGCTGCCTCATGCTCTTCTTGCTGCGCCTTCCTGGCCATGGTGAACTGTCTCTCCAAACCCTGAGCCAAAGCAAGCCCTTGGTCAGGCTTTTTGTCAGAGCAAAAAACGATTCCCTGACTGAGGGGCGGGCGCATAGGAAACCTTCAGGAAGTGTAGGGGTAACTTGCTTGGGGTGGAATCCGATACATTTGTAACTGATAAAGTAACTCTAAGCCCTACTGAGAATAAAGCGTGCTGAGTTCTCTGTTGAGCCCCTGGTACAGGTGAGAAAGGGAACCACCTTGAACACGGTCCATTTACCGCTGAGCCAGCTGAACTTGGGTGCGTGGTCACAAAGCGGAATGCCAAGGAACATTGACAATGGCCTTTGCAGAAGGAGAGCAGTCATTAACCAGCTCCTGGCTGGCCTCTAATTGCAGCTCAGAGTTGGTCCACTGACTTGTTGCTAAAGGTTGGGGGGTCACTGGGTACCGATCATGACCGAGGAGTGCTGTCACAGAGTCTCTTTGTGTAACGCTGCTGGCTACCGACCAGGAAACACCTTTCTTTTACCTCTCAGGGTCTAGCCCTAAGAGCCTGCACAACTGCCTTGATCCTTCTGACCCAAACAACTGGTCATTTCATGCCCCATGGGATGCTGGCTGAGGACATTAAACACAGGTGTGTGGGGACAGAGGGCTAGAGCCCAACCATTTCCCAATTAGCAGCCCGTTGGTTTTCTGAAACCCAATCGCATGGAGTGGACCAGACGCCCCTGTCTGGAGCTTTGAATTCAGCTCAGGATCCAACTCTCAGTGGAAAATTAAAAACAAAGTCATTATTATATATTAGATTTATTAAAAATGCAACTATTACCAAGAGCCCGTGGGCATGTGTGGAAAATGCTGTAATTAAATTAAATTAAATTAAATCCAGCAGTTAGAAGTAACATTTTCCACTAAGGAGAAGGAGGACAATGAAGGGGGAAAAGAAAAGCCCATCAGAGAATTCTAAACCGGAGACGTGTAAGGAGTGGCCAGGATTCCTCTAGAAGGAAGATGTTATAACCGTTATTGTTATTATTATTGCTGCCCTGAGATAGTGGAAAAGTAATATATAAATTTTGAGGAAAGTTGGGACTTGCCAGGCATTGGGAAATAATATTTACTTGGAAGAAGGTGAATCACATTAAAACCAGGGACGACAGAGAGAGAGAGAGAGAGAGAGAGAGAGAGAGAGAAAGAGAGAGAGAATCCACTAGGGAAGACAAGCTTGTTTGTTTGCGGTGATTATCTAGGGTAATTACTCAAATAGTGGTGATCAGATCAGGGGGAAAGGAAAGCTTGTCTAGGTTGCCAAAGATGGGGAAAGTCCAATTGTCTGCTGGGCGACTCGGCCCTCGTGCATCCAGGGGGATTGGGGCCATGGAAATCTGGGGGGTGCTGGGTAAGGCCAGAGAGCAGTCCTGTCTTTAAGAGAGGGGGCGTTGCTTGCTTTCATGCACGTCATGTGATCATAGAGAAAAGCAGTTGGTAGGATGGCCCGTGTTGCTGCAAAGCCGTTGGGCGATTCCCCTAAGGTCTGTGATCATGTCCCCGAATCCCTCAGGAGGCGGAAGGCGCCTCCAGTTAGCCGAGCTGCTGGACTGGAACCCGTGTTGCCTGATTTGTTGGCTGCTTCTGTGACATCAACATTGGCTACAGCCACGGTGCTGTTTCAGGAATCTAGACAGTTCTAGGGTATTTTTAACAGACGACGTGGCCCCGACTGTGAAGGGTGAGGTCAGAGCACAGCCAGTACTTTGGGGGATGATAGTTCCCTGAAATATGTGGTCCGTGCAATCCCCTGGCTATGGCAACTGAAGCCATCATTCTCCCGATGGAGATGGTTATGGCTACTGATGCCCAGAGACGTCCAATTAGAGTCTGTGTGTGTAGAGGTCAGAGGTTAGCATCAGGTCTCCAGTTGCTCTCCTTAAGTTTTGAAGCAAGGTCTCTCATGAAGCTGAAAGCTCATTGTTATAGCTAGAGAGACTCTCAGTGAATTCCAGAGGACTACCCTTCCTGGCCTCTCCCACTGCTGGCATTACAGATGGGCCCCACTGTACCTGGCTTTTTGTGTGGTTCTGGGGATTGAGTAGAGGTCCTCATGCTTGTATGGTAAGCGCTTCGTCATCTCCACCTGAGCATCTCCTCGGTCATTGGTTCAGAGTCCTTTCTTTTGATCTGTACCAGGAAAAGTTGTTATTCAGAATTCTAGTAAGGAGGTCTGTCTGCTGCCAAGTGGCTTGGTAGGGTTAGGTTGAACTTACTGATCAATAATACCAGTCATATTTGGTTAATTCCTAGTTGGCCAAAGTAGTAAAAATGATTGAAACTTCCAAGTGGAAGGATGTCTTTAGCTATGAATACAGAGTTTGCATTTACACAGAAGGAGTTTGCTTGTCCCATGTAGCCCCCTGCAGAGGGGTCAGAGGAGTCAAGAGATTATTTAATATCCTATAATTAAAGAAATCTACTTTCTAGTTTAAACATGCACAGGACTCAGCTTCCTAAATGAGAAGGCTTAAGTTTATTCTTGTGCAGGTTTTCCACAGGTGTCACTGTCAGGGTGAAGCAGCTTTGCCTTGATGGTGCCACAGTTGGATTTTAGGTGAGATGTTTTTGGGTTTTCTTAAATACCTGCACGGTGTCAGGATCCAGGTGTTGGAACGGGAGGGGACCAGACACTTTCATCCTTATCGATCCGCTCTTGTCAGATCTGCAGAATCACGTGAAAAGCCAACCATACCAAGGTCACACAGAGTGAAGATCACATGTTACTATTTGAGAAAGAAAAACTCTGTAACTGTCAGTTGAAATCGGAAAATTTCAACCTGCTTTAAGAAATTTCTGTGTGATAAGTCTGTTTCTAGAAAAAAGTAGGAAGGAAAATAGTAACAGGGAAGACACAATGTCTTCTGTCTTAATTAGGGTTTGACTGCTGTGAACAGACACCACAACCAAGTAAGGGCAACATTTAATTGGGGCTGGCTTACAGGTTCAGAGGTTCAGTCCATTATCATTAAGACTGGAATATGGCAGCATCCAGGCAGGCATGGTGCAGGAGGAGCTGAGAGGTCTGCATCTTCATCTGAAGGCTGCTAGCAGAATACTAGCACCTAGGCAGCTAGGATGAGGTTCTTAAAGCCACGCCCACAGTGACACACCTACTCCTACAAGGCCGCACCTCCCAATAGTGCCACTCCCTGGGCATATACAAACCAACACATCTTCCTTTAAATATTTTTCTTATTCATTTGTTTTGTGTGTGCATGTACATATGTATCCATGTATGATGCTCATGTGTGTGCACGTGCATGTGTATGTGCATGATATTATTCCTTTGATGCCACCTGCTTTTTATTTTTTTGACACAGGGTGTCTCATTCACCTGGAGCTTGTCTAGTGCAGCTAGGCTGATTGGCCAAGATGCTCCAGGACTCTCCACGCTTCCCCCTCTTCAGTTCTATGAGTAGGAACCTGGGTCTCCATGCCTGTTTTTTGTTTTTTGTTTATTTTTTTATATGGGTTTTTGGAACCAAACTGATGTCTTTGTGGTTGCAAGGTAAACCCTCTACTGAGTGATTCATCTCGCCAGCCCTCTGCCAATGCTTCTAATACCAGCAGAAGTGCTGAGGAGGAAACACAGTGCGGTTATGGTGATCCATCCCGTGTGTACGATTTGCTCTTGGACGTCTTCATAAGACAGCTAGCCAGAAAGAGAATTAGGGTTCTGATACTTGACATGGCATTGGGAAGAATAGTAGAGAAGCCCCTGCAGTTTCTAAGGTGATATCCAAAATGAACAATTGTGGCAAAGCTTTTGGACCACAGCCTCTCTCGCTGTCTACTGCTGTGCGCATGCCCGAACTGAGTGACTCGAATTAACACTGGCTGGTGGTTGGCCACTGGAAGGCAGACGCACGGCTAAGACTTCCAGCCCAGATGCTTTGCAGCTGGGTTGGAGCAGTAAGGGGGGGGTGGGGGGCGTGGGGGGAGGGGAAATGTAGGGTCCAGGGAAATGTAGGGTCTGAGGAAATCTGTGCTGGGGTTGGTAAGATGTTGAGTGACAGAAAAGCTTAATTAATAGTTGATAGACACTAGCTCCATGGAAGACAATAAACAACGACGGGATTGGTTCTGAATATCCAATGGCAGCCAAGGCCTTTTGTGGGCATAGTCTCTTGTAGCCTAGGCTGTTCTCAAACTTGCTTTGTAGCCAAGGATGACCTTGAACCTGTGATCCTCCTGATACTACCTCCAGGTCCTAGGATTGCAGGTGTGCATCACCATGCCCCGTTTACATGATACTGGGGTTCAAACCCGGAGCTTAGTGTATGCTAGGCAAGCCCTGTACCAACTGAGCTGTATGAGATGACATAAAAAATCGGCATTTCCAACTGGTTTCTGTCCTAATCGTGACTGTGTGTGGACAGAAATAATGAAAATGATATTTTTATGATATCATTTGGATATATTTTTATTATATCGTTTGGATCAGATGGAACTCAGAGCCTGTCTATGCAGATAAGAATATAGGGCCAAAAAAAAAATATAGGATTTTCTTTGTATGGGAGCATTTCTCAAAACATGCAGAGATGGTGTTGAGTGCAGTCCCTTGTTCCTCAGTTCTGTGAAGGAGAAATGGTGGCCCGGGGCAGAGACTGGAGATAACAGACTGAGGTCTGGATCCCAGGCCTGTCATTTTGCGGGAGTTTGAGTGTTCATTTCTCAACCCAGCTCAGCCTTAACAAGCACCCCAAGCAGTGGCTTTCCTTCTAACATCCTACAATCTATCATACAAAGATTATTTCCATCACCCCTTAGCATCCACACAGAGGGACATGTAACTTCAATAAATGTTTTTCGAAACAGTACTTATTATGTGTGATAGTCTGTGATGCCTTCTGTCCAGTTCTATTTCACATTAAAAACACTCTGGTCGTTACCCGCCGCGTTAGTTTTATGATGCGTCCGTGGCTCATGGCCCAGAGCATGAAAACCACGGGCTGGCGCTTAGTGCCCTGTCCAGTGCGCAGGCGTTGATCTGTGCGGTACAAACCGTGCTCTGGGGAGGGGATGGCGTCAGGGCAGAGATTTGCTGAGGCTGATTCTTGGGTCAGAGGAAGTCGTAGAAAAATGCTGAGGGTTTCTTAATGAGAGAAACCCAGAGGCTGCCATTGTGACACAGGCACTCGCCCCCCTCCTTCCCCTCTCTCCATTAAGGCACAAAATGGAGTGAATTAGAAAGAGGTGAGGAACTGATAATTGTTAAAAACAGAACCAAATATGCTCTTTTCCCCAAATAATTTAATTATGATTGCCTAACAAGTTAGACTGATTTCAGCATGGTATTCGTATTAACAATTTTTGAGAGTAAACAATAAAGGGTGAAATATCAAGGAAGCTGTTTAAATCTAATCAATGTACTATTTTTTATTTATTTGTTTACTTATTTTATTACTTTTATTTTTCTACAGTCTAGTCGTTATCCCTCCCACCTCCTGGTCTGTCCTTCCACAGTTCCTCATCCCATTCTTCCTCCCCCCTGTCTCTAAGAGGATGCCCCCCAATCCCTCCAGACCTCCCCACTCCCTGGGGCCTCAAGTCTCTCCAGGGTTAGGCATGTCTTCTCTCACTCAGGGCAGACCAGGCAGTCTTCTGCTGTTTAAGTGTGTGCTGCCTGGTTGGTGGCTCGGTGTCTGAGAGGTCTCAGGGGCCTGGGTTAATTGAGACTGCTGGTCTTCCTATGGGGTCGCCCTCTTCCTCAGCTTCTTCCAGCCTTTCCCTAATTCAACCACAGGGTTCCCAACTTCAGTCCAATGATTGGGTGTAAATACCTGTGTCTGTCTCAGTCAGCTGCTTGTTGGGCCTCTCAGAGGACAGCCATGCTAGGCTCCTGTCTGTAAGCCCACCATAGTATCAGGAGTAGTGTCAGGCCTTGAAGCCTCCCCTTGAGATGGATCTCAAGTTGGGCCGGACACTGGACCTCCTTTCCCTCAGTCTCTTCTCCATTTTTGTCACCCGAGGACAACTGAGAGCATTGGGCCCACCTTCCACCTTGGCGGAGACAGGCTCTGTCTTGTCTGCAGCAGGTTCCAGGTTAGCTTGGCCTGTGAGCTTCCTGGTGTCCAGAGCATGCTCCTGCCCCCCTCCCATCTCACTGCAGGAGCCCTGGGGTTAGAGATGTTTGCTATGTGCCTGACCTTTACCTGGGTTGTGGGGATTCAAACTCAGGCCTTCATGTCTGTACAGTGGGTACTTACTCACTGAGCTGTGGTCCCAGCCCCCGTTATACATCTTTAACTCCAACCGGGGAGGCAGGTCACATCCTCTGAATAATGGCAGTCAAAAATAATTCAGGTGAAACAGGTGAGAAAGGTGTGTCGGTGCCTCCCCCTCCCCCCTCCCTTTCTCCCTGCCTCCCTCCCTCCCTGTCTCCCTCCCCCCTCCCTCTCTGCCTCCCTCCCTCCCTCCCTCCCTCCCTCTCTTCCTCCCTCTCTCCCTCCCTCCCTGTCTCCCTTCTCTCCCTCTCTGCCTCCCTCCCTCCCTGCCTCCCTCTCTCCCTGCCTTCCTCCCTCCCTGCCTCCCTCCCTCCCTCCCTCTCTGCCTCCCTCTCTCCCTGCCTCTCTCTCTCCAGGCCTCCCTGCCTCCCTGCCAGCAGATATGTAAGACAATGGTGCTGTTGCACAGTTTGGGTGAGCCAGATGTCCGGGATCACCCCGTGGTTGGTACCTGTGCCCTCCTGCACCAGGCCGAGGGTGACTTATTCACAGGGTTTTGGCCTTTCTGAAGTCTCTAGGGGTGAGTGGGGTTTCAAGCTCACCCAGGCCCCATCCAGTCCTTGCCGCTGTAGCACGGAGGGGAGGCCCCCAGTTCTTCCCTGGTTGTCTTGCCGCCAGTCTCTGCTCCCAGAGGTTTGCCTCAAGCCTTGCACGTGGCCCCTCTGCAGGGCCGCCGAGACCTACTTACAAATGCCTTTGCCTTTCTCTTCAGCTGAGGTGTTCTTGCTCCAGCTGAAAGAATTATTTCGCTGTTAATGATTTAGATAAATAGATTGGACTCACCCAGATAACGCAGGATAATCCTCCTGTTGTCAGGTCTATAATCTACAGTCCCAACTGCTATATAATGTAACTATTCACAGGATCAAGAAGATAGTGATGCACATATTTTGGGGGTGAGCAGGGTTTTGATCTAACACATGTGGTTGGTTAGTTATAGAAGTTTTCTTTTGAGATAAAAGATTTTGCCCCCATCAGATTTTTATGGCTCTTGCATAAAAATGTAGAGTCGGATGCCATATTAGAGCCATGAAGGTTCACTCTCTTCATTTACAGATAAGGGCACCAGAAGGAGCTGTGAAATCTCATGGGACGTCTGTGTTGGTTCTTGCTTTCTAGTCCTTCTTCATGACAATGGTACTCAGAAATGCTGGCGGATTGGGCTGTAGAGATGGCAAAGAAGAAATAAATGAAAAGTCCTAGCAACTGACAAGTCAGACTTTTTGTTCTACTTAATTCTGTATCTCGGAAGCATTTATGACACAAAATTCTGACGGTTATTTGTCAATGAGTATTTTTGTAAACTATTGTTCTAGAATAGCAGATGCCCAGGTTAAGGCTTCTTTTGCTGTGATAAGACACTATGACCACAAGGAACTTGGGGAGGAGGGAAGGATTTATTTCATTTTACAACTCTTGCATGTCACATTCTGTCACTGAGAGAAGTCAGGGTTGGAACTCAAGGCAGGAACCTGGGGTCAGAAACTGAGGCAGAGGCTGTGGAAGTATGCTTTGTTCTTCATGGCTTGCTCAGCTGGCATTTTTATAGCACCCAGAACCACCTTCCCAGAGAGGACAGAGTACATGGTACAAGGAGACTATTCCTTTCCCTCGAGGAAGTAGAGGTATCTTTTGATTCCATGACATTGAACAAAGGGATTCCATAGTCAGTTACCTGTGAAGACTTGGTGTGCCTGCTGGGTAAAGAGACTCTAGTCCCTAGGCATTGGGTTTGCTGATCTCCCTGAATCTGAGAAAGGAGGAGGAATGAGAGGGGAAACCCAAAGGCTCAAAGAAGGGAGGTCAGCACTCCCAAGTCCTGTAAGATACCAGTTAGCTTGGAGGGTCAGTGAGACTCTGCTGAGTGAAGAAGGTGACTGGGCTCCAAACTGCCATTGGTACTTCACCTAGAGAGCTGCCTACAGAGTGAGGGAACTCTGCACCATCAAAAGGTTACAAGAAATGGACCATAGGTGATAGAGATTGGGAGGGCTTAAGAGTTATAACCAGAGCAGGATTTCTACATCAACCAAGCAACTTACTGTTGAGTATGATGGCTCTAGATACTGGCTTCACACTCTACTTTTGTGGTCAGCCACAATTGGATAGAAAAAGAATTATGATAATTCCAGTTAAATAAAGAAATGGTCTTTGTCCATCAATACATTCATCCCCCCTTCTTGTTTCTACCCCTAAAGCATCAGAATCCAAGGAAAAGGAAAATGGGAATGTTGCAATGAAAATGTTTTTCCTTTTGTCCCAAGTCCTCTAAGCACAGAGAGTGTAAACAAGAGCATGAGAGGTGAGTTTTGAATCTGGTGTGAGCCTCGGGTTATGAGAGGATGTGTCTGAGTAACTGAACTGAGGGACTTTGGGGTATTTGCCGAGGGTGTTGAGGAATTTACTACTGGGCAGAGAGGAAGGTCTGACAGAGTGTGAATGTAAACAATAATCTACACAAGTTTGTTTCTCACTGATTTAAATTCCTAATTCCCTGACACAGTGGTAAATGCAAACCAGAATGACTGGATGACTGGGCCTGGAATGGTCTCTCTCTCTCTCTCTCTCTCTCTCTCTCTCTCTCTCACACACACACACACACACACACACTCACTCACACACACATACACACACACATACACACACTTTGCCTTCCTTACACAATGCCTTCTTTTTCATAGACTTAATGAAATTCTTTTAATGTTGGTTTGCTTGCGGGTCTATTTACATCTTACCAACACAACCACAAACATTTCCCAAAATGTCTAAGATCTCTTTCCCGCTCATTTGAGGACCTTGCTGGGGGAAGTCTGTGTGGAGTCTCTCCAGCCAGCTCTAGTTTGGACTGCTTGCTCTCTGGACTATTACACAGCTGTCATCTTTTGTTGGCTCCAAAATATTTTATTTCTGGAAACTTCCTTTTGTAATGAATACCTCATTTTCTAGATTCTAGATTTTAGGTCTTTCCCCAGCCTACTTTACTATCTTGTTTTCATGGGGGCACTTTCTATAGAACCTTCTGGAAAACATTGCAAATGGGATGCTTTACTAGATCATGAATTCTAAAAATGTTTTTTGTTTACTTGTAGATTATTTGCAAGATAAACTACTTCCTTTTTTTAAAAAAAAAAAAAAAACATGGCTCCTAACTACGTTGACTGACTTTGGCCTATTGGAATATATTAAATATAAAAGAAACAGTAATTGGAAAATGTTTACCCATTGGGGTACACCATTTCATGCTGCTTTTTGGAACCCCCCCCCCCGAAAACCACAAGAGAAAGTTTAGTTTGTTGGTAAATGAGAGACCACGTGGAGCAGAGAGAAGTAGGGGTAACTCAGGGCCACTCCCTTTCCACTTTAGACTAACTATCCTTGTAGAGTGAATGTGAGTGAGCTCATCCCATGCTGCTAAGCCCCAGCTTTACCAGATAAGATTAGCAGAGCCACTCAGCTGCTCTGTAGAATGTAGAGAAAGTATATTTTAAAGCCACCAAAGCTTTATGGTGACTTATTTTCTAGTAAAAGCCACCTAAGACTCTGTCCTGTCAGTTGATAGTTTAGCTGGGTAAAGAATTCTGCATTAGAAGCTGAGAGGCATCATTCCATTATCCAGTCTCCAGTGTAACTAATGGGAATTTTAAGTCATAGGCTTCCTGAGTTTTTACACATACTTTCTCCCCTTTGAAAGCCTTAAGGACACCATTTAGTCTTCGGTATTTCAAAATTTCACAAAGATATGCCTAGATTTGATGAAGTTGTCCTCTATTGTGAAGGATACCTGATGGAAATCCCATTTTGAGTCTGAAATGGTTTTCTTCTAAGTTGGAGGTCCCTCACTTTTCTTTTCTGGTGATTATGGGTTGCTTTCTATCCATCTGTTTCCCATGTTCTCTCTGAATTTACCTTCATCTGGATAAGGAACCCTCTGGTGGAAGCACAAGTTTCCAAATGTGTCTTTCTCTCCTTTTCATGGCTCTGATGTTTGGATCATTCTGCTTTTTTTCTCTCTGAAAGAGCTCTAGTTTCTTTTGATAAATTAACAATAATTTATTTTTATTTATATTGGAGTTTTACATACATTTATATACGTGCTCCACATATGTGTCTGGTGTCCATGGAGATCAGAAGAGGGTATTTGATCCTGGAGCCATGGATAGTGGGTGCTGGATGCTGAACCTGGGTCCTCTGAAAGTCCAGTAAGTGCTCTTAACTGTTGAGCCATTGCTCCAGCCATGAACTACTATACTTATCCCCTTGGTTACCCTCGGTCAGCTTCTGAGAACCCTTTGCCAGTTCCCTTTGCTTTTCCTCAGTTTAAAGGGCATCACTCTTCTTTTACAGAGGCAGTGCCTTTCTCTGGGAACACTTTCCCACGGAGTTTCTGTTTCCTTCAAATTATTCATCTTTGTTGGCTCATCTTGACTCAGCTATTGGCTAGAATGAGGCTGTGGAATTTGTAGGTGCCTTGAAACTGGGAGCAATGTTGAATGCATGAGATCACTAAAAATGTAAGCGATCTTGACTAATGGGAAGGTCTTGTGTCTCCTAAAGAAACAAAATAAATCTGAATATAACCCTGGGTTAGCCCATTTAAGCACAATATGAAAGAGTCAGGATTTAGAAGCTAGAGATATGAAAGTGACTTAGAACTTTTAGCTTTAGTTGATTTAATTGATGGGAAGTTTATTGAGTTTCCTTTCATGTACTCTGAACACTTCAAATACACTGAGCAAGTAATTCTTACAGTGTCATTAATAGAGGTATAATGTTGAAGATGAGGGGGTGATTGCCCTTACTATGTTTTGTGAAGCTGTATTACAGCGATTCTAATGATAGCTATAATTTGATGGACTCTTTCATTGTGCTTGATGCTATTTTAATAGGTTTTTGAGTTTATTAACTCAGTTAATCTAGATTTGATGACGAGAAAAAGAAGAACGTATGAGTTCCTGTCCAAGGTGACATCATTCGTTCAAAGTCACACCAACTCTACCCAAGGAGTATTCAGACTTGAATGTAAGTGATTTGGCTTCAGAGTCTATACCCTTGACCCGTTTCTCTAATTGCTCTGGCAGACACACAGAAGAGGTGACAGAAAAGAATTCTTGGGTCAGTGAAAGGCACAAAACCCAAACCAGACAAGGATTGCCTGGAGGTGATCATGAATACTAGATGCACAGGGAGTTGATAAATGCCTTTAAATATTTGAACAGCCTTTCCACTAAAGAGGACATAAATGTGTCCTCTTTGACCCTGAGGACAGAGCTCGGACTAAAGACAGGCAGGTACCTTAAGAAAGAAGTTAGCTGGATCTGAAGACCACCTTTTTAAAGATACAGTTTTCAAATATTATGTGGTTTACTTTGAAAATAAGTTTACTGACATCAGAGCTATGCAAGCAGGAGTGGGCAGGCTGGTGGAAGATCTGAACCTGTTCTAGAAGTGGAGCAGGCAGGTCTCTCTAAAGAGATCATTTTATTTTGCTATGTCCTAGTACATGGAAACAGTTTGAAATGCTTTTTTTTTTTCCTCCAAAGGACAGCATCCAGAATCGAGTGAGCAGTTACAAATTGAGTGTGCCGCCCTGCAGTTGAGGGGTCTGGGGTCCTGCTTGATCACAAAACCTTCTCAGGATAGATCTCACTGCTAGTTTGAAGCACATCAGGAACTACAACTCTGGTCTTCTCTACTCTGAGTTTTCTTTGAAACACACACATCATTATCCGGTGCCCCGTGAAGTGTCTCCCTTGCCTTCTGTTTCACTCAGTCCACGCACAGCCCAGTTTCCTAACATCTTCTCTAAGAGCAATGAGTGCTGGCCTGGCTTCCTGGCAGCTAGTAGTCTTTTGTTGCTCTTAGCTCTTCTCCTCTGCTACAGTGCGACACACCCATTTCTCATTTGCAGTCATCTGAAATTAGAACTCTGAAGAATAAAACCAAATGGTCATAGTAACTGTGGTCATAACAACTGTTGATTGAAGTCATTGCTCAAACACTTGCTTTGAGACCAAGGTCCAGGTCTGGTACCCATGTACCGGTAGCTCTCACGCAGATGCCCCCTTTCAGGAGACAGTCAAACATATATTTTGTGGCTGGATGAAGACATTGCTCTTACCCAGCAAAAGTGCAAGCAGGCGGGAGGGTTATAGAGGCCCAGCACTAAGCAGTAGCTTTGTGTAGGGCTCCATTATTGTCTGTCCGGTGCCTCAGGTTTTGGGGTCTGTGTTGACGATCCTAGTCCCAGGGCACATGCACTATGACCTTGATGCGTACACTGAGGGGTTGGCACACTCAGACCTTTCCTTTCATCTTCTCATACTTCTGGCTGGAGAGATTATTTGTCTTTTACTATGTGGAGGCTAAGAGGAGTGAATTATTTTTTGACAAGTAGTTTTTAAAAGCCCCCTTAGACTGAGTTATTTTGTTTAAAAGATATTTATTTGGTGTGTGTGTGTGTGTGTGTGTGTGTGTGTGTGTGTGTTTGTGTGTTTGTGTGTGTGTATGTGTGTGTGTGTGTATGTGTGTGTGCGCGCACACGAGAGCACGCATGTGTGTGCAAGGTTTGTTTTTATGTAAGAAGGCCAGGCAATCATCAATCAGCATTTAGCTTGATGTGGGAGAACTCTGCAAAACCGCTAGAGGGCAGGAGAGTCTAAAGAATGGAAAAAACCAAACCAAACCAAACCAAAAACCAACCAACCAACAAAAAAACCCAAACCAAAAATCCCAGTGCTACCAGTCAGGAAAACAAACTGCCCTTTGATCACTTAGAGGCCAAGCCGTCAGAATGCTCTGCAGACCCAGGCAACCCTTTAGAGCAATAGAGGCATGTTGTGGGTACAATGGCCTGGGTGGTCAGACTATGCCTCGGAAGGCCGTGGACTCCCTGCGCTTAAGATTTACAAGCCGTGATCTTTGGCAAGTCCCTCACATCTCTGAATCATGTTTTCTGTCTGTAAAAGTGGGCTTTGTCACCTAAGCATACTGGGGGCTTCAGCGGAATAGTTCCTGCCTCCTGTCCTTACAGCCTTCCCCTCTGCTTGGTTCCGATTCTTGATGCCAGTCCTCCCTCTCTGCCCACAGAGATTCCTCTTTGTGGACTTGGGTTCCCTGCTCTGCCCCTACCCTATGATGTTTTTGAGAGCCCCTGATCACTGGGTTCTAATGATTTGTTTCCTAGCTTATTACCCATAGTGGACAAGCACTTTCAGAGCACAGCTCCTGGGTATCTCTACCCTGGAGCAGGAGCTATTTAAAACATATTCTTTCCTTTGTTTATACGTTTTTAAATTTAATTATTTTACTTATTCACTTTACATTCCACTCACTGCCCCCCTTCTGGTCACCCCCAATCCCCTTCCTCCTTCTCCTCTGAGCTGGTGGGGCCTACCTTGGTATCTCCCCCCCCCACATACACACACTTCAAGTCTCTGTGAGGCTAGGCAATAATTCCTCTCCCACTGAGGCCAGGCAAGGCAGCCCAGCTAGAAGAACATCCCACATACAGGCAACAGCTTTTGGGATAGCCCCTGCTCCAGTTGTTCAGGACACACATGAAGACCAAGCTGCATATCTGCTACATATGAGCAGGGAGGCCTAGGTCCAACCTTCGTATGTTCTTTGGTTGGTGGTTCAGACTCTGAGAGCCTCAAGGGTCCAGGTTAGTTAACTCTGTTGGTCTTCCTATGGAGTTCCTCTGTTTTTGGGGCCTGCACTCCTTCCTCCTATTCTTGCATAAGCGTCCCCAAGCTCCATCCACGGTATGGTTGTTCTTAAGCCAAGCATGAGTGTAGAAATGAGGGAGGACAAGGTCCCTGCTTGCATGAGTTTACAGACTAAGTTGTGTTTTAGTTAAACATGAATGGCATGAGCTGTATGTGATACTATGAACCTGTAGGCCCAGCTATTGGCCTGAACCCAGGAGTTCCAGGACAGCTGGCCAATAGAACCTGTCTTAACTGGGCAACTGTTCCCTACTCCCAGTGCATGATGGGTCAACATACGTGACAGTCACCTGATAAGTAATCATGCCTGAAGAAATAAGCAAGTGGCACATGGTATAGAGGGGAAATAGACAATATACCTCGTGGGGATAGAAAGATGGTTCAGTGGTTAAAAGCGCTGACTGCTCTTTTAAAGGAACCGAGTTCAATTCCCAGTACCCCATGCCGGCTCATAACTGTCTCTAAATCTAGCTATAGGGGATCTGATGCTTCTTCTGACCTGCTCATGCACCAGGTTCACATGTGGTGCACAGACAGACAGACAGACAGATAGTGTTGGTCAAAGGTGAAGGGACAGTACCTGGCTTGCAAAGACACTCAGTGATATGGTGGTCTTCACTGGGATTATATCTAGTGCACATGCGTGCGTGCGTGCGTGCGTGTGCATGTGTGTGTGCACATGAATATGTGCTTGTGCTTCTTTTTCATTTATTAATACCCCATAGTGAGGGTAAACCGTAGAAGAGGAGCCTGATAACCCCAGGAATGATGGCAGATTCCCTGGCAAAAACAGCCTGGGGTAAGAACAGAGTCTCGGGTACTCCAGCCCATCTTGCCTTTGTGATCCAGGGCTGCCCTCCTCATATTTGCACTTTAGTTCAAAATTCCTAATGAGTTGGGTGTGGTGGAATGGACTCCTGTAACATCACCGCTTGGGTTGCTGAGGCCGTAAGGGTCAAAAGTTCAAGCCTAGCCTGAGTTATATAGCCAGACCCTGTTCCAAAAAAAAAAAAAAAAAAAAAAAAAAAAAAAAAATCAAGATAAAAATAACCCCAAACTTTACTGTGAGTGTGCAGCCCCCATAGTTTGTCAGGGGTTGGAAGAGATGGTGTAAGCGATACTGCTTACGGCTTTCCTGGCAACTGCAGGCTGCAGGAGACAAGAGTTAGGAGAGCACCAGGCTGCAGTCACCCTCCATATCAGCAGCACAGTGGATCAGCTGCCTTGTAGAAGTAACCATTGCTGCTATTCACTGTACAGACACTCGTACGTGTCTGCTTAGGATGGCATCGGTACGGAGGATTCAGCGGCCGAAGTTCAGCTTCAGAGCACGGATCTCATAGCCCTGTGGCTCCCCTGCCCTTTGATGCTCACTGGCTTTCTTGGCATGGAAGCAGCCACAGCGGAAGTGTCACCATACGCCTGTTTGAATGTGACACTCACCTCCGTGAGACCCTGCAAACAGGTTCCTACATGTTTGGGAACTGTCTGTAGTTGTCAGTAGTCAGATCATGGGAAAGAGGTAGGGGAGGTGTTTTTCTATGCACATCCCGCCCTGGCTGTGTCTTGGGACCTCAGAGGTAGAAAGTGAAGCTCAGGCTAAAACTGTAGTTTATCTACAACTAAAAGTCAGGCCCTAAATGTTCATGTGCTATCTACTGTGTTATCTTACTAAATAGGCGATGGCGGAGATCTGAAATATAATTAGACTCTTAAAGAACTGTCTTCTTGGAAGAGGAATACACAAGTAATTAGGCCTACGGTCCATGATAGAGCTTTATAAACGCAATAGGCCACTGGGAAATGGCTTTACTAACTAAGAGGTGTAATTCGCAGCAAATTATCTCATAGGTGTTAGGTATGAGTTCAGGCTTTTGCAGCAGTCAGGGTAAAGGAACCATATTCAAAATCCAGAAATAGCAGGAACACAAAAAATACAAAAAGACACGAAGAGAAAGAAACAATAGACAGACAGAGGGACAGAGAGAAATGGGGTAAGGATACTGGACAAGCATAAAGGAAGGCTGCCGTATTTCTTAGAACTGAAAAGACAGGCTTGATTTTTCTTTTCCTAAGGGGCTGTGAGCAGATGGAGTCAGCGAGTCTCTGCCTACCCTTCCCCACAGACCCATGGCTGCTCCTGCTCTGTGTGTTCCGACAGCAATGACTTCTGCATGGCTTTAGCCACTGTCAGACTCTTAGGAGAAGAAGAAGAAGTACTGGTCTTGAGGTTCAGGGTTCCTGGGTGTCATCTTGGTGTTGGGGTGAGAATGCAGCTAAGAATATTTTTTAAAAAAGAATTATTGTCTGAGGCTGGAGAGATGGCTCAGTTGCCTCTTAGCAGCAGGAGGACCGGAGTCCGATCCTCCAGAACTCACAGAGAGAAAAAGCCAGGTGTGGTCACACGTGTTTGCAATCTCGGTTTTTGAGAAGCAGAGACGGAGAGATGGATGAGGCTCACGGGTCTGCCAGGCCAGTTTACAGGCCGGTGAGAGACGCTGTCTCAAAGTAGAAAGCTTAGAGGCAAACGGGATCTGAGGAATGGTACCTAAGGTTGACCTTTACATTCATAACACCCATGTGCATTTGCACACATACACGCATACATGCACACGCACTTACATTCACACATCACATGTATGAGCACACACCCACAAGCATGTGCATGCACACTCACACACACAAACAGGCATGCACACAAGCACACACCCCCCACACAGATACACATGTGCACACGCCCCTCCTATGAACAAGAGGGATGATTATCTGAGGTGAGAAGTTTAGATCTGGGTGTCTAGAGGAATCCCCCAGGGTCCTTCCTAGTCTCTCTTCTCGGTCCCATAGAACAGCTTCTCATTGATTGGGGATTCGAGGACTTTGCAGGACAAAAACAAACAAAACAAAACAAAACAAAAAACCAAAATAAAGTTATGTTCTACCCCTTTTTCCTCCTATAAAAACATGCCTTAATTTGTGCTTTCCGTCATTTCAGAGCGTTCTAAAATACGAGACTCCCACATAAAGACAAACGGCACCGGGTGGGCCGGGAGCCCCAGGCCTCTATCGTTAACCAAGGCTCTGTGGAGGAATTAAGCCGTTTAGTTCTTAGCTCCGGGCCTGGTGAAATAGGTAGTGTTTCAGCTCAGTCCTTTGTGGGATTCAGGCTGCCAATATCTCGGCTTTGAAGTGGTTTCCCCGCCTATGATGTAACTGCATTCCCTTGCTGGGCCTGAAGAGCCCTTTCTCAGACCCTCTCCCGCACCCCACAGTCCAGTATGCTGGCTTGTGGGTCTGATCACACCCCCTCCCTTTCCAGACGCTCTCCCCCCCCCAAAGCTCTTGTTCCTGAGTTTGATAATTTAAGAAATGAATATTGTAAGATAATTTGCTTGTAGGTGGGTGTGCCTGTGTGCTATAGTCAGCTGCTATTAATGTTTTCTGTGTGTATTTACTTGTGGGAACATGTACATATGTGTGTGGAGGCTTAGGTCAACATTGGGTATCATTCCTCAGGAAGATATCCACCTTCCTTTCATTGACAGTGTCTCTCACCAGCCTGAGCTCCTCAGTGGTGAAGCTACAATGGCTGACAAGCCGGCCCCAGGGATGTACTCGCCTCTGCTTCATAAGCTCTAGGATTGCGAGGCCCAGCAGCCATCACACCTGGCCTTTTCAATGTGGAGCCTCTCCGGCCCCCTCCCTCCCCTCCCCTTCTCCTCCTTTCTTTTTCCCCCTTCCTTCCTTTCTCCCTCCCTCCATCCCTCCTTTTCTTCCTTCCTTTGTTCCCAGTCTTCCTGCATAGCCCAGGCTGGCTTGAATGTGCAGTTTCCTGCTTCAGTCTCTCAGCTGCTGGGATTACAGGTGTTCACCATTAGACTCTGTTTAATGTCCTCTCTCTGTATTTACATTCTCAACTTGGCTTGTATATAAGAGTGACTCTGTAGGGCAGTGAGCAGGGTGTGAAGTGAATAAGTAAAAAAAAAAAAAATTAAAAATAGGAGTGACTGCTAATTATGCATATGTAACATACAGAATATATCACTTATATATATGTATATGTATACATATACACATATACATATGTGTTATTGATTTAAAATTATACAGGGCTTGCCTGACTGTTTAATTTCCACTAGGAAACATTTACCTTACTCATTTCCTGCTTGATTGTGGAAGAAAACAGTCTTTGGAACTGTGGTACATCCTCAGCCCAGTCTTCCCAGGAGTCCAAGATTTGAACTCTCTTTTGTCTATGCATCTTGTGTGAGTAAAGCATCAGACCAGAGAGCTGGTGCTTAGGATTGGCTTGGGAACCTCTGGTGTGGATCATTTCACAGAGCTGCACCATTGCACATGGCTCCAGCCAGCACTATCCGGCAAGCGCACACCATGTGCATTGACAGAACGTCTCTGAAGACATGATCAAAGGATGCCCTGTTACCTGGACAACAGTAGCAGCAGTCATAACAACAAAACACAGTGAAGTAAATAGAGACCTTCCTCGTGTCTCAGACCAGTCTTTTCTGTACTGAGGACTGTTAGGAGAAAGAACTTCATAAGTAACATTTTACTGGAGGGATCACAGAGTTTTGAAAGTCTTTTAATCACTTGTACACATAATTTTGATCTTAAAGCAAACCTATCTTTGGTATGCAGTAGTGCATTCTTTCGCCAAAAATTCCTTGACTGGGTTCATACTCATGGCCTTAACTTACTGCACTTTGATGGTGTTCTTGTTTTGTAGTTTATGAAATAGTTTGGGGTTTAATTGAAAATGGTTTGCAATTTTCAAGCTAGTTTGCATTTCTTCTATCAACCTGTGGTGTTTGAATGAGAATGTCCCCCATAGACTCAGCTGTTTGAACACTTGGTCTCCAGTTGGTGGCGCTGATTAGGGATGCTTAGACATTGCCTTGTTGGAGGAAATATACCATTGAGGGCAGGCTTTAAGAGTTTAAAGACTTAGAGCCAGGCGTGGTGGTGCACGCCTGTAATCCCAGCTCTTGGGAGGCAGAGGCAGGCGGATTTCTGAGTTCAAGGCCAGCCTGGTCTACAGAGTGAGTTCCAGGACAGCCAGGACTACACAGAGAAACCCTGTCTCGAAAAACCAAAAAAAAAAAAAAAAAAGTTTAAAGACTTGTGCCATTTCTAGTTTGCTCTCTCTGCTTTCTGCTTGTCATTCCAAGTGTGAGGTTTGGCTATTCCTGCTGTCACAGTTTCTGCCCGCCACCATGATTTCCCTGCCCATCCTTCTGGAACCATAAACCCAAATAAAAAATCTCTTTCTACACATTGGTGATGATTTTTTTTAATCACAGCAATAGAGAACCAATTCACAATCCATTTAGTCTATCTGGGTCTCTTCATGCTAGGAGGTGGCAGGGACTTGTAAAGGGCTTGGCTTTTTGATCTCAGACTTGGAACGGCACCTGTGACAAGTCAGGTATCTTGCTATGGTGAACTGAATGACTGGATTTGGGAAGGGTCCGGGGCATTGACCTGCCATCCAGCATATCTTTCTACCTTTATTTTTGTCCCCAAGGAAGAGAGAGGGGGAGAGGGGGAGAGAGGGAGAAGGGGGAGAGAGGGAGAGGGAGAAAGAGAGAAAGAAGGAGAGGGAAGGAGGGAGGGAAGGAGAGAGAGAGAGAGAGAGAGAGAGAGAGAGAGAGAGAGAGAGAAGAGAGAAGAGAGAAGAGAGAAGAGAGAAGAGAGAAGAGAGAACTGGAGGAAAGACAGTGAGGAAGAGAGAATACTTTGGCTTTTTTTTTTTTTCTGATCTGACCAGAATCCCTGGAGAGAAGATGGTACCTGCTGGACACCTTGGGCTCATCGCCCTGCTAGCCACCGTCCCTGCCATTGATGGGGTAGCTCTGCCCACTGCCAGGGGAGCAGTTTTGGAACCATTACCTACACCCTGCTTTCAGGATTGTGCCTGTTGTTTAGTTAGGCACAAGGTCCCACACAGTTAAACAGGGTCCCCTAACCTCCTTTGATTTTGTTTTGTATTGGGTAAATAATTTGATCTACATAATACTGAGTCTTCTTGCCTGTGAACTAGTCCTTCAGAATGTCATATGATGATTAATATTGTCAATGTGGCAGAATCTAGCATCAAATGGGAGAGGGGCCTCTGAGCACGCTGGGGAGTGATTATCTGGTTAATTAATTTATGTGAGAAGGCCCATTTTAACTGTGGGTGTGACTACTGTATAAAATGGAGAAAGCAGGCCGAACACTAGTGCATGTTTTTTCCCCCCTCTGTGTTCCTGGAATTTGGATGTGCTGTGTGTGACCAGCTGCTCTGAGTCCCTGATACTAGACCCACCCTGCCCCCCATTAAGTTGCTTCTGTCCCAGTGTCTTATCACAGAGATGCAAACTAAGACACAGAGTTGAGAATTCAAGGAGTTAATGCTTGAAACTATTTCGCAGATGGTAAGTGTACACTAGGTCTTGGTTATTGTTTCTCGATCAAGTCGAATGATGCAATCTTAGCCTCACCCACACCCTACAGTTTTTGGTCTTGCTATTTGTTCTATGTTCCTAGTTTTAGGTGATCACCTTACTTAGTCTGTGAGGACCTGGGACATGCACCTCTCCTCCCTTCGGGTTCAGATTCATAACTTAAAAAGTGACAGATACCACTATGTAAATTGCTTGCCAAAGTTTCTCGTAACCTTGACACACACACACACACACACACACACACACACAAATGTTTGTTGATTAATTAATTAATCAATCAGTTTACTTGTATTGGGGCTCAAACCCTGGGCCCCTGCACATGCCAACCACATGTTCTGTCATAGAGTTGGCCCTCGGTTCCTTTTCTGTCGCTCACAGAGTCTCACACATGGTTGTGCCTACATCCGTTAATCATGAGCTGTTAAATGCTTGTTGAATGCATGATAAGTAGTAACATCATTGGCTGTGTGTCTAACATGATTTATTTTGCATACAAGACGTTGATGAGGGTTTAGGTAATGCTTTCTGTTTTCCCTCTCCTACTCACTCATTTAAAAACTATGTTTTAAATGACGAACATTTGTGGAACAAACTCTCCACTCACCACATCCCAGGAACAGAGCTGAAGGCCAGCAAGGAGACAAAGTTAAGGTACAGGATGACTCTTGTCGCTGGTGACCCGATTTCTGGGTGAAGAGTTAGACAGTGTAAAATGGCCGTCATGCCACCCATGTTTGCATGTTTCCATGAAAGCAAACGTGGATGAGCTTGCCCTTCCAATAGCTGTGAGCCCTATAGTTCAGCGGGACATCGGGAGTGCCTGTGGGGAAGTGGTGGGCGGTAAGCATCCTTAAACATGTCTTCCAGAATCTAGAGGGTCAATAGCTGGGCTTGGTGGTCAACGCCTTGAACCTAAGGCAAGATGGTCATAAGTGAGACTATTCAGAATGGAAGTCCAAACAGCCACATTCCAGTTCCATTGTGTATACTAGCATTCTGCATTTAGAACATTTTATGAATTCTTTGAGAAATATACATACATTATATCCTATACATAGTCATTCCACTCCCCACACCCCAGGGCCTCCCATATCCACACCCTTATTCCATAGCCATACAACATTGTGCACATATTTAAAGCCAAACCCAAAGCAAGACATTGAGTCCAATTTGTACTTCAAAAAGCTAGAAAGAGTCATGTCACGTGATCCCCACAGACTACTCCAGGGATGTCCCCAGAGGTCTCTGTGTCATACTACAGAGACACCTGCTCATCCGTGTTCACAGCTGCTGCAGTCACGGAAGCTAGACAATGACAACAGCCTATACAGTTTTCATGTTTGGTTGATCAAAAGTGTATTGGCTTTAACAATTTCTCCTAAAATTTTCTATATTAGAACAACAGAATTATATTTTGTAATTTGTAGCATTTAGACCCTTTCTCACTTCATTAATTACTGTCATGGCGTCTTTTGTCCAGGTGAACTGGCTCATGTCTATACTTCCAAATTTTGAAAGGACAAGGCAGGGAGATCTCTGTGAGTTTGAGGTCAGCTTGGAATACAGAGCGAGTTCTCAGCCAGCATGGGCTACAAAGTGAGATTCTGTCCTCAAAACAGATGCACAAAATTCTAATTGTCTTTTATGTAACAAGCTCATATTATTTCCCAGGTACTATGTTTCATATCTGACATATATTATTTCATTTATTTCTAATTATAACCCCTTGTACAAGAAGCTCATTCACCAATAGTAGGAGTGAAGGGCGGAGGAGCCAGACTGGGTTTGCCCCCCACCCACTGTATTTCCAGTGTCTATCATGGTGCCTGGCATACAACAAGGACTTATGTAGTTATTTACTGATAGAAATAACAACTTACTCAGGGCGGCAGAGGCAAGCACAAAGATGCTTGGGTTTGATGATTGGGATTGGAGGCCATCAGAGCTAGAGGAAGGTTCCACACATGATGCCTGGGAGACTCAAGTTCACCCACTGATCCTTGCTGGGAAGGAAACATTTTGGTAGTCAACGGATTTGCAGACACAAGATTTGTTGATTGTAGCAATACTGACTTGCTGAAGGCAGATGACCGAATAGGGCTGCTGCCCTCCTTGGTCACAGCTACGCCTGACAGAAGCAAACAGGATCACCGTTGAGCCCATCATGTGTGCCTCATCTCCTACCTACTGCTGGCCTTTCATCTTTTGTGGTGGCTTGGTGGGATTCAGGGGAGATCTTACCTTGTGCTGTTATCTGTGAGACATCGACGTTGGAAATAAACATGTCTCTGAGGTAGCTTCCTCTTCTGTCTTAGCTCCGGCAAATGACTGAGTGAAATGTATTCTATTATGATTTTGTTTCCTGGTCTTTAGGGTCATTTTGATCCAGGGAAGTTCATCAGAATTCTGAGGAATTTGCTCTCTCTCTCTCTCTCTCTCTCTCTCTCTCTCTCTCTCTCTCTCTCTCATAGAATAGAGTTTCTTTAGGGCATGGGGAGGGGAGTTTAGGGGGGTAGTAGAGGCAGAGAAAGGCAGAGAGAAGTAGAGAGTAGAGAAGTAGAGGTCGGCCATAACCACGTAGAGAGAGGGGAGAAGGGAAGAGCCCAAGTAGGCAAGAGAGAACAGGAGAACAAGAGGATAAGAGCAGGCATTTATTTTCTTTCTAGAGACCTTTTGAGATCTTTGAGTTTTAAAGGGGGTTTTACTTCCTTACTTTACTTTACAGGCACGAGGATCTGAGGTCACACCCCTGGAACCCAGGTTAAAGCTGGGTCTAGCAGAGCATCCCTGTGACCCCGGTATGGAAGAGGTGGACAGGTGGAGCATTGGAGTTTGCTGACCAGCCAGTAGTCAGTTGACCAGAGCCAGGGTTAGTAATAATATTTGAAAAATATCAAGTGGAGGGTGCGGCGGTTTGAGTGAGAAACGTTACAACAGTCTTGTGTATTTGGGCGTTTTCTTCTCAGTCCGTGGTTTGGGGAGGTTGTAGAAGCCTCAGGAGGTGGAGATTTGCTGGAGGAAGTATGTCACCGGGCAAGACTTTGAAGGTTTATAACCTCCTTCACTTCCTGATCCTTCTCTCTGCTTCCCGTCTGTTGATAAAACGTTACTAGACAACTTCCTGTTCCTGGTGCTGTGCCTTCCCCTCTGTGAGGAACTTTAGCCCCCTGGAACTGTATGCCAGAAGGAACTCTTTCTTCATTAAGTTTCTTTGTTCACTGATATTTTATCACACGAATAGGAAAACCATTAAGTCAGAGGGCTGGCTATAAACATGACTGACATGGAATCTTGACCTCTGACCTCCACACTGTTACATGGATCAAAGTCATGGACCAAATGCATGCACACAACTCTTACATACACACATGCATGCAGGCACACACACACACACACACACACACACACACACACACACACACACCAGTGTTCTCTTTAACAGACTCAATTGCTGAATTTGGCAAATGGTCACTAATAATTGCTAAGAAGCTGGATACCGTGCCATATGCTGAGGGCACAGGATGGTAAGATACAGCTCTCACTTTCAAGGGTGAGAGGTGGAGGCAGACCTAAGGCAAACTGCCACTGTATCTACTGTATGTGAGACCCTGAGAAGGACAGTGTAGACAACTCATGGATCCTTCAGCAGAAACGAGGCTTCGACGGTTTCTCACAGGAAGCTGGTGGCAATGAGGAAGGGATGCAGCCTTCCAGGACCTGCATTAGCAGCCTGTCTACCTGGTAAGAAGGGATGCAGCCTTCCAGGACCTGCATTAGCAGCCTGTCTACCTGGTAGGAAGGGATGCAGCCTTCCAGGACCTGCATTAGCAGCCTGTCTACCTGGTAGGAAGGGATGCAGCCTTCCAGGACCTGCATTAGCAGCCTGTCTACCTGGTAGGAAGGGATGCAGCCTTCCAGGACCTGCATTAGCAGCCTGTCTACCTGGTAGGAAGGGATGGGCTTGCTGCAGCCCTGCTGGTGTCTCTCAGCTCTCCACACCCCCACTTTGATCACCCAACAGCTCTCCAGGTTTTACAGCCACATTCAGCCCTGCATGTCGTGTTATGACCTGTTTCATATGCACCAGCTGCACAAGCCCAAGTCCTAATTGGCTGAGATGGCTGTCAGGTGGAGAGGCTGACACTGTGCCTTTTCTTCTACTGCTGCGGTTGGTTGGGCAAATGCATGCACCTCCCCTGCGGGTCCTGCGTCTAGGCACTGGGCACTAATTTGTCTTTGGCTGCTGAGCTTGCCATGTGATTCTTCCTGCAGTGCCGTCTTTCCCTTGAGCCTCACCTTGTCACTGGCCTATGGCTCAAGCCCACACTGAGATCCTCTCTAGTCAGTGCAAAAATAAGTATGGAGGCTCTCTAGCGAGGCCCGTTATCCCATCCGTGGGTGGGAGTGAGGGGTCCGCAGGGGTCCAGTGACAGTCTTTTATCTGACTAACCCTCTGCCAGCACCTCTGTGTGCATGAGAGGCCCAGAGTGTGTATGTGTGTGAGAGAGTGTGTGTGACTGTATGAATGTGTGTGTGTGAGAATGTATGATTGTGTATGTATGTGAGTGTATGAGTGTGTGTATAAGTGTATAAATGTATGTGTGAGTGTATGTGTGAGTGTATGAGTGTGTATGAGTGCGTGCGTGAGTGTATGAGTATGTATGTATAAGTGTGTATGAGTATATATGTGTAGAGTATATGAGTGTGTGTGAGTCTATGTGAGTGTTATAACTGTATTTATGAGTGTATGAGTGTGTGAGTGTATAAATGTGTGTGTATGAGTGTATATGTGTGAGTGTGTATGTATGAGTGTATGAATATATGAGTATGTATGTTTAAGTGTGTATGAGTGTATGTGTGTGAGTCTATGAGCGAGTGTGTGTTATGAGTGTGTGTGAGTGTTATGAGTGTGTGAGAGAATGTATGCATGTATGTGAATTTATGAGTGTGTGTATGTGTATAAGTATGTGTGTGTGAGAGAGAGTGTATGAACGTCCATATGTGAGTATGAGTGTGTGTATATGAGTATGAGTGTGTGTATGTGAGTATATGTATGTGAGTATGAGTGTGTGTGTGTGTGTGTGTGAGTGTGCATGTGTATGACTGTGTGTCTAAGAGGATAAGGTCAGATATCTTGCTCAATTGCTCTCTATCTTCTCTTTTGAGACAGAGTCTCTCAGTGTACCTAAAACACACTGATTTTGCTCACTGTTTCCCCAGTGAGCCCCAAGAATCTCCTTGTCTCTGCTCCCCCAGGGCTGGGATTGTAGGTGCATGCTGCAGCATCTGGCTTTTGACCGGGGTGGTGGGACTCTGGACTTCATGTTTGTGGGGTTGGCATTTCACTGACTAAGACATCTTCCCAGACCCTCACTCTCTGCTCTTGATCCCCACTTTTCAAGATGTAATCGATGAGCTTGCATCAGCACAGTGGGCCCACGTTAGGCGCAGGTGTGAGAGCCAGCCCCGCACTTCATCTTCCGAGTGGAGCAGAAAGGCGGCAACAGCCATTCTGATCCCTGAACCAGCAAAACTTGGGAACTGCATCTTGAGAATGAGTCGCCGAAACATTTTCTTTCCAAACATCTGCAGGTTGTTAGCTTGATTTATTTTGAATTAAAAAATCTTTTTGAGCTGGCTGACAGCTTATTTTAATTCCCAGCTGTTAAAATGTTTCAGTGGTTGGAAGGGGACCGTGCCTATGGCTTTTGATGTGGTGGGGAGAATCTGGGCACTCAGGTACACCTGCAGGACCTGCCCCTTCTCATCACAGCCCTCACAGTTTTATTCCTCTGTTTTAGAGCCTGGCCCTGTGAGTCTTTGTTTACGATCTAGATCTATTTGCTTGGGTCCTGGGCCTGGTGGCTAAGTCAGTTCAGCTCACAGTCTGTGATGTGGTGCCTTTTATCCAGCCTGTAATGCTTTGCGGATGCCTTAGATTCTTTGTGGGACACTTTGGGGGAAACAAATAAGTTAGTTTATATTTAATTAATATTTCCCTCTCCTTTCCCAAAATTTGCTGAATTAACTTTCTGTTCAAAATATGTGATTCCTACAAATGCTTTGAAGATTTCTGGCTTGGTAAAGGGCCTTGACTTATTCTTCACTTTTCTTGGTTCTGAATGAACATCTTTTATTTTTATTGAAAAATTTGAGCAGGGGACCCAAGGACTAAGTCCCCTTCCTTGCAATCTCTGTACTATACATAGCTACCACTACTGATACCATCTCTGTTACAGTCACCAAACACTGTTCATGGCCACCTTAATTCCCCCAGCCATTCACTCACAGTCTGGTTTCCAGAACTGTCTGCACTGGTTACCTTTATACTTCACTCCTCCGATACCTCAAAGAATTCCAGACTCACGTGTCTCACTGCCCTTCATGGCACCGAGCTCTTGAAGGTTATCCGTGATTTGGTCCTCAATCGTTACTTATGTCTACGTGGAGAGACTTCATAAAACCATCACTGGGATCACAGGTTTTGACACATTCACCATGGTTGTAAAAGTAGAGGACTTTCTATGCCTTCTTACCCTTGCTCTGAAATAATGACGTGGCGTGCTTACTAACAAGCGGGGCAGACATTCTAAGCTAGTCTAGCCTGAAATGCTGGCTTGGCCTGCCTCCCACCCATGCGGCCCATTGCATGTCCCCTTGGTCTTGCTCTTGCACTTCCTGATGGCAACCCTCGACCTCTGCCTGGGCACGGAAGTCCTGTCTTGTGCTCTCCTGCCCAGACACAGGCTGTTCAGCTCTTTATTTAACCAATCAGGGAGTGATGGAAAATAACATTTTATAAAATACTGCGTCCTACCAAAGTCTGGGCTGCAACCAGATCTCTGGGCACAGAAATTAGCATATGAAAACAGTGTACAAAACACTCCTGACACACAGGAGTGAAGATGTAGGCAGGCACTGGGGTCCAGCCTGTTTATAAACTGTGTTTAACTAACCAAGACAAGGAATCAGTAAGAAGGATCTCTCTGAAGATTTCAGCAACAACATGGAAAGGAAAAGTTCCTGTGGACATGAAAGAGGATGATAGAGAAGAGGTTTGAATAGAAGGCAAAGGTCAGGAAGATTGAAAGGAGCCCGAAGGCCGCGGGGAGGCGAGGTCGAGGGGGTGCATCCATCTCACACGAGGGCTTCCATTTCGCCCTCCAAATTCTACGTACATTTTTCTCATTTTTTGAATATAGTTTGTTGATCATTTATTTTTATAGAATGCCATACATTTTTTTGGGGGTCAGGACAGTTTCAAAATATCTTTCATGAAGCCTGTCTTCTCTTGTTCCTCCTTTCTTCTGTCTTCCTCCCTCTGTCAGCATATTACCTAGCATGTCTCTTTAATGATGGATATAATGATCAATCTTTTTGTTTTTTTAAAACCTTTATTTCACTTTACAATTCTGGTTCTTTACACTCTGTTAAGGTATATATTTGTTGTGAAAAATGCTCTGGGGCTTTAATGTATTTTTATAAATTCGTTTTTTTTTTAACCCAGGGTAGTAATGTATTTCCTTGTAGTGTTTTCATAGATACTTTGTTTCTATTTCTGCCTCTGTCCCTCAGCCGTGCTCCTCTCCAGTCCCCTTTTGTGTGTGAGCATGTGTGATGTATGCACATGTATATGTAGATGCATGCATGTGGAAGTTGGAAGCAATGTATGCACATGTGTATGTGTAGGTGCACACATGTGGAAGTTGGAAGCTGTGTATTTGGTGTATGCACATGAATGTGTGTAGGTGCACACATGTGGAAGTCAGAGGAGGGAGTCTTGTGTTTCTATCATCCTCCATCTTATACGTATGAGGTAGGGTCTCTTCCTGTACCTGAAGCCCATGGTTTTCAGAGAGGTAGACAGCCAGACAGCCATTGCAATCCTCGTCTCTGCTCCTCTCAGCAGTGAATTTACATTTGTGAGATTGAAGCTTGGCTTGCTGCAACAGCGGTCATAGGATCCAGACCCAGGTCTTCATGGTTGTGTGGCAAGTGCTCCTAACCACTAAGCCATCCTGCCAGCCCCATCTCTTTGTGAAAGTGCCAATTTCAAGACCATCTTCAAAGAGTCTTTTTGGAAGTCCTGGGATGAGCTGGGTGTGATGGTATATGCCAATAACCCTGGCACTTTCAAGGATGAAGTATGGTGATTTTGAGTTTGAGGTAGTTGGGATACATAGCAAATTAAAAGATGGCGTGGGCTTCAGGGCAAGACCTTGTCTCAAAGCACCAATAGAACAAACCAAAAAACAAAACAAGACAAACTTCTGAGATGGAATCCAACAGTCTGCATTTTCAATATCTATCCATAACGGCCAGTTCTGTAAGGAATTAGACACTGCTGGGCTATGGGATGGGCCCCACTGGGGAACACTGGGCCAGAGGACTGTGGCACCTTGCCCTTTGTGACAACACTGCTCCTTAGCTTGCTTGGCCTGCTCATGAGCAGCTCTTAGGTTTGGATTAGTGAGTTCCTTCTAACTCACCCTCCTTAGAGTCGTCCACAGAGGATGAGGGGAATGAGCTGGCATTGGCTTACAAATTGGGAGGGTCCTCTAAGGAAGACCTCCCACCATCATTCCTAAGGGTCCTAATCTTTTGCTTTGATTTTCTTTACATTTTTCCTTGCGACATATTTTGATCATGCTTTTCCCTGTGCCTGCGACTCCCGGATCGTCACCACCTCACAAACCACTCAGCTTCATCTTCTTTCTCTTACTTTGTCTCTTAAATAAACAACCCAACAACAGTCACAACAGTAACAAGGACAACAGCAACAGCAGTGGCAACGACAGCAACAATGACAGCAACCGTGACAACAGAAAGAACAGAACCAAACCCAAACACGAAATCAAAAATCAAAACAAGCAAGCAAAAGATAAAATACAAAAAAATTAAAAAGCCCCCAAAGCACACATACACAGACACATAAAAAACCCAACCAAAATGCACAAAAAACAACAAACAACAACAACAACAAACCAAACCAAAACAAAACAAAAAAAAAACCAACAAAAAACAAAACCAAAAACCCAAACCAGCAGCAGCAACAACAAAATAACCCATACAGATTATTTGTGTAGGCTAACTTCTGGGCACAGGGCCTGGCATGGAGTATGATTGTGTACTCCAGAGACCCTCCATCTCCAGTGACCCTCCACCCCCAGTGACCCTCCATCTCCAGTGACCCTCCACCCCCAGTGACCTTGCATCCCCAGTGACCCTCCTTCTCCAGTGACCCTCCATCTTCAGTGACCCTCCATCCCCAGTGACCCTTCACCCGTAGTGACCCTCCATCCCCAGTGACACTCCACCCCCAGTGACCCTTCATCTCCAGTGACCCTTCATCTCCAGTGACTCTCCATTGGAGAAAACTGATTTCCATTTGCCACCAGACATCAAGTACAGAGAACTTCTTAGCAGTGTCTGCTCCCCTGTCTCAGTGCTGGGACCCATGTGCGCTGTCACAGTCTCTGTGACTTCCTTTGTGCATCCTCCTACCGGCTTGGAAGACACTGTATCCTTGGAGTCACCCCACACCTCTGACTCTTACAATCGTTCTGCCTTTTCTTCCTCATAGCTCCCAAGCCCCAAGGGGAGGGGAGTCGGTAGAGACATCCCATTTAGGATGCAGTATTTTAAAGTCTCCTACTCTGCACATTGTCTAGCTGTGGATCTCTTGTTAATTCCCATCTACTCTGAGAAGCTTTTCTGGCGAGGGCTGAGCAAGACACTGATCTGTAGGCACAGCAATATGTCATTAGGGATCATTTCACTGCCATGTTCCCTTAATAACCTCCTGAACTTGGGTTGTGACCAATTTACTGCAGGGAGTCTTCAAAGAGCCAGACAGTTTTTTTTTGTGCTGTATAGGAGTAAACTAAAAGTAAAAGGAAATACTGCCTTTTAAATGTCATGTAAGGATTTGGTCTTAATGATGTTGAAATTCTGTAATTCATTTAATGTGTTTTTATAAGTTATATTCCTCACATGATTTTTACATAAGCTTGTGGCCCTTTAAGTGCTCTCTTCTCAGAGGATGTACAGGTAAAGTTGTTTATTTGATTCTCTTTGATTTCTAGTCTTTTCTCTATTTTACGTGGAGTATTTATCTTTATAATTAGACATACTATCCCTTTGGTGTTTAAATAGTATACCTGTCGTGAATAACTGGTCTTGCGGTTGACATTGTTTGACATGTATGAATAAAGAACACTAAAGACAGAGAAAAGTACTTGGTGTATAAGCATGAAGAAGTGAATTCAGTCGCCAGCGCCCACGTAAGAGCTGGCCACAGTGACATTCATTTGTGTTATCCCAGCCTTGGGGAAGTAGGGACAGGTGGACTTCTGGACCATTGGCCAGCCAGTATAGCTGAGCTGGTGAGCTCCAGGTTCAGTAGGAAAGACCCTGTCTTCAGAAATAAGGTGGGGCGAGATAGAGGAAGAGCCTCAACCTTGACCTCTGAGCCCCGCATGTACTGCCCATGTGTGACAGAGATACCATGACTAGCTTATGATAGTGCCAATCTTATGGTTGTGTATATATCAATGATGGAAGGAAAGAAAGAACTCATGCTTAGTGTGACAGATATTATACCCACTGTATTAATTTTTGCCAGCTCCTTTCTAAAAACAGTGTTCATATGCTAGTTAACTAAGATAAGGGTAATTATCCAAGCTCAGTAGGGTGGGGGGGGATAGGCTCAGAGGTAAACCCACCTGCCTACATCTGCCTATTGGGTGTAGAGCATGGTCCTAGCTTCCTAGTCCATTATCCACATTTTCCCACTCTATTGTGCTGCTGTGCTGCTCAACTCGGTACAGATGCAAAATACACCCCTGTAGGTTTGGGCTAGTGTAAATTCTCCACGATATAGCGGTACCTACTCATCATTCATATTTGTCAAACCCCATAAAATAGGGCTAGGGATGTAGTTGAGAGGAAGAAACTTTACCTAGTATGTGGAAAGCTCTGAATTGAATCCCCAGTGCTGGGAAACCAAACACCTAGAAATCCAGCATAGAGTAAGTACACTAACCCCTTAGGGACCCATAGACTACACAGCGCCAAGAGCCAGCTCTTGTGAACTGCGGACCCCAGGTGACAGTGGGGCTTCATTGTAGACCCACCGACATCACACTTCATGCGAGAACCCCACTTTTAGGAAAGCATGTGGTAAATAAATGTTACTTCTCAATTTTGCTGTAACCTTAAAGCCACTGAAATAAATGATGGCAAAGAAAATTTGCTCTGATCCTGATGAGCATCTGGACTTGGCTAGAGCTACCAGCGTTTGCATAGCCAATGGCTAAGCACAGTTCAGAACTTCTACAGTGGCAGAGAAGTTAGGTGGTGGATCGCCAACCCTTGTCTGGGACTCACCTCCTGCTCTCTCATCCCTCATCCCCCACGAACTTATCCTGACGCTCACCCTTCCTGCTGGTGCTTCAACATTCATAAGGTAGCTACCAGATGTGAGAAACTGACAAACAAATCTTTGTGGATTGTCCTTGTGAGGTACACACTCAGGCCTTGGTGGAGGGGTGAGGCTTTGCCTAGAAAGCCTGGCCTAGACTCCATTGGGAAAATCCCAGGGCAGGAGTAGCACACAGGAGATGGGTATGGGAGCAGACTATGGGGTCTAATTTGTTCTTTAAGTTTACCTAATGGTTTGCAAGGGTAGGGCTCTCAATGCGAGTGCATGTGTTACATTCTCCTAGGAGAGTGAGATCACCGGATAATTCTATGGGAACTGCTCAGGAGTAGGACAGGCAGTGTGAATACATTTGCAAAGGGAGTCACGTCTGTGTCTGGTTAGAGACTGGGGAAGGCCGTCCCACGGTGGTGTAACCTCTGTGTCTGTTCAGGCTGCAGAAACACACCCTGAGTGACTGTCAAAGCAGCGACAGGGCATTTCTCATGGCTTTAGGTACTTTCCCTCCATGTTACAAAGGCACAGAGGAAAAGACCCAGTTTTTTTCTTTTGCTTGCTCAAGAGTAGAAATTTAGAGGGAAAAGGTCACCCCATTCTTATCCCACAAAAGAAAATTTATTAGTCCATTGTCTAGAAAAGAAGTCTGAGCATGTACAAATAGGGGGACTGCTAAGCGCTTGCCAGCAACACCCACCCCAGCCTCAGGCACTGTGGAGGGACAGGGACCCCAAGGGAAGGGAGATGTCACTCTAAGGGACTTCTTCTGCAAAAGTTAGAAGGTTCTAATCCCAGCGAATACACAGACCCTCCAAAACAATCATGCAGTTTCCTTTTTTAGTAATAGAATGTTGAGAAAGAGAGAGAGGGAGGGAGGGAGGGAGGGAGGGAGGGAGGGAGAGAGAGAGAGAGAGAGAGAGAGAGAGAGAGAGAGAGAGAGAGAGAGAGAGAGAGAATATATAGGAATGAATAGAATAGCCTTTCCATTTACTGTTCCCCATATTTGGGAATGGGAGATCTCTAATTCTTTAATCTGGGTGGCAGTAATTTAGCCCTGGATCAGGTCAGTCTCACAATGAGCCCGTGAGGTGTTGAACCCATGTGCTGGTGAGCTGCGGGAGCCTGGGAGTCCCTGATTAGTACTAGAGAGGATGTTGGTCTGAGCAATGAGCTACAGCCATCAGCTCGATTGGAGTACTAATGAGAGCTGGCGTGTGACCAGAACATCCCTGAATTTCCTCTTTTTGTTCCCAGTGGGCATGGCAGCTCAGGTTAAGGTGTCAGGGAGTCCATGGAGACCAGCATGGCACAACACAGAAGGCTGCCCTGTGCCTGCCCACTGCTTCGGAGCTCCTCGAGGGAGAGAAACTTTCTCATGTAGCGTGGAGAAGCGCTGGGAATGCCCCATGATTTTATGGACCAGTTTTCACTTTTCCAGATGCAAAAAAGAGGGGCTGTAACAGTTCTGAGAACATGTTGAGAGCACCCTCTGTGACGGGGGGAGGAGGGAGGGTAGCTCAGGCTAGATAAGCTATGTGCTCGCTCCAGCATCGGTTCCTTCATCTCACCATGGGGGTGTTGAGTGATGCCACAGGCAGCTGGAAGGACTCATTTATTTGACCTAATTATTCTCCATGTAGACCTGACTCATCCTAACGGGCTCTTCTTCAAAGGAAACGAGAGCCAGATTGCCTCCTTGGCAGCAATGAAAAACAAACGCTATCCACGGAATGGCTGTTAGATTGAAAAAAGATGCAACCTGCCCTTGGGCGCAGCCAGTGTTTAATGATGTTACCAAGAATAGAGGACTAGAGAGAGAGAGAGAGAGAGAGAGAGAGAGAGAGAGAGAGAGAGAGAGAGAAGTGTCAGGTTCTGACATCCTAGCTTTCTAAAAATGTTCTTAATAAAATTAACTTGCCCTTGGATGTATGGACAAAAGTAACTCAGATCCCAGGGAGGAATGGAAGCCTTGGGGGTGTTTCTGCCGTTTTCATTAGTGATCCACTAAAGCCTGACAGGGGCAGCAGGGGACTTTCATGGGGGAGGGGGTTATTATTTTTTAGTCCTTTTGGATGCTCTGTTGAAGAATTAAGAATCTCAACTCCCCCCTCTCTCAATGGGGGAACACAGGAGACTTGAAATGGCTCTCCCTTTACCATTAAGCCAACCAAACACAGAATAGGACAGCATGCATATTCCTCCTGGGAAGCTCTTAAATCACCCAAGGATGCGTTTCCGAATGCTTGAAAGCTCATCCTGGAGCATCGTGCCACCTGTCTGTATTGGAAGCAGGTTGAGAGTTGAGAAGAAGCCCCAGCGAGTAAGACAAATGGAATGAGTACCTGGCCTTGATTCCTATAGCCGATGTGAGTAAGTTGGACATGGAGGTACACACTTGTAACACTAGCACTGAGCCACTAGAGACGGGCTGGGCCCTGGAGCCCGCCAGTCAGCCAGCTTCCTACACCATGAGCTCCAGGCTGATGAGAGACCCTGCTTTAAAAAACATGGTGGATGGCTTCCAAGGAAAGACACCAAGGGTGACATCTGGCCATGTGCGTGTGCATACATTTATATTTGCATCCATTCACAGGTGAACACACACACACACACACACACACACACACACACACACACGCACACACACACACATCAAGGAAAAGAAATATGTCTGAAAGCAATCACTTGTATCTTTCCTGTTCCCATTTTTCTCGTTCTAGAGTTGAGGCTGAGAATGTCATGACTCTAAGAACATGGGAAACGTGTGTATTCAAGTGACTGACCTTTCTCTCCAATGTAATTTGGTGCCTTGTTAAGGAAGGCTATTTCAAGACTCTTCAGGGACACTATGTTTGGTCTTAGGCTATGTCATATTGTGGGGATGAAGATGGGAAATCCCAAGACCACTTGCGAGAAAGATCTGGAGTCCAACCAAACCTTTCCATACCATGGCTGCCCAGCAAGCATGCTGTTACAGTTCGCATCCTGGCACACCCAGCTGTGTTCACATCTCTTCCTGGTGCTGGAGCCAGAGCCTGGGGTTCCTTTTGAAACAATTCTGAAAATACCTTGGGTTTCTGTTCCTCCGGGCTCTGCAATAACAAACCTGTTCTGTGGCGTGGCTGGTGTTTACCTAATTGATGGGAGGACTTTTTAATATCAGAAAGAAAACATTCCTTAGCATTCCACATAGGTAAGATGTGGTTTTGTGGTGCTACGATTTGGGGTCGGGAGAGGATGAAGAAAAGAAAAACAATCCAGTTTTTTTTTTTTTTTTTTTTTTTTTTTAAAGTGAAGGGCCGGGTGGGGGTGGGTGAGCAAGAAAGAAAATTGAGCAAAGGGCGGGGGCGGGGGTGGGACTGGGGGTGGGGGTGGGGCGGGGGTGGTGGAGATGAAGGCTCAACAGATGTTGTTCTAAAGGAGTCATGACTGAGCCTGTGTTTCTTTTGCAGTTAGCTCCAAAAATAGATGGTTAGTAGTGAGAAGCAACTGGTTTCTGATGCTTATCAGAGGGGCAGTTAATTCCACTTCCAACTGTTAGGGTGAGGAACGGGGCAAGCTTTGTATCTAACAGAAAAGGATCACTATACCTCACGGCGCATTGTGTTACATTTCAGATGGTTATTTTCTGGCCAAAGCTGTTAGCTAAGCAAAAGGAATTTGCCCAAGGATAGGAGGGGCTGATATATTACAGTGATCATTTTAAATACATATGCATGTGTGTGTGCAACTTACACACACACACACACACACACACACACACATACACACACACACACACACACACAATTTTGAGTCATCTCACTGTGTAGCTTGCTTAGGCTGCCTGGAACTTCTTTCTATAGAGTTCAGGCTGGTTGTGAACTTGCCATATTCTGCCTCAATCTCCCTACTGATGTGATTACAACTGTGTACAACCATGCCCAGCTGAATACCATCTACTGCTATTAAAAAAATTATTTTTTTTTCCTTTTGGGCAGGGGCTGGCTGGCCTTGAATTCCAAAAGCAATTTAGAATTCCTGCTCCTCCTGCCTCCACCTCCAGAGTACTGAGATTATAGGCGGGTACCACCATGCAGAGCTTGGCATATCATCTATCTATCTATCTATCTATCTATCTATCTATCTATCTATCTATCTATCTATCTTATTCATATGAGGGTTTTGCCTGAGTGTATGTCTGAGCACCACATTTGTGCAGAGGTCAGAAGAGGGAATCAGATTCCATAGGACTAGATGGTTGTGGGTTACGATGTGGGTGTTGGGAATCCAACACAGGTCTTTCGGACAAGAAGACCGATCTGCCTAGAGCCCAGCAATCTAGTTTAATCGACTATCGCAGAGCCTTCAAGGAATGGCAGTGAAACAGTGACAGTGGGGCTGTGAGTGGGAAGAGCACAATGAAGTCAAGGGGGAAGTCAGATTTCCATCTGTCCAAAGATCTCAGGGTGGGTGACTTTAGGACCATAACATTCCCAGAGACCCCCTTATCCTGTCTCAGAAAATTGGAGGCCGAGGGAGTTGTATATACGTATACACAAGGGACAACCTCCCTCTAAGATGTTCTGGTAAACTCTTTGTCAACTCAGTTCCATTTCTTAGTTCCCTAAGAGTCGAGTTTGCCAAAGGCTCTCCCCAGGTTTTGCTCCACTAGAAGGTGGGAGGCTTCAGCATTGGTGGATCAGTGCCGAGGGTGAGGACATGGCCCCAGGATAGCCCAGCTCTGACCAGACGTGCTGATGTTACTTCTCTCCCAGATGTGTCTAGCTCAGTGCTATCCCTCTTCAGGATGAAGGCAGTGCTGGAGGCCGGCGCTCAGGCATCCTTGCAGCAGCAAGCTGCAGGGACTTGCAGTGAACTTTGTAGACTGGATGCGTTTCAAATGGAAGCTGCCGACTGCATCTTAGTCCCCAGGGACACTGCCCCTGGACCTTATGAGTTATTCTGATTTGTCAGCACGCAGTGTGGCTAGGAACCTTGTGCTTGGAACAGCTGCTGGGCCTTTGATGGCCACAAAACAAGAGCATAGTCTCTTGGTTGGAGGCCTGTTGTGAGCCCTGCATTCTGGGATTATTGCAGAAAGTCACAGGCCAGCCACTGAAAGCAGGAGCTGAGGTAGGAGAGTTGGGCTGAGTGGGAGGTGAGCAGATTCCTTCGCTTTCTTGGAAGCCAAAGGGCGACGATGTAATGAAGCTTTTAGTATATTTTGTAGACACTGATTGGTCATCTACTCTGGGTCAGACTGAGTTTAAGGTTTAATAAGACATTGAACATCCATCAAGGATTTTATATTTGGTTAACATTTCTCTTCCTTTGCGAGGCCAAAGTCAGTAGTATTGTTAATTATACCCTAATTCCTTGATCTAACAGAGGCGCTGGCCCATAATGGGTGTGTTGGCTACTTTTCTCATCGCTGTGAGTTTGGGGGGATTTAGGCCACTGCAGTGGGGAAGGAATGGTGGCAGAAGCATGAGATAAGATAGATGGTTAGCTGAACTGTGTGATGATGACAAGCACAAGGTTCCTAGTCACACTGTGTGCTGATAGCAACCAGGGGGTGATTAGTCACACTGTGTGCTGATAACATGCATAGTGGACAGGGCATAGGGCCAGGGAACAAAACCTTAAGACCTGGTTCCCCAGTGACTCACTTCTTCCAGTGAGGATGTACCTTCTCAACGTTTCCGAAATAGTACAATTAGCTAAGGTCAAAGTGTTCAGATACAGGAAGTTATTGGGAGATATTTCAGACTCAAACCAAAATGGTCACGCAGTAAATGCTGAGATTAAGTGCAAAAAGAAGTTTGCCATTTTTATTTTTCCTTTTTTTTTGGTGATGTGTGCCTGCTAGTGATATGCATGTATGTGATATGCATATGCACGTTTTTTGCATATACGTAGTACACTTGCATCTGAGTGCTTGTGTACATGTGCACATATATGTTGAGGCCCAGGATGGATACTGGGAATCACCTTTTGTTGGCCTTACACCTTACTCACTGAGGCAGGTTTTTGCAATAAAACCCGGACCTCCCTGTAGGCTAGTCTTGCTATCCGGCTCTCTCTGGGATCCCGTGTCCACTTCCTGAGGCTGTATGGTTGAACCACTACACTCAGATTGGTTCTGGGGAGCCACACTCTGGCTTTCATGTTTGTGTGGCAAGCGCTATAACAGCCAAGCCTCTCAGCCTCAGCACTCGCCTCTAAACCCAACGGCCTTGCCTTACATGCGCGCTGTGACCCCTTCTAGAGAGATTCTCTCTCTCCTAATTCTGCCTTTTCTTTTATGGCAGACAAGTGATATCCCACAGAGGCTTCCTTTTTAGTGTTTTATATCCAGCACAAAAAAATATTGCGTGAAATATGCTCTATTTGTCAAATGAATCAGGACAAATATCTTGACAACAGGAGTCAGGCCAGGTAAAGCTTTGCTGCAGTAATAAACACATCAGGGCATTTCCATTTCTAGCATATTTAGGTTTGTTTCTTTGTGCACAAAGGCAGCTGTGGTTTTTGTAGTTTTTCTGACCCATCGTCTTGTTAGGTTGGGATTCAACATTTAATAAGACAAGCTACTGTCTCCTCACCTAGATTGGGCTTGTGAAATGCAGTATTGGCTCAAATGAGGACGATCAGAGTCTGGTGTCAGAGTCTTTGGATCCCCACATGGCTCAATGGTGTGACATGGGCATTCATTTTCTTTTTTATTCAGTGTATTCTTTATTTACATTTCAAATGATTTCCCCTTTCCAGGATCCCCCCCTTCCCTGAAAGTCCCATAAGCACTCTTCCCTTCCCCTGTTCCCCAATCCACCCCTTCCTGCTTCCCTGTCCTGGTATTCCCCTACACTGCTGCACTGAGCCTTTCTAGGACCAGGGGCCTCTCCTTCCTTCTTCTTGGGCATCATTTGATATGTGAATTGTGTCTTGGGTATTCCAAGCTTCTGGGCTAATATCTGCTTATCAGTGAGTGCATACCATGTGTGTTCTTTTGTGATTGGGTCAACTCCCTCAAGATGACATTCTCCAGTTCCACCCACTTGCCTAAGAATTTTATGAATTCATTGTTTTTAATAGCCGAGTAGCATTCCATAGTGTAAATATACCACATTTTCTGTATCCATTCCTCCATTGAGGGACATCTGTATTTTTTGTCAAGCTTCTGGCTATTATAAGTAGGGCTGCTATGAACATAGTGGAGCATGTATCCTTATTACATGCTGGGGAATCCTATAGGTATATGCCCAGGAGTGGTATAGTGGGGTCCTGGTGGTTCTTCAGAAAACTGGGCATCCATTTTCTACTCTGGCTCCAGGACACTAGTCATACTGAAGTCCAATTGCCTACTGAGCTCTGCATCATTATCAGCTATTTCCGGCCATTCTCTGTCTCATCTCCTTATGTCTCTGACAGTGCCTTTTGTCACTGGACCCATTGGGTCCCATTAAAAAATGATTCCCAAGAAGAAAGGAGAGGACCCTGGGCCTGTAAAGATTGGATCCAGTTTTGTAGAGAAACCGTGGTGGGAGGGGGAATGATTGGGGAATAGTTGGGGGGGGGAGAGGAATTATGGAACATAGGGAGGAGGGGAACTGGGAAAGGGGAAAGCCTTTGGAATGTAAACATAGAATATAGAAAAAAAAGTTAACCAACTGCAATTGGATGTGGTTCTTAAGGTCTTTATATATGTATGTGAGAGTCCCAAATTAAAATAGGTTACCTAAGTAGTCTGAGTATGTGTGTGTGTGTGTGTGTGTAGTGTGTGTGTGTGTGTGTGTGTGTAGTGTGTGTGTGTGTGTGTGTGTGTGTGTGTGAGAGAGAGAGAGAGAGAGAGAGAGAGAGAGAGAGAGAGAGAGAGAGGAGAGAATACTTCTCACAGAAGTGGCTGCCTCCATTTTTATTGTAACTTGGACCCCAGAAAACAGGAATGTAATGTATTATTGTTTTTTCTCTCTTTTTCTCTCTCCTCTTCCCCCTCTCGCATATCTTTCTTTGCAAATGAATACCTAGCTGTCCCAGTACCATTTGCTGAAAAAATGTATTTAGATATTTGTGGGTTTATGACCACATGTGTATTTTTACACTATTACTGTGCTGTTTTGGTTACTATGGCTCTGTAGCATAGTTTGAAATCAGATGATGTGATACCCTTAGTGTGGCTCCTGTCCTTGGGTTTGCCTTGGCTAGTCTAGGTTCCAGATGCTTCCATGTGAATTGTAGATATATATCTTTTGTACTTCTCTTAAGATTGTCAGTGGGATTTTGATGGGGATGGCATTGACTGTGTAGATTGCTTTAGATAATAGAGCTGCTTTCACCATGTTAATTCTGCGTGGGCAGTCTCTTCATTGTGTGGTGTCTTCTTCAGTTTCTGTCTTTAGTGTCTTCTCTCTGCAATTATCTCTTTGTTTTAGGCTTACTCTCTGGAGTCTACTCTTTTTGAGGCAGCCATGAATGTGACTGTTTTTCTGTTTTTTGTTTGTTTGTCTGTCTGTTTTTTAACAGCTTTGCTGCTGACTTAAGGGTCCTGAGATTCCTTTCCTATCCTGCATACTCTGCTGAACGTATTGGATCTGAGTTTTTTTTGGTAGAGTTACTGTCTTCTAGGTATAGGGTCATATTGTTAGCCAATGGGGAGATTTGAATTATTATCCCATTTTTATCCCTTTGGTTTCTTTCTCTCTATGGTCTAAATAATATGGATGAGATGTTATATAGAAATTTTATATTGAATAAGAGCCCCAGGAGGGTGCATCCTTATCTTGTTCTCAATTGTAGAGGAAATGCTTTCAGTCCCCTCTTTCGTATGATGTCACTGATGGGGTTGTCTTGTGCAGCCTTTACTATATTGAAGCATGAGATCTGATTTCCGAGGGGCCTTGAATGACAGGATATTTAATTTTGTCCATGTTCTTTCTGCATCAGTTGAGATGGCCATGTGACTCAGTTTATGTGCTCTATTACATTTATTGGGCTGCATAGACTAACTCCTTCCTGCATTCCAGGACTGGTGCCAACTTGATTATGATCTTTTCAATGTATTATTAGGTACAGATTTGCAAATATTTTGTCAAGAATTTTAGTATCTATGTTCGTCAGAGGACTTGATCTGTGGGTTTCCCTTCTGGTGGTGTCTGCACACAGCTTTGGACTTAGGGAAATGTTAATTTTCGAGGATGAGTTTGAAAGCATTTCTCTCCTTATTTTATGGAATACTTTCTGGAATGTTGGTGGTTGGTTGTTATTCTTTAACATGCTAGTAAAATCCATCATCCAGTCCCCCCAGTCCTGTGCTTTTCCGTTTTGGGAAAATATTTTATGTTACTGCATTAATCTTATAACTTGTTATTGATCTATTTGGCTTTTTGGAGTATCTTTTTAGTTAAATTTTATTAAGTCATTTATGTAGATCTATCAATTTCTCCTAGGTTTTATTATTGGAGTGTAAGATTTCAAGGTCACCTGCAATGGACCCTCTGCACTTCTGAGGTATCTGTTGTCATTTCCTCTGATTCTGTTGATTTATATCATATTTTACTTTCTTTTGGTTGGTTTGGCTAAGCCTGTGTTAATATTATTTAGTTTTTCTCTCTCTGAGACAGTGTCTCACTGTGTATCCTTGGCTTGCTTGGAACTCAATATGTAGACCAGGTTAGCCTTAAGATCAGAGATCAGCCTATCCCTGACTTCCAAGTGGAGGGACTAAAGGCATACACTACCATGCCCAGCCTACTTTGTTTTCAGGGAACCAGCTCTGTTTCAATGAATGGTATATATATATATATATATATATATATATATATATATATATATATATATAAAATTTTAATCTTTTTAAAACTTGAAACAACACCTTGCATCTTATGAAATTACAATGCAATGAAACTAGAAACCAACACCAAGAAACATCCTCAAACAGTAAAACTGCATGGAGAGCAGCCAGAGCAGGCTCACAGGAGGCGAGCCACTGAGGCCAGGGCAAGGCAGCATTCATTGAATCAAAAGAAAATGGAAGCACAGCATATCAGAATCTGTGGTATATGACAGAGACAGTTCTAGGGAAAATGTATAGCTCTGATATTCGATTTTTAAAACAAACAAACCAAAAACTTAGGACTTATGGGAAGGCTCACTGGGTAAGAGTGCTTGCTTGCTGCTAAGCCTGAGAACCCACGTTCAATCTGAAGGCCTTTATGTGGAAACGGAGAACAGACTCCTGAAAGCTTCTTTCTAGACACTGTGGAAGGTCATATGTATGTACACACATAGGCACACAGAATAAATAAATAAATATCTCTGTGAACTTGAGGCTAACCTGGTCTACATATTGAGTTCCAAGCCAGCCAAGGGTACACACGGTGAGACATGTCTCAGAAAGAGAAAAACTAAACAAAATTTTATTTTATGTGTATGAGTGTCTCGCCTGCCTGTGTATATGCCAAAAGAGGTCAGAAAGTTATAGGCCATTGTGAGCCACCGTGTGAGAGCTGGGAACCAATCCTGAGATCCCCACCCTCCACCTCCCTAGAGCTGCAAATGCGTCCTAAGTTCTAGCTCATCTCTCCAGTTATTTTTCTTTCTTTCCGAGACTTGCTTTATAATGTATGTAAATGTATAATGTACTTAAAATGTATTCCATCTTGGAGACTGCTTCCTGAGCCGATGAAGGGAAGCTGTGTTCTGCACCAAGACCTGGGGCAACATATCCCTCAGACACTGAAGTCCCTTATGTCTGTGAGTGTAGTTACCTGTGACGTTTCTTTGTTAATTGTTTTTAGTCAGGTGACTGTTGAGGAGTGGCATGTCGAAACCACCCACTCTTATTTTATTGCTGCTTGCATGCCCCAGTAATATTTGTCTTATGAAATTGATAGAGCCAATATTTGATGCATACACACGTGTCAGAACACGGTTTGGGAATGGAGTCGTGTGAGAATTCTGAGTGCTTGTGAGAACATGCTGAGAAGACAAGACAGGAGTCATGTGACTTGGAAAGTGTTTTTGTGCTCCTCCAGCATGTATCAGATAGTACCGAATCTACTTCATTTAACTTATTATTGCTCACTAGTGTTATTCAATGAAATATTTAAACTGTTCTTCATATGCTTTTATCAAAAAACATGCTTTGCACATACAGCTTGTCCTGGGAGTTGTATGTAGCTTGAACTATGCTCATGTGATTTTTTTTGCTTTTTTTAAAATTTTTATTTTCTATATTCTTTGTTTACATTCCAAAGGCATTCCTCTTTCCCAGTTTCCCCCCACCATACGTCCCATAATTCCTCTCTCCCCCAACTATTCCCCAATCATCCCCCACCCCCACGATTTCTCTGTTCTGGGTCTACAAAACTGGATCCAATCTTTTCAGGCCTAGGGTCCTCTCCTTTCTTCTTCTTGGGAATCATTTGACTTGCTAATTGTGCCTTGAGTATTTAGGGCTTCTAGGCTCATTAATATCCACTTATCAGTGATTGCATTTCATGTGTATTCTTTTGTGATTGGGTTAACTCACTTAGGATGATATTTTCCAGATCTAACCATTTACCTACAAATTGCATGAATTCATTATTTTTAATTGCTGAGTAGTATTCCATTGTATAAATATACCACATTTTCTGTATCCATTCCTCCTTTGAGGGATATTTGGGCTCCTTCCAATTTCTGGCTATTATAAACAAGGCTGCTATAAACATAGTGGAGCATGTGTCTTTATTGTATGCAGGGGAATCCTCTGGGTATATGCCCAGGATTGGTATGCCAGGGTCCTCTGGAAGTGACATGCCCAATTTTCTGATGAACCGCCAAACTGATTTCCAGAGCGGTTTTACCATTTTGCAATCCCACCAACAGTGGAGGAGTGTTCCTCTTTCTCCACATCCTCGCCAGCACTTGTTGTCTCTTGAGTTTTTAATCTTAGCCATTCTGACTGGTGTGAGGTGGAATCTCAGGGTTGTTTTGATTTGCATTTCCCTGATGACTAATGATGTTGAACATCTCTTAAGGTGTTTCTCGGCCATCCGAATTTCTTCTGGTGAAAATTCTTTGTTTAGCTCTGTACCCTATTTTTTGATAGGGTTATTTGGTTCTTTGGGGTCTAACTTCTTGAGTTCTTTGTATATATTGGATATTAGCCCTCTGTCGGATGTGGGGTTGGTGAAGATCTTTTCCCACTTTGTTGGTTGCCGTTTTGTCCTTCTGACAGTGTCCTTTGCCTTACAGAAACTTTGTAATTTTATGAGGTCCCATTTGTCAATTCTTGATCTTAGAGCATAAGCTATTGGTGTTCTGTTCAGGAACTTTCCCCCTGTACCCATGTCCTCCAGGGTCTTCCCAAGTTTCTTTTCTAATAGTTTCAGTGTGTCTGGTTTTATGTGGAGGTCCTTGATCCATTTGGAGTTGATTTTAGTACAAGGAGATAAGAGTGGGTCAATTCGCATTCTTCTGCATGTTGACCTCCAGTTGAACCAGCGCCATTTGTTGAAAAGGTTATCTTTTTTCCACTGGATGGTTGTGGCTCCTTTATCAAAGATCAAGTGACCATAAGTCTGTGGGTTCATTTCTGGGTCTTCAATCCTATTCCATTGATCTACTTGCCTGTTGCTGTACCAATACCATACAGTTTTTAACATAATTGCTCTGTAGTACTGCTTGAGGTCAGGAATATTGATTCCCCCAGAAGTCCTTTTATTGTTGAGAATAGTTTTAGCTATCCTGGGTTTTTTGTTGCTCCAGATGAATTTGAGAATTGCTCTTTCTAGATCTATGAAGAATTGATTTGGGATTTTGATGGGGATTGCATTGAATTTGTAGATTGCTTTTGGCAAGATGACCATTTTTACTATATTGATCCTGCCAATCCAGGAGCTTTTTGAGACAGGGTTTTTCTGTGTAGTCCTGGCTATCCTGGAACTCACTCTGTAGACCAGGCTGGCCTCAAACTCAGAAATCCGCCTGCATCTGCCTCCCAAGTGCTGGGATTAAAGTCGTGTGCCACCACTGCCCAGCAAAGTTCTAGTAAGGCCCCACTGGGATTCGAACCCAGGATCTCCTGTTTACGAGACAGGCACTTTAGTCAGCTAAGCCACGGAGCCGCCTTCCTGTGATTTTTTTTTAACCCCCAGAGATTGAAGTGTCTGATGCTCTGAGTAAAGTTAGCTACTGCATGAGACTTTATTCTGTCTCAATCATCGCTCTGTTCTCCCAAGTCCCAACGTCTTTAGAGTCGTGAAATGTAAGTACAATTATATTCTTTTAAGAAATAGACTTTTAAAATACCTGTATAAAGTAATAGGTTTCATCCTGACATCAGCTACAGGTATATAATGTACTTAGACCATGGTTGCCCTCTTTATATACTTTTTAACATTTAATATTCTATTTTTTAAGAATTTCATACATGAGCCCTTTATCTACCTCACTTCCACCCACCTCTCTTCCCTTCCAGTGTCTCCTATTCCCCCCACTCCTTCCCAAATTTACGACCTCCTCTTCTTCATTTACTATCATTCTATATGTGAGTGCATGCACGCATGTATTTGTAACTGACTGAGACTACTTAGGTTTGCTTGTGTGTACATATGTTTAGAGCTGGCCACTTGGGATTGGGTAACCCATAGGTCTGCAGTGCTCATCTCGGGAGAAAGCTGATGTTTGACTGCCAATGTCTTTTGATCTATGGATGCAGCCTTGTGAAATTCCCCTACCAACATGAACATGTCTATAGGCATAGCCATTGTGTCGGACTTGCCTTGACAACCATTGGTTGAGATTTCATGAATACAGATTTCTGCCACTTCTAGAAAACACTGCATAAAAATGGCATCTTGATCCTTTGCCTCTTAAAATTTTTTTCACCCCTTTTTCTGTGATGTTCCCCAAGGGTTAGGGGAAGAAGTTGGGTGTCTCATGAACACTTATTCTTTGCATCCTAAGCCTTGCGGATCCCTGTAATGGTCTCTATCTGCTGTAAAAGGAAGCTTCTGTGGTGAGGGGGTAAGAGCTACATTTATCTGTGTATGTAAGGATAAGTATCATGTATATAGTTAAAAATTATATTAGTTTAGGAAGATGTCAGTAGTAGATTCTGGTCTAGAGTCTATGACGTCACTAGCCAGATAGTTAGCTATGTTTTTGGCACCAGACATGCATTACCTCCCATTGATTGGGCTGGAAGTACAACTGGACAGCAGTTGGCTACCCCCAAGATACACCACCATTGCACCATTGGGTTTGTCAGTATCGATTTCATAAGCTTCACAGTTGAGTGGGACTATTGCTGTCCTTTCTCCCTTAGCAGCCTATGTAGTTCCTTCTGTTCCTGTGAGAGCTGGTCCTCGGGGAAGAGACTTCTTGGTCAACGCAAGAGCCATCCTTCCAAGTGCCATGTGTGTAGTGTGTGGCCTTTCCTTCAAGTTCTGAAAGGCAACGGAGACAATGGCAATCGTCTAGAGTGTTTTGGGTGGTATCTCAGACATTCTTTGTTTTTGTTTTTGTTTTTGTTTTGTTTTGTTTTTTGTTTTTGTTTTTTTTGAGACAGGGTTTCTCTGTGTAGCCCTGGCTGTCCTGGAACTCACTCTGTAGACCAGGCTGGCCTTGAACTCAGAAATCCGCCTGCCTCTGCCTCCCAAGTGCTGGGATTACAGGCGTGCACCACCACGCCTGGTATCTCAGACATTCTTGACCAATAACAGAGGTGGATTTCCCATGCCTGGAATTAGGGCTTTTATTAGCTAGCCATATGGCTTTTGAGGGCAGCCTTATAATCCTGTGTAGTGTAACTCTGTTTGAACTATATGTATTTGTATGCATATACACCTATATGCATATTATATATGTATGTTTTTAAATAAACTGATAGAATATAGTTTTTCTATTCCTCTCCCGTGACTTTTCCAAACATCCTAAGTGCTTTCTCACCCTCTTTCTGGACTCCCCTCCTCCCCAGGTAAGGCCCTCTGCCTGTTCCTTTCCCTCCTCCTCCCTTCACACCCCTCCCTGTCATCCTCCTTGCTAGAGCTTCTCATTGTGCGAAGGGCCAGGAAGCCAGAGGCAGCGTGTTATTTATGTGTTCTCGATGCACTGGTGCCTTCACCCGCGTGCAGCGGCCCTCCTCATCTCTGACTGATTTTGGCACGAGGGCTGCTCTGAACATGAGCGAGTTGCTCCTCTTTCCTCTCAGGCCCCTTTTGCTTACAATACAGTTCTCCATGTCTTTCCTTTCCCTGTTGCTTAGCCAAGAACCACATTTCCTCCAGGCAAGATATTTGATATTGCTTTCACCCTGAACAGCCAGTCAAGAGTTTTTTTAATTGGAGAATTAGGACCATTTACATCCCAGGTTATAATTGAATGGTATGTGCTGAATCCTGTTACTTTTGTTATTTTTCTAGAATTTAATTCTTTCTAAGCTTCGCCCTTCTCTTCTTACAATGGGCTTTCTTCTCTCTTGTGCTAACCATGGGAGGGAGCTGTTCTGGATATTTTTATGACAACTTGACACAAGCTAACGTCATTGGAGAGGAGGGGGCCTCAGGAAAATGCCTTTGTAAGATGGGGCTGTAGGAAGTTAATTAGTGATGTGGCAGGTCCCAGGCTATTAGTGGGTGGTGCCATCCTTGTGTGGTCCTGACTTCTATAAGAGAGCAGTCTGGCAAGCCACAGAGCAGCAAGCCAGTAAGCAGTGCTCATCTGTGGCCTCTGCCTCAGTTCCTGCCTCCAGGTTCCTGCCCTGCTTGAGTTCCTGCCCTGACTTCCTTTGATGATAGAATAAAAACCCTTTCCTCCACAGCTTGCTTTTGGTCCTGATGTTTCTTCACAGCAATAGTGACCCTGATCAAAATATCCTCCTACCGCCAACATGCCGCTGCTGAGGGCCAGCTGTGCCACCTGCCTTTCTAACGGCAGGTATGACGGGCACAGAAATATTTCACACCAGATGGCTACGAGATGATTTAAAAATCAAGAAAAGAAAATCTGAGAAACAGGAAGCAAGAGAAAAATGAGAATATTGGAAAGATCAAATAGGACAAAGCAGGAGGCAGGTGAAAATTTGAAGCCAATTTAAAAGAAAAAAAGAATATATATTTCTGATTATTAGAAAGTTAATAAGAAGACCTAAAGGACACAATAAAGAGAAAAAGATGCAAGGAAAAGGAAAGAGGTTGGGAGAGGTGGTGCAGGCCTGTCTGTCGTTCTAGCCTTTATGAGAAACTGAAGCAGGGCCTCAGTGTTTGAGAGAGCTGGCTCTTCCAGAGGATGAGTTCAGTTCCCAGAACCAATGAAACTCCAGCAGATCTGCCGCCCCCTTGTGGCCTCTGTAGGCACCCGTACATATATGTCATTACCCCCCCCCCCCAACACACACACACAACTACATCTTAAAGAAAGGAACAGAGGTAGGAGGATTAGGAGTTTGAGATCTAGGTCAGTTTTACTATCAGTCTACACCTATTTCTGGGTCTTCTTGGGCTCTGTATCTCTTAGAGACAGGAAAAGCTCAGAGGTATTCAGATCCCTCCTTCCCACCCCCCCTTCTCTTTCCAGCTCTCAATGTTTGGAAGGGGAGGGGGTGCTTGGAATCCCATTGTTCTTTTCCCCCTGCTTATCAGGCCAAGGTCACCTGGAACCAAAGGTCTCTGGACTAGAATTTATTCAGAAATGATTAGCTTGAGGAAACCCAGTCTTCTTCTATCACCTCCCAAGCCCTGAAGCTGCTCTTGCGCCAAAATGACATGTCTGGATCTCAGGCACCCTGTGGCACTCACGTGGAAAGCAAGATTTAATGATTTGCTGTGTGGAGGATTTTCTTCAGGTTCCCGACTGCATTGCCCACAGCTGTGGTTTCCTGAGGTCCGGTCCCTGCTGGTGAAACTAAACGCTCATCCACCGTCTTTGGCTATGGAAGGCTTTACGTTTTTGTCTGAAATCCACATGGGTATGGATGGGTCTTTGTGTTCTCTTCCGATGAGTTCCTTTGGTTTGTGTTTTACATATATGGTATCATGTTGTGCTGGCTATTACAGACTTGCAGTATTTTGGAGCGTGGGGTGCCTGTCTCCCAAGTCTGCTTTCTTTTCAAATGTTTTCTCCTCTCCTTACTCCTTTGGATCACCATGTACATTTGAGAATGAACAGTTTTTGCAAAATAACCTTCTGGACTTTTGATGGACATTGTGTCAGTTCCACTGAGCACGTTGCAGAGGAAGGAATAGTGAGTTTTCTGAACATATGAACATGGGGGCATGCTGGGTATGCAAGAGGAGTTTGTGGGAAAATTAGATAATTCTGGGACAGGCTGAAAAGTGTGGTCATCCTGCCTCATGTCCCCTTGTCACTCACTGTGTGATGGGGTCTCACTGATGACATAGTTCATGTCCCCTTGTCCCTGTGTGATGGGGTCTCACTGATGACATAGTTCATGTCCCCTTGTTACTGTGTGATGAGGTCTCACTGATGACATAGTTCATGTCCCCTTGTCACTATGTGATGGGGTCTCACTGATGACACAGTTCATGTCCCCTTGTCACTATGTGATGGGGTCTCACTGATGACACAGTTCATGTCCCCTTGTCACTGTGTGATGGGGTCTCACTGATGACATAGTTCATGTCCCCTTGTCACTGTGTGATGAGGTCTCACTGATGACATAGTTCATGTCCCCTTGTCACTATGTGATGGGGTCTCACTGATGACACAGTTCATGTCCCCTTGTCACTGTGTGATGGGGTCTCACTGATGACACAGTTCATGTCCCCTTGTTACTGTGTGATGGGGTCTCACTGATGACACAGTTCATGTCCCCTTGTCACTGTGTGATGGGGTCTCACTGGTGACATAGTTCACTTCCTATTTGTCACTATGATGGGATTTCATTGATGACATAGTTCACTTCCTGTTTGTCACTATGTGATGGGGTCTCACTGATGACATAGTTCACTTCCTGTTTGTCACTATGTGATGGGGTCTCACTGATGATCTAGTCCTTGAAGATCTTTTTCACTGCATAAGCGTCAAGATTTATTATTCTTCTTGGCATAATTACATCAATAAATAAAATTAAAATCACAGAATGTCTTTGACTGATTTTTTTCTGCATATCAAAGTGACAATAGAGAGCCTCATAACTCAGCCAGAGTCTTACATGATTTATGGCTTCCCCTGAATCCCACTTTCTTAGAGATTTAACACACATACAATGAGCACTCAATAATGGACATTACTTTGAAGCTTTTATTTTTTATCGTTTAGGGCTCATTTTGAAGGTAAGTCAGAGTGAGGGTGATTAAAGTTGTGAATATCCATCTCAGTGGGTTACAGTGAACATCAGATAAAAAGATGCCCTGTATTGTTGTTTACTCTTGCTTAGTACTTGATGTATTCTGGAGCCTCCCCCGGAGCACATGAAAGCCTGGGCATCCCCTGGGACCCGTCAGAAAGGTCTTGATTGGGGAAGGAGAGGAGGGTGTGAATTGTAGCCTTCCTATATTTTGGGTGGATCAAAAAGACAAAGCTCATACAAAGTTGGCAGAAGAAAACACAAAATATATCGTAACAAAACAATAAATCCTGGATTAATTCCCGATATCGCTGCCAGCAATCTGGTAAGATACACAAGAACGTGACCTTCATTGATCTTTGCAGTCCTGTACTCAGGGTCAAGGCTGCTTGGGTGGAGCAGGGAAGGAGCTGGTAACTTTGAAGCTCCTTGCCATTATCAAGAGCAGGAAGTGAGGCACCGAGGGGCGATACTCAAGAATTCTCTCTAGACTTACTTCTGGTCACTGTGGCTTCCCGTCTACTTCTCAACTTCTTCCATATCTGGGAGGCCTTGTGTTCATTCCACTGGCCCAGATGATTAGCTCAGCTGGTTGGAGTGGGGGCTTATGGGAATCTAGCCAGCAGATGGCATTTCCATATGAGCTCTTGCACTTGGCACACGGGGCTGTCTTCCCAGGTTCTCAGATTGCTCCACTGCCTCCGCACAGCTGGCTTGTGAATATGGGCCATGCAGAGCGCAGGCCGTGGATGGCCCGTCCCCATCCCTGCAGGGTTCCCTTTAGAGGACAACCCTGCGTCACAAGCCACTTGTTAGGCTCTGGAACTGCTCGTGAAGCTGGCAGGGCTTCCCTTGAAGACTTGGTGTTTATCTTGAAGTAATTTATGAGTGACTGTGGAGTTTGCATGGTTATAAAAATTGATTGTTGATAGTGTCCCAGCCTACTTGATAAATGCTTCTTTGCTTCAGTCTGTTGGAATGTGATGTCAGTGCTGTGTGACTGAAGGGCCGGGCTACAGGCCAGCGAGGAGGAACTGCAGTAGTAGAGTTATTTCCTTAGAAGCTTCCATAGAGTGCCTTCCCACAGGCCAGGCGTGTGTCAGAGGCCAGAGATGCAAATCCTCATAAGCTCCACAGATGTTTCAGACCTGTTTGATGTCGAGCATCGTGCTGGAACCCAAAGGCTCATCACTGAGATGCACTCACTCCGTGTCCTCAGGAAATCTGGGCAGGACACCTCCCTCATTTAATACATGCAGTTTCAGCAATGAGGAAGGCTGCAGGAGGCTTGCTAGATTGAGTGGCATCTACTCAGACACATGCAATGATGATGACAGGAACCAATTATAATACGATACAGTTGTCAAAACATTAAACGGACACATCAGTGCTAAGTGCTAAGTACTGAACATGTAAACCATGGCGCCTGGTGGTCCCAGATCCTTCTCAGGGAATCTGCTCCGACACAGATCTTGCTAGGAGGACCAGGATGAGCCTCACTGTGTTCCTTTCATCTCCCAGGAACAGTTGAATAAAAGCCAGGGAAGACCAAACCCCAAGACTTTCCCTAAACAACTGAGATATTTTAGCCAATCAGAAAAGAGCTGGCAGTAACAGAATTGAAGGTGTAGAAAACCCAAAGGAGGACTGGAGAGATGGCTCTTCGGTTAAGAGCACTGACTGCTCTTCCGAAGGCCCTGAGTTCAAATCCCAGCAACCACATGGTGGCTCACAACCATCTGTAATGAGATCTGGCGCCCTCTTCTGGTGTGTCTGAAGATAGCTACAGTGAACTTCATATAATAAATAAATAAATCTTTAAAAAAAGAAAACCCAAAGTAGACCTGATAAAGAGTTGAGTGGGATTCCTTTAAATAAGATAGACAGGGAAGAGCCCCTCCTGAAAGGTGGTAACATTTGATAGACAGGGAAGAACCCCTCCTGCAAGGTGGTAACCTTTGATAGACAGGGAAGAGCCCTTCTCTCAGCTAGGTATGGGCAAAGGCAGAGTAGTGCATCCCAGCTAGACTGGTCATGAGGACACTTGTGAGGGACAAGTGAAACGGACACACAGAAGAGAGCAGGACAGCAGGATGCATAAGTGGTTATCTTTATTTATTTTTAACTTTTTATTGATTCCTTGTGAGTTTCAAATCATGCACCCCAGTCTCACTCATCTCCCCCTCCCCTCATATCCACACCCCACCCTTCTGCCCTTGCAAAATAACACACACACACACACACACACACACACACACACACACACTCCAAAGCATAGAAAACATCTCATCGTAGAAGCTGTAGCATGCTACAGTGTGTCCTGCAGTGTACCCCTCTGTTCATACATACATACATTATCAATTGAAAATATTCATTACAAAAAGTCATTGGTTTGGTTTGAAGTCTCTGGCGTCTGTGGCACCAAGAATATTGGATCCTTACTGGGACTCCTCCCAATTATCCTGTTGTTGCCCTGTGCCATGGAGATCCTGCAGCTGTGGGTCAGCATGGCCCCAACAGTTTACAGATGATGCAGACTTTGGGGTGGGCCAACGCAGACCCCTGGATCTGGGCCTGGGTGGCAGCTGAGAGGCTCAGCCCACGGCTCTTCCTTACCTGCACCATCGGGGTGCGCTCTCCGGCCCTGCACTGGCTAGGCCACCCAATGCTGCCATCAACAGGAAGCAGAATTCGCTCTTCTTTGCCCATCTACACCCGTGGCTCCAGAGCCAGCTCCGCTGCATTGTCCAGTCAAGATCGATGCCCACTGTAGCTGGTGAGGGGAAGGGCCAGCTTTCCCACTCTCATGACCCTGTAGCCAGCTCTGACTGCCTCAGATGGCATGGACTGAGTTACAGGGAGGGCATCCGCGACACCTTATGGCAGAGGAGGTGAAGCCTGCTCCCTCTTGCTCTTGCCTGGAGCTGGCTCACTGCATCCCCACCACTGGGGCCAGCTCTACCTTGCTGGGCTCACTGTAGTGCTGTGGCCAGGGAGAGGTGGGGCCAGCTGTCCAGAGCTCTGTAGCCAATGAAAGGTGGGGAAGGTTCTGCACAGGCCCTGAACATTCATCTGGTCCCAGGCAGCTGAAAAGACCAGGGACATCCCCATGCTGTCTAGTGGTAATTTATGGCTTGGACATCAATTGTGGGTTAAGCCACTGTGTATTGGGTGCCCATGATGATCTAGGCTCTTCCAAGGAGAGTAGACAAGCACCTTCACCTTGATAGAGCTTATCCTGACCAGATCAGAATGTGCCTGGTGGGACATGTCAGGGATTAATTTTAATCTGAAGACGATGAACAGACACTGACATGCTCAAAGCTGTCAAGGGACACACTCAGATTGGCCCTTTAGAAATACTGCTCTGGTAGCAGTGTGGGATAGGGCAGTCAGGAACCAAAGAGCTGTGAAAGAGGCCGGACAAGACTGGTCTGGATTTAGACAATGCAGCAGGCTGGAAATATTTGGGAAATTTCAGCTACACTAAGAAGGTGTGGATAGGATCAACAACAACAACAACAAAAGGTCTAAAAGGATATAGTGTGTGACCACAAGGATTAGGGTGTGAGTGTGCATATGTGTGCATGTGTGTGTGTGAATATGTGTGTGCGTGTGTGTGTGTGTGTGTGTGTGTGTGTGTGTGTGTGGTGGGGAGGGTGGCTGATTCCCACCTAAAAAAATGAAGAAGATAATCCTAGCACTTGGGAGGCAGAGGCAGGTGGATTTCTGAGTTCGAGGCCAGCCTGGTCTACAAAGTGAGTTCCAGGACAGCCAGGGCTACACAGAGAAACCCTGTCGAAAAACCAAAAAAAAAAAAAAAAAAAAAAAAAAAGAAATGAAGAAGAAAAGGAACCAAGAGTATTATGTTGGCAATTTTTTGGGGGAGAGGTTGGGCAAGGCAGTGGGAAAAGCAGTTATTTTTGGAGAATACTAAATTGTTATTCTTCTGTCCTTAATGAAGTTTGTGTATCGAAGAGACAAACCCAGAAATAAGGTCAGTCAATCAGCTGACCAACTCTCCAGGATGGGCTACATGATGCCCTGTTAATCAAAACCACCAGGACATTGGATTAACACTGCAAGAATTTATTTTTCTGTCATATCATTTGTCTAAAGCAGATGATGGCTTTTCACTCAGCAGTTAATAGGCCAAGGCCACATAGGATCCATCTAAGCTCATGACATAACCAGCACAGGGCAGAACCACCACTACCCACAACAAAACAAAGCAACACACCACACCACATGATACAGCACAATACACACAACATACACAGCACAACACAACACCAAAAACCAAAAAGGAGAAGTAGTAAATTACATACCCAATGTTTACATGTTAAATGGAATCCAGGAAGGATTTTTGAGCCCCCTCTTTCCAAGTTTCAGCATCAAATTGATTAATTTTGAAATGGAAATCCATGTCCTAGTTAGGGTTTTACTGCTGTGAAACGACACCATGACCAAGCCAACTCTTATAAAGGACAACATTAAATTGGGACTGGCTTACAGGTTTAGAGGTTCGGTCCATTATCATCAAGGTGGGACCATGGCAGCATCCAGGCAGGCGTGGTGCAGGAGAAGAAGCTGAGGGTTCTACAGCTTCATTGGAAGGCTGCTAGAAGACTGACTTCCAGGAAGCTAGGAGGAAGGTCTCCAAGCCCACCCCAACAGTGACACACTCTAACAAGGTCACACCTCCCAATAATGCCACTCCCTGGGTCAAGCATATTCAGACTACCACAGACCATTTGCCCAAATCAGACTTCTTTAAAGAAAAGACAATTTATGTTACTTCTGCCCACTATTGTTGGCTAAAACAGGGCTGGAAAGATGGCTCAGTGGATAAAGGCACTTACTGCCAAGCCTGACAATCTGAGTTCTGCTCCTGGGGTCCTCATTGTGGAAGGAGAGAACTGATACTGGAAAATTCTTCTCCAACTTCCACATGTGCACTGTGGCACATGCGTGTACACACACACACACACACACACACACACACACACACATGAATATATATACAAACAACTAACTCAATCTATTTAGTGTTACTTCAGTCTATTTAGTGTGACTTTTATGTGCAGGATTTCAGGGCTAACCAATTAGTGGGCTCATCCCTGGGGAAGACTTTCTCTCCTGTTTTTAGCTTTCCTTAGTGCATAAGTTCCTTATCTAGGCATAGGGTCCCATGACACTCCCTGATTCTGGGTTAGAAAGGCTATTGGTGTTCAGGCCTTGTTTAGGCAGCCAGGGTTGCGGTGTCCTGAATGGAGCTTCCCTGTCATTTCTCAGCAGATTTCTTTTCTTTTCTTTCTTTTTTTTTTTTTTTTTTTTTTTGCAGGAAATCTTTTTTTTTAATTTTTTTTATTGTATATATTCTATATTTACAATTCATTTCCCTTTTTCTGGTTCCCCACCCCCAAAGGTCCCACATGTCCTTTTCCCTCCCCCTGCTCCCGCATCCACCCCCTCCCACTTTACTGTTCTTGTACTCTCCCACAATGATGTTTTGGTCCATTCTAGCACCAGTGTCCACTCCTTTCTTCTTGTGAGACATCACTTGATATGTGATTTGTGTCTTTGGTGTTCCAAGCTTCTAGGCTAATATCCACTTATCAGTGACTGTATACCATGGGTATTCTTTTGAGACTGGGTCACCTCACTTAGTATGACGTTCTCCAGCTCCATCCATTTCTCTAAGAATTTCATGAATTCATTGTTTCTAATGGCTGAATAGTACTCCATTGTGTATATATACCACATTTTTTTGTATCCATTCCTCTGTTGAGGGACATCTGGGTTCTTTCCAGCTTCTGGCTATTATATATAAGGCTGCTACGAACATAGTGGAGCATGTATCCTTATTGCATGCTGGTGAATCTTCTGGGTATATTCCCAGGAGTGGTATGGCTGGGTCCTCCGGAAGTATCACGCCCAGTTTTCTGAGGAACTGCCATACTGATTTCCAGAGTGGTTGTACCAGCTTGCATTTCCACCAGCAGTGGAGGAGTGTTCCTCTTTCTCCACATCCTCGCCAACACCTGATGTCTTCTGAGTTTTTAATCTTAGCCATTCTGACTGGTGTGAGGTGAAATCTCAGGGTTGTTTTAATTTGCATTTCCCTAATGACTAGTGATGTTGAACATTTTTTAAGGTGTTTCTCAGCCATCCGAATTTCTTCAGGTGAAAAGTCTCTGTTTAGCTCTGTACCCCATTTTTGGATAGGGTTATTTGGTTTTCTGGGGTCTAACCTCTTGAGTTCTTTGTATACATTGGAGATTAGCCCTCTGTCGGATGTGGGGTTAGTGAAGATTTTTTCCCAATTTGTTGGTTGCCGATTTATCCTTTTGACAGTGTCTTTTGCCTTACAGAAACTTTGTAGTTTTATGAGGTCCCATTTGTCTATTCTTGCTCTTAGAGCATAAGCAATTGGTGTTCTGTTCAGGAATTTTTCCCCTGAGCCAATGTCCTCAAGGGTCTTCCCCAGTTTCTTTTCTATTAGTTTTAGTGTGTCTGGTTTTATGTGGAGGTCTTTGATCCACTTGGAGTTGAGCTTAGTGCAAGGAGATAAGAGTGGATCAATTCTCATTCTTCTGCATGTTGACCTCCAGTTGAGCCAGCACCATCTGTTGAAAAGGCTATCTTTTTTCCACTGAATGTTTTCAGCTCCTTTGTCGAAGATCAATTGGCCATAGATGTGTGGGTTCAATTCTGGGTCTTCGATCCTATTCCATTGATCCGCTTCCCTTTCACTGAACCAATACCATGCAGTTTTTAATACCACTGCTCTGTAATATTGCTTGAGGTCCGGGATATTGATTCCCCCAGAAGTTCTTTTGCTGTTGATGATAGTTTTAGCTATCCTGGGTTTTTTGTTATTCCAGATGAATTTGAGAATTGCTCTTTCTAGCTCTATGAAGAACTGAGTTGGGATTTTGATGGGAATTGCATTGAATCTGTATATTGCTTTGGGCAAGATTGCCTTTTTGACTATATTAGTCCTGCCAACCCACGAGCATGGAAGATTTTCCCATTTTCTGATGTCTTCTTCAATTTCCCTCTTCAGAGACCTGAAGTTTTTGTCGTATAAATCTTTCACATGTTTGGTTAGCGTCAGTCCAAGATACTTTATATCATTTGTGTCTATTGTGAAGGGTGTCATTTCCCTAATTTCTTTCTCGGCCTGCTTATCCTTCGCGTATAGGAAGGCTACTGATTTACTTGAGTTGATTTTATAGCCAGCCACTTTGCTGAAGTTGTTTATCAGTTGCAGGAGTTCTCTGGTGGAGGTTTTTGGGTCACTTAAGTAAACTATCATATCATCTGCAAATAGTGATAGTTTGACTTCTTCCTTTCCGATTTGTATCCCTTTGACTTCCCTCTGTTGTTGAATTGCTCTAGCTAGTACCTCAAGTACTATATTGAAGAGATATGGCGAGAGGGGACAGCCTTGTCTAGTCCCTGATTTTAGAGGGATTGCTTCAAGTTTTTCTCCGTTTACCTTGATGTTGGCTACTGGTCTGCTGTATATTGCTTTTACTAAGTTTAGATATGGGCCTTGAATTCCTGTTCTTTCTAGGACCTTTAGCATGAAAGGATGCTGAATTTTGTCAAATGCTTTTTCAGCATCCAATGAGATGACCATGTGGTTTTTTTCTTTGAGTTTGTTTATGTAGTGGATTACGTTGATGGATTTCCGTATATTGAACCATCCCTGCATCCCTGGGATGAAGCCAACTTGATCATGGTGAATGATCGTTTTGATGTGTTCTTGGATTCGGTTGGCAAGTATTTTGTTTAGTATTTTTGCATCGATATTCATAAGAGAAATTGGCCTGTAGTTCTCTTTCTTAGTTGGATCTTTGTGTGGTTTTGGTATCAGGGTAATTGTGGCTTCATAGAATGAGTTGGGTAGTGTTCCTTCTGTTTCTATTTTGTGGAATAATTTGAAGAGTATCGGTATCAGGACTTCTTTGAAGGTCTGATAGAATTCTGCACTAAAACCGTCTGGTCCTGTGCTCTTTTTGGTTGGAAGACTGTCTATGACCCCTTCTATTTCTTTGGGGGTTATGGGTCTGTTTAGACGATCTATTTGATCCTGGTTTAATTTTGGTATTTGGTAACTGTCGAGGAAATTGCCCATTTCCTCCAGATTCTCCAGTTGTGTTGAGTATAGGTTTTTGTAGTAGGATCTGATGATTTTTTGAATTTCCTCAGTTTCTGTTGTTATATCTCCCTTTTCATTTCTAATTTTGTTAATTTGAATACTGTCTCTGTGCCCTTTAGTAAGTCTGGCTAGGGGTTTATCTATCTTGTTGATCTTCTCAAAGAACCAGCTCCTGGTTTTGTTGATTCTTTGTATGGTTCTCTTTGTTTCAACTTGATTGATTTCAGCCCTGAGTTTGATGATTTCCTGTCTTCTACTCCTCCTGGGTGAAATTTCTTCTTTTTGTTCCAGAGCTTTCAAGTGCGCCATTAAGTTGCTAGTATATGCTCTCTCCTGTTTCTTTTTGGAGACACTCAGGGCTATGAGTTTTCCTCTAAGCACTGCTTTCATTGTGTCCCATAGATTTGGGTATGTTGTGCCTTCATTTTCATTAAGTTCTAAGAATTCTTTGATTTCTTTCTTTATTTCTTCCTGGACTAAGGTATCATTGAGTAGAATATTGTTCAGCCTCCAAGCATATGAGGATTTTCTGTTGTTTTTGTTGCTATTGAAGAACACTCTTACTCCATGGTGATCTGATAAGAGGCATGGGATTAGTTCGATCTTTTTATATTTGTTGAGATCTGTCTTGTGTCCAATTATATGGTCGATTTTGGAGAAGGTACCATGAGGGGCTGAGAAAAAGGTATAGTCTTTTGCTTTAGGGTGAAATGTTCTATATATATCTGTTAAATCCAATTGCTCCAAAGTTTTGATGAGTTTCTCCGTGTCTCTGTTTAGTTTCTGTTTTCCTGGTCGGTCCACTGTAGATAGTGGAGTATTGAGGTCCCCCACAATCATTGTGTTAGGTGCAATGTGTGCTTTGAGCTTTAGTAAGGTTTCTTTTACAAATGAGGGTGCCCTTACATTTGGAGCGTAGATGTTTAGAATTGTGAGTTCCTCTTGGTGGATTCTTCCTTTGACTAGCAGGAAGTGACCTTCTGTGTCTCTTTTGATGACTTTGGGTTGAAAGTCAATTTTATCTGATATTAAAATGGCTACTCCAGCTTGCTTCCTGTGACCATTTGCTTGCAAAACTGTCTTCCATCCTTTTACTCTAAGGTAGTGTTTGTCTTTGACTCTGAGGTGTGTTTCCTGTAAGCAGCAAAATGTAGGGTCCTGTTTCCATATCCAGTCTGTTAGTCTATGTCTTTTTATTGGGGAGTTGAGTCCATTGATGTTAAGAGATATTAAGGAATAGAGATTATTACTTCCTGACATTTTTGATGTTATTTTGTTTTTGAGTAGTTATCTTCCTTTGAGTTTGATGGAAGAAGGTTACTGTCTTGCTTTTTCTTGGGTGCAGTTCCCTTCCTTGTATTGGAGTTTTCCTCCTATTATCCTTTGTAGAGCTGGGTTAGTGGAAAGATATTGTGTAAATTTGGTCCTGTCATGGAATATTTTGATTTCTCCATCTATGTTGATTGAGAGTTTTGCTGGGTATAGTAGTCTTGGCTGACATTTGTGTTCTCTTAGGGTCTGCATGAGGTCTGCCCAGGATCTTCTAGCTTTCATGGTTTCTGGAGAGAAGTCTGGTGTGATTCTGATAGGTCTTCCTTTATATGTTACTTGGCCCTTTTCTCTTACTGCCTTTAATATTCTTTCTTTGTTTAGTACATTTGGGGTTTTGATTATTATGTGACGGGAGGTGTTTCTGTTCTGGTCCAGTCTGTTTGGAGTTCTTTAGGCTTCCTGTATATTCATGGGCATCTCTTTCTTTAAGTTAGGGAAGTTTTCTTCCATAATTTTGTTAAAGATATTTGCTGGCCCTTTAAGTTGTAGATCTTCACTCTCATCTATCCCTATAATCCTTAGGTTTGGTCTTCTCATTGTGTCCTGGATTTCCTGGATGTTTTGGGTTACAAGCCTTTTGGATTTTGCGTTTTCTTTGACTGTGGAGTCAATGGTTACTATGTTATCTTCAGCACCTGAGATTCTTATTTCTATCTTTTGTATTTTGTTGTTGATGTTTGCATCTACGACCCCTGATTTCTTCCCAAGGTTTTCTATCTCCAAAGTTGCCTCCTTTTGTGATTTCTTAGTTGTTTCTACCTCTGTGTTCAGATCTTGGATGGTTTTGCTCAGTTTCTTCATTTGTTTGTTTGTGTTTTCATGTAATTCTTTAATATATTTTTGTGCTCCCTCTTTCATGACTTCTGCCTGTTGTTTCAAGTTCTCCTGCATTTCTTTAACTGATTTTCTCATTTCCTCTTTATTGGTTTCTGTCTGATGGCCCATATTCTCCTGGAGTTCTTTAATTTTTTTTTTGTGTTTGGATTGTAAGAATTTCTACCCTATTGATGTTCCCCTGCATTTCTTTAAGAGATTTGTTTATGTCTTTTTTGTGTTCCTCTAGGAGCATCATGACCTGTGCTTTTATATCTAACTCTTGTTTTTCTGGTGTGCTGGGGTATCCAGGACTTGCTGTGGTTGGCGAATTGGGTTCAGATGGTGCCATATTGCCTTGATTTCTGTTAATAACGTTCCTACATTTGCCTTTTGCCATCTGTTTATCTCTGGAGTTAGTTGGTCTTATTGTAGATGGCAGCCCCCCCTGAAAGCACAGCGCGCCTGTCCCCAGGAGACAGTGACCTTGGCTGAGCTGTTGGTACCCGGATCTGTAGATCTCTTCTGGCTCTGGGTGCGGGCCAGAGCCTGGTGGCGTTGTCTGTGCTGGACTATGCTAGTTCTCAGTCCAAGCCCCTGACTCCAGCTGCTAGAATTCAGAGCTGTGTTCCGAGGCAAGATGGCCCCCCACTGCCAGCCTGCTCGGAGAGCCGGCTGCGGTGGTCCCTTACTGCTTTTAATATTCTTTCTTTGTTTAGTGAATTTGGTGTTTTGATTATTATGTGACAGGAGGAGTTTCTGTTCTGGTCCAGTCTGTTTGGAGATCTGAAGGCTTCTTGTATGTTCATGGGCACCTCTTTCTTTGAAGTTTTCTTCTATAATTTTGTTGAAGATATTCACTGGAAATCTTCGCTCTCGTCTATACCTATAAGTTTCTGGATGTTCTGGGTTACCAGCTTTATGCATTTTGCATTTTCTTTGACTATTGAGTCAATGTTTTCTATGGTATCTTCAGCACCTGAGGTTCTTTCTTCTATTTCTTGCATTCTGTTGTGGATGCAAGCATCTATGACTCCTGAATTCTTTCCAAGGTTTTCTATCTCCAGAGATGTCTCACTTAGTGATTTCTTTATTGTTTCTACTTCCACTTTTAGATCCTTAATGGTTTTGTTTAGTTCCTTCACTTGATTGTTTGTGTTTTCCTGTAATTCTTTAAGGGATTTTTGTGTTTCTTTTTTAAGGGCTTCTGCCTCTTGACCCATGATCTCCTGTATTACTTTAAGGGATTTTTGTGGTTCCTCTTTAAGGGTTTTTACCTATTGACCAATGTTCTCCTGTATTTCTTTAAGGGAGTTATTTAAGTCTTTCTTGAAGCCCTCTACCAGCATCATGAGATACGATTTTAAATCCAACTCTTGCTTTTCCATTGTGTTGGGGTATTTGGGACTTGCTGTGATGGGAGAACTGGGTTCTGATGTTGCCATGTGGCCTTGGCTTCTGTTGGTAGGGTTCTTGTGCTTGCCTTTCACCATCTGGTTATCTCTGATGCTAGCTGGTATTGTTGTCTCTGGCTGGAGTTTGTTCCTCCTGTGGGCCTGTAAGCCTGTGTCCTTACTACTATGAGCTCAGAATATAGCTTACTACTATGCTGCTTGGAGATCACTCTCTCCTGGCGGGCTTTGCACAGAAGGTTGTGGAGTCTCTGGCTCCCTGGTGCAAACCTGGTGTATATTGTTTCTATTTGCATACCCCCATGTCCTCTCTGCCTTCATTCTTACATCAGCGCCCTGGTCTCCCTTGACCTCCTATGCTAGCTGGTCCTCCTTCACCTGATCTCTGACACCTAACTCCTGCATGGGCCTTGCCCCCTGGTTTTCCCTAAGATGGGGGCCTTCCACCATGGGCTCCTGGTTTCCCTTAAGATGGGAGCCTTCCACCATGGGCTCTTGGTGCAGGTCTCTGTGGACATAGCTCTAGGAAAGGCTTCATTCAAGGTTATAATATTTCATATCATGCTGGGCATCTTTTTTTTTCTTTAAAATTGGGACTATGTACTACTGAGAAAGCATTTCAGTCAATGAAGAGTTGGAACACCAAGATTTCTGACCCCCACTCCCCCCACCTCGCCCCAATTCCTGGCCTCAGGAGCCACTAATGGACCCAATGCAGAACCTCTGTGGTTCTTTTCCTCTGCCTCAAATGGGTTTATTTTGGAAAGTAAATGTATGTCCATCTACCCATTTCAGAGTTATCTAAAGGTAAACAAATCAAAATAAAACAAAACAACCCTACTATTTTTTTTCCAGCAGCCCAGAAATTTTTCAAATACTTTTTTTTTTTTGGTTTTCAGATTACTCAAAAGCGGCTTTGTTTGGATATTTCAAACTTGGCATCATGGGTATGTAACCCTGAGTGAGGAATGTGTGCTTTGCCTTGTTTGAGACATTTTGTTTTGAAATAACAGTGTTTCGGAGGTTTAAAAATACTGCGAGGAGCAGACACTGTGGCTGTGTTTCTTCGACTTTGAAATGTGCCCCACATTGTAAAGCTGGTTATTTTCAGGGGCTAGGGCATTTCATGGCATATACTAACCTGATTCTACATGGGAATCTACTCAGCAAATTTATTTGATGCTAGCACCACTCAGCATCCATGGGCGACATGCTGTGGGCAGGTCAGGTGCACAGCAACTGACCATGATTGGTGGGAAATGACTGTGTTTGTCCCCACTTCTTACACCATTTCCTCTCCCTCCCTCTTCTCCCTCTCTCCCTTATTTTTAATTTTTATTTATTTTATTGTATGTGTAGGAATGCTTTGCCTGCATTATGCATATGTAATAGGTTTCTGCCTGGTGCTCTGTGGGGTCAGAAGAGGTCATTGGATGTCCTGAGACTGGAATTAGCTAATTGTGAGCCAACAATGTGTGGGCGCTGGGGATTGAATCCTGGTCCTCGGCAAGAGCAACAGGTTCTCTTAACCACTGAGCCATCTCTCCAGCCTCTCTGCTTTCTTTCTTGAGACAGGGCCTGATGTAGCCCAGGTCGGCCTTGAGGTTATAGCTGAGGATGTCTCCTGAGTGCTGGGACTATAGATATGTGTTTTAGATACCTGCTTTATGCAGTGATAGGGATCGAACTAGGGCTTCAACTGTAACAGGCAAGTTACAGTTCAACTTCATCCGCCGAGCTGTGGCCATAGCTGCTAACTGTTTACTTCCAAGGTTTGACCTGGGCTTTGTCCATGGACCGAATACAGCCTGCCATTAGGTGTGTGTTTATGGTTTGTGCTTTTTAGCGTATAGGCAAAGAACACATTTTATAATTTTATTTTTATTTTATCTTATTGATGATGATGGTGGTGGTGGTGGTGTGTATATTTTTTAGCTTATGGGCAGAGAATGAATTTTACGATTTTCTTTGTGTATTATCTTATTGATGATGTGTGTGGGGGCTATCAAGACAACTTGTGGGAGTCAGTTCTTTCCTTTTAACATGTGTGTCCCAAGGGTCACCATGCACCTGTATCCACTGGGCCATCTAGTTGACCTGAGTTTTACAATTTTAATTGTGGAATAAAATAAATTCAAAGAAGATTAACATTCCATAATATGAGAAAAATCACATTGGATCCATATTCCTATATGTATAATCATAGTTCTATCTGAAGACAACCAATGCCCATGTCTTCCGTTGTCTAGGACCACTTATATATGGGAGGGGGCAGGGTAGAAGAGCATGTCAGAGTCTACAGCTCACCATGGCAAATGGATTTAGGACCTGGCTGTTTACAGATCAGTTTGCTGTCCCTACGAAGTCTGAGAGAGAAACATGCCTTGTGCATTTTAAAGTTTGTTTACAGGAACTTTAAAGCTTACAACAGAAAACAGCACTCAGAAAACATAGGTCTTAGAACACCCTGGGTTGACTGGTACAGACCAGGGGACAGGACCGTGTGCTAAAAGGATGGGATGGATTTATGCAATGTTCATTTATTATTTATCTCCTAGGTGCTAGGCTCAGTCTTAGCTTCTGTATACAAGCAGGAAAAGATGCAATTGCATTTATACCTAGGTGGGGTAAGAAAGAATTAAAAGGTGTTGATTTTAAAAACTTTTTATTTTTTAAAAGATTTATTTATTATTATATGTAAGTACACTGTAGCTGTCTTCAGACACACCAGAAGAGGGCATCAGATCTCATTACAGATGGTTGTGAGCCACCATGTGGTTGCTGGGACTTGAACTCAGGACCTTTGGAAGAGCAGTCAGTGCTCTTAACCACTGAGCCATCTCTCCAGTCCTTTAAAAACGTCTTACTGATTCTTTGAGTGTCACATCATGCACCCTAGACCTGCTCACTTCCCTGTCCCCTCATATCCACCCTTTGACCTTGCTACCTCCCCACCCCCAATAAAACATACACAAATAAACAACAAAAACAAAGCATAAAAAGCAGCTGGCTGTGGAAGCTGTTGTGTGTCTGTGTGTCTTGCAGTCTATCCATCTGTCCACACATCTTCACTTGCAAATGTTCACTGCCGAGGAGAGTCATCAGTCTGGCCCAAGATCTCTGGCTCCTGTGGCCCCAGCAATATTCCCAATGTGGATCCTCACCGGGACTCATCTCATTGCTACCCTGTGCCGTGGGGGTCCCGCGGTCATGGATCAGCAGAACCCGTCCCTTCATGCATCCCTGATGCATGATAGATTTCACAGATGATGTAGATTTTGGAGTGGGCCGACTCAGAGCTCCTGGGTGGCCATGGAGCTAGTTAGCACTCTGGCTTTCCCTTACCTACACCACCAGGGTGAGCTTTCCAGCACGACTCTGGCTAGGGCACCCAGTGCTGCCATCTGCAGGAGGCAGGGTCAGCTCTCTTGCTCTCCTGTCCAGATGAGTTGCAGTCCCCATGGTCCTGAACACCGCAGGCAGTGAGCAGCAGCACCAGCTCACCCACCATCATGACCTCAGGGCCCAGTTCTCCCAACTGTTGAGGGGGGTGAGGGGTGAGGTGGGGGCGTCATCCCTGTACCCATGCCACCTCACAGTGGAGCAAGCCCCTATGGCAAAGGCTCCGATGAGCGGAGAGAGTGAGAGCAACTGTCCCAGCCCCTCGCAGGCTGTAGCACTTGGGAGCGTGGGTCCCAGCCTTGACTGGGCAGCTAGAATGAACAAAGGATTGCCATCTTCTGTGCCCCTGACTGATATAAGAACAATGTCACCAGTTAGATGTCTCTTTGCCCATTTCTAGGGGGTAAGGCATTGATTTTATTTTTAGATTTAAATTTTTAATATTTTTGAGAATTTCATACAGCATTAACATCATCTCCATCCCTCCTTCTCCCTAATATATATTTGTGTGTGTACGTGTGTGCTCATGTGTGTCTGCAGGTCCACACATGGAGGCCAGGGGACCACCTCGGGTTCCATGTTTTGGGTGCTGGCCATCTTTGTGTTTGAGACAGGGTCTTTTAATGATCTGGAACTGACTAAGTAGACAGGGTGGCTGACTGGTGAGCCTCAGGGATCCGCCTGTTCCTGTCTGCCTCGCCCTGGGATTGCGTGAGCACACCATCACACGTGCCTTTTTATGTGCTGGAAATCAAACCCAGATTGTCCAATCACCTGCCTGACTGAGCCATTCCTTCGACCTCCTAAGCGTCAGGGATTTTTAAAACTAAGACACCTGCAAGAAAGAACACAGAAGGAAAACTAGGCAAAGCCACTGAGCCAGAAGAGAGTGAGACCCAGTCGTCTGGAGCTTAAGCCCCACAGGGCAAGGCATTTCTGCACAGTCTGTTCTATGCAGAGTGCTGCCTGGTACAGAGTTGGTCTGGAAAGTGGTTTGTATATGCAGTTCACCCTCTTGACCCCCTGAAGCATCTTGGTGTTTGTTTTACCTTCTCTGTGACTACCTCTTCCAGGCCTGCCCTGGGTTCCTCCTTATCATCCAGCTCTCAGCCCTGGGGAAGCTTTCCTTCATTTAAATATGTCTTTAATATATTTTTTGAGGATTTAATACATATATGCAATTCATTTTGAACATAGCCACTCCCACCCTCCCCCTTCAGCTGCTTCTAGATCCTCCCCTGAAAACCTCTTTATAACTTTGTGTTTTATTGATGTTTTAATAACTCACTGAGTCCAGTTACTGGCTATCATTCCCGCATGAGCGTGGGGGCCATTGTGGTTTGAAAGTAAATGCATGTGGCTCTGTTCCAATAAAATGTATTTAAGTGTGCTGTTATTTGAAATTTGCATAACTTATGAGCTACAAAAGTCGGGGCTGGATGTGGCTCAAAGTCTGTCACTTTGTAATTCCTGTTCTACTACAAGACCATTCCTAGGATCACTTTTCATCTCGACAGTGCTGACCATGAGCTCACATCCATCTCTTGGTGTGCTCTCTTCCCCTCTTAGAGCATGGCCTCCTGGAGCCCAGGAACTCCACTGTCCTTGTGCAGTCTCCGGCCTCTGAGGCCACAACAGAGCTTGGCTGGAGCTGCCTTCTCCTCCCGAGACACTGACTCCTCCTCACAGCTCCCGTCCTTTACCTGTCAATTTTGATAGTTTCTATCTTTCGAAGTCTCTCTTCACTGCAGGAGAGGAAGCAGATGGATTTAGCATTTGGTTGGAATCGGAGCCCAACTTTCAGTGGGGAGGGCCCTGGTTTATTTGCTTAGCCAAATAAACAATACTTGTTTCCCATCCATCCTCCCATCAACCCATCTACCCACCCATCCCTTCACTCCCCCCACCTATCCAGCCATCATCTATCTGCCTGCCCACCCGTCCATCCATCCATCCACCCACCCACCCACCCACCCACCCACCCACCCACCCACCCATCCATCCATCCATCTATCTATCTATCTATCTATCTATCTATCTATCTATCTATCTGGTGTGTATGCACGCACGCACGCGTGTGTATGTGCATGTGTTGTGTGTGTGTGTGTGTGTGTGTGTGTGTGTGTGTGTGTTAAAGAAAGGTTGCTAGAGTCTGTTCTCTCCTCTACCATGTGGAGTCTGGGGATTGAAATCAGGTAGTCAGGCTTGGTGGCAAGTGCCTTTATTCACCAAGCCATCTAGTGAGTCCTGGATCTTGTGCTAATGACACGCATTCCACTCTAGTGATAAAGAAGAGATTTGCCCCTCCGTAAATAGCTTGAGATACTTGACTCCGGGTAGATAAGACTGTTAACAACAACAGATAAGTCAGTTACATGAAGTTAGTCTGGGAAATGCAGACACTGTATGCTATCAAGGGCCACAACAATCATAGCAAAGATATGACAGACTTTGTAAGGTCAAGAGGGCAAGGTTACTTGTGGCTCCTTCATAAGAAAGCAGTTGGTCTGTTTGAATGATTTAATGCCTGCCAAGCAGTGAAATCCTTCAGGTTGAAGATTGGGTGGGGTACAAGTGGTGTGACCAATGGAAAATTAATGGCATAGGGACTTTTTCCTGTTCAACAGGTACATAATCACTGAGGGTAGAAACATGTACATGATACTCAAGGTGTTAGGGCTGCACTGGAAAATTTAGGTGTTAGAATATATGAACACGAAGCTGGAACTATGGCTGAATTTTGAATGGATGGCTGATTTTATTTAATTTTGATTCAGGATCTGTCATAAACCAGGCTCTATGCTACCTACTATGGACAGAAAGACTGAGATTTAATTGCATTCTCTCCGGCACTCACTCTACAGTCCAATCGGAGGGACAGATGCTTGCTGGATGGTGCTATATTCCAAGATGTGTGACAATACTAATGGTGGGCTGGTGTGTTGTGTAGGGTGGGCACAGGAGGATGGAGTCTCATGGACCCATTCTATGTTCTAACACAGTTATCCACCCCCTCACTCATCTGCCCATCCATTTGTACTGAGGGTCTGTCATATGCCAGACTATGACATATGACATATGTTTGTTGCTTTAAATTAGTGGTTCTCAACCTTCCTAATGCTGTACCCCTTTAATACATTTCCTCATGTGTGGTGACCTCCCCAATCATAAAGTTATTTTAATTGCTACTTCCTAACTCTAATTTTGCTACTGTTCTGAACAGTATATATGCTATGAAATAAAGAATATCTGATATGCAGGATATTTGATATGAGGCCATCAAAGGGGCCATGACTCACAGGTTGAGAAACACTGTTTTAAGTCTATTCCAGAAGATAAGCAACTGTCATGGAACACAACACTAGATTGGAATTATCATAGGAGATGCTAACATGTCTGTGGTGATGGTGGTTGGCATACTGGGCTAGAACTCTCCTGTTGAGACACATTTCTATCCCTTATATGAACTAAACAGACTTCAGGACTGTGGAGATCACCTATGTTCTCATATAGGCATAGTGAGTCAGAGGCCACTGAAGGGGCGTGTGGAGGTCAGCGTGGGAGGGATATGGGCTGACAGAAGAGGAGGTGAAACAAACTGGCCATGCGTCACTTTCCGCTTGATTTCCTCTGGGATTTCTCTCTGGGAAGAGTCATCTCTAAATAGTTCTTTTCCCCTGCTGGGTCAGCACACCCACAAACCACACTGGGACTCTGTTTATGAGTACTCTAAGCCTAGTTTTGCACTAAATTTTAATCAGGCAGAACCCCTCTTGGTCTAGAATCAGGTGATAGCTGTAAAAACAGACAGGAAGACATAGGAAGTCTCTTGGCTCTCTTAGGTCAGTTCATCATCGTCATCGTCATCGTCATCGTCATCATCATCATAATTTACTTTTAAGCCTTTATTTTTTCTTGGTATGGTGGGAATTTGGAAATTGATTAATTTATTACATATTAAGCAAGTGCCTGCAATATTCCATAAGCACAAAACCAAGGGGCTAGAGAGATGGTTGAGATGTTAGCAGCATTGGCTGGTCTTGCAGAGGACCCAGGTTTAGTTTCCAGCACCCACATGGTGGCTCACAACCATCTGTAACTCCAGTTCTAGGGGATCCTATGACCGCTTCTGATCTCTGTGGGTGTTGCATGCATATTGGGGCATTGACATACATGCGTGCAAAAACACCCATACATATGAACTAAAAACACAGTTTTTTCTTTTTTTATCCCACCTTCCACTCTTCCCAGTCCTTTCCTCTCCCTCCAGATACATCAGATCTATTCTTCCTCTGTTTCCCTTCAAAAACAAACAATCAAACAAACACAAACAACAGGGACCATGTCATAACAAATTACTATAAGACCTAGGGCAAACCCTCCTATCAAGACTGTACCAGGCAACCCAGTAGGAGGAAAAGGGTCCCAAGAGCAGACAAAAGAGTCAGAGAAACCCCCACTCCCACTGTTAGAGTCTCACAAGAACACTAAGCTACTCAACTATAACCTATGTGCAGAGGACCTTGTTCAGACCTGTACGGGCTCTGCGATTGCCGCGTCAGTCTCTGTGAGCCCCTATGAACCCTTAGCTGGTTCTGTGGGCTGTGTTCTCATGGTGCCACTGGCTCCTCTGGTTCATGCAATCCTTTCCCCCACCCCTTCTGTGGGCTTCCCCTGGCTCCACCTAATGCTTGGTTGAAAACACACAACCTTTTAAAGAGCCAAGTCACACGAAAGCACTGGCAGAAGAGACAACGCCTTGAACGAGAAGTCCACCAAGCAGCAGGTGCTCAGAGCGTTGACCGTAAGGCAAGGCTGGGCATTCTAGGCCGAGCTCTGGGTCAGCCGTACACTTGCCAGTAGACTTCGGAAAGAACTAGCTCAACCTATCAGCTTGCTCGTTTCCAGAAAGGGAATTTTTAGAATGGATACTTCATACCACCAATGGGAGGTTTAAATATAAGGGACAGAGCAGAGCCTGCACAAAGCAATCAACAAAGCTTTCTTATTGTCGTTGTCATTGCGAGAGAGACGGACACATCCAGCGTGCGGCCAGTGTACAAAGCGTGGGCACCTGATAGGGCGGAGGGGTTTGATGGATGATCGTTCGCTACCAGTGATGATGTCTGAGTCGACTCTGGAAAGAAGTGGAATGATGACAGCTAAGATGTATGGAGTGCTGTCCACAGCCAGCGACTGACCTGAGACTGTAACATGGGTAGTCCTTTTTAATTCGCACAAGAACCCTCTGAAGTATGTGCTAATGGCATGTCCATTATTGCAGACGACGGACAAGTAGGGCTTCACCCAGCAGAAAAGAGGACTTCGGGGAAGGCGCTTTGCACAGTGGTCCTAATGAAATGGATCGAAATGAACATGCAGCAGACTGATGGAGCTGAACACTGTGCACCGAGGCTGGGAGAAGGGGGATGTGTGGGCGGGGGATGTGGGATGAAGCTGGAGAAATCGGCAGGTCGGGTTATTACTGTTGTCTGGAAGATTTATTGGGCTCCCGATGGAATATGGTTCAGCACTGTCTCCTGCAAAGCTCCAGCAATCTCTTTCCCAGTGCTCTGATCTGAAGCAGATGTCACAGGCTCTTTGCTGGGAGATGTGCTCTTCATTTAGAGAAGGACTCCAGAAGGTACTTGGGAATAACTGAAGAAATCAATTCATTAAAAAAAAAATCAACCAACAGCTAGATGCCTGACTACTTTGGTCTCTCTTCACATTATGTAGTTGAAGTGATTTTAAATTCACAGGTTAAACTTACATAAACATGAGCTCATGTCTAGGCTCAGAGATACAAGCATAAAGATGATTCATCTTGACTGTGTGACTTCCGTCAAAGATTGCCTTCTTCCTAGGTCTTGTTCTGTGCCTTTTCCTCCCCCATTTGCTTTATCCAAATCAGGGGAAGCAATTGAGTTTTTGAAATGATCTTCTGCCCCCAGCAATGGGCAGTATGCCTCTATTTCTTTGTGGCTTTTTGTTCACAAAAAATAGAAACATAACCCATTCCCCCCCCCCAAATGTGGTGAATCTCCCAATACCTGTTAATCACAAACAACAGATTGTGGCGCCTACTCTTACCAAACCAATCAGTAATTACAGAACAGAGATCCAATCTGTACTGTAGAAGGAGTTCATAGACACATTTAGCCTAATAGAAAAAATGGAGGGAATGGATACTCACCAGGCAGGCCATCCTAAACCCAAACAACACTTTAGTTGGTGGTCTCTCCTGCCTGAGGTCCTTTTTCACCTCCAGAAGTTGGTAAAGCTGCAACTGTTCCCTCTGCACTGTGCTGCTTGTTGTCTTTTAATTCTTTAGCTGATGTGTGTGTGTGTGTGGGGGGGGAGTGTGTGTCTGCTACATCACATCAGGAAGTACTGACTAAATATCCCCCAACATCCTGGGAGATGTCTAACAAGCACCAAACGTCATTTGTGCCCAAGACACAAAAAGGAAGCAGATACAAGTACTAAGCCCCGGGAATAAACCACAGATCATTTGGGGTGGGTGCTTGAAAGGTACAGGAAGCTTCTAGTTCTTAGGAACTGGAAATTCGGCAGATGAGGTGGGAAGGCCACGCCAAGAGCTCTTCTGTTGTGCTGCAAGAACAACAGTGAACTCATTACTCCACCCCTCCCTGTGCGGGTTGGTTTGGTCAACTTGACACAAACTAGAATACCCTGGGAGGAAGGAGCCTCAGCTGAGGAATTGCCTCCATCAGACTGGCCTGTGATGGTGTCTGTGGGCAGTTTCCTTAATTGCTAATTGATATGGGGGATGGATTCAGCACACTGTAGGCAGTGCCGTCTCTGGGCAGGCGGGTCTGGGATATATAAGACGGTAGCTGACTAGGCCATGGAGAGTGACTTAGCTAGGGTTTGACTGCTGTCAACAGACGCCACGGCCAAGGCAACTCTTATAAGGACAACATTGAATTGAGACTGGCTTACAGGTTAGAGGTTCAGTCGATTATCATCAAGGCAGGAACATGGCAGCATCCATGCAGGCATGGTGCAGGAGGAGCTGAGATTCTACATCTTCACCTGAAGGCTGCTAGCAGAATACTGATTTCCGGGCAGCTAGGATGAGGGTCTTAAACCCATGCGTATGTCTTAGTTCTAGGCTTAGAGCTGCTCTAGAGTAACCACTTTCCTTCGAGTCATACTTCTCTCTTAGCATCCCTGCCCTCTGCCACACTGGGCTCCTTACAACTCTCATTGTGATGAGTCTGCCTCCCTACAGATGAGCCCTCTGTTCAGGGTGTCTGGTCTCCAACCTTCAGTGTCCAACTCAAGACCCACATATCCTCTAAACCATTGCTTGGATTATTTATGTGCATGGCTCCTATTAACAAGGGATATATCCATTTACTAATCTGCATCAAGTGAATGCATTGTAAATATGTTCAACATATGCTTGTTGAACAAATATACATATAGTTTCTTTATTATGTATCTGGCTGGATTCATTCTTAGAATGCACCACTTTAAATCTGATTCAATCCACTGTGTGAGTTGACTGTGAGTTAGAATAGCTTTAAAGGGAGGGAGGGAGGGAGGGAGGGAGGGAGGGAGGAAGGATGACTTGTCTCGTTACAGACAGCTTTGTCACCTAGAGTCTTTAGTTTCTAGTATGTAGAATAACGTCAATGCTGGGTGAAGTATCATTACTTCTTCAACTTGTAATAATGCAGAAGATCAGGGCAGTTATATGTTGGCAAAAACTACATAGCACACTCGTCAGCCAGGAATAAGAACCAGATGTTGGAGAGCTGCCTCGTGGATGCCCATGGCAGGTAGAGGAGATGACATGAATTGGCTGCCCCTGCAGTGACTCAGAATATAAAACAGTTACCTGCATTTACTGCTTCTGTGAACAGTAGGTGATTTGGAACTGCTAAGCCACTGGAGAAGATCAGCCAAGCTAAATGGGTTCTTGGGGTGGGAGCTGAGGGGGCTCATGCCAGGGTGGGGGTGGTCCTCACTCTCATTTAGGAATGAGACTGGCCCAAATCCAGAGCTTGACTCAGAGATGAGCTCAGATCATCCAGGAAGACTCTCCCTAGGAGAGCTAGGAGGCTAAGATATGCTTCTATTTTTAGTGCATGGGATGTGAGATACAAAGTCTAGAGGGCCCAGACGCTAGAAATGGTCTTTTGTAAATGTCATCAGCACTGCTGTGTACATTATTGCTGTTCCTCAGTCAGCTCTGCAAGGGCTTTGAATTGTTCAGTGAATCCAACACCATGTTGAAGGAGCTCCCGGTAGCACAGGAAGGAAGCATGGATTAGCCAACACTTGGTGACCTCTTTCTGAGCTCCCTACGTGTTAACTTAAAAAGTTTGGCCTAATCCAGATGATTATAGGTTTCACTAGAATGTTCTGAGATACATAGATGTATCTTAGATTTATTTATTTTATTTTTATGTGCCTGTATGTATACCTGTGCACCACAATATGTCTATAAAGATACCAGATACCCTGAATCTGGGGTTACAGATGGTTGCAAGGTGCCATTAAATCTTGGTCCTCTGGAAGAGCAGCCAGTGCTCTTAACTGCAGAGATGCCTCTCCAACCTCCTAATATTTATATACTTCTTATTATCCATGTTGTTAGCACCTGGTGGACAAGGATGCCCTTATCCTTGTTATCTTACCGTCATGCACAGTGTAGAACTTGTTCCCTCAAGTTAGTTAGCTGACTAGAGTCTGCATTGTGGAGCCTCCAGACTTCTGCAGAGACTGGGATGGCCTGAGGCATTGAGAGGGCTGGGAGTGAGGATAACAGTGGGAGGTAAGCACATAAAAGGAGCGGACATTTAGTGTTTGTCTGTTGTGTCTAGTCACTCCTTGTTATTGTTTTGTTTGTTGGTTTGGTTTTTGGGTTTTGGTTTTTTGAGACAGGGTTTCTCTGAGTAGCCCTGGCTGTCCTGGAACTTACTCTGTAGACCAGACTGGCCTCGAACTCAGAAATCCACCTGCCTCTGCCTCCCAAGGGTTGGGATTAAAGGCGTGCACCACCACCGACCGGCTAGTTACACCTTCTTAAATCTAGTCTTCCCACAGTGGGAACTGTCACTATTCATTTCTGCCTGGCCCAGAGCTTACTGAGTACCCAAGGGTACTTTGAGCTTCTCATTTTCCTGATTCCACTTCCCAAGGCTGGGATCATAGTTTACACCCAGGTCTTATTGCATGCTAGGAGAGTACCCAACAAGCCATATCCCCATTTTCTCTTGATCATAGTAGTTGCAGGCATGGATGGAACTAACAGTGTTTATACCCAATCCAGGATACGTCCCACTTCCAGTTAATTCTGGGCTTAGGACTATGGAAAATGAATTTTTGATTCAGCAACTCAGAGAGAGGTTCACAAAGAAAACAGAAGGTACATGGAATCCCCAGTGATCATGGTGCCCAGTACCTGACTGATCTGAGGTGGACTCTCTCTCTCTCTCTCTCTCTCTCTCTCTCTCTCTCTCTCTCTCTCTCTCTCTCTCTCGCAGCCTGCTGACCTGGTATTTATCTGGGGTAGTATCTTCAGGAATGATCTAAATTGGAACTCTCTCTTGGTATGAGCTCCAGGAAACGTAGTTATTTGTTCAGCTTCCTTGTTTTGAATGTTGAACTTCCTTAGGCATTGGTCAGGGCAAAGGCCCTTCTGTAGCTCTATTCTTTCCTTACTAATGGGAACCCACTCTACACACACCAGGCAATAAGTTTATATTGTGAAAAATTATCCATCGATTCACAATCAGTTAAGGGAAATAGTGTATTATTGAACACTGTATTGAATTTGTATACGCATTACATTTAATACTATTGCTGATGGCAATGATTTTCCTGTGCCGATGGAGCCAAAGATGAGAGAATTTAGTATGTTTACTAAAAGTGCTTCCATAGCACATGAGGCAGACAAGTTTTGAGCCAAGATTTGTGCTCAGCTGTGGTTCAGAATCCAAGACAGGGTTCCCTACTGCTGCAGCCGACAGATAGATTGGCTTAGAAATATATATGATTTTCATGTTCTTGATAATATCCTGAATTGTATCCCTTATTGGTGTCCATAAAACAATGTGAACAGAGCAGAATTCACTGCATTTACTTCAGCGCTGTCCCTTCTGCTTCCTTAGCTTAGTTTAAAGGTATCACGTTTTTCAGCCATCCTAAGAGTGTGGGTCACCATTGACAATTGGTGATGGATACTTCTTTCTTGTGCACTGTAGACCCTTTGAGAAGAGTCTTTAGCCGCTACCTACTCAGTAGGAACTGTGTCCCCATCTTCCTAGTTATGATAGGGTGGTTTGAATAGGAGAATACTTATCTGCTTCAGAAGAGGTTTCTCTGTTGCTTCCCGAGCCTTTCCTGGTCCCAGCCTCTTCTGGCTTATGGGCTGTCTGCTTAAGGGAAGAGCAGGGAAGGAATCTGGGGTGGACACCTCCCCCTTCATACCCTCTACCCCAAAGTTGTCCACAGGAGCAGAAGCCGAGAAGAAGCAGGCTTTCATCAGAGGGACAATTGCAAAATGTTAGGTCCCACTCCAGTGACATCTAAGGTTCTCCAGAGTTCAGGAGTCTCCTGTCATTGGCTCACGAGAGCACACCCTCTACTGTCATTCGCTCAAGGGACCTACTGAGTGTAAAATTGCCCATTCTCTTTTCTATATCCATGCCGAGGAAGGGTCAGCTCCCATGATAATTTAATACCAGGAAAATGACCGTCTTCTGGGGGAAAGATAAGACTAAGGCATGCGTTCCCGTTCTCTCTTGTACCCTCCCCGCTTCTCCCTCACTCTTCCCTTCTTACTACACTCCAGGGGCTTCACTGAAGGGCCTTGGGCATGCGAATTTACAACCTCAGTCACTAAGAAAATAATTATCACATTGTGAGTATGTGAGTATGCTTATGGGGGCTAGAGGTTGATGTCTGGTGTCTGCCTATCTTCCCTGTCTTACTTTTTGAGATGGTCTCTGAACCTGGCATTTGCTAATTGGCTAGACTGTCTGCCTTGCAAGGTTGAGGAATCTACCTATCTCTGTCCCTGACTCCCCAAGGTTGGGTTTACAGACATGCATGGTTACAAGGGGCTTGCCCGGGCCCTTTGACATTTTGTTTTGAAGCGGTGTCTCACTACTGTGCCCAGGCTGGCTTTTAACTAACTCTGTAGCCCAGGCTATCCTTGAACTTGTCATTCCCCCACCTCAGCCTCCTAAACAGTTAGGATTACAGGACCTGCAGCACTAGGCCACAGACTTTATTACTGTCTCTTGGAGGCCTGTGAGGAACAAGGTGCTTTACAAGTAAGTAAATTATTTTCTTCTTTTTACACACAAGACAATTGAGGTCCAGAAGCACTGGTCACGAAGTAGCTAGGCAACCTCATCCTCCATGTATCTGAACCCTGGTCCTCCAGACTCTAAAGTCTAGATCGCCTTCCTCACCTCACAGGGAGCCTTCAGCTTCTTACAGGCCCTCTGCATGTCTTCATTTTGGCTTTGCTGCCAGTGAACTCTGTCTGATTGAGTGGCCTTGGACAGCCATCAATGTCCTTCTCTTTCTTATTTGATTATTACTCCTCTCTTAGGCTAGATTGCTTTTCGTCTGTCTGATTCTTGTTTGAAATGTTTGCTGGATGTATGTTTTATTGTAATTGACCTCTGATTCCCCAAAGTTTTGGAGTTCAGATTACAAATAGATGGCTGCTAACGTTATTCAATCGTCAGCTCTTTATTTAGTTAATAGGCTCCTCGCTGGGGTTGGGTTTTATTTGGACGTTTACTTGCTCTGTGCTGCCTCGTATTATGCGTGCCTTGCCATGTAGCCAGAGGCCAGACTCAGCCAGGCAGATCCAATCTTTTTCTTCTCCGCTCTCCCTGCCTTGTGTGATTATCTCCTTGGCACGCCCAATTCCAGTTTCTTATGACATCCGTAACCTTTCTGCCATTGCTCTTTCATAGGGCACCTGTATGGAGGCTGGGGCACTTGGCGGAACTGGTTCTCTCCCTCACTGTGCTGATCCTGTCTCAGGGATCAGACTCAGCTTGCCGGCTTGGTGACAATGGTTCTTATCCTCTGAGCTCTCTCACTGCCACCCCCTTCCATCCTTTTATAAGCAGGCCAGGGTTTGGGTGTACTGCCTGTCTGGTGCAACTATTTCCTGACTAATCTTGCTGTTTGTAGCAACTCTCTCACCAGTGCGATCTTCATAAAGTGATGGGTCTATTCTATTTACTGCTGATCAAACGTATGATTGATAGGCCAAGAGGACTCATTTCAATAGAATATACAGAATCATCTGGAATCTACTCTCTGTTCACCAGATATATTTAGCCTTTCAGTATTCTGTTACAAGCCCTCTGACAGCGTTAGGCACTACAAACTACTTTTGTTTTCCGGAATGCTTTGCTCTCAATATTTTCTGTGTTTTCTTAATCTTGTCTTCTCAGTCTGGATGGCAGCTCATGAGTCCTAGACTCACCAACTGAACTGCTTCTGCATCCAATGCTCTTTTTCTGCCTAGATTTATTTATATAATTGGTTCGGCTCATCTGCGTATATATTGTGCCCGTGTCTGTTATTTGTGTGCATGTGTGTTAATATGTTTATGTGCACATGTGTGCCCAGGAGTGTGGAGGTCAGAAGTCACTGCCGGGTGTCTTCCCCCATCACTCTCTTCCTTAGTTTGAGGCAGGATCTCTTGCTGAACCCCAGAGCTCATTGATTTGGATAGCCTATCTGGCCAGCCAATCCCAGGGGTCTTTCTGGATACTTCCGTCTTTCTGCCTTACTTCTTTCGGCCTGTGCCTTACTTTTCATGTGGGTACTGGGGATTGGATAATCGCCGGGGCAGTACTGAGTGAGCCACCTCCCCAGCCACTTTGTCTTTGTTTGGGTCTCTTATCGGTTGAGAACTTGCTGAATAGGCTGGCCTGCCTGGGTATTAAGTCCCAGGAACCAACCGGTCTCAATTTCCCCAGCTGTGGAATTGTGACGTGTGACACCCTGCTCAGTTTTCTGTGCTTTTCTACATGGTTTCTGGGGATGAAATTCAGGTCCTCATGCCTTCAAAGAACTTCACTGACTGAATTATCTCCCAGGACCCTTTATCTGTTATTGTATTGTATCTGATATTGTATTCATCCTACAGAAAAGCCACAGTTGGTATTTGGTTAAGTATCTATTTCCCCCATTAATTTGTAGATACCTCAAGCTCAAAGGTTGGGGCAATGGGTACAGAAACTGTAAAGCAGTGGCCAGGAAGTGCCACAGGGCTTCTGTAATGCCTTCAATGTGCTTGTCATTGCAGTCATGGACTTCATGAAGTCCTGCCTAATCGCGAAGTTGATTTGTAGATGATGCTGTCCTGGCACTCATAGAGATCTTCCTGCCTCAGTCTCTGGAGCGCTGAGAGGTATGTACCACCATGCCCATGTTAAACTCAATAAGCCTGCCCAGACAATTACTGCATTTCCTCTCCTTTGTGGACTTCATGTCTGTCTACCAACTACCTATCTGTCTGATGTATTTCTTGATATTTGTGTCTGTCAAAGTTGAAGTGGGACTATGGGGGTGGGCTGTAGATCAGAGGACAGGAGAGCACACAGTGATAATGGATGGATATGACAAAGCTCCGGATGTACATGTATGAATATGTCATAATGAAACCCATTATCCAATACATGCTAATTAAAAACTAAGAAGCAAGTAAAAGAATATAAACAATATTTTATGTTTACATAGAGTAGAATAAAAATAGAATATAAAAATTGAATTTCTCAAGTGGAACAGAACAGTTGGGGCTTCTTAGCAACGGCAGTACTTACAGTCTGATAGTGTGTATGCTGAATGTGTCATACCCATTTTGGTAGATAATCCCTAGGGGATCAGAGGATGAGTTGTGGCTTCCAGAGGGAGTCTGGCAAGGTCCTGAGAGGGATTTCAACCAGGTGGGCAAGAGGCCAGGTAGAGCTCTAGTGTCAGGAAGAACATTCACACAGAAATCAAGAGCCAGGCTAAGTATAGAACGAGGAGGAGGAGGAGCCCGTGTGGCCTGCTGAAATGTTAGTGTCCGATATGAGGGGTACTGACCATGCCACATTCCAAGGTCCCTCTCTTGTCCCTGCTGCCATTCACTCCAACATAGTGGTAGACAACCAGAAGTCAGGCCAGTTGTCCTACACTGTCTGTGGGGAATTGCTCCAGAGCTCTTCAGTATTGCTAGAATCTTTGGTTGCTCAAATCTTTGGTTGTTCTATGATGTGGAATTGTATTTGCATATGGCCTGTCTATCTTCAGTACTTCAAAGCATCTTGTGTAATACTCAGTATTAGAAATGCATAAATAGTTACAACATATATGTTAGATAAGAGTGGCAAAGGAGAAAGTCTGAACATGCCCAGTAGAGACGCATTTTTCCTGTTCGTATTCTCTGCCCACACTCTCTGGAGGCTGGGTATGAGATGCCCTCCGTGTGCCAGCTGGGATATTTAGGAGCCGCCAAAGACAGAGTCTCCATTATCCTCTGCTGAGAGTTGGGACCAGTTGAGAGCTCAGCGCTTTGACCTTACACCCACTTCCAAATGTGAGATTCCCCATGCCCACAGACCCATTGAAGTGCCCCGTCGTTCATGAAGTTCAGACTCTTCTCTGCATAGCCTTCATGATGAGCTCTCTTGAGGGGAGTCCTAGTCAGCATGCAGAAGGTTGTTTTCCTGACATCCACATTTGGGAGGAGCCAAAGACGACCTTTCAGTTAATGATCAACCCCAATTCCTATTGTTGCCAGCATATTTTCTAGCCCAGATTTGAGAGAAGCCTTCCTTGGTTAATCAGCACCGTTGATGTTTAAGAAAGAGCCCAAGTCATTTAGCCAAGAATCATTCATAGCTCTGGGGGTGCAGAGCCAGTCACTGGAAAGCACTAGCCCATGTTCTGGCCCAATTTCTCTCTTGGAATTTTGTCAGTGTTTTGCAATTCATCTTCCTTGATTTTCCTTGTCCCTCAAAGGGGCTGATAATTATTTAAGAGAGTCCTTCTCTAACTTAAATGTGCATAGGACTCACTGCCAGTCTTGTTATGATGGAGTTTGGATGCTGTTCTGTGATGAGGCCTGATCATCTTCCCAATAGCCTGTCAGGTGACACCAAGGACCGGTCCAAGGGCAGTATTTTGAATGGCAAGGATTTAATTCCTCTCTGATACTCACCAGCTAGTCTGCTTTCACAAAGAGGGGTGATCAAGCACATGTGTGTTTGGATATATTGGTAGAAATATTGATGACAACATGAGTTTGAGCAGGCTCTGACCTGGGTGGTAGAATCTAGTACCAACTGAATCTGGCCTTTAAAGATGTGAGAAAGATGCTTCAGTATTTTGGGAGGCATATCATTTTACCCATAATTCAACCTAGGTGGTTGATGGTTTGAATGTGAAACATCCTCTCCCAATCTTGGGCATTTAAGCATTTGGTCCCAGTGGGTGGTGCTGTTTGGAAAGATTTAGATGGTAAAGCCTTTTTGAAGAAAGTGTATCACTGGGGGTGGGCATTGGGTATCTGTCTGCCCCAGTCTGCCCTGCCTCAGGCACAGCCTCTTTGGGAGGCAAAACACTGGATTTTGGCTGCACTTAACCCACACCTTGGGTGCTGAGATGTAGGGAAGTGCCAAGACACCACTCCTGGGTGGGAAAGCACAGTCTGAGATGTGGGAAAACTGGAGCTGGTTCAGGGATTTCCCCAGGCCTGCGACGAGGCTGAGGCCATGGGGTTCAGACTCTTGGACATCTAGGTGCTGCTGGGAATCTGGGAAGAGCAGAGAATTGTGTGTGTGTGTTGGGGGAGGGGCATGGGCTGGAGACAGTATCTAGCATGGGGCCTGGGGAGAGGGGAGCCTTGGCTTGTCCCAGTGGGGTGATTGTCCTTAGTTTGGTGGAGACAGACTTGGTGGCAGTTGTGGCTGGGAGTGCAGAGAGGCCCTCTATGGGAGATTAGGCTGTGGCTCTGTAGACAAAGGCCTTCCCCAGGTTCCTCACAGAAGATCTTGATGAAATAGACAGTCCGGGGTTCTGAACAATCTATTGGTTGTTCATGTTGGAGAATGGATGCATAAATCCATACCCAGCTTCTCAGGGTGGGTCTGAGATTAAATACCTTCTGCAGGGAGGAATGTGTGGGAAGGGATGCTTATTGGCTAAGGCCTCAAGGCCTCTAGGTACCTCATTAGCATGGCGGACTCTGTTTCGAGCCTATGTGACCATAGGACATGTTTCTTTTATGTGAGAAGCATGACACAGGTTCCAAGTTGGGAGTTGGGCAGGGAGCTGGGAGTTGCCTAAGCCTCAGGTGTGTGTCCACTGAGTCTCCGGGTCTCAACCTGCTCTGTTTTACAAATTTCCTGGCACAGTTTTAAGTCTTACAGGAATCTAGTCTCACCCCACTTTGTGTTTGCTCTCTCTGCTTCATACATTTCTTTGGAGATGTGAGCCCCCCGCTTCGCTTCCTGTTCCTCTTGTCACAACTCCCTGCCATGACAGACTCTTAGTCCTCTAGCACTGTAAGCCAAAAATAAATTCTTCCTTCTCTAAGTTGTCTTTGGTCGTGGTGTTTTATCACGGCAACAGAAAAATCGCCAATTGTTTTTGATTAGTGGGATTGTAATCATGAAGTTTAGAATGGCATTTAATTACTCCATCTTTAGAATAAAAATCCATAGAAAAGAAATGGAATACCCCAGGGCTGTGAAGAGCAGGAGTGAAACATTTGCGACGAGACAATGAAGAAAAGAAGCGTATGTAGAGTTGAGATGCAGCACCAGAGGGAAGAAGCCCAACAACAACACCCAGGCTCACTGGGCCTGACATTTTGGTCTAAGCCAAATGAGCAGGCTTGAGATCAGTCAAGCCAAAGCCCCTGAGTTCTGAAGGCAGCAGAAAGGCTGAAGTCAGCATGTGTGGCTTCCTACACACAGGGAGTAATCTAAAGCAGATATTCTCCAAAGGACACTTCCAACATCTCCTGGACCCTGGCCAGGCACTTCAAAGCTTCATTATCAGTGGGCTGTGTTCTCTGTTGGGAACACTGGGCGATGTTCTGAGGAAGTGTCAGTTCTGGGTCATGGGTTCTTCTCCTTCCTCTGTAAGGAGTTGAGAGCTCTGGGGGCGGCCTACACTCTGCTCACAGGCCAGCTACCTTGCCAGCTCCCACTGCCCTTTGGGGCTTGCCTTTAGTCTTACCATGAGTTGGATGCTGTCTGACAGGAAGCAGGGTTTGACAGGGTCTCTGCTCACTGATTGAGAATTCCTCTCTAGAAACGTGACTTTGCCCCACACCCCTCACCTTCTTCATAAAAGGAGTTCAGAGGGATTCTATATCCTTGACACTTTGATCTATCTTGGCTGCATTGGTTAGTTATTAGTACTGGGCTCCTATGTGGTAGAAAGTATCCTGTATTAGCAAGCTTGTGGAGTCTGAGGTCTACTTTGAAGATGTGAAGAAAGTTCACAGTGTTGTTTCCCAGTGCACTGAATAGTCTCTTCCTTGATAGTATTTCCCATTGATTTGAACTGGGGAATTGAACTAATTCAAACTGAAGAACTCCTTCATTGGTAACATGAAGTTGTTTGCAAGCTGACACAGCACAAAGATGAGCCCTCCTCTGGCCAGGCCAAGGTCCTGACTCTGTATCTAGGCGCCAAGAGGGGTGAGAACAACGACAACTGGACCCTTCCTGGTCTTCAGGAAGTATAGATATTGATGTGAGCAACGGTAAACCTGGTAAATTGTTCTGTTGTTTCTCTTAGTGATGGAGTCTATTTTCAGAGCTCTGAGTGGAAAGAAGAGAGAGATAAAAGGTCAGGGGCTCACATTCTGAGGAAGCATAACTGGAGGCCAAATAGTCATCCTACACTAGGGTTAGTGACACTTGTGGGTAAAAGGAAACATCCCTGGGTGGGGCCAGCGTGGCAAGCCATTGTAAAATGTGCTCTTAGAACTGTTGTTCGGTAAGTGTTCAGCAGAGCCAGCTGTAGGGAGATTATCAAATTTGTCCTCTGCTTTCATCTTTCCCCATCGCTGTGAAGGTGTAAGAGGATAATCTTAGGGATATAGTTGGACTTAGTAGAGCATTCTTTTTTTAAAAAAAAATAGTTATTTACTGATTGATTTAATGTATGAGTGCTCTATCTGCATATACACCTGTGTGCCAGAAGAGGGCATCAGATGCCATTACAGATGGTTGTGAGCCACCATATGGCTGTTGGGAATTGAACTCAGGACCTCTAGAAGAGTACCCAGTGCTCTTAACCACTGAGCCATCTCTCCAGCCTGTAGTAGAACATCCTTTATTGTTTCAATTTTGAAATAAGAAAACAGGTTTAAGGAGTAACGCCTTGATGTAAAGTGAGCTACACTTCGTTAAAGTATACTGTTTTCTAAAGTTCAGCATCTCTCCGTTTGCGCCTCTACTGCTGCATGAATGCAGGCAGCACTTTCTGGGGTTTTCCCTGTCCCTTTGGGATTTTTTTGTTCACCTTTTGATCTGAGTCCCCCATCATTAGGAAACCCTTTCCCGTAGGCCAGTTTTCGTGTCCTAGACCTTTGTGTAGCTTAGAATCCACATTCTTTATTTTTTTCCATTAAACATTTTTTATTGGTTACATTCTTTATTTACATTTCATTTCCTTTTTCCTGGTTCCCTGCCCCCCAAGGTCCCACATGCCCTTTTCCATCCCCCTGTTACCCCATCCACCCCTTCCCACTTCCCTGTTCTGGTATTCCCCTACACTGATGCTTTGAGCCTTTCCAGAACCAGGGTCCACTCCTTCCTTCTTCTCGGACATCATTTGGTATGTGGATTGTGTCTTTGGTGTTCCAAGATTCTAGGCTAATATCCACTTATCAGTGAATGCATACCATGGGTATTCTTTTGAGACTGGGTTACCTCACTTAGTATGATGCTCTCCAGCCCCATCCATTTCTCTAAGAATTTCATGAATCCATTGTTTCTAATGGCTGAATAGTACTCCATTGTGTATATATACCACATTTTTTGTATCCATTCCTCCGTTGAGGGATATCTGGGATCTTTCCAGCTTCTGGCTATTATAAATAAGGCTGCTATGAACATAGTGGAGCATGTATCCTTATTGCATGCTGGGGAATCTTCTGGGTATATGCCTAGGAGTGGCATGGCAGGATCCTCTGGAAGTATCGTGTCTAGTTTTCTGAGGAACCGCCAGACTGATTTCCAGAGTGATTGTACCAGCTTGCAATCCCACCAGCAGTGTAGGAGTATTCCTCTTTCAATACACGGAAATCCATCAATGTAATCCACTACATAAACAAACTCAAAGAAGAAAAAATCCACATGGTCATCTCATTGGATGCTGAAAAAGCATTTGACAAAATTCAGTATCCTTTCATGCTAAAAGTCTTGGAAAGAACAGGAATTCAAGGCCCATACCTAAACATAGTAAAAGCAATTTATATCAGACCGGTAGCCAACATCAAAGTAAATGGAGAGAAACTTGAAGCAATCCCACTAAAGTCAGGGACTAGACATGGCTGCCCCCCTCACCATATCTTTTCATTATAGTACTTGAGGTATTAGCTAGAGCAATTAGACAACATAAGGAAGTCAAAGGGATACAAATTGGAAAGGAAGAAGTCAAACTATAACTATTTGCAGATGATATGATAGTATACTTAAGTGATCCAAAAAACTCCACCAGAGAACTCCTACAGCTGATAAACAACTTCAGCAAAGTGGCTGGTTATAAAATTAACTCAAGCAAATCAGTAGCCTCAAAGTATACTCAAAGGATAAGCAGGCTGAGAAATTAGGGAAATGACACCCTTCACAATAGCCACAAACAATATAAAGTATCTTGGTGTGACTCTAACCAAACAAGTGAAAGATTTGTATGACAAAAACTTCAGGTCTCTGAAGAAGGAAATGGAAGAAGACCTCAGAAAATGGAAAAATCTTCCATGCTCGTGGGTTAGCAGGATTAATGTAGTTAAAATGGCAATCTTGCCAAAAGCAATATACAGATTCAACGCAATTCCCATCAAAATCACACTATTTTTGGTGTGTCTTCTTTTACTGAAAATGATTTCTTATCAGATTCTTTTGCAATATAGAAATTAGTATCCCCATTTGTTTTTATCTCGTCTATATCCACAGTGAGCTTATCCACCCAACGGCTAGGTGTTTGGATGGTTTCCAGCTTTTGTCCATTACCTTCTGCCATGAGCACAATAATTACACGGAGCATTCTTATCCAAGGACACGTGGTGTCACTCCTGCTAGGGACATACCTACAGTTGCAATGGCTATGTTATTTTGTTGATGATGTACTGCTTTTTAAGAAATTGTTTTCCAAAGTGCTTGACCCACTTTACACCCTTGTTGCCTCGTAGCTGTCTTCACCCACATGTGATGCAGTCACTCTTTTAAATTTGACCCACCTCCATAAGCTCACTATGCTGTAGTGATGTCATCTGAAGCTCTCTGGCAAATAGTGGTACTGAGGATGTTTGTGCCCATATCTGTCACCTAGACATTTTCTTTGTTGAAAGGCTTATTCAAAGATTTTGTCCATTTTTAAAAAGCTAACTCAGGCATTTATTTTCTTATTAAGCTTTAAGATTCTGTATGCATTTGGAACACAAGTTCTTTATCCCACAAGGACGGTCTGTGTTTTTCGTTGCCTACTCAGTATCTTTCAAAAGTAGTCTAAATCTTGCTGGTTGATTTGAACCAGGGAACTGAATGTATTCAAATGCAAGTTATATTTTAATTTTTATGAATCTATTTTTGGTACTGTATCTAAGAACACTTTATCCAACTCAGGCTCACAAAAGATTTTTGCTTTTTCTTAGGCTTTTGCTTGTTTTTAGGTGGCCGTTTGGGAATGTGATTCATTTGAACTTTAGAAGGGGGGGTGTTTGTTGTCTTAAAGACAAAGTCTCACTGTGTAGCTCAGTCTGGCCATAAACTCACTTTTCTCCTGACACACACACACACTACATACACCACACATACTATACATACACCATACACACACCACACGCACACCACACACACTACACCACACACCACACACATATCACATATACCCCCTTTACACACATATACTCCTCATACTACACACATATACAGCACACCACATACCACAGACACACATACTTACACCACACATATACCACACACACACCACACCACACAACTCCCTCACCACACCACTTGTACACCACATACACACCACACATACTACACTACACACCACACCACACACACACATAACATATACCCCCTTACACACATACAGCCCCACACCACACACATATATAGCACACCACATACCATACACATACACATACACATACGCCACACATACACACCACACCACACACACACACACCACATACCACACACATACACATACAAACACACACTACACATACACCACGAATATACATGCACCATAACAGACACACATGCACACACACATCATAACACACACACACACACACACACATACACACACACACACACACACACACACACACACACACACACACACAGCATGTCTGTACCAGCAGCCGCTCTGGTACCCTACTCTCTTGACCACTGAAGCTTTAACAGAGCTTAAAGCACCAGCTTTGTTCTTTGTCAAAGTTGCTTCTATTATTCTAGGCCTTTTGCATGTTCTGGTACTGGAACTAGATCATCAGTTTCTTCAAAAGAGCTTTCTGGGAATTCGGTCTGGATTTTAGGGAATCTATAGATCAACATGGGAAAACTACAATAATACCATGTCTTGGAGACAATGGACATATTCTACATACTGTTTATGTAACCTTGGTTTTTTTTTTCTTTGCAATTTTTGGAGACTTCACATATGTCTTTTATAGACATTGTATGAGATTGGTTCCTAAGAATGACATGTTTCTGTTGCTACAGAAAATAGCATTGAAAGAGTTTCAGTATTGCTGTTATGTGGACATTGAGTTAGTTGCAGATATCAGGCTGGTTTCTAGCAGTCTGGCCATATCCCTGTTCCAAGCCCCATCACCATGGGGTTTCCTACCCAGGCAATCAGGCTGTGAGGACATTCTTCAAGACTAAAAAGTCTCATGAGTAATATTCTTTAAAATCAGAGTTCCTGGTACATGCATGTGTGATTTTGATGGAAACCATTCTTGGACAAAGGAGAGTGGATGATCCCGGTGATGGTTTCTCGGGGAACCAGCCGGTGCTCAGTGGCACAGAGGTTGTGCATAGTTCCTATGCTTCCTGTTTCTCTGAGCGACACTGGGCCATCTCCCTTACACTTGCTGGCTATAAATCCCACACATAACATCTTGGCAAAACACACAGAAAAGCCCTGTATCAGTGACTAGGTGCTAGCACACATTTCAAATTAATTATGGCTTTCAGTTCATGGAGAGTGAGCTACGACCTTTTGAAAAACTCTTTGAGCAGTTTCATTTATCAAAGGAAGAGAACGGAAAATGGAAACCCAAACTTGTACAGCCATACCCTCAGATCCGCTTCCCTGCAGTCCCCTCCATTTAAAGATTTCCCTTTCTGTTTCCTTTTCCCTCTGGAGGAAGGGCTGGGGATGGAGCTGCACTGCAGGGTGAAGACTCACATGAAGCCTGCATTTTTGGTGTGTTTGTTTTTGCTGGCTCAGGGAAGAAAGTTAATTGACAGGTAAAATTGCTGGCCCCCCAGATGGCGCAGTGGAGGGCTGTACCCTTTCTTCTGCTCTGAGGCTCTGAGTTGGTCCCCGCAGAATCTCATTGACTTGAGTGAATAATCTACATTCTTCCTCTCAGTCTCCCCTCTCCAGGTCGTACAGGGGTTCCTTCATTATCACATGTCAATGAACCTCTCTGTCTCTGTCTCTGTCTCTGTCTCTGTCTCTGTCTCTGTCTCTGTCTCTGTCTCTGTCTGTCTCTCTCTCTCTGTGTCTCTCTGTCTCTCTCTCTGCATGTGAGTGTGTGTGTGTGTGTGTGTGTGTGTGTGTGACAATTTGGGGAGTGTTTATGTTACAGATATGGGCAAATGGTTCACATCAGTATCAGTATCGTGTTTAACTTAGTACCCTTTCTCATTTCAAACAGAAGAAAATATAAAATAAAACATCTTATTTTTAATGGATGCACAAGGGACAATAAAGAAATGGACTCCAAAGATTTGGTTGCCTTGATTTCTTTTTTTTCCCCATTGAAACATATATCTTTCTGAACAATGTTTTTCGTGTAAAAATTCAAGAGAGAATTCAGACAAATATGAACAACAAAATATAAATGAGCCATATTGTCATTGTGGAGAAATAATTAGTGGTAGGGTTTTGATGGGTAGAATATTCTGATATCTTAGTGCCTTCTTTGGTGCCATTACTATAATCCAGGCATCTTTGCAGTCTAGTCTTTTTTTCTTTTTTTCTTTTATTTGATATATTCTTTATTTACATTTCAAATGATTTACCCTTTCCTGACTCCCCACTCCCTGAAAGTCTCATAAGCCTTTTTCCCTCCCCCTGTTCCACCATCCACCCCTTCCCACTTTCCTGTTCTGGTATTCCCCTACACTGATGCACTGAGTCTTTCCAGAACCAGGGGCCACTCCTTCCTTCTTCTTGGACATCATTTGATATGTAGACTGTGTCTTGGGTATTCCAAGATTCTAGGCTAATATCCACTTATCAGTGAGTGCATACCATGAGTGTTCTTTTGAGACTGGGTTACTTCACTTAGTATGATGTTCTCCAGCTCCATCCATTTGTCTAAGAATTTCATGAATTCATTGTTTCTAATGGCTGAATAGTACTCCATTGTGTATATATACCACATTTTTTTGTATCCATTCCTCCATTGAGGGCCATCTGGGATCTTTCCAGCTTCTGGCTATTATAAATAAGGCTGCTATGAACATAGTGGAGCATGTATCCTTATTACATGCTGGGGAATCCTCTGGGTATATGCCTATGAGTGGTATAGCAGGGTCCTCTGGAAGTGTTGTGCCCAGTTTTCTGAGGAACCACCAGACTAATTTCCAGAGTGGTTGTACCAACTTGCAATCCCACCAGCAGTGGAGGAGTGTTCCTCTTTCTCCACATCTTCGCCAACACCTGCTGTCTCCTGAGCTTTTAATCTTAGCCATTCTGACTGGTGTGAGGTGAAATCTCAGGGTTGTTTTGATTTGCATTTCACTAATGACCAATGATGTTGAACATTTCTTAAGGTGCTTCTCAGCCATCCAGAGTTCTTCAGGTGGAAATTCTTTGTTTAGCTCTGTACCCGTTTTTGATAGGGTTATTTGGTTTTCTGAGGTCTAACTTCTTGAGTTCTTTGTATATATTGGATATTAGCCCTCTGTCAGATGTAGGGTTGGTGAAGATCTTTTCCCAATTTGTTGGTTGCCAATTTGTCCTTTTGACCCTGTCTTTTGCTTTACAGAAATTTTGTAATTTTGTGAGGTCCCATTTGTCAATTCTTGATCTTAGAGCATAAGCTATTGATGTTCTGTTCAGGAACGTTCCCCCTGTGCCCATGCCCTCAAGGGTCTTCCCCAGTTTCTTTTCTAATAGTTTCAGTGTGTCTGGTTGCCTTGATTTCTAATTGGTTGATAGCCATGGTTTCTCACCAAATAGGAGAGGCACGTGGCCAAAGGTATCCATGAGCCGTTCCAGTGTTGTCTAGGTCTGTTATTACCATGTTTTTCTACGTGATGAAAGAATGAGATCATTATTTTTAAATTAATTAATTAAATTAAATTATTATTTTTCAATGTTGGAGAGCCCTGGAACTTGAATCTTTAAGATAAGTGACAACAGATAAATGACTCCCAAGTCTCTAACTTTAGTTTAGTTCTTTATTTATAGTTAGAGCCCCATGGTTTCCCATGTGAATTATCTTTGTGGTTTGAAGGGCTCTGTGCTACTGTTCTTATTTTTGCACAAACTCCTCCAGTATGCAGTAACAGCATTACTTGATTTATGGGGTTATTAGGGGCCAATCAACCTTTTCCTAAAATAAACAAGTCTTCCCTTTATTAATTTCTTTTAAAAAACCCAGTTATCGTGGGATTATATAATAGCCAAACATTTGATTGGCCAAGCCCTTCCCTTTTTGAATGACTGCATAGGAGGTCTGTCAGGTTCTGAGTGAGTAATTGTTTAGCATTGCTATTTGAGCCGCTCAAACAGTGCAGTGGAGGACAGTGAAGTATAAATACACGCGGTTCACAAGCAATAAAGACAAAGAGGGGAAACCTTCTCCATCCACCCCCACCCCGTCCCTCTCTCTCAGCGAGCCTGCTTCCTTTCTTCCCTGACCTCTTTGGCCTATCAGTTGTTGATAATGGCCTGAAAACGGACATGCACTTTAGAGAGAATTCCTGCTCTTTATCAAAGCTGTATCATCCACTTGACCAGTTCAAAGGTTTATTTTTTTGACTTCCTCTCTTATCGTTGGAGCCTCTTGGCTGTTTGGGGCCCACACCCTTGTCCAGATCTAAGCAGACACTTGCTGTAGCGACTCTAGGGCTTCCTAGGTACTTGTGGCTCAGCTGGGTGTTGGTTCCCACGGTGTGCCCTCAGTCCCCATACCACAGGATTCGTGATTCTTCCGTGCTCTTTGTATCTAGTAGGGATGGTCAGCATTGTAATATCATCACAGTGATTTCATTTATATGTTTATTCTGCATTGAAACCAGTGATAAACTTTTCCGTTTTATCCTCCACACCCTTGCCAAACCTTAGTTCCTTAACTTGTGGAAAGGGAAAGGGGGGGCATTGGAACTTTCTTCTCAGAATTGAGTGGGTGACATGAATACTGTATGCTATCTGTACCACAGTGCCCTGAACTTTGGAGGCACGCAATTCCCATCTCTTCTATGACTCTTCTTTCAATGTCAAAGATAAAATGTATTTCTAAGGAAGCAGTCAGTAGCTATGGGGGTGGCTGAAAGTAGGACCTTTGTACATAGAGCCTTCCCCTGAACTTGATGATTCTTCTTCTTTTGTAGGATTTCTATTAGTGGAATACCCTCGTCTTAACTCCCCAATATGAAATAATACTGAAGAATAAATTTGAGATGAAGAAATTTGGGATATGGAAGTGAAATTTGTGAGGAAGTAGCTATCCCCGCCGTGTGTGTGTGTGTGCGTGCATGCTTGTGTGTGTGTGTGTGTGTGTGTGTGTGTGTGTTTGTGTGTGCATGCAAGTGTGTGTATAGAGGTTAGGAAGGAGCTTTCACTGCTTAGACATACATTATGCCCTGCTCTTTCATGCTGCAAGTTTCACAGGGCAAGCTCCCACACGCGGAGGTCTGCTTTTTCAGACTTGCATGTACTGACTTCTGGGACTCAGTCATAAAGAGTTCATTGTGGTTGCATGTGTAAGCCACACTCTCCAGCATGAGACGGATCAAAGATAAAAGGGCCATCGTTATTGTTGTATACCAGTCTTTCGTGCCTTTGTGGGATCTGACACTGGGTGTTTTCCTAAACTAAGTATCTTACATCTCTTGAAGTTTTCTCCTTTGTGCAGTGTAAAATTATATCAGTTAAACAACACCGTTTCTGTACTCTAACTTTAGATGTCTCTTTCATATGAATTTAAAAGTGTTCTGGAGTAAGTACAGACTGTCATTATGGGTTCTACTATTCAAGGCATCCTCTATTATCTTGATTTCTTAAAGATGAATCTTTTTCATTTCTTGTTTTTTTTTTTCTGAAAATACCAGCTTGGTTTTTGAAATTTCTGAGGCATTTCTAGCAAATTGACCTGTTACAATCATAATTGTTATGTTTTCTTCTTGATTGTTATTTTACTTACAAATTCCTTCTGTTTTTAACATTATTATTATTATTTTTTAAATGTCCACACTTGCTCTTTACCAAGTGACAGGTTTTCCTGCTGGAAGATGGTTAGAGACCAAAGTTGCCAACTTCTGAGTGATTACAAAATGCTTGCGTGGATTCTTTTATCCTTTTCCCTTGGTTCTGACTCTGAACCCCTGCAAAGGGTCACAGAGAAGAGAGAATGGGAAGGAGGTGATGAATAAATAAAGAGACAGAGGGAGAGGCTTGGCAGCCGAATAGGCGTGTGACTGGGAATTGGAAGAGTGGGGTGTTCTTCATGCCAAGCTGAGTTTTCATAGCCCAGTGAGCCCAGGGCCGATTGATCATCTTCATGTGACAGCACTGGGAATGAGAGAGCATCATTGTTGGAAGAGGGGGTTGTCAAGCTTAGAGAGGCATCAGTGCCAAGATACAGGCTGTGGTCAGCACATTCTGATGGAGAAAAAGATTTTCCATGAACCAGTGACTCAGGGCATCTATGCTAGACTAAAAGGGGAGACACAGGGGGCTTTCCTGAGTCTTAGTAGACTTAGTAGTCTTATCCACAGCCATCCTCAAGCAGAGGATGGAGAAACCATACCATGAACTCTAGACCAGTCAAAGTGCATTTCACTTCTGACCTTTCTTCTAGAACCATGGTTGTGTCCATGAGATGAAGGACTTGGACAATAAGAAGTACAGACAATGCCAATTCCATTAACTCATGACCTAAAGTACGTAGTTGGTTTTCATATTTTACTTTACTGGCCACAGTAAAAGAAGAAGAATGAAGTCCCTGGGTCAGATTCATTATCAGCAGATTGAACATCAATTCATTTGAAGAATCTGGGGTCTCCAGCATTGGACTTGATGATGGAAATGTATGAAATCAGATACATGTGGTCCTCAGTCCTCTCACGGGACAACTCATGGTCTATAGAAGCAGATTTGTAAATGGACAAAGCAGGCTCTCAAACAAACTGAGAACTAAGGGATATGGGTCAGTGAGGAGAGAGAAATGGATTTTTTTTTGTGTTATGAGGACGTGTAGTTTTTTTTCCCCACAGAAGAAAAGGAAATAGAAATGCCCAATGTCCTTCAAACCTGCCTGGAGTTTGAAAATCATCCTTAGAGCTGTGCTTGTGTCACCTCACTCTGAGTACACTACACAGATCACATCAGCATGCAGATAGGCTACTGTGAGCACAGGACTTCATTATCTCAGAAATCAGTGTAAAACTGGATAATTGTATTGGAGGAAGATAGATGCCCATGAAGGTATTTCCTACAGTAAAACGTATGGTTGATCAGAGTTATTACAGGTGCTGGGAAGAGTGCACAACTAAGAGACCTGCTGGCAAGCAGCAGAGGCTAATGTTAAATCCTTGTGGCTGGGAGTGGTAAGATCTGAGTTGTTTGTGTCAAAGAGAAGAAAGAAGAGATTTTTTTTTATTCTGCAGATACCTCTTATCACACGTGGAGTTGGAAGTACCCTGCTAAGTCTGGCATCTATTAGACATCTGCTGAATGACATGCTTCCATGGGAAAAACCACTCCAAGAGCCTCAGTTGATGAACTGTACAATTCCTGGAAGCATCATGACAGCCTGGGTTGTGATGAAGATGGTGTGGAACACTCATGCCCCAGTGCACTAGGTTGTCAGTGTTCTGTATTGTGAAAGGAGTGAGCAGGATGTGTGCAGAAAGGATGATGGTGTGACGGGGCCGTGTTCTATGTATCTGCAATGGTTGCACAGCGTTGTCTGAGAGCGACTTGCATATTGTGATACAAGTTTGTGCACAGCTTATTGTAATCCATGTCCCCTAAGTAGCCACCAAGAATGGACATGGACTTTCTAAATGATGCTTTGCTTTTGAGTTGGAAATGGCACAGGGACTCCTTATAATCATGGAAGCCAGGGCATAATGCTATAATGGAAGTGTTGGGAAGAAGGAAGGAGCGGCATCCTCTACTGAGTGAATTTACTCAATGCTTAAAAGTGGCAACTAGAGAGCATGCATTTCTATTGCCCAGGAAAGGGAGACATCACTAAATCAAAGATAATCATGTCATAGCTGGACGTCAAAAGGAAACTGGACTAAGCTTAGAACTTGGGAGGGAGTCCTGTGATGTTCCGTTTTAATTGTCAGTTTGATGGTGAGCTTCAGTAGGGCAGTGTTTAGATCAGCTTGGCATGTCTATGTGGGATTGTCTTGATTGCCCTGACTGATATGGGAAACTCCCCGCCTGAAGGTGGGTGGTACCATCCCCTGGTACCAGCATCCATGTATCTCTACACTTGACTGTGGCTTGACCAATTGGCTCAAGCCTCAGCTGACACAATGGCCTATAACCTCACACCGTGAGCTAGAATGCCCCGCCCTTTTACCCAAGCTGTTTTTTTTTTTTTTTTTTTTTTTTTTGCCAAGTATTTGTTTTATTCAAATGAACAGAAAGGAAACTTGAAGACCCAACTCTAGTTTCTTTTCTGTTTTAGCTCCATGGCTGATGTCTCAGATTAATAATTAAAATAATAATCCAAACAGTAATACATTGTGATGCTTGTTTGTGATTGGTGAATGATTTTAATATCAATTATTTATTTCTTCCTTGGCTAATATCTATAGATAATAGAGTAGATGGTATAGATGAGAAGTGGCTAGAATCCTTGGTTCAGATTCTAGCTTTGTCTTTAGTCCGTTCTTTCAGATTCAACCTCGTTCTTAGTACAATCAAAGGTGCAAGGGCAGTGAAATGATTTAATAAAACTTAGTGTACAAAACATCTTATGGAATCAGATATAACCTTTATTATAGGGGACTGGAGATGGAAGGACTATGTCTAAGTCTGGTGAGGAGTCCCTGCCGCTTGGACTCCTGTATACTTGTATATCTTGCAAACTCTCCATCACTAGGCCCTGATTCACTCCCCTGTTAATGATGTTCATATTGCCTACAAGGAGTAGGTGAGAGGATGACTGGATGGTGCTTTGTAATATCCCAGAGGCAGGGAAGTGTGATCACATGCATGGAGGGTGGGCCTCAGGAAAGGGGTTGGGTGTTTGAGGTCTATGGCCAGTGTTAGTATAAGACACAAATCCTGCCTGTGCAGAGCGAGATAAAATTCTCTCTCCTTGTGTTGCTCTTTGTTGTTCCGTCTATTTATCCCAGGGCTTCTCTGCCTGGGAACCGATCCACTTCCTGTGAGGCATCTATGTGTTATTCAGACATAAACATATTTTCCAGCCAATGGATTTTAAGAGTAGATTTACTGTTATTACTCTCACCGAAGAATTTTTATCTTAACAAACGAACAACAACAACAGAGACGAAAACGAAAAAACCAACCAACCAACCAACCAACCAATCACCAACCAAACAAAAAAAAACCCCGACAGTAAATGCTAGAATTAACTGCACTTGAAAAGGGAAATTCATTGGTGCGACTGATTCATTTAAAATGTTATTTGCTTTTATGATTACTTGTTTTAAAATTGCATAAACATGTATGTGTATGTGCATAGAAATGTGAATCTGAGTTTAGGCACCCATTGGAGGCCAGAAGACATTGGATCCCTTGAGCCAAGCTACAGACAGTATGTGGGTGCTGGAAACCAAACTTGGGTCTTCTGTAAGAGCAATATTGGCTTTATACAGCCGAGTCACTGCTCCAGGCCTGCACAGGCTGGTCCTCACTTACCTTTGTATCCACTTGTGTTAGGATATTATTGCTGTGAAGAGACCCCGTGACTGCAGCAGCTCTCATAAAGAAAAACATTTAATTGGGGCTGGCTTACAGGTTCCGAGGTTTAGTCTCTTACTGTCATGGCAGGAAGCCTGGCAGCGTGCACGCAGACATGGTGCTAGAGGAGTTGAGAGTCCAATCTCTGGACTGGCAGGCAACAGGAAGAGAGTGTCATTGGGCCTGCCTTGAGCTACTGAGCCCACCTCCTGGGATGCACTTTTTCCAACAAGGCTGGCCATACCTTCAATATTGCCTCTCTCTCTGAGTCTATGGGGGCCATTTTCATCCAAACCACCATACCAAGTGCTTCCTAAGATGTTAGAATCTATGACTAAGTGAATGATTGGCTGTTTCTTCACTGACTTAGTGCTATGATGCAATTCCTTGTTTTAGGACCCTGTGGAGTCTAGGTGCAGCTCTGACTCCTTTGTCTTTTCACAGGAGTTGGTTCCTTTTGTGTTTGTGGGGCTCCAGTGGAATCTATGATCTTATAGATTTCCCCCTCACAATGCGATGATGTCATTTAAGAAATTCAGCTCTTCAAATTCCACCTCTGCTCCCACAGGAAATGAGCTCATCCTGGGTAGGCTGCGTACCTGACACTGCCGCCCAGGGTTGCTCAGGCTTCTGCTTCGACTCCTGCTTTGAGTGTAGGGAGGAAGAAAAAATAAGCATCAGACCCCAGTGCACTATATGACATCCTGAAAGCTTTCAGCACTTGGCTTGCTCATGTCACTTCCCACGGAACAGAGCTTTAGGTGGAATGTGGGGGGAATGGCCCATTAAGTGGAAACATCGGAAAAGAGATCAGGGGAAAATGAGCAATGTAGAAAGTGATATTTTTTTTAGGTGATGATGGGATTGTGATTGTGGGTTTCTCTTAAGTTTCCTAGAGGGATCTTGGAGGTAAAACTAATCCATAAGCTCTTTGGGAAGACCACCTATTGTATAACATTTCTATGCTCTGCAGGGCTAGCACGTAGTCAGGGATGGTAGTAACTCAGTGTTCCAGGATGGGGAGTGTCTGAAATCATTGGACTCTGGATGTATTCTGGAACTGAAACACAGGCTCCACAGATGTAACCAACCCTGGACAGATGTTCTCATGAGGATCCAGACTCTCTGATATGTTTGAATAGCAGGGAAATATGTTTGTGCTCAGGGAAATAAATGGTTGTGTGGCCTGGATTGTCCTCTGGGTACTGGGTGTGAAGGGTCCATGGGTTGATGGGAAGGGTCAAGAATCCGAAGTTTCTAGAATTTTAAGTTGAACACATGGTTAAGGAAGCCAGTGCCTCCATTCTCATGTCATATTGGCATTTATTCATTTACATAAACTTTATTGGCTATATAATTTCAAAATAACCTCATCTAAGATATATATTATATATAACATATATTATATATTATATACCTATATATTATATATAATATATAGTTATATGTTATATATAATATATATGTAGTTTTCTTTTGATATGAGAAATTTTCTTTTTAAAAAAATTACAGTGATTTGTGTGTGTGTGTGTGTGTGTGTGTGTGTGTGTGTTGTATGTGTGTGAAGGCATTTTTATGAAGGTCAGAGGATGGCCTAAAGGAGTTGATTCTACCTTTACCCCTTTGTGGGTTCTAAGGATTGAAAATTGGTAGTCTGACCAGAGAGCCTTCAACCTGCAGAGACATCTCATAAGCTCATGAGACATTTTTTGGTTTTTCCTTGAATAAATACAAAGACAAATACACATGAAAAGTAAGAAGTTTAGTTCTCCCTGCTGAAATTAAGAGAAAAGGTATGTTTTATTCTTTCTCAACTTGTTACTGAAAGTCTGTGTTTGGAAAATAATTGGATCTATGAGTTTGAAGTTTAAGTGAGGATGACTGTTCAGTGATATAAAATTGGAAGTCGTCTGCATGTTGCAAATCCAGGAGACTGTCTGAGGTTATGAATGGGGTGTAGAGGGAAGGGGACAAGGAGGGCGCTATTATGACACTGGGGGTCGATAAGGACTGGAAGTGCTGCTGAGAGGGGAGTTGCACTTATGGTGTCCTGGAGCTTAATGAGGAAAGTAGAGAAGTCAGTGTTCAGCCAAGTCGGAAAGCTTCGAACAGTTGGGCAAGTGAGTTGGCGTGGAAGTCACCAGGGATCCTGACCCGAGGTCACTGATGGAGTTGACAGAATTCAAGGTTGATACTTAAGTCAGACCTTGATTGAATTTGGGTTACTTTACCATCGCCTTCGCCACCATCACTGTCATCATCATTACCAGTAATGGTAAAATCCATATCATTGGGGATAATAGGAGAAATGGAAATGGATTATTTAACACTGTTTAGAAATGGTAAATTCTCTGAGCATGGTGGCTTGTATTAAGTCCTATATGAAACTAACTCTAGGTTATATATGTTACATGTTACAGTCATGCTGCAAGCTACAGTCAGCAGGGATGGGGGATGTGATGTCTATCATTAACTTTAAAATGGTTCAGTTAAAAGAAAAGAATGTGTGTGTATGTGAGTGTGTGTGTGTGTATATATATATATATATATATATATATATATATATATATGAGAGAGAGAGAGAGAGAGCATAAATAGTCTTAAAATTGAACTCTTCAGAAAATGCAGTAATTGTTAATAATTACTTAGATTAGTACATATGTGTTTTCATTGTACTGTCCTGAGTTTTTGTAGAGTTGGGAATTGGGCGCAGGGTCTAGAATGCGCTAGACAAGGTGCTCTGCCATCAGACAGAAACATACTCATCTTGGGTCCTATGTAGAACTTCACTCATTTGCTGCAAAGTGACACCTTCGCTGAAATCAACAATTTTCAAGAATTGGAAAAAATTAAAAATCTTGTGTTATTTGGAAAACGTGGCCACATACATTGACCACACTACTTAAAAAACCTTTCATTTTCAAAAATTCACAGCAGCTTTTTGTAATTGGCATTATTAAGGGTTTTACCTAGGCTTTTCAAATCCTAGATACTGAAAAGAAATAAAACTTTGACCTTTGGCGTTCGCTGGTTCTCATGGTGTAAGTTCCCTTGCTCTCTGTTTTAAGCCACTGGCACAATGCCTCTGCTGGAGGGCCTAAGGAGAGGTGTGCAGTAACAGTCACCATCTTCTGGCATCTCAGTTAGGCACATTTGGTAGGCAGCTGGACCTCAGGACATTAGCTGATTGTAAAATGCACCCAAATAATTCAGCAACAAGAACTTTGGGTTTATTATCTTTTATTCCGGATTAATTCATTTAGTTGTAAGCTTATATAATTCAGTCTAGAAAACGTGTGTGTGTGTAACCTTGCCTGGTGGGATCCCAGAAACATTCATGTTCTGCTCTTTGTCCATTGTTCGTGAAGTAGCCTGCTAAGGCTACTGTCTCAGAACTAGGCTAATTCTGTGACAATAAAGGAATCTGAACTTTCTAAAGCCACATTTTCAAGAGTGCAAGGAGACCTGGAGTTTCCTTGGGCTGCACGTTCCTTATATCTTCTGTTCTGCTCTCCTGGGAGAAGGTCAATCAGCACCCAGTTTCTGGTCCTCTCCCCATGTCAGAGACTTCCATCCTTCTTTCTCATGGACACATCTTCTGAGATAAAACAAGTGAAGTTTGAAAAGACAACTACACTCTCAAATAACAGGGAGGGTTAGTTCTTAGAGGGAGCCCATGTACATTGCTGGTCAGCCAGTCCAGACCCTATGGCTGTCTTATGGAGGTGTCTCCAAAGATGGAAGACAGAACTCTCCATGACCTAGCTGTTCCATTCTGCAGTGTTTCCCCAAAGGAGTGGAAATCAACACATGGGAGTGAGGCTTGCACTGTAGTGTCAGGGAAATGTTAGCGTTCCCCCAAAACACAGACAGGAGCCAACCTGATGCAACTCACAGGTGGGTGTTTATTCTATTCGAGGTAGCTCACTAATCATGCATGGACATCATGCAGGACAGTTTTGTTGGTGGGGGAGCCCCAAATAGCTATCGGGGTGAGACTTTATAGTACACATCAAACAGGGAGTGTGAATGCAAGCATCTAACTGGAAAGCTACTGTGGCCTTTAACATAATTGGCTGGTGCTGGGAATCATATCATAAACTTAATTTCTGCTCTCCTATGCATGGGTGGTTGTTAGGCAGGGGCGTGGGTTTGTAACCTGGGGGTGCAGGTTTGTTGGGGGAATAACCTGGAGACACTGGTCTTGTTTGGTATAATCTGGAGATGCTGGTCTTGTTGGGAATCTGCCTAGAGACTGGAGCTAGGTTTGGGTTTTGTTGTGGGGTAAACTTCATCTCTAAAATGAAGCCTGAACTGAAAAGATTTGGCCTCTCAACACCTCAGTGTTACCTGTGGTTGACACCTAGGGAACCGACCTAGGTGTCCAGCAATAAAGGAGCAGATAGAGAGAATGGGCTCTACATTAAAAAAAAAAAAGTTTTTCTTTGTTTGTTTTCATTCTAAATGATTTGAACATCATTTGTGGGAAGTGAATCCAGCTGGTTGGAAAATCCTGTTAAATAAAGGAAACCAATTTTAGAAAGACAAATACCATATTTTCTTTCATTTGTTGCACCTAGATTTTTATAATAACAAAATATGTATGTTTATGACATCAAAGTAAGGACCAAGGGGAATGTGTAGGAAGGGGTATCCTCAAACTTCCAACATATACTTGTGTGGAAGCAAGTCTTTCAGAGTCTCACAGTCTTTGGTTGAAGCTCAGGAGCCCTGGGGTGTACTGTGCATTTTACCTTCTCAGGAAGGTGTAACATGTCTCTGCTTAATGGATTGTTTTTCTGGATATCCTGACATGCCAAGGCCAGAGCTGCCCACTCTGTGGGAAACCTGTCATTGTTTGAGGCTCTCCTCTTGCAAACACTTGGGTTGCCTAGGCAGAGACTGCAGAGTTGGGCTATGCTCTTGAGGCACCATGTCAATATCTGGAGGGGCCATACCAGCATTTCTAAGAGGGAGACAGGGCCCGTCATCAAGGGCCCTGCTTCTTTTTGTCTCCCCACCTTGGGAATAGCTGGGTTTATTATTAATGTATAATCAATAGACATAACCCCCCTCCCTACAACAAGGAGGTTGAAAAAACATTAATGAAAAGAACCTATACTCTGGAGTCAGAACTCCTGTGACATGCCGTCTCTGCTTTGGTACCCAGAAGAGAGTGTGAGACTCTTCAGGGCTTCCAAAGCTTTGGGGAGTCCAGGACCATTTGGGGAGGACTCCTTGGGGTTCTGCTTATCAGTCCTTATTGGGGTGGAGTACCTTTCCCAATTCTTGTATCAGAGGTATATTAAAATAATTCTTGGGTAAGACTTCAAGCCATAGCTCCCCACAAAGTGTGACCCAAGAGTATGGTCCTTTGACTTATGCATAGACCTCAGCTCTGCTGTGTGGGCCTTGGCCATCTGCTTGAGCTTCTTCTCATTACTTCGAGAAAAGGAGCAAATATTAATGTCTTCTTTTGTCACTATGAGCCATTTCCCCTTCCCCAATCAACCCTCCTCTGCTTCCCTGTCCTGGTATTCCTCTACACTATGGCATCAAGTTTGCAGGTTCCACTTCACCAGCAAAATGCACCAGCGTGACAGGCAAAGGTTAGGAGAAGAATATTGGGAAATATGAAACATAAGAAAGAGAATAAAGATAGGATTATGGGATGTTGACAAGGAGTGGAAAACAGAGCTGATCATTTTCCTTTAAGCTTTACTGAATCCACGGCAACTTGGCAAAGGTGTTGTGCTCTTTTGAAACATCAATGGTGAGAAAAGAGCCTGAAGAAGTCTCTGATCTTTTTGATCTGATAAAGAAATGTAATTTAGATACGAGACTAAAAAGAGCCAATTAAGAGCGCTCACAGACTGTTTTATCTGTTCGTTCAAGTGAAAGGTAAAATTTATGTCTTGTAAAACATTTTGATGTTTTCTTCCTTGCCTGCCTACTGTTGAGATGACCCCGTTGTCTTAGAACTTAACATCTTTTTCTCTAAGGTCTTAGGGCTGGTTTCAGAGCCATGCTCTCGGAGTTGAGAAGCAATGTCAACAGAAAGGAGACCATTGCCTTTGTACAGACAGCTGTGCATTCAGAAAGGGTTAGGGCTGGAGGTGCATCTCAGGGGTAGAGCAGTTTCCTCACAATCACGAAGGTCCTGGGGCTGATTCTCAGAACTGCAATGGGACAAGCCAGCATCGAGACAAGGGTAATGATGGCACATGGTTTCTCTATGTAAAGAAATGCGGCCCACGGTCAGCCGGACAGAGGCGTTCCTAGGAAGCACATGCTGTCTCGGATGTGCTTCTTATGAAAGCAGAATGTTTCATGTTTCTATGTTCGTGTTTCTATGCTGTGGATCCCAGGATGACTGTGGAGCCTGTGTTTCTCTTCAAGGGTGAACTTGACAAACAAACCCAGTTACAATAGAATCTTTTAGAAAGTGACTCAACAAGGTGGTGACATTTCCTAACCTGTGGCTGTCACTTAGGGAGTTTACAGGGTGCTTTGTGGGATCCCATAATTAAAGATCACATCTGGCTTTTCAATCAATACATATGTCGTTTTTTTTCTTCTTCAGCACAAATCAGGGTAAACAGCACGGGGGGACACGTGAGCTTGGCAGTCACACACGCTTCTGTTCAGTTCACTTACTTCTTGGCAGAATACTATCTTCCCTGGTGAATAATGTACTTTTTAAATGCTTGTTATCCTCATATCTGTTAAAGTGTGTGCTGTCAACACAGAATCAAATCAATGAAGCTGAAACTGGCATAATTCTGAGTGTTCATCACAAGATGGTTTTCACTGTATAATACGTCGATATGTTTTTAATACCTTCCACAGAGAAGGGATGATAATGACTGAGAGGGCAAATTACACACGATCGTGACATTGTTTGTGAAGGGGCTGTATTAGTCAGTTTTTTCTACTGTAATGAAGCACCTGAGGCAAACACATCAATACAGGTGTGAGCAGTCCCTTTCCTGTCTCTGCTATGTCACATTATCTCATGGAGGTGGGTAGGGGTTGAGTACAGTGGTTTAGGTAGAAAAGAAATAGGGTTGGTTGCAGAGATGGCTCATCGGTTAAGAGCACTGACTGCTCTGCCAGAGGTCCTGAGTTCAAATCCCAGCACCACACGGTGGCTCACAACTATCTGTAATGGAGTCTGATGCATTCTTCTGGTATGTGTCTGAAGACAGCTACAGTGTACTCATATAAATAAAAATAAACAGATTTTTAAAAAAAGAAAAAAAAAGAAATAGGGTCAATGTGAAGCCAAAGACACTGCATGGGGCGGGGCCAGACTCGGGAATTTATATCAACTCTCTAAGGAGAACTAACTAGGGACACATGAGCAGTGCTTTAATAGCTACTGGAAGGCATACTCCCCAGGCCTGAAGATCTCCATAGGACTGCCATCTTAAGGTCAACATTATCCCCCAATGCCATTACTTTGAAAAGGGATACTGTAGAAATATCTAAGCCATAACAAAGGTTAATAACTAAAATTTATCTAAAAAAAGTCTCAATCGATTTAGAATCAAACATTAAAAGTTATTTAGAAGTTCATTTCATTTCTGTTATGTGCAGGTACCCCCTATGTCTGTGTATATATAAGGCTTTAATACATGTGTGTATAGTTACAGGCATAAAATTATATGGCATATATTCTGTATGCTCTAAACTAAATATAGGTTGGTTATGATCTACCTGAAATGCATGAGACAAGAAGTGGTTTAGATTTAGATCTTTGTTTTGGCAAGTTTTGGCACATTTTCCGATCTACTGTGAGATTTCCTGGCATCCTGGTCGAAACCTAAACACATTCATGTGTGTTTTGTATACACCCAACATGGAGGTGATTTTCTGTATTCTTTAGGAGTCTGTGTTTGGGCTGTGGCCTCTTGCATAGGCTGGGGGTGGAGCTTTCCACTTGGGATGAGCACTTAAAAGTTTTCAGTTTGGAGCTTTTCAGATTTGAATTTTTTTTTTTGTAGCAGAGATACTTAAACTATATGATACATGTTGGCTTAGATTTTGGGAATAAATTTTTGTTTTACAAATTCATTTAGAGAAATTGAGAGTCAAAAATATTCTTTATCTATCATGCTTATTATTGATAATATTAGTAGTATTTTTATGATACAATCCATATTATTGTAATAAGAAATAAGAACAAGTATCACATAAAATAATTTATCATATGACCAGTAGCTTAAAATTGTCTTAAGAGAGTGTGGGAAGGCTTATTCTTTGGAAGAAATTCATATCAGAAATGTTATTGAATGTTATTCAGTGTTATTGACACTGAATGCACACTTGACATAATTACCTTTTGCGGTGCTAGGAGCTGGACCCATGGCCTCCTGTGCTCCGGGCAGGCATTTCAGTGCTGAGCTACAACCCAAGCCATGGTAGCACTGTAGGAGCATCTGAAGACTCTCCTCCATTATCTCTGTCAGGAGAAAATACTAGTTAAAATCGCGAGCTTTGGGGACTGGAGAGGCAGCTCGGTTGGTAAAGGGCTTGCCTTGCAACTTTGGTTCCTGAAACTCACATTAAAAAATAAGCCAGGCACTGTGGCATGCTTGTAACCCCAGTTGCCATGGCCGTGGGGACAGGTGGTCAGCCAGCCTCATCAAGGTGGCAAGTTTCAGGCTAGGTAGAGAGCTTGTCTCAAAGCACAAGGTAGAGAGAGACGGAGGAGGGACCCCTTGGATTGTCCTCTGGCCTCCACATGCACATGAACCTGCATAAACATGTACACAGGACCACACGTATGTGGGCAGTGCAGGCATTTTGTATGTGATGCAGACCACTGTAGGCTCCCAGAACTTGTCACACACAGTGTGACATTTGACATTTTGTAACTTGCTAACAGTGCAGAGGACATTAAACATGTTTTTCCTTAATGATTTTCTCTTTCCCTGAACAAAAAAAAAAAAAAAACAAAAACAAAAAAAAAAAAAACAGAACAAAACAAAAGGAAAAAAAAGCCGGGCGTGGTGGCACACACCTGTAATCCCAGCACTTGGGAGGCAGAGGCAGGCGGATTTCTGAGTTCGAGGCCAGCCTGGTCTACAAAGTGAGTGCCAGGACAGCCAGGGCTACACAGAGAAACCCTATCTTGAAAAAAAAAAGAAAGAAAGAAAACACTTGGAAATCCACTGTTTTTACAGGAATCCCTGAGCAGGAAGCATCAAAGTAGTAAAGTATGCAGGCTTGAACATGGGGAGAGCCTCTCTGTTAGTCACCACGATTCTGCACAGAATGTATGGAAAGTCAGGCTTTCATCAAGTTGAAAAATAGTACGCTGTTGGAGGCAATTGTTTTAAATGAACAGGTAATACATTTTAAAGCCAATTACCCAGTAAGGGTAACTACCCAGGAAGGAGAGTTTGGCTTGAACTGTGTAGTTTCTCTTTGCTCATGAGCCTCAGCTTCTGGTTTCTTAAACTGTGGGTCATGACCCTGTTCTAGTTGTCTTTCTGTTGCTATAATAATACACTGACCAAAAACAACTTAGGGAGGAGAGGCTAGTCTGTCATTGAGGGAAACTGAGGCAGGGGCCTGGAGGCAGAAACGAAAGCAGAACACTACCTACTGTCTTGCTTCCTCCAGCTTGCTTAGTTTTCTTGTACAGCCCTGGCCTGTCTACCTAGGGGTGCCACGGACTGCAGAGAGTCAGGCCTTTCTATATCAAATAGCAGCAATCAAGAAAATGCCCCCAGAACATGTCCTGGACCAATCTGGTAGAGGCCACTTCTCAGTTGAGGCTTCCCCCTCCCGGGTGTGTCAGGTTGACAATGAAGATTAGCTATCCCAGACCCCACGTGGGGTCACTTAGTTACCTATGGGAACACAAAATAATTGGCACCAAGAAGTAGCTCCTGAATGTGGAACAAGCAAAAGTTAATTTAAATGCAGCAGGCCAGTATGTGGCCGTGCACACCTTTAATCCCAGCACTCGGTGGGCAGAGTCAGGTGGATTTCTGGGTTAGAAACTAGCCTGGTCTGTTGGTGAGGATGTGGAGAAAGAGGAACACTCCTCTACTGCTGGTGGGATTGCAAGCTGGTACAACCACTCTGGAAATCAGTCTGGCGGTTCCTCAGAAAACTGGACACGATACTTCCAGAGGATCCTGCCATGTCACTCCTGGGCATATACCCAGAAGATTCCCCAGCATGTAATAAGGATACATGCTCTACTATGTTCATAGCAGCCTTATTTATAATAGCCAGAAGCTAGAAAGATCCCAGATGTCCCTCAACGGAGGAATGGATACAAAAAATGTGGTATATATACACAATGGAATACTATTCAGCCATTAGAAACAATGAATTCATGAAATTCTTAGACAAATGGATGGAGCTGGAGAACATACTAAGTGAGATAACCCAGTCTCAAAAGAATACCCATGGTATGCACTCACTGATAAGTGGATATTAGCTTAGAATCTTGGAACACCAAAGACACAATCCACATATCAAATGATGTCCGACAAGAAGGAAGGAGTGGGCCCTGGTTCTGGAAAGGCTCAATGCATCAGTGTAGGGGAATACCAGAACAGGGAAGTGGGAAGGGGTGGATGGGGGAACAGCGGGAGGGAAAAGGGCATTTGGGACCTTTGGGGGGCGAGGAACCAGGGAAAGGGAAATGAAATGTAAATAAAGAATATATCCAATAAAAAAATAAAAAAGAAACTAGCCTGGTCTACAGAGTGAGTTCCAGGACACAGTGAAACTCTGTGTGGAAAAACCAACCAACCAGCCAGCCAGCCAGCCAGACACCCACCCACAATCAAGCAGGTCCAGAGTTGGAGGTATCTCTGGCAATACTGTCTATGCTACACCTGGACTTCACAGCAGCCTCTCTCTGTATACATAACACATGCACTTGGCAGCATGTGGGGCATCATGCCAGGTGGTGCCAGGGAGCACCGCCTGAACCCACCTGGCTCAGCACCAGGACTGTTGTCTGTTATGAATTGCTGCGCTTTTACTGTATGTGCAAAGTTTTCCACTCCTACAAAAACATAATGGTTTAATTACGGCAAACACAGGCTTTTAATATATTCCTGTTGTCATTCCGCAGCATGTAAGCATTAAATTAGTATACCTTTGGATTGTACTGTGTTGGAATGCTTGATTTTAAAATTGCCGCTTGATGAAGTTTGACTTGGGAAGAGAACAGAGCATCCAACAGTTTCTGAAATGACCCTGAGTATCCTCCGGCCATTATGTATTGGGTACTTATGCAAAGTGGCATTTCACAATAGACAATTATAAAATTAAAATCAGTCAACTTTGAAAAATGTTGAGGCTGCTTTATATCCTGTGGCAACAAATATTCAGTCCAAATTTAATTCTTTATGAAAAACAAGTAACTCTATTAATTTCTTTAGGGATGCTTCTGTCTTACTAAGCAGCAGAATTATATGTACATCAAAATTGTTTTAGGATAAATTTGTATATATATGTGTATTATCAGTAAAGGTGCATTTTTATAATCCTGAAAAATCTAAGGTTCTTTAAAAATTTCTTGAGTGAAAGGGGCTATAGGGGGAAAAGTTTAACTTTCTACTCTTGTCATGTGTGATTTGGGGATTCAGAAATTCTAGAAATTTCTAGAATAACCAGGCACTTCCCTTTCTGGTCCTTTCTGCTGTTATACAAATTGGAGAATTATTTCCTTTAAATCTGATACAATGGAAAACCCCAGGTTGAAGTTTTAATCACTGTCTAATGTGGGTGTGGTTTTTGGTTCCAGCTTTTGAAGCAGGTGAATCGCTAAGCCCAGATGCTCTTGACTCACGTGACTATTCTCAACTGTGGTGGAGGATGCTATATCAGACATGGTACTTTCTCTAGGAATCCCTGTTCATCTCCCAGTGCTATTTAATGGGGATAGCAAAAGAGGAAGGAATTCTCCAAATCTGCTTTGATCAGAGCAGCAAAACCACAACTAGGGTAGGTACTACAGTGATTAGACAACCTTACTCAACTAGAGGCCTGGTAAGCGGTTCTGTGGAGGCTGGACCGGGAGAGCTGCTGTGGCTTCTGAAGTCGTGGTCGGTCTGCAAGGACAGCTGTCAGGAAGGAAAGCCAGTCACAGGGTGAGAAAGGACAAAAGCAACTGGGATCCGCGTGGTTAAGCTGGATCCCTGAAGGACAGACCACCGGTCACTTAGGGAGCCGGAGGAATCTCTGCTGAGAACTGGACCTGTGCTGGCTGGAGAGTCCCACACCTGTAGCAGAGCCAGCAGATCAGTGACAGCATACCTGTGAAGTATCACCCTCCCTTACACCTTTGAACGACCTTCAGAGTGTTTGTTACTTTCCAGAAGTTAGGACAGTGCCTCACAATACTCTTCCTTGTCTGGCACCATACACCGCAGGAAACTCTAACATGTCCATTTTACATAAAGCCGCACACTGTAAGGCCCCCAGTGACATCTTCTTGGGACCTGCTTGTACCTATATTTATATCGGAGACTTGGAGATGGCCCACAAGTCTCACATTTCCCACAGAGTTCCTCACTGCTCTGAGTGGAAGAGGTTTTTTGATCCCCCTCAGGGCCTTTTTTCACCTCTGTTCCTCCCTACAGCCCAGCTTTGAGAGATTGGCCATGATTATGTATTCACGAGGGACAATGAACGACCACCAGGCAACTACCTTTGTCCGCCAGGTCAGTGGCAGCGAGCGCGTTGACAGTCATAAGGGAAGGCAGAGGGCAGGCAGGTACTGAGGTTGGCGGGAGCTGTCCCTTCCCAGATGGCAAGTGTTTGGCTGAACATCCATGCCAATGGCCACCAGCTCCGTGACATTTCCAAGCCTGCCTGTGAGCCCAGAACACTTTCCGGTCATTGTGGACTTTGGTCTGGGCTCATTTTGCTGTCAAGTTCATCTGAGAAATCAAAATTTCATTCTGGCAGCCTTGGCGTTCCCTTTCCCTATTTTTTCCCTCTCTCTCTCTCTTTTTTTAAAAACCACATCAAAAGCATTCCCGGCAGCTGAAAAACACGAGGCTCTACCCATTTCAATCACGACTTGAAACAAAAATGTTGACACTCTCCGATGCGTTTGTAACATCTTCACCTCCTGGAATCTCTCTCTGCCGGCTTATGAGAAACACGTGAGTCTGAAAGCGCCCGCTGGCAGACGCTGTTCTGGCAGCCAAGAGCACGCTCGCCAGTTGGGTACTCCGGACTCAGTTTCACAAAGTAGCCAGACTTTTCACTCGGGGATATTTATCATTCGAAATACTACACTTTGGTCCTGATGTAGTTTGAAAACTTATCCATAGGCAAAAGGGCTTCGGGGAGGGGAGGGGACAATGGGATGGTTTCGGTTCTTCCAAATCAACCTACAAATACAAAAGTGATGCTTGAGGGTGATTTATCCAATAACTCTCATCCTTGGACTATGTATCTATCGATTTTCTCTAGTCCCCTTTCGGATCAGTATTCATATAGCTGGGTACCACCATCACCTTCTTATGTAAAACTTTGGTAAGTTACTGTCTCTGTTTCAAAAAAATTTTTTTAAGAGTTAAAGACAGATCTTTATTTCAAACTCTGATCTACCCAATTCGCGTTTCCCACCAACTCTGGGAGCAGAGACCTTCGCAGGCTTCACGGTCTTTAGTTTAGGCGCTGCCCGTGTGGGGGCCTTGGCCGCAGCCACTGCTGTCTTCTTTGATGCCTGCTCAGTCAGTCCTTTTGGCTTCCTGGTCAGCCCTTACAGCCTGCTCTCGCTGACCTTTCCTAACTTCTGGTTTCGGATTCCTCTTGGCCATTGTGTCAGCAAGAGATGCACCAGTGATGGCTTGCTGGAATTTGATTGCACGGCGGGTTCTTTCCTTTTGAATTTCTTCCGACTGTCCTTTCTTGTGTTTTCGTCTGTAGAGGACAGTCCAGTTTATTTGCTGAGGATTCCTTTTGTAAAGGAATGCGGACTCACATTTTGCATTAAGAAACTGGAACACCTTCCAATCAGTCCTGTCATAGCGCCGTCCGTGTCCTGGGTACCCGCTAAAACTGCACACCTTCATGGTGATAGATGTCGGCCTGCCAGAAAAGGCCGGAACATAAACAAACTAAGCATTCCATGTCTGCCCTACCTGGGGATTCATCCTATAAACAGTCAACAAACCCTGACACTATTATGGACAACAAGAAGTGTATACCAAATACAGAGGCAGATGCTAACAACCAACTGTTGGACTGGACATGGGGTCCCCAATGGAGGAGCTGGAGGATGGTCCAGAGGAGCTGAATGGGTTTAAAGCCCTATGGGAAGAACAATGATTTCGGCCACCCAGACACCCCAGGACTCCCAGGGATTGAACCATCAACCAAGGGGCACACATAGTTCCAGCCAAAAAATGAGGCAGAGGAAGGCCTTGTTGGGCATCAGTGGGAGGAATGGTCCTTGGTCAGGTAAAGGCTCAACAGAGGCCCAAATAAAGGGGAACCGAGTGTGTTGGGTGGAGAGGCATATATGTGGAGGCAGGGGGAAGGAGGAAAGGGAGGGATTGGGGGTCTAACGGGAGGGGGGATATCGGGAAAGGCTTTACCATTGGCAAAGTAAATGAAGACGATATTCAATTAAAAATTTTTTTTTAAAAGTCATTTAGGCAGTAACAGGGTAGAATCAAAAACGAAAGAAAAGATCGCCCAGTAGAAGCCAGTCTTCATCAAGGCTTGACAATTGAACAGATATTGAAGAAGCTAGGTCTTCCCAATCTGGGTGACAAGCCACACAGACTGTCAGTCATTCCGTTATCAAACCCTCGGCCTCTACTCATCACTGGTGCCTCTGTTCATATACTCGACCATGCTGTGTGAATATCATAATTTTAAAGTATGTGCCATGACCTGAGAAATGCTTCCACACCGGAAGAGGAAAGACCAGAAGGAGGGAGGTTCTGTCACACAGAGGTGGGTTTAAGTCATCCCCATTTTTAAGGACATTTAAAGCTGTATTTATAATTTTATTTTTTGAGAGCCTATGATTCTTAAGTATGTAGGTTGGCTGGGAGTACTATGAGATTAGAAGCATGAAGACCTTGGAGGCCCTCCCCAGGGAGTTATGTTAAATTGCTAATAGTGAGGAGGGGGACATATAAAGAGATAATAGGAAGGAAAAAGTAGTTTCTGCATGTTTAGAGGAAGAATGGAGAATTCATTAATTTATTATATATGCGTCACTGCCCTAGGCTTTGGAAACATTGGTAAATAAAATATATTCCTGCTCAAGGATATTCAATTTTGATAGAAGGTTTATTGATCAAGTAATCACTGATACATAGAGTTATACATGGTCTGAGATACAGAAGCAGGATGGTCTGCGTTGTGTATGAAAGAGAAGCTAATTCCGTTTAAGTGCAGGCTGCTCTGGGGGAGGGACGTTTGAGTGGAGGTGTGGGGTGCAAGGGGAACTAATTTCCATGGCGGAAAGAATGTTACACTGGGTGGGAAGATGACCCACCCGAGTCAGCTGGGCAGAGCCTCCGGGGCTCCGCAGAGGACTGGATATTTCTCCTCAGAGGACGAGGGAAGAGGCTGTGTGTGTGTATGAGTGTGTGTGTGTGTGTGTGTGTGTGTGTGTGTGTGTGAGAGAGAGAGAGAGAGAGAGAGAGAGAGAGAGAGAGAGAGAGAGAGATCTTTTATATTCAGACTCTATATTTTAGAGACCCTGATCTAAGTTTAAACTCAGGTAAACTAACAGACTGGTATCTAGCAATAGTTTCTGAGTTATTCCCCCAACAAAACCTGATTCTAGCTCCAGTCTCTAGGTTAATCCCCAACAAGACTGGCATCTCCAGGTCATTTCCCCAACAAACCTGCACCTCCAGGTCTCCAGATTCAACCCCCCAACCCCCCCAACCGCCCCCCCCAACGACCACCAATGCAGAGGGGACAGAAATTAAGTTTATGATATGTCTCCGGTCACCAGCTTTCCAGTTAGATGCTTGCACTCTTACACCCACTTGCTGCTCACTGTAAAGCTTTGCCCTGGTAGGTCTTCGGGGCTTCTCTCTCTACCAGAACCGTCCTGTGTGTCGGTGGTGAGCTGAGGGACCCTCGCTAGCTTGAATAGACTAAAGACTCTGCTGTGAGTCATACCTGCTCCTGTCTTTTGAGAGGGATCAAACACTTCATTGGCACTACAAGTACATGCGTGCATGTGCGTGTGTATGTGTGTGTCTGTCCTGATGACATCTAAATATTAACATATTTTACAAATGCTGACCCAGGGCTGGACTAAATTACTCTGTAATGTTTGTGATTTTGTCTTTTTTTTTCTTTTACAGAGCTGGGGATCAAAACCAGCCCCTTGTTATTGGTAGGCAAGCACTCTACCATTGAGCTAAATCCGAAACCTCTTGAAGTAAAGACCACACTGCCTCCAGCACAAAGAAGAATAGGAGAGGAACAGGAGTAGAGACATGCCTGAGGCTGTTTGGGGCTCTGCAGTAACAAAGGTGAGATTTAGAGGTAGCCAGAAGGTAAGATTTAGAGGTTTGGCATTAAATATGAGGAGAAGTAGATGACTGTGAGAGACATCCTTCTTGGAGTCACCAGGATTTGGTGATGCATTGAATAGAAAGCAAGACAAGGCCTGTGATAGGTGGACAAGTTTCACGCATCCCGGATACAGGAAAGAGTCGATACGGAGTGAACGTTAGTGGCTTTGAGTTGGACAGATGCCTATGGAACTGTTGGGATGACCTGTCCAGTAATCATTTGATCTCAGGGGTATAACATGGGGAAGACTTATCTCCGAGAGGTGTAAATCCACATGTAACGGTCATATGTATGGTCTCCTAATGCAGAAGGTAAGGAGTCATGAAAGGTAAGGCAGGAGCTGACAGTGTGGGTAATGTTAGAGCGTAGGAGACGGTACGAGGCCGAGGACCGGTCCACAGAAGCTAGGAGAGGCTCTGCTGCGATAGCCATTTTCAACCAAAGCCGCTGACGATTTAGAAGAGGCAGATCTGGGCTGAGGTACAGTTGGTAGCATGCTTGTTCAGCACGAAGGAAGTGTCGGGTTGATGGCCAGCACCAGGTAAAATGAGCATGGTGAGACATGCCTGTGATCTCGACAGCTGGGAGGTCATGAGACCTTGTGTGTGTGTGTGTGTGTGTGTGTGTGTGTGTGTGTGTGTGTGTGTGGTGTGTGCCTGTGCACAGGAGAGTTAAATAGAATGAACTGTCAATTTCAATGAAAGGATATAAGGAATCTTTGAGACTTCAGAGGGTATACCTCCCTTACCCTTCACAAAGCCAAATACTAATGAAATAACAAAGAATTTAATGAGAGAGAGAGAGAGAGAGAGAGAGAGAGAGAGAGAGAGAGAGAGAGAATGCAGCCATCAAACAACCCCCTGGACTCTGTTTATCCTGGCATCTGCTCTTTCTCTCCCTTCTCTTCACATTTGAGGCTCAGCATACAAAGACGAGATACCAGAAACAGATGAGCCAGTAAGAGGAACGAGACGCCATCTACCAATGAGCCTGGTGAAGTTCCTGAAACCACAGATTCTTTCTCGTCATTTCTCTTTCCCTGTCAGAAACTCGTGGAGGAAATTTCCTTTGGAGGTTAGGGCTTGCTGGGTTCTCTTCAGCGGATTGCTAGATGCCTAGGAAGGCCTATGAGTTCCCTGAGACAGGAGGGGCCTGGAAACTTTGGAATGATGTTTGACAAATGCTCTTCCTGACTGAAGTCTCAAGGATGTTACTGTTGGTGATTTATTGAGAAGTATATTAGTCCTTACTGCCCCCTTTTTCAATCAGCACCTACTGATTACACATTTATCACGTGCGAGACGCTGTTAAACACGGGGGAGGCTAAGCAGGAATACATGGCTTCCCTCCAGCCCAGCCCTCATTCCCTTTCCCCCATGGAGTCTCTCGACACTCCCGGGGCCCCGGTTACACCATCCTCCTCTGGACACTTGTCTGGCTTCGCATTCCCTTCTGTGATCTAGTTTTAGCAAGATAATAGCTGAGAGATGCTTGGATATTAAATGTGGTTCTTCCAAGACAGGGCTTGGCAGGTTAATTGTCAATTAATCTGAAGCAGATGGGCTTAATCCGACTTGTAGAAAGATTGAAAAAGGACCTGGACTCACCAAAATGTTCACTAGGCTGGAAACAATCCGAGAAAGACAACAAAAGGTTCTCAGCCCTCGGGAGGTTCTAAATCTGTAAAGGTCGGTCGGACTCAAGTCGCTCTGAGCAGACTGTATGAATGTGTTGACTTTCCCAATAGGATGTTCTTTTTTAAAAAAATTATTTTATTTATTTATTACATTTTATTTTATTTTTATTTCTTTTTTTAAAGATGTATTTATTTATTATATGTAAGCACACTGTAGCTGTCTTCTGACATACCAGAAGAGGGTGTCAGATCTCATTATGGATGGTTGTGAGCCACCATGTGGTTGCTGGGATTTGAATTCAGGACCTTGGGAAGAGCAGTCACTGCTCTTAGCTGCAGAGCATTCTCTCCAGCCCCCCAATAGGACATTCTTAAACCTACCTGTGGGGCCGTTCCCATTCCCCGAGGGACACGCCTGTGCTAGCTATGGACCATGAAGGCGGTTTCACAGCGTGCATGATTGGTCTTCCCTGGTTAGCCTCGGCTCACACGGGGCTACAGAAGCTTGCTTTGGGTCCTTCTCCATGCCTCTGTATGTTTTATCTCCCCAGGGGCTAATGCCCTTTCCTGGCGTCTGTGTTCTGTACCTTCTCCTGCAGCCAGGCTCTGAAGGCATCATTCTCTGCACGTATCTTATCTAGAGTTCCATGCCGCAACACTCGGCCTCTTCTTCCCAGGGGGATCTCCAGTTAGTAGATGTAGTGGTCTCTGTTCAAGCAAAAACAAACAAACACACACACAAACCTTTTATTGAGTTTGTTCTTTGACAATTTCTTTCTTTTAATTTTTAAAAAAATTTTATTAGATATTTTCTTTATTTACATTTCAAACATTATCCCCTTTCCTGGTTTCCCCTCTGAAAACTCCCTATCCCATCCCACCTTCCCCCCAACTCACTAATCCACCCACTCCTGATTCCCTGTCCTGGCATTCCCCTACACTAGGGCAACGACTTCAGGTCCACGGACCTCTCCTCTCATTTGACAAGGCCATCCTCTGCTACCCATGTGACTGGAGCCATGGGTCCCTCCATGTGTACTCTTTGGTTGGTGCTTAAGCCCCTGGGAGCTCTGGGGGTACTGGTTGGTTCAAACTGTTGCTCCTCCTATGGGGCTGCAAACATATAAATCACATTTTGATTTTTAATCTCCTTTCTAATAAATCTCCCACACCCATAGCTGGTTTTTGGTGTGTGTGTGTGTGTGTGTGTGTGTGTGTGTGTACGCGTGTGCTTGCTTTGCTTTTGAGACCTACTGAGTTTCACCAGGGTCATCTGTATTTCTGTGGGTTTAGAACCCACTGGAGCCTGGTGGGCTCCTCAGTGGGTACACAACTGAAGACAATGTCTTCCCTTCCCCCCAGAACCCAGTAGTAGCCCAGAGTCCAGGAGGAAGGAAGGAACAGAGCTCTGATCCATGATCAGGCATCCTAAGGCCGAGTCCTGTGCAGGGCCTTTGCAGGCAGCCACAGCACAGCCACTGTGAGGTCAGAACTGCATTGGCTGCGTGATGCTCAGAAGATGGCGACCAACAGTTCTTCTTCCTGTCTTCTGGCTCTTCTGTTCTTCCTGCATCCTCTTCCCTGATGTTCCCCTGAGCCTTCTGGGGGAGGCACATCCTGTTCATGGCTGAGCGCTCACTGTGTGTTTTTACACAGCTGAGAGTGAGTTTGTGCACTGCTGCAGGGTAACGTATACAGGAGGAACGTGGAGTTCTAGGCGGAGAGAGGAACTGTGTTTGAGAGACTTTGCATGTGGTGGGGCTGAGCTTGTTCCTCAGGGCTGATGTCTCCAGAGCAATGACTTCATGTGTCTCTTTTCTCGGTTCCAGAATGCCAAAGATGAGGTCATAACCTCTGAAATAAGTTTGGTAATAAAAATGGCAAGGATTGAAAGATCTACTTCTCTTACAGGGAGTTAGACACTTGCTAATCACCAGAGCTGCTAACAAATAAACTCCCCAGGTGATCACTGGCGGCTTCCTGTGGTGCTCTCACTTAGTAATGTGTGCTAATCACGTTTAAACATGAGTTTGCATTTACTGAGGCTAACTAAATGTAGTTTAGAGATAGACTAAAGTGGCAGTCTTTTCTAACCTCATACATACATGGACTATAGCTGGCATCAAGGTGTTTTATCTGAACCCCGTTTTACTTGCTCCTTTGTAGACCTGTCCTTTCCTCTTTCCCAGGGGCCCCTGAGCACAGACTGTGTGGATTGTATGGCTGCTGTGTCATATCTGACATTCTTACACATTTGGCTCAAATCGGGGTAGGGAGCCAGAACTAGAGGTCCTGAGAAGGCTGCTTTCAGTATTGTGGTGCAGAGGAAGTCCAACCCTGTCACCCAAGCTCACTGTCCATGACTCTCCCGTTGGTCTCTTTCTGCCTGTACCGCGAGGACAAAGCACCGCTTGATGTTCCTGTAGTCTCTCTATACTCCCCCCCATCTTAGTCCCCCTCTCCGCTTTGCTCTTGGATGCTGCTCTTCAGGTCCCTCAGCTGCCCCCACAGACCACGGGTTCACAGATCCCTAAGTTTGTGTTTCACCAGCCACACCATGCATTTGCCTACTCCTGGTCACTCTGAGTCTGAACAGAGTGCTCTGCATGCTTTTCCTGCATTCTCTTCACAGCCCTGCCGCTTAGTTCGTGGGTAGGAAGATAGGGGTCAAGGGAGATGAAGTAACTTAGCTCGTGCAATGCTCCTTTGCATCAAAAGATGCGTGTATCTCAATATTCTCATCCGTCATCTTTCCTCTCGGTACAAAGGGGCCCACGTCTCTTCTTCTGCAGATAAACACTTCATTCTAGCTGTTGCTCAGCACCCCAGTCTCCTGCACCCCTGTCTCCTGTACCCTGCTCACCACCTCAGTCAGTGCTGAACCATCATGTAGAGAGCCTCATGGTAGGTCTCAGCCCCCCAGGGTTTTCAAACCAGGACAATGCAATTGTTCCTGGATTTAGAACATCCCGGTCTGAAGGCACAGAGTGGACCGTGGGGAGTAATGAGGGAAAGGACAAGTGAGGCACATTGTGACCATAGAATCCCTGACGTGTGTGCGGTACATCATGCCACAGCATGGCAACCAGGATGCTTACTCCTGTTCTACTTACTGCTTTTAAAGTTAGCCATTAAAGTAACGGACTGAATTCATTATCGCATTTTCACATGCATGTGGGCTGCTTCACTTTGTTCTATGACACTGCTTTCACCCACTGCCTCCCCTATGCCCTCTGACCCCGGAAGTAAAGAGACAACTTTGTGCAGCAGTTTATCATGAGGTTCATTTGAGAAGGATTGAAACAGTTTTCTAGTTCCATTTGTAGACAGAAAACGAAACAAGTTTACAGCCAAACTTAAGATAACCACAGACACTTTGACAGACTTTCTGGAGTGGAAGATAAAGGCGAGGAAACCCAGACGCAGCCTGAGTTTTCAGCTGCCCAGTGTGAGCTTTCTTTCTAATCTGGTGAAGACGGCCGCGCTGTGTGGAGATTGCTTTACCATGAGAGTGCTTTGCTGAGTCTGGATGTCGCACGAGATGAAGCATGTTCTGATAGAGACAAGGGAGTGTGCTCGCAGCTGGTCTGCTCTGAGCCTGGGAATTCGGGAAGACGGCATCACCATTCCCCTAAGGATCTAGTTAGCATGGTGTGACTGATGGAAGCCAGGGAGAGGTGAGCAGGGGACATGGGAAACCCTCGTCAGTGTATGTTAGAAATGCACAGTGATTGGTCCTGGTGAGAGGGCTCAGCCAGCCAGCCATGCGAGCAGTACCCTGAGTCTGGTTCCCCAGCACTCACGCACAAGCCAGGCACTGCAGGGAATGCCTGCGCCATCAGGGCTGTGGGGCAGAGTACTGGAGTCCATTGCTTAGCCAGCCCAACCGAATGTGACCATTCACATGTACATGCATACACACACACACACACACACACACACACACACACGAGACATGCACACACGCACGCGTGCACACACACACACACACACACACACACAAAAAAAAAAAAAAAACACCAAAAACCAAAACCAAAAACATCAAATGAATGTTTGTATGTTGTGGTGTGTGTGATGTGTGGGTGTGGAATTGAGAGTGTGCACTCTCCTTTACGCCAGCTTTGAGGAGTGAGCTAAGGCTGCCCAGCTTGCACAGCAAGAGCTATGCCATTAGGCTGAGCCTTAGACTCACTCCATGGAGTGACTTTCCTGACTGCTGAAGAGTCTTGTTTCCTAACTTGGCAGCTCAGGGTGTGTAGAAGTTATTTAGTTCACAAGGTTGTGGGGCATGAAGAGAGTAAGCTGTGTGGTGCTACATGCTTGGAGTTCTCTGTATTTCTGAAGGGCTTATTTGCCTATTTGTTTCTCTCTCTCTCTCTCTCTCTCTCTCTCTATATATATATATATATATATATATATATATATATATATATATATTATCTATCTATATTATCTATCTCTATCATCTATCTATCTATATCTATCTATCAATCATCTCTCTATATATCATCTATCTATCTATCTATCTATCTATCTATCTATGTATCATGCCCTCATTGATGTGGTCTAATCCACTTTCTTTTCTTTTCTTTTTAAAGATTTATTCATTTTTATTTATACACTGTAGCTGTCTTCAGACACACCAGAAGAGGGCATCAGATCTCATTATGGATGGTTGTGAGCCACCATGTGGTTTCTGGGATTTGAACTCAGGACCTCTGGAAGAGCAGTCAGTGCTCTTAAACTGCTGAGCCATCTCTCCAGCCCCCACTTTCTTGTCATGGGAAGGGCTTTCCATATTTGTGTGCTTACCATATGTTCTTTAAAAATGTTATACTCACCAGCTATTTTCTCTTATCTTAATCCAATTCTACAAATGTAGACAGCTTTTTAAAAATAAACTCAAAAATGAAGTGTTGGCTGAAGAAGAGTACGGCTCAGAGGGAAGACCATCTCCACAAATAATGTCTGTTTTCAGTTTGAGAATTTTCTGAATTTGAAGTGCTCAATGAATCAAACATTCCTCGGATGTGTTAGTGCTTTTGCTCATATCTTATATTTGCTGCTGTAGCTTATGAAGAAGGCAGAGATGGTATATTTATCCCCATACAGTTTACAATCTGTCAGGAAAGGGATTGCAAATATGAAAACAGTTTTAGATCACATTACAGTTACATTCTGTTGATGTGATAAAAAACACTCTGGCCAAATGCAGTGTAGGGAAGGAAAGAATTTCTTAGGCTTATATTTCCAGGTCATAGTTCATCATTGAATCATCGAGGGAAATCAGGACAGGAACTCAAAAGCAGTAATCTGGAAGAAGGAACCATTGAGGAATACTGCTTGATGGTTTACACACTGGTTCATCCACAGGCGTATGTATGTATGTATGTATATAGAACACACACACACACACACACACACACACACACACACACTAATCAAGATAATCCCTCACAGACATGCCCATGGGCCAATCTGATACAGACATAATATTCAACTGAGTCTTCTATTACCCTTAGGTGATTCTAGGCTTTGACAAATTTACAGTTAATGTCAAGTAGGATAGTGCACATGCCTATAATGTACCAGGTCCTGGCTTCTATCTCCAGCGATAAATAGCATGTACATGGATGGAAGAGTGGGGGGAAGGAAAAGAAGAAATGAATAGCTGTCTTCCCTCCAGTAGACCCTAGGACACTGCAGCAGGATTTTATTACACATTTCATGTGTTCGGTTAGGAATCTGTTTTCAGTGTATCACCAAATGGAGCCCAACCTTAGCGATGGTTTTCTAGAAGAGTGCAAAGTGTTAGAAACAAGATCTGGCTTTGTGGATGATCCAATAAGTCCCAGTGGACAGCTATAACTTTAAAGCATTTTCAAAGGATAATGTCAATAGTAAAAGAATAAAGAGGAAAGAATTCCCCACCCAGCATATGATATGGGTCACTGAGTCTCTTCATCTCCTGAACCTCTCCTCTGGTGGTGTAGCCATCATTTCTGTGGACAGAGCAGAGAATAGCCTCGTAATCCTAAATTAATGTTAAATGGATTTCTGGAGATTTCATCTGGGAATTGAGATCAAAGTCTTCTTTGAAAACAATTCTTTAAAACTTGTTGAATGCAGCGTCCTTGGAAAACACTACCAAACGTCAAATACACTTAAGGGCAAAGTGGAAGAAAGAGATATAGGAATCCAGGAAAAATATTTTGTAGGCTTCTTCCTCCAAGGCTGAACAACATGGTTTACTGTTTACATCTAGCAGTGAACATAATCCAGTAACAACCTGGAAGAGTTTTTGGCCTCAGAACCCATGACAATGGGCAACTGCATTCTGGGTAGTTTTTTCCCCTTACTCTAAGGTGTAAGAAGAGGTAGACTCACTTCAACAGCTATCTGCTAGTGGGTCTTAGTTGATAGGATTTGAAACCAACTTAAGAAAGACACCTCTGGTTGACACAATACAGGTGTTTTCTTTAGATTTAAATGAAGAAATAAGACCTGCTCTCAAGATGGGTGGCACCATTTCCATGTCCTAGACTGAATAAAAACAAGAAAATGAGTGGAGCACCAGCATCCATCTCTCTCTGCTTCCTGACTGTGGATACAATGTGACCTGAGAATGCTCCTGCTACCATGGCACTGACCTTGGTCCTCTCAGGGTGATGAACTAGATCCTAAATCAGGGGTCAAACCAAACCAGTCCTTCTTACGTTGGTTTTGACAGTTTGTTATAGCAGTGAGAAAAGGAACAGCAGCTGGAGGGTCTAGGCTGCTTTTACTCCAGTATTTCTATCTGTCCAGCCATTTCTTAGAAGAACAAGGGAGATAGCCACCCTTCCCTGAAGCCATCTCCTTTTCAAAACTTTGCAAGCAACATCTTCCATTTGGAGATAAGATTTAACTCCCCATTCCTGGAGTCTGAGCTGGCCCAGTGGCTCATTTGCCAACAGAATGCAGAGGAAAAGAAATCATGGAAATTCTAAGCCTGGGTCTCAGGAGACCTTGAGTACTTCTGTGATTCTTAGAATCTTATCAGCTCATGTGAGACAGCCTGTGCTAGCCGACTGGATGACCCTCATCCTGGGGCTTAGTTACTCTTGTTCCCGTGGTGGCCAGCGGGCCGGCCATCAAACACATGAGATAACATGAGATCAGGCAACTACTGGCCAGTTAATCCCAGCTGCAAAAGGTCTACACCAGGTCTAGATCACTGATATAGGTCCAAATCTGCATGGCTTACAGCTTTGCTGGCCATAGACCCCTTAAACATAAAATAATGCTTTATAAACTTACCACATTTAGGAATGTTTGTTATGCAACAATACAAACAGAGACCAAGGTGTTTATTGGGAGAGGGAATATCCCAAAAGTAAGGGCCACTAGCATGTACTGTGTGACACCAAGAAAGTGTGCTGTGGCAGAGTGGGTGATGAACTAGTGGGCATCACAGTGTGGCTTGAGTCTGGCAGCATTAACAACGCAAGTCTCTGTGTTTCATCTTGTGCCCATTGAATCATAGCCTCCAGCCACAGCCTGGAAACCTGTGTTTTAATTTCGCCAAAGGGTGTGAACACACATGGATCAAAATCTCCATGAGATGCTTAATGATTTGTAAATTTAGAAACATTAATTTAAACCACCCACACAAGTAAAATTATTGATGAAGGATGGAGATCTCACATACTCCGAATGGCAGACAATTTCTCTTCTACTTGGTATTCCTTATTTTGTTTTAAGCTGCAGAAACAAATATTTTCTTTCAAATGCACAGTTATAGCTTTAAAAAACCAATTGCCAATTTGTGTTATTTTGAGATTTATTTATATTTTATGTATATGGGTGGCGTATTTTACCTACATGTTTCTGCACCACATGTGTAGAGTGCCTGATGAGGACAGAAGAGGCATCACAGATATTTTTTTAGCTTCCATGTGGGTGCTGGGCACCAAACCCAGGTCCACTGGAAGAGCAGTCAGTGCTCTTAACCTCAGAGCCATCTTTCCATCCCTCCACTTAAAAACTAAGAAGGATTTTGCTGGTGCCACCACACACATATCTGTTACTAGCATGTTACCCTGGGTAAGATCAACATCATCAGCATGACCAGCTGTTCTCTGTGTACAGGAACTATATTTAATATTTCATTCAACATTTGGAACACACCGTCAGGAAGCAGGAATTGCTATCTTCACCTCAAGGATCAGGACTCAGAGGAGTTACAGAGATTGTGTAATTTACCAAATGTCAGAATTTCCACTAGGCCGACAGCTCTTTCTAATCACAGGTAGAAACTGGTAAACATTTAATTAACATTCGATTTCTGGAAAACAACAAACTCCTGAGTGGTAGTGTCTGCCAACTTTTGTGGTATAAAGGTTGATACCTTATCTGATCACAAGCCAGCCAGCCTAATGACATGGAAGAGAGTTTAGAAAGCTGTGCCCAATGGCCTCTTATGATCCAATGGAATCTGACTGAAGCACAGCCTTAAAGAGAAGCCCAAGTTACTTCAACATAGTTCACGGTCACATGAACATACTTGTATTTCCAAGTTTGTGTTTAAAAGAATGATTTTCAAAGAACCAGCTTGTTGCTTCCAAGTACAATCAAAAGAGACATTAGGATGTTCTTCAATTGAATTTCAGCCCTAACTTTCTAGAGAATGCCCATGTTTAAAAACTGCTTTCAGAAGTATTTGGACCATATATGCTTTATGAATTCATGGGTAGTAGCACCTGGGAAACATTGCACCTTGCCCTATGGAGATCCAGAGATACCCACAATGGACAGATACTTGTATAAAAGGATCCTAAACAGGGTGACTCTGCCATACTTTACAGGACTCTTAATAAGTGCTTTGCCCTTATGATGTCTCTTTCCCGGGATGTTATGAAGAGCTCTACTGTAATTGAAACCTACTCCCTTTGTTTCATGTCTGCAGACATGAAAGACCGTTGACTGGCACTCACTCCTTAGAGACTCTCTACTTTGACAAAGGATGTTAAGAGAATCCTTTAGTATCTAATTCCAATGTCTTTAACAGTAACCTTTCATCATTACATAAGAGGAAGGTTTCTAGCCAGGCAAGTCTGTCATTATGGGTTCCCTAAGAGCATAGTCTTAAGACCTCTCAGATTTCCAGGCCTTGATGTCCTGAAGAGGTTTTGACATCCCCACGTCTTCATTTCATCCAATGTTGGGTTTTTCAAAACTGTAGTAAAGATGTTTAACATGAGACCTACCCCCTTAACAGTTTTCCAGTGTACAATGCAGCTTTGTTAACTCTAAGCTTCGTGATAGAGAGCAGATCTCTGGAACTGACTTCCTTTGAGTAACTGAAATTTTATGTTAGCTTTTGTTAAGGGCAGGTTGCACCACACATATATTTCCAGTGACGTAAACGTCTTCTCTCATAGCCTTCGTAGAGCTCAGCTATGAGCAGTGGGGCCATCTGGATCATCTTGGCTGTGATACTTTTAGTAAAATAGAAATGATAATCCTGGATTTCACTGGCATGGTTAGATGTTCAGCAGAGAGGGAGATAATTATGCAACACACATGATTTGAAATCTTGGAAGACTTAAGACATTCTAAGGTGGTGAAGGGATCCTCTTGCCGCTCCTGTCTTTTGTCTTCAGCCCTTAGGAAAGAGTGAACCCCAGGCATATCCAATTAACTTCTCTGCCACTATTGTATCTAAAGTATCCTTTTGACAATCCACAATACCCTCTTCTCCCACACTCCCCTCTTTATATAGATTTTGCTGTTTTTGTTGTTGTCGTAAGAAAGTTAGAGGCTGAAATTTTAGCATTGATTAGCAGAAGATCCTCTGGGAAAGTTACCACCTCTGACACTTGCAACCTTGATAGATAATTGCTGGAGGATTGGGGAGAGTGAGGAGGCCTGATGCTGGTCTACCAGATGACAGAGGGCTGCCTGTTAGAAGTGGGTTGATAGAGAGACAACTGAGAGGGGAAAATAACCCCAGATTCTGAAATTAAACCAACCAGAGTTAAATGAAATGACTTTTTAAAATTTCTTTTACTAGCCGGGCGGTGGTGGCGCACGCCTTTAATCCCAGCACTTGGGAGGCAGAGGCAGGTGGATTTCTGAGTTCGAGGCCAGCCTGGTCTACAGAGTAAGTTCCAGGACAGCCAGGGCTACACAGAGAAACCCTGTCTCGAAAAAACCAAAAAAAAAAATTCTTTTACTTAGCCAAGGTCTTAGGAAATCAATTTATATCTTGGTACTTTTATTTCTCAGAATTAGGGCAGTATTGTATACTGTAAAGAAAGAATTGAGTTAATGGTTAATATGCATATCAGCATCTTATATGTTTCAGGTATTCAGTGATTTTTCTAGGCCACCAGAGATTTAGGGTTCCCAAGATGTAAGCACCTAAATCCCTGTTTATTTTTTAATCTTTTTAAAAATCAGATTTATTTATTTATTTTATGTATGTCACTCTGTTCAGACACAACAGAAGAGGTCATCAGATCCCATTACAGATGGTTGTGAGCCACCACATAGTTGCTGGGAATTGAACTCAGGACATTTGGGAGAGCAGTCAGTGTTCCTAACCACTGAGCCATCTCTCAGTGCTCCCACCCCTTTTTTTAAACTCTTAGCAGAATAGTTTCAGTTCTTTTAACTCATGAATCTCTTTGTTATTCTTGCTATTTTAAAAAGTATTTAGTATTTATTTTTTGATTATTTATTGTGTGTTTCTTCATGCAAGTCAGAGAAAATCTTCTCTTTCCACTGTGGAGCTTTAAGGGCTCAAACTCTGCTCATCAGGCTGGGTAACAGGTGCCTTTGCCTTTGGAGATGTCTCATTGTGCCCACCCACCCTGGCTAAGTTTTTGGACCTGCAAAAGTCCAGTGTTATGTTTTCATACCAGGTAAAAAGAGTGGAGGGGACTCTGTGGAAACAGAGGGGGAAAGGTCAGGTTTTCTTTTAACCCTAAGCTACAGTGGCACCGTTATGACCCTGGTCAGGAGTCTCCTCTGCTCTGCAGTTGCCAAGGAAACCAGTTCACTGTCCTTTGAAACTTTGAAGAGCAGTCCAGAATTAGAATGGGTGGGGGTTACCCATCAAGTATAATTTCAGCATCAAGAGTATCTTAAGTTCCTGCACAGCCTTAAGCACAAATACTGTTTAGGGTAATTTACACATTAGGCCACCTCAGTGACCTGCACCAGTGTGGACAGAGCTGGGAGTCTTAACTATCTGTTCCTGAGGAATAGCTCTTAGGAACAGAAAGGCCTGGCAATGGGTGAGTGGTCAGGCATGTCACACAGGGCTCCATTCTTGGATAAAACCAAGGACAAAGAGACGATGGGTGACTCACACTTAGGGGAAACGTAATGACTCAATAATTATTTGCTGCCAAAACAGAGAGAGAGAGAGAGAGAGAGAGAGAGAGAGAGAGAGAGATCATCTAAATGCAGGCTTTCTTGTAACTGGTTATTGGACCACTTATTTTCTGAACATCCGTCCTCTGATTCTAAGCATTTAGGATGTGTCAGAAGCAGAATTTGCTATAATAGAAAATGTAGCAATATTCAAGCTGTGGGTAAACCTTTACCTCCCTCTTCTTCCCGGACCTCTACTCCCTAGCGTCTCACAGGGGCCACGGAAGAGACTTTGGACCAGTAGAATCTGGACAGCAAGAGTGCGTGCTGCTTGTCAGTCTTCATGTTTCCAGCCTTGGCTAGGCCTGTCGTGGAAACATGGAAGCCACTGAGGTCTGGGGTCACTTGTTATGGGGGCTTCTATTGCTTCTGCAATTTCTGCAAAGCATGGTGCTTTAGATGTTATAGTCCTGCAAAAGAAAGGGGCACAGAAAACCTTTGCCCAAGAAAAACAGGCAAGAGAAGGGAGTTCTCCACAGCAGATTTATTTATTTATTTGTATAATTGAGGAGGTCAAATTCTTTCTAATGCCAAAGGGGTGGGTATCCTATGCACTTGTTTCCGGTAAGGCTCACCGAGACGGCCCCTCTTCATTTCTCCTTTTTCTTTCTTAACTTGTACTTGGGGTGTCTCTTTTCAAAATGACCTGGAAGCTGTTTCATTATGTTGCTTTGTTTTGATTGTACCAGTAATTAATACTTAACGCCATTCAAACTCCTGTCTCTTAGTTACTGGCTCCTAGCTAGGCCCTTGTGGCTATAGTCTGTGTCAGTTTGTGTTCAGATTTACATGCAGTAAATCAAATATCAATGTGAGAAATGATGGACGACTTAAGATCTGATAAAAAAGACCCTCCTGACCAGTTGCTTGAGTCAGCTATAGAAGCATTGTTAGATAAGAACACGGAGAACATGTTAATACTGTCGGAGGAGAAAGCCAACAGGGCAGATGGCGACAAATGTACTTGTGGGTGCGGTCTGTGTGTGTGTGTGGTATGTGTGTGTGTGTATATATGTGTGTGGTATATGTGTGTGTGGTATGTGTGTGTTATGTATATGTGTGTGTATGTGTGTGTGGTGTGTGGTTTGTGTGTTTTTGTGTGTGTGTGTGTGTGTGTGTGTGTGTGAGAGAGAGAGAGAGAGAGAGAGAGAGAGAGAGAGAGAGAGAGAGAAGAGAGGTGGTGGCATGGATATCAAATGGTAGCTGTGCTTAGAATTAAAATGGTCTTGAACATTCTCTTTTGATGGTGCTTGTGATGGTTTGTATATGCTCTGCCCAGGGAGTGGCACTATTAGAAGGTATGGTCCTGTTGGGGTGGGTGTGTCACTGTAGGCTTGGGCTTTAAGACCCTCTTCCTAGCTGCCTGGAAGTCAGTCTTCCACTAGCAGAATTCAGATGAAGATGTTGAACTCTCAGCTCCTCCTGTACTGTGACTGCCTGGACGCTGCCATGCTCCCACCTTAATGATAATGGACTGACCCTCTGAACCTGTAAACCATCCCTAATTAAATGTTGTCCTTTACAAGACTTGCCTTGGTCATGGTGTCTGCTCACAGTGGTAAAACCCTGACTAAGACAGCTCTTCATGATTATTCAGGAAAAGTCAAACATCAACGCTAAATCGTCCTCTGCCATCCTGTTGGGTATGCAAGAATTCGTGCCTGGTTTGTTCCTCCATGTAAGAAGTAGTCTATAAATGAATTTAGAACTTAGTCTATTATATTAGCAAGATTGCATTCTTAGTTTTGAAAAACTATTTCACAAAACTTAAGTTTTAACTTTAAATTTTTTTAAGGGAAAGCCATTTATTATTAAGTATAGGTGCTGTTTCAGTGAAGGAAGACAGATATATTCAGGTTTCATGAGAACTGTGCGGATGGTTAAGATATAAAGAAACCACGATCATGGTACTGGACAGAGAGAGTCAAGGGTAGAGGCTAATGAGAAAACAGCAGTGTGTCTGGGGAGACACACACGGCTCAGTGCGTAAAGCACTCGCTGCGTGAGCATGAGGGCCTGGATTTCATCTCCTGAACCCACAGGGAAGCCAGCACAGTGTCGTGCCCTTGTGAGCCCGAGAAGCCTGGGATGTGATGGCAGTGGTGTGTTCCCTAGACGGCCAAGCCCAATCTGGCAGATCCCAGGCCAAGTGAGACTCTGTTTCAAAAAGTAAGGCAGATGACACCTGAAGAATGATACCGTAGCTGGCATCTGGAAGTCACACACATGTACAGCAACATGAGCGTCTCCCTCCCCGTAGTCTAAGGCAGCAATGTGGGGAGGGTACGTGCTTCATCTGGTGCACTGCGGGTGAGCTGATCATTTTTATGAGGGGCTGTCAATATTTTAGATGAAAGAAGTTGCTTAATATAAATATGAGAACTATAAAATCTGAGTTTGCTGAGTCTTAAATCCACATTAAAGGGTCAAACTCCCTCTGTAGAATACTATTTTTATATTGAGTTTTGCAGGCCTGATTTACTGTTCATTGCTTTCCAAGGCAATCATCGTTAACATGTATCTTTGAGACATTTTGTGGCAATAATCAACAATGAAACTCCTCATTTGGCCTCATTTGGCATTTAGATTCTAAGATACAGCAGGATTTCTTAATAGCGAAGGATATTATTTTAAAGATTTCTACCAGATAAAACAGGTTACCATTCAGAGAAGTCCTCTTGCTTTGTCCCCTTCCCTCCTTCTGTCAGACTGTCAGAAGCATTTAGTTGCCACACTTGTTTGAGAATGGATTGATAGGCACTTAGTGGATATATATGTCTCAGATCCATCAAATCAGAAAGCTCTCCCTAATGGATCAACAGCCCATGGGCACACTATACACGATAATTCAATTGGCTATAAAGACAGTCTTACAAATCATCTTATAATTGAGCGTAGGAGCCAAGAATTGTAGAGTTCTTTTCAAAGATTTTGCCACACATCATTTATGTAGTACTTTGAGACAGTCACTGTGTACGGAAATAGAATGTCCTGTTGTTCTTTTCATATCCACAGGTGTCTTGGATTGTTACCATAATGCAATTAGGCTTTAGAGGTATGTGTTGATAATTTCTCATTTAATAAATCGTTTCATCTACTACATACTAAAAGAAAAGAAAACTACCTGGAAGGCTGTCCAAATATACATTTATATCTAATTCATATGTGCATCCTTAACTGATGAACCATCTTGCTGACCCAAAATCATATATATAATATCTATATTTATGTCTGACTCTCTCTCTCCCTCTCCCTCCCTCTCTCTCTCTCTCCACCTACCCATCCATCCATCCCCCCATCCCCCCACATGCATTTAAGATTTAACATTGAAAGCTCTTTTTTACATAACATTTTTATTGCAGTAGCATTCACATCCATGGCTAGTGCTCAGTGGAGAGTGCTTGCCATGGTGCTGCTGTGTGATAATTACTTTATTGTTAATCATCTCATCTTGAAGGCTCACATCCTGGGCAGCTATCCTGTTTTGACATGTACAGGCACCCTATCTTCACGTGCAATCTGCCAGGGCTATGCGGGTTTCACAGGATTTTTTTTTTTTTTTTTTTTGTAGCTTTACGTGACAGATGTTTTTAGGCTTTAGATACTTCCTCAGGTTTGTGTGGATTGATTCATCATCTTCAAACACCAAAGGCAACAATGGACAAAGACACTTGACCACTGACTAGTGGGCATTACAGTATTTTCTGTCCTTAGTTGGTGGGTAGCTGTACCTTTAAACTTAGTCCCAAGTCAAGCTTTCATATGAAGCCTTCATAGTGGCAATCTTTTATTCTTGTTTTCACAACTCTATGACAAGTATTAAGGGGTTATCTGCTGGAAAACTTTTCCCAGATCAGTGAAGACTTAAATTATTTTAGAATCAGGTAAAGATTGTTAGCTCCATGACTTTGAAGTTCTTGTTGTTGTTGTTGTTGTTGTTGTTGTTGTTGTTATTGGGGGAGTAAAATTGTAATCACTTTGACAAGTTTTGGCAGCTTAGGCATTCATGCCTTTCTTATCTCCCATCATCTTAATCACTATGTATATAACCAAGATAAAATTAAACACAATGTTTTGTTATGTATCTGAGGCAAGCCTCAAACTCTCACACCTGCGGAGTGCTGAGATTACAGGCCTCCTCTGATATATAAGGTCTAGTCCTCAGGGAGGAGGACTTGCTTGGCACCTCCAAACCGTGTCCAAAGTGTGTGGTGTCTTCAGCAACAGTACCTCTCACTCCTCGCTAATGAAGTCTATTTTTGTAGTAAATGGGAATGATTACAGAGATCCGTAACTGATTGAAATGCAGACAGTAAGTGATCACAGGGGGCCTAACACTGAATGCCAAATCGACTACACAACCTCTATGGTGTTCAAGGCTCAGGCAAAAATGATGGAAGAGAGGCCTGGCAGATTGTGAAAGTCGGAGGACCAGGATAACTGCTGCAAGGTGGTGCCTTTTGGATGTGATAAGTAAGGTGCATCTATGAAATCTCAGCAATATGGACACCTGAACTAGACCCACATAATGAGAACCCCCACTGACATGCCAACCTGGATGGGGGAAGATTTCACAAGGTCTCGCTCCAGCTGAAGAAGTATAGGCATCAGTGGCTGCGAGAGAGGGGGGAATCAGTATTGTTCGGGGATAAGATTCCAAGAGCTTATCCCATCAATGGTCACCCCTGAATATGTGTACATATGAACAAAATTAAATAGACACAGTAGGTTGCATGCATCAGAAGAAGAAGAAGGAGGAGGAGGAGGAGGAGGAGGAGGAGGAGGAGGAGGAGGAGGAGAAGAAGAAGAAGAAGAAGAAGAAGAAGAAGAAGAAGAAGAAGAAGAAGAAGTAGTTGTGACTTTGAGAGGGAGGTGTGACACACATGAGAGTTAGAAAGGATGAGAGGAGGGGAGGGAGAAAATAGTGTAAACACAACACATGTGTGTGAAATACTTCAAAAAGTAAAAAGAGGAAAGATTAATTTCCATGCCGTTGTTGCTTCTCCTTGTTCTCCTTGTCCTCCTCCTCCCTCCTCCCCCCTCCTCCTTGTTCTCTTCCTCTTCCTCTTCCTCTTCCTCCTCCTTCTCCCTCCCTCTTCCTTGTTCTCTTCCTGGCCCCTCCTCTTCTTCTTCTTGTGAACAAACCAACTTAAAACAGACTCATTAAAAAAAGTCAGGACACAGAAGTCCTCTTGTTTCCAACCTGTTTGTCCATGAAAACATCACGTGGTTTTGATCTGTAGGCAGACACTCAAGGACTCCATACATTAAGTAAACATAAACACATTGGTTTATATCACCATACCAATTTGATTACTTGTGAATAGGTGATGGAGATACTGTTTACAAAACAGTTTTGTGTGGGAGAATGTTGATGAATTATGCAAATGAGGCTTTGTGAGCCTGCAGGGTTGCTTCACTTTCAGTTGTAATTTTCTTGGCTCCTCATGGCCGGAGTTATTTTCTATTAAGTTATTAATTGATAACTAATTGATTTAAAGGCGCCCCCCTAAGTGTGTGTTAAGAATTTTTAGGTATGGAGAATTAAAAATGAATAAGGTTTAGTCCCTAACTCAAATACATAGTGGTACAAACTGTGGGACATTGCCAGTTATGCTGGCTGGGGATTCTGGAAGGCTTCACAGAGAGATTGGTGCATTCTGTCTGGAAGTAGAAGGCTAAGCGTGGTTATTATAGGTCAATGAAAGGTGTAAAAGCATTCAAAGACTGGATGACAGCATGCATAAAGCTGGAGAGATGGGACTGTGCATTGTGTTTGGGTAATGGCAGATAGCATCATGTTTCTGGAGGAGAGAACAAGGAGCCTGTATTGGTGATCAACAGTATGCTGAGGGGACCTGTTTATCATGCACAGTGACTTCTGTCGGTTTCCAGGACAGATTACTAGAGCCTGGAATGTATGAAACAATATCAGTTGTTTTTTTGTTTTTTTGTTTTTGTTTTGGCAAGTTCTGGAGCCCAGATGTCTAAAACCATAGTACTATCAGGGTTCTACTTCTCCCGGGACTCTAGACCATCCTTCCTTATTGATCTGTGTGGCTGCTGAGAGTCCTGGATTTGCCTGGGCTTGTGGCTGCATTCTCCTATCTCATGTTATCCTAGTGCATCCTCTGTTCCTCCATACCAGGGTCTCTGTATCCAGATGTCTCTCCGTATAAGACACTAGTTACTCTACAGGGTCAACTGAATCCATGAATCCACCAAGGCTTTCTTTGAAGTTTGATTAAATCTGCAGAGACTGTTTCTAAATGAGATCACATTAGCAAGTTATGGTGGACTTGTATGGATGCATCTGTATCCTTTTCTGAAGGGGTGTTTAAAGGACAGAATTTAGAATAGTTTTTAATTTCATTGTAGGCTTAACAGGAAGAGTGATATATAGTATACACCCTGGCTGGCTGTACACACACACACACACACACACACACACACACACACACACACACGCTATCCTCTATACCCATCCCCCACAGTTAGGGCAGCACATTATAATTGGCAGTCCTGCCTCGAAACATCGTTATCACTTGTCTAGAGCTAACCTTAAGTACCATTCTTGGAGTACCTTGTATGAGTTTGAGCAAGTCTAGTGACATAGGTCTGCTATTATAGAATCATACAAATTTGTTTTATGTTCTTTGAAGAAGTGCCCTGTCCCTGCCAGTTCATTCCTCTTGCTATAATGTAACACGTACGCTGTCCCATGTGTTTCCTTCTTGAGTTGGAGTCATCTAGTAAGGAGTCTTCCTTACTGAGTTCTTTGACTAAGAAATACTTAGAAACTTAAGCTTGGTCCTTGTGTTTTCATAGTCGGCAGCTCATTTCCTTTAGCATCAAATAAGATCATGAACGGTGGATGGGGGAGGACAATTTAAACAGGGCACTGTTTAAAGAATGCACACGAGATGGAACCATTGATGGAAGTCTTCACTGTTCTCCACTGTCTTAGACTATCAGAGACTCTCACTAGAAGTAAACCAGGACATTACTTAGGCTCACTGTAGTATTTGAGGCATGGTGTGGGTTCATCAAAAGTCAAAGGTCTGATTCAAAGATCAAAGGTCTGATTCAACCTCCGCTCACTATTTTCCAAATATTTAGTCACTGTAAACTAAATTCTTGTCTTCTCTTGATTTTTCCATTCTGGTTGGTTTGGGTTGGAACGGATAATAAGAGTGCTTGGCGGCAGGTTGTAATAGTTAATGTTGACTGCCATCTTGCTAGGACCTAGAACCACTTAGCAGATAATTTTCTGGGCATGCCCATGGCAGAGTTTGTAGACTGGGTTAACTGAAATGGAAAAACCCATTCTAACTGTGGATGGCTTTGGGCTGTGGTCCGGGATCAAATAAAACGGAGAAATCAGCATCTGATCTCGGGCTCCTGACAAGATGCAATGTAACCCCATGACAGCTACATGACTTCCTACCACGAAGAATGGAACTTGAACTGTAAGGCAAGACAGATCCTTCCGTTAAGTACCTGTTATCAGGTATTTCTCCACAGCAAGGAGAAAGGAAGTACTACAGGAAGTCTGTAGCAGGACTTGGGTGTTCTCAAAGTCTGCTCGTGTGGTTTGTAGTCTCCTAGAACTGGTTTGTGAAGAGTATGGAAATGTTTGGGCCATAGGCTACAGAAGCCCCAGGAGTCTCGGAGCAGAGCTTGGTGGGAGTGTAGAAGAGGACCGAGAAATGCAGACGGAGGAAACCTGGCTTATGAGGCTGTAAGGGGGAACCAGGACTTTCCTGAAAAGAGACGCAGAGCCCTTCCATGCTCTGACTTCATTCCTTCTGTTTCCAGAGAACTTTGAATCAGGCTAAATTAAAAAAAAACTAAGGGTCCATTTTTGTTTTTTTTCAGAGGAAGTTTGAGGCAGACAGCATTCAGGCTACTGCACGCACGGATACTGTTTGTGGGAGAGGAGGCTTGACGTTGTGGACAAGGAGGGTGCAGGTGAAGCTCCTGTAATCCTGAAGCAATTAGTGCTGTTACCTCATGCCCTTCGCTGAGATGAGAGCAAAGAATTCCATCAGCTGAAGACTCCAAGGTGAAAGTTCATTTGAAAGGAGGGAGCCCAGACAGAGATGGCTACTGTCTTAGTCAGGGTTTCTATTCCTGCACAAACATCATGACCAAGAAGCAAGTTTGGGAGCAAAGGGTTTATTTAGCTTACACTTCCACACTGCTGTTCATTACTAAAGGAAGTCAGGACTGGAACTCAAGCAGGTCAGGAAGCAGGAGCTGATGCAGAGGCCATGGAGGGATGCTTCTTACTGGCTTGCTTCCTCTGCCTTGCTCAGCTTGCTCTTTTATAGAACCCAAGACTACCAGCCCAGGGATGGCACCACCCACAAAGGGGCCTCCCCGCTTGATCACTAATTGAGAAAATGCCCCACAGCTGGGTCTCATGAAGGCATTTCCCCAACTGAAGCTCCTTTCTCTGTGATAACTCCAGCCCGTGTCAGGTTGACACACAAACCAGCCAGTGCAGCCGCTCAAGTAGTTTGTTACTCAAAGTTACTTTCTAATAAGGTGTTTCCCTGAGGTCAGCGCACAGAGGCTAGCACACCAGTGACCCAGGGATGACAGGACACATTTTGAACAGAACCTGGCACTGTTGTTCAGGTGATACTGATGTTGCCTGCATGAAAGATGCAGGAATGAGAATTACCCGAGGCTTGAATCAAAGTTTCAGAGAGCTGCTAAGGTTAGGCAATGGGTGACAGGATCAGCGTCCTAGCCAGGAGTCTTTGAGAGGTCACTGCATATGACTGAGGTAAAGCTCACTTTACATGGAGACCCTAAGGTATTGGAGATGCTGGAACCACGAGATGATCGCCACCGAGGAAAGCTGTAAAGATAGAGTGGAGTCAGCTCAAGAGAGAGGCCACACAGACTGTAGGTAGCAGCGTTGGAAAAGCGGGGATCCACAATGCTGGGGGAGCCCGTCTGATTTCATCAAGAGCCCCAAATGCTGGGCAAGGAGCTTGAGAATTTGGCATGATCCTACCGGGTTTCAGTGTTGTGTTGGCCAGTCCTTTCCTTGCTATGACCTCATTCCCTTGTGGAATGTGTGGTTAGTCTGTGCCGCTGTTGTTTATTAGAGTTACACAGCTTGGTTTTTATTTCATAGGGGCTCACAGTTAAGAGAGAGTTCTGGATCTCAGAAGAGATTTGACTTTGAACCGTAAGTACTGCATGGCACCTGAGGTTGGACTGAAAGCATTTTACATTATGGGCTGGCCATGAGGAAAGGGCTGGAAGGCTATGGCTTACGTGGGATACGTTTGGGTGTCAAGATGACAAAGAGTAGAGTTGTGATGCTCAGAAGAGATTCTCAGCTTGAGAGCATGTACAGCAGCCTGGGAGGTAAACCTTTGCGTTCTCAACCTTCCTAAGGCTGCGACCCCTTAATATAGTTCCTCATGTTCTGGTGACCTGAAACCATAAAATTATTTCATTTTTACTTCATAGCTGTAATTTTGCTAATTATATTAATTATAATATAAATATCTGATATTCAGGATACCTGTTATGTGGTCCCCAAAGGGTTAGCTGCTCTGGGCATATCTGTGAGCCATTTTATAGATTGGATTAGGTGAGGCCGGAAGACACATTTCTATGGACTGGGGTTCCGGACTTAAATAAAAAGGACAGAATGATGTGAAGATGACTGCACATCTCTCTCTACTCTCTGCTTCCTGACCGTGAAAATGACGGAGCCTCCAGCTTAACAGTTCTGCCTTACGACTCTCCAACTGTGATAGACTGTGTTCTTAAACTACTGCTCAAAGTGAACGCTTCCTCAAGTCGCGTTTCGTTAAGTATTTTATCACAGGGGCCAGAAAAGTAACCAGCTCAGGATCTCTTGATACCATTGAGTGGAAAGAGCCAAAAAAAGCCATTATTTTGCTGAAAGTTTGTGACTTTTTTAACTAGATCTTATATTATATATATCCTAGTACTCCTAGCAGGTAATCACACCTTCTGGTCAAAATATTCTTCAGCAGGATGATAAAGCCATCCATCCTATATCCCGCTTCTCACCTACCCCAACCCCAGAGCCTTCTCCGCAGCCTATGTTAGCCAATGCTATGTGCACAATCACATGGTTTGATGGATATGCTAAATGTTGTACAACTATCACTATTGGTTTTAAGAATTTTGGCATTGTGGTGGTTCGTCTTTATCATTCGTCTCTGGACATATCTGTGAGGCGTTTTCAGAGAAGTTTAATGGAGGAGGGAAGACCCAGTCTGCATGTGAGCAACACCTTCCAATGGCTTGGGGTCCCAGATGGAATGTAAGAAGAGTGTTGAGTGTGACATTTATCTCTTGGCTTCCTGACTTTAGCTACAGTGTGACCAATGTCTCATGCTTTGACTGTCCCAGCTACACCTACTTCTATCGTCATGTCACCCCCCACAATGATGGATGGCCCCCCAGAACTGTGAGCCAAATATGCCTCCTTTCCCTTAAGGTGCTTGTGTCAGAGCAGTGAGGACAGCAACTAAAACAGTTGGACCTGGGAACTCTTCATCAGACAGGAGTACCCGCCGGGCCTGCTTCCATCTGACCCCGTTGATCTCTCTCCTGCCGCCCGTTGATTTACCCACTCTGGAAACTTCATACAAGTGGAATCATATCACATGTATTTGTCCTGATTGTGTAGAGCTTGTTTCAGCAAACACATCATCTATGTGCCTCGTCCATATTATAGCATTAGAATTATTAGAATTCCCTTCCTTTGTAAAACTGAAAAGCATTATAGAATATATTGTCTAACGATGCCTCTCTGGGTGGATATTTAGGCTATCTTTCACCTTACATGCTAGTGTAAGGTGAACAAGTGCCTGTAGAGTCTCAGCCTTCACTTCTTTAGACTTAAACCATTCACCAAGCTGCTTTGGGGGCAGATTCCATCTATCAGCTGAAGAGAAGCTGCTGAGGGGGTGCTGTCTCTGTGTTTCACGGGTGTGAGCTGAAGCGGAGAGATATAGTGACTTGCCCAACATCAGTGAACTAGGAGCTCCTACTCGACCTGCAGCATGTCCCACCACAGCCTGCCACTACACCATCAAGCTGATCAGCATCCAGCACCGTCACCCCAGAGCCATTCTTCTGTCTCCTTTGATGGCTTCTTTCCAGCTTCTTCTGAACATGCTGTAAGGTGCTACCTACGCTGTGATATCGTCCGCAGGTGACAGACTCCTCCCAGATCACACCCGCCACTGTGATACTGGAGTCTCAATGCGAAAACAACTGGTTAATTCATCTACCTCAGAGCACAGACTGCTCCGATCTGTCGTCATGGAATCCCCAAGGATGACTGATTGATTGCTCATGGATGCTCGTGCAGTGTGTCACAGGGTATTGGAAATGTAGCGGAGCAGAGACATTTATTGATTTCCAGGACTGTAAGAATGAATTGTCTCTGTCTTCTGGTTCTGTGTTGGTACCACATTTGTTTTGGTTATAGGAAGGAGTTTTGGCTAAGCTTCCCCTTGTGACCTGGAGACTGGCATTATTCTAGGTCATGGGTCTAGGAAACCTGTTCATGCTTTTTCTTGTGGGCATCACAGACCCTAATCACCCCTGGGCCAGGTCTGGAGTGAGGGCCCTGTTTACTCAAAGAAAACTCCCTCCCTTCCCTCACAGGAGTATGGTTTTCATCCATGACTGGATCATTTTGGGAATTATCTTTCAATTTTTGGATAGCCCAGCCAGCAAACTGTGTTTGCTAATTGCATTTTTTTTTTTGTCTAACTATGGACCCAGAGGCACTATAAAAAGTTCAGCTCTGACACACCATGGAGATAAAATAAGAAGAATAAACAGGCATGCTGTGGGCTTTCTACCGTGTAAGAGTACAGGCTCAACAGGGCTCTCGGCGATCTCTGCACACCGTGACCGTTGTCTGAGAGCTGGCCAAGGATGACCAGGAGCTAGACTTCAGGAGTCTCGCACCTCCCTGGAGACCACTGTCACTGATCTCAGACACGGGTTGAGTTTGGACCAAATTATCTCCGGTGTGATCCTAAATGAGGAAACCGGAATGGAGAGTCTGGCTCTGCCTCTTCTGCAAACAAGCCTGCTGCCTCGAACAGGGACTTTCCTATAGGCAGGACATTTCTCAACTCAGCTCAAGAACTTCAGGACTTTGGCAGGCTCCTGATGCTTTGGGGAGACCTGAATCACACCTGAAGCTGATGGGTTGCTGACATCTGGGGCTGTAATTAAACCAAGCTGAAGGAAGAGCACATCTGGGCAGCAGCGCCAGGCCTTGTAAAGGTCTGGGTGGTGCTTTCTGATTATGGGTTTTTTCCCCCTTCTGTTTTCATAGACCATGTTTATCTTTTCTACCAGGAAAAAAAAAAGTTGGAATAACATGAATAACCAGATTGAACTTGGTCAAAATGTTGTGTCAAAAGAGATTTGTTTTCTTTTGTGAGCATTATAGGCAATACTTGAAAGAATGGCAGTGGGGCTTGGTCCTGAAAGCAGCTGTTGGAAGGGCAGAGTCCTTCTCTGTCCCAGCAGGACATCTCCTAAGATTGGGTTTCCTTGGTGTTAAGGGAAGGGTGTGGACAGAGGTCGGGAAAAGCACATACCAGCTCTCCTGATTTGGACCCGACCTTCAGAGTCCTGGATGATCAGTACCCTTCTCAGCTGCTGCTGTGGGAAAACACCACGACTGAGGCCGTGTGTATAAGGAAGCGTTTATCCTGTGCTCATGCTCCCCGTGGGATGAGAGTCTGTCACCATCGCATTGAGGAAGCGTGGCAGCAAGCACCACACACGGTGGCTAGAAAAGCTGACCTCTCACACCTCACAAGCAGGAAACAGAGGGCTAACCTGTAAGCTGCCTGACCGGCTGTGTATGGGGCAGAGCAAGCACATGGGTCTTCAGCAATGGAAGTCACGTGTGTGCGGTGACCGGTTCGCCGCCAGTGTTCAGACTCTGTGTTTGCTTTCCTCCTCGCTTCCAGCTGACTGCTGCTAACGGCCATCTCAGCTTTCTGGGCTATAGCACACTCTAACGACATTTGTCCCTTCCATCATCACAGATATAAGACGATAAATTAAGATCAAATTAAAATCTCTTTGTTTTTGCTTCTTTTTATATGTATGGGTGTGTGATGAAGTTGTATGTATGCATGTGTTCACACATATATACAAATGTCCACACACATACATATATATACATACATTATATATATATACACACACAAATGTACACATGCACATACTTGTGTGTTTGCATGTGTGAGTATGTGTGCATTTGAGTGTGTGTGCATGTCTGCATGTGTGTGTACATGTCTGTGTGTGTGCATCTCACTCTGTGTACATGTCTGTATGTGTGTGCATGTGTGTGTTTGTGTGTTTGTGTGTGTGTGTTTGTGTGTGTGTGTGTGTGTCTAGCCAGTTTGCTTTGGGAATCTCTGATATCTGAAAATAGAATTGCAGGTGCACGGCGCTGTGTGTCTGGACTCCTGGTCCTTCTGTGTGGGTGGCAGGTCCCCTAAGCCCTGAGCCATCTCATTCCCTTTCCTTCTTTTTCTTCTCTAGTCTTCTCCCCCCACCGCCGTTCATTCTCGAGTGAACGAAACAAGTTACCAATTGCCGCCCGACACTTGCCTTGTTCTCAGACACCATGCCAGTTGTTTTCTCTCACAGGCTTATTTTCTCTCCATCATAATCTTAGGCTGAAAATATCCTCTTTGTCCCCTTTATGGATGTGTGTCTAGGAGACCTTACCCAGTTTCTCTCTACCTATAAGCTACAATGATGGAGGTTAGTCTGACCCCAGGGTCCTTTCGGGGCCGGTTGTGTTTTGTTCGACTTCTCTATCCTTTGGGTATTTTTATTAGGTGTGGGGCGTGGGACATTGGTACTGTCAGTGACCTTCCAGGAGAGGTGGGGAGTCTTGCCGGGAAGTGAGGAAAAATTTGGCATTTATGAGTGCACATACGCATGTGCCTTATTCATGAAACATCGCTTTTTACCCCTCACCATCTGTATCACACCTGGACATGCTGAGCTCTTTCCAGAAACATAGAAGATTCAATTATTTTCTTATAATCTCACCTCCCAGAGGACACACTGGAGGAGAATGTTCTTTTACAGAGATCAGTTGTGCTTTTAAAGGCATTCTTAATTTGGGGAGTTGGAGACAGCCAGACTGTTAATTGATTACCTTGTTTCTTGACCTGCTAATTGAGACTTGGGCTTTATTCGCATGGCCCCGAGGCAAGCGCTGGCTGCAGTTGTGTGTCTTGATCTACGCTTGCCAAAATCAGATGCTGTGGTGTGTGGAGTTCACAGTCTGGCAGAGTACCCAGAGATGTCATGTGGATGCTGTTAGAGAAAAGTGGGCCATTACCCCACCCCCACCACTAGAGACTGAGAGTGCTTATTCTCTGGTCACGGCTTTGTTCTCCTATATGCCTCTACTTTAGAAATTCCAACATATAAGATTATTTTCAAAAATCATGGAAATCTGAGGGCCAGGGAGATGGCTTGATGGCTTGAATAGCATTTGCTATTCAAGGATAAGGATCTGAGTTTGAATTCGCAGCCTCCTCCTGAGAAGCCAGGCATGCTTGTGCACTGTGGAGGCTGGAGTCAGGAGCATCACCAGGGCCTGCTGCCTGCCAGCCTTGCTCTAGAGTCAGAGGAGACCCCGTCTCAAAGAAATCATGTAGCGTGAGCAGGCAGGACACCTACTGGTCCCTTCTGGGCTCCACATGTACATAAGCACTTCTTGTACACATGTACATGTACAGAACACACTACACCACATGTGTGTGTGCACATACATTCAGAAGAAGATTAAAAAAAAAAGAAACCTGTGTAGGTTTTAAACATTAGATAATGTTAAATAAAGTACTCTCACGTGAGTGTTTGTCAGGTATCAGCTGAAGTCTTGGGACAAGTCTTTCTAGACTAGACAGGGAGAGGGGATGTGTCTCATAGAGTCACCGGAGAAAGGGCAAGTGTTAGGTGGATTTGAACTACCTTTTATTTTCCAGAGAGATGAGAGCTATCATGTAGAGACAGTCACTCAAATGATCTTTGACACTACCCACCTTTGGGAGTGTTTTGTGTCTCCTGTGCCCTGAGCAACAGGAAGATCTCTCTCTCTCTCTCTCTCTCTCTCTCTCTCTCTCTCTCTCTCTCTCTCTCTCTCTCTCTCTCTCATTTCCCCTTGACTCTGAGTTCCTAGGTGGAAGAGCAGCCAGCTACCTAGCTTTCCCTGCCCAGGACTGTGGTCAGCCATCAGGCAGTTAATATTAATTTCTGCTTTGCAAAGGAATGATTCCACAGAACCAAACCAGAAGAGCAGGATGGGGAGACATTGCCCTTTCCGAGGCACGAAGAAAATCTCAGGTTCTATTGTGCTTGTTTCTCAGATGGGAATTACAGTTCTCCCCTCTTTCTCTCTCTGTCTCTGTCTGTCTCTGTGTCTGTCTGGTGTGTGTGTGTGTGTGTGTGTGTGTGTGTGTGTGTGTGCGCGCGCGCGCGCTCTCCTGTGCACATGTGGAGGCCAGGGGAGAACATCTCCTTTCCTTCTTTTCCATTCTATGACTTATTCCACTGAGGCAGAGCATCTCACTAAACCTGGCATTCAAATTCTTCAACTATACCAGCAGCTAGAAAACTCAAGATCTTTCTGTTCCTCCTCTTATAGGCACTGGGGTAGCAGGTATGTGTAGGAACACACTTAACTTACTCCATGGGTGCTGGGGTATGAATTCCACTTCCCCATGCTTGCATAGCAAACTCTCTTCCCTCCTGAGCTATCTCTCTACAGCTCTAGCCCAGTCTACTTCGCTTTGAGGACCAAAAATGGAGACCATATTTAAAGTGCAGAGCACAGGGCTTAAACCTCAGTAAATAGTTGTAAGCAAATAATACTTAAGGGTATTTGATCATACGTACATGTGGAGTCCCCCCCTCTTTATTTCTTTCTCTTGTCCCCCTCATTTTTCAAGTAACATGTAAGCTATAGATTCATACAAATTGGTGATCAGATTATACATGTTGCATAGAACATTTAAGTAGAACAATTGCTATTGAAAAAGGAAGAACCCACCATCACCCCTTACTGATGTCTTTGGACAGTGAATAATTGTTCCTCTGTTGGGTGTCCTCTGTATGTAGAAGAGTGTTGGAGCCAGCCCCCTGCTCCCCTGATGTCTTCAGATCTGGTCCCAATTCCCATTGACTTTTCCATTGTCTTCCAAGGAAAGCTGCCAGGCTCAGGCCAACCAGACGTGAAGTCAGGACAGTGCTGACTTCAGACAGATGGTGTGTTTGACTAGGCAGCTGCCTCAGAATGGAGAGCGACCTCAGAGTGATTCACAGTGAAGAATGACTAGGAAGTAGACAAGCCCCTTCAGAAATGAGAGGCTGGCCAAGGCTGGCCTCAGCCCCTTGTTCCTTGGCCTCAGTTTCCCCTCAGGTTTCCTCAGATTTGGTTAAGCATTGATTTGCTGCCCTTTTGCTCAGAATACTTTTGTCTCAGAAATGAAGTTTGAGTTACATAGTCTCTGGTCCTGCAGCGCCAGGACCAGATCAGAATGCTATCCCATGATATTTACTCCTTGTGAATGTTCCCTAAAGCCACACAGCTTGAAGTCCCTGTGTTCAGTTCCTCTGAATATTTTTTTTTTTTTAGACATGGTCATGACAGCCTGTCTGAATGCCTGTGTATTTTACTAAGAAGCTGGTGGGCTTATTTGATTTAGCTCATGTGAGAAGTGTAATTATTTTTTCCTTCTTTCTTCACTGGCAGTGCATATACCTACTAGAATCGAGCTTTGTTCGGGCAACCCCCCTTGAGCCTTCCACATAGCCCACGGCCACGGCGATGGCCAGTGGTTTCTTGAGGCGCCCGTATAGACCATGTGTTTCTTATTATGTGGGCAAATAACCTCTTCAGCTGAAAACCTTTCAGTAACTTCAACGTTAAAACAGACTGTACTTCTGGGTTCCAAACAGATCAAGTTTTACTTCCAGGTTGGTTTCCATCAGATTGACATTTTTTTTTTTTCCTGGTAAACATACTAGTTGGATTACATAAGGCCATTTCATGCACATATACAAATATACTCTGAGTATATTTCCTCCCTTTATTGGCTTAATATGGAAAATGAGTGGATAGATTTTGGCAAAATTGTTCTCTGATCATTTTAAACATATAATTGATGATACAGATGTTCACAAAGCTATCGGGTTCTTACCACCTGCTGGGTGATATGTGGCTTTGTCTTCAATATTATTTAATTCTTATAATGGCCTTTTGGAGATAGGCATTTTTATTAGTTTTTAAGATTGATTTTTATTTTTATTTATATGAGTATGTGCCTGTCTGTGTATGAGTATGCATGTGTCTGTGTGTTCATGCGCATGTGTCTGTGTGTGTCTGTGTATGTGCATGTGTGTGTGACTGTCCAGGGAGGCCAGAGAGGGTGCTGGATCTCTTGGAGCTGGAGCTACCCACCCAATGTTATGCTGAGAGTCCAACTCCAGGCCCCTGCAAGCGCAGCAAGGCTCTTAGTCACCGAGCTACCTCTCCAGCTCCCGTGTTTTTGTGGTTTCTTATCCAAAGATGAGGAGCTGAAGCTATGGTCATCGTAAAAACAGAGCTAATCTCTGCCTCCGAACACCAGAGTTCCCTAGGCCATGAAGCCGATTGGTGTGGCTAGTACTCCAGGCTGGTCCCTTTACATCCCATTCACGCCATCATCATACATCAGACATGCAGGCTCAGCTTCTCATCACCCTGCCTTCCTGGAGTCTAGCCCAGGCTTAGACATGGTGGGGCTGAGAACTGCCCTCCTGCAGCGGATTTGGAAGGAGCTGTAGCAGGGCGGCCCAGCCGTCCATGGATACCCAGAAGCAGCTGTGGGGACTTCTTCCTTGGCAACCACTGGTTGGTTGAGTCCCAAGAGACTCTGTGGCGATCTTGGGGACCTAAGCCTCTTCTGGGGTAGGCTCTGGGGCTCAGTTTTTTGTTAGTGGTCACAGCTGGGAGGAAGTGGGGACATGCCAGGCTCCAGTGTGACCCTGAGCTTTGTAGCCTTGTGACTTGAGGTGAAACAGCTGATTCAACTGAGGTGGCCTTTTCTGATCTGGGCAACAAGGTTCCTGCTGATTGATACTGATTGGGGCTCTTATCGATACTGAAGAGTGTGGTGTACATTAATGTGTTTTGCACAGAGCTTTATTTTACGAATGTAGAAATTGCTGTCTCCCTTCCTCCCTCCCTCCTTTCTTCCCTCCCTCCCTCCCCCTTTCTTTCTTCCTTGTGCTTCTAGTGATCAATTCGGGGCTTTTTGCATGCTAGTTCAGTGTGAAGCCACTGGCATATATCCCAGCCCCCCTCCCCTGTCTTTGAGGCAGGGTCTGGCTGACCTAGAACAGGTTGTAGCTTAGTTTGGCCCTATATTCAAGATCCTGTGCCTCCTGAGTGCCCCAATGACCTTTTCAGGTGAAAAGCTTAGACCTTTAGGTGAGACAACGGTGACCAGTACATTCTGCTGATTGACTGGCACAATATCCCGTTTGCACCAGTTCTGAGTTCCACTGGCTGCTGTTCAGAGATGCCAATAGTTTTTGAATCCCAGGCTTTCGATGCTGGGCCTGCCCAGTTGCTTCCAGTATCGAAGAAGACACCTGAGGCCAGAACCTAGCTTCTCAACCATCTAGAGCAGCGGTTCTGAACCCTCCTAATTCCTTCCTAATGCTGCTGCTCTTTAATACAGTTCCCCACATTGTGCTGACCCCCAGCCATAAAATTATTTTGTTGCTTCCTTATAATTATACATTTGCTACTGTTATGACTTGCAATGTAAATATCTGATAAGCGGGATATCTGATATGAGACCCCAAAGTGGTTGAGACCCACAGGTGGAGAACTGCTGATCTATAATCTACCTATTTTAGCTTCTTGTTGTAGAAGGCCAATCATATTCTTTACTCCAACACATTACATTCACTGAAAGCAATCACCACAGATGTAAAATCACAATGGTCTTAGCCAAACGCTGTCTTTAGAGCCCGGCGTTGCTCAGTGACTCAGTCCTGTTACTGTTTCTGAAGCCTTTGCTTTCCGTGGCAGAAGAATGAGGAGTCAAGTCACAGGAGGGACAGGAGTCACATCGAGTCTTCCCTTCAGCCCGGCGAGCTCCATTACAGATTGGAGCTGACAGCGGCTGCTTGGTCCTGTACCATTTTTTGTGATGAGTCTTGCAAGTGGAAAATGAGAGATCAGTGTGTGTGTGGGGGGAGGGGACAGGCAGGAGCCCGCTGCCTCCTCCACTGTGCCACTCAGGCAAGCCTGCAGCGTGTCCCGTTTGATGACTTGGTGGCTGCCCCCACGTAACCGAAAGCCGGGACTCTCCTGGCATTGCACACTGCTGCAGTGTGGCTCCACACAGCGTCCTGCTTCATGCATGTCTCGCCACAGCTTGTCTGTATATATTCTATTTTCTCTGAGTGTTTATTCTGAACTTCCAAGTCCCAAGCAGAAAACCGTCCCTGACACTCAGTTTAGATAGCATGTGTTCTTGCACGGTGGTAGGCATACATTTTCTCTACAAAAGAGAAAAGTGTTTTCCTAACAAGGCTGGGAGCAGAAGACTGTCTGTTTCTGGGGAGTAGAGGTTTGTTTTGATGGGGGTCTCCAGATGGATGACGGTATGGAATCTACTAGTTCACCCAATGCCTGGTGGAATCAGCAGTGTGTGCTGGGTGAGATCAATTGGTACTTTGGCTTCCTGTGACAGGACCAGTGGGCGAGATCCTAGTTGACTTCAGAGATGGGCAACGGCATAGATGTTTGGGAACTGTGGCCATTTGTGTGTATGTGCATCATGCAAATGCAGATTGTGTTTGCACACTGGGTTTTCAGTGCTACCTGAAATAACAAAAGCCCTATCTTGCCATCCATAGATATGTGGATATATAGAAGTGGATGTATAGATTCATGTATAACTACAGACAGGATAATGCTGAATATAGCTGAGTGGCTAGTGTGCTGACTTTCAGCTCTTATTGAATGTTTGGGCTAAGGGTAGACTAAGATCATTTCTATAAACAGCAGGTAAACTGGTCACCATTCAGGCCAGGGGGCTTTTTCTCTCTCTTAGGGAGTGGCTGGCCATACCCATGGCATTTCTTTTCTTTTTATATGCATGAGTATTTTGTTTACATGCGTGTTCATGTACCAGGTGTGTGTGTTGTGTCCTTGGAGGACAGAAGAGGGCACTGGATCTTCTGGGAGTGGAATTACCCATAAGTGTTAGCTGTCAGTGTGCTGGGAACTGAACTCAGGTCCTCTGGAAGAGCAGCAGATCTCTCCACCTGTGCTCCACCTCCCCAGCCCTGCCCTTCTAGGGACCTTAGGCCCACTTTTTACACACACACCGGGGACAGGAGTGGACCCCTCTGTCCTTGAGAGGGGCTCCTCCTGTCCCCCTTGTGAGGCTGGATCTTTCTCCACAGATTTTGAAACATTTATTGACCCAAACATCTAGGTGGCTGATTCTGCGGTTGGATGAGGAAGAAGTTGGGGTCATGGCTGTCTTTGAGATCTTTCTGTGTCCATCGATGTGGTTTTAGGTTTTGAAGTTACACTGGGGTCAAGGACACGAGAATACAGTTTACAATTCCCTGGTAGTTCTCTGGAGACTCTGTGAGGTCTGCTTTTTGAGATATTACAAGGTAGTAACCACAGGCTCTGCTTTCTGGTGCGAGTTCATTATTTGAACTTGTTTTTATGGCTTGGGAAGATGAAATCTTATTGGTGTTTCACCAAGCATTGACGTTTTGAATTATTTGTTTTGTAATGTAAGCTTTTTTTTTAATGTTTTACAAAAGGTATTTATTTATTATTCAGGGTGCTGGAGTTTTAGGAGAGATGCTCAGTGATTGATCAGATGGATTACAATTGCCAGTGACTCAGGGGATCTGATACCCTCTTCTGGCTCTTGCAGGTACCTGAACAAATGTGGCATACATGCATACATACATACATGCATACATACATATATAGAAATAAAAAAGATATTATCCACATTTAAAAGCAGAAGTACCTTCTGTTTTAGTTGATTTGATTTAAAATTTTTTGCAGTGCTGGGGATAGAACCCAGGGCCCTGGACATGCTCGGTAAGGGTGCTACCACTGAACCTTCTGTTCAGGCTGTACACAGTCTAAATACATTATGCACATGGTTATTAATTTGAAGACACAAAATTCTTTTTTGTATTCATGTGCATGTGAGTTTGTGTGTGTGTTTGTGTATGTTTGTGTGTGTATGTGTGTTTGAGTCTGTGTGAGTGTATATGAGTATGAGTATGTGTAAGTGTGTATATGTATGAGTGTGTTTGTGTGTCTGTTTGTGTCTATGTGACTCTGTGTGTGTTTTGTCTGTGTGTGTATTTGCGTGTGAGTGTGTGTGTATGTATGAGAGTGTTAGTGTGTGAATATGTATGAGTGTGTGTTTGTGTGTGTATGTGTTTGTATGTGAGTGTGTGTGTATAAGTATGTGTTTGTGTATATGTGTTTGTGTGTTTATATGTGTGTATATGTGTGTTTGTGCGTGTGTGAGTGTGTGTGTTTGTGTGTGTGTATGTGTATGAGTATGTGTTTGTGTATATGTGTATGTGTGTTTATATGTATGTCTATGTGTGTTTGTGTGTGTGTATGTCTATGTGTGTTTGTGTGTGTGTATGTGTATCCCAGCAGGTATGATCAGGCATATGCCATGGCATGTGTGGCATGTATGACATGTATACAGAGGTCCATCTGACTTTAATTGTGTTCGGGAACCTGAACTCAGGTCTTCACACTTAGGTGGGAACTGTTTTACTTTCTGAGCCCTCTACCCAGCCCAGAGGCAATATTCTGATGCCCAGTGAATTCAGAACCATAGGAGGCAGGACAAAGAGTTGTCAGTGAGAATGTAGAAACTAATGCTCCAGAGACACTCCTGAAAACACTGCGAGGATCTGAGTCTCTGCTCTGCCGTGGTTCGCTGGGTGCTATTGGGCAGGCTTTCTAAGAACGGGACTTGTGCAGAGACAACAATCAACATCCACAAAGAGGAAGTCTCTGTGATGATGAAATGCTTCAGTCTATGTATGAAGTGCTCAGAACGGTGCTCGGCACAGAATGAGGGGCCCTTAGTTATCAGCTGCTCTGCTCCCACCCAGAATGCTGTGGGCAAAGAGATCTCAGGAGAACATGCAGACTCCCAACCCCCTGCTTCAGAGTTCTGACTTAGTAGCTCTGGGTGGGTGGAGCTTGGGATTCTACAACAACAAACAGGCACCGTGGGCATTTCTGCAGGAGGATGTGCACAGGTCTTGTTTGGAAGACCGCTGCTATTCCAAAGGCACAAGAAGCACCAAAATGGGGAATCAATCGGTGGCTGTTTAGGGAGGGTGTTAGGACAGGGAATCGGTGGCTGTTTAGGGAAGGTGTTAGGACGGGGAATCAATCGGTGGCTGTTTAGGGAAGGTGTTAGAGGAAACTTCACAGTAGAGGCTGTTCCTTCATTATATGTCTGGTGAGGTCAGCAGGGAGATGGAAAGAAAAGCAGATGTACAGAGACGGCTGTGATCCACACAGGTTGATGGGGCTTCCCATTTCCACATCTCTGGGGTGGTTACAAGGGTGGGCGGTAGGGGAAAGGTGTAGGTGCTGGATTTACTGAGAGCAATGTCTCCAGAACTCCTGACCACCCCTGGGGGTTGGTATGAACTGTATTTGACATAGTGTAGAGTCACTTGGAAGAGGAGCCTCTGCGAAGACCTGGGTTGATTGTCTGGATTATGTTAACTGACATGGGAGGACCCATCTTAATTGTGGGTGGGTTCTTTGCCTGGGCCAGGGATTCTGAATTGTCTAAAATGGAGGAAGGGAGCAGAGCGTTAGCGTGGGATCGCCCATCCCTCTCGTGTCTGGATGCGCAGGCGTGCTATGACCAGCCAGATTCTCCATCCTCCTGTTGCCAGAACTTCTCTGCCGTGATGGACTGTAGTGTGAGTCAGAGTACGCCTTTCTCCCTTGAGTTGGGTTGTTCAGAGTATTCAGTCATAGCATCAGGAAAGGTGGCCAAGACACCCAACTAATCAAGGATGGCAGTTAGTGAGAGGATCATGCCATTTGCTGGTGTGGCCAATTGGATGAAAGCAAAGATTGGTGAGAACCTGAACTTCCCGGCTAGCTGTTCATGGCTGTGATGGAGGTGGTCCCCACCCAGTGACTCGGTCATCATGCAAGAACTCTGGTAACCCTGTCTTGAGCGTTTCTAAGAAGACTAGCTCTGGTGCTGATGAAAGGGGTGTTTTCTAATATTAAAGTGAGTTTAGCTGGAGGCAGGGAGGTGGCTTCTTCCTTCTGTGAGCATCTTCCAGTGCAGGAAGGCTTTGCTCATCTGAGATGTTCAGATATTTTGGATTTCTTAGATTGAATATTTGAATGACTTGGGAGTTAAGTAAGCAATGTCTCAGCCCCTGCCTGCAAATTAAAAAACATCTTAGAGATACAAATGTTGTCTTTTTTTGTTGGTTCAGACACTATTGTAAGTACCCAGTGGAAGGAAATGTCCCCATAATACAGATAAATAAATGAATCTTTGTTTGAGTAATATTTCTTTTTATAGTGCCACTTCATTTAGACCAAGGCCATCCCCAAGTACAGAAGAACAGGAAGGAGTTTCCAGATGAATCCTGCCCCATTGCTTCATGGCAGAAGGTTGTTTCATGGAAAATGGTGATGTAGTGATTCAACTGATCCAGCAGGAGGGACTCTTTGGACAAGCTTGTTGGTGATGTGCAGTTTTTAGGTAGACAAAGTGAAGGGATGAGCAGGGAGCCAGAGCTGGGCGTGGTGCGCACGCCTGCAGTCTTGGCTCTTGGGAAACAGGCAGGAGGATCAAGAAATCAAAGCCAGCCCCAGCTGTACAGTGAGTTTGGGGGTAGCCTAGGCTTCATGGGGGCGCTGTCACAAAACTACCTCCCAAATGTAATTGAACAGATTCATTGATAAATATAACTAGTGCTCAGTTTCTGCCAACACCTTTGTTTTCTTTAAGAAATTATTCCTTTAAGAGACAATATTTGTCATGGTCTAACAGAAACTGGAGTGCTGTAAAAATGAGCTTGTAATCCCCACTGGATTCCACTATGATGGGAAGAGCCCCCGCACTGGACACCCTCCGCAGCTGGGTCTCACCTTTCAGCAAAGCCCTGGGACTTGGCTCACAGTTAAACAGTCCCATAACCCCTAAAGAAATAGAAGGGGGTTATAGAAAGCCTCCCAACCAAAAAAAAGTACGGGACCAGATGGTTTTAGTGCAGAATTCTACCAGACCTTCAAAGAAGACTTAACACCAATACTCTTCAAACTATTCCACAAAATAGAGACAGAAAGGACACTGCCCAACTTGTTCTTAGAAACCACAATTACGCTGATACCTAAACCACAAAAAGATCCAACAAAGAAAGAGAACTACAGGCCAATTTCTCTTATGAATATTGATGCAAAAATACTAAATAAAATTCTTGCCAACTGAATCCAAGAGCATATCAAAACGATCATTCACCATGATCAAGTAGGCTTCATTCCAGGGATGCAGGGATGGTTCAATATACGGAAATCCATCAATGTAATCCACTACATAAACAAACTAAAAGAAAAAAACCACATGGTCATCTCATTAGATGCTGAAAAAGCATTCGACAAAATTCAGCATCCTTTCATGCTAAAAGTCTTGGAAAGAGCAGGAATTCAAGGCCCATACCTAAACATAGTAAAAGCAATCTACAGCAAACCAGTAGCCAACATCAAAATAAATGGAGAGAAACTTGGCAGGAAGGCTCTTGTTTTTGTCCTTACAGCTCACGGAGCCTTGCTTAAAATGTCACTAGGCACTGGGCCGGAGTATCTCTGAGTAACACTTGTCGCCCCTCGAGGCATGACAGCCAGAAGGTGATCACGGGCTTCTGGATACTTCTAAGAAAGGCTGAGCGGCGGGGTCCTGAGGGCGGCCAGGTTCTCTGAAACAGCAGGTCCATTGAATATCTGAGAGAAACCAACATCAAAACCAGCCCCAGCTTTGATGCATCTGTAAATTCTCCTTCGCTGCCAAGCAAGTGAGAAATTATAGCAGAACGTATGCACAGGCAGGAGTTAAAATCAGGACTGGGGTAAATGGCTTAGGGGTTAAGAGTGCTTATTGCTTTTGCAGAGGACCTGGGGTTCAGTTCTCAGCACCCCTAAATAGTTGATTTACAACCTGTGCTAGCTCCAGAGGGATCAGAGGCCCTGTATGACAGGTGCACAGGAACTTATGCACCTGCACCCACTGGTACACAAACTCACACACACTACACATATATGTGCATGCAGAAGTGTTCACGTGCGTGCATGTGTTTGCACTCACGCTCACGTGCGCGCGCGCGTGCGCGCGCGCACACACACACACACACACACACACTACACAGTGAGTTCAAATTCAAGACCAGCTTACAGCATGAAGCCTTCTCTCCAAACTAACCAATCCACAAATGACTGGGAATGGATTCATTAACATATTCAGGGCTCAATTTTCTTTCTTTCTTTTTTTTTTCTGTTTGCTGTGCCTTTTATATTCTATGAACTCCCTTCTCTCTCCTTTTTCTTTAAGAAAAGCGAGAAAGGAGTGAATCAAGTAATCACCAAGGGAACTTTCTCCTGCAGCGCTGACTTCTCTGGGCTTTGTCTTCAAAAAATTTTGAGCCAGCCTGGGTGAATGAATGTTTTATCCCCGAAAACAGAGACCAGCTGTCTGATGCCGGCTTCTCTTTCCTGTTTGATTGGCAAGGCTTTCTTTCTCGCTCCCATTAGAGAAGAAATACTGTTTAGATTTCGACACGAGATAGCGCCAGCGGAATAAACAGTGCCGTTCTCATGATAAAGTAGATGTTTAAGATGAAAGGTTTATTTAAACCTTCTAGTGAACCACATTCCACTTGAATTCCGAGACACTCTTACAGGAAACAAACTTTATCAACTTAATTTTGTTATTTTTCCAAGCCTTTCCTGTTGCACACCCAGCAGCACAGTGTCTGCCCTGATAGCGGGGTGGGTAACCTTAGTACTAGGCGCTGAAGAGGTGCGCTCAGGGAACGTCCGAGTACTGGAGGTGACCGGCAGGGGGCGCTCGAAGACTAGGCACTGCGGGAAGGCTGAGCGCCTGCTGAAGTTAAACCACCAACCACCTTTTAAAAATTTTATTAATTCTTTGAGAATTTCATACAACACGTTTTGGTTATATTCACTCTCAATATTTTGATTATATTCTAACTCATCCTGGATTCACCAACCTTCATAATCCCACCCCCCCTAAATTTATGTCTGTTTCTTTTTCTTAAAAAAAAAAACTCAATTCCCATTTGTGCTGTGCATATACACCTAGATGAGGGGCCATCCACTGGGTCCCAAGTCCTTGCCTTCTTCCTTTTTAAAATGTAGGAAGGGAGAAAGGACGGAGCCCTAGGCAGAGAACGCAGGCTGCCAGCGCACCAGAGACGTGCAGCTGAGGAACTGAGTTGTAAAATTGCTCTTTCTTTCAGAGAACTCAAGGAACTTAGGCCACATATTGTTATTTTCCACGCCAGTCATTCCACAGCTGTCCTGGCAAACATCCATTTCTCTTCAGCAGCCTGGTAACTTTCATCCCACCCTAGAGCTCAATTTGGGCACAGGGCTGCCCCAGCCAGGAAGATACTGTGTAGCATTTAGATCATTAAACCTGGGTGCTCTAAGGACCAAGACTCAGGTTACTGTAAGCCTCTGGCTGTTCTTTAGAACCAGAGTTCTGAGTTCAAAAAAGTCCTTCTGTTAGCATGTTCAAGGAACTCCCTGGCTGGGGAGGTGAGGTAGTTCAAACTTCTGCAGTCTCAGGATCCTGTAGGGACCTGGGGAGTAGAGACAGGAGGATCCCTGATGCCCACAGGCCTGTTTGCAGGGAGAGGCTCTGTCCCAGACGCTTGGAACAACAGCTTGGGCTGTCCTCTGACCTTCCGATTGGCACACATGTGCTCACATTCACACACGTGAATGAACACTCACACAGTCATGCATATGCATATGCATACACATCACACACAGAAAGGATGCACTCATGTCGCCCAGAGTTCTGGCTGAAGCAGTGGAGCATTTAGAACAAAACTTGTAGCTGGCTCAGGGCCAGCCAGGGTGGAGCTCACTGCCTCAAGGTGGTGTGGCGGGTCACTCCTGTGGGCTTATTGAGAAGACGGAGCTGCCCTGGTGCTGGGATCAAGTGACACAGAGATGTGTACTGAGGAGCTCTGCTTCCCCATTTGCTGTTAAATCTCCCTGGAATGTGTTTCTTCATTTGTAGGATGGGGATTCTTGTATTTGAGTTGTTTGAGGCTTAAGAAAATATACGAGGAATGTTCATTAACTAAGTGTGAAAACAACAACCGAGAAACGAACCTCACCTTCCCAAGTAACCCTCCAAAACACTGTCAAAAATATGTTCGGGATTTTTCCAAATGTGGTGGCTTTTGTTTGGAATCCTAGCATTTGGGGGCCTGGAGCGGGAGGATTGCTCTGAATTTGGGACCACTCTGAGCTATACAGTGAGTTCCAGGTTAGCCTGGGCTATAGTATGAGACCCTGTCTAAGAAACCATGATGATAATATGTGCATGATCTTACACACACACACACACACACACACACACACACACACAGACACACACACACACACACACACACACACACGCACGCACAGGTTTTGAGGAAGACTGAGGCTTCTGGGATTCTGGGGCCAGGAATCGACCTTCTCATTCAAACCCTTTTTCTATTCCTCACGTATGTTTTCTATTCTTCATGTATGTTTTCCTCCTTTGCTCTTTTCATTTCTTTCCCTGCAATTACCAAATTCTCTTTCCATGATTCTGGCTTGATAGTAATTTAAGAACGTTTAATTTCCAGTATGAAGTGAAGCGTAGACTGGTAGTTTCCAGGCTTAGTTAAATTATGAGTTGTTTTCAGCCACCGAGGCCCTTGTCAGTTGTCTTTAAATTAACTTATTAATTGGTGGTTGATAAAACATACAGCACACCAGCTGTTAAATCATCAGAACTTGATTCAATGATTTACCTTTCTAGTTACTTATTTGGAAAGGCAATGGGGAACGCACACACACACACACACACACACACACACACAAACACCAGTTTTCATTCATTCATTCATTGTTTCCATTTTATGTTATTGTGAGTGTGATGTGTTTTTATATAACGCGTGTGTGCTGTATATGTTTGTGTGTGTGAATGTGTGTGTGCGTGTCTCCCCCTCTATGTGTGTTAATACATTCATGCGTGTGGGTGGGGGCTAGAGATCACCCTGGGGAATCTTCTTCAATCACTTCCCACTATATCCTTTGCGACAGAGTCTCTAAGTGAACCTGCAGCTCACCTATTTGGCTGGCCCAGGTGGCCACCGAGCCCCAGCGATCCTCTTGGATTCTAGTTCTGGGGTGACAGGTCCTGCCGTGAGCTTTGCCTTTCACATGAGCGCTGGGGATCTGAGCACAGGTCTCCATGCTGGTATGGAGATCACCTCATTGACTGAGCCGTTTCCTTGGCCTCTCACACACTTAGATTTCGTGGAGAAATTCCAATTCCATGTGGAGAACCAGACAGCGCTGAGGCAAGGCATGCGCAGAGACAGCGCGGGCTAGAGTAAGAACAAAGGAGAACCCAAGTGCATTGACGACCTGGAAGCAAAGTGGGGAAGACTTGACAGTCAAAGCCCAGTACTCACAGCCCTGGGCGTCAGAAACCATACCGCCCCCTGCTGGTAGCAGACGGCTATACAGGCCTGGCCAAATGGATCTGAGTAGCTGAAGGATTTCCTCTAGGACCATGTTTGTTGATCGACAGTCGATTGGATCTGTCTAAGTGGATTGTGGTCAGATAAGGATTATTTTTTAAGCAGGTACTTCTCTCAAAGCATGAACACAATTATGGAAGGAAGGTACGGTCTCAGTGACCTCTATTTAACCCTCGGACTATTTATGATTTTAAACATTTGCATTGCCTAGGTAAGCAGGGAAAACATTTTCTCTTTCCACACTTATATCCTCCACTATGCTGAGTGCAGGAAGAAGGTTTCGAAAATCCACCATTAAAGCAATGAAGGAATGCTATCCATGGCGGGCAGTCCTACACGAGCCCATAAAATTGGGTTCCGGGCTCCGTGGACTGTGGCCTTCATTGGAGGTTTTCAGCTGTGTGATTGTGTGTGTGTGTGTGTGTGTGTGTGTGTGCGTGTGCATGGTGGTGCTGTGAAAGCTGAGATCTTGTTTTCCTACTAGGCACTAAAGCTGTCTCTGCTCTCTTGCTTCATTTGGTAACTCTGCTGCGATTAAATATAGTTTGTGGGTAGAATTATTATAAGTTGGCACTTGTACTTTTTATGGTTAAGAAACCTTAGTTAAATAAAAACACGCAGAGGGATTTCAGCAAGGCTCCTTCCCTCAGAGCCCCTTCGGCAGGCTTCTCTCATGGCCTAGGGCGAGCAGGAAGGACACGTGTGACAGGGACAGAAGGAGCACAGGGGACTCAGCCCCAGCAGTTAGAAAGGGGAGGGGGCAACTGGGCAAGGGAAAAGCCTTTGGAATGTAAACAAAAAGTATAGAAAATCAATCAATAAATAAATAAATAAATAAATGAAGGAATAAATAAAATTTAAAAAATGAAATAAAATAAAGAGACAGAGTCAAAAAAGAAAGAAAGAAAAAAAAAAGAAAAAAAGAAAAAAACAACCCCGGAAGGCCCCTGCTCCTGTCCTAGGTATTGTGAAGAGAGCTCATTAGTTTCAACTAGGCAGACATTGCAGGGTGAGGGTGGAGGAGTGGAGGGGTCAGTGGGGGTGGGGCGGGGTTGAATTAATGAAAATGTAAGGTAGAACAGATATACAAAGACAGCTCAGAATTTAAGTTGTGACCCTTAGCCTCCCTCCCCCACCTATCTACACCCCCACCACCTTTCTTCCTCCCCCACTTTCTCGCCCTCCCATTTTCCCTTTCCTTCTTCATTTTTTCCTTTTCTTTATCCCTTTCCTACACCCCTTCCCTTCCCCCTTCCCTTTCCCCTTGTCCTCCCCCTTACCCCTTCCTCTTCCCCTCCCCCTCCCCCTTGCCCTCCCCCTTCCCTCCCTCCTTCCCACCCCTTCCCTTGCCCTTCCCCTCCCCCTTACACCCCATTTCCTCCCTTCTCTTCCCCTTCCCTTCTTCCTCTCCTTGCTTCCTTCCCTTCCCATCTCTCCCCACCCGTTTTGTGATGTGTATTTTAGCTAATAAAGCATCGCCCTCTGTAGTCACAGAGGTACAAAAGGTCCTAATTGCCTGGAGGTGGGGGGTGCGGGCATGCGAGACCCCATTGCTGAGTCTGAGCCACTTTGTGACCTACAGGCCTTCTGTTCAGATCACCAAAGGAGGAGACAGAGGCATCCACATTAGGGCTACACGATGTCCTGTCACCCTCTCTGAGGGCGAAGGGGAAGAATCTAGAGACCTGTGTCACGAATGTCACAGTCTGGGGAGAAAACCCAGTGGTTTGGAGCAGAGATTTCTCTCTGGGCCTCTAGACTGCGCTCTCCCAGTGGGAGGCTCTGCTGCCCTGTGCCCGTCCATCTGTCTGTCTGGATCACCACTCTGTCCACCAGGAACCCTGCCAGCACTGGTAGACCTAACTGCTAGGAGGCTGAGCAGTGTGAAGGGCGTGGATGTGAGCCTCGGCTCTCATAGTCACAGATATGATTATATAGACATGATCGCATGGCATAATATGACATCATCCATCATCCTTTCATATTCTAACATGTTATGTGACATGTGGTAGACCCTGTGGCGGATAGAAAGGGAAGTGATGTGATATCCTCTAGATCTCATTTTTAAAATTATTTTCCTTTTGTGTCTATGCATGCGCATCTTAGGGGCCTGTGCATCACCAGGCTTGACTGTGGGAGCCTCTGTTCTCACACTCCACACTATTTGTGAAGACAGGGTCTCTCACTGGACCTGGAGGCCCGAAGTTGGGTGTCATGGCTGACCAGTGGGACCCTGGGATTGTCTTGACTGCTCCCAGGGGTAGTATCAGGCACGCGCTGTCATACCTGGGTTTTTCCACACCAGGTTGGGGATCTGAATTTAGGACCTCAGGCTAACTTGGAAAGCACCTTTCCCAGGGACCCATCCACTCAGGCCTTGGATCTTTCTGCTTTCTGGTAGGAAGGCGAGGACTCAGGGCTTGGAGGTACGTGAGCCCTGTGAGCAACATGATATTTACAGAGAACTTTCGAGATCATTCTGGCTCTCCATGCATTCAGGAAATTATGCCACCTAAGTTGTGATGCCATCAATGGGTCCCATCGATAATTCGCTCAGTGTCTTCATGGACCCAGTCCTCTTCAATGCGAATGGGCGGAAGTTTTCATTCATCACTTAAATTTAATTTTAAGCCTCGTCTCATTTCACTTCTTATCTATTTTTAAGTTTGGGGGTTTTCACCTTGAAGTGTACATCTTGCTTCTAGGAAGTCACCCAAGGCCAAGGGTGCTTGCCTGGCCTCCCTGCCGATTACATTCCTGGTGTCTGAAGCAATATTCTTAAAATGGAGGAAGAAAAAAAAACAAATACAGTTTGTGTGGACCCAAGAGTCCTTCGGGTGCTTTAGCACAATACATTTCAGGGAAGGCGGGGCCCAGCTCTGAGGATGACTGAGGGCCCCAGCTCCGAGGATGGCTGAGGTCCGGTGGCTTCGCAGAGAACCAGGCAAGGCACTCAGGATCAGGGGCACAGATGGGCTCTGCATCCCTGGGTAACTGACAGGTCACTGCTCAGAGGCGATGTGGTCTAGCCCAGGGAAAGCTGCTGATACCTCCCCCCTCCCCTCCCACCGGCTTGTGGCTCACTTCTTAAAGTGCTGACTGGAGCCAAGCTCAGGTTTTACTTCCTGCAAACCAATTACACATTTCAGAAAATTAAGAAGCCATCTGTATAGGGAAAGTATAGGTGTCACTAGCTTACAGAGTAAGGGGCAGGATTCCCGAGACTTCGAAAATTACTAAATAGCACAGAACAAAGAAATTGTGAAAACAAATAAGACCAAACATTAAGTTCCCCTTCTCATGTTCAAGTTCTTAACCCTTTCTAGGCTTAGCCTTTCTGCTTTGTCCTCCGTAGGACCCTGTACACAGGCCTTGTCGGGATTGCTGCCTGAGTACTGAATGCCGTTATCAAACATATTATTTACCACCATCGCAAAAACCTCAAGCATAAATGTTATTCTTATTTTACAGGTTGGAGAAGCTGAGCTCAAACTGTATGAAATGGGGTAATCCCAAGATTCATATCCAAGGTTATCCCTCTTGAAGGAGTGCTGGCTTTTAGGTTTTAAATAATTATTCTAAATTCAACAAAATTAAGAATTATTTCAGATGCAATGGACTTCCTATATTAAGTTTGTATCGCAATGTGTTTGTATGTGTATGTGTGTGTGTGTATGTGTGTATGTGTGTGTATGTATGTGTTTGTGCATGTGTTGAAGTGCATGTATGTCCAAGTGTACATGTAGAAGGTCATCTTCTTCAGTTGATCTCCACTTTATTTACTGAGGCAGGACATCTGGCTGAACCCTGAGCTCTCTGATTGGGCTAGCTAGCCAGCTTGCCCCAGGCGCCCCTTGTTTAACCTTCTTACAGGTAGGTATCTACATCTACCTGGCTGTTTTACAGAAGTGTTATAGATCCAAACTCCAGTTCTTCTGCTTGCATGACAAGGTATTTAAAAGTTGACGCCTAGCCCCAGACCTCCTGCAATATCTCTTGAAGTCTCAAAGTATTATCTTCATATGATTGTCAGGAAGACCAAAAGGGGAAAGGCTGGGTACAAGCTGCCATCCTATCTCTGTCTTATCTATTCTTCCTTATCTATCCTGCCATCAAATAGCAGCGAATTATTGGTTTCTATTTTCACATATGGAACAGATGTAGCGCTAACAAACTAATTCTTCGCGACTGCAGGGAATAGACCGGCACTCGAGCGCACTGGCTGCAGTGGAGGAGCCGGCTCGCTTCTTGGCACCTGCATGGCAGCTCGAGACCCCCTGTGACTCCAGCTGCAGGGGATCCCGTCCTTTGGCCTCCTGCTGCATTGAATGCAGGTGGTGTGCAGAACAGCACACAGGCCAGACACCCAAACCGATTGAACATAAAAATAAACCAAAATAAAGAAACAGCCGTCCACCAGTGGATGGATTCAAGAAAAGCACGCTGAACGAGGTCAGAAATAGAAGGGGAGCAAAGGTTTCCACGTGTTTGAAGTGAATTCCTTGCCCCCCTCCTAGCTACTGGCCTGAGTATCACAGCCTCAGCTGTTACAATCCCAGACTGTGTCATTCTGCAGTGGGATTATTCAATTCAATTTTCCTTTTCCTTCAGTCAAGAACCACTTCCTCGGAGTTCACGATGTCTCTGGCACAGGGCTTAGATGCTAAAGATATGTAGCTTTGCAAGGCTTGTTGTGATCCCGAAGGATCTCTTAGATTGTGGGGGAAATAGGTATCTAGCTTTATTTTTGAAGCAAGTATTTCTGGTATGTTCTCATAACTCACAGAACCAAATCCAAGGAGCTGGTGTACACAGCCAATCAGATATGGTGCTGGAATTTTCTCTTCACTCCGATGCCCAGACTTTCAGTCAACATCTCTATAAGGTGGCATGCTTCCTATGTTGCTAGGCAACATTATTAGGCAGAAATTACCGCTTAAAAAGTATTTGGACTGGGAGGAACTAAAGTGTATGTTTTAAATGCCTGCTGGGGTCACCGAAACCAAGAAAACAACCCAAAGTGCAAAATCAAGGCTCAAAACCATCTTTCCCATAAAACTGGCCAAAGATGGAAGTCATTTGTTAGGGCTAGAATCAGAGAGCTGACTTTGAAAAACTCTTGGTGATTTTTAAGAAGCTGAAGAGTGCGCACAACTTCAGACTGAGAACGTGAATTATGAACATTAATATGTTAGATTAAGTCCCACAAAGCAAATATCTCATGTTGTCTCTCATATGCCAAAGCTGGGGAGGGAGTGTGTGTGTGGGAAACAGAGGGCTGTGAAAGTTTAGGAGGCTTTTTTATCAACCTGGAAAGCAGAAGTAGAAAGGTTAAAAGACAGAATAATAGAGGGCGTCAATGTGCACTAAGTACGTCATATGCCTGCATGGACTTACCATTACTTTGTATACTTGCATATGTTAACAAGATATTTTAAATGATACCGTTTCTACACTTAAAAAATGTATGCGTGTCTATGGACGGTCATGTGTGTTGGCATGCCTGTGGAGGTGAGAAGGACGCTCTGACGAGGGGGTGGAGTGGGCTTTCAGATGGGAGCCGAAGAGGGATACAAATACAAGGGGACAATGAGAAGGCAGGGAGACCTCAGCCCTGTGACCCAGATGCCCCGCCGAGAGAGGGAGGTGGTCAGGAAGGTAGGCACAGTCCTCTTTGTGTAGAGACACGCAGCGCTTTACTGCGTTACAGTCACGGGCTCGTGCGTATTGTTATTTCCGAGATTGTGTCATGGGATAATTCTTGGTCAAGTGACTCCTGTTCAGAAGTGCCAGAAAGATGTTCCCAGTCTTATTCCAGGGCTTCCATCGGTTCTCATTTAATGGAATTATGGAAAATAACCAAATGTGAACCCAACTCCCTGTGACCCACCTACTGGAGCCCCACCCCGCTGCGTACCCTCAATTCTCACAGCTCTTTCAGAAAGGACAACAAACAGGTCAGCCAACATGTGGACTCTATAATCTCTGCTATTTTAACATTTTAAAGACTCCTCGTAACATTGGCAGGCAAGCTGGAGCTCTGTAAGTATTCTTTTGGTTGCAAAACACACAGGCGCTTTCTCCTGACTAGATTATTGTTTTTCCATACACAAATGACTTTTCTTTGCAAAATGTGCTTAGGGCAAATGTCCAATAGCAAACAAATTCCCATGCTTTTGTACCCATTACTTTTCCCCATGAAGGTAAATCATTTAATACAAAAGCCAAGGAAGCTTAGGGGATTTCTCAAACTCTCCTTGCCAGTGTGGTTCCAACATATTTATTAACAGAATGACATTTATTTAAGGTTAAGTTGGTCCCATTAAACGATCACAGAAACATGGCATTTCCTACACTAAAAATACATTATATATTTTGTTTTTACTCAAGGTCAATTTCTTCATCCTAATAGACTAAACTGTGATCTTTTACACGAGCCAACGACTTTTTGTCTTCAGCTCAACAGAACTGGAGCAGTTCTTTATTTTAGGCTTGGAACAGCTATTGTAATTTCTACCATGTATAACCAGAGAAAGGTCTTGAATTATCATTTTTCATGTGTCATTCCAGAGCTTAATGCAAGTCCAGGGTGAGTCGTGGCAGGAGAGTGTTTAGCTTGATAAGTCACGGACAGTCCTCCGTGTTAGACTGCGGTCACGGCCCTGGTCCCCTTTCGTATAGTTGACAGATGTTTTTGCTGGTGGTCACTGGGAAGCATCGCTGCTGGAGGATGATCCTTTCAAGTATGCTCTTGTATCATCATCTGTCTTTTTTTTTTTTCTAGAAAGGAGGTGGATTTATACTGAGCAATCATTCAGAGACAGATTTGTGTTTCAAAAGAGTGTATGAATCAAGACAGCCTAGCGTGTGCTCCTCCAGCAAGCATTAGTTTACCCAGATTTTTAATCCAAGAACATTTTTTTTTTCTTTTGGGATGAGTATTCCAGGAAGAAGTCCAATTTCTGAATGAATGATTCAACCTAATAGTAAGATGTTGTGGTTTCTAGTTAACTCTTAAAGCATTGTGTTTGCCTACGTACAACTGTCATACAATCACACTGCTTCATGAAGCAATGGAGGGCTGGTGAGACGGCTCAGTGGGTAGAAGCGCTTGCTACTCAGGCACCATGACATGAGTCTGATCCCAGAAATCCACCTACAGGCAAAAGGAAGGAACCAACTCCACAATGTTGTTCTCTGACATGATATACTCTGATCCTCCCCATTGTACACACACATTTGTAATAAAAAGTAAACTACAAAAAAGAAAATGAAGCAATAAAACTTCTCCGACCATGCCCTGTGGTGATGGTATCCCAGGAAGTGTTTGGCTTAAGAGTGGCATTTCTGACATTCTTTGAAGTCTCTAACAAGGATGGAGAGACCACATTGACTTCATCCAGTATCATATCATCCATCATGTAAGGGTGGACAATCGATGGACCAGTGATACTTCCATTGTGTTGTTCTTTGATGAATATACTTGGCTCTGTTTTTCGCTGACTATAAAAATTGTATTTAGAGTATTCAAAGTGGGTTAACTACATGTTCTCTATTGGGAATTAAGAGTGTGTGTACATTCCTAAACTGGCCTTTTTTGAATCCTTGGTAAATATAGAAGATTGTCTCTAAGAGCTTCCTCAGCTGCAGAAGATGTTGCTTTGTGTTTGCATTTGGCTCTAGGGAACACCCACCATATGCTCTCTTTCTAGGGTAATCCAACTTGACCTGACTTGCAGCTCTACAAACTGAGAGGTTCCCAGAATTTAGCAGTCCCTCAACATTCTGGCAGGCCACACATCTTCTGCATGTATCGGGTTGTGGCAGGGTGGATACGTGTTGAGGATATGTTTGTACTATGGCAGTGGTTAATGGCTGATTATAGGGTGATGTGTATTTTTATATCTCCTAACTGACAGAAAGCTGATCTGGTTTTCATTGCCATTGGACTTAAAGATACAGGAACCCCTGTATGGGTGTGAAGGAATCCTCTTCATTGCTTGTTGGCTGGAAATGATGGAATTTTAGTATAATCATAGCTTTTTAATTTATGGTAGGAATTTCTAATAATAGTGAAACACTTAAAAAGAGTGTGGTTCTGAAAATAGGCTTATTTACTTCCTGAATAATTTAAGAGTTAATTCTACTTTATGTTTTTCTAGTATAGTGAGTCTTAACTGGGACTCATACCAAACAACAACAAAAACAAACAAACAAACAACAACAACACCCAAAACAATCAATCTACTCTTGCCTTGAGTGGAGGTATAGTTTCAGGAAACTCTATAGGCTTGTGAGACAGACACTGGACTGGGAATTTGGATTTCTAGGCTGGGGTGGTCATTAATGGATGTAGAGATGTGTGGATGGACAGCTTGCCCTACTAGGCTTGCTTGTTTATAAAAGTGATAACTTATCTGTCACCTTTGTTTTATAATTGTGAGATCATGATTTATAAATAAAATGGAGTGAAATCAGAGTGAGCTTACTGCTGATTATGAATCTCTCTTGTGGGCAGTATGGGATCAGAGAGAATTCATGGTTCCTTTTAGCACGTGAAGATGACATCACCTGAATTTTCTTTGTGGATGCCCAGACTCAGCAACTGGCAGTCACCCCAACATTTTGTCATTCTCTGGGGCTGTGACCATTAGGGATTTCATTCCATCCCCTTTTGGGGGTGAGGTGAGGGGACAGGGAAAAGGAAAGAGTTCCCTGTGTGTTTATGCATTGGCATGTCCTTCTGATTAAGTAAGACTACAACCCTATTGTTTTGATACTTGTGGGATAATGTAAGTGTCTTGCTGTGGTATTCTGCTGGGAGCTGCCTAGCAGTGTGGAGCTGGTAACTGGTGCTTAGTGTTTGGAACAAACAGAAGAGAGAATCCCAGCAAGCATATTCAGAATTGGTTTTCTTTTATGGTGGCTGTTAAGGTTTAAAACAGACCATCTCAGCCCTTCTGGAGATGCGCTTGCTTACTGAAGATTCGGTATCTAAATACCAAATACTTTCACACAGTGGAGGGCTGGAGGAGGATGTGTTCAGTGTTCTCAGCTACATCCAATCGGTGTTTCTGAATTTTGGATGGGATAGGATATTTGTTCAGAGGCAAATTCATTACTATGCTTAGAAGAAAAATAACAACACACCCTAACCCCCAATGCTTCTACACAAACTCTATAAACCCAGACTGGAGATCCCAAGACGTATTTTCCAAGGAGTTGGCTTCTGGCTTCTTTGCACGTCTCCTTTTGTGTTCCCAAACATTCCTCACTTGCAAATAGCTTGAGAGACTGTTTGCTTCAAGTGATGCCATTTTGGTAATAAATGGTTAAAATAATTCAGATTTATTGTGCATCTCGCGTAAGGTTTTGCCAAGCAAAGCAGACATTTTTTTTTTCCATCCTTTTTGTGGTTTCCATCTCTTGGTCTGCTGAATTACTTGATTTATCCTTCATGCTTTGGTTGATTAATTTGTGTGATTTTTGTCTTAAGACACAACAGAACACAAAGGTCTGCTGTGCCGATGTGTAGACACTGACTGGATCATCATTTCTTATTGTTTCTGTCTCTGGATTTTTTGTTTTTCTTGAGCTTCATTTTCATTTATCTTTTCCCAGATTTGTCCTACTAAATACTGTGACGTGAGCATAGAAGATGGAGAAAGACTCATGTTTGCCCAGCCTTTTACTTGATATCCCATGTACTCGGTTGTAAAGAAAATGATACCCCTGCCCCCCTTCTCTCCTCTTTGGCAAGAATTACAAGCACACTTTCTGAAAATGGATATCCCGGATTCCAGGATTGCCTTCCTCGGATGCAAACAATCCCGTGTCTTACTTGGCTTGTGGCCCTGTTTAGCATGACAGTACATTCAAAGAAGGGCCTCCCCTGAATTTAAAATAATTGGCAGTTTTGGTCCAGAGGCACTCTGTAAGATCACATTATTCCAACACAGAACACCATGTGAGGTGCTTTTCGCATTCACCTCATCCCTAACCTAACTTCACCGTGTGGCACCTCTCAGCATCTTCCCACAAGCACTCTTGGCTTTCCTAAACTGGTCAGAACTCAGGTACCACCCCTGCTCCTCTCCTCTGCTTTGTGCTTCAGTTAGTAGTTAGCGCAGCCAGTTTGTTCTTCTAGCTAATCTATGAGTGCACCGCCCTGTTTTCTCAGAAAGAAAGCCTCTAAATCCTTAGTCAAAAACAGGAACCTTTCTTTATTTTTTTCTTTTTTCTTTTCTATATTCTTTGTTTACATTCCAAATGCTTTCCCCTTTCCCAGTCCCCCCCCCTCACCATATGTCCCATAAATCCTCTTCCCTCTGCCCATTCCCCAATCTCCCCCCACCCCCATTTCTCTGTCCTGGTACTCCCCTTCAATGCTGGATCAAGCCCTTCTAGGACCAGGACCCTTTCCTTCCTTCTTCTTGGGAATCATTTGATATGTTAATTGTGGCTTGAGTATTCAGAGCTTCTGGGCTAATTAATATCCACTTATCAGTGACTGCATTCCATGTGTATTCTTTTGTGATTGGGTTACTTCACAGGATGATATTTTCCAGTTCCAACCATTTGCCTAAAATTTTCATGAATTCATTGTTTTTAATTGCTGAGTAGTATTCCATTGTGTAAATATACCACATTTTCTGTATCCATTCCACCATTGAGGGACATCTGGGTTCTTTCCAGCTTCTGGCTATTTATTGTAAATAAGGCTGCTATGAACATAGTGGAGCATGTGTCCTTATTGCATGCCGGGGAATCCTCTGGGTATATGCCCAGGAGTGGCATAGCAGGATCCTCTGGAAGTGTCATGCTCAGTTTTCTGAGGAACCGCCAGACTGATTTCCAGAGTGGTTGTACCGGCTTGCAATCCCACCAGCAGTGGAGGAGTGTTTCTCTTTCTTCACATCCTTGCCAACACCTGCTGTCTCCTGAGTTTTTAATCTTAGCCATTCTGACTGGTGTGAGGTGAGAGAGCATACACTAGCAGCTTAACTGCACACCTTAAAGCCCTGGAACAAAAAGAAGCTAATTCACTCAAGAGGAGTAGAAGACAGGAAATCATCAAACTCAGGGCTGAAATCAATCAAGTAGAAACAAAGAGAACTGTATAAAGAATCAACAAAACCTGGAGCTGGTTCTTTGAGAAAATCAACAAGATAGATAAACCCTTAGCCAGACTAATCAGAAAGCACAGAGACAATATCCAAATTAACAAAATTAGAAATGAAATTGGGAGGTATAACAACAGAAACTGATGAGATTCAAAAAATCATCAGATCCTACTACAAAGGCCTATACTCAACACAACTGGAGAATCTGGAGGAAATGGACAATTTCCTAGACAGATACCAAATACCAAAATTAAATCAGGATCAAATAGATCATCTAAACAGTCCCATAAGCTCGAAAGAAATAGAAGTGGTCATTGAAAATCTTCCAACAGGAACCTTTCTTAGGAAGAAGAATAACAATGGGAAGGTAGGGGAAATGGCAAGCTGTGCTTGTGTGTTCGTTTGCTGTGTGGATGTGTGTGCGTGTGTGGGTGTGTGTCCATGTGTGTGTTTATGGTCATGTGTGTGTGTAGTGTATATATGTACTTTTAGCTGTCAAATGCAGTAGTTATAAATTGGGTCACTATGGTTCTTGGATCACTGAACATAACTGAAAGTCGGGAGGAACACAAGGTTCCCTCTTGAGCGTGTGATGAGTGCTTTGTCCTTCCCCACTGTCAGTTTCCCTTTGACTCCCTTGGGCTTTCTCTCCAGGTCCCCTAACCTGCCTAAGTTGCCCTGTGTGGAATAATGGAAAAGAAGCCACAACGATTTCTGGGCTAGACAAGGACACCCCACCATAGCAAGGTCCTTTATCTCAGTTTCTGATTCAAAGACCATCATTTTGTCTTCCTGTGCTCAAAATCCTTTAATCACTGTTGCCTCCAGGGTGAAACCTACTTCAATCGGCCTACCTCTACCTCAGAACTCTGTGCTGTCTTACTCTCTGGCCATATCATTTTTCTTCTAGCCTAAGGATGGCTGGCACCTGTCTCATGTTGGAGATCTCCCACATCTTGTTGCCTCTGACATGATGTTCTTCCTCATGCACTGTGCAGGCTAGTTCAATGTCAACTTGACACAAACGAGTCATTTGAGAGGAGCTTGCTGGGCATTTACTTAATTAGTGAGTGAAGGTCCAGTCCATTGTGGACAGGGCTATTCCTGGGCTTATGGTCCTGGGTTCTATAAGAAAGCAGGCTGAGCAAGCCATGAGGAGCAAGCCAGTAAGCAACACCGCTCTCTGGCTTCTGCATCAGCTCCTGCCTCCAGGTTCCTTCCCTGACTTCCTTCTGTAATGGACTGTTTCCTGGAAAACTATAAGATAAAGTAAACCTAATCTTTCCCAAGTTGCCTATGTGTTTTATCACAGCAACAGAAACCTTAAGACACACACCTTTCTTAACAGAAACAATTCCTTTTATTAGTTCGTGACCCCTTTGTTTATATTATTTCCTCTAGGAATCCCTCTCTGAAGCATGCTAGGTGATCCTGCAAGCCGTTCTCTCGGCACTTTCCACTGTTCAGTTTGTCTTAAAGTGTAAGCCTATAGCCCTCACTCGGTGCTGCCTTCCTGCATAGTGTGCACTGGTCACTCAGCACCTGTCCTTACTTGTTGAAAGCCACTACGCACAGTGTTAACCTAGCTACAAAAGGCATCTGTCAACCAGCAGAATTCCTTCTGCCTATATCTCTGTTGTGATGCTGTGAGATTGTAGCTCGGCCTTTTACCCCTATTCAGCACTCTGTTTCCCCTGGGCATTAGTAGCAATGATGATCATAAACCCAACTCTTACGTTTTATTGGGTGGCAACCCTTTATTCTGAGTGTTTAATATGAATTCTACCTTGTTTCTTTTCAACCTAAATGCTTCATATTTTGCAGATTGCAAAGTAGCTGACACTCATATTTATTTATTTATTTTTTTACTGAACAAGGATTTGAGGTGTGGTTGAGTCACAAAGCAAATAGTGGAATCAGCTGTTGGGCACAGGCCTTTTGGGTCTCCTCGGCTAACCTGCTTTGATGCGCAGAACCAGACACTATAACATGGGGTGTCGTCATGAATCGGACAGTTTTAGAATCTCATGCTTATGTAGACCTTTTCATTTGCTCCTTTGACCGACACTGACAAATCAGTCAAGACAGGTTGTACATTTTGTCTTCAGCTGCTCGTAAATTTTAAGGGCAAAATTGTGAAATAATATTAGAAGTTAGGCAGACAATGAGATGCGAATGGAGACACTCAGCTCAGTTATCCCTACGAGTCATATCCTTTCTCCGGCCCACTGTTGTCTTGAGGGTAACTTAGCAGTGTGGTCATGGCTCTGCCACTTCTGCCTTCACCGTCACCAGCCTTCCCTGGCTGTGTCACTCTCAGCCATCCCAGGGTCCCATTCTCTGATCAATATCCACAGTGTGCATGTAGAGCCTAGCTCTCCATTTCCCCTCTGTTTTGACACCTCGGCGAGGGGACTGAGAGGGACGGATCTTTTCAATCCAGGAAACCTTGCCTGGACCAAGTTAGGCAGGTGAGATTTGTGGACTGTGGTGAGGAAGTGGGACAAGTATAGTGTTTCTGATTCACAGGGTCTGCATGGGGTCTGCATGGAATCTGCATGGGATCTGCACAGAATCTGCATGGGATCTACATGGGTCTGCATGGGATCTGCACGGGGTCTGCATGGAGTCTGCATGAGGTCTACATGGGGTCTGCACTGGTTCTGCACAGGGTCCGAGTGCTGCCGAGGTTGTTCATTCTGTGTTTTCCGATTTGCACCTTATTTTGATATAATACTCTAGAAAGTTATGAGTGAATAGTAATTTTGTGGAAACACAAAGAGTGCAAATAGCCCATTTCTTTGGGGCATAATTGAAACATCCTAAGTTCTCAGACATATTAATAGACAACATCTGCTAAAATCAGGAGAATGAGTGAAAAACAGGATATGAGCTCTGGGGATTGGAGTGAAGAGGATCCAGCTTGGACTAAACTCCCATGACTTGGGGAACTGAGGCCAAGGGACTTGGTTAAGAAAAGCAAAAACAACTGCAATCCAACTATCAAACTGGACCAGGATTAATTTTGTTCCTTTTCGCTAGTTTCTTTTAGCTGAACAGATAATAGAGGGAGATGCATAAAATGCTTTTGAATCGAAAATTAGAGTAAGTCAGGAATTTTAGACTCTAGGGAAACTGGCTGATAGAGCTAGCCTATAACTATTTTTTATTTTCCTTTGTTGTTGTTATTTTTGAAATTTTAAAACTCAGCCCTTAGAAAGCACGATGCCCTTCCCACAGTCTTTAGCTGACTTCTAAATGGGTAGACAGAATGGTGATTCTGATGGCAGCAATTTGCCAGATATTTCCATTTTCCTTTGTAACCCTGGCAGATGTGAACACAGGTCCTTTATTCCAAACTTAATTATTAACTCTCACATCACACACACCACCATACAGTAAATCTTTCTGCATGTTTATATGTAGGTTATGGAGAGGCTATCAAGGGCTAAGAGGCCACAGCATAGTTCAGAAGAAGCAGAGAGATGGATAGAAATGCAAGAAAGGCCTGTATTGACAACGATAATGAACCAAGCCCAGCTAGAGAGGTAAAGGGACAGTATTGGATACAGAGGACAGATGGATGGCAGATCCAGATAGGTAAACAGGGAAGTGGGGTAGCCTGTGCCAATAGTGGGGGTTGAACTGAGCCGAAGCCCCGGGAGATTGAGAGTTCTCTGTCATCTCTTACACAGAGATCATGAAGTTAGATGACAAGCCAGGGGAACTGCCTCTGTGGAATGTTAGGTACCCAAGGACTCTGTAGGGTCCAGATGAGGGGTTACACCCTTTTCTTGGTCTGGCATGTCTGTTAAATTCTGGAGTCTGGTTTCCCTGCTCAGATTTTAATCTTTGCATAGGCCTCCATAATGAGTTATCAGTCTATGCTGCGTGTGTGGTATAGACAGTTAGAGGGTTCACTCAGGTACACGGTCACCCCTCATCCCCCAAATGGAATAAAAAACAACCTACAAGCTGGAGTCCCTTAAGACAGAAGACATTCTTGAAAAACTACAGTCTTACACATCATGGAGCAACTCAGGGAAGATCGCAGCTTGAGCTCAACAGCCTTTGGACATTCTCCAGAGCAAAGCCACTGGGAAGACAATGAGCACCCAGTGGGCAAACCCTGCTTGCCTTCATGATTGTGTCGGTGTGCCAAGATAGCAGAAGAGTAAGTACTTATGAAAGGGTGTTCATGGAAGATGAATCCCAACCCACAGTCAGCCTTGGGGCCACATTCTGTGTCCCCGCTGACAGATTAATTTTGTAAGTGAAATATAGGAGGGCATGGGGCTTTGCTGAAACCCACTCTCCTCCTCTCAGCCAAGCATGACTATATAGACTTTCTCTTTCTTCAGTTTATTGATGATTGTCATCCTCGTCGTCATCGTCATCATCATCATCATCATCATCATCATCATCATCATCATCATCTTGGTCAAAAGAATGGGATCTGAGTTATATCTCTGGCCCTGGGTGGGAGACATGGTTTTCTGAGTAGCCAGGAAAGTTATGATTACTATATAGCAGGCTACTTTCTGGGAATAATAAGGAAGTCCATTGCCCTCCCTCTTAAGGGTTAATCCAAATGGGCCTGTCAACCACCTGATTAGGAAACTGCCACTCTGGAAAGAAACGTTAAGGAGTAGCATGAAGGCTGCAGAAACGCGTGGTTTGGCACAAAGGTCTCTTCACTATTGTCTGCTCTCACCCTGTAAGTGCGCACCCTGCACAGAAGTCTTCCTAGCCATGTCCGCCATTACTCTCTGAACAGGTCTTCTCAATACTGGCACCTTGGGAATCTTTGAGAGTGACTCAGTATTGTATGTAGACTCTGCTGGACTTCTGCACTGCACTCACTCATTCAGTAGGCATCGCAAAGACCCCAGGAGCCGATGGGAGGCCAGAGTGAGATCCCAGGACCAAAGAGAAGTCAAGACTATTTCACCAAAGAATGAAGCCTGGAGCTTAGCAGCTGCACCTAATCTCAGGGACATTGTCTCTGCTGCAGAATCAAAATGACTTTGCTCCAGAGAACAAGTTGCAGCTTGTCCAGGTTGGGGCAGGGAGGGGAGGGGAGAGTAAAGTCCCAAAGCTTTTGAAAACTACCACGTGAACAAGACAAATTGGCAAAGAGCAAAGCTGGAGAAATTCCCACCAAAGACTAACAAAAGTGGCTGGAGTCCCCGACTCAGGCCAGCTGTGCCCCAGGGTGCCCCATTAGAGCACTCCGTCACACCTTGGCTCATTATACTACTAAACCATACACCATTGCATGGAGACTTAAGATGCTAATGAGACGTGTAATACAGGACAAAGTCACAGGACAGAGCACGTGCTGTACAGCCTGTGGTAGGGATGAGAGAAAAAGCCCATGCCATGTTACGCCACACCCAGACCATTGTACCTGGGAACTGTTGGGCTGCAACCTTCCTCTTCGCTCTGACCCTTCTCCCCACAGAAGTGTATTCTTTCCTAATAAATTCTCTCACCTTTCTTGCCACTCCCCATCTCACTCTTTCCAATTCTTTGTTCCAAGACACAAGAGCCTGGAACTCCTCTAGGCGTGCCCACAAAACCCTCATTCACATCAGTTGGTAGCAAAGGAGAGGCCATTTTGTTTTATTTTTTTTTCTATTAGTTTCACAGGCCGTGTGTTTCCTGTGACTACCTCTCACATGATCGGGGTTCTCAACCTGTGGGTTGTGACGCCTTGGAGGTGGAATGACCCTTTCACAGCAGTCACCTAAGACCACTAGAAAACACAGAAATTTGCATTATGATTCATGGCAGTGGCAAAATTACAGTAATGAAGTAGCAAACAAAATGTTATGGTTGGGGTCACCATAGCATGAGGCACTGTATTAAAGGGTCGCAGCGGTAAGAAGGTTACACCCTGCCCTTGATAGTAGCTCAGTGATCTGCCATGCTGATTCTCCAGTGAATTTTTGTTCACAAAAGTCAGACAGTGGGCTGGATCTGGGTCCGAGTGTGCTGAACTCTGACTTATGCTGCACGTTATGTAAATGTTCAGCAGAGTGACTTATCTTTCTAGTTTCCAAACTTGAATCAGTGATTACTTAAGTTTTGGCATCATGCATGCTGATTTAAAATTCTATATATCATAATATGGTAAAAGAGTTGCTTTTTCACAATGAATGACTATAAGGAGATATCATGGATGGCTATGTTGTCTTTGGTTTTTAAACAAATTCTCCAACCCTCCAATGATTGTAACTGTGATTTTATGCCCAAGCCAGAGGGAGAGACGATACTATAAAGATAGATGCTTGTGGCTGACCCTCTGTTCCCAGACTAGCACCTCTCTTCTCTTGCAAAACCAGTGTATTTAAACAGGCATACAGTAGAGGGGATTAAAGTTGCATAGAATGAAACATAGAATGAAAGTGGCATTAAAGTTTCATAGAATGAAAGTATCAGGGTCTTTCATTCTATGTCTATCATGGGGATGGTACCTAGGATGACTAGGGAACCTTACATCCCACAAACTCTGACACACTTCTATTTTTAAAATGTAGAAACATTAGGACCTCATTTTCTTTGGCCCACACTTATGTAAAAATCAATCTGTGGAACAGAGAACAGATAATAGAAATAATCTCTGGTCCACATCTCCCTTCTTTTATAGAAAAGGCCCCTTACACTTGTCTCAGAGATACATTTGCATCTCTTCTGGCCTTTACTCCATGGCTTCCTATAAATTGGGCATAGGCTTCTTGTGGGGAGGAAGGAGAAAATAGGCTCCTTCCCCTAGTTTGACCAAATTGTTAATAAATTATTAACAATTTTATCCTTTTCTGTTTCCTAATTTCTTTTGGAATACAGGGTGGGTGTATGGACTGAAGTGTCCAGTAACATAATATCTTAATTTTGAATGAAATTTAATGTGAAACAGGATGATTTTGGAGACCATTCAAGAACAAACAGGTCCTTGAGTATTATTACTACCTAATTATAGGGTGGTGGTACTGGGGAGGCCTGGGTCTCAGGGGTATTTTGTGAAGAACAGTGTCTAATGTAGAGAACTACTTTCTCAGAGAGATACAATGTGAGAACTTTGTAGTTTTCTTCCAAATATCTTTGAGTAAAAAAACTAATAGATTGTTTCATATTTGAGTCTTTGCTTCCAGGCTGTGGTGCTTGGTCTCTACCTGCATGGGTAATTGCTTCTTTTCTAGAGAGATCAGTAATTAATTAAGGCATTCCAGCTGAGAGCCTCTTGAAGCAGGTGCACTTGCCTTGTGTCCCTGTAGCTACCAAAGCCTCATTCAAAGTTAGTGGCAACTTTCTCTAAGCAGGAACACACATGTGGAAAATGAGATTTTTTAAAAAATTTGTTTTCAGTCCTTTTTCTCTCCTATGGCTCTCTGGGGCCTGGAGACGTGTGCTCATTTTGCATCATTAACCTAGCTGTTTATTGCCAAGGAAGACATGATTATAGAAAAGATTGGTCATTGGATACAGCCACAGATCATTTATTTTGTAGATCCTGTGCTGCCATTGGGTTGCAAAGGTCTTTGTTAACATTTCAGGTTGCGATTGGGCATCCACAGACTTCCTTCGTGCTTTGAAACGAGTGTGCTGAGACTGGAACTTTGCACCAGTGTTTGAGAACATAACCTATGTAGCTGGTTGTGGCTCCCTTGGGCTTTCTGAGAGTATGACATCATGGGCTTGAGCTGCTGGTGGCTGATTTATCCCAGAGAAGTGTCTCTACATCCTCTTGACATCTTGTTCCAGTCACAGCTTCAATCTCGTGTTCAGTATTTACTTGCGGCAGAATGGCCTCTATGGGAGAAAGCCTGCCGCTAACTGCTCTCATGATATGTATTTGCGATACACACACTACATCTATGGCTACGTGTCCAAAAAGTAAAAAGGCCCTCATCCCAGGAAGACAGTGCCCAAGAGCTCACTAATGGGCTAATTTTAGGATAGATGTCTTTTACTGAATGTATGGACAAGTAAATTTTCTTTAGATAATTTACATAATTTGTGGTGTCATGAACGAGCATTCATGGGCTTTCTTTAAAGCTGTTTTTCCCTTATATTCAAGTCCCTCTTGTTGGGTAGCTTTGCAGACTTGAAGGCCAGTGAGTCTAGACCACTCTCAGCATGTTTGGTTGGGCTGATGAACTGGAGCACTGGGCCTCAGTTTTCATCTGATTCTATTTCAATCAATTAAATCAATAGTGTAGAACACACAGTATGTTCCTAAGATGTGCAGTTGAAAAATGGTTCTGGAAATACATGTATTTCTATTAGATATTCAAGATTGTGTTCTTTTAAAAAAAATTCTACTTTTTTTCACTGTTCCTACCACTGACTGTTGCCTCTTAGAGGAAGGAAGTACTATTGGGTTTTAAATTTGGCCTCCCCTCAGCTCCCTGCTCTGTGTGAGGCACATCAAGACACAGAGAAAATTTTACAGGGTAGTGGTGGGCACTCTCAAGGGGTGAGAATGGGCAATGACCAAAGGTGCAACCATGGAGAGCATCCTCATCTCTCACAGCATGAGTGTGGATGCTGGTGGAGAGAACACTGACAATTTCTGCATTTGGGTTGCCTCTATACTATTTCTTAAAGTCTCAATGGCAGATAACTGCTAAGGAGAGTTTTCTGGTTCATGTGATTGACAGGCCTGTTTGCGCTAACATTTAAGGGGTAAATCAATAGAGATAAAAGCTCAGGTTCTAATCTTTTGGCCAGTAATCAAGGACATATATATATTTTAGTTCTTGGTTTTACTAAATCTCTGATTATGCAGGAATAATCCATCCTCACTGGCCTTCAAGCTTGCTAATGTATTCCTGGCTACTGAATAGAAGGGCTCAGAGGAAAGGCAGCTAAAAAGACCATGGATGTTCATGACACTATGTCTGCAAAAAACACAAAGAAAATCCATATGTCTATCTCAGTGCTCTTCAGTGAAAGATGCAAAGTCTACAATTTACCCATTGGTGACCTCCTGGGCACCATTCTTCTGGGATGAGGGCCTTGCTACTACACAAACTTTGGCAAATAATGGTGTGCTCTAATTTGGATCTACTACTTTATAGGAAAATGAGTTTAGAGGTAATCTGGATTTCCTGGAAGACCATCATCCCAATAGAAGGCCAGCAAATGTTAGAGCCCGAGGCTTTAGGGTTTAGTCGCTGGAGAGTAGATTGGAAATTTTCACATCTGAGCTTTAATCTCTAAATACAAGGGCGACAGGCTCATGTGAAAAGATACTCTGCAGAGAGAAATCAGAGCTGGGGATAGAGAGTGACTTTGAGATTTCTAGATTGTAATCAGTATGAGCAATGGTAACATTGGATATATTTGATTACAAAAATATTGGCTTTATGTAAATAATGTATAAGTTGAAGAACTCTCCATACTGATAGTGTTTTATATGCAGTAAGTTGGTAGGAAATAGGATGCTTTTGTTACAGTGCAGTGTTCTAGGGAGGGGCTGAGCACACAGTCAACTTTGTGAGATGACATTTTTGACTTGCAATTGTAGAATGTTCATGGAATCGGGCATACTGATTACCAGAATGATGAAGAAGGCTAGAAGGGCCTGTAGAGACATCTGGTCAACCTTGGTTAATTATGGAAAACAAAATGGGCCAGACAAGGAATTGTCTTGACCAGTTTCCAGTGGAGCGGTCTTCACTCCACTAGTGACTTAGGTCTATAGTTGACAGGTTAATTAAGTGATGTAAAGCAGAGAGTTATTAAAAGTGAAACATATATTTTAACTTTTTATTTGTATCATAAAAACACATAACTGAACACATAATAACTTTCAAGCTGAGTTTATGGCCAAGGCTAATTTATGTTTTCTTAGTATGAATCCAAGGACATGCTAGAGCTCACATTGTCTTTTTTCTCTGAGTCATGGTTTCCAACCAGATTTCTTTTAAAGTGGATCAATAGCAAAAAGACATTCATGAAACTATCCATTCATAGAGCTCTTTAAATTTTAACATGTTCTCTATCTTTGTTTTTTTTTTAATCAGTACCCCAAAGGAAGAATGACCCACCTGGAGTTTGAAGTTCTAAACCATATTGTTTATCTCTTTATAACCTCATGTGGTAAGGCTTGGTCCTCATGGTCCTTGGTGTGTGCTACTGGTAGAAGTGGGTCTTAGTAGGGGGTGTGAAGTCACTGGGGCTGTGGGATGATGGGACACTCATCTCTTTTCTCTCCTTTACTTCTCACCATCAGGAAGTCAGCACTTTGTCCTCCTGGCATGTCTTTAGTGACGTACCATAGGGCCAAAGCAACAGGGTCAAGAGATCATGGTGAGAAATATTCAAAACTGGCAAGTAAAATATCTTTTCTCTTTTTGTGTTCATCCCCTTAGATATTTTGTTAATGCTACTGGAAAGCTCTGGAAAGCTAACAAAAATCTCAGATGGTAAACATCTCTTCTAGAAAGGACCCTTGCCCTTTTCTTTCATGTGTTTCTGAAATGTCTTACTAAAACTACAAACATAGATACAGCTGGCATTAAAAAAATTCAAAATTGCTTACTAAAGTGCCTGGTTGCTTTAGGTCTTCCTTAGTACCACAGAAGGAAAGGACAGATTTATCTGAAAGGTGATCCAAATGAAAATTAGCTGTGAGGTATAATCAAATTTCCAAATGTCGCATCTTCTGAGTGAAGCTGTTTCCAGCTACTGTGATAGAAGTGCCTTTTATTTTCTCTCTACTCTGGTTTCTTTTTTTGCTTATCCATCAGTCAAACTATCATTCAACAAGGACGATTTTGCTCCTCTTCTCAATGAGCATTTCCCTTTTTTTTCAGTGTGTCTTGCCACCTGGAGCCAATAGCACAACTTATGTTTTTATTGTGTCATCATAGTTCTTACTCTAGAGCTGGGCAAAGAAGAGTCAGCAAAAATGAGCTGTTGAGTTCAGCTGGATTTGATCCTAAAATCTTCTTAGATCAGCCAAGGGCACATACAACTCCCCCAGCCACAGGCAGGAGTCAAAGGTGCTGCCCTTTGGTTGTTTCTCTTTTTGTGGCCTGTGACGGGCATGTGGGAGAATAGACAAGATGGGTCACCAGGACACAAGGCTTAAGGTTGGCACCTTCCCTACAGGCAAACCAAGAGCATCGCCTGTCATGGAGAAAGATTTGAAATAACTTCTGAATTATGATGAAGAACTACTCTTTGACAGAGAAGATGTAATTGATCCCTAAGTGATTTTGCGCCATCTTTTCTTAGAGATGCATATAGCAGGTGGGGTTTATTTCTATTTTAGATCACTGGTGCTGATGCTGCAGTTAAGGCACCGCTCTTCTTAATTTAGATCATCAAAGGCAAAGAGACATTTCTTCTTTTATGGAGTCTCTATAGCAAGAAAGGTGCAGCATCCTACTAGGATGGAATATTTTGTTTTTCTTGTATCAATCGAATCTTCAAATGACCTTCATTTATTTTATTATGAACTCTCTGGATGTAACTTAAACATCTATATTTTGTTGTTCATCTGTGGACATGGATCCTAATTATAAATACTTATCTATTTGACTCTTTTCTATTAGGAAAAAAGTATCATGGTGGACTTAAGGATGACACTCAAGTCATGCATTCTCCTCTGTATGCAAAATTGCTCCAGTTCCTTCCCCACCTCCCCCCCCCCCCGCCGCAGGGATTTACCCTCATCCCTGCTATAATATTAACTATTCTTCTCTTGCCAAAAGTGGAGACAGTAGAGTGACCCACTGTAGGGAGGGGTACTAGGCATCTTTGTTGCTTTCTGAGCCTATGTGTTAGATCCCAGCAATCTGACTTTGTAACAGTATACAGTTGGAGCACACTTAGTAGGGCCAGAGGTCATATCAAGGGTTGGAGAAGAATACTATACTAAATGAGTTGTCTTGCAAAGGATCTATTTAAAGGTTTTCAAAGATGTTTGTAGGCTTAAATACAGCACTTTCACAAATATAGATCAGATGGCTTAAAGACTGTTCTTCCACATTGCAAAAGTTGAGATTTTCCCCTCCATTTGAAGTGTTTCCAACACCAAGAATGGTATCATAAAAATATAACTTATAAAAAAAAGCCTTCTGACACTGTAAAATTAATAGTTTTCTTAGAGGTTGAATCTTTTCAGTTCTCATAGTGGTAAATTGAAATAATACAAAAAATATTTCCTTCCCTCTTTTATCTAGTAAAGTTAATTGACTTTCTTGTCTTGGTTTTTCCTAGTAAAACACTTTGGGTGGGGCCCACTGTGAATGTTCACCACCAGGGTCCTCTTAGCCTGTCACTCAAATGCCCTGCCTTGAAGCTCCTTACATCATAGCTGTTAATGGCTGGGCTGGCGAAGGAGGCAGCCAGATGCCGAACCTTTGGGACCATTACTTAGACAAGCTCATCCCGCCCCCCCCCCCATTTCCTTAAATGTCATAAGAAACTGTGACTCTGCTTCCATACTCACATGCACTTCCTGATCAAGCATCCTGAAAAGAGAAGGGGGCTGGTTCTAGTCCGGGAGGGGTGTGGTCACAGGAAAAGCCATCAATAAGAGCCTTGTGTCACAGCAGGAGCTTCTTCATGACTCTGAATCTTACAGAAGCAACTTCTGTAAGGACAGGAAGCCATTTAGATAGGCCAGAGCAAACCAAAACTAGCGTAAAGTTGGTGTTAGAGTCACTACCAGCTCTTAGAGTGAAAAGCCTGCTGCATCTTTCTAGGCTGTTTGTTACTGTGTGTGTATTTCTAGGCTGGCTGCAGTCTGGGCATCACTTTCTGGGCCAGATACACAATCTCAGACCTTCCAGGGATTTGTGGGAAGAAGCCTGCTGGTCAAGGAGGGTTCTGACTGTATGATCTGACATTCATTGTTTACCTGACTATTGAAGAGTGCTTATGATCCCCCAAGATCTTTTTGTCCTTCAAGTTAAATGGTGTCGATTCCGATTATATCAAGACACTGGAAATTATACCATCTAGGTATCTCCACCTTTGGAAACACACTAGTCTGCTTGCATCCCAGTCAAACTATGAGGTTTTTGTCTCTTCCTTCCCCCTTTCCTTCCCTTCCCTTCTCTTCCCTTTCCTTCCTTTCCCCTCTCTTCCATTTCCTTCCCTTCCCCTCTCTTCCCTTTCCTCCCCTCCCCTTCCCCTCCCCTCCCCCCTTCCCTTCCCTCCCCTCCCGTCTTCCTTCTCCTCTACTTCTATCTTAGAACTAAGGGAAACACTTTCATTTTTCATCAGACATCTTTCTCATTTAATTGACTGACTAAAATTATGTTAATGCTCTCTCATACTTGATGAACACCTGAATAGTCTGTGACTCCATCAAAGTCCTTTATACCAACACTGCTAGGCCAGTCTCTACTAGGAATAAAATATCAATTATAATTCACTGTGGAAATAAAAGCAGAAAGGGAAAAACTTAGTCACAGGAGGAAGCAGGATGATAGTGGAGACCTAAAGGACACAGCAGGAACCTGACTAGCTTCCAGTAACGGGAACTTAAAATTGGACCCACCCACCTAGGCAAGTGATATCCTTTTTATTTACTTTTCTCTTTGTGAGGGTAGGAACCAAATCGCCTCAGTGAAAACCTGTAAGCATTCATGGTCTTGAAATTTGAGATACCAACTTTTCTTTCTTCCCAATTGGGCCAGTTGACAGTTGGTAAATGGAGATTTCTGTTTTTTATAGGGAAAATGGATTAAAAATCTTTTTCTTGATGACCTTTCCTTCAGTCTCTGTTCCACTCTTTGTCCCTGTATTTCCTTTAGACAGGAGCAATTCTGGGTTAGAAATTTGGAGATGGGTGGGTGGCCCCATCCCTCAATGGGTGAGGGGAGGCATGCCTAAACTCTGGATATGGTCTCTATAGCTTCTCCATCCCCATTGTGGGGTATTTCAGTTAATGTCATCCCCATGGGGTGCTGGGAGGTTCTTGCTTTTCTGGCATCTGGGACTTTCTGGTTGCTATGCCCAGTTCCTCATCCCCCATTGCTACATACCTCTGTTCAATTTCCTGACACTCTGCAAATCTCCATCTTTTCCCATACCTGATTCTGCCCCTCTTTTCCCCTCTCCCTCCTCTCTTCCTCCCAACTCCCCCTCATCCTTTGCTTCCCTTGATTATATTGTTCCCACTTCTAAGTGGGACTGAAGCATCCACTCTTTGGTCTTCCTTCCTCCTGAGCTTCATGTGGTTCGTGAGTTGTATCATGGGTATTCCACACTCTTTGCCTAATATCCACTTATCAGTGAGTACATATCATGTGTGTTCTTTTGTGACTGAGTTACCTCACTCAGGATGATATTTTCTAGATCCATCCATTTGCCTGAGAATTTCATGAAGTCATTGTTTTTAATAGCTGAGTAATACTCCATTGTGTAAATGTACCACCTGGGGATCCATCCCACACGCAGACACCAAATCCAGATACTATTGCAGATGCCAAGAAAGTCATGGTGACAGGAGCCTGATATAGCTGTCTCCTGAGGGGCTCTGCCAGATCCTGACCAATACAGATGGGGATGCTCACAGTCAACCATCAGACTGAGCACAGGGACCCCAATGGAGGAGTTAGGGGAAGGACTGAAGGAGCTGAAGGGGCCTTATCTGGCATCAATGGGAGGGGAGGCCCTTGGTCCTGTGAAGACTTGATGCCCCAGTGTAGAGGAATGCTAGGGCGGTGAGGCTGGAGTGGGTGGGTGGGGGAGCACCCTCAAAGAATGCAAAGTAATGGGGGATGTGATAGGGGGGTTTGCAGAGGGGAAACCGGGAAAGGGAATAACATATGAAATATGAACAAATAAAATATCCAATTAAAAAAATCTTTGTCTTGAAAAAGTTAAGTTGATGAACATTCAAATGCACTCAGGGGCTGATATTTTGACAATTGTAGTAAAAATGAATCTCCATGCCACACAGGGTGCATTTGTGGCACGTGGTCTAATCATGAATGGAAAGGTGATTATGCCTCGCCAATGTCCTCTGAGTCTCTTCTGTCTCCCTATTTTGCTTGAGAAGGGCGCAGGAACCTTTAGGAGCTTTGTTAGATCTCGCATGGGTCTTCTCTTCCTTTGGGTCTTTCTACCATGACTGAGGAATTTTATTACATAAATAAGAAAAGTACAGTAGCTAGACATGTCATCCCAAGTACTCTGAAGGTTGAGACAGGAAGCCTACAAATTTAAGGCCTGCCTGTAAAGTTTAGTGAAAACTTAAGACTCAAAAAGTAAAGAAAGAAAGGATATAGCTCAACAATGGAATCCTTGAGAGCCCAGAGCCACAGGTACACATACTTTTTTGATAATGTTTCCATTGTCACCAACTGAGAAAGGAAAAAGAAACATTTTCAAGTTTCCACTGTCCCTTACACTCCAAAGCATATCTGTTTGAATTCTGATTTCTGGCTTGGGAGTCTATTGTCATCCGGTTTAACTCACTAACTTTTAGTGAAGACGACCTGCAAATGACACTTGCAGTGTTCAGAGCCTTTGTGTGGCTGGCCATCAAGGACCATCCCTGTGCATGTGTGTGTGTGTGTGTGTGTGTGTGTGTGTGTGCACGCACATGCATGTAGGCAGACTCCTGCCTACAGAAGCCAGCAGTTAATATTAGATGTCTTCAGTTTTGTTCTCCAAAAGTTTTGAGACTGTGTCTCTTACTGAACTAGGAATTTGTGATTCAGCTAGACTGGCTGGCCAATGAGGTCTTCCTACCTCTACCCCCACGCCCTCCCCCCCCACTGGATTATAGATGCATGCTATACTCAACTTTTACATGTGTTCGGGGATCTGAACTCATGTCTTCACACTTGCATGGCATGTACTTTGCCAACCGATCCATCTCCCAGCCCCAGTGAGGACCATCTTACATGTCATAGGCCGAAAAGACAAACCTAACTTGGAAAGGGAAGGGCATTTCTTTGGCTATGTAGTTTTCAGTGTATTTACTATACTTACTTGGAATGTGTGGGCTTTTCGCTTGAGTAAAAACACACTGCACTCTAACACCCTGAGCATATTGGGCTGAGATAAAACGGAGTAAATTCCTTCCATAGGTGGGCAAGATCAGAGGAGGGGACCTTTCCATTTCCCCAGGTGGCTGTGGTCTGTGAGCCTTGCAGAGTGTAGGAGGTGACATTGGCAGGTTGGATACGTGCAGTGGAAAGAAGTCGCCAACAGGCATAAAATAGTCTGCGGTAGAGGAAGGCACATGGAGTTTATTTATAGAAAAGACTAGAATACGTAGCAATTTTCTTTCAGAAGCAGCAGAAATTTATAGAAGTTAGGATGTTATACCAGAACAATTTGTTATCCCTCAATTTTTTTCATTATCATTAGACACAGACCATAATGACATGTTTGCTGTATTTTTCCATTGCAAGAGTAATACTTATAAAACAGTATTTGAAAAATATAGAAAGTTGGTGAGAAGATACACATATTTTTGGCCTTTAAAGATAACCGGGCCTAACGGTTTATTATGTTTCTCTTTCCTGACATTTCTTGCAAAAAAAAAAAATATTGGTTTTGCAATAGTTTGCCCAGAATGTGTGGGATGATACCCTCAGACCCAGCAGGAATGAGGTCATTGACCCTTCCTGACAAGCCCAGGTACATGCACAGTTTCCAAGAGCCATGACGTCTCAGCAGAGTTCGCAGAGCTTCCAAGCCTCTGCATGCATCACGACCCTCTTATGGGTTCTGCTCTGGCCTGCATGTGCCTGGAGAGCCACGCAGTGGACACATCCTCACAGGGGAGGCGGGGCAGGCCGGTGGAAACGGAGCTGCTTCGATCTAATTGGACACTGGATGAACACATTGTGTCCGTCTTCCTGTAGGCTTGTTCAAGGTTCCTTTCCTGGGATTATGGACTGACTCTCCCTGACTGACCCCTGTTGTCTTCAAATCCCCTCTCCTGCCTGCCTCCAGGAGGAGCCTCCTCTTCTCTCCTAACCACATACACACAAAATAACATTTCTTGGAAGGGTCCTAATTTGAACTCTCGAGTGAAAGCAAGCCTATCATTTTTGTGCGTTAAGGAGCTGCTAGTCCCTAGCTCCTGGCTGCCAAGCTCTCACCTTCCTTCCTGCAACACAGACTTTATAAATAAGAAGGTACATTGAAAATGTTTTTCAGTTTGTGGTTTTATTTTCCTTTGTGGGGAGTAGGATGGTATATTGAAGTCACCAAACAGTGTTTTATTTTTACAATGGATCTGTAGCTGAGGCGTGACATGAGTTTCCTGGACTTTGAAAAACCGTTTGATAGCAATGCTACTGAGCATGAGCGCTGGACAGATGCTGATTTCACTTGCCGGGTGTTGACATCATTTTTCACCAACTTATCGAGATAACATTTACATATAAAATATGTTCCACCACAAGCCAGATATAGACCATCTTCACTGTTTCAAATTTTCCCCTAATCTATATAAAACCAGTAATTACCCTAACCTCAATTTAAAAATTAATTTCTAAAAAAGTTCTTATTAATCCTTATTAACTTTATAGTTCAGTAAGGTCTGGTGTGACATCTGTACTCCACCCTAGCTCTGAACAATGATCTGCTCCACGTCCCTGCAGATCTTTTTGATGCTTCTAGAAGTTTCTGTTAAGACCATTTTCAGCATGTGTCTTTGAAGGGTTGTTGTCTCATGATGTTTTGTCAGGGCACTTTTTTACACCTTTCAGGTTATTGTGGCTTCTAGTTTTGTGTTTTACAAGTCTCTCTCTCTCTCTCTCTCTCTCTCTCTCTCTCTCTCTCTCTCGTATGTGTGTGCATCTATATGTGTTTCTTTTGCTTTTTCTTTGACTGTTTTTCTTCTGTTTGTTTGTTTGCCTTATTCTAACATTTTTAAATTTTTGTTTCATCTTATTTTACTTTATTGCTGCTCCTTAGATGTCTGTTTTCTAATGAGAGACATATGGGAGGGAAGGAGGGTGGAACTGGGAGGAATTGCAGGGAGTAAACTGTATTGAAAATATATTGTCTATAAAAGCCCCTACTTTCAAAAGAAAAGAAAGCATTGTTTCAAAGGGTTTCAGTCTGTCACGCTAAGGGAAGCATGCCAGCAGTACTGGGCACAAAGCTTGCGGTAGGTAGCAAGTCCCATCACAGCCGATGAAGAATCGGAGAGACTGATGGACCGGATGCCCACGTCTAACCTCCTGAGGCCCAGTGGCCTACTTCTGTCAGCTAAGCTCTCCCACCGCAGACAGTACCAGCAACTCCGAGAAAACCATCCCAAACAGCAGGCTCTGGGGGTGTGGCACTTCAAGTCCAAGTCACGACAAAAGCCCATTTCTCCCCATGCTCTTTCATTGCTGCACATCTGGTGAAAAACAAACAAAAACCAAAAGACCATTTTAACTTGTCCAGCAAGACATCATTTAAAAGCCTCTTTATTTGATACGCTACATACATTCCCACACACAGCATGGAACGCTCCCAGTTACCAGCACCGTGCTGGGCAACACTAGGTACTGCAAAACTAAAGGAGAAACAATGAAATCCTTGGCCCTGGTCACCAGAGCCTCAGAAACAGGTGTTCTACTAAGTTAGGGGAAGCCCAGCAACGAAATAGCATGGGGGAGAAATGGTCTCTCATTATAACTTGAGCTTAAAATGCCCCTCCCCCAGCCTGTTGTGGGATAAATGGGAGCACGTCACTAGTGTTAACAACACAACCGTGCACTGTTTATTTTAATCACATTTAGCTCAACATCTGGCGCTCTCTCATCATTCTCTTGGTAGGATGTATCCAGTAACACCATTCCTGCTGCTGTTACTGAATAGGTGGCAATGTTCTGTTATCTGAGGAATACCATCGGATTCTCCAGACAGCCAGATGTATTGAGTGTCAGAAGGTGTCTTAGTTGGGCTTTTTATTGCTGTGAAGAGACACCATGACCATGGCAACTCTTATAAAGACAACATTTAATTGGGACTGGCTTACAGGCTCAGAGGTTTAGTCTGTTATCATCATGGCAGGAAGCATGGCAGCCTGTAGGTAGACATGGTGCTGGAGGAGCTGAAGGAGACTGTGTAGCACACTGGGCATAGCTTGAACATAGAACACCTCAAAGCCCACACCCATGGTGAAACGCTCCCCCCAACAAGGCCATGCCTATTTCAACAAGGCCACATTCACTCCAAGGCCACACCTCCTAACAGTGCCCCTCCTATGGCCAAACATTCAAACACATGAGTGTATGGGGAGCATTCCTATTCAAACCATCACAGAGGGTGACACCCCAAGTAACAAGAATATTTACCGGCCAGGCGGTAGTGGCACACGCCTGTAATCCCAGCACTCAGGAGGCAGAGGCAGGTGGATTTCTGAGTTCGAGGCCAGCCTGGTCTACAGAGTGAGTTCCAGGATAGCCAGGGCTACACAGAGAAACCCTGTCTCAGAAAAAAAAAAAAGAAAAATTAAAAAAAAAGAATATTTACCATGCTACAAATGAACACCATTCAAGTCAAGAAAGAAAATTCCAGCATTCAAAAGTTTCCTGATGCTTCCTCCAAGTCACAGAACCTTCCATTCTCTCAAAGAGAGACAGTTCATTCTCATATCACCACTGTAACTCAGCCGGCCCTCCAGCTTTATTCAGGGAAGTCATTATATGAACCTTGTCTGGCTTGCTTCTCCCCCAACCTGCCTCCCCCCCTCTGTGTGTGTGTGTGTGTGTGCCCTGATCCTGTGGATACTCTTCTACATATTTTTTACTTAAATGGCTGCTTTCTTGTTAAGCATAGACTTTTGAGTGAGAGGGATGATCAAGGTTGTTTACATAATTAGTTTTAGTAGATAATGTCACTGATTCTCTCAAATCTTTACCCCAATTTTCATCCCATCATGAAAACAAGATAATCTTGTACCATGTGAACTATTGTTAGTCCATGTTAAGGACAGAGTCTCTTCACTCTAATAATGTTCTTGAATGTGTAGGAGAAGGTCTTTAAGAGTTTAATATCTCATTTTTCCTAGCTACAAGTAAGGTTGAGTTTACATAGCTATTCTGCTTGGAGGGGTCAGTTCAGATAGTTGCTAGTTTTCTACAAAATTAAATGTCTAATTAGGATGAATTTATAAAAGTTTAAGAAATTTACCTGGATACAGACCATGTATCTGACATGTGCATTGCAAATATCTTCCTTTGTCCTAAGGATTGTTATTATAGTCTCCGTATGTTGGTTAAATTGGTAAGTTTTTAGCACCAAGTCTAGTGGCACATGCCTGTAATCCTAGTGTTGGGAAGGCAGAGACAGAAAAGTTTTAAGTTCTAGCCAGCCTGGGCTACATAGAAAGACCTCAGTGAAAAAAATGAGCCAAGAAAACAACAAAGATTTTAAAATGTGCTCTTCAGTGTGTCAGTCTTCCCTGGTGGAGCCATTTGGGAACCACATGAAGTGTCCACATCTCAAAATCTTCATCTTAAAACCCATCTTTGTTGTAGATCCAGATTTTCTGCTCATTTTCTTGTTATCTGGTTTATATACTTTTGACATTCACACCTGCTATCTACACTTACAACATTCACACTTGCCATTCACCAGGGATAGCTTTCCACAACGTGGGGGTAAAGGTCACTTAATTTCTAAACTACAGTGATAGCCGGAAGACCCAGCATGGTTGTTGGAAAGGCTGTTTGTGTGCACTTTGTATGGATTTCAGTTTGAAATAACTTCTTGTTTCATCTAAAATAGTCCTCACTCTATAACCCATCCAGTCCCGGACTCAATATCCCCTCATCTCAGCCTAACTGAGTACTAGGATTGCACGTGTGCACCAAGATGTGTAACTGTAGCTTCTCCTTATCTAGACAAGGATTAGTAGTTAGGGTATACCATACATTTGCCATTTTAAGTTGATTTATGATTTTTTGTATTAATATATTTTAGTGTTAAAGTGTTTTTAAATTTTCTTTAGTGTTTGAGAGTTTCATGCCTGTATACCAAGAAATGTGTTCACATATATCCCCGCCATAGCTCCCCAGCACAACTCCTCCCAACTCCATGTCTTTTGCTGGTAATAGTGAGCCTAGTTAGCACACCCGTAAGTGCATAGGTGTGCGACCAGCCACTGGAGAATATTACTAGTGACCATGTCCTCAATAAGAACGATTCTCTCTCACCTGGAGCAGCGATGATCACTGCCACTATCTTCCCAGCGTGGGGCTGGGCCTGGAGGTCACCCACTCATCTCTGCTGAGAGCTTGGCTGGCTTACTCTTTGCAGCTCTTGTGCCAATGACCACACCTGCTGGGAGATTGTGATGGTGACGGCCACATCATGTCCAGAGAACAGTGCATTACAACCCTTCTCTCCAACATCATTTTAGTCTCTGCTATGGTCCCTTTTATGACTGAATCCATGGCCTCTTCTCTCAGCACTGGTACCAACATATTGATTTCATCGTAAACATTGGAAGGACCCTTTGGTGGAAAGGATGCAACTGTGTTTGGAAGGGCCTTTAAAAAGCAGCAATAATCACTTAATTTTCTATTTAAATATATACATTTATTACTAATCTATTCTCTTTTGTTAGCCTCTGGAACCAAGTTCAATAAACCCTTCCCCTTCCCCCAAAAAACTATTAAGAAGATTTTATTTTTATCCCTGTACTTAATATACTTTAGAGTCTTAAAACATCTCAACTTCATACATGTATGATTTCAGAGTGACCTTTTCTCTCCTGAGTCCTGAATGTCTTTTAAAATGTGTCTTTGATTCTATTGTCTGTTGCTTTGAGACAAATGACTCCAGCACTTAGACACTTTTAATGCAACTGATATTATTATTGTATGTACTCAAAGGTCAAGGGATCTGGGGTCAACTTAACTGGCTGGTGTTGTCTTTGAGTTCCTCATGAAACTCCACAAACCGAATCTCACTTTACTGATTTCGTCATGTTCACCTGGAGCATGTTGGTGGGCTTGACCCTCTTATCTTTAAAAGGGTTGGTAAGGACATCACCGGGTGGTTTCTGGAGGACAAGACAGCAATTGGTAAAGTGCATGTCCACAGGACAGTGCCGCAAGACGTTAAAGTACTGCCTTGTTTGTGGGATTTCCAGATAATATTTGGGAGAAGACTGAAACCCTGCCCAAGGCCATACAGGGAAAGGCAATTGAATCTGCCAGGTTTGAGCAGTTCCATATAGAAGCCCCTGAGGACAAGTAATCAGACCACAGAGCATTTGTCACAGCCTAGGACCAGGTTCAGAGGTGGAAGCTGTAATCCATCTCACCAACTTCCCTTCCGGTTTCCCAAACCGCAAAGGAATTGCTCCCTGAATGTTTGCAGGGCTGTAGATCCAAGGACACAGGAGGGGTGCACCTGAGTCCCCGCTTAGGAACGGCTATGCTGTCCCTGGATCCTCAGGGGGTGCAATAGCACAGGTCTCTGCTACTTTCCCCTCACAGGGCTGTCTCAGCTGCAAACAGCTACTTTAAGATCACCCCACTCTGTGGGCAGTACTGCACACAATGATTGATAGAGGCTGAGGCCAATGGAATGGGGAGCTTTGGCAGGTCTAGCATAACCTAACATCCTCTGTTCTAGCCTACTGTGGAGGGAGAGTAGGTCTTGAGGAAAGGGAGGCAGGGTGATTAGCATTATGAAAGGAGTCAGTTGGCCGAAGGACAGAAAGACAACCTTTCTTTTGTTACAGAGCGTGTGGGAAGAGCATCAGCTTCCCCAGTGTGTGCGTGGGTGGGGAGAGAGGCTGGTGTTATGTAAATGACCCATGAAGTCTCGGGACATTTCTGGCTAGGGAATTTTGAGTTTCAGACCTGTGCAGCTCTCTAAACCCATTTTGTTCTCACTAATGCTTTTTCCGTTTTGTTTGTCAATGATTTTTAAAGATTATAATATAATTGCACTGTCCTTTCCTTCCCTTTCCTGCCTCCAACCCCTCCCATGCACACCCTCTTCATTGCTCTTTCAATTCATGGCTTCCTTTTCTTTAATTTTTTTACACACACACACACACACACACACACACACACACATATACACACACACACCACACACACACACACACACACACACACACACACACTCCTAAATATATAAATACAACTTGCTCAGTCCAGTGTTACTTGTATGTATGTATGTAGTTTTAGGCTCACCATTTGGTTAACAATTTGTTACACTCTTCCCTGTCTATCCTCCTCCCAATATCCTTTCAGTTGTCTGTAGGGTTTCCGTTTGGTTTAGAGTCGAGGCCTCCCAGGCTTTCCCTCTTCTATATTAACATGTCCATTGGTGATGTCCTTGTTCAGCTCATCTTTAGGCATCCATATTGGAGAGGTTATGTGTGTGTAGCTTCTGAAATCCCCAAGAGACACAATCTCACAGCAAACTCATTGTTCCTCTGGCTCTCAAAATCTTGCCATCTTCCAAAATAATCACCAAAATGATCAGAGATCAGAGTCTTAGGTTCAGGAGTTGTGCTGTAGATCAGCTGAGATCAACCTCCATAAGTCTGTATTGATCATTTGTGGCTTTCTGTAGTGGTCTGTCTCTTGAAAAGAGACATTTCCTTGGTGAGGAGGTAAGAATTACACTTATCTGTGGTTATAAGGACAAATATTTAGAATTTAGTTGGGATTACGCTGGTGTAAGAAATTGGCAGTTGTGGGTTCTCTTCTAAGATCTATGATTTCAGTAGCATGAGCTAGTTGGCGAGGTTTCCAGTAACAGGCATGATTTACCTGTTGTTGAGTGGGACTCAAATCAAACCCTAGAGCTATTTGTAACTGTCAAGGCATGTGTGCCACTATTACATAAGGTTATTGTGGTATGCTGGTCATTGTTGGTTATAAACTGTCTCTGTTTCTAGTACTCTCCTTTGTCTCTGATACAATTCATTTTTTTGTTTCAGGACACAAGATCCTGGAAATGTCATCTAGTGCCCTTTGAGCGCAGATCTGGGTATACAAAACTGCTTGCCCGAGACTCCTTTTCCTTATCAGTGTTGGACATAGAACACATAGAACATGCTACTCCATGTAAGTACAGTCATTGGAGAACCCATCCTATGCCAGTACTCTTTAAGACCATGGGGGCATTTTTGTGTGGTTAATCATAGAAAAGGGTATGAGAGTTTCAGACTTTTCTCCTCAGCACACACAGTATTCTGAGAAAGGGATTAACATGATTAAAAATGGTGGCCAAGAAATACGGTTCTTGTTTTGTTGGAAGGTCTGGAAGTTCAAGAGGCTAAAATATAAAACAGATTGGAAGTCTGTTTGGAGAGTCTAGGAATTAAATCCATGGTCTGATGGGGTTGCTGTTGGAGGAGAAAAATGTGATTGATTTTCAAAAGATACTTCGAAATATCTAATGTCCACCTGGATGCAAATATGAAGAAGACTTAGCAAGAGAAATATAGTTCCAGGGGTTAGGACCAAAGTCCTGAAGTGTGTCATTGATGGTAATGGTCAGAATAGAAAGGTCTAATCATGGTAAGTTCCTGTATCTCTAATTTAAATTGGAGACAGATCTGTGCTTTAGTTTAATTTCTGTTGCACTGATAAAATATTCTGACACAAATCAGTGGAAGGGAAGAACAGTTTATCCAGCTTCTGGTTAAAGGTTATACTCCTTGATAGCCGAAAAGACAAGGTGGTAGAAACTTAAAGCATCTTATCACACCATATCCACTGTCAAGAGAGAAAGACTCACAATCCTTGCTTGCTTGTTAGCTAGCTTTCTTTACTCTTCTACAGTTCAGGGGCCAGCCTAGGGAATGATGACACCTCTGGTGTCTTATATCAATTAATAATCATATTAGTCCCTCCCAGGTATAACCACCTACGAGTTAACTTGATCTAGGTAATTCCTCTCTTTCCAGGTGATTGTAGGTTGGGTGATTATAGATTGGATGTTAATGACAATGGCTGGCTGTGGGTCTCTGCATCTGTTCTGGTCTACTGTGGGAGGAAGCTTCTCTGATGATGACTGAATAAAGCACTGATCTATGAGTATAGCAGAATATTATCAGGAGTCATTTTATTGATACTTTCTTTGATCAGTAGTGTTTGGTTTTACCCTAGGTCTCTAGGCTATCTGTTCTCTGGGTTTTTGGTCACCCAAACAGGGTCAGGTTCTGTCTCCTGGAGTGGGCCTTAAGTCAAATCAGACATTGGATGGTCACTCCCACAAGTTCTGTGCCACCATTGCTCTAGCATTTCTGGCAGGGAGGGCAGATTATAGCTCAAAGGTTTTATGGCTGGGTGGTGTTTGTGATTCTCCTTTGGTAGCTTGCAGAATATCTTCCTGCATCAAAGACACCAGAACATATGGGTGAAGGCACCATGCAGGCACCAGAGACGGTGGAACACACAGCTCTAGGGGATTATATCCATCAAATCTCTCCCCTCAGATCTCAGGAAACTTCAAAGAAGAGGAGGCAGAAAGGGTATAAAACCCAGACAGGATGGAGGGTACCAGTAGGACAAGGTTGTCTGAATCATCTAAGCAAGTCTCATGTGAACTCACAGAGACTGAAGCATCAAGCACAAGGCCTACATAGGTCTGCACCAGGTCCTCTGTGTATACACGATAGCTTTCAGTTTAGTATTTTTATGGGATTCCTGAGTGTGTGAATGAATGGGTCTTTGATTCTTGTTCCTGCTCTTGAGACTTTTCCCCCTTCTGTTGGGTTGCCTTGTCCAGCCTCAATGTGATGGATTTTGCTTTATCTTATTGTCTTGTTTAAAAAAAAAGAAACCCCTTCCCAACAAGAAATAAAAAAAAATTAAAAAGGTATAGAATTGTACCTGATTCCTAGTCAATAATCCCTGCCCATACAAACTGAAATAGGAAGACTAGAAGTTTGGAGGCTAACCTAGGCTAAAAAGAGTTCTAGGCCAACCTAGGCTACATCATGAAACCTGGTCTCAAACAAACAGCAAACATTGTCCATGGTAAGTATTAGTAGGGATGTAGCACAATCAGAGTTCATAAGCTGGGAAACCATTTGTCAGTCCCTTAAGAGTTAAACACTGATCTGCCATATGGCTCAGCCTTCCAGGCCCTTGGGGTTTCCCCAAGAGAAATGCAAGCACATGCATCTGCAGTGACATAGATGACACAGCAGCTTTGCTTGCAATTTTAAAGAACGAGAATGAGCCCAGTATTAATCTACAGATAGGTGAATCTTGGTGTATTCACACAAACCGACTACTATTTAGAAATGAATGAATAGAAATAAATGAGGCATTGCATTATGGAAGTATAAAAGGCTCTAAGAGGGGCTGTTTAGCCCTGTGAATGGCTGTGTAAACCAGCTCGAAGGCTTCAGGCCCAAGGTAAGGAGGGCTGAGCTCCATCTGTGTAGGTAGCATCTGCCAAGGGCACAAGATCCTATCTTGGCTGGCATGTGTGAACTTGGGCTATGTTCATTTTCTAGAACCAGTCACCCTCTACAGGGAAGGTTATACCCATACCTGGTCCCTGCAGAGTCCCTTGCTGTCTGACAGTGATTGAATACTGTTGGTATGTTGTATTCTAGTCTACTGTGAGCCACAACTTACCAAGTGCATCTATAATCACCAAGCCCTAAACCCAATATTCCCCAAACTTCAAAACATTTTGAGTATTAATATGATGTCATGAGTGGAAGTTCCACTGTCAGGAACACCTGTTAGGAATCAAAGCACAGATGAACTGAAAACACTATGCACATACCTCCCAGGATGTTCATTCCAGGCATATATGAAACATACATGACTTTTTGTGTATGCATGAAATTATCAAATCTGAAGATGTCTGATGTGCAGGCCATTCCTGTCTTTAAGCCCTTTGTACAAGTCATACTTAGCCTGTATCACCATGTTTCTTTCAGACCTGTGGATCTGTTGCTATTATTGTAAAGAAAATAAATAATTAAATTAACGTGCAGACTGGAGAGATGTTTCAGGGAGTAGGAATGCTCGTTGCATGCATATGAGGGCCTATGTTTGGCTCCCTAGCACCCACAGAAGAAGCTGGACCAGGTCTCATGCCCACCTGTAATGATGGTTATAGTAGAACCACTTTATGCCTATTCCCAATCAGCTTACAAATAAAAGAGACTCAGACTATGGCTATTTTATTTGACTTTGATGGGTGGGGGTAACCCCTAGTCTACTCTTCTAACTGCTGGCCTGGCTACCTCCTCATTGGTATACCCCAGCCACTTGCTGTTTCTCCTGGCCATGTGCTCATGGTCCATCTCCCCTCCTGGTGGCTTCCTCCTCTCTTCCTTCTTTTTTTCCTTCTGCTCTCTCCTCCCCCAACCTGGTCTCTCAAAATCCACTTACCTCTAATCCCTCCAGTAATTGGCTGTAGCCTCTAGTATTAAATCAAGGAACAAGGTTTGCAGAACAAAAGCTTGTCTACAGGAGAAGTCACCTGTAGGCTTAGGCCTTGGGTGTAGAGTTTAGCATTACAATACATAGTACTAGACCAAACTAGTACTGATTGGGGCAGGCACAGGCTAGAGAATCACCAGGGCTTGTTGGTTGTCTTCACAGGAGCTCCAAGCTCAGAGAGTGTCTCCCTCCAAGGAATAAAGCAGAGATCTTCTCCTCTAGCCTTTACATGCACACAGGTGTACACACACACACACACACACACACACATACATACACACACACACACACACACACACACACACACACTGCACACACGACAAATTAACTTGCACAAATTAAAGTCCATCTCATGTGTCTTGTGCACAAGAGTCGTCTACAATTTTTTTTTTAAAAAATAGTCTTCTCCCCGGTAATTTCTATTTTTTTCACCTGATATCAAATCATCCTTGTTTAATGGACACAGGAATTGAAGCTCTGGACATCTTTGATTGTGTTGATTTGGAAAGTGCAGAAGAGCACAAAGGGAGTTAATATATCCAGCAATATCATCCCGAAATCATGACCGCACTTAAGGGATTTTTATAAATGTGTCCAAGCTTTATTCTACAAATCAAACTCTGCTGATTTCCTTTGACCTTGGTGGTCACATTACCTGACACGTTCTGACATATAGAGGCCCTGGCATTGCTGGGGAATATATTTCAAACAACCATTTTTAAAAGTCTTAAGGAGGAGGCTATAGGCCCCGAATTGCTACATCTTGGTCTCTGACGATATAAACAAGAGGTTTTGCAACAAGGTGGGAGACGCTATTGAACTCACCAGAAGGACCCCCACAGCAGGTACAGGCTTCATGTAGATGACTTCATTTAACCCACACTAGGGTTTCCCGAGCCCTCTGCTCTTATCTCTCTGTTTCTAATTACAGAAGTGTTAGAGGAGAGGCCTAGCCTCTCAGCTGAAGCTGTCCAGCCACTAATGAGTGTGCTTTGAGAAATGGCCTGCCGCTGACACTCGTCAGCCCTGTCTGTCTGTCTTGGCCACTCTCATCTCCTTAACTGTTGCCTCAGCCTTGGCTGGCCCAGAACAGTGACAGCAAGAAGCATCATATCCTTGGTTTTAAATACCTCCCTGAGATGATCCTCAGAGGGGAGTCCAAAATAGCTACCGTGGCCTGTACGGCTCTGTGTGGTCCGCTCCCCGCCTCTGGTTTGCATCTCCTCAGTAGCCTGGATTTCTACCACCCGCTCTTTCCTCCTTCCTGGCTTCAGTGTACCCACTGTCTACACACATCTGATGTGCTCCTCCCTCAGGACCTTTGCTCCCACCCAGTTTTGTTTTCCTGTGACCTATCTCTTAGTTTATCTCTGCAGCACCACAGGGCCAGGGCCTTCCCAGACCTTCCTGTGTGCTGGCCTCCTGATGGGATTAGTGCCCTACAACTAAGCTAAAGGTGTAGCCTTTCCTTGATGCCCCTGCATTTCCTCCTTAGTCCCAGAGAAGGAGAGAAGCCCCTCTGAAAGGGCTGAGGGTGTAGCTCAGTGGTAGAGCGCTCCCTTGGCACAGGTCAGACCTGAGTCCACCATCCTCACTACTGCTGGGGAGAGGGAGGGCTGGTTCTCAGTGTGCAGCAGCTGTGGGAGCACTTTTGTTAGAAAGAGGCCAGGAGACTTTTGGAAATGGATAAGGATCTGACTTTCAGGTCAGAGGACCCCAGTTTTGTTTTGTTTTCCTTTAACCTCCTTTGAGACCTGGCTTGCTTATTCCCTTCACGAGGCTAAGGATCTACTCCTTAGGGGCCGTAGTAGTGTTGGGCACTGCCAAGGGCCTGCTTTTTAGGATTTTAGACACAATGCTGGAAGAACCATTCCTGGGATCAAAGTGGCAAAATGCAGTGAGAGCTCAGGAATGAAAGGTACCCTAGGTCAGGGGACATGGGTCGCTACATGACAGGGGCTGTGGCTCTCTGCGGCCACACCCCTGTGGTATCAGGAAGTGATGCCAATGGCTCGGATGTCGTCCCTGAATGGCTGGACCTCGCCCCATAGGGTAACACAGAGCATTCACATGATGTCAGAGGCAAGTGAAGCCACTGTCCTCATAGCACCTCCCCCTGCTCCTCCTCCTTCTGCCTTCTTCCCCATCCATCCTTCCTGCCTACCAGTGTTTTCTTCTTTTTTGTGTATCTACGAGACTCATAATTCCAGATGTTTACTGTTGTAGTGGGGTTGAGACATCAGAACAATAATAATACTTCAATACCCCTCTAAGTGGAACTAAGCTTATACACGTGGCAAGTGCTGTGTGTGACTTTCATACTGCATTGCTTAACTATTGGTTCCTGTCCTTGGAGGTCAGTGTTGTGACCGTTACAGCCGAAGAAGGCAGAGGCTGAGGAGACAGTACTTGCTGTGCTAGCACGAGAACCTGAGGTCAATCTTTTTGTGGTGGTTTATGTTTGTAAGTCCATTCGGGGAGGTGGAAATTGGCAGGTGCCCTGGGCTCTTTGGCCATTCAGCGAAGCCTGATTGGTTGAGCCTCAGTTTACAGCTTAAATAACAAGGTGGACAATGACTGAAGAATGCTGTCCAAGGTTTTCCTCCGGCAATCACACGAATGTGCATATACCTGTGCACATGTAGGTGTTCACACAGTAGAGAGAATAAGTTGTTCGCAGTCTTCCAACTCATAAACGACAGAAAGGGGATTTGAACCCAGGATTCTGTAGCTCCAAGACATTTCTTTCCAAGCCTCAGAATTTAAAAGATGAAAACAATATGATTTACTGCTGGATGCAGTGAGGGATAAGAGGCTGACAGGGGAGAAAGGGTCTTTAGTAACTTCCTGGTTTCTGATTTGGGTGGTCTAGTCTGTTGATCTGAAAGCAGTGCCTTACCTTGGAGGACAACATTCTGACTCTTAATGAGCTTGCAATTAGTGTCAGTCTCAATCTCTCTCTCTCTCTCTCTCTCTCTCTCTCTCTCTCTCTCTCTCTCCCTCTCCCTCTCCCTCTCCCTCTCCCTCTCCCTCTCCCTCTCCCTCTCTCCCTCCCTCCCTCCCTCCCTCTCTCTTTTCCTTCCTTTCTTTCACCTCTAGTTACAGAAAATCTTATTTTAATTGTTCACTGGCTTCTGCCTACAATAAACTTGCTAAATTGTGAACAAGGGGTATTTGAAACTGTCTTGGACTCCAAATAGCCACATATTAAGCTAACGAGGGAACAGCAGTGCCTGTTACCTTTGGTACCGGTTCCCCCAGAGTCTCTTTCCCAGTGGTCACTGGGTATCACATTAAGGCACCAAAAGCTATTAGGCAGTGGTAACCAAAGTCTGAAAAAGGAGACAAGACAAGCAGGCTAGAGGAGCCCTGCCCTAGTAAGGGGAGAGAAGTCTGGTTCTGGTTACTGATAAGTACAGATAAGCTGGAGCCTACAGTCATTTTCTGACCGCAAACTCAAATCAATCAATTAAAGACTGCATGGAGCCGCACCACGGCTAATCAGTCCCAGGCAGGTCCGGATGATGCATGGAGCCCCCACCTCTACCCCGGCATGGCCGCTGACTTCCATCTGCTGTTCTGACAGGCAGTCGTCCGCACACCTCATTTCACACTCTGGTTAATCAAGACCTCTGTCCGCAGTCCCAGCCTTCCGTACGCTGCCTGTGATCATGGGTCTTGTGCGTTAAGTTTGATGACTGAATCATCAGGTCTTTGTCTGGACCCCGACATTCAAAAACTAATGCACATAGTGGCTAGGAAGAAAAGCCATCATCTCCAAGCCCTCTGTTCATTGTGTTGGCTGACCATGAAACAGATGAGGAAGGGCTCGTGGGAGTCGGTGACTGGGACGCTGTGGAGTGGGAAAGCCACTGGAGAAGAAGCTGACGGCGTTTTGTCCAGTGTCCAAGATGAGATGTTTGGGGAAACGTGATCTAGCCACACAGGAAGATATGTAGCAGAATAACAAGAAAGAGACTCTGTTCTTCCAGATCTGTGGACTCTTAAGGAAGCTAGCCGCAGCCTAAGGAGGTCCTCTTCATAGTCTCAGACTGGTACCTCATAGACTAAAATCCACCAGCTGAACTGGCTTGTTTATTATAAAGACTGTTTAAGCCAAATTTTGAATGAGTTCCCAGAAATTAAAGATGAATAGATTGTGCATCCTTTTAGATCTCTCCCCCACATCTTCTTACTTAGAGAAACCCAGCAGTGCGAGCCCAGACTCCCCAGGCCTGGGAGCTAGCTGCCTGCCTTGGAAAGGACTCAGTTTTCAGCTCACCACATTCCCTACAACTTTTCTTTAGGCTCATGTCAGCTTCTTTGACTCATTTATATCCTGTAGATGTTTGCAGCTCTTTTAATTAATTAATTAATTAATTAATTAATTAATCCACTTTCCATCTGATCACAGCCTCCTCCCAGTTCCCCCCTACACAGTCCCTCCTCCTAACTCCCCTCCCCTTCTCCTCTGAGAAGGGAAAGGACCCCCTGAATACCAACACAAGGTAGCTTATCAAATCACTGTAGGACTGGGCACATCCTCTCCCACTGAGGCCAGACAAGGCAGCCCATTAGGGGAGCAGGATCCATAGGCAGGCAACAGAGTCTGTTCCAGTTGTTGTGGGACCCACCCATGGAGACCAAACTGTATATTCTTTACATATATGTGGGGGTGGGGGCTAGGTCCAGCCCATGTATACTCTTTGGCTGGTGTTTCTGGGAGCCCCCAGGTCAGTTGACTGTTGGTCTTCCTTTGGAACTCCTATTCCCTCCTGGTCCCTCAATCCTTCCTCCAAGGAAGTTTCCACAAGACTCTCTGAACTCTGTCTCATGTTTGGCTCGGGGTCTCTGCATCTGATTTGGTGAGCTGCTGGGTGGAGCCTCTCGGAGGACAGTTATGCTAGGCTCCTGTCTACAAGAGTAACTGAGCATCATTAATAGGGTCAGGGATTAGTTCTTGCCCATGGGGTGGTGTTCAAGTTGGTCCAGTCATTGGTTAGCCATTCCCTCAGTCTCTGCTGTGTTTTTGTACCTGCTCTTCTTGTAGGCTAGACAAATTTTAGGTTAAAGGGTTGGTGCCCTTTTCCCCTACTGTGAGTCCTGCCTGGCTGCAGGAGGTGGCCACTTCAGGCTCTGTATCCACCACTCTAGAGTCATCCTCATAAACACCCTGGAGCCTGCCCCCATCCCAGGTCTTTGGAACTTCTAGAGATGCCCCTTCCACCATGCCACCCACTCTCCTCTCTTCCCAGCTCTCTCCCCCTTTCTCTTCCCATCACCTCTCCCACCCGGTTCCCTCCCTCCATCCACCACCAATGACTGTTTTATTTCCCCCTCTGAGCGAGATTTGAGCATCTTCCCTTGAGCCCTCCTTGTTATTTAGCTTCATTGGGTCTGTGGATTGAAATCAAGTTCTATTAAGTATGGCCTTTCCTAAATACTAGAGCACCCCATGAAGAGATGAGGACCCCAGCCTCAAGGCTAGTGAGTATTTGCTGGAGGAAGATTGGGGTGCATACCTTTTACTCCAGCAAGAAGGCCCCTGTTGTTTAGAGGCCTCTGTTTTCCTCCCTCCCTCATCTATGCGCCATTCATAGAAAACTTCTCCCTGGAGTCAAAGCGACACAGTTTTGCAGAGCTTTCCTCTCTAGACACTAACTGCTCATTCCTGACACCCACAGTTCCATGCCTGCCCTCCTGATGGCCTGGGAAACTGGTGTGTATTCAGCCTAGGCACAAGGGTGAGCTGAGGGGCCAGGCTGTGAGTGCTCAGATTTGTGGGTGACTGAATACTTCGAGGTACACGTGAGACTCATTGTACCCTGGATTCAAGGTGGGAGAAGAAGGTGCCCTGGGACTCTGTCCTTCTTCTTAGTGCTCATCAGAGTTTGTAGTGTCAAATGCTATGGCCTCACGTTTCTCTGATCTTCCACTAGACATTCTATTACTTGGGCCACGCTGGATGAGAGGATGGATAGTTGTACAGGCAGGTGAATACTGATTGTATTAGTTACTTTAATTACTGTTGTGACCAAATATTGAAGAAGAGGCAACTAAAGGGGAGATGGGTGTGTCTCAGCTTGCAGTTCTTTAGGGATGATGAGATGGCTCAGTGTCTAAAGGAACTTCTCAAGCTTGATGACCTGAGTTTGATCCCTGGGACCCATACGATGGAAGGAGAAAATTGACTCCCATAAGCTGGCCTACAACTGTCATATGTGTGCTGTGGTATGCATTAGCATGTATATGCACACACACACAGACACACACACACATACATACACCACATAAATGCAATGGAAATATTAAAAATATAATGTTCTTTTTTAAGATTAGAAGGATCATTGGCTAAAATGGCATGGGGTTTCCATTGTATCTTGACCTTAGAAAGGTAACGGGTCCTAGGACTCTTACTTGCTGAATGCGTGCAGCCATCCACAAAAAGCTATTCATGCCTCCTAAGGGAGAGAATTTAATTTTGATGATCTTTGCGTCATCTCTCAAGCTATGATAAGAAGCATATTATCTTTCCAGTTAAAAGACAAACAAGAAGCAAACAAACAAATCAGTCAGTTGGTAGAACAGATGTTATTAACTTTATTTCTATCAAATGCAACTTCAAGGGAATTGATGGGCTGAATGAATCAGCCAGTTATTAATTCAGTCAAATGTTGTCAAAATGGTTGGGCTTAAAATCATAGCCATGGGCTGTCATATCACTATTACGCCATCACTCATGGCTGCCAAGCAGAGATGTGCTCCGAGTACCGTGAAAAGGCCCGATTTCCACACTTCCCCTGGAAATCTCATCATTTGTCCTTGCTTAAAATCACCACACCATCAAGAAAAACTTTAATATTTGGCCACAAATCACAGAGCTGTAGAAAAGTTAACAGCAAATGGACAATCATCACATCCTATAATTAGAGAAATGGAGAACAGACATCAAAGTCACTCCTTTGATTGCCAGCTCGTCCTTGTCATCCACTGTGACCTTAGGAAGAGTGCCATTCTCTCTCTGATGACACTGGTTCAGCCATTTGTGGAAAAGGATGGAAGTGTCTATGTACAAATTTTCAACCTGATGGGACTTACAAGTTGGGGAACGGATTTTAGTGTTTTTTAAGGTTTAATTTTTTATATATTTTTTATGATTTTAATTTTTATTGGAAATAGATTTTTATACAATATATTCTGATCACTGTTTTCCTTCCATCTTCCCACCCACATGTCCACATAAATCTGTACCCTCTTTACTCTCATTAGAAAATAAACAGAAAAAGAAAAACAAATCAACAAAACAGAATAGAACAAAACAAATAAAGAGGAGAAAGGAACCAAAGAAAAGGCATGAGAAGCATATACAGATGAGCTGCATCATACATGTGTGCACGGGGAAAGACACACACACACACACACACACACACACACAGAGAGAGAGAGAGAGAGAGAGAGACAGAGACAGAGACAGAGACAGAGAGACAGAGAGAAACAGAGAGAGAGTGACAGAGACAGACAGAGAGAGACACAGAGAGAGACAGAGAGAGACAGAGAGAGAGACAGAGAGACAGAGAGAAAGACAGAGAAAGAAAGAGGGAGACAGAAAGAGACAGAGAGAGAGACAGAAAGAGATACAGAGAGACAGAAAGAGAGACAGAGACACACAGAAAGAGACAAAGAGAGATAGAGGCAGAAGCAGAGAGAGACAGAGAAATAGAGACAGAGGCAGACAGAAAGACAGAGACAGACACACAGAAAGAAACAGAGACAAAAAGAGACATACACAGACAGAAAGACACAGAGAGATAGAAAGAGTCACACACACAGGCAGAGAGATAAACACAAAAAGAGACAGAAAGAGACAGAGAGACAGAAAGACAGAGACAGAAAGAGACAGACAGAGACAAAGAGAGATCCCACAAAAGCACTAACCCCACAAAACACTTAAATCAGAAAGCAGAATACAGAAGGAAAACAACTGTAAGGCAAACCTACCCCCAACCTCCAACAACAAAAAACCCAGAAAACCAGATAAAGCTTTATGAGTCCAAACAAAACAAAACAAAACAAAAACTAACTAAACAACAAAAATCCCCCAAACCCAAAAGCCCCAAAATCCAAAATTCCCTTGAGTTTGTTTTGTATTGGCCACACTTAAGGACAGGCCCCATGTTCAGCATTTGTCCCTGTGAGGTATGCCACACAAGGCCTATCCTTAAGTGCGGTTTGTATACAACATAAAATTTAATTTCTTTAAAGAAATGTGTGCATTTATCTTTATCAATTTATGCTACATTTGTGCATGCTCCCTTGGAGGCTGGAAGAGAATATCCCATCCCCCAGAGCTAGCGTTACAGGAGGCTGTGAGCTACCTGCTCTGGGTGCTTGGAATTGAACTTGGATCCTCTGAAAGAGCCATGCATGCTCTTTATTCAGGATCCATCTTTCCAGCCTGAGATTTTGTCTTATATAAAATTTAAAAAATAATTATCCTTTGCTCTCAGTTTCCATGCTTGTCATTGTTCCAAAAGGAATATATTTTTAAGTTAGGAATCACTCTATGTGTCTTTGCGTTGTTTTCCACAGGCAAGAAATTGCTGTAATTTTTTTTTGAGACAAGGTTTCTCATTATCTGGCTGTACTGAAACTTACTCTGTAGACCAGGCTGGCCTAGAACTCACAGATATCTGCCTGCCTCTACTTCCTGAGTTCTGTGATTGAAGGCATATGCCACCATAGCCTGCCCACTGTTTTCATTGTTAATGAATGCGGGCTGTTCGTTAGACACTGGAAGGATTTTTTTTTCCGATGATGAACTGGAAGTTCTCATATTATGTTTTGCTATTTGTATATTTGGTGTTGAGAGTGAAGAGAGGTGTTATACACGTGTAGCACAGGCTGCAACCATTGAGCTTTACTCTGGCCCCTACATAGGGACTTGAGTACATAACGAGTGATGTCTTGAGAGAATGGGTTGTGTACAGCCCAGGGCCTCTCCAACTCGAACGCATCTGCATGCACTGTGCAGTCCAGAATCTTTGGCTATGAGGTAGAGCTCACAAATTTGCTTTTTCTTCCAGTTAGGTGAGGCTGGTGGGGTTCATGTAGTGAGTAGCACTGCAGTCTCTCTCGATCCTGCACACAGAGCATTGATCTGGGAAATGTAGTCACCTGAATCTTTGAAAGGAAACACAGAAAATCATGTGAGGGAATGAGTCAGCAAGGCTGGACTGGAGCAGAAGGGTGCCAAGGCAGTGAACAAACTCCTGAAACCCCATGGGATTTTTCTAATCACAGGAATGTCAGCACAAGGCTTAATTTATGTAAGAAGAAAGCTGGGAATGAATAAAAACAGAAAATAGGATCACATAGACTCTAAATCTTTGAGTTGGATTTGGGATCCAGTGATAACTAGAAACAGAAGAGAGAAATAAGGTCACGATGAGAGATATACGGGGTGGGGGTGGGGCAGACTTTTTTATTACATAACCACATGTGATTTTTTTTTCTGAAGTGTATTCACACTTGAACTTTGGGGCAAGAATGACTTCAGTTGGCTTTTGGTTCTGAAATTGTTCTGTGATGAGTCCCCACCCCACCCCCAAATGCTGTTTGCTGTCTCAGCTCACCCAAGATGTTACCATTCGTAGCACTGAAATCCCTGCACCCTGGAAAGGTTCCTCAGTTCTTTGCAAACCAGGGTAGTTAGCCAACCCTATAATGGGCAAGAAACTTTATCCTCTGTAGCCCATTCCCTGACCTATAAAATGTAGACAGTGCTGTTGAGAGGATTAAGAGCCGTAAACTATAAAGCTACACTTCAAGCCTGGCTCATACCTGGCTCATGGGAGAAATTTAAACATATTGTCAACAGCCAGACAAGGATGGAGGGATGACTCAGGAGACCTGACACCCCCTTGCTGGACTATTTCCCACAGAGAGGTTCAGGAAGAGGGCCATCATTCCCTTCAGTTGTGTGCCAAAAGTGACCCCGCTAGGCTCTGAAAGATGATGTCAATCCAATGGTCATACAGATAGCCCTGCAAATGGGTCACACAGTAAAACCATGGGTCTGGAAAAGGTGTGGAAGAGAGTTGGGGGAGGGGGTGCTACTGACAGGGGTAGAAGGAGGAGAAGAAGCACACTGAGGAGTGAGCCACCAGGATTCATTCAGTCAGAAGTCTAGTGACTTCAGGTAGACACTTCTTACTAGCTCTGACATTTTACAATGAGAAATCCTTAACTCTGCACTACACTGGTGGCTTTAGATATTAGCCCCCAAACTCTGAATACCTAAGATATAATGCACAGACCACATGAAGCTCAAGAAGAAGGAAGACCAAAGCGTGGGTGCTTCGGTTCTTTTGAGAAGGGGAACAAAATACTTATAGGAACATGTATGTAGATAAAGTGTAGAGCAGAGACTGAAGGAAAGGCCATCTAGAGACTCTCCCACCTGGGGATTCATCCCATATACAGTCACCGAACCCCGACACTATTGTGGATGCCAAGAAATGCTTGCTGAAAGGAGCCTGATATAGCTGTTTCCTGAGAGGCCCTGCCAGAGCCTTACAAATATAGAGGCAGATGCTCTCAGTCAACCATTGGACTGAGTGTGGGGTCCCCAGTAGAGGTGTTAGCAAAAGGCCTAATGGAGCTGAAGGGGTTTGCAACCCCATAGGAAGAACAACAATATCAACCAACCAGACCCCCAGAGCTCCCGAGGACTAAGCCATCAACCAAGGAATACACATGGAGGGAGCCATGGCTCCAGTGGCATATGTAGCCGAGGATGGCCTTGCCAGGCATCAGTGGGAGGAGGGGTCCTTGGTCCTATGAAGGCTTCATAGAAGCCCCAGTGCAGGGGAATTGAGGGTAGTAAGGTGGGAGTGGGGTGAGTGGAGGAATACCCTTGTAGAAGCCGGGAGAAGGAGGATGGGATAGGGGCTTTCCGGGAGGGGAGACATTTGGAAAGGGAATAACATTTAAAATGTAAAAAGAGAATATATCCAATAAAAATTACATTTAAAAAATAAGAAAGAAATGAGTGACTTTGGTCGGATGAGCCACCTGACACAAGGACTACCACAAGGAGTGGTAGTCCTCTGGTGTCCGGGAGGCTGCAAACACTTGCTAATTTTTTCAAAAGATTTAGTTACTCGCTACTATGTTTATGAGCTACTATGTTTATCATCCCAGACCCCCAATGCTAGTCAATTTTTGGTCTTTTCCTTATGAAGCATGGAGTTTTGCTGAATAAGATATACTATGAGACCAAAATTTAAGTTTATTTGGAATTTACTGATTTGAATAAATCAGCATCTGTGGCAAAGCAGGTAGGAGGATCGTGCTGATTCAGTTAGAGGGCCATGATTTTTTGTTTGTTTGTTTGTTTGTTTGTTTGTTTTGTTTTGTTTTGTTTGAGACAGGGTTTCTCTGTGTAGCCCTGGCTGTCCTGGAACTCACTCTGTAGACCAGGCTGGCCTCGAACTCAGAAATCCACCTGCCTCTGCCTCCCAAGTGCTGGGATTAAAGGCGTGCGCCACCGCCCGACTAGGGGCCATGATTCTTTTCACTGACTCCTATTTCCCTGGTGGCAGCTTCAGCGTTGGCAAGGACATCTTCTCTGCCTGTGTGGTCCTATATTGGTGGCACCTATTTGCCATGACTCTTGACCATTTGAGCATGGCTGTGACACCTGAGGGGTGGGATCCCAGATATCATTTTTTCCTAGAGACATCTAAATTCAGATAATCTTCCTGTGGCTAGATGTCTGTGACGGAGCCTGGGTTGTCCTGGTGACAGCTCACATGATGATGATTAGTAAGAAGCAAGAATGAACCGGAGGGTGGCACTGGCCAGTGCATTTGCATTGCAACAGAATTACTTTTAATATTGTATAATTTGGTACACACGTGAGGACAAGAGGGTGCTTTAGGAACAGATTTTCAGAATGGCCATCAGGTCCTGCTATAGCCTGGGCAAAGATATGCACAAGACTGAAAGCCATCGATCAGGGTTCCAGTGCAGGCCTGGCTCGCCCAACCTGTGCGCATCACTGGACCAAGCACTTGGGTGCACGGGGCTATTTTTCTCATAGGACATTTAAAATTGTGGCGTCTTGGATATAAAACTTGAGTCTAACACTTCTTTTATTTCACTTCTTGCATGATTTTACGTAGAAAAATTGCTGTGTGTTACCCATGTCGGTTGCTTTCAAAATGCTTTCTTTCTCTTTTTCTTTTTTTAAATGGTTCTGAAGTTTACTTCCAGTGTTTTAACATTAGCTCCCCGGCTTTTATCTTACTGTGGCTACACTCAACTACTTCACACTGAATGTTTTTATGAATTTTACTAAATTACAGGCATTTCCATCTCTTACAGACCATTTCGGTCCCGTAGTCTTCTTGTCTGAGATCATACACATAAGAAAGTTACCAATTTTAGTATATACCCCCAAATCACACTAGTGATTTTTTAATCACTAGTCTATTTTTTAATCACATTTTCTTTGACTAACAAATAAATTATAGGCGGATTCTATTGCTTTCTCCTTATATACACTGATTTTATCTAATCATTTTATTTGACTCCTAACCATATTGATGTTTTACATTTTAAGTTCCTGGTTTTCATTTTATGTTTCTCTTTAATTTCTTCAAACATTTCTTCTTCTTCTTCTTCTTCTTCTTCTTCTTCTTCTTCTTCTTCTTCTTCTTCTTCCAGAAATCCATTTTTCATCTATTTCAAATGTGTTTGAGTTCTTATATTGTTATGCATTGCCCTCCCCAAAAAAGCCACCCATACCTTAGAGATATGTTTTCCAGGTGGGTTTATCTAACTGCCCCTTGATTCTTATATCTTGAAATAGTAGGAGAAGAAACTATAGTCAGAAAAAAATCTTATTTCTGGAGCCACCATAATGACTCTAACACACTAACACTGTTGCTTCCTGCCTGCACTCACAGAATCATAAAAGACAGCTCAAGTGAAGGCTGGAGAGGTAATTGCAGGTAAGACACTTGCAGAAAGCATGAAGACCATGTAAAATGTCATGCGGGGTAGATATGCCTAGAATCCGGCATTCAGGAGGCCGGGGTAGGAAGGCTGTGAATTAGAGGCTAGCCTCCAACACATAGTCTCAAAAACCAGAAAAAACAAAACAAAACAAAAACAGGAAGCCTGGTGTGTTGTGATCTACAGTCCTGCATATATTCTCTTTAGATACATATTATCTATTGGCCAAGTAACTGTGTTTGAAATAATACAGTGCTCTGATTTTAAGAAAATAAATGTTGGTGCTTGGAGAGATGGCTCAGTGGTTAAGAGCACTGGCTGCTCTTCCAGAGGTCCTGAGTTCAATTCCCAGCAACCACATGGTGGCTCACAACCATCTGTGATGGGATCTGACATCCTCTTTGGTGTATTTGAAGACAGCTATAGTATATTCATATACATCAAATAAATATACAGATTTTTTTAAAATCAGAAATTCAGGAATATTTTTTAAAAGAAAACAAATGTTGAACATCACATTTATGAGGCACCAATGTAATCTAATTAAAAGACGTGAATACCTTTTCAAAAATGTCATATTGGTGTGGTGTCCCAGCGTGGGGGAGGCAGAGACAGGGCCTCCCCACACCAGCTGGCTACCTGCACTAGATGAGATAGTAAGCTCTTGGTTTAATGAGAGACGCTGTCTCAATGTAGAAGGGTGGAGCTCTCATGGAAGACGCCCACACGTCTAGGCAACCCATGAAACCAGGCATATACACATGTAGGAAACACACCACACCACACCACACACACACACACACACACACACATCCCGCAGAGGAAAAAAATATAATGGATTCTCTTTTATTTAATCATTTTTAATTTAATACAGAGGCAGTGATGTGCTCCAGTGTAGGGTGAAGCAGCCCATTTAGTGTCTATACACACGTTACAGAAGGAGGCATGGCAGAGGAGTTACTTTCTTATTTTACTAAAACAATTCAGATTTTACGTGGCCAGAAAACAAAAAGAGCCTTTGCTTTTTTTTTCTTTTTCCACACAGCCCCGTTCTTTTATTTCTGGTAATTCTGGCACATTTTTGATGATGATAATCTTAGCAGCTGATCCCTTCCCAAATGCCGCTGACTTAGGAGGGGACATTCCCTTCTAGAAGGGGAGACACAAGAGCCCTGAGAGAAGGTAGAGTTACCAGTGTTCCTCTGCAGGCACTCATTAGGATGGATGAAGTCACTCAACAAGAGGATTTTGAGGACCAGCAGCAGCAGCAGCAGCAACTATAATAGGATTCTCTCTGCATTTGATCTCACAACCCCAAGTCAGCTGCTAATTAGATGCCATATTTATCTTTTTCTCCTCTAAGTACCTAGTAACACTCAGCTGCCCCCACAGAAGAACCCTATACAAACAGCTTGTACCTAGTCTCCCCTGCCTCCTGGTCTCTTTCCAGACCTCCCTCATACAATTTTCTTAATTATATCTTCCAGCATCCCCAGCTGTCCTATTGAAGCAGCTGCCTCTAATCCTAAATAAATATTTCCTGTTCTCCTTAGGAACAATGGAACCTAGCCCATGCCAAGCCGTTGGCATCTGCAGGGCTCACTGTGGGCTGGGAGGCAGTTGCTCTTTGTCCTTGGAAATTGAGGGGAGACGATTCTAGCCTGTTCTCATGACGGCTCTGTCTTTAAGCGAGGCTGCCTTGGTTGCTGCGCCTGCAGCTTTTCAGTTATGCACACTCAGTTGTCTCACTTGAGAAATTGCTTGCAGGAGTGTTCTGCCCTCTGGGCAGCATCAGGACCAGGCAGGACTTGTGCCAACCCGAGTGTATGAGTGTGGGTAAGCAGTGCTGTAGATTGGGTTTCCAGAGGTTGTGGACCTGGTGCTGGGAAGGTCACCGCAGAGCTTGGCCTTTTCTCTGTCACTTCTGCCTCTCCCTTGATGCTGATGACAGGAGCTGTTGTTTCTCTGACTTGGCTGTATTCTGGGATAACCTGGAAAATTTAAGAAAACACCGCCGATGTCTGAGCATAGCCCTCCTTCAGATCCGATTTACTTGGGCTTGGGGGGGGGTGACTTACTTTAGGATGTTTGAAAACTGAAATGGCAACAACATGATCTCCTGATCTAAAAATACACTTCCACCCCATCATAGACACCTTCCCCCACCTCTTTCTGAGTCTATTTTTTTTTAAAGGATTTCTTTTATTTTTAATTGTGTGTGTTTTTGCATGCATGCATGCATGCATGGGTGCAGGGCATGTGCATGCAGAGGCCAGAGGCATCAGGTACCCCTGGAATTAGTGTTGCAGCTATGAACCTTCTGGGTGCTGGGAATTGAACTCCGGTCCCTGCAGGAGCAGCGCTCACTCTTCACGGCCAGCCACTGTCTAGCTCCAGGGGCCTGCTTTTCCCCTTCCTCTTGCTGTTCCTTCTGATTGACAATGTGTTTCCTTGTCACTTACTAAGTGACAAGAATACAGAGATAAGAAACTCATAAAGATGAAAATCTTATTTGGTTTCTGAGATTTAGATCTAGGGTCATGTAGGATGGTCTGTTGGGTTCACAGTGACTAGGATGCAAAGCAAAGCAAAGCAGGATCAGACATGTCTCTCGATGTCCCTTCCAAGGACACATTTTCAGTGATCTAGATTCTATTCCCTAGACACCATTTAAAGGCTTCATCACTTCCCAGTAGTTCCACTGACAGAAGCTGTAGTAGGAATTTATAATCCTATATATAAACACACACAATCCAGGAATTTTATTTACAAGCAGATTTAGGGCTGTACTAACTTATCGCCCAGCTATAAAGCCCTTGTTACATGCTGTTTCTCCTGACCATTCAGTTCTAGTCCATGGTGGCTTCCTCTTCCACCAGCTTCCCCTCTCCCTACCTGCAACATCCTCTTGAACTTCCAGTCTCACTTTACTCCCACCACTGCCCAATCATATGTATGTATGTATGTAAGTATTCATCAACATTTGTGGAATTGTTGAGACAGGTGGTTGGTTCAAACCAAAGTGTGTGTGTGTGTGTGTGTGTGTGTGTGTGTGTGTGTGTATTCTTTTTTCCTTGGCTCATGAAGAGTTAACAGACTCCAAGCCTCTCACCTGGCCAGCAAGGAGCCCTTGCCTTTCTTAATCTCTTGCTGCTATCAGCTGGAGTTAATTGCCAGGAACCAGGGGCTTTTAGCAACAGAATAGGAAGAGAGTTAAATTACCAGAGACCATCTGGCTGGCCCCAGAACAGTAAGAGTTACACTACCAGAGGTCATTAGCCTTTGTCTTTCTTGACAAAGTGTCCCACCTCAGTACCTGACCTGACCCTGCTGAGGATGGTCACCAGCATTACCATGCTTTCAGGAGGGGGACACTCCAAAACCAAACAGTAGCAGCCAGCAAGGCCAACTCAGAAGTCACTAGACTGAGGCTTTTCTTGTTTGCTTAGCTCTGCTTGTAGCTTCAAAACCAGCTCAAAGGAAGAGAAATTTGGATGGCGTGCACATCCATTCCCGGTTCTGACCACCGTCTCCTCCTGATTGGCCTTTCAGAGACACATTAGCACTTCTCAAGAATTTCCCCAAGAAGCACAGTCATTTGGAAGTGCAGCTGGGAGCATTTGATCCAGGAGGGGTCACGAGAAGTGGGAGTAATTTGGCAGGTGACATCAAGTCTTTGTAAGTGAGCCTAGCTGGGCTATTGCCACCAGGGCCACGTTGTTTTCATGTGACCCAGCAGGGCCTTTGTAAATTGTCTCTGAAGCTTCATTTGTTGTGCTATGAGGTCAGCGTTCAAGGTTCTTTACTTTCCATGCTGCTGTGGAATCAGCAGATGCAGGCATCAGCATAACGTGCCTGTGCCTACACATGGAGGAGAGCCTGCTTGCAGGGCCTTAGGCAGTCTTTGTTTTGTTGTGGTTTTTTTGCCACTCTGCCTGTCTTTGGAAAGGCTTCCTGGAGAGATATCAAAGTTATGTAGGGAGACCCCTCTCTCAGTGGCAGCTCAGGCATCATTTCTACCTTTACTTATAATAAGCATAATAAATTTCCCTTCAATGGAAGGGCTGGTGAAAAAAAAAAAAAAAGCCCAGTGTGAACCCTGATAAAATCTGCATGTCTTTAAAACAAAGTACAAGTCAAGGGTTTGGTTTTCCTAAGAGATCCCCTGTGGGGAGTAAGGCAGATCTTTCAGAAACCATGGGTGGAAACTATCGAACCTACTGGTTCTCCATCTCTCCTGGCATTGGAACTTTTAGTCAGTCAACAGCATTCACTGAGTCCGTGCTCATTAGTGAGCAGTGGACCACTTCACCATCCGTGACTAACCCATGCCTGAAGGGACACCATGATTGCTGAAAGCTGGTGTGAGTGGATGTGCTTCCCCTTGAACACATGAGAGGTGACACTGTACTCTTCATAGACTCATCGGTCTAACTCAAAGCTAATGAGCCGCATTGACACAGGTCTCTGCTAGATTGCAAAGGAGCTGCGGAACTGAGCGGGATATAGTCTTTATACCCAAAGATCTTATGTGGAGGACAGGGATGTCCAGAGAAGCAAAGTTTTTGCCATGCAATGTTCTGGACACTTAGTTTTCTTTAGTTCATTTAAACTTAAGTTACCCTATAACTCAGATGGTTTTCATCCCTTTTCCAATTGTATGGTTAAGGAATGAGAGGCTGAGTAAACCAACCAGGGCCACATAGCTCCCATGGGTGGGAATGGCTCTCAACTCCCTTCTGTCAGCAGTTGAGTACCTCTCATTGGAACATTCTAAGGGGCAGAAAAGACACAAAAGAGAGCGCATTCCGGTTTCAGGACTTATAGGAGGCTTTGTGATGAGCTGTAGACTCCAAACCCTTCTCAACTCAACTGATTGTTGATTAAGTAATGCTGTAAATGCCTAAGATACAACACGTATGGTCTTGTGAACGAAAGAAAAGAAGTAAACCTAGAGAAGGGTCATAAGAAATTTGAGCTTTTGGCATAGATACTGTCTCCTGAGAGGAATTACCAAGCTCCTCCAAGAAGACTTTCTCATTTATCCACTACCTTCCCTCTGTCTTTAGATCAGTTACCAAACACTAACAATAAGGCTGATGATGGGCCATCAAGCACCCTGGTAGGAGCTAGGGAAGGGTGTTGGAAGTCTTTGTCTTAGTTATTTAAAGATAGCACTGAGGAATGCCCCTGGGGACCCTCCAGCCTGTAGTCAAATCTCATAGAAATACCCCAAAGCCAAGATGCACACAGTGTATAGCATTCTGTAATTGTAGAATCTCTTCTTCAGTGTGTTCTTTTGTGTAGAGTCAAATGGGTATTCTTAGGATTCCTAGGGTGGGTTCAGAATAAAAGGGAATAATCATTTCGAATGGATGTTTCCATTGAAGTGTAAATTCCTCAGTGCCCCTCCATAACTCTTAGAACTAAAGCCAAAGTTCTCATAGTGGTAGCCCGTGGACTGTGTTTCCTTCCAGCCCTGGAAGGGCTTACTTGGGACTGCTGTCTTTATCTTCACATTTCCCTCCACTCTCAGGGAACCTGGGTTTACTATTCTCATTTTTGTGCCATGCATATGTCGGGTATGTCCTACCTTGAAGGCCTCTAGATCAGATATGGATGCTGATCAAGGCAGGGTTCAGCTGACATAACCTTTCTAGTCATAAGCCTGTTAAGTGCTTTAAATATACAGTGATGGGGTGGGGGCTAGGGCAGAGAGTTCTATTTAAAAGGGAGAAATCACTTGAGAGGAAAAGAGTAAGGGTCCCAGGAAAGTATAAAACCAGAACATTTATATTATAAACCTGCAGAACAGCCTTCCTTTCCCACATGCTGCCTCCTACACACTAGGGATGGAGCTAGGCATCAAGATCCAGTGTTAGGCAACTAGTTAGACTTTAGCAGACTTGCAGGGCACTGGGAGTTAGACCCCTTCCTCATGGTCAGCAACCTATAAAACTAAAGATTAGAACAATAGGACTTTATTATTAGTTAAAGAAGGGCACTTGACTCATATCTCTGACCCTGGGAGGAGATTCTCTGAATTGCCTAAAAGACTATCAATGGCTAATTATCTAAACTTGGGTCTAGGAACCCCAGACATATTTTAGAGTACAGTGCATCCCAATAGAGAAGAACAAACACCCACCATTGTCTCTCTTGGAAGAGGCCATCAAACAGGCATTTCAATCACCTGGACAGAGCAAAGACCCTCAAGAAAAGCTACTTGTTCAAAGGAATTTTCAAAAGTAATTGAAAGTTCACCTAACAAGCAGACTGATGGCCCCTTTGGCCATTATTGTCTATTCTTACCCCTTGATAGAGTGCTGTACTTGAATAAACTCTTACACTATGCTGTTTGTGTCTCATCTGAATTCTTTCAGTGGAGCTCGTAAGGACCAGAGAGGAGGAGTCCAGACAGAAATCCTGGTGATACCAGAAACCCTAGACTCATGACAAGGTGTACTCAGCAACAGTGAAAATAAAGCCCTGAATTTCTGGGCTGTGTCAAAAGGATACATAGCCAAGGATAAAATAATCCTGGTGTGGTGTTAGTGTGTGTGTGTGTGTGTGTGTGTGTGTGTGTATTCCGTGCGCGAGCGCGTGTGTGAATTATATGGCAGAAGATATAGGATAAATATTCATTACTTCACACTGATTCAAGTGAATCAATGCATAAATAAGTAGGAGAGGAGTAACAATCTCCTGTGCAGAATGATTTTAAAAAGACATAGCTGCTATGTCTTTGTTTTTTCCCCCCAAAAGGGAGCACATGCATGCTCTTTACCCCCAAAGCCTGAGCTGCTTATGCTGGCTTCTGTACAACATGGGGGGTGGGGGTGGGGACAACAGAAAGCAGTCCAGTGAAAGGGACTGACAGACATGGTCTCAGCCTGTGGATAAAGGCAAGATCTACACTGGTCACAGCAACAGTAGCTGTCTCTGGTGTGATGTGATAAAAATGACATTTTGCCTCCATGGTTTTCTTTCTTTAAACCTGTAATTTCACTTTAATTGTGAGAAAACCATCAGACAGGTTTAAATTGAAGAATGGATTATGAAATACTTGGCTAGTCCTCCTCTGAACTGTCACAATCATTAAAACACTAGGAAAACACAAGATTGTCCCAGTCAGGAGGTGCCTAAGGAGACCCGATAGCTAACTGCAGTATGAATTCTGATAGATCTGTCAACTGGAAACGACATCCAGCACGGCTGTTGGCCTTCATTAGTAACAGTGAGTCAATGCCCTGTACTAATGAGAGGTATTGCTCAGAGCAGACATTGAGTGTGGAATATAAGGGGATTCTTTGTACTATCTTTGTGATTTTTTTTCTGTAAATATAAAACTGTGGTAAAAAAGTAAGATCTTATATCTAATTTTTAAAACAAAGCCAAGCTCAGATGAATTAGAATGTCAGGAAACCATTACTGTATCTTGCATGCTGGTTCCATTTGTCAGTGTGCCAGCTCTCTGAGACAGACTACCTTGACAGCTGTGGTCATCTCCTGATAAAGGCAACGGTAAACGCAAACCCAAACTCGCAGTCTGGCCCGCCAGTCCCCTGGGAGTCTCTTAACCATGCAGCCTTCTTTCCCGCCCCTGAATCTAGGTTTCTTTAGTGGCCAAATGAAAACTCTAGTATCTTCCATGCCCATCATCCATATTTGACTGAAATAATTAAGGTGAAGATATTACATACCTTTAAATATATTGCAAGGTCCAAAGGAAGGGGTAAATGGTTGTGATTAGAAATATTTTTATTATTACTTTGTTCCCACTTCTTAGTGGGATTGACGCATCCTCACTTGGGCCTTCCTGATTTGTGTTAAATTTCGTATGGTCTGTGGGGTGTACCCTGGGCGTTCTGTACTCCTTAGCTAATATCCACTTATCAGTGAGTACATGCCATGCATGTCCTTTTGGGTCTGGGCTACCTCACTCAGGGTGATATTTTCTAGTTCCATCCATTCCTGCAAACCTCGTGATGTCCTCGTTTTTTAAAAGCTGAGTAGTATTCCATTGTGTAAATATTTTCAATTATTAAGATATTATCTTTTCTTCCAGTTTTTTTTTAATGATCACTTTTGGAGAGTTTTGAGAGGTGATTTTTTTAAATTAAAAAAACAAAACAAAACAAACCTGTCTTAGTAGGTCTGTGTCTGTTGTGACCTGCCTATTATTTTTATCTTTTCTCTCCTCCCCCTTCAGCTGTTCAACTTCTTTTCACATTTTCATTTTTCTAAATTCTCCTGCCCACTAGTCTCTTCCATTATGGTGACGCAGCAACAAACAAACAAACAAACAAACAGTAAACACAAATAAACACTAGTAAACATGAACAAGCAAATAAGTAAAAAGCAATAATAAATTTAAAAAAAACTGCTTGGTTTCGAATTTATCTCTTTTCTGAACCTCAGCTTCCTCGTCTGTCCAATGGAGACACCAATGGCTCTATCACGTGGCTGTCTGGGCAGTGAATTGGGATGATTCTTTGAGGTAAAAGGCTCATGGAAGCTCTAATGGGAGCTCATCTCACTTGTAGAACAGACGAATAGATTTCCAGGTACACAACACTGCTACCTCTGCTACTTGTTGGCCTGGTGTTGCTCTCTGCTACTTTTTTTTTTTTTTGATATGAAGCCAGGGTTTTACCATCTCAGAGGGACTCTCCCGTGTACCTATGTGTGATTGCAGAGGCAGATAGGTGCAGTATCACTGGTGGGGGGGCAGTTAGAAAGTAAAATTTATCATTTGGATCAAGATGGTCCCACCACTGGTTCAATTAGACAGAGTCCTATAGAAACACTGTGAATTTGAGGTAGCAAAGTTGTCCTTTTACCTGCTTCCTCCTGGGTTGGAATTGTGTATGAAACCAGTGTGCGTGGTCATGAATGAAGGAGGTAACCAATCTGCAGAACAAATGGCTTGTAGATGTTTCTCAGCATCTTTGGGAGGAGGGCTGACCTTGGAGGACTTCATTACAAAAGCTTATTCCTATCAAAATACATTTAAAGTTTTTCTCAGATATACTTATTTTTATTTGTGTGTATGCATGCTTACATGTATGTTTGTACCCCCAAGAGCCAGATTAGGGTGTCAGATGCCCTGGGCTGGAGTTGTGGGCTGTTGTGATTTATGTTCTGATATGGATGCTGGGTCCTCTACCAGCACGGCAAGTGCACTTAACTGCTCATCCATCTCTTTAAGCCCAAGAATTCTTACACAGTGTTCTCAAAACTGTCCATCAATAAGAGACCTGGGGGGAAGGGCCAGCTGGGTTTCAGAGATAAAAGGATGAGACCAAATTACTGTTAGTGAAGACAGAGGTAGATATCAGGGTGTCCTCCTTGATCACTTGGACCTTGTCTTTTGAGATAGGGTCTTTTACTGAACTGAGTCCAGAGCTCATTGATCGGCTAGGCTGGTTGACCAGTGAGCTCTGGGGTTCTGCCTGTCACGCCAACCATCAATAAAGTGGCGAATGCTTGCTAGGTTTTCTTCATGAGCGTTGGCATTTGACCTCTGGTCCTCAGGCTTGTGTGGCAGGTTCCACCTGGTGTCTCATCTCTCAGCTCTGCATACATTGTTTCTTTTTCTTTTATTTCTCTTATTTATGTATTTATGTATGTATGTCTTTATTTACTTACTTCTTCATTCATTTTTGGATTTTTTTTGTTTTGATTTGTTGTTTACAGGGTCACTCTACATAGCCCTGGCTATCCTGGAATTCACTGCGTAGACCAGGCCAGGCTAACCTCAAACTCACAGAGATCCACTTGCCTCTGCCTCATGAATTCTGGTATTAAAGGTGTGCAGCATCACATAGATATTTTCTGAACATGTGACAAACACCACAGCAGTCCTTCTTAGCCTGTTATTTTAGGAAGCTCCATCTACCACATCAGCATTCCTGTCTGTTTAGCTTTTTTGGTCCTTGGATTTTCTCCAGGTTTCTCCCTGTTGCTGTTTGGTTTCCCCCCTGAGGTACTCTAATGATGGCATGAGGCACACAGTAAGACTTGGATTTAGACTGCTTGGTCAGACAAACAGGCTCTGCTGCTGGAGGAGCTGTGGGACCTTACACACCTGTCATGTCCTTTGGGTGTGGTGATTATCTCCATAGCCTCCAGGAGATTTTCTCCAAACATTTTTCAACTACTCCCCTTAACTGTGGATGTTCTGAGAGGTGGAGAGAGGATTCTTCACTGTGCTCTTTGAAACTCTTTTCATTTCGGTGCTTTGAAGGTATTTTATTCCTAGCTCCTCCATGGCTTTGGAACCCCTGTCTTCTGGTCTATTTGTACTCTCTAAAGTTTTTCCCTTTACAAGGATTAGTGGGAACCAATGCAGTTATATTTAGATTTTTCCCAAGGTGGGCATCTCTAGAACACACACAAATACCTGCATGCTGTTTGTGTTACATGCGTATTTAATTTATTCCTCTGGAAAATTCCATGCTTATCCAACCAGGAACTATAAATCTCCAAGATGTCATAGCGTGGGGTAAGTTGGGGGCTCTTAGACTCAAAGGACTGCCCAAGATCAATCAGACTCTCTGTTTGTTTCTCCTGTGTGAACTCAACCAATTCTCTGGTGGTTTAAAAATGTACTCTTGTTTTCCAGTATTTCCTAACTGGGCCTCTGTTTTCCCTGGGAGCAATAGAGAGCAATGGTAGCTAACACCTGCTATTTAGGCCATAACTAATTGAGCAGGATGTAAGGAAGCCCAAGAAGTCTCATTCCAAGTAAGATGCCACCCAAGGATACCCAGGGAAGAGCTTTAGAGACATTGCTAAATTGCCCTAAGTCCCCACATTCTGGAGGTCAAAACCCTTTTCTTCTTTGAGAATGTCAGGACACCCCACTGCCAAAAGATGGCACTCCTCACCTACTGTTCATGCCCTGGTACCCACAGGGCATGTCCTCGTGGCCTTCTATTAGTTTTCTCATAGTAAAATAGTATGCCCTTGTCCTCTCCTGGTGATCACAGCCATAGACCAGACCCTGTTTTCTGGACTGCTCAGTGTTTTGATGTGCACTGGCCCTTATCCCATTGGGTAGATGACATGGAGTTGTAAATAGTGACAGCGGGGCCTGGTGCAGTTCTCCAGGCAGTTGTAGACTCGGCCACATAGCAGAGCACCTTCTCTGCAAAATTGTCTCTGAGCAGATCCAGGTTTTTAATTTGTCTCTAGAGTTTGCCTCTCTCAATTTTCGTAAACCGTGAAAACGCAGCTGGAGCGATTTACAGACTGTGGAGAAACTTGAACGCTCCTGCTCGAGTACCAGTTCAGGGATTGTGCCTTGTTATTTCTTGCTTTGTTGTTGCGCCACAAACCAGTTAATGGGCAATGGGCTGTTTCAAATTTACCCTGCCCCTCGACACCGCTGGCTGTGCGCACTTCCTTTGGGGCATGGCACGGGTTGGGTGTAAGTGTGACTGCAAGCCAGCGTGGATTTGAGCAGATGTACTTTGTATAGAATGAAATTTGAACAACGGTTTGGAAAGATTGAGACTTTTATTTGCTACATTATGTAAATGCAGGCCCTGAGGATTTTGGAAAATTAAATCCCACTTTGCTATACTCCCTACCATCCCTAATTTTTTATGACCTGTTTTTGTTTACATGTGCATGTGTATGTTTGTGTCAGTATATATTACATGTGTGTGGGTAGTGGTAGAAACCAGTAGAGTTTCGTGGAACTTGAGTTGGGTGCTGGGATCTGAACTCAAGTACTTGTAAGCAGCTTGTACTCTTAACTGCTGAGCCATCTCGCTAGCCTAACCTCCAATATGTTTTAAATATCCTCTCAGGCTTGGTGCTGTGATGATCAGTGGCAAGTGAGGCAGAATCCCTGAGCCTCTTGACTCAGAGGCCACTAGAAATAACACAGAACAAAGGGGAGGGCGAGGATGTCGCCAGGTGAGAGATAAAGGGGGCTTTCCTAATATACAGGAAGCCCTGGATTCCGCCCCCGGTATTGCAAACAAACACAAACATTGACAAACCCCAAGTGAATCTGCAGACACCCGGGATGGCTAATAGGCACACAGTCAGTCCGCGGGAGCAACTTCAGCACCTGAAAGCTGTCGATCCCAGTCCTGCAGAATGCAGGCATACATCATGTCGTCAAATGAGTCTGTAAGCAGGATGGATGGAAAACCATCAGAGCATGAGTACTTTTTCTCTGTGGTGACAAAGCTCCCAGGAGGGTTAGCACCTTACTGACCGGTGTTGGAGCAGGTAGGATGGAGGTAGCTTATGGAATGGATGGATGTGGACGGGGAAGCGGGGAAAGGAAGCGGGCTCAGGGGCCTACGGGACCACCCAGCAGGACACGACATCCTCACCTCCTTGGTTCTGACTTTGAAGCCATCTTGTCTCTAGAGGGAATAAGGGACTGAGGCATCTCATGAAACCTGACTCGTTAAGGAACCGTGGGATTATATTTAGAATGGCTTGCATACTAGGCTAGCATGTGTGACATAAACATGTCTGAGGTTAAAAACAGGACACAGAAAATTACTTATTTTGAACATGTACTACTTGCAAGTAACTGAACTAAATTCTAGGAATGGTGAAAAATCATTATAAGGTTATAAGGTTAAATATTCATATCCTTATGGTGTGTAATAAAGGGCACTATCTATATGTGAAGAACAAGTGCTTTTGAACAAAGCTGACTTCAAATACTTATAAGTCAGATTTCCTGGTAGGAAATCAGTAAAATAACATTAAGTATCTTAGGGTGATTTGTTAAGTGGCATTTTTCTATTATTAACAAACCATTGTTGAATTTTCTTAACGGACAAGAGACCAAATTATGAAATTAAACAAAGTGTTGTGAGCACAAGCCTCCTTTTTAAAAAGCCAGAACAGATCTACATGGTGAAATTTCCTTATATTTCAGGTGGTTCATGGACCCATACCCATTTTATAGTTGCTGGTATTTCCCAGGGTTGGGGGTTTGTGACGGTGTTAATCTTGGTTGCTAACTTGACTGGATCTGTAGTCCACTAAGAAGCATATCTCTGGTTGGGTGCGTAAAGGGTATTTCCTGGAAGAGTTAACTGGGGGGGGGGGTAAAAACCTTCCCCTAGAGTGGGTGATAATTTCCGTGGTGTCTGAGATATAAGGGTGCCAAAGAAAAAGTTACTGCTTTTTGCCTGCTTGTCTTCACCTCTTGCTAGCCAGTGTATCTATTCTGCTGCTGCCTCTGGTGCCACTAATACCATCTTTCCTTGACATCAGAATTCCACTGCTTTAGGTTTCCAACATGGATTTAAGACTAGTGGTTCTTCAGGACACCCCTGCCCCCCACCTGAGACCTTCAGCACCAGATTGTTATCCTTGAGCCAGTCAAAGAAATCCCCTTCCATTGATTCTGATCCTTTAGAGAACCTTGGCTAACATGCAGTAGAATTTCCCATGCAATACAATATGGAACGGATGTGTGGCCAGGAAGACATAGAAAGCAAGATGGTTTTAACTCCTCTATCCAAAATATTTTCTCGACACATTTTGGAGTTGTAGCTGGAAAGATGCAGCTGGTTTGGTTTAACCTCAGGGTTTGTAATCTGCTCTATCTTTTGAATGTGTAGGCAAGGCCTCCAAACACCACTGCTAACTAAGATGCCCTGCAACACATCGGATGGATAGTTTCTATACTGTATCCCTGTTTTTGTATGTTGTTTCCTTTTCAGGTTTCCGATACCAACTCATACTAGAATTACAGAAACCAAAGAAGGATCTGACATTCTAAAAGATGTTTATTTTTTTAACCAGTTTTCTCAATGATGTCAGATCTACCCTGATGCAAGCACAATTCAGATGAGCGGTTCACGCTACTGGTCTCTGACAGCGCTAGCTCATGCCTCACTTAAAGTCATCCCAGTGTAGTGAGGCTCAAGAGAGAAATGTCCCATTCATGGCATCAGACCAAGCCCGCTACTTTGACTTTGTTCCATCCCTGCCCCTGCCCCTCCACACACACATTGCTAACTATAAAGTCATGGGGAAACCATCACTGACAAGGGTCAAGCTTCTATCCTACTTCTGAAGATTAACAAGGGGCCAAAGCCATGCCAAGAGAATCCCAAGCCAAATGCTTCTTCCAAAATGCCCAAATACTCACAGTTTGATTTGAAAAAATCTAAAGAAAAGATTAGTCTGCGTTTTATTGGTTGACTTTTATTGCTAAGCATGGTTGGGAGTTCTGGTTATTTTTTTTTTTATCTGAGCTCCTACCCTGCACACATTGACAGATTGTTCGGAAGACTGTGGGAAGTTCTGCCTAGCACTCATTTCCCTTCTTTGCTTCTATCAACATTTACCTACCCAAAGAGTTTCTTTTGTGGTTCAGTGTTTCCACCTTTTTAATACAGTGGGTCAGTCCCAGATGTAATTGTACAGTTGTATACTGACAGCCCGCATAAACAACCGTCCCTTGGTGGTGTCCTGTCACCAGAGCAGACATGGGTGCGTGGCTTAGACACCTGTGTCAGCTCTTGGATCTCCCCTTGCCCAGATGCTAGAAGGATTATCTTCACAGGAGGTGGAATGCTCCATCCATACCTGCTCCCCCAGGCCTAACCTCGGAAGATCAATTTCATGTCAGGCTGTTGGAATGGTATTGACCCACCTGTGTTTCATTTGTCAGAAGGCTAAGTGCTCTGCTATCAAAGCTTCAAGTGTGCTGTGGTGTGTGTGTGTGTGTGTGTGTGTGTGTGTGTGTGTGTGTATTGTGTGGTATGAGACAGAGAAGGGGGAAGGAGGGACAGAGGGAGGAGAGGGAGAGAGAGAGAGAGCAATCACAGTCCATCATCGTTAATATAGGCACACATTGGAAAGTTATAGAACCCCTATTGTGCGAATGGTCACATTCCCTTGTGCCAGGTGGGCACTAAACCCGGAGAACAGTCACAACTGCTGTAGTGTCTGAATCTACGCTCCAAACCCTACAACATTCACAACCTGTTTCTCCACACGCCTCTCCTTTCTCCTGTCAATAGACTAGGGAACCACCCACCTTCCCACCTCCCAGAAGCATCATGGGATAGTCACTTTCTTCCACTGTGACATCTGGTGAAGTCACAACACCTTAGAGCAGTGGTTCTCCGTCTTCCTGATGCTGCAGCCCTTTAATATACAGTTCCTCATGGTGTGGTGACCCCCAACCGTAAAATAATTGTATTGCTACTTCATAACTATAATTTTGCTGTTGTTGTAAATTGCAATGTAAGTATTTGCTATGCAGATATCTGATATGCGATGCCTGTAAAATGGTCATTTGAACCCAAAGGGGTCACACCCATAGGTTGAGAACAGCTCCTTTAGAGCTTCCTTTCTAGGAAGAGCCATGGGAACAGCTTTGTGCCCTTCAATCTCTTTTCCAGCATCTGAGGTGTGAGAGTTTAGGCTTCATGCATCCTTTGATAGATTATTCCCTTTTGTTTAAAAGATGGTGATTTTAAAACAACAAATGGAGGGCACATACCGTGAAAGGACTTAAGGGGGAGGATCATTTTCTCTTGGGGATTATAATATAACCATTTCAATATCATGTTCATTTCAGTATTAAATATGGCAGACATCCCCTGTGCCCTCACAATGAAGAGTAGTAAAGGAATGTGGGCCTACAGGTGCTCGCATCCTGAACTGGTCTCCCAGACTTGCCCTGGGTCCTTGACTTTTTGTGGGTCCTGTTTCATTCTGCCGTCTACCCTGGCTTCTTCCATTTTTTCACTCCTCCTCACTAGGGTCTTGCAGTTTTTAAAAACTTTCAAAGTAGACCCCAATCCACTCTGAAAGGATTAATTCCTTTGTTAGCCTGGGGGATGGATAGGCTGGAAATAATCCCAAGACAAGATCAAATAAGTGAAAATGGACCCTCTGGCTCAGTGTAGTTGAAAGGATCTCATGCTGGGAGTCCAGTGACATGGTAGATTTAGAAAGATTGGAAAGGAAGATTGACTTTGGACTTGCAAACAGACCGCAGAGATCAAAACCATGTCCTTCAATTGCTCTGAGAGCTGTCTAGAAGGAGCTTTCTAGAGCCTTCAGTCAGTTGATTGGAAAATACCATTACTACCATTCAAAAGTTTTAGATATTAAGAAGAATAGGAAACTTCTTGTCTGGTCTTCATTGCTAGAATCTTCCCTTTGCCTTCTTTGACCTTGTCTTGTAAAGACCATTTTATTTTTTAAAGACAGGAGAATACGGCATTGGTTCTTACCTGGGCTAGCTCGCTAGCCCCCTCCTAGGTGCACAGGGCAATTATAAAGCAGAAGTAATAAGTCTTTTCTTGTGCACTTACACCATGTTCATGAACAAATATCACCTTAATGAAGCACCACATTCACATGAGCTCATACCAAGGAACATATTTCATCTGCTAAGAGGAGAGAACAATTAGATATTCTGGATTCTGTGGTGTGAACAGAGGTATGATGATGACTTGAGCCCAACGCTGTTATTTCATAGTCAAGGAAGAAGCCTTAGTGAAGTATCGTAAAAGAATATTTTGGAGCTGGATCTAGAAGGTTCAACACAATCTATGAATCCCAAGAAATACCCCACAACACTCACTTTCAGTGATATGACGAGTAATTTTAAATTTGTTCAGTAGGATTTGTAACCACATGAATGTGCAGAAAAGCAACCTCATCAGAAAGATCAGAAAACCAGGGGCTTGAGGATGGCTTGGCTGTTAAATTATCTGCTACACAAGTACAAGAGCTTGAGCTTCGATCCTAGAACCTATATAAACCCTGCACAACAGCAAACCTATAGTCCCAGTGCTGGTGATGGGCAGAGAGAAGTGTGTCTCAGAAGAGCACTGGCTGGCCACTCTAGCTGAATCCTTGAGCTCCAAGTTCAGAGACTCTTGTCTCAAAAAATCAAAAGTTGGATGAACAACAGTATGAACCAACCAGTGCCCCCAGAGCTCCCAGGGACTAAACCACCAACCAAAGAGTATACATGGAGGAACCTATGGTTCCAGCTACATATGTAGCAGAGGATGGCCTTGTGGGACATCAAATGGAGGAGAGGCCCTTGGTCCTGAGAAGGCTAGATGCTCCAGTATAGGAGAATGCCAGGACAGGGAAGCAGGAGTGGGTGGGTTGGTGAACAGGGGCAGGGGGAATGGGATAGGTGGTTTTCAGAGGGGAAACTAGGGGAAAGGGGATAAGATTTGAAATGTAAATAAAGCAAATATCTAATAAACATTTAAAAAGTCAAAAGTAAGGTGGAAAAGGATAGAGGAAGACAGCATCAATATACATACACGCACACACATATGTACACACACATACACACATGCACACACATATGCCCATACATAGCCACATAACACATACACACACACAAACATGCACATATACACACATGCATACACACATATACACATACATGAATATACACATACACACATGCACACACATGCACACATGCACACACATACACACATACACACATGCACACACAGGCACGCACATGCACATACACACACACACACACACACACACACACACACTGCCACATACATGCCAAATTACTGAATGCTGGCCATGTTTACTTGCCCATGGAAGAAGGTGGCTCACTGCTAGAGATGTCATTTCATGTCTGTCTTGTTCTTACCTCTTAGTTCCTCAGTGTGGAATGTGTGGGTCTCATTTCCCCCCACGTGTTGCTGACCTCATGTGAAAGATGACCTGGATGCTCCAGTTTTCAGTGCACACAGGAGACGAGAGGGAAAATGACACAGGATAGGAAAGGAGGGACTTGAGAGAAAGCTGATTCATTATTCAGAACCCTAGGAGTCCATTTGTGGTTTATTTGGTATAAGGAGCCAGAAAACAAACTCATTCTAAACTTTCTGCTTCTTGGCATGGCATTCAAAGCTGAGGTTTCTCTGCTGACTATGCGTGTCTTTTTGTCACGTGTTGAGGTTTTCAGTATCCAGCCATGTTACAGAGAAGAGGACATTGAGTTTCGATTAATAAACCACCCTGCAATTACCCTTTGTTCGTGGCTGTGCACATGTTTCCATATGAGCTGATGTGCTGAGCACGGCTTCCTGTGAGCCACCCAAGGATGCTTTCCACTTCTCCCCACACCAGGACCATGCATCTGCCTGATGACAGGTCCTCACCGTGACTCCTATGCCCAGAACGCGTTCTATTTCATCTTTATTAGCAGGCTGGGAATAAACAGCATCCCCCATGTCTTAAGACTATTTTCAACCATGACTTCTGTAAAGTCGGTGGCTCAGTAATCCTGTGGTCTCCCCATGTGACAGTAGGACTATTCATTGAGTGAGTGATGTCATGGCTGCTCTAAGAGTCGTTGGTTCTGTGAATGTCACCAGGTTGTGCTCTCTTGCTACAGCACTAAGAACCTAGAGAGGGTAGGAAGTTCCCGAGGAAGCTTGGGCCTATTTCACCTAGTTTCCTATCACAGTGAACAAAAAACACGTAAGATACAACTCAGGGGAGTATTTATTTTATCCATTAAGAAAGGGATGTTAGGAGCCTGCTCACATTTGGATACATCAGGAAGGATGCCTATCTTTCATCATCCATCATTTTGTCTGTCTGTCTGTCTGTCTGTCTATCTATGTAATATTTCTTTATCTAATATCTATCTACCTATCTATCCAATATCCATTTATCTATCAATCATCTAATCTATTATCCATCATTCTCAATCTATCACCTACCTACCTATCTATGGAGGAAGAAAACAGGAAAGGAAGAAAGAAAAGTGGTCAGTGGTTTATTCCATGGAACCAATCAATTTCCAGATATTCCATTCTTCCATCTAGACTCTGCTTCCCAAAACAGCTGGTCCCAGCTGGACACCGAGTATTCAAACACCTGTACCTATAGAGAACATTTTATACTCAAACGACAGCAGAAACCTGTTCCTCATAGTTAAAGCAGAAGGCGCACAGAGCCAGGTAAAGAAAGCAGCACTAGAGGGAAGCATGCTTGAACTGGGCTGCTGTCTCCAAGCAGGTGTATCTGATATTTGCACACTGTGGTATCTCCTTATTATATTCTAAGTTCACACTGAAGAACCACACAGCTGAGTCACTCTTGAGTTACAAAAAGTAGTGAAAAAAAAAAAGAATTTAAAGTGTGCTTATGATTTTGTGTTGGGCTGCATTTACAGCTGTCTTTTCCTACCTGTAGCCCCTGTGCCCGAGACCATGGGTGTAATTTTCCATCCCTTTCTGCTGAGCCCTTACTTATCTTGTCTTCCCCAACAGTCTATAACACAGATTTCAGTTAGTGTGGAGGAAGTTACTGAGGAAGGAAACTAATGTCAGCCACAAATACCAAATCTTCTCAGTGATTACCTCAAGCAATTTCCCCTGGGTTCTAAGAACTCCCTCCATCGTGAATTCAGTGGTTGCCTCTTGTTTAAAATCAGAATAAAATTTTCCTTCTGATTTGATCCTCAGAGACCCTCTCCCAATATAGCTCTTTTCTTTATTTCTTTTGTTTCTGTCTTTATTTCTTTGCTTCTTTCTTTCATTCTCTTTCTTTTTTCTTTCTTCTTTTCTTCCTTTCTTCCTCCCTGTCTTCCTCCCTCCCTTCCTCCTTCCTTCCTTCCTTCCTTCCTTCCTTCCTTCCTTCCTTCCTTCCTTCCTTCCTTCTTTGCTTCTTTCTTTCTGAGGCAGGTAGACACTTCCCTGGCCCAGTCTTGCCAACACAGTTCTAAACTGAAGCAATCTTATGGCTACTCTGTAAGTTTATCAAGAGCAAATACAGTTGGGTCAGACAAAGGAAATCACTCACCTTCAAGCTAGTTTTGCACTGTGCCTGAGCCACTGTCCTGTGCCCCATTCTGCTTTTATCTTGTCAGTTATTATGAATGTCTGTCCATCCATTCTTTATCAGCATCCATTTCAGTTGGCATCCTATGCACACGGCATTTTTAACACTTTTTCTCCCTAAACAGTATACACATTTGCCTTGTCACTTGAATAACTTTCTAGTGCTCCAATAAATATTTAAAAAGTCCCCCTTTAGTGGACTGTTGGATAGTTTCCACCACTAAAATGCTTTAACATTTGTTTAAAATACTGGAGTGATGTTGAACAATGTAAGCAGGAATAGAGAACATTAGTTTGGCTGATCAGATCCTCAGAATCCACCCTTAATTTAATATGGTATTCATATACTAACATATTAAATATACTAACTAAAAACTCACAGATCCATTTCATAAAATGTAGATTTATTATACACAGATTACCTACATCCTAAGTCCTTCCATTAAAATGTAACCGTTATGTTTATGGATGATGTAAGAGGGAGTGAAAGGGTTAAGTGAGGGAGATTGAGTCACACAGTAACTGTAAGAAAACTGAAATGTAATCAAGCCTCTGAGCCTCTACTTATATTTAAACATTTGGTTTAGACTTATTATCATAGCGATGGTCATGCTGGGTCTTAGAATCGCCTTACCCCAGTCTCTAGTATTCCGTGTGTGTGTGTGTGTGTGTGTGTGTGTGTATGTATGTGTGGTGCTTTGCAAACTACAAACGGTAACCCATGCATTCTGTAAAATCAAGAACACAAAATAGAGGTATAAGGTAAACAAAATGCCTCAGGGTGTCATGCGTGGTTGGGAAGGTTGTGCACTGTACAAAAGCACCATGGCTCTAAAGGGTTCCAGTCACATTGCAAATATTCAATACTTTTATATTTATTTCAGTGGTTTTCTAGGCAACAATGTATCATGATAACACTACAGCAGAAGGAAAGAAAGTATCTTGAGCAAAGGGCACTCTTAATCAGTTGTATTCAAGGGCATCTGGCTGGTCCCCAGCTGGGTCCCTCTAATCCCTCCAGTGTCATTCAGGATTCTTCAGGTTAACAAAGATTTTCAGTGGTACATCTATCGCTTAGAAAACATATGGGTTAACAGTATTCAGTATTCAAGATTGGTATAGCACTAAATATTTTTTCATGTTCTTTTTTTTTTTTAGATTCATTTATTATATGTAAATACACTGTAGCTGTCTTCAGACACCAGAAGAGGGCATCAGATCTCTTTACGAGATGGTTGTGAGCCACCAAGTGGGTGCTGGGATTTGAACTCATGACCTTCGGAAGAGCAGTCAGTGCTCTTACTCACTGAGCCATCTCTCCAACCCTTTTTTTCATGTTCTTAGGAAGCAGTTAATCCATCGCATATATGAATGTCAACCATTTATTAGAATAAAATTAATTACCTATTTTTATGGGGCTTCAAAACTTTCAAAATGTCTTCCCATAATTCTTGTACTTAATCTTTGTATTAACAACAACTGCAAAGTAGGAGGTGTTAGTTTCCTAGTTTTCCAGTCAAGGACAGAGCAGTTTGAGGACAAGTGACAAGCCTACAGACCTGAGGTTAAGGGGTGGGGTTATGAGTGGATGTTCATTGTGTGATAATTACATGGCCACACCTGCTCCAAGGAGAGGCCAGTCAGAAGCCACTCGGTCCCCAACACCCTTGTTAGTGAGGTTTACCTCCTCTATTGATCATGCCCTCGCCATCCTGTAAGGACACTGCTCGAGGCTGTATTAGTCATTCTTTCTGTTGCCGTGAGCAAATACCTGGTGAGAAGCAGCGTGAGAAGGGTGGGTATTCTGGCCTACAGTTTAGGGGACTATTCCCTCATGGGGAAGAGATGGTGCTAGGAGCAGGATGCAACAGCTACCAGGAAGCAAAGCAAACAGGAAGTGGCCTCAGGCTATCAAGTCTTGGGCCCAACCCCCTCCCCAGTAACTCTTTTCCTCCAGCAAGGCTCCACCTCCTGAAGATTCTACAAACTTTCCAACAGCACCACCAGCTGCGGACGAGTGAGCACATGTGAACACATAGGAAGTACAACTCACATTCAAAACACAACTGGTCTTTGTCTTTAAAAAATTTCACATCTCTCCCCCCCGCCCCCCACCCCCCCACCCCCCCACCCCCCCACCCCACCCCACCCCCGCACAAAGGCCACTGGCATGCTAGGCACATGCTCCGTGGTGACTAGCTCAACTCAAGCCCCTGTGCCATCTTCCTGGATAGAGTTGAGCTTTCTTCCCGTGTTTCTAAATCCTGTAAAGCTCAAGTTCCTGCTTCCTACACTGCCCCCCACCCCCACCTCTCTCATTGCGCATGTTCATTTGAAAGGCAGTCTGTGAACTTACCTGAGACCTCAGTGAAGGGAACAAAAGCAAAAGAATAGGCCATTGATTACTAATCCTTGCCTATCGGTGTTCCACTGATAGACCACGTCTCTGGTCTAGCCTTGGAGGGCTTACAGTTGCAGCACTCCAGTGTGAGTACTTCGCAGTTTACAAAGCCGTTTCCCTTCACACTTGAAAATGCTTTCTTGTTTCTGGGTTCCTCAGGAAATGCTTTAGCTGGAGAAGGCAAATGAAGTCGGCATTCCACACGGTAGTGAGATAGTGAGATAGTCCCTTTCTGCAAACCGAGGGGCCAGAAACATTTCAGGTCACAGGCTTTTCCTGCTTCCACAATCCCGCTGCCACCCACAGAAAGCAAAACCTCCCTTCTGTTATATTGGGGTAGCAAACAACAGGATGTTTTGGTCAGGAGCTGGTGGGTGAGGTAACTGTGCTTACTCACATGCTAAAGAATAATGGCTTGGCTTTGGAAATCTGTCTTAGATTTGGGTAGCCTGCAAGGATTCACAGGCGCGTTAGTTATTTCCTGTTACAGTTTGCTCCCAATTCCTTTGAAATGTGTGGATGGCTTATTTCAACCTCTGCTGGCTTCAGAGTGGGGCTGTCCACTCAGCTTTCTGGATGGCCACGTGACAAGGAGTTACACCTGTGCGGGAACCCACTGGCTTCTCTCTCTCTCTCCTCTGGGAGTTATGAAGGGCTTTATACAGCAGATAATGAAGAACTTTGCATGGACCTTTGTCAACCTCTTCTCAGCGCTGGCAGTAATCCTGTTCTCATCACTATCTCAGGCTCACATCGCATTGCTACAGAACTGGTGAAGTCCCACGTCACGAGGATGAAAGAGTAGCTTGATGTCAAATGTCTCCAGGGTCTTCCGCTTTTTCTAATTAGCTCTAAAGTAATCAGTGTCTGGAAAAAAGGCCTCCCCTGGATAGGAATCAAATGTATTTGAACAGTGAATTCTGAAGCCTTGCATTCCTGAGGTCCTCAAACCCAGAGGATAGGTATGAATGCTCAGATGCTCCCTGGGTACATCCGGGGTCCTCACCACAAGGCATTTTCCCACACAGTCGTTTTGAGCAAAAATTTCACCTCCTTTTGCTCTGCCTTCCCAACCTAATCCGCTAGGCATTAGGTATTCCTTCAGGGCGGGGGACCATTACTCACCCTGGTCCGCAGGCAGCGGGTCTGTGTCATCACAGCCGTAGTATGAAGGTGAGAACAAGACGTCTGAAGCCGAGGGCACATGACCAAAGGAAAAGAATGCAGACGGCAGGAGAGGCTCGCCGATGGTCCTGTCAGCTCAATTTCTCACTCCTCCTCAGCCACGGGTGTGTCCTGAAGATGGATGAGCAGAGCGGAGGTGCATGCTGGTAGCGAGCGCAGCCGCCCTTGCCATCTGGGCACCATTATTTGCAGATTAATCTCTCAGGCCAGAATATCCTCCAATTGTTGTGGTTCCGGAGGGAGCGTGGGGGCTCCCTAGTCTTGCCTCCATCTCTGATGCTATTGTCTCAAGCCTTAGCATCGCCCATCGCCTTGGCCCATCATCAAAGAAGCGTGCTGTGACCGCGGGGTGACATGGGTGGAGGACTTTGCTGATGAAAGCTGAGAAAGCTCAGACACAAGCTGTCTTATGGAACACATTAAGGTTAGATTTGTCCAGCTCACACTCTTCATACCGTCTGTCCTTCCTTTTCTTACAAATTGTCCAGAAAGACAGTGCCCTGCTGAGAAGTGACGTCAGTGCAGAAGCACCTGGGAAAGATGGGAAAGTGCTGTGCATTGACTAAGGCTCATTTTGGTTGTCAGCAAAACACCAGTTTTGTTGGTTTGTTGTTTGTTTTTTGTTGTTTTACTTCTGTGGTATGTTGCTAGGCTTCTTTACAAGTTCAGCTAGCAGGTTCTTCTAAAGATCAGTCAATCAATCAATCAATCAATCAATCAATCTGTAAGTATCAAAAATAAGAACACCTTTTGTCCCAGCATGCAATGCATTTTCATCTTATAACCCTACAATTACTACAAAATTTGAGAATCACCATTTGTAAACCATTAAAAAGAGGAGATGTAAATAAGGAATTCCCTAGTATGAACACCAACGTACACTTCAGTGGCAGCAGGATGATCATGCCCTCAGAGTAGGTCTGTGCAGTCAAACATGCATGTGGGCTGAGGTGAAGGGCTTTCTACCTATGCTTCTATGTACTTTCTGTGAATTCTTGAATATTAACCACCTGATGAAAATGTTAAAAACTCTGGGATTAGCATTTCCCTCATTGCACATTTATGCTTCTCACTTAGATGCATTCATCTAGATGTATACCACAGTCATGGACTGACTTCATGATTGTTTTGGACTGAATTGACTCTATGTGTGCTTTATTGGTTGACATCTGTTGAATCCGTATGTCAGGGTACCTCTTAGAACAAAGCTGGTTCAAGGATGCGAGAATCTGGAGAGGTTGACAGGGGTGATTATTTTTGTGAGCCAAGAGTACTTTTTTGTAGCAACATTACCGACGGAGTGTGAGAGGGATTTGGATCAGAGACCCACTGGTGTTCTCAAGAACTAATAGATCACAGGGACAGAAAGAACAATAGTCACAGAGCAAGGAATTGATCGAGGGTGCCATATTGTTTTTTGGCATCGTTAACACCCTTTCCCTGTCCAACGTGGACACATTCCAGGGTTGGTTCAGTTCTTGAGCTTTCCTAATACACTCAGGGATCGATGTCCCTATCCCCAAGGAGAGGCTATCTCTGGTGAGCCATGAACCAGATCTACTTCATTTTACCTCTTAGTTTATAGCCTTTTAACCTTTAAGTATCCAGAAATAAAATGTTTTAAAAATGTGTTGACTCATAGGATGAACAACAATATTAACCAAGCAGAACCTTCCAAAGCTCTCAGGGACTAAACCACTAGCCAGAGTACACTGGGGGTACCCACGGCTCAGGCTGGATATGTAGCAGAGGATTGCCTTACCTGGTATCACTGGGAGGGGAGCCTCTTGGTTATGTGGAGGCTGGATGACCCAGGATAGGGGAACACTAGGGCACCTAGGCAGGAGTGGGTAGGTGGTTGGGGGAGCACCCTCATAGAAGCAGGGGAGGAAGGAGAGGATGAGTGACTTGTGGAGGGGAAACTGGAAAGGGTATAACATTCAAAATGTAAATAAAATAACCAATAAAAAAATGAAAAAAATGTGTTGATTAATATATTCATTTCTTTCCTTGAGGTTTGGTTTATAACCTTTTGGTGTTATGGATTGAATTCAGGACTTTTTGCATGCTAAATTACATTTCTAATCCTTAATTTTACCCCTTGAAAGTAGCCATACTAAGGCTAGTGGTGGCTGTTCATGCCTTTAATCCCAGCACTTGGGAGGCAGAGGCAGGCAGATATCTGTAAATTCGAGTCTAGTCTGGTCTACAAAGCTAGTTTCTAAACAGCCAAGTCTATACAGAGAACCCCTGTCTTGGAAAGAAAAAAGTAACCACATTATTAATAAGTAAAACAAAACAGATAGAATTGTTTTGTATTGTTTTCTCTACTAGTTGGTTGTGTTGTGTCAGGAGAAATACTCTGGACTCTAAACAATAAATTGAATTGTACAAGGTGACCTTACAAAATCACTGGTGGCTGCATTTCTAATTCTTTTTTAACTCAGAGGAAGAAACTTTTACTGAAGAAACAAGTTCTCTTTGGCAATCCTAAGGTCTATGATTACACTTGGATGTCCCTCTTATGACACAAAGCATGTCTGTTTCTATACAAAAGCAGAGATATTTTTTATTTATTCTGTCTATTTTCCATACTGTTCCATACACATTCAGAGATATTTGCAGTTAAGACAAAGAGGTATACAGTATGTATCACATGAATTGCGATAAATGACTTGACCTGTACAAATTACAATACCCTTAATACATATGCAAAAATAGTGATTCAATAGATAATGAAGAGACAAACATGATAAAGCACAAAGATCATTAACTTCTAGTCAATGTATGGAGAAAACTATCACTAGAAATTTAGTCATGTCTGACAAATTATGATGTTTCATGGAGCATTCATTAGTTTAGTTGTTAAATAGGACTATTCTGGACTATTCTTTAATTTGACAAAAAATGGTATATGAAGTAGGAAGTGGGATCATTGTTATGTAAGAGTCACTAGTAAGTATTCCAAAATATGCTGTGCACCGATTCATATAGTATTTTATTTCATTGATTATACCCAAGTGCTATCCTGTTGGTCCAATGGTTATAACCATTAACATGAAATTATTGATGAGATATTTTAATTGTCTTTTCTCAGAATAAATCTTTGACTTTTGTTGCAGTAACTAGGTATGGTATTAAGGCAAATGAATAAAGCAGTTGTGAGTTTGTGCAGAACGTTTCTATATACAAGACAGCGTAGTGGCAGTCACAATATATTATAGTCAACCTCCTAAACTTCCCTATAGCATGACTTTTTTTTCCCCATTTTACAGTGTCATAAAGGGGCCATAAAGTTGTTTTCCAGACTAAGGTCTTTTTGGAGCAACATTTAACCAGTTCCTGAGAGAAAATTAGTTTATGCTTCTACTGACTAGGACAATGGATTTGAATAGCCACTCTAAGAGAACAAGAAGTTAGAAAAAGTGAACTAATTTGCCCCAAATCACAATGGTAGCACACCTAATGTTGAAGGCCAGATCTGTTTGCCTCAGAAGTCAATACCTAAGATATTTTGATATTTCTTCTAGAATTCTCCTTGACACTGAGGAGGACTTAAGGGAAACCGAGCTAGCACAGGAAAGTAAGGGTTGGTCCCTTAGCATGGCTGCTGCTTGTATCCTGGATGCTGCTTGTACCTAAAGACTTTGGCATCTGGAGAGAGAGAGAGAGAGAGAGAGAGAGAGAGAGAGAGAGAGAGATTGATTTACATATCAAGCTATCTTCCAGTTTCAATATGAACTCAATGTGTTACAATTCACTGAGTTCTTGTTTTTGTTTTTGTTTTTGTTTTTGTTTTTGTTTTTGTTTTTGTTTTCCGAGACAGGGTTTCTCTGTGTAGTCCTGGCTGTCCTGGAACTCACTCTGTAGACCAGGCTGGCCTCGAACTCAGAAATCCGCCTGCCTCTACCTCCCAAGTGCTGGGATTACAGGCGTGCGCCACCACCACCCGGCCAATTCACTGAGTTCTAACACTCCTTCCTGACCTCCCCCACTGCAGGTGCCAATGACAAAGTTGGATTTGCTTAGCTCTGACCTTGTGACTGATACATTCTTACAAACAAAGCAATTAATTTCGTGTCTGGCACCTAAAAATCACTCAAAAAACTTTCCACCCATTATTTCTATCTTAGACTTCTCTCTTGATGTATTTTGATTTTTCTGAAGTCATCATTCACTCTCTCTTCAAGGGGACCCTATAGGTACCTTTTTAACTTGTAGATTTTCTGAGTGACTGGGCATCCAATTATGGGCAAAAGAGTACTTCTTTATTTCTCCATTCCTAGTTCTTAGTTATGTCATATATGTGAACATCTTTGTGGTCTCTGTGGATTCTTCTTATCAAAGGGTAGATCTTTTAAATTCAGTAACTAATTATTTATCATAGGACTTGGGGAAACTATTTCTGGGTTGATTTTTTAAAATATAGCCCAACATTAACATGTCCCCATGAGGGGCTGAAGAGATGGCTCAGTCTAACGCACTGCACTGATCTGTGCAGGAGGACCCAAGGTCAGATATCCAGTACCTACCTCAGAAAGCTGGATATGATCATGTGCAGATATTAACCTTGGTGTAGTAGGGATGCAGACAGGTAGACTGCAGGAGCTCACTAGCCTGGCCAGCCAGTCGAACCTGTCATGGAATAGCTAGTTCAATGGGAAAAGTTGGGAACATTCAAGGAAGGTACCAAATGTTGACTTCTGTCCTATAGACACACACACACACACACACACACACACACACTCACAGGTCTCTTGCTCACCATATATACATAATACATACATACATACACACATATATATATGTATATATATATACACACATACATAATTTTCATGAGTTAGCTTTCATGACAAAGGGTATAAGCAAAGGGAAAGATGGCCTCTGTGTGTGGTTTCCTTCTCCCTGTTCTGGAATAGTAACTTGCAGAAACACTCCAAGGAGCTATCATGAGCAGAATGCCACATACCAGGTTTATTGTTTCTATTGGACACATTTCAGAACAGCCTTTGACTTTACAACAACTGTTTCCAGATCAGGCTCTATATTCTAGTTGACATTTTAAAAATTAGCCTTTCCCTACATCTGAAAGAGCCAGAACCCTATCTGTCCTTTCTGCTAATAGTTGGTAGAAAACATTAGCCACACAATGGCAAACATTTGACCCAACTCAGATCGTCTCCAGATAGAGAAGGGCTGAGTCTCCATTTGTCTGGAAAAGTAAAAGATCGGAGTTATTGACAAGTAGCAGTTATCAGGGCAGTCTGAAGTTATGCCTCTCCATAGCACAAGGTGGGTCTGTAAAAGGATACTGCCAAGTAACCCCCGGAAGAGAGATGGAATAATCTTCTGAAGAATGTTCAGTTTTTGTAGCAACACTGGGGCAAAGATAAAATAAAAATGCATTTATAGTCCTGGAAAAAAGAAGACAGGCATTATCTTCCTCATAAAACCAGCTGCACACCCCCAAATGACGTTTCTTCTAGAATATTTTATCTTTGATCATTATAAATTATTCTTTTAAAATTCTATTTTTTGCTTTTTAAGGTTCTGATTGAGAAAGCAGTTGGCACCCCTACCCACTGGGACTCACGCAGGCTTAGTTATTGCAAACCTCTCAAGTAAGTCCCTTCCCAGCCGTCTGAACCATCAGGGCTCCTCTGGAGAGCTGCCTTGTGGACAGTTGTGGGCAGAGTCGGCTAACCTGGCGGTGGACGCCACTTTCCACGGCTCTTAGTGTCAGACACATTTGCTTCCTCAGAGTTTCACTTGACTCATAATCTTTTCTTCTGGGTGGGGGATGTTTTGTGTGATTCTGAGTTTCAAAGAGTTCACTGGGAAACTTAAAGGGAAAAGGGCTTAGGAAGATGAGGGATCAAGGTGGCCAAGTCCTTAAGCTGTTCTAGGTCTAGAGATGGGTCTTGATGGTGGAATGCTGGAGACTTCACCACCACAGGCAGATCCTTTCACTGTGTGAATGCGTGAACACGGTATCCATGCTGCAGGAAGATCATGCCGGCAGTGGGAAGCTGCTCTTAAAAGCAGCTAGGCACCGTGGGCTCTTGTTAATCTAGCAACTCATTCCAGAGTCTCAGAGCCCAGACGTCTCCTCCCCTGTTTATCCTGAAGCATCTCACTATCTTCCTGAGGCATTGTATGAGCCAGCATGAAGACTGCAGAGTCCGGAAGCACAGGGATCATTTTATTAGCAGCAATAACAATACTAACAAATAAATTACTAACAATAATAAAACAATCACCAGCAGTTAGGGTTTTACAGATCACAGAGCATTTTCTCCTTCATTTTCTCATCTCAGATAATGCCATTTGTTACAACCCTGCTGGCACTGAGAAGATTCAATACAGTCATTCTCAGATCAAAGGAGGGATTTTCTCCCAGCCCCTGGGAGTGGTGGTAAAATGAATTGCCCAGGGTATTGGCTTGGCCACCCCAGAGAAAACAGGAGGGAGGGGAAGGAATCAAAGGGAGGATGTGGATGCAACACTCTTCTGTGAAGCAGTTTGCTTCTTCCCCCTAGAATTTTAACTGTACCCTTGGGATGCAAGGGGTTGGATAAAGGATCAGATGGTCTTTGGATGCCGTGCTGTGTTGAAACATAAAGGGACTTCATAAAAAAAATGCTGGGTTGTGAAATATTAAATATTTGGCATGTGCCGCAGTTGTCAAACGAAATTAGTTATATAAGCAGAACTCTCTAGCATGGTTTCCCTTTGTCCAGGGTTGGAGAAAGGGTCTGGTGAGGAGAGGCTAAGCTATCTGAAGGCTAGCTTGTGAAAAGCCACTCCCCTGCAGAGAAACATCTGGAGACCGAGGAGGAGATGGATCCTCTGGTGAAGTACTTTCATGAGGACCTGAGTTTAGATCCCGGCACCAACAGAAAGGTGGGGCCCCGTGGTGTACATCTGCACCCCCCAGTACTGAGCGACAGGGGGAGATAGAAGGCTCCCTGGAGCTCACTGGCCAGCCAGTTGTGTTCCAGGCGATTGAAGAGACTCTTTTGCAAAATATAAGGTAGTGAGTGTCAGGTCCAAAGGAAACTCCAATTCCCCAAACTCTAAAAGGCAGTACAAAGATCCAGAAATGAGCTCAACCTGGACAGCTGAGGACTTCTGGCAGCTAGATAAAAGGCAGCATTCCTGAGGAACTTGTGAAGCCAATTCTCCTCTACCAAAGGGAGCCATTTCTCTTACCTCTGGCAGAAGGGGCAAATGGTCACTTGTGGTACCTATTAGCACATCAAAGCTCATGCTGGTCTCCAGGCTCCCTCAGTACCCCAAGTCCTGCTCCACATTTCCAAGTGCACACTAGCCCCCTAGCCCTTCTCACCTCCTCCTCCATCCTCCACTCCCTCCAGCTCCTGGGCTTCCCTTCCTCAGGCAAGCTACTCCTTCTTATAACCCCCGCTGTTCTTGCTTTGTTCCCTCTCTTCCCTACCCAGCTCTTCTCTCCCTTGCAGATAGCCCTGGCCATGTTAAAACTGCTGTACATGTTCATTCTGCCTCTTCTCTGCTCTGGACTCTTCCAGATGCCCCAGGCTGTATTCTCAGATCTACAATAAAAACTCCCCCGTTCCCCCAACTGTATCATGGAGTAAGCATGTCAGCAGTTTATGCACACTGATAGAGGAAGACATGCAGCATTGACCTTTAGTCTGTACCCACCCATACACCTCTCTCTTGTGCGCGCGCGCACACACACACACACACACACACAGAGAGAGAGAGAGAGAGAGAGAGAGAGAGGCAGAGAGACAGAGAGACAGAGAGAGACAGAGCTACACATAGAGAGAAGGAAAAAGAGTGAGAAAGAGAGATCTAGAAAAAATGTTACTGAATTCTAAAACAAACAAACAAACAAAAAAAAAACAAAAATACTAGAACCCACATCAAGTTCTCATGGTAGAGAGCTTCATAAGGATGGAGAGTATCTTTGTTTTGTAAGTTGCCATTGAGTCCAGATCGGGAAGAAGGAAGCCATTGGCACATCTTGTAGCTGGAGACCCAGGTAACAAGTCTCTTCCCCTTCCTTTTAGCCAACTTTTCTGCTCCCAACCAATCTCAGACTACCCTGTATTGAGAGATGAAATCTTTTAATGAAGATTGTATTTGTTTTTAATTGTGTGCATATGTGTGGGCGTGTGCGCATGAACGCCACAGGTGGACTCTGAGCCCAGAAGAGGGCATTGGATCCTCTGGAGCTGGAGTTATAGGCAGCTGTGAACCTCCTGACTTAGAGCCGAACATGGATCCTCTGGAAGAGTAATAAGTACTCTTAACAGCTAAGCCATCTCTCCAGCCCCAAGAAACTCATCTTTTAGGTAAGACTCCAGTGATAAATTTGTGAATGGAACGCCAAACAGTTAAAAGTAAAAGCAGGTAACAATTTGAGATCAGTCTCGTGCTGGCTGATTTGCCCTGTGTTCCGAGAAAGTGAGATTACAGTCAAGTGAGAAAAGTCACAGGCAGGTTTTGCAAGAGGCCACAGCTTGTTTCCTCACAGCTATGTAAGAGTAAAGTTCTGGCTGCCCTCAGTTGCACAGTTTCCAGGGTGGCAGACTGGGTGTCACAGCCATGTTGTTCCTTGAAGTGATTCTACCCAGGACTGGTGGATTTGCATGACTGGTGGCTAAAGAAAAAGGAGGAATGGGCTCTCCGGGCGGGCTGGCAGCGAGGTGCCATCTTGCCTCGGGACACCGCACAGAATTCTAGCAGCTGGAGTCAGGTGCGTGGACTGAAACCTAGCTTAGCTTAGCATAGACAACACCACCAGGCTCTGGCTGGCGACCAGAGTCAGAGGAGATCGGCAGATCCAGGCACCTACAGCTCAGCTGTGGTTGCAGACCGTTGCGGACTGGCTAACCAGGCTGGCAGGAGGGGCTATCTTGCCTCGGGACACAGCGGACTGCTAGCTGCTGGGGTCAAGTCACAGTGGAAGACTGGAGGCTGGGATCAGGAACACGGACGCCCTCTACTACAGCAGTGCCAAAGGCCAGGCTCACAGGAGCTTCAAACTCCAACCAGTAACAATAAGACCAACTAACTCCAGAGATAAACAGATGGCAAAAGGCAAACGTAGGAATGTTACTAACAGAAATCAAGGCAATATGGCACCATCTGAACCCAATTCGCCAACCACAGCAAGTCCTGGATACCCCAGCACACCAGAAAAACAAGAGTTAGATATAAAAGCACTGGTCATGATGCTGCTAGAGGAACACAAAAAAGGCATAAACAAATCTCTTAAAGAAATGCAGGGGAACATCAATAGGGTAGAAGCTCTTACAATGCAAACACAAAAATCACTTAAAGAACTCCAGGAGAATATGGACCAACAGACAGAAACCAATAAAGAGGAAATGAGAAAATCAGTTAAAGAAATGCAGGAGAACTTGAAACAACATGCAGAAATCATGAAAGAGGGAGCACAAAAATATATTAAAGAATTACATGAAAACACAAACAAATGAAGGAACTGAGCAAAACCATCCAAGATCTGAACACAGAGGTAGAAACAACTAAGAAATCACAAAAGGAGGCAACTTTGGAGATAGAAAACCTTGGGAAGAAATCAGGGGTCATAGATGCAAACATCAACAACAGAATACAAGAGATAGAGATAAGAATCTCAGATGCTGAAGATAACATAGTAACCATTGACTCCACAGTCAAAGAAAATGCAAAATCCAAAAGGCTTGTAACCCAAAACATCCAGGAAATCCAGGACACAATGAGAAGATCAAACCTAAGGATTATAGGGATAGATGAAGAGTAGAGATCTACAACTTAAAGGGCCAGCAAATATCTTTAACAAAATTATGGAAGAAAACTTCCCTAACTTAAAGAGAGAGATGCCCATGAATATACAAGAAGCCTACAGAACTCCAAACAGACTGGACCAGAACAGAAATACCTCCCGTCACATAATAATCAAAACCCCAAATGTACTAAACAAAGAAAGAATATTAAAGGCAGTAAGAGAAAAAGGCCAAGTAACATATAAAGGAAGACCTATCAGAATCATACCAGACTTCTCTCCAGAAACCATGAAAGCTAGAAGATCCTGGGCAGACCTCATGCAGACCCTAAGAGAACACAAATGTCAGCCAAGACTACTATACCCAGCAAAACTCTCAATCAACATAGATGGAGAAATCAAAATATTCCATGACAGGACCAAATTTACATAATATCTTTCCATTAACCCAGCTCTACAAAGGATAATAGGAGGAAAACTCCAATACAAGGAAGGAAACTGCACCCAAGAAAAAGCAAGACAGTGACCTTCTTCCATCAAACTCAAAGGAAGATAACTACTCAAAAAAATAACATCAAAAATGTCAGGAAGTAATAATCACTATTCCTTAATATCTCTTAACATCAATGGACTCAATTCCCCAATAAAAAGACATAGACTTACAGACTGGATACGGAAACAGGACCCTACATTTTGCTGCTTACAGGAAACACATCTCAGAGTCAAAGACAAACACTACCTTAGAGTAAAAGGATGGAAGACAATTTTGCAAGCAAATGGTCGCAGGAAGCAAGCTGGAATAGCCATTTTAATATCAGATAAAATTGACTTTCAACCCAAAGTCATCAAAAGAGACACAGAAGGTCACTTCTTGCTAGTCAAAGGAAGAATCCACCAAGAAGAACTCACAGTTCTAAACATCTACGCTCCAAATGTAAGGGCACCCTCATTCGTAAAAGAAACTTTACTAAAGGAAGAATAATGAAGCCATGTTCTCAAGCAGATCCAATGGCAGACGTGTTTTGAAAGGAATGGTGTACCATGCATGGCGCTGCATACTTACAATCCAAGCACTTAGGAGGTAGAGGCAGCAGGATCATGGGGCTCAAGACCAGCCTTACCACTTAGCAAGTTTGAACCTAGCCTGAGCTACATGGATCCCACCCCAAACAAAAAAAAGCAGAACAACTTAACACAAAAATAGGCTATAAAAGGAATGGTGTGATTTGGCAAACATGAGGTCTTGTGTGAAGTCTAAGAATTGATTCCACGTTCTCAGGGCCTGTTATAAGGTGTTTACCCTAAGAGTAGCACAGCATATTTATTTCCAGGTAAAATCCAACTTGAAAGCAGGATTAATTGAACACATCATTTCAAATGATGTGGCTCAAAAGAAAAGTGGAAAGAGAAGAGTTAACGTCTTTCCTGAGCTCACCTTCTTTCCTACAAGTCACTGCTAACAACTACAATTTCTTCTGTTATCTCAAACATAAGTCCTTTAAAAATGTATGGGGAATGAGGAGATGGCTTAGTGGGTAAGCAAACTTGGTATACAAGCATGAAAGTTTAACTCCTCAGAAACCAGGTAGAGTCTGGGTATGGTCGAGTGTGGGCCTCGAACCCAAGTGTTGTGGGGTGAGATAGGAATATTGCTTGGGCTTGCAAGCTGCCAGTCTTCCTTCAGTCAAAAGAACAGAATAGCTGATGTTTTCCTATGCCCTCTCCAGGTGTACCCACATAGATGTAAATACACTATACACATATAACACAAATATAACACACACACACACACACACACACACACACACACACACACGAATGTCAGGAATCTGCTACAGTTATTTTCAACTCCTAGGATAATAAGCTAGTAGTCAAGGTATTCCCCCATCTGCCTTTCAAATGCTTAAAGTGAATTTACAACATAGTGAGGACCATTGAGACGACACCGAAGGGTACTACTCAGCACTCATATGTTGGACCACTAAGCTCTTAGCATCAGTAGAGACAGAACTACTATCAGGTTCTAGGATCCTCATTGCCCAAACCATTCTTTTATTGCACATGAGTAGTTTTTGCCCCAGCGGATTCAGGGCTTAAATTGTCTGTAATTGAAGGAAAAGACAAAGGCAGTTTATAACAATTTGCTTTGCGACAGTGTGTGGTGCGTACGTAACCCTTTCCTCTGTGTACTTCTTTAGGGAACACTAATGTCCTCACAGAACTTTCTTCTATCTGGATGAGACCCTTACTTCTCCTGAAGTTTGGAATTCTTCAGTCACTCATAATAGGGACCTGGGTTTTTAACCAGGACATTTTCTTCTCCCAGATTTAACCCAGCAGCTCAACTCCACTTTGGCTTTCTTGCTTTAAATTCATGTCTTCATCTTGCAGAGAAGCTGTCTCCAAGGAAGATTATTCAAATCAACATTCAGAAGAGATTATTTTCATGTTCTGGACCTTTCTCTACACTGTTTGAACACTTGGCTTTATAAACTATTAGCCTGTTTAAAAAGTACACTGGACCAGCACGCTACTTTCAGAAACTTATCTAATGCTTTAGTAAATCACATGAGATCCTCCATGACCCACTCTCTCCTTACTCTTCCTCCTCCTCCCCCCTCGTTCCCCCTCCTCCTCCTCTCCCTCCTCCTCCTCCTCTTCCTTCTTCTTCTTCTTCTTCTTCTTCTTCTTCTTCTTCTTCTTCTTCTTCTTCTTCTTCTTCTTCTTCTTCTTCTTCTTCTGCAGAGCAGGCTAGGTGCTGTGATTAAAGTCACTCACACTATGCCTGATGCACGGGTTTGTCTTTTGACTAATACTAATTTTTGTGTACCTTTCCACGCTGTCTTAGAAAGCCAGAGGCATCACTATGATAGTGGTCTAAGAGAGTTCTGTTCTCAAGCCTTGTGGTTGTGTGTACATGTCTGTGAATGTGTGAATGTTCGTGTTCATATGAATGAGGTGAATATTCTCTATCTTGTGTTTCCAGACAGCATCTCTTCCTGGGTTCAAGGGATGACCAGTGAGGCATGAATAAGGGTCAGTGAGCACCAGAGACCCTCCTTCCTATCTCTGCCTCCCAGGTCTGAAATCTTAAGTATGGAGCTCTATGTCCAACTTTGAGTGAAAGTTGGAGCTCCAACTCACTGAGCCATCTTCCCAGCCCCAGCCTCTGTGCCTTTAGTTGCTTTCCCATGGCTCCTCGGCTGCAGCTCACCTCACCTGCTGATGCCCCAACTGTCTAGCATTCAGTACAAACCCACCTTGCTCTGAGCCCCCTCGTACATGTTGTAAGACATGCGTGGTCCCTGCTCTCTGTTGTTTCCACAGAATGGTGACATCCAGTACCACGCCTGTTGGAGCTTGACTGTTCTTTTTTCCAAGTCATTTTTGGGACTCTACCGGAGGTAAAGGTCAAGTTGCCTTTTCTTTCTGTGGCTTTGGAGGGGCTCAGCTAACTCTGGATCTATAGACCCATCCATGTAGAGTGAGAACTTCCTTTTTCTGGAGTTCAGCTAAGATATTGTATTTATAAAAAGCCAGAGCAGCTATTGTTTCCTTTTTATTTTTTCCCCCATTTCGGATACTCACCAAATGTTTGATCCTAAATTCTTTATTTCTTCAAGCCAGCTGGAAAACACCACAAATGGCAAGAAAACATCAACCCCCCAAATTAGCCACACACACAAAGACTCTGTACAAAGTCTTTCCTTACCCTATTCTTTACACGCTTTGCCTTCTATCAACTCAAGTTTTATTTACTCTTTAAACAAACAGTCTTTTGAATTCTAACTTTGGTCCAGACTTTTCTTCAAGGTTATTCCCACAAGTCATGCCAGGGGCCTGTAACAACAACAACACATTGTTACATAGAAATGCAATATCTGTGTGATACCCTGATCGGCTCCACACGCAGTACTGTGACAGACAGATTTGTGTCATATCCCTCCGGAAACTTGGGGTCAGGAGACATCTGAGTTAGTATGTTATCTATCTAGGCAGTATCAAGAAGTGACTTATTGACTCAACTGTGCCTTTCCTGAGCATATACCCAAAGGACAGTATCCTGTTACAGAGAGAGGTGTCCACTCACATTCTCTGTTGCTTTATTTACTATAGGAATTGGAGTCAGCCTCGCTGAACATTAATGGATGAATGCATAATGAAAACATGGTCCCTATATACACCAGAATTGTACTCAACCACTAAAAATGATATTATGCAATTTCAGGAAAATGGATGGAAAACATTATATTGAGTGAGGTGACCCAGGATCAGAAAGAGAAACACATGTTTCCTCTTGCATACAGATTATAGCTTTTAATTTTTATATATGTAAATCTACATGCAGGTGAGGGAGAGTTGAGGCCAGGAAACCTGGAAGGTGCCTGTGAGAGGGGGACAATTACTATCCAAAGAAAATTACCCTGTAATTAAATTTCAGTAAAAGTTATCTATGCTCTATTTAGAGCCCTCCCCCAAAGCCATGATTGATTGGATTAGCATTTGGCTGCTTATGAGATACTCTGAATTCCTGATTATGTTCAGTTAGGAACTGCTGTTCAAGGTCACTTCCAGATGCATTACCTCTTCTAATTGGCAATGCTACTGGAAACACCGTAGTATTCTGTTGCTACACACTTCTATATGGTTAACCATTTCTTTGAGATTCAGTTTTTTTAAAAATTTCATTTTGATGGATTTTTATATTTCATAAATCTCATATAAACTTAAATAATAAAAATTAAATGTGTAAAGAATAATGTCTTACAAATGAATCCTAATGATCTTGCTGCAGAAGATGTAGGCATTTCCTTCTCATATAGAAAAAAAATGTTCAAAGACTTTAGTAAAACCTGCACCAAGGCCCTCTCCGGACTTACCAGGACCAATGGCTTCCTACTTTTATGATAGTCTAATCGTAGTTCTTCCTTCATGCTATCATTCTTGTTAGTATCAACTCAGGTGACTGCTTTTCCCTTCTCTCACTCAAGTAACTCCCCGTCATCCCTTCATGTTGCCCACAACATCCCTAACTCCTCACACCAAAGCTAATCACTCCTGTCTGTGGACTCCTTGCCAAGGCTGTGGACAGTATCACACTCTGTGGTATCAGGGCTTAATGAGAAAAATCAACAGCAATGGAGAAGATACAAGCCAGTGGCAATCACCCATCGTTCACTGCCAGTCCTCAGACATAGGTCACGTGACTTTTATGCCTTTTGCTGGAATGTAAAATGACCCCCCATTCCAGACTTATGTCTTGCACAAAGTCCCAGTTAGTTTTAGGGAGGGTTTAGATAGCAGCATTGGGCCAGTAAGCAGGGGCCTTTAAATGTTATAGCCTTTGGTGTTCTGTTCACGCAATTTCCCCCTGTGCCCGTGTGTTCAAGGCTCGTCTCCACTTTCTCTTCTATCAGTTTCAGTGTATCTGGGTTTATGTGGAAGTCCTTGATCCACTTGGACTTGAGCTTTGTACAAGAAGATAAGAATGGATCCATGTGCATTCTTCTACATGCTGACCACCAGTTGAACCAGCACCCTTTGTTGAAAATGCTGTTTTTTTCTTACTGGATGGAGTGACCATAGGTGTGTGGGTTCATTTCTGGGTCTTCAATTCTATTCCATTGATCTACCTTCCTGTCTCTATACCAAAACCATACAGTTTTTTTTTTATCACTATTGCTCTGTAATATAGCTTGAAGTCAGGGATGGTAATTGCCCCAGAAATTCTTTCATTGTTGAGAATAGTTTTCGCTATCCTGGTTTTTTTTTTGTTGTTGTTGTTATTTCAAATGAATTTGCAAATTGCTCTTTCTAATTCTATGAAGAATTGAGTTGAAATTTTGATGGGGATTGCATTGAATCTGTAGATTGCTTTCAGCAAGATGGCCATATTACTATATTAATCCTGTGAAGGGTATCATTTCTATTTCCCTAATTTCTTTCTCAGCCAGTTTATCCTTTGAGTATAAGAAGACTACTGATTGTTTGAGTTAATTCTATATCCTGCCACTTTGCTGAAGTTGTTTATCAGGTTTAGGAGTTCTCTGGTGGAGTTTTTGGGGTCACTTAAGTATACAATCATATCATCTGCAGATAGTGATAGTTTGACTTCTTCCTTTCCAATTTGTATCCCTTTGATCTTCATTTGTTGTTTAATTGCTCTAACTAGGCCTTCAAGTATTATATTGAGTAGATAGGGAGAGAGTAGGCAGCCTTTTCCAGTCCCTGATTTTAGTAGGATTGCTTCAAGTTTCTCTCCATTTAATTTGATGTTGGCTACTGGTTTGCTGTATATTGCTTTTACTATGTTTAGGTATGGGCCTTTTATTCCTGATCTTTCCAAGACTTTTACCATGAAGGGGTGTTGAATTTTGCCAAATGCTTTCTCAGCATCTAATAAGATGATGGTGTGGTTTTTTTCTTTAAGTTTTTTTTATAGGGTGGATTACATTGACAGATTTCTGTATATTGAACCATCCCTGCATCCCTAGGATGAAGCCTACTTGATTATGATAGGTGATCATTTTGATGTGTTCTTGGATTCCGTTTGTGAGAATATTACTGAGTATTTTTGCATCAATATTCATAAGGGAAATTGGTCTGAAGTTCTCTTTCTTTTTTGAATCTTCGTGTGGTTTATGTATAAGTGTAATTGTGGCTTCACAGAACAAATTGGATAGTGTTCCTTCTCTTTCTATTTTGTGGAATAGTTTGAAGAGTATTGGTAGTAGGTCTTCTTTGAATGTCTGATAGAATTTTGCTCTAAACCCATCTGGTTCTGGGCTTTTTTTTTTTTTTTTGGTTGGAAGACTTTTAATGACTGCTTCTATTTCTTTAGGGGTTTTGGGACTGTTTAGATAGTTTATCTGATCCTGATTTGACTTTGATATGTGGTATCTCTCTAGAAAATTGTCCATTTCATCCAGATTTTCCAATATAAGCTTTTGTAGTAGGAACTTATGATTGATTTTTTTGAATTTCCTGTTTCTCTTGTTATATCTTCCTTTTCATTTCTGATTTCGTTAGTTTGGATACTGTCTCTGTACCCTTTGGATAGTCTGGCTAAGGGCTTTTCTATCTTGTTGATTTTCTAAAAAACAAAAACAAAAACAAACAAACAAACAAACAAAAAAAACCCAAAAAGCAGCTCCTGGTTTTGTTGATTCTTTATATAGTTCTTTTCATTTCTACTTGGCTGATTTCGGCACTGAGTTTGATTATTTCATGCCTTCTACTCTTCTTGGGTATATTTGCTTCTTTTTGTTCTAGAGCTTTCAGGTGTGCTGTTAAGCTGCTAGTGTATGTTCTCTCTGGTTTCTTTTTGGAGGCACTTAGATATGAGTTTTCCTTTTAGCACTGCTTTCATTGTGTCCCATAAGTTTTGGTATGTTGTGCCTTCATTTTCATTAAATTTTAAAAAGTCTTTAATTTCTTTATTTCTTCCTTGACCAAGTTATCATTGAGTAGAGCATTGTTCAGCTTCCATGTGTGTATGGGCTTTCTGTTATTTTTGTTGTTATTGAAGACCAGCCTTAGTCCTTGGTGATCTGATAGGATGCATGGGATTATTTCAGTCTTCTTGTATCGGTCTTTTGTTGTGTAGCTCAGTTAGTATTGATCCATTCTGAACCCTGGTCGGTATCTTCTGCTTTCAACCTACTTCTAGGGGCAGTGGAGGGGATCCAGAGGCTCTGCAATAGCCTTTCTTAGAATAATTCTGACTAGGAGTGAGAGTTCTAGATGGACCTTTCCTTTTCTCTGGAACAAGAGACTGTTGTTATTTGTCTTAATAACAAATGCATCTGTTTGTTAGAAAGTCCTATCTTGCCTTAAGTTTAGTTTCCCTCTATCTGGCTATCATAAATGTCTTCATGTTTTTCAGACTGTACCTTCAATCTGCCAATATAGTTACTGTTATTATTTTTAGATATAGAGTGCTATTGTGTTTCCAAGGTTGTCTCTGGTCTTGGGGGTTTCCATGTTCTCCCTACCTCAGGTTCCCAAGTAGCCACCACAGCACCTTGCTTTACTCTTCTGTTACTGAAGATTCCATTTTCAAGAGAAGACCATTCCCTCATACATCTAGATTTCAGTATATCATTTCCTGCTTACCATGAAAAATTAACTTCAGTTCTGATGTCAGCAACAACAAGGTTTACAAGTGATGTTTATATGCAAAGAGAACATGATATTAATAAATTTCCTTTCAAAAAAGTTGGAGTGAAACTGTTTTCACTTTGGCCCTTCATGGAAAATTAATAAGGATTGCTTTTAAGCTGATATTGGAAAGGAAAGGAAGAGAGAGAGTGTAGAGCAGTGGTTCTCAACCTTCCAAATGCTTTGACTCTTTAATACAGTCCCTCATGCTATGCTGACCCCACCCATAATATAATTTTTGTTGCTACTTCATAACTATAATTTTGCTACTGCTATGATTCATAATGCAAATATATGATATGCAGGATATCTGATATGTGACGCCCATGGGGGTCAGGAACCACAGATTGAGAACCACTGGTATTGAGGTAAATTACTGGAAGAAGGGTGGGGAGAGAGGACTGGAGCTCAAAGGCAAAGTGCCTGAACTAGAAGAATTTAGGGCTTTATTATGAAGCACAGAAGAAGCCACTGAGTCCACAGATTTTAACAAAGGAACTAGCCAATTTCCAGTCAGGGTGACAAGCTTGGGATTGCTTCTGAAGCTTTAAGTCCATTGAGCAAGGACATCATCCCTACAGCTTATTGCTTGTCTAAGGGGTGGGTTGATGGCTGGACTTCTGTTGTGGAATGGTGAATTCATGGAGTTGAAAACTAGTGAACTTTGTCAGGTACCATACAGACATACAGAGTTACAGTCAATTAGCAAGGCCATGGCTGTGGATCTGTAATCCTTGTGCCTTCTTGCCAACCTAGTCTAACTGATGGGGGGCTCTTGTTTTTAAACTTAATTTTAAAAAGTGTGTGTGTGTGTGTTTGTGTGTGTGTGAGTGTGTATACAAATGAGCTAAAAGAAACATCTGGATTTGAAGCTTGGCTGAAACCTCAGTACCTGAGAGTTATTATTATTATTATTATTATTATTATTATTATTATTGAACTTATTTAGTTCTCTGAATCACAGGTCCTCATCTTGTGAGGTTTGGACTGGATGTTTGATATTTCTTTTGGTGCTGGGTAGTCAGACTTGAGACTTAACCTGAATAGAATATTGAATCTTGGAGTTAAAATGTGCATGGTGGGTTTTTTGTTTGTTTTGTTTTGTTTTTTGTTTTTGAGTGTAGATATTTGGTTGATATCTTTGTTGAGTGGACATTTGGTTCTTTGCTTGCTGTTACCCCAATCTGGCAGTTTGTCAAGTAAAATAAGGATACATGTTTTTCAACTTCAGGCCTTCTCTGGGTATCGGCATCAGACTCAGATTGGTGCCAGAGCTCATGTTCTGGTTGGAACTCTGGGTTCAGACTCCAAACAATCCTGGGTCAGCACCATGGGTGGGTTGTCAGGTGGGGGAAGGGAAAGGGATTGATTCTGGAGGTCTCTTAGGGTCTAGCTCTATAGAGGCAGGAGAGGCAGAATTAGGGGTAGCCTGTGTCTGTCCATCGATGGCCAGTGAGCCCCAAGGGAATGAGGTGGGTTGGGAAAAGGGCTTGAGACATGCAGCTGAGGCTGGGGTATGGTACTAGAAAGACCAGAGTGAAAGAGAGGAAAGGAGGCACAGGGGATCTACCTGAGTCCCAATCAACTGTGACATGTGGGGTTCCTAGTTGAGAGCAGTTCTGCATTAGGCAGGGGGTCGCAACAAGGAGATGGGTCGTGAAGAGTGTCTGAGGAGAGTGTCCATGAATAGCCAGTAGCCACAAGGACCTGGAAGTTACAATAAGTCACATGATCAAAATCCATGGCATAGAGTTGGAGTCTAGCAAGCCAACAACTCTTGAGAACTCAGCACAGGCACGTTTCTATTTTCTGCCCCCTTTCATTAACTTCCTTCTTTATTTCTTCCAAGTATTTCTTTCTTTAACCCACTTTCCCTTTTCTTTCTTTCTTTCTTTCTTTCTTTCTTTCTTTCTTTCTTTCTTTTTCTTTTTCTTTTTTTTTCTGAGACAGGGTTTCTCTGTGTAGTCCTGGCTGTCCTGGAACTCACTCTGTAGACCAGACTGGCCTCGAACTCAGAAATCTGCCTGCCTCTGCCTCCCAAATGCTGGGATTAAAGGCGTGCGCCACCACGCCCAGCTCCACTTTCCCTTTTCTTGCACCATTGGCTACTTGAGAACTTGGTTTCAGAGACAATCACTTGGCATTTGATCAGTACAAGAGTTCATCTGAAAGACTTGTAAGTCTGCTTTCCTTTGACTGAGGTCCATATGTTTTATTTATACCCAAAGAAGTTTTCTTATGTGTGTATGTGTGCATGTGTTTATGTATGCACACTTGTGTGTGCATGCAGAAGCCAAAGACAATGTCTGCCAACATCTACCACAGTGCCCAGACCACTGCTGGGCTACAAGAACATGCTACCACTGGCTTTCTCTGTTCTCTTTTTATTTAATTTTTTATTACATATGGTCTGGAGATTAGACTCAGTTCCTCATACCTTCCAGACAATCACTTTACTGACTAAGCTAGCTGCTCCCAGTCCCTGTTTGCCTTTTTTGTAGGTACTTACAGAAGCATAAAACATCAAGAAACCACTCACCATACCTTCCTGAATAAAACTATATTAGAAGAAAAAACTCAGAGCACATCTGAGAGTGGAGGTTGTCCAAAAGTGATGTCATCACTTACCAGACGAAGCCTGGGTGGGTGTGTTTGCTCAGGGCATTTGTACTTTTGGTCTCTTTAGTTCATGTGTGGGTCAGAGCTGCACAGTTCTTTTAATATGTATGTGAATATCTATCAAAATTTCACTGAACTAATAAACCCACAGCAGACATACTGGAAGATTTGTGAAGTAATAAATAGCACCATTTGAAAACTGTCCTGGTTTGCAGGCAACCCACAACGGTCAAATCTTATCCAGGTCTCATGTGTAAGAATAGTTCTTTCCCGAGCCCAAACCTTGCTCCACAGAGGAACAGACCAGCTCATGGAATGCTTAATGTTCAGATCCAGGAAGGGGAGACACTGGCTCCAATGCCCTGCTTTACATCTGCTTGCTCTGGAATTAGAGAGTGAGAAAAAAACTCTGAAATCTGTTCAATAAGGCAGTTGCCATCTATATATTAAAGTATGCCACCCTCATGGAATCTTAAAGCATATTATGGACAGAGTGTTTGAAATTGTGCTCAAGGAAAGACAATGGGTGGTTCTTAACCATCTTTTAGGGACTAGCATAACTTATTAGCATGAAAAATCTCCAGGTGTGACAAGGAGGAGACAGACCCACCCTTAAGTACTGGCTGTGGGACTTCACAACTCAGACTTGGATTTGCCTAGCACCCCTGAAGTGAAACTCTCCTCTCAGAGTGTATTTTCACAGTTGTCTGACAAGAGTGGGTGTTCGCTGCTTGGGCAAGCTTCAGGTTACTAAGGGTGAACACACATTCTAGTCTTATGTCCCTGGTTCTAGTAGCTGCTAACTTTGACTCTCTGGACAAGGAAGAGTTTGGTGTCAAGAAATGAAGGTGATGACAGTGGTTAGGTTTCCAAGTGTCTCTGAATGTGTCCACAAGCCAGGACCAGGAGCAGAAGAGACTGGAAGGTCCCTTGGAAGAAAGAAGGCCAGGATCCAATAAAGATCTTCCAAGATGCTTTGATTTCACTGGGATCTAAATATTAGATTTAAAAGAGGAGAAGGAGGGGCGGAAAGAGAGGACTAGGGGGAGAGGAGGGGCTTAGGCACGGGAGCAGAGGTCATCTAGACCTTTTTCTATCCCTGTGTTTCTGCAGGAATCTGACAACCTGTTTTCTAAAAAACAAAACAAAATAACAAACAAACTAAAACCTTCTTTCCTTCCCGCCCACCTCCCATCCCCACCATTGTTTAGTAGTCTACTCTGTAGAAAATGATGAACAAACCATGTGTCAAACATAGCAATTCTCTGACTGGGCATGGTGGCTCACCTTTAGCACCAGCACTGGAGAGTCAGAGTCTGTGTGTTTCAGGCTAGGCTGCTCTACACAGTGGGTTCCAGCCAGGGATAGAGTGAAGATATAATATAATATAGCTGTTTTCCTCAGAAAGAGAACAAGACCTTTCCTGAAGTAGAACTAAGGATCTGTTATCTACCTCCCTCTGTTTAGAAACTTGGTTACAGAGGACTCTAGTAGCTTTTGAAACTTAAAAATTAATCTACGCACAAGAGTGAGGAGATGTTTCCAGGGTAAGAAATGCTTGTTCTGCAGGCATGAAAATGTAGGTTCAAATTCCAGTGCCTGTGTAACAAACGTTGGGCATAGAGACTCATGTCTGCAACCAAGCATCACAGCAGACATAGGAGTGCCTGTGAGCTTGAAGCCAGTCAGCTTTTCCCGAACAGTGCTTGTTGCCTCAGGGCCGAGCCTTCTCTCAAAGCAATATTGCCTAGAGGAAGATGTTCTGCTCTGGCCTCTGCATCTACATCCTCACAGAACCAGTATCACAAGAACAACAACTGTCAGGAACAGAATCCTGGTCTTAACAGTAAGTAGCAATTAGACATTGTCCTGGTCTGAGGGGTCTTTGGGCAAGGGAAGGCTTCATCCCCATGGCCCCTACTGTCTTCTTCCCAGTCTGTGATGTGTGAGTCTAAGATCACCATCCACTAGGGCACAGCTCCTTCTACTTCGAATGGTCTTCATTTGCTATTTTTACAGGAGAGTAATGCTTCAAAAAGTCAGCCTTGGTATATCGACTGAATGGGAGGGATATATTGGGCTTATACAGCAGCTGGCAAAAGAATCTTGCCCCTTGAATGCACGCAGGATATTGCTCTAAGATTAATGGACACAAAAGAACTGGCCATAGCTCTGCCTTCCTTCAAGGACAAGCAGGGTACAGGCACTGGAGACGTGTGCTTCAGAGGGAGACCATGCTCCTACTAAAGCAGGCTACACATTATCCCTTCTGGATACAAGTTCCCAGTGAGCAGTTGGGCCCCACAGGCTGTTTTGATGTGAGAACTTCAGAGCAGAGGCCAGTCCCAGGATGCTGGAGCCCCAGCAGAGGTAAAGAGCTAAGAAAAGCAGCGGAGAGAGTGCCGATCCACCCTTCCTTCTTGTGATTCTTGGGCAGAAGTGATTCTCCCTGCCACCCCAAGCCTTGCCTTGGGTAGCAAATACTATCCATGCATAATTTCAGTCTTGTAGATGCCTTGGGAGGCCAGGGCACTCACTGGTTTTTGATTGCTCTTTGGGAACTGAAAAACAGTGAGGTGTAGCTGCTGGCATCCTGGCCAGTTACCCCATGAAATAGTTTTGCCTTGGTAGCTTTAAATGCCATCATACAGAAAGAGAAAAGCCACTGGGGAGTAGATGTTTATTTAGGATTCTGGTTTTCTCATCATGTAACCCAAACATTTTAATTATGAAGGATTTATTTTTTTTTAAACTTACATCATTGGCTGAGTTTTAGGGCAAAACAATATAGCAAGAATCATATTTCAATCTTGAAACGTTGTCTGTTTTCTTGTGATTTTATGAAGGGGTTAATCTTTATAAGGTTGGAATTTGTCTGCTTGTTGGAAACTAACTCTTCCAGAGGGTTTTTGTAATCTACCAAATGCCAACCTTGGAACTAAAAATGGCAGCGTGCTGCCAATCCGAGCCAGCTACTTACATTTTCGAAGGAACAAAGATCAGCATGGTTGAGCAAGTTGTCCAAAAACAAAGATTGCTTTTAAGATGATGAAAGAAATCAGGTTTCTAAACTTTTATTTTTGTCAAATGTTGAACTAATTGGACCAAGCAGGAAGAACTGGGGCCAGAGAGAGACAGCGGAGAAGAGGTGCCACGGGGCACTGGGCAGTGATCTTGATTTGGAAGTAGCCATAGCCAAGCAGCAGGACCCCTGCAGGCTTTACACCAAGAGACAACTGCCAGTTCTAACAATTGTTCTGGAGGGAGCCAGCAGCCTGTCAGAGAATCAAGAGAGGTCTATCAGTTATAGTCACTTGAGTTTTACTTCCTGGCGTCCTTTCTGAGACAGTGCATAAGTGCATAAGTGTATAAGTGCATGAGGACTCAGCCCCTTTGGTAGCAAACTGGATCAAGGGTCCTTTTGTTAGTACAGACTATAGCATCTGACTTCCCACCCAGCTCTGTGAAGACCTTAGCTCACCAAGGTCATTAGGAAGTAGTCATGCCACCCACCCTTGAAGATCTTGATCACGGTGGGCTGAGGAAGAAGTTGGTTTGTGGCATCTTGGCAGGACCAAGTTTAGGAGGCATAGGAAGCAGTTTTGCTTTGTTTTCTTTCCAACTCTTCCTCTATCAAGGCCACAGCATCATTTGACAGTTCTTTGCTTCAGCGGAAGAACAGGTGAGTTCCAAGAGGTTCTTCCACATTTTGTGTATGCATGTGCACGTGCGTGTGTGTCCGTGTGTGTGTCCGTGCATGTGTGTCCGTGTGTGTGTCCGTGCGTGTGTGTCCGTGTGTGTGTCCGTGTCCATGTCCGTGTGTGTGTGTCCGTGTGTGTGTGTGTGTGTGTGTGTGTGTGTGTGTGTGTAAACTACAGGTTAATCTTCAGTGTTGACCATCAGTGGCTCCTAACCTGAGTTTTAGATCTGGAGTTTCTCAATGTTCTGTTGTGCACATGTTCAGTTAGGTCGGCAAGAGGGCTGCATCTGCAGGCTGCATCTGCCTCCATAGTGCTGGGGTACATGTGTATACGACTACACTTGGACTTTTTGTGAGGGTTCTGGGGATTGAACTCAGGTCCTCCTGCAAATCAAACACTTTACAAACTGAGTTCTCTTCCCAGCTCCATAGGATCTAAAGGAAACGTGGGATTTAGCTTAAGGTTTGATCAGATTTAGCTCTGATGTCGAAGGTGAGAAAATGTCTCTTTACCATTAAGTTTCATCTTATCAGGATAGAGACCCCCCATCACATCAAATTCTCAGGTATGTTTATTTGAAGGAACTCTGTCAATGGTAATAATCCAGGTTCTATGAAGCAAGAGAAGGTTGAAAGGCAGTCCAGAATTTCATGGACTAGAAATTAGTCCCAACAGGTAGTATTTTGTGCTTAGTGTATTTACCTTGTTAGAGTATAGACATAGCTTCTGGTCAGAAGCAAAGCCACCATACACTTACAGACCAATTGCTCTCTTCCAGTTTTTCCATTGGTGTAGACAGAAGTAAAGATCTAATTCCCAGGAAAGAGAAGTAGCTGGCACCTGGGCTGTCTTATTCTCTTTCAATATGAACAAATACCTCTAGAGGAGACCCTCTTATCAGTTTATTATCATATTATTTGGTCCTCACCCTTAAACCTGGATTGTTCAGAATGCTTTGAAGATGCAGATTCATGAGAACATGTACATTTCTTGGTGATACCTACAGAGGTCAGGTAAAGTACCAACCCTTGACATAGTCTTCAAGAGACCTAGAGCCAGAATCCTGTTGGGAAAAGCTGCCCCTGATCTCACACATCAAGTACAATTCCCCAGTGACTGGTTTCACTAATGACAGAGGTAGTATGATACACTTGGTACAAAGACTATGACATCACTAACTCAAAGAGATAGGAAACTGTGGTTTCCCATCTTCACTCTGTGCCATATAATGCCACATGTGTATGTTCTGTTTCCCACGTGTCCAGCCATCCTGTGATAGGTGGTGTTAGTATTCACAACCAAGCCTGCCTGCCTGTATACTCGGTGGTCGCTGTACCTTCCCATGATGCTTTTAGCACATTTTATCTCTGAAGACTTACAGAAACCACGGATCTTGTTTGAGTCTTGATTTCTTCTTGGTAGGAAGGCATATTAGTTTATCCACTGTGGAACATAGTATGGAGGATTGATGGTTGGTTTTGATTGATAAGGTTGTTAGATGTAGAGTCGCCTAGAAGATATATCCCTAGGCATGTTGGAGGGTATTTCTAGAGACTATCAACTAAGAGCAGAAACCCCTCCCTCTGAGTGGGCCCCTCCTTCCGCTTGATTGTCCAGATATCAGGTAGTCTGAGGCAAAAAGCATCCCAAACCCATTGCTTTCCTTCCTTCTGAGCAAGGCGATCTATTGCTGCTGTCGCCGCAGCTGCTGCCTCTTCCAGCCTCAGACTCTGGCTTGCCTTTTTGGACTTTCCAGTTTTTATTTTATATCAAGCCCTCTTCAAGGGGCTTTCAGATCTTCAGAACCAGCCTGGGATTGCTGTGGTATCCAGCTTCGTGGACTGAACAGCTACCAGACTCTGCCTCTTCAACAATGGAGGCCATTGCTGGGCTACCCACCTATTATGCAAGAGAATAATCTTTCACACACGCACACACACTCACATGTATAGCATACACATAGATTAATATATGCATAAACATACATCCTATTGGTACCTCGTCTAATAGAGGAGGCTTTTCAAATAATTAGAAACAGAATTAGCATGTGATCTAGCAATTCTGCTGGATGCATCATCAAAGGAAGTAAAATCAATACAGTCAAGATACATCTATACTTTCATGCTTATTGCTTATTTAACAGAGTCAAGGCATGGACTCAAGCAGGTCTTCACATAGCAGTGAATGTGTAAGGGAAATTTGATATAAACATAATATTACTTAGTTATAGAAAAGTATGAACTCCTGTCAGAGCAACATAGGATCTAAAGATCATAACACTAAATGAAATAATCAAGGTGCAGAAAGACAAATGCCACCTGATTTGTATGTAGATTATTAAAAACAACTTGGGCTCATGGAAGTAGAGAATGGAGCCCTGACTGTTAGAGGCTGGTGAAGGTAAGTAGAGGCTGGGAAGATCAGGTTCTGGGCACAAATTCATAGCTGGCTAGGGTGAATTACTGCACACATTTTAACACATATAACAGAGATAGCAATTAACTGCCTTGCGTTATATAATGCAAAGTAGCTAGAAGAGAGAATCCAGAGGTTCCCATCACAAAGAAATGATAGCTGTCCGAGACAAGCGATGAATGACCTGAGAATTCCCACTTGATCATCACAGAGTGCATACATGTTCCTGAATAGCACATTAGACCCCAGCAAGCTACGTGGTTCTTATCTGCTAATAATAAACTTAACGGTGGCCAATACATAAATAAGTTAGTAGAAGTCATAAGCAGGCCTGAGCTTCATTAAGACAGTTACAGATTGATTACCAATATCCCCTAAGTTAATATGCCACATACATTCCATTGATTATTGAAAATCTCCAGTAAAATAGTGTTACTGTTTTAGCATTCTGGAGATTATGCTTTTTGCCATTATGTTGGATGCTTCATTACTCAGTACTTTAGTTCATCTTGTTTTTTTCTTCCCTTATTAAATATTTTTCTCATATATATGGACAGACTCAAGTTTGAAGATAGCACATGATTATACATTGTCCTATAAAAAGTTGATCTCACCACATTTCATCCAAAACTCAGAGGAATGAAGGGATGAAACATTAGGTCTAGATGTAGTCTCTCTCTCTCTCTCTCTCTCTCTCTCTCTCTCTCTCTCTCTCTGTGTGTGTGTGTGTGTGTGTGTGTGTGTGTGTGTGTTGGAGGGACTGCCTAAAAAAATCTCATCTGAGAACTGGCATCCTGCTCTAGGCTGTTGTTCTGTAGCTCTCTTTCTGGGTAAATGGATGATCCATTGCACTTCATAACTGAGAAGGGTGGGTACCTCTTAAATACACATTGGGATCTCTGGGGGAAATCAATGGGATGGAGATGTAGCCTCCCCAGTTTCGGTGGTAGATGAAAACCTTAATTCATCAATGTTGCACTTCAGTGGACCCAATGGGGATTCCTAAGGGGTATGGTCGTGGAGCATGCAAGGAAGCACTATTCATAAATTTAAAAAGAGGGTGAATATGTCAGCACATGGTAGATTTTCTATTAAACTTGCTACATAATTTGTTTCATCTCATTTTTTTGGCACTCTCTTGACCCTTCCTCCCTATCTCTAGGGACTGGAAAAGATTACAATGTTCAAAAGTCATGTAAACTCTCTGTACTAGTTTCGTTTCTGTTTCTGTGATAAAAATCTCTGAGAAAAAGCAACTTTGGGAGGAAAGGGTTTATTAGACTTACATTCCAGACTGTGGTCTATTATTCTGGGGAAGTGTGGCAGTTTGAGTATGCTTGGCCTAAAGAGTGGCCCTATTAGAGGGTGTTGCATTGTTGGAACAGGTGCAACCTTGTTGGAGGAAGTGTGTCACTGTGGGCATGGGATTTAAGACCCTCCTCCTAACCATGCCAGAGCCAATCTTCTCCTACTGCTTTGAAATGAAGAGGCAGAACTCTCAGCTCTCCCTGCACCATGTCTGCCTGGATGCTACCATGCTTCCTGCCTTAATAATAAGGGACTGAACCTCTGAACCTGTAAGCCAGCCCCAGTTAAATGTTGCACTTTGTATGAGTTGTCTTAGTCATGGTTTCTGTTCACAGCAGTAAAACCCTAAGACAGGAAGTCAAGGTAGGAATTTAAGGTATCAAATAATATCATCTGTTAAGAGCAGAGAGGCAATAAATACACAGATTCTTGTTCGCTGGCTTTCAACTCACCTTTTCTGCTCTTATACTGGTCAGGACCTACTTGCCTAGGGAATAGTACTGCCCATAGTGGGATAGGCTTAGTCTGCCTTCATCAATTAACAATATAAGCAGTCCCTCATGGACATGCCCAGAGGTCAACTTGGTCTGAATAGGTTCTTTTTGAGATGGTTGTTCCAGGTGAGTTTAGGTTTTAGTAAGTTGATAGCTAAAACCTAGTTAGCACACTCTCCTAACAAAACTAGTAACCAAGACCAGATATGAGTGGTTCTTTTGCCAGCTTCAAAAAATGATGAAACCTTAAGCGTTCCTCTAAGTGCTTAACTTACCTCAGATGTTGTCTGAAGTTAGAATTCTGGGAATTAGCAACAAAAATTTTAGAAGTCTGTGTCTGATTGTGTTAGATCCACATCAAAACCCTTAAGCCTCAAGTTAGCCCTCTAAACCCCTTAACCCTCATCAAAACCCTTAAGCCTTAGGTTAACTCTCTAAAACAAATATGCAAACGTATGCACGCATCTTAAACTTTTAATATTATAAACATTTCTCCTAATTATAATGTTGTTGATATTGTTATATATTGCAACTATTTCGAGGAGAGAAACCTCTTGGCCTTATTCTGATTTTGTCATGAAGCATTTGAGAGATGGTGGGTGGCACATAGTAGGGATGGTAACATAGCCTAACTTGCTCACCACCATACACAAGACCTGCATATAGTTTAGGCCTGCATGATATCTCTGGTATCATCTTTCATCTTCTTTGTTCCCTACTCCTGACTTTCCACCAGCCTGATTGTTGCTCATATCTCTTGCTCTAGAGACATTTGGGCTTTGGAATTCTTTCCTCCATGTGTTTCCATGCTAACCATTGTTCAGAGACTCCTCTGTAAAGAGCCTTCCTTAATTCTTATTTGAACTTGACCCAGTCAACCCCTTGTCTGACTTTACTCCCTTTCTCCTGCTAACCTATACATGACCTTACTTCATGGTCCTGCTTACATGTTTCTTCTCCTTCTCTCGTATTGGCATGTAAGTTTCATCAGGACATGGATGTTCCAGGGTAGATGTGAACACAGATCTATTGATGACAGACAGAAGACAGACCAACTAAAATAGTCCACCTCAGGCTGACTGAAAGAATGGATGTACTGGGGCCCACCTTAGCATGGGTGTGACCCAGAAAAGCAGTATCCTTACAGATATCTCTTGTATGATTTGCTGGCAGCTCTATTGGCTAGAGCATCTCCTCTCTCTAGCAATTCTTAGGGGAGACTCTTCTACACTTAAGGATGTTCATGGGCTCTGCAAGTTTCCTGTACTTCTTGAATGTTCTGATCCCTCTTCTTCCCTCCAGGAGGGAATGTATCAATTTGGAGGGACAAATACAAGGGGAATCCTAATTGGTTTACTTGCTGTTGAACCAACTTACACTAGATGCTCTATAAGGGAGAAGGAAAACAATAATGTCAACAACAACAACCACAAGAGCAAACCACAAAATCTAAGCAGAGATTGACTGGGAAGCATAGAGAAAGCATGAACTTAGTGACCCTATATAATACATTGATTGCCCTGATGAGAATGCTTCTAGATAGCTTAGCTGGCTGGCTTCTTTCCTTGTGATTCAATGATAGCTGTGTCAACTCTGCTTCCTTTATTCCTACCACTGGATTGAGCCAACCCAGAATGAGGAATGTTTCATTGTCAGTGGGAACACTCTCTTTATTAACAAGTGTTAGTTTTCTTATTTATTTTTATAGTTTTACTTTTTAAATGAGATTTCACATTTCTAAATAAACTCCTTAACCAAGTCCAGATCTCTTTGCATCATGTCCAAGGTGAACACATGTACAGATTCTGACATGCAAATTTAGAAATCTGCCTCAGAGATCTGCAGAGCTCAGGGCTGGAGACTGAGAATCAGAGGAAGGAAGCAAGGCGGAGGGGAAGAGCGGGAGGTGCAGGACAGAGAGCCCCTGCCCACACCCTTCTCTGCCATCTCCAGATCTTTAGTACAACCCACTGTGCTCATGCAAGGTCATGTGGAAATGGAGGAAGAAATTAAGTTTTCGCATCTTTTATGAATTGTGTAAGAAACTCATCTCAAGGATACATGCATGGAAGAAGGCATACTACACATACAAATCCCTGAGCTTATATAAAACTTACAGGTGTACAGGTGCATTAAGACTTCCACAGGCTATAGATTTGAGAGCACTGGCTGAGTTGATCAAGGTCTTGAGTGGCATGTAATATATCAACACAAATATACATATATATATATAAATATATCATATAGCTGTACAACTATATATATATATATATATATATATATATATATGTATATATATATATTCAACACAAAATACCCAGAGCCAAGGAAACTCATGACATCACCATACTTCAAAGTAAGGATGATGTCCATCCACATTCATTTCTGTCTCCCATTAGAAGAACTCTTGGATTGGTTAAAGAGGTTACTGCTTATAGGTCTGTCAGGAATAGTTTAGTATGTTGGTGGTTCTTGGTCTATCAGGATTAAATCAAGTTTGAAGGGGCACTTATGCCTATTCTTATGTAAGTCCTTGTAGTACTTTATCCCCGGGACTAAGTCATCTCCTCATCCCCTACTTTATACATTCACATGTGCTCTCATGTATGGCATGGTAGGGCAGCTGCCCAGTGCAAGCTCTCTTCCTGTCTGTGTGGACGTCTGGCCCCATGACCTGCTCTATGAAAACTTTGTTTTGCTCTTATTGTTGCTTGTTTCATTGTATTTATTTTTCCATCAGATAACTATAATTTTATTAGCAGAGTCCTTTTTAAAACAAAAATGTCTTTAATTGGGACAACATTTTCATACATCAATTTCTCTTGTCTTTTAAATAAAAAAGTTAGGGAGATTTTTATGCTATTGTGAGCCAGCATGCAATTTTCTTGCTAAAGAAACTTAGTTCATTGCAGAAACAGATTTTGGGTTCTAATGAATTTATAAAAATTGTCTGCTTCAAAATAAATACAAGAGCCCAGACCATAGAGCTATGCACATTTACCACAACAGCATACATGCATGCATGATGTTTAACTTATGCATTGATAAATTTGCATTTCTGTGTATGGGTGCCTAAGGAGGCCAGAAGGGTGTAGGATCCTCTGGAGCTGAAGTTGCAGCTGTTGGGAGCCACTCTTCATGGGGCTGGGGACTGAACTCTGATTCTCAACAAGGATAGAAAACACTACAAACCACTGAGCCATCTCTACAGCACCTCTATATGAGTCCTTAAACATTAAAACCAATAGAGACATAACATGGAGTCTGAAGGGTAGCCTGTCAGCTGCTCAGCTTTAAACCTCCATGTTGGATGGGGCTGTCTCTAGCCAGACAAGCTGTGGAGTCCTCCATATCCTCAGACACTAGAATCTTTGCTTGCGTCTGTCATCTGGCTGGGAGGAAGCAGCTGAGCATTGAGGGAACATTATTAGTGAACAGCTTACAACTCCAGGAATCCCAGAGAAAGCACACTTACTGCTGTTAATACTCTCACTGAAGACTGCTCATGCCCTTTTCAGAAGAGACCCAAAACTTACATAGTGTGGAATGATAGCTATTAACAACAACAACAACAACAACAACAACAACAACAACAACAAAAAACCCAAAACAAACAAAAAACCCAACCCAAACCAACAACAACAAAAACCCCATGTAAGTAGAAGGGGAATATTTGGAAAAAAGAAGGGGGCTCAGTGGGATTGGGAGAAATCACAGAAAGTAATAAAAGGAATGTGGTGAAAATACTTTATTATATACATATGAAGTTGCCAAAAGTTTTAAAAGCTATAATAATTTCCAAAGGGTATTTTCATGACAATCCTTTTATTAGTGTAATGGCTTATACTCTGACTTTATTAAGCATATATTTGAAGATAAATCAATTATAAACAAACTCAAGAGAAAAAAATGAAACATATAAGCCAATAAAAATTTATGGTCAGAAAGATTGGTGTATGGAGAATTCACCAATTTGTGTGTGTTCACTGTTTAGTTAAGTTTTGGGCTCAAAAACCATGTGATTAAAAAGCAGATTCCATGTTTTACTCTCACATTTAGTATTCGTGGCTACAGTGGCTACAGCTCAGGATACAGAATCACCAGCCTGCTCAAGCCAGCTTAAACCAAACTGAAATTCATCTGATCAAGGTACTGGGTATCCACTATCACTGCCTAGTGTACAAGAGAACTAAAATCTCTACATCTGGGGAGAAATAAACTGTGGTGGCATCCTGGGCTTTGCCCTTCTGTTCTATTCATGTTGAGAATCTTTCTGATCACTTGATTTTGTGAGTTTGCTGCCTTGAGGGTTTGGGACCCTCTAGAAGAAATTGTCTGATGCTGTAATTTCTGCTTTAACAGTATTTGATGTGGAGTCACATTTGTCCATGGTTGTAAAGGGATATGGAGGAGCTGTCTCAGATAGACGAGGCCTGTGGCTTCTTCAAAGCATTACCCATGAAACGTGGGTAAGTTCTTAGTAACCTGGGCGAGAAAGACCCTACACACTCCAGCAAAGTAGACATATGGTTTACACTAATCTTTTCATATTTTATCCATTTGTTGAGACTTTCATTTAGCCTTTTCCTGGATGGCTCTATTAAAATAAATTTAAATGATTTGAAAGGATTCTATTATCTCAGTGATGTCTCAGTACCAAGGTGTAAACAGATGTTGGTATATTGGGTAGTTCCTATGTGTTTCCTGTTGGCTCTGTTTTGTATGTACTGATTTGGCTTATGTATGTTTTTGGCTGACTCTAAATCATTAGGAGTCACAGTGCAATGATACTTAAAATATATTAGCAATTTACCTCTCTCTCTCTCTCTCTCTCTCTCTCTCTCTCTCTCTCTCTCTGTGTGTGTGTGTGTGTGTGTGTGTGTGTGTGTGTGTGTGTGAAGGTTCAGGGTGTCTTCATTGGCCTCCAACTGGTTGGTCTGACAAAGGTCGTTGTGTAGTGAACCTCGACATCCATTTGTCTGCTCCCTTCTGTCAGCTGGTCAGCTGGAGGCAGCTCTAGGACCCAGAGCCATTTATGCCTTTTCATTGTTCTTGATTTTGTGTTTTTTATCACATTATCTCCATTCACTTAATTTTTACCCATTCAGCTTCTCTGGTCTTCTCACTTTCATGATGAAGAGCGGGAGACTGAGTCAAGGCGAGATACAATATCTCTAACTCTGGCATTTGTTAAATTTGAGACCCGGCTGCTTGTTGTGACCCATCACTTGATAATGAGTACTCAGTCTCTTCTATTGGTTGGGGTGAAACACAGGAAATCAAACTGTATTGAGTGTTTGAGAAAGAAAACTACTTAATATAGGAAATGAATGTTCATGCAATTTGATGGACTGGAGCATGAGATGCAGGGGACCCCCACTGGACTGGTCTTGACTGTCACCAATATATTAGGTGTCTGGTTACTTTGGTTGTCTCTGGGTGCCCAGGAACCTGGCTTTTGATACTGACCTTGGCATAATACCTGTACCATGGTTTTTTGATGAACATATTCCAGTGGCTTTTCAGTGTGATATTTACATGGAAATATCCTTTATGGCTTGAAATCTTGGCAGAACCCTATTCTATACATACCTGGTGACTAAGGAACCTGGGAAATGTAGTCTTGAATTTGCCTCCATCTGCAGGGCAAGAGAGAACAAAGGTTAAACAGGCTTAGGAAACACACCTAAGTATTTGCCGCATCCCTGACTTCTGGTCTAACTTTTACCCACTCAGCCTGCTGCCACCTTCCTCAAGATCATGGTCTTCCTCTGTCAGATGACAATTGAGTTGCTATCCAGTTTCTGTAAAATGATACTGCATTAGCAGACTTGCTCCCTCCCCGCAACAAGGAATAGCATGTTCTCTGATGGGTGGACAGAAAATTGTAGGCATTTGATAAGGTGTGATAACTTTATCCTGTCACCAGACTAGCGAGCCCTTTATAAAGTGAACATTCATAAATATTGTTGGTCGCATTAGCTGTTTCAAAGCTTCTATAAAAATAAAATCTGTTTTGGCTGCACAATGACTTTAGGCCTGGAGGGTTCTGTGAGAGCATCCTCTTAAGAAAATCTGAAGGTAAGTTTCCTTCTCCCATCCAGAAGTACACAGCTCTGTTACTGATGTGCGGGATGTTATTGCTTGCAGCACTGTCTTTGTCTTCTGTCTCTGTGTCCTCGGTCTCTGATTCCTCCATCCATCTCTGTCTTTCTTTCAAAAACAACAGCTGATGCTACAACTGAGTGTGACCTGAAGCTCATGTGGAAGACACACACAGAGTTTTCAGCCACTTTTCCCTTCACAAAGTCATGGACTCTAGGAAGCTGTAAGTACTGCGTGCTAATTTGAATTTTTCAGAACCATGAAACCCCTGCCTATCTCCATTCACATGTGAGCTCCCATTTGCCTACTTGGCACTAATGGAGAAACATTTGGTTTTGAAACAAGACTTTATTTAAGAGGGGGAAGTGTATAGAATTACATTTGAAAATGCAATTATTTGAAAAGAAACCATATGTTGTAGCCTTTGTTTTGCCTCCCTTTGTGGAGCAGCTTTCAAGAGTTCACTTGGAGATATGTGGAAATTTTAATTATTCAAGCAAGCTGAGTACACCTGTTACTTTGTATGTCATCATCTGAGGTTATACTTTGATGTACTTACTGATGATGTGGCTTAGAGTCCAACAATAGTCTTACTCAAGATGAGGTTCAAACACTGACTCACTTACAACCTGCCCCCTTCTTCTTCTGACTGTGACCCCATGGGGCATAGCATACATAAAAGGACAGAGAGACCTTGAGTTTGGAGGAGGGGGAAGGGTAGGAACAAGTTAAAAAGAGAAATTGTAAGTCTGGTTCTTTGACTATAAGATGAGTTGGTCACACCACAGTACTTCTAGGGACAAAGTACAAATGAAAACTCACCATGGATGGTCACCAGTGCTAAACTCTACTCTTGGACAATCACAACCTTTTACAAATGCGACTTCTGCCTTTCCATAAGGCAGGTAAACAATCTTCTGTCAAGGCAGGACAGAGTGTACCCATGATGGGGATGTCTGCCTGTTGCAAATTCACCTGTTGCTTTGGGTATGCAATAGCTCTTAGTTTCAGAAAAAGTAAAGACTCCAAATGTTTACATTTGATAAGGGCTTCTATTCCATACAACCTTCAAAACGGTAGTAAAATCAAGGATCTGGAAGTACTATCACAGGTACAGGGATTTTCAAACACACTCTTATGCAAAAATAAGAGTGCCAGGTATCATTTAAGCTATGTTGGGGTTGGTGGAAGAGACCCTGCAGCATGGTACCTGGCATGCTAAGTCCTATGAACTGAGAGGGTAGAAGGACTCAGAAATCTCTCTGGCCTTCTGACTGCCTCGCTTTCACTCTTGTCTCCAAAATTACTAATGAAAACAAGAATCATTTTTCTCCAAGTTGAATGGAAAACATTAGAAGCACCATTCTCCATAGCAAGCCATAAATCCTAGAAAGGCCATGATATCCCTTCTCCCTCTGAACATCCTTATTCCAGAGAGTTCCTGCTCCATGGTGCGCAGGGAGGCCAAGCGAACCCTGAACAGCCAGGTTCTACTGTCTACATCACATCACATCACATCACATCACATCACATCACATCACATCACATCACATCTCATCACATCACCACATGACATCACATGACATCACATGACATGACATCACATCACATGACATCACATGTCATCACATCACATCACTACATCACATCACATCACATCACATCACATCACCACATCACATCACATCACATCACATCACATCACATCATCACATCACATCACATCACATCACATCATATCACATCACATCACTACATCACATCACCACATCACATCACCACATCACATCACCACATCACATCACATCACATCACATGATATCACATCACATCACATGACATCACATCACACATCACATCACATCACATCACATCATATCACATCACTACATCACATCACATCACATCACCACATCACATCACCACATCACATCACATCACCACATCACATTAGTGCACTGCATCGCATCGCATCGCAGCATGTCACATCATATCACATCACATGTCTTTCTGGTCACATTTCTTTCCCTTTCCTATTGAGCTTAAGCATAAAAATAGGCATCATTATGATTAATAGGTAATATAATTATCAAGACATTATTATGTCTTTCTAACGTCATGTATTATGCAAAAACTTTAACTCAATAACATTGTTATGCTTTTCTATTGTCTGTCAGCTGATGGTATGTCAGTATGATAGATGAGGAAATATGGTCTAACTCTCTGCCCCTATGGTAAAATGTAGACATGGCCTCTTTCATTTCTCTTGTCAATATCCTATAAGAAATGTTAAATATCAGAGATGTATCCATCTTCTAGAAGAGGGCTCAGTTACCTTTAGTGGGAATCAGAACTCCATGGAAAGTGTGCTGGTTAGTATTAACTACCAACTGGATAGAGCCTGGACTCATTTGGAAGGAGAGTCTTGATGCAGACTTTTCCAGATCAGTTTGGACTATGGGGGATTTTCTTCATTGTTAATTGGGTTCTCCATGGGTTCTCTGGCCAGGGGTCCAGAAAGGTACAAGAGAGGAGAAAACTACACTTTAGCCTGGAATCGTGAGGCAAATAGGCCCTTTCTTCTGTAAGTTGTGTTTGGTCCAGTTGCTTTATCACAGCAACTGAAAGAAAGGTAAAATAGTTGGTAATAGGTTGGGATTAAGGAAAGCTATAAAGACTATTCCCTGACCAAAACAGGTATTTCCAGGAGGAGGCCATGCATTGGTTAGGAGACACCTTCTCTGACTAGTAGATTTTAGGGGACTTTATGTCATTCATTGTCTTTTAGATATTTTACAATTTTGTCCATGCAGATTAATGTGTGGCTCAGGTGTGATGCTCATGTCTGCCTGCTGAGGGAGGCATGCGAATCTTTTCTCTACTCATGTAAATGGATATTTTCCAGTGTGGACAGACTTCCTCTCTCCACAGTAGTAGTGTTATCCCTAACAAAGAAGTTGCATCTCAGAGGGACTGCCACAGACTCATGCCTTTGTCTGGCCTTTGAGGTCTCCTTTGAACAGTTGTAGTTCCTTTTCTAGTTTTCTCATTAATTAATGACTCAAATAAAATGGTTGATATATTTCATTCTATACCACAGAAAGCCATGATTTTGCCCATTAAAAAATATTCCCACCACCATCCTTGGGTCTAATGTGGAGCTGGCTAGGTCTTGTGAGCAATTCATCTAAGTAATTTGGACTTTGTACAATTTCCAGTCTAGTGTCTTAAACACCTTCAATTTTATAAATTATTCCACCCAAACCCTGACTCTTGCATAGTTTTTAATTTCACTCATAAGGGTCTAAATGTAAAATTAATCATTCTAACTACTGGCTCCGTGATTCTGCCATGCATTTCACTAATTAACAAAGCTTCAGGAATTGATCAAGATACAAATGAAGGACACACACACACATACACATGCACAGACAGACACACATGCATACACATGAAAGCCCTTGCTGAGCAAGCATGGTCACCCCAGGGGGTATTTTTGGAAATATGTATTAAATAAGCATGTTCCCGTGTCATTCATCTGTAATCCCAGCACTCTAGTGCTGATATGGAGGTGGAGACAGGAGCATCAGCCAGAAGCTAGTAGCCCATAGCTTAGACTATGAAGGATACAAAGAGTAAGAGAGACCCTGCCTCAAAGACAAGATAGAAAGGGAAGAAAACTAACTTCTGAAGGTTGTTCTCTGATCTTCACATGTGTACCATGGTATATGCTCATCTGCACACACACACACACACACACACACACACACACACACAAACACACATACACACCTGCATATACTTATACAAACACATACATACAAACATATATACAAACACATACATACACATGCACACACACACACCTGCATATACTTATACACACATACATACAAACATATATACAAACACACACATACACATGCACACACACATACACATGCACACACATACATATACATACACATATAAATGTACACACATGCGTGCATACACATGCACACACATGCACATGCACACACACTCCTGCACATACATATACACACATACATACACACATACATATAAACACACACATACACATGCACACACATACATATAGATACACATACAAACATATATGCACACATACATATGCACATACATACATACACATGCACACACACATAAAATCACACACATACACTCACACACATACATACATATGCACACACACAAACACACATACACATACACACACAAATATAAACACACATATACATACGCACACACAAATACAAACACACATACACATGCACACACAACATCAATAAGACAACTGAAAAATGTCAGAGTAACATAAAACCTTGCAGTGGCTGAGTGTGACCCTTACAGTGTTCATCACTTCCCCTGGAGTAGAGAATTTTTGCTCAGAGGAAGGCATTGCTCTTGGGGTTTAGGATTGATTATATGACACATACAATTCATAATGCCTACGAGGTATCTGAAATTACAAGTGGCAAACACTCGTCTTTCATGGCCCTTTGTAGATACCTGCAAAGTTGAGAATCTTACAATGTGAATCCGTTCATATAATTTGCAAGCAAAGTAATTTGGTGTTCACATTGATAGATGATAAAAAAGGTGAAATTTTTATTGTGTTGAAACAAAATCTGATACATTTAGTATTATAAAGTCATTAACAGAAATCTATAGAAAAAGAAATTGCATCCATAGAAACTTTAACATGAGTGCATTTTTCCTTGAAGAGGAAAAGATAATTATACAAAATGGGTAACAATTTGCATATAGCTTACATAAATGGACGTTGGTTTGCATAATTCGCATACGGTGATTTGCATAAAGTTACATCTACCAGTGGAGCTTTCTATTTCTATTCCACGGCTGGCCATTGCACAGTAGATTTGTACCCCAGCAGCAGTGGACACAAAGCGAGCCTAGCACCTAGCTAACACAGCCAGGGCAAGGTGACCATTCTTTAATGAGGCACCATGGAGTGATGGGGCGGGCTAAGGACACAGTTAAAGAGGGCACTTGGATGACGATCGAACTCAGCAGCATTTTCTACTCATCCACAACCGCAGAGGATATCCTCTAAATAGGAAAAGAACTTTCTACCTAAAGATGTAGACATATTGCATTGGAATCCAGGAAGCTCCTCCCCTGTAGACCCCCACATCAGATGGAATTATCAAGAGCAGTATGACCGGTTACCAAAGAAACTCCATGGCTTTGAATGTCCTTTCTGACATCTGTGCTCCAACTTAATCTCCAACTTCATGCACTGATGATGTCTCTAGGTGAGGGTTTGATAAGATTATCAGGGTGTGGGCCCCATCATGGGACTGGTGGCTTTACAGGAGGAGAGGGCAAACGGACCAGTTCTTCCTCTCTTTGCATATGATGCTTTCTGCCCCTTTATGGGATAGTTTGAAGTACCTTGCCCATGTTCCAGGCTCCAGAACCATTAGTTAAATAAACTCGAGGTTTTTAAATACAAATTGTCCATTCTCAGCTTTTTTGTTAAACCATGATAGGGAATCTGCAAAGACAAACAGGAAATACTATGAATCTCAGGGCAGGGTTGAAGCAAAGTTTTCTGTTTTTGATTTTGAGACCAGGTCTCCCAAAGTAGTCCTGTAGGTTACAGCTTAGTCATTTTGTAGACCAGACTGGCCTTGAACTCATAGAGATCCACCTGGTTCTGCTTCTCAAGTGCTGAGATGAATGGCGTGAGCCACCATGCCCATCTGACCTTGGCCATCCTGCACTGAGACGAGGATTGGCTGTTCTGTGAGTGGAGTGAGCACGAAAACATGGGTCCACGGAGACTGAATTATTTAGGCAATTTGGTTGAAGGCCTTATTGAGGCAGAAGGTAAAGGAAATGCCACATATTTTTCTTGACTAAGGCCCTCGCTAACTCTGGAAAATTTTCTGCCAGATTCGTTTCGATAGAACTATGTTGCTCTCTGTGAGTGATTTGTAATTTGCTGGATACTTTTAAGCTTCAGTTATTGAAAAATCCATCCTATTTTGAACATTTTAATATATATATGTATATATATACTAAAATATATATTATATAAACATATACACTATATATTTAAATGAAATAAAATTTGAGAAATAACTGAAATAAAAAACATCTCTTTGGTTTATGTTAAAGAGAAGTATCTGAGCCAGGAAAACCTGGTAGATATTTAGTTTCTATCTTGGAGGATCTATTGACTATCTTTTATAAAAAAAAATCCCTGGGATGGAGATGTCTCATTAGAAGCTCTTATTTCCCCTGCATCCTGTTTCCCTCCGTCTGGCTAGGCACTTTGTCAGCTAGTTATTCTGTGCTCCAACCTCAGCACCCCTCCTCCATCTCCTGCCTCCAAGAAATGGTTAAAATTCGGCTTGCTCTCTTCCCGTAATTTACTGTGAAATTCTCGCTGGCAGCTATTACTAACCCACTCCCGTGAGCAGCCCCGGGCATCACCCTGTGATTACATCATGACTTTTCACTCTGAGTATATTTCTGATGAAGCTGGTCTGTGAACTTTATTGACAGGGGCTGTGTCTTTTCAACCATGGTGTCTCTGCAGCTTAACCTGTGTGGGAGGTCCATAGTCCTCTAACAGACGCCAAGTGGTGGATTGCAAGGGTAATCTGTGGCATTGGATGAAGCTATTTTTACATATCAGAAAATGGAAGTCCATTTCTTTTGCTTTTGGCATTGTGCCAGATAAGGCCGCTTCCTACGAATAAAAAAGCTGTGTAAAATATCATCACCAGCATTGTCTCTGCTGGGCATGCTTTACAATTAGTATGGACCAAACTGACATGGAAAACGAAAGCCATAAGCTGACTAGACACTGAGTCTGCCACTGTCTGGGGTTGCTGAATAGTTTTGGACAAAACCCCAGCTTTGGACCTTTAGGTGAAGTGGGCATGGAACCCAGGCACAAGGCTTTGCATCTGGACAAGGTGGGAGTTGTGGTGTTAGAAAGTGTCTGACTTTCATGAAATGAGGACTAAGAAGAAATTCCCGTGAGAAGGAGTTGTTAAGGAATCGAGTCTTTTTCTGTGTGAGCTGCTTGGGAAAAGCTTTATCTGAGAGTTTACAGCGGGGAAACTGCGTCCACGTCCTCCCTCTGATTTACAAAACCCTAACCTAAGCAAGCTCCATGATGTCGGAGCCCAACAGAGGTGCTGTAAATTGCCATCACGGGGAGGATTTCAACGCTGATCCACAAGCCTGTTACACATGGACACAGTCATGACACTGGCAATGCTTCTGCCACTGTCAGCATTCCAGAGGACCTGACCCTGCAGTTTACAATCACGCCAGAGACCCTTGTGCTCCCCCCACTTCAGTGTCCCAGCTGACATCATTTCCAAAGACAGGTTACACCCACCTATCGGACTGAAGTTGAGGACCCCTGTGCTGAATTATGTAAAGACTGGAAGAGGCTGAGGAGGGGGACCTCTTAAGAAGACCAGCAGTCTCAACTAACCCCTGAGATCTCTCAGACACTGAGCCACCAACCAGGCAGCATACACAAGCTGATCCAAGGCCCCAACACATACACAGCAGAGGACTGCCTGGTCTGGCCTCAGTGAGAGAAGGGGCACTTAACCCTCAAGAGACTTGAAGCCCCAGGGTATGGGGAGCCCTGGAGGCAGGGGGGACATCCTCTTGGAGATGGGGGTGTGACAGGGGATAAGGAATGGGATGAGGAGCTGTGGAAGAGCAATGACTGAATTGTGAAAAAAAGGTAATTAAAAAAAGAAAAGTCATTAAATAAATCAATAAATCAGAATAAAAATGAATTCTAGTGACAGAAAACCAGTGACACCAAAGCATCAATCTACCGTGTATGGCCCTTTGGGGGAGCTGAATTCTTTGCAAAAGGATTCATAAATAAATGTGTTTTATCCTCCCTTTTAAAGTAGATCGAACGAGCACATACTTTCTCCCTCGATAAAGGTTAGCAAAATTACTCTAGCATAATTAGCTTAGAGTTCTGAGTTGAAGTAACGTAGTAACAAAGATGGCTTTGGGACTGGGTGGCGTCACTTTGAAAGTCTAGGCTACATTCTTTCCATGGCCATGTTCAAACACATACAGAGTTGCCAGAGCTAGGAGTTTGGGGGTTTACCCCAGTCCCCATCAATTTATGGCTGATTATCTGTGAGTGAACTGGAAAACCTCAGACGTAACAGGGACTCAACTCAACCTTAAGCAGAGCCCTAAGAAATGCCATGTCATGCACAATATATAGGGTGGGGTTCACAGTCAATTTATTATTTTCTATAATTATCCACTTAATATACAAAGCGAACAGTACCAGGACATTAGTGTCTGCATCTGTGTGCAGACAATCCTGTGACTATGAAATCTCTCACTTATTACAGAGAATGGTTTTTTTTTTTTTTTGATATTAGAGGGTCCTGATTTCTAGGCATGGATTCACTTGTTTCCTGTCTCTGTTTTTGGATGTGATGTGACTGGCTGCTTCACGCTCTTGCCTTGACCCCTCTCAATGACAGACTGACTGGAACCTTCCTTCTCCTCCCTAAGCTGATTTTATCAGGGTGATTTGCCACAGCAACAGAAATGAAACTAGGGTAGGTCTTCAAGTACGTATGAAAAGATCCAGTGTGTGGGGGTGCTAACTACATGAAGCGTGTCTGTAAGTTGGTCTGCAACTGGCTTCTATGAAGATGGATGCTTTGATCCTTCAATTAATACCTTCAATTAGTAACTGAGTCTGGGCTTGGAACAGAAAGCATATGTGTAGGAGACTGTTTTGATGTTTCTTCCTCATGGCAATGTAGCAGAAAGGTACCTTCAAGATTTTTGAGGAGAGGAATGTTTGAAAAGACATTCTATCAACTCTTGGAGGCCTTGGACATTGCTATGTAAAGCCAGTGGATGAAGGGCAAATGAAACTCACTTTTTTTCAAATGTCTATCTATCGGGAAAGAAAACATAGCACCATGTCTTCACTTCTAATGTGATATGATAAACACAGAAAAGGAAAAGCATTCATTTTGTTTAACATTCCATGAAGGTATTTGAACTGGGTGATGTTTTATTGTCTGAGAGTATAACAAATGTTCTTGTCATTTCTCAGTAATGAAACCTGTCAAGGAGTGACCACTGCTTGGGAGAGTGAAGTTTAGAAAGCACACTTTTGCTAATAAATCATAGGAGGGAACATAATATGGTGTGAGGATGTTAAACAAATAATTGTATCTGCAGATGGAACTCGAGCCTAAAGGAAAACACACACTGGTTTTGTTTTGTCGCCCACTCACACCCACGATGGTACACACTCATATATGATTCATGCAGGCACACTGTATCATTCTCGAAGGACAGGGATATGCCATCTCGTGTCTAAGAAAAGCAGGCTGGTGACAACAGTGTCTTAGATTTGGTTCCCTCTGCCCTGATGTCCCTTTTTATAGATCTCCATGATGCATTATTTGCCACTTGTCCAGTGTAAAACTTTGTGTATTAAACTTTCTTATTAATATTTATCAGAGCAGGATTTACTACAAAAAATGGGTATCAAACACTTGTTTCTTCCTAGTACTCAGACACCACTCGGCCAGTTATGCTGCTTAGAGCTTTTGGGCTTGATGTTCTCCTTCATTAAAATTCACAACTTCCTTATTTCCTCTTTGTTCCTCAATCTTGGAGGGAGGTAACCTGTAGCACACGAGTCCCCACTCTCCACAGGGGTGCCTTTCCGTACCTCTGCATGTAGCCTAAACTCCTGCACAGTATAAAATATATGTAAGACAGATTATATTTTTATTTTATATATTTATAATTCATCTTAACCTGTAAGTTGGGCATAGTAAGTCATTAATAAAAACCAATAATGAAACCGGACATTATAATAATGGGCTGGAGGAATCCCATGGGTGTACTCTCTCTCTCTCTCTTCCCTTTCTCCATCTCTGAGCCAAAATTTCTTATTGTTCTGTCCCTACCCCAATTTTTGTGGGATGCTGTTTAATGATGCCATATGCATGTGTTAAGAATAAGAGTAAAGGGCTGGAGAGATGGCTCAGCCATTAAAGGCTAGGTTCACAACCAAAAATATAAGAATAAGAGTAACCAGTGATGACTTAGGCTACCATACAAGGGTCATTTGAGTATGATGTCTGCACTGTAGTTGGCCTTACAACCGAAGTAGCATCTAGGTGACTAATGCAGACGCTGCTTATATAACAGGGATACTCTGGAGGAAGGGAGATTCATGTCCTAGGTGGAACACAGCTTTATGTATTACTGTACTGTGAATTATGGTGCAGTTTAAAAAGGAGCAATTTTTCTTTATTTCTGAAAATCTATTGTCCTCATATTCTGAGGGTAGCAGAAACCATGCAAAGCAAGACTGTAGACAAAGGGGGACATCTGTGGATAGGGACTGCAGTCCCTTTACACAGTGTGCACATGGTCTCTGTGTGTGTAGTAAATGTTCTGGAGCTAATTTTTCTTTCTGCTCTATAAACCCCCTTGACAGATGCTAGAGTTGATATTCAGTTATTCCTTTTGCAGAGGCAAACATCTGAGGTCATTCTGGTGCTTTTGTGTTTGCTGAGGCTCAGTCTACCTGTTTAAGGTCACAGTGAACTATGTGCCTGCGTGTGCGTCTTCTGTGTGTGTCCTGGGGGTGGGGAAGACCCACCATCGGCAGGTCTGACAGTGTTTTCTAAATGTTATTTTTGTTGGCAAGTCCTTATCTCAGATGAGGTGTTAAGCTAGTGAGCTGCCACATAGAAGAATTATTTTGTAAAATTAGAGGGGTATAAAAAAAAACGCAATTAATTCCAGACCCTCAGGCAAGGGTGATGAAGTAACTGGGGTCTTTGTTCTTGGAGATTATCAGACATACCATCTTTTCTTCTGAGCGACAGCAGGCACTCTCTGACTCTCAGCCGATGTATATGTAGATACTCGTAACGTGGACAAGGCCACCCCAGGGTTACACACTGGAATCCCTAGGAAGAAAAATAGTGATCCTCTCAGAACTCCCAAACAGCTTTTTTTTCTCCAGCTAAACCTAAACCCAAGTGCCCTGCTGTGCCACAGTTTTCAAAAACGATCATAGAATTGTTGCCTAGAACTTTCACCCAAACTGTTCTGCAAGGTAGCCAGGTAGAGTGCAAACCTCTGAAACTCCTTGTATTAAGAGAAGGTGTGGGAAGTCTTTACAGATGTGCAGACTAGGTAAAGCTTCACATCTGTACCTGGCCTCATTCTGTGAGAGGTCAGGGGGAGAGCTAGCATGAAAGCCAAGTTCACCGCTTTGTGCCAACTGATGTGTTCAACAGTGTACCAGGCATTCACAGGGGCGCCTGGGAGCCAGAAAAGACCATTTTTCTTTTGCTACTGGGTCTCAACTCTCCCCATTCTTTAACAAAAATTATACACACTGATCATACAGATATATAGGATATAATATAAAATCTTAAGCCATGACTACCCTCTGTTATAGCCATATGAGAGCACATGGTGTGGCCGCCATCTTGAACCTCTATCCTTCCTTCACAGTGAAACAGTCTCTTCTTTAGCTGACTTGGGATAGGTAGTCATCACTTCTCGTTACCTTCAGTTCAATAGAACCCCAGAACTAAGCTCTCCTTGCTATGCATCTCTTGACCAACCTCTTCCAATCACTGTGCCGCCTTCTCCAGCCAATCTAATGTGTGGTTCTATTCCCTATTTCTATAGGATCTCAGTTCTCTTTGTATTTTCTAAGAAGCAACTATTTCTCCAAGGGTCTCTGGTACCAACTGTTGGGTGATTGTATTTTAAAAATGCAGATCTAGGTGGTAGGAATTCTTATTACTAGAGTGGGGTCATTGTTTCCAGACCTCCTCAGTGGCCAGCAATGGTCCGTGTCCACTAGGTGATGCACAGAAACACATCTGTGCTTGTGTCTGCATTGCTTTGTTTGCATTGATCAGTGGGTTCAACCCTGGCACCTGACATCGCTCCAGCCTAACTGGCATTTCTGCCTTCTCTCCTCCTCATTTGTGATTTTCTTCCCTCACAGTGAAAATTTTGGCTCTCGTCCTCTCCAATATATTTATTTATCTGCACAACCACACACAGTAGGAACACAAAACTGTTTCAGAGTTTCTGACTGGTTCCTACAAGAGAAGCAAGTTCACTCACACAGGTGTTAAGCATTTTCTGGAACTGTGCTTCTTTTATAAGAGAGTTAGATCATTGCATTTGTGTTTTATTTCCAGTTCCTTTTAACAGCCTCACAGACTTTCCCCTTTTAATTAATGTGTAGTGAAGTCTATGCTTTGTGGCACACAGTTGTGCAAGATCAAACAAAAACCTGTTTCCATAGTAACCATCATCAGGATGGTGCTATCTTGTCAACTGTGTGTTTATGCCTGGTCCTTCCTTCCAGTCAACCATGACTCACATTCCTGACTTCAGAAAAACTGACCCATTTTCTTTCCCAAAAAATTACCTTGTTAAGATTGTTGAAGAAATGCATATATATATGTATATATGTATATATATACACATACATATGTATACACACACATATATATACATATATATGTATCACACATATCTATGTACACACACACACACACACACACACACACACATTAGAAGCATCTCATGTTGGGTATTTCAATCTTTAAAAAGTGCATTTGACTATGTGTCCGTGTGGTTGCCGAAGCCAGCATTCAGCAACCGCGCTGTGCTTTTTGGCCGAGCTGTGCTTTTTGGCCGAGCTGTGCTTTTTGGCGGATGGATCATGCTTGAGTTGTCTTCAGTGAGAACTCACTGCAATGCAGGGTGACCATGAAGAAAGCCACTGCAGACATTTGCATAAATACGATATAAAAATAAGTTTTCAGTTATACCAGTTTGGAGTTTTGGATTATATGGCAAAAGGCATTTAATTTTATGAGAAATGGCCTAACACTACAGTGAACTTTTTTTATTTAGCTACCAGCAAAGCATAAGCATTCTGGTTGCTTTGCGTATTTAATACTAAGAGTAGCACTTAAAATTCCGCCATTTTATGGGCATATTGTTATTTATAATTGTGACTTTAATTTTCTGAATAGTCATACTATGCAACTAATTGCTTTGTGAAGTGTGTATACATACTTATTATATAAGTTTGACTGGGCAGTTCCTCTTCCTGTAAATGTTTAAGATTTTACCTATAATGTATAAACATCCTTTGTCAGAGAGATGACTGTAAAAGTTCTCTCATTCTGTGGATCTATTTACCTACTTAAGCCTGTTTTCACTTCATAAAGGTTTCACTTTTGAAAGAGTCCATGACAATCGATCTTTAAAAATGTATTGTGTTCTGTGTCACATAATAAACTTGTTGCCTAACTCAAAGTCAGAAAGATATTCCTTTACATTTTTTTTTCTGGGAATTGTGTGTATTATCCAAGGATCTGATTGACTGAGTGACTGGCTGGTTGACTGACTGATTGATTGGTAATAAGTATTGAATACAGAGCTTACTGATCCACATTTTAGATTTTATATACAATTTAAAGTATAGATTAAGGGTTTGTCTTTTGTTTATAGGTTTTGTGGCAGGCAGAACTAGAGTTAAAACACGACCTTCCCTTACCCCTGGCTGTGGCTGTGATAAAATAATACACTGCGCTTGTGTTAATCTAGAGGCTGAAAGGGCTATGTCGCCCTCATTTATTCTACTGAAAACGTGTTGACTTTGGGCTTATCAAGTGAGCTGTATCTATATACGACTGATCTAACTTACTAACTATAACATACAGCATGCTTGTGCAGTTCTGTTTGTATTTAGCCCTTGGATATTCAGATATTTTTAAAGAGCTTACTGGAGGTAAAGGTGAAAGTCAAATTCTAAGCATAAGACTCGCTAGCATCTAGGAAGATGTAGAGAAGCAGCGCAGCTGGTTTCCAGAAGCCAGAGGAAGAGCACAGCTGGGTTCCATGACTGTCAGGAAGTAGGTTGTGCCAACAGGGCTGGAAACTTGCAGACTGTCCCCAGGGCCTTCGGGAAGCACCCAGTCTAGCCAGCACCCCGAGTGCAGCCTGTATCTTCATGAGTGTGTCTTCTGACCAGTACCATGGATATTTATATTTTTGTTTATTGTAAATGCATGTGTGTGATCCTTATGCGTATGTATGTATGTATGTATGTATGTATGTGTGTGTGAGAGAGAATATATCTATACTCTATCTATCTATCTATCTATCTATCTATCTATCTATAGAGAAAGAGAATATATAAAGACAAAGAGAGAGAATATACAGGCATTCACATGCCACAGCCTGTGTGTGGAGGTCTGAGGATACCTCAGTTCGCCAGGCTTGGTTGCAAGCACCTTGGCATCTCACTGGTTCCCTCTCCCATCTTGCACTTCTGGGATAAATACCACCAGATTTTATTCTCATCCTGTCTGTATATTGTTGGACTTGATTTTCTCATGTCTTCTTGAGGATTCTGTGTCTGCTCGGAAGGGAGTTTGGCCTGTAAGATGTCTGAATATTAGACAGAAGGTTTTCATTTAGTTTTTGTGCACAAATGCTTTTAGTGTTTGGTTTTCTCTGCCTGTATGTATGTTACATTCTGAAACCAGCTTGACACCCTCTACAAGAGATTTCTGGGACAGCCTATAATTTAGAGATCCATCTGGAGAGGTGACATTAATATTGAGCCTTACAATTTCTAAATAAGTTATATCTTTATACTTATTTCAATCTTGTAAATTTTTCTTCTATAAATTTTGTATATTTTAAGTTTTATACCTTCTTATAGCATTGCCATTATGAGTACATATTTTTAACCATTAAATCTCATTGTTGTTAATATATAAAAATGCAACCTGCTGTTCTGTATTGACATAGTATCCTACAATCTTGGTAAACTGACCTATTAAAAATATTAGTAGATTCTCTGGAATTCTTTATATCAACACTTATGCCAGCTATAGAAGCAGTTTTTCTTTTTTTTATAACTGGTATGCATTGCATTTCTTGTTTGTTTATTTATAACATTTTCGTGCATGCATATGTTGAATATTTTCTGCCTCTCGTCTCTTTCCTCTCTACTCTTTTATTTCTTGACTCCCTTCTCTCCTTAATCTTAGTTTCTCCAGGGAACTTCACTTCTTTTCTTATTTGATGTGTGTGTGTGTGTGTGTGTGTGTGTGTGTGTACCAGCATACACATGTGCATGTGCGCATATGTATGTGTGTATATATATAATTTGATGTGACTTTTTATAGAAAGTTGTGGGATTGTAAAACCATGCCAGAAGCTTGATAAGGCAGAGCAGGTCTGAGACCCGGGACACTTGGTGGGCACACTCCTGAGACTTAGGCAAGATTCCTGGCCTGGAACACCTGCTACACTCCTCACATAAGAAAATGTGACTTGTGGTCATATAGTCCCAGAGCAGAGTTCTCCATGCTAACGAGGTACCTAGAGGCTCTGAGGGCTCAGCCAATAATTTTCCCTTCTCAGACATTCCTCCCTGCAAAAGGTATATTTAATCTCATGTCTACCCTGAGAAGTTGGTAGGTATGGTATGCATCCATTTTCCAATAAGCAACAGCCAATGAGCGATCTAGATAAACGTGGACTGTCTCTCTCATCTACCACTGCCATGGGGAACATGGAAAAGGCCTTGTCTTCTGATCCACAGCTGAGTCTCCCTTAGAAGGCCTCTGCACTTCCAGCCTGCCTTGGCCAAGCTTAGGACCATCACCGCTGAGACGGCTGGAGTTCTCCTTTCCCCCTGCCCCAGGCTGGATGCCAGTCTCCAGCCCATGGCTACCTGACTCCTCCTGGGCTCTTCCAAGACTCCCAGCTTAGTATGATGGTCTCCATTTACATCATTTTTTTTCATGTAAATAGCAGAACCTCATTCTTCATGGCTGAACACTTTTCCACCGTGTGTGTAAGCTACAGTTCTTTTTATCCATTGCTCTTATTAGAGATATACATTAATTCTAGATTGTAGCCATTGGGAATAGTGCTGCAGTCATGATCGATGTGCACATTTCTCTGTGACATGTTGACTCTATGTCCATTAGGACAACACGTAGGAGTGGTATAGCTGGAGCATAAGAGTGAGGTTTGCCACATTAATCGAGTCTTTCTCTTGTGAAGCATTTCCCAGTAGCATTCAATTCTGTTGAATGGAATTTCGCTTACAGTAGACTTCCAATTCTGTCAGAGTGTCACTTTGCTTTACTAACGAATTTTATGCAATGGTCTGAATCTTTTTCTGGCCTATTGTTTTCCCTTGGTTTTGAGGGAGGTTCTCCCATGGCCTAAGCTGTGTAGTTATGTAGCTCAAGCTGAGTTTGAACTCCTGTTCCTCCCCTGAGACTGTGCATTTCCCAGCATGCCCAGCTACTCTGAACCCAGAGTTATTACTTCAGCAGCTGTCAGAGAGTCCTCAATAAGCATAGACTCTATCTCAGGGACAAACTGTCATTGCCCACCTCAGGAGTTCAGTCCAAGTTCCATCCTGAGATGCTGCCATCCAGTGCCATCCTCTGAGGCTGCTGTTTCACACCCTGCCTCTGCCAAATCATCTGTGAGAGTGAGGTGCCTCTGTGTCTTCTCAACCTCCATTGACCTATATATTTTCAATTAAAAAAAATACATGGCTTGAGAGGTTCACACGTCTCTGCTTTGATCATTTTAAATCCCTATTACCTGCAGTTCGCCAGGATTTTCTTCATGTCTCCTTTCCTACTTCGTACTCTTTTATTATTTTTTCTTTTACATCCATAATCTGCTAAGCCAGAAATTGGTGCTACCCAAATGTGCATGGATGTGAAGCCATCTACTGGAGTGTGGGCAACCCACCAGGAGCCACACTCCTGATGAAGGAAACTGTTACTTCCCCAGAACCTGTCAACTATAATAGTTCCTTGTTTATGGGTAGGGTCTATTGTACCCCTTCCCACTAAACCATAGCCTTTGAAAAAAGATTTTTAAAATTATTTTATTTGTGTGTGTGTGTGTGTGTGTGTGTGTGTGTATGTATGTATGTATGTGTGTTATATCTATTTCCATGTTTTGTGCCATATGACTACAATGCCCAAGGAGGCCCAAAAGGACACCAGATCCCCTGGAGCTCTGGTTATAGATGGTTATAAACACCCAATGTGGGTTCTGGGAATTGGACTCTGAAAGAGCATCTTTGCTCACTGAGCCCTCTTGCTGGTCTAGATTAGAACAAACCTTGTCATGATATATTATCTGCTTTTGTTTTGCTGCATTTTATCCTTAATATTCTTAAGGACTTCCATGTTTGCATTCATGAAAGATATTGACATGTACTTTTGTTGGTTAAGAAATCATTTTCATTTGTGTGTATGGGTGAGTGTGCGTGTGTGTGTGTGTGTGTGTGTGTGTGTGTGTGGTGTGTGTGTGTGATGAGTGCAAGTATCTGCAGAGGCCAGAGAAGGGTGTTGGATCCCTGGATCCCTGAAGCTGAAGTTCCATGCACTTGTGAGCCACCTGCTGTGGTGCTGGGAACTGAACATAGGTCCTCTACAAGCACACAATCATTCTTGATGGCCAAGCCATCCCCCAGGCCCCGGGGCCTACATTTCTTATATTACATTTGCTTTTGATATCAGAATAATAGCATCATTAAATGAGTTTGGGGAATAGTTATTTCTCTTAGTTTTCAGTAGAATTTATAAAGACTGATACTATTTCTTTCTAAATGTTTGTTGACTGTACTAGCCAAATAACCCTTGCCTGAAGTGTTCATTGTATAAAGTTTTTGGTTCTTAAAATGGGGTAGAGTTATTTGGGACATTTTTTTCCTGTGCAAGTTTTGGTAGTTTGTATCTCTCAAGGCACAGTCCATTTTATCTAGACTGTTGAATTATGGGCCTAAAATGATTTTCGGCATCCCTGTATTATTCTCTTCTGGGTAAGGGGTGAGAAATGGCATCCCTGCCTTCCTTCTTCACGCCAATAAACTAAAACAGCCTTGCTACCAGCACCCAATGTGTTTAGTTACATTATAGTTTAATTGTTTTTCATAGCTTAAATTCTTCCAAAATTTCCTTAAAACCCTACTTGTGGAATAATGGTTATTTATTGTGTTCTTTAATTTCAAATTATTGGAGGGATTCTTGAAGTATCTTATGGTTGAGGTCTGGTTTAAATCCTCCACAAATGCTTTATTTGCTTTTCATTCTTATGTACTGGTAATTTGTTTTACTGATGGTTCTGGGTGCAAATGAAATAAAAATGTATCCTTTACTGTCATAGATAAGTGTCCACTTTGGCATACCTTCAAATGAAAAGTCCTTTAAGGGTGTGTATGGACCAGCATTTGGGTACAGACAGGTATACCTATAGGGACATGTATGTCTTTTGGTTAAAGCTCCAGTCAGTGGGAGGGACAGACACCATAAGGGAATGAAACTTATTGTGACTTGGGGGAAAGATATATATCCCCCTCCCCCACCTGCCAGGCTTCCAGGCTTCTCTAATGGCGTCAGGACTGCCATGACCAGTTTTACTTAGAGCCCAGCTTGAGTTTTCTGATAGGCACCGATACTGAGTCTTAGGAGCCACCCTTGTGCAGAGCCGTGGGAGAGAGACTGCAGATGTAAGCAATGGCGCCCGCCCACGACTGACTTAGACAAGCCTTGCTCTCGTCTCCAGCCGGGTCTTCTAGGAGCCCATCCATCCTACTGGGAAGCAGAGCCACGGTCTGTAGTGACAGGCTTCAAATGGATCCTCAGGGTGCATTCACCTCGGAGGTCTACAGTCAGCTGGAGATAAACTGTTAATTTGGCCAAACCTTCTGCTCTGTGAGCACCTGGAACATCTCCACACAGCAGACAGCATTGTAGACTGATTCCTCTGCGGAGTCGCAAGAGCAAGAAGAAGTGAAAACAAAGTGAAAAAAACTGAGAAGAGAAAACATCTGTTTTTGTGGTGGTAGAGAGAAACAGGCCCAGGGCTAAGCCTCTGAGGGGGGAAAAAACAAAACAAACAAGACAATCAAAAACGTTGTCACCTGAGTTTGCTTACTTCCTGCAGACCTCTTGGGAGAAAGCAGCCATGGATGTGTCAAGCAACGAGGACAAACTGGCCCACAGTGCAGGCATCTCAATATTGCCAGGAAGGGTGAACGCGGGACTGCCTGCCTTAGCATGACAGGAAACAAACATGCTGCCCGTTACTTATTTATCTGTTCACTTTTATCCATACTTTATCTTGTTTAAAGATATCAAGATAGTCCTATTTATCTTTGTAATCTGGTTTCTTGACACCCTCCCCCATTTCCACAAAAAGTTATATGAGTTTAATGATCCATATTAAACGTATGTCATATCCTCTTAGAGAATTCGATAGTTGCAATCTTTATAATTTCTTAGAATGAATTTCCAATTGGCTTTTATTTGCTTAAAAAAAAACTGACTGGGTTTTTTGGTGCAAGTTTGATCTGGTCAGTGAAACTAGGAATTGTCAAGCAGTCTCTAAGAATAGTAGATATTTTCCCTTGTGGGAAATATTTTTCCCCCTAAGGGGTAAAATTATGAGCTTCTATTGTCCAAGTAACCTTTCAGAGCTGTTTAGTCAGAGGCAATCTGATAACGGGAGATGTCGGTCCGCGTGGGGCCCTTTGGGAAGAGAGAATGAGCAATCTTCCCTGTGCGGCCTGCTGGCTGCGCAGTGGTGGCCAGGTCCAGACCGAGGCCCTATTAGTCAAGTCTGACAGGAAAGCACACATTGCATCCCTGGCCTTCAGGGTGATGAATGAGCATCTGACGTGCTGTTCATTTCCCCCGATGGTTCCCAGCACCCACTGTCCACCCAGCATCGAATAATCGCAGATCTACAGGGTGGGAGAATGGGAGGGAGATGGCCTGATTGTCAAGTGATGGATTTTCCTTAAGCAGAGAGATCAGCGGTACCTAATAAATCAGCCAGCAGAGGGGAGGGCCAGCTAGAGACTGAGCCACTGGCCAGGCAATAAGGCATGCTGTTCCCCTTGTCTGAAATGCAGGGGTTTGGGCAAACGCCTACAAAAACCCCCAGGGCAGCTAGAGCCGGAGATCCACGTGTGCTTAAAAGCCCCTACGATCATGTTTCCCTCACCAGCCTGCAGCTCAGCACTGGATCCCCTGCTGCTCTTGGCCATGAATTTAGAAGACACAAAAGCTGGTGAGCTTTTCGCCCACAGGACACATAAATGAAAACTCAACATTTTTCAGAAGGACAAACTCTCTAGGCTTTCCCACGTGGACCTTTGGCCATTCCACACCAATTAGAGTAAGAAAACAGATGCAGACGTGCCCAGGAAAGCAAGATCTGTCTTCGAATATGTGGCGGTATTGCCACGAAGAATTCCATGAGAAATAGCAGTTCCCAATTGTCTTTCCTATGGCTCTGAGCCTTTTTTTTTTTTTAAGTAAATCTATATCCATGCATTCTTATTTGCAGGGAACGCTGAGACCAGAGTTCCTGTCTGCTTTGGTTCTTTGGGATAAAATTATTCTGTGGTCAGAGACACCTAAGCCTACCAGGCACACGCCACCCAGAGCCGAACACAGGCTGTTTACAGGCGCTTCCAGGAAAAATATTGACAAGGCAGTAAAAATACTTTCCTTGATTGCTCAGCCTTGTGTTTGAAAGCTGAAATTACAGGGACTTTTCTCTTTTAGTTGTTTATTTTTAGCTTCTGTATTTTTCTATCTTCTGACTTCTTTTGCGGCGGGTGGGGGGGACTTGCCCTTTAAAATGCGGGTCTATTTATACCCACTGTGAAAATCGAGGAACAGAAAACTTTTACAGCATCCTCACAGCTTCCCCTCCCTGGAGTTCTTAAGCTGCTTGGGGGTGGGTGTGGGTGGTCTCTCAGCTTCTGGAGATAATAAGTAGAAGAAAAGGGGTTTCTCACAGGACCAGAAGAAAGTTCGAAGAACAACAAAAGAGCACCAGGTATTAGTTATAAGAAAGTCCACCACTCCTTTCCACGTTCCCCTGGCTGAAGATTAGGACTAGGCACAGATCTGAGGGGAGGAGTTGAGTCTAACTTTATGTTTGCATATGTGTATGTATGTCTGTATGACAGCATGCATGCATGTACATATATATGAATATGTTTGTGTGTGTGTGTGTGTGTGTGTGTGTGTGTGTGTGTGTATGCCCTCGCATATGTACACAGGCATTTATGTACTTATCTATTTTGAGACAGGGTCTTACTGTGTAGCCCAGATTGGTCTTGAACCCCCGATTTTCCTGTTTCAGCCTCGTGAAGTCTGGGATCATAGGTCCCAGGCACAATTCCCCGGCTGAGTCTGACTTTAGTGGTATTATGCAACATGACCTCAATTAACTCCCTTATGATATCCCAGAAGCAAGAGCTACAACCCATTTGGACTCTCCTGACCACCTTCTGTGAGCCCCACACCCCGTTCCTTAGCCTGTCTCTTCTTTATTTGTTACCTAACTGAAACTGAAATATGAATTTTTTCTTATTGTTTGTCATTTTCATTAAAATTAAGGGTACTGATGGTCTAGACACAGACAGTATATTCCCGTTTTACTTTTGCTTTTGATTATAATCATAGATGGGTGACATTTTTCATTGATCTTGTAGTTCGTTCACAAGCATAGTGCTTATGTAGCTTGACTTGCTTATTGATTCGCAGGGCAGATTTAATTTTTCCTATCCTGAAAGAGCATACAGACTTGCCACCCTTTAAGGAAAGTGCTCATGGAATCTGCAGGAGTGCTGCAGTATATCCCGTTGAGTGTCTCCTGAAAACATTTTGTAGGGAATGGATGTTTCTGTGGCTGCTGAGCATTGACTGAGTCCCTTCAAGGGTTAGGTCCTGGTTTCCTTCGAAACATTTATGCCAAAGGATCCCCCAGAGCCTCTGGGGCTTCAGCCTTGGACTTTGTATCTTACGCGTCATGGCCTTTGCCTATTTCATATTCTGTCATGAAGACATATACATGTCTGGCAGGGCAGCCATCCAGAATACACAGAGGACATTGACTAAGATAAAGGAATGAAACTTATTGTGTTACCTAGCAAGGACTCCCAGTTGTCATTCGGTACTCATCAAAGAGGTGATTGGGTGATTAGGTGATTGGGTGCCTGAAATCTTCATTTCCAGCCCTCCAAAAGCTTCAATTATCCCTTTCCTAACAGTTCACACGATGCTATGCCTCCTCTTCTAACTGGTAGCAAGATAGATATTTAGAATGCCACCACATTGCTAAGGGGGTGATTTGGTTGTTACAACAATGAGATAAACCTGCAGGATTCACCCTGCAGGAAGGCAGGGTTCATTCCACTACCATTGCTGGTACCTCTGTCCAGCTGCGGCTGTCTAAAGGGAGCATTTAACATTGCTTGTGTACATACACATGTATCCAATGCATATAGTGAGGACTGCCTACAGAGCCACGTGCCACACGTTCAGGTGGCCACAGAGCCCCGCCCCCTTACTGTCATATCTGAGGAAGACACTCTCATTTATCACTGGTTTTACGACCAAGGAGAAAAGAATCAGTCTAGTTAATTCTGCCATGGTCACTAAAATGTGAATTGTCAGAGCTCACCTAAGGACACTTCCAGCACTGACAATGGCCCAGAGTTGTTTATGTGGCCTGGGAGGTACCTAACCCAAATGAGTCACTCACATTTAGCTTCTAAGATTTGGCCAATTTCTCTATTTTAGAATCCACAAATATTACAGTTTCCACGAGAAACCTCAGAGGTCCCATCCCTGGCTCAGGAGAGGGTTACCACACTCCACCCAAGAGTCTTCTAGTACTAGGCTTCATTCATTTTCCAAAACGCGAGCATGTTCTGTTTATTAGCCCACTGCACATCGTTAAAGGAAACCCACACAGCAACAGTTAGCTGACTCCCAGCCATGCAGGGCTGCGGCGACCTTGACCTCATCTGCCTCCCGTGCTCTTGGATTTGATCAATTCCCAGAACCCAGCGTTCTGTAGAGAGGCCTCTGACTCAAACAAATGAGGGCGTTTCGATGGCCTGTTTCCACAAGGAATTAAGTGCTCTCTTTGGATGTGTCTCTTGACATCCATTCACTTAGTCTTACAAAAAGAAAGTTTCCAGGGGCAAGCAGGGTTTATGGGGCAGCCAAATGTATATGATGTGCAGATTGAGGCTACATGTGTAAGATTGGGGGTAGCCGGAGCGGAAGTTGGGCCCTGAGACCATTTTCCTTCCACCTTTGTTCAGCAGTATTTGAGCATCACGCCTTAGGCGGTTGTTTGTGCTCTGAGAAGCAAAAGCAATGTCTTTTGATTGGAGGTAACATAGCTGCTGGCAGTCTCTAACACCCCTTTGTGATTCACTCCATTCTTAAGGGATTGGATCAAGATCTGGGCTGGAGAAAGGGAAAAGGGACACCTGGTTCAAAGGAACCAAAATGATGGAAGAGGTCCGGCAGAAGTGGCCAGCGGTGGCTCAGCAAGGCAGCGCCCCACAAGGGGACTGCGGATTTGAATTAAAGGGCCCTCAAACTTCAGTTTCCTGTATTCTAAGGGCTTCTTCCCTCTTCCTAGTCCTAAATATCTTTGGAGCTAAACCAATTTGAGCTCTGGCTTTAGGTTCGTGACAACAGGTTAGCATCCTTGAAGCACCATTGGACTTTGGGAGAGTGCGTGTAAAAGGGATGTTCCTGCGTGCCTGTGACATGGCATCGAGCACTCATTAATGTGGAGTGGCATGGACCGAAGACCCTAACACAATAATAAACATAACACGAAGGAACTCTCTTCACCTTTTGTAACAAACTTGCCTTCATATACATGGATAGCTATTCGTCTCTACTCATTTATTCTGTGGCTTAGTTTTCCAGGAAAAGCAAAAGGACTATGAGCCACATAAAGGAAGATGTGCCAGAGGAGAAAGCATTTGGTCCTAAAAGTGAGCTCATGTCAATGGGAACTCTTCTTCATGTGATTTGATGGAATTCCTGGAGTTTCACCTCGGCAAGCCAGCCCATCAACATGCTGAGCTAAGGGTGTTTTTCTTCAGTGTCCCTCACGCTAGGAAGTTAGCACATAGTAGGTTCTTAAGAATTCCTTTCCTAGATGCTACATTGTGAAGTCTGCAGTTTTTTTTTTTTAGTTGATGACCTTGAATTTAATTATTCATGATAGGCTAGAGGACAAAAAGGTCAGCAGTTGGTAAGTTGTTAACAAAGATGTCTTCCAACAATTTTTCCCATGCCTTACACAAATGGCACATTGCCATCGAGATTCAGACTGGTTCCCTACCTTCTGACTCATGGGCGCCTTTTTATAAATGGTTCCAACTAATGCAATGCAGCAAGAGCAATTTCCTGAAATTTTTGAAACCAGCTTGAAAGAGACTTACAAATGCTGTTTTCATTCAACGTGTATATCTAGTTGTCATTGAAAAAAGTCTGTGTTAGACTAGGCATGTGGAGCAGGGGAGGCTCAACCAGTTCCTGGCCTTCATTTGAACTGAGATGCCAAATATGTGTGTCTCTGACCTTGGGTGCTCCAGCCCTCACCGAGCTCCTAGCTGAATGCAGCCGCGTGGCTGACCCCGGCTGACACCGCTGGAAAGGACCCAATTGATTCCCACCAACTTACAGGGCCTCGAAATAACAAATCATGCTGTCTTAATCCCTAAGTCTTGAGTCGGTTATGGTTTATTAAGCATCAGTAAATAACCGGAAGCCACAGGGGGCTAGGTTTACCCAGCTCTGAACCCCTGATTGGCTGCAGAGGGAGGATTTCTTAGTGGTAGTTTATCTAGTTTGTGGACTTTGTCCTTGTCACAAGTTGTGCTTCCCTGTGGAGCAAATGTGAGAAGCCACAGCAAGGGTTGGTATAGCTTTAAAAGCCATATCATCTGGACTTAAATAATAGAACTATTGTAATAGGAAAGAGCAAAGAGAAGGCATGTTCAATGGACAGAGTGATTGAGAAGACAGAATTTGATTCAAGGTTAACTATGTTAGCATCCTGCCCTAACTAAGCAGACTTCCCAAGCATTGCTAACTGCCATAAGAAAGTAGTGGGCACAGGCCATTTTATGTTTAGGAAGTTCTTTGATGTGCCATGTTTCATTTGATGCTCTCCTTAAACTTCTGAGAAAAATGTACTTTAAAAATACAAACTCAATTTTTGTTGAGGTGTAACCCATATAAAATAAAATTCTCACTTTTTAAGTCTCCGGAGTCAAGATTGTTCTAGAATCTTTTTATTTCTCTAGAACATCCCCTTATTCATTTTTCATTCAAGGCCCTCTACTGGGTCTCCTTACACAATCTCTGATTGTGTTTCTTCAGCTATGAGACAGTTTTGCTTTCCCAGAATTTCATAATATAAAATAATTAGGTATGTTCTCGTCTCCTAGTAGTTTCTTTCTAGTATAACTGTTAAGACCCAACTATATTGCTGCAAGTCTTTTGAGAAAGGACTCATTTTTCACATTTTGTTTCTTGAAATTTTTTAAATTTTATTTCTGTGTGTATACCCCTAGTCTTCGGTTTCTTGAGACAAGGTCTTAACTTATATACCTAGGGCTGGCCACAAACTTGCCATATAGCTTAGGCTAAATTTCAAACCATGATCCCCTGCTCTGACCTCCCCAGTGCTGATGTGACAGGCGTAAGCCACCACACCTGGCCTCTTTCCCCCAGTTTATGAAAGAGATGTATGGTTAGTCTGAAGGTATTCTCTCACAAACAGGTCAACTGGGACACGCACAGTAGTTTACTACATCCACGATGGCTTATGAAGCATTGTTTATACGGCACCAGGTAGCACCCAAATCGAGAAGATACCCCCAGCATCAGGGAAGATATTCTGTTAGAGTGATGCCAAGATTATTCTTCACGCATGGCATGAGTGTCTGCTACATATAAACCAAGCAGAACCCTTTACCTGAATATCTGCACTGGGAATAGGAGAAGAACTGCAGACTCTGTGAGTGTCTGGTGTGTGAGTGGCCAGGGACAATGCTTCAAGGTCCTGTGGAAGAAACTTATTAAGAGAGAAAGAAGCATCTCAAGAAAAGCAATGATAAGAGGAAGAGAAAGCAAGTCCTGGCACTTTGAAACTTGATCTGCATTTGTGTTTGAAGGCTGGTCGCATCCGTGTTTGTAGTGAGCTGGCATCTAACATCTGATTTGACACCTTACGTTGCTTCTGTCTCTAATGTGAGCTTTCTCTGAGTTACCCTGAGTCAGGTTTCTGTCTCTTATAATCTAAAGACCCTCCAGTAACACGGAGCACTTAAGAGGGCCTAACTGGGGTTAATTATTTGCATAAGGTTACCAAATCCTGCAGAAGGCCCTCAGCTTTCACAGCAAACCTAGCTGAAAACCCTGCATCTATCGGATAACGTATCTTCCCATTCAAATGAATTTTGTTTCCTTGTAGCATATAAAGAAGCTGAAATATTAACAGTGTGCCCCATGAGGAAATCCAGGCCTGGAAAGCCTATGGATGATAAAACATAAATATTCCATGGTCAAATCAGTCTCCTCTATACATATTTGTTCCTGCTGAGAGCTCCTCATATTTTACGGAAAATTACCTGGGCTGTAATAACAAGGGTGAGCAGATCTGCTGGGGAATATGTCCTCAAATTCTTCTCATGTCAGAAAAACGTAATGGATAATGACTCATGTACTTTGGGTACAATCCTCCCACATGGGAGAGAGCAGGGTTAGTTCACCTCCCTATAGGTAGGTGCCAACAGTCAAACTAAATCCTTCTTCTCTTTTGAGTTTTGTTAACTACTTTCATTAGTTCTTTGAGAATTCCATACATTGTGTTTTGATCATATTAACCCCTAGCCCCCCCTTAATTTCTATATCTACTCCTACCTCTCTACTCACCTACTTCATGCTCTCCATTAAACCGTGTTAATTGAACAAACCACCGACTCCACTTTCTACTGTTTCTAAACTTATGGTCATCCACTGAAGCATGATCAGCAGACTAGGATCCACAGCCATGAGTAGAACTGACTCCCTTCTCCAGGGCCAGTGACTGCTCAGAGCTCCTCTGTGGGAGGCGGGCTCACAAACCCTTTCCTACTCCATGCTGGAATGTTGATTGGCTCGATCTTATGCCAGTCTTGTGCAGGCAACCACAGGGGCCGTGAGGGCATGAGTGCAAAGGCCCTGCCACACCCAAAAGATAGGGTTCTGCTCTGGTCTTCTTCAACCTCTGGTTCTTCCCATCTCTCTGTCCCTTCCTGTCCACCTTAACAGCCATAGGCATGGTCAGGCATGGTCAGGATCACAGTGTGAGTTTCCAGAGTCTTGTGGTTATGTCTCTTAATCCGGATATCTTGGCTGGTTTTGTGTGTCAACTTGATACAAGCTGGAGCTACCACAGAGAAAGGAGCCTCCCTTGAGGAAATGCCTCCAGGAGATCCAGCTGTAATGCTCAATTAGTGATCAAGGGTGGGAGGGCCCATCCCTGGGCTGGTAGTCCTAGGTTCTATAAGAAAGCAAGTTGAGCAAGCCAGGGAAGCAAGCCAGGAAGCAGCACCCTCCATGGCCTCTGCATCAGCTCCTGCCTCCAAGTTCCTGTCCTGCATGACTTCCTTTAGTGATGAACAACAGTGTGGAAGTATAAGTGGAATAAGTCCTTTCCTCCCCAACTTCCTTTTTGGTCACAATGTTTTGTGCAGGAATACAAACCCTGACTAAGACACTAAACTTTGTCACCTGGCTCAAAGCAATGGGTGTTAAGGGGGGAAGCATACTCATATCCAACCTGGTGGATGGCAGGCCAGAGTTGCTTCCAGATCCTATGGAGGGCTTCCAGGACTTTAAAACTTACGTTGGTCATATTCAGCTAAGATATTAGACTGGAGGTCAGGCAGCATGAGATGAGGCCTCCTATATAGGATCTCAAAAGAGGGGGACCTAAATGATAGGGGGTATTCCTAGCCCTATAAAAGACATAAGGTAGGAGAGACATCCAGTAACCACCAGTTTCAAGGGTTAATTTGGTCAAGGCCTGCTTCAGGGTCCGATTGACTCATCTTCTCTAGTTGCCCTGGACTCTGGGGCCTCTATGCAGAATGTAGTTTCCAATTGGTCCCCAGAATCTATGCTAGAGATTGAGTTACCTGAGAGATGAATGCTGGTCCATTTTCAGACTCAAGCAGGGGAGGCAGAGCATACCTGGGTATGACATCTTGCAGAAGCTTTTTTGCCACTATGTTGGCAATCTCCTTTGTAGGGTAGGTTTCTACCCATCCTGAAAAGGTGTTCATAAAAACTAGAAAATACTTATATCCATATGTTCCTGGCTTTATTTCTGAATATTCTATTTCCCAATTAGTCCCTGGCTATTGACCCCTGATTCTGGTTCCTGGAGTGGGTCCTTGATTGGGGCCTGAGGAATTCACAGCCTGGAAGGTGGCACAGTGTGAGAGTGCCTCATCAACAGAGTGTCCTAAGTCAAATAATCTGTACCTTGCCCCTCACAGCAGTCCCTTCAGTTTTTGGTGACCAAGTGTGAAGTTTGATGAGTCTGATGGATGAGTTGCTTAGCAATCTCCTTAGGGAGTATGGTGCATCCTTCAGAGGTCAGAAACTATCTGCCTCTTCTGTAAACTCCTTGGCTTTTTGCCTGATGTCATTTGTCTTCACCAGTAGATTCAGGGATGGCTGGGAGTGCAGGATGGCAGCAAACTACCAGGATGTTGGCAGTGGAAGCTTAGACAGCATCCTTTTGTCTTTATCAACTAGCTTGTTCCCTCCAGCTATTTCTGATGTTCCTTTCTGATGCCTTGGACAATGAATTGTGGCCACATTGAGAGGAAGCCATAATAATTCCAATAAAGCAAGTATTCCGTCCTTATTTTTAACAGTGTTTTCTTCAGCAGTCAATAATCCCATCCACTGTCAGTGTAAATGTTAGCTAGGGTTCCTTTTGCCAATTTTAAAACCTGGGTTAGAGCCTTTAGTTCATCTTTCTAGGCTGAAGTTCCTGGCAGCAAAGCAGTTGCCCAAATAACAGAGTTCAAGTCCATTACCCCTGCCCCTGCATATTGATTCCATCCTGGAAGAGGCTGTTCTTATCCATGAAGTAGATACACTTCTCACCTGGCAGGGTATGTCAGGCAAGTCCAGCATGATGTTCTGGATGTGCCACAGAACTGTAGAGCAATCATACTGCATGTCTGAGGACAGGTAAGGTAGCAGGGTGGCTGGGTTCAGGGCAGATGATGGGTTATATCTTACGCAAGGGGGATTAAAAATTAGAGTCTGAAAACCCAACAGTCTGGAGTTGGATAGCCACCAGCTGGGTGGATTCTTGAGGGTTCCCTCAATAGCATGGCAGGGAGCAGGGCAGGGCTGTTATAACCATTTCCTGCCCTCTGGTTATTTTGTCAGCATCCTTGACTAGCAGGGCAGTAGCAGCTATGATCCAGAGACAGGCTGGCCATCCTTGGACCACTGGCTCCAGCTTCTTAGATAAATAAGCCACAGGTCTTTTCCATGGTCTCAAAGTTTGGGTGAGTACCTCCTCTGCTCTTCCCTTTCTCTGATCCACATACATGTGGAAAGATTTGTCCAGGAGGGCCAAGGCTGGTTCCTCCAACAAGGCTCTTCCTAGAGTCTTAAAAGCCATGGCCATCTCAGGAGTCCATTCTATTTTGTTTTCCTGGCCCTTGGTGGTCTCATATAACAGTTTGGGTATCTCAATGAACTCTGGGTACACCCAATGTCTACAAAATCCTGCAGATACCAGAGATTCCCCTGCTTGCCTTCTGGTTGATGGAACTGGGGTGCTAAGGATGGTTTGCTTCCAGGGCATCTGACAGCATGCCTTGGTCTTGAATATGTACCCCAGATAGGTGACCTCAAGTTAACAAAGCTGAATCTTCTTAGCAGGCACTTGGTAGTCAAGTTCACTCAGTTCCTGTGGCAGGTCCTGTGTGGTCTCTTGGCATGTCTCCAAGTTGGAGGCCCACAATACATTCTCAAGCACAGTTATTTGGGGGTGGGCCCACTGGGACTCACTTAAGTTCCCATACAGTGCCTCCTCAAAGGTGGAGGGTGAGTTCTTGAATCCTTGTGGCAGGTATGTTCAAATCAGTTTTCTCTTAAAGTCTCTCTACAAGTCTTGCCATTCAAAGGCAAATAGAGGCTGACTTTTGGGTGCCAGAGGCAGGCCTAAAAGCCATTTAATTGGCTGAAGCTTCCAAGGGATGTCAGGGCACTTTGATTCACAGCTCACTACTGCTCTCTGGCTTCTGGGTCAAGAGCAGTGTAGGTCCTATAGTCCTCAAAATGTCTTTCTAGATATTCCACAGTGCTCTCATTCTTTCCCTACATTACCTTGCTCACCTTACATCGATTTGTAGGCTCTCTGGCAGCCTCTTGAAGTAACCCCCTCACCCCATCAGAATCTAGCAGTAGATCCAAAGCTTCTCCTTACCTTCAGTAGTGTTAAAATCCCAGTCAGGTCTAGTCCAAGGAAAGGCTGCATTGACATCAGTCTGAACTTGAGTGAGCAGCCCATTTGCTCCCGGAACCAATTTCCAGGTGACTCCTAAGATCCTCTTTCCTTTGTCATGAAGAGGACCTGGAGAAGTTGCTGACAGTTGTCCCAGGTGGGCTGGTGAGTAAGCACTGTTGAATCTAGAAGACTTCTGAGAGCTGATGGTCTTCCTAAAAATGGTTAGTTCTGCAACTACCAGTTGTAAAGATCATTACTGGCAAATGACACATATGTCATGAGCGGTCTCCCCTGAGCATCTGAAGGTTCCATAGCCTGGAGAGTCAGAGGAGTCAGGGACTGCTCCTTCTACTGCCTGTGCTAGTTGGGCAGGGGCAGGAACATGAGGGGGAGGGGAGAGATCCTCCTCGGGGGCAGAAAGGAGGAACAAGGCAGGGGGTCGAAGCTGACCATCCTTTAGAGGAAGAAGAGTGGGGAGAGGTGAGGCCCATAACATAAAAGGTCTCATTCAAACAGGGGTCTTCTCAACCAGGTATTGCTACATGGTGATACATGCCACTTGGTCGCCGGGGTGGTCTCAAGGCTCATAAACTAATGTCACCCTGTAAATGATGGGGGGATGGAAAGTCCCTTCCTCAGGCCATATGTGAACCTTTCATTCCTGCAAAAGATGGGTAGTTTGCGGGGACAAACAGCCAGACCTGAGACTTCTGTGACTCAGGGAAAGCCTTTAAAATGGTTCAGGACTAGGCCCAGGGGTATGTGCCTGTCCTATCTTAGGAATCAAAGAACAATTTGTATGCGAGGACAAAAAGCACAAACAGAACACACACAACAGACACAGAAGGACACTCCCAGGAAAACAAAAACAAAACCAGAAGGCTGCCTCTGATGGTCTTCCTCCCTGTGCACGGGCGGCCCACAGACCCACAGCCAGTTCAGGATCCAGATGAGAACTAGCGAGTTCTCCTGCTACTGGTAGGGGGTCAGAGTATCATCTCTTGCCCCCTGGTGGGATGACAAAATACCGGCCCACTTTGATAAAACCCAGATTAAGCCCAAAACAGAATCAAACTGAAACAGAAACAGATATGGACAAGACCAAATACAATCAGGTACCCAAAAATGCTGATTGGAATACACTACACTATTTGGGTCAGGGGGCCTCTGGTGAATCCTGTAGAAGAACCCTGAAAGGTAAGGGTCTACAATTCACTGAAGAATGATACCCCAAACTTAATTAGTATGTAAACACAAAGAGTGTTTTATTCTGCAGAAGTCCAGCATGCTGGGATCTCCCATTACTAAAATAGAGAGACAACCAAGTGAACATGTATGCCTGATTTAAAGCACATTAGGGGAATCCCAGGGTGGGTGGGCGTTGCCTTGCTTTATCTCTAGGCATTCCTGAACCATTCCTGGGGTGTGGTGGCTAGAAACTGTTGCTGAGAAATCTTGGCTTTTTTTTTTTTTTTTTCTAGTAACTGACTTGCCTGGGCTTACCTGGACTTGCATAGTTCTTAGGCCTAGTCTCCTAATCTGCCATGAAGCCTGCCACGGAGTCAGCCTAGCCTTCTCAATTGTCAGTGGTTCCTAAGAGAACTGGATCAGTAATGACGTTCACTCCTGTTGCTTTTCCCTTTGTTTCTCTTCTGCTAGTCTCAGTGTCGTCTGACTTTGGACTAGACTTTCTTTAGCAGCTTTTCCCTCCTATTTTCATTTTTTCCTTCTTATTTCTCTCCACAGTCTTCAGCACACAGCCAAGCCTTCCATCCCCTCCCCATCAGGCCCCCACATGAGCAGAAGGGAGAACATTCAACAGTTTCATCCCTGAGTCCCAGGTTCCTAGGGTCAGCATGCTCAGAGGGTAAGCATGCAAGAGCAGAGGATAATTGAATTACAGATTTCCATTGTGTTCAAGATGTTTAGCTCTCACACACATGTAGCAATTCTTGATTGCTTAAGAGGTCCCTGGCGTGTTTTTGGCAAGAGAAGGACTTTACATGTGTCTGGCTCTCTTCCAGGTGACATGTAAAGTTCTGGGATTGCTTAACTGCTCCTCTGCCTAGTTTCTTCCAATTCCTTAGAAAGAAAATTGAAAACAAGGATGAAGAAAGACAAGGGGGTGTTGACTCTGATGATTCAAATGATTCTTTTTAGCTAAATCCCAAGATAAAGTTCAAGACCTAACAGATAAGACGCTCCTCAGTGGAATACTTGAAGAAAATAAGAAGCAACAGAAAGTCTCATTAAATGTCAGTCAGTAAAAGTAAAGACTAGCTATTAGAGATGTGCATTGTGCTGTGTGCTCTGTGTATGTGTGTTTTGGACTTCATCTCATGAATGTAAGAGTATTTCTAATGACTTTCAAATATGCTGAGGATGAGAATCTAAGTAAAAAATAATGCTGAAAATCTCCATACATTGGTTTTGAAGGTGGCTTCTAAGGAGCTAACTCAGGTCTTCATGCTGGCAAGAACAATTTTTTTATGACTGAACCATCTTCTTGGCCTTATTCTGATGAGTGCTTGACGTTCCAGGACTGGGGAGACATACTTATGTAGAACTCTGAGGCACAGCAGCCAGCCTAGCCTCTACTTGGTGAGTTCCAGACCAGCCAGAGAGTTTTTTACTCAACCCAACAAAGTGGACAGTGCTTGAAAGCAAGAGCCAAGGCCCAGATTTCTGTGTGTCCATGTGCAAGAGAAACTCTACACACCAACAACTTAAAAGAGAGACTCACAAAGTGTGAAAATTTTAAAAAATGGAAGTTTACAGCTTGCATTTGCAGTGTAAGATGCTTAGTAGTAAATATGTAAGAGTCTAGAATCCAACATGGAGTTCCTAAAAAGAGCAGGATCCTTTAAGATCGCAGAAGTCCTGAGTGTCTGCATCCTGGAAGAATCAAACTTATTCATCTCATTTTCTCACATCTCCAAGGGACAGCATGCTCAGAGGATAAGCACACAAGGTGAATCAGCTTCTCTGTGTTGGAAAGGAGTGAGGACCATTCTTCCTTGGCTCAGAGACATGGCTTCCCCTGCTTTACAGAAAGATTGATTTCTTTTGTCCCGTGCAAGAACACCACATGGCCTGTTTGTCAAACTCTCAGTTAAAGAGAGGTGGGGGCAATCATGGAATTTGGTAGACATTTAGAAGGAGCTAGTGGTATGTACAGTTGCTCAGGCATACAAAGAAACCAATCCTGTCCTCTCTCCTGCTTTAGACTTGACAGCCCCACATCTGGCACATGTTCAGGGAGCAGTTGTAAAGTGGAGCACAGTGTTCGGAGTCTGGACTGACTGTGGACTATTTGACTGTTGGACATGAAGTCTAGAAAAATATCTGAAGCAGAAGGCTAGGATGAAGATGAGGGATGCTTGACCACCTTCCACTCTGTATAAACCGGTGGTTTTGATATTTGCTGCCAATACCTAAGAAATAGGAGTGCTTGTTAGCAATGCCTGGTATGGAACAGCGTTTTAATCGTGAATACCTTCAAGGTTGTAGGGCAGTAATAGGATTGGTGGAAAGGTGCACACAAGAGCTTTGGGCACTTGAAGATCAAAAGAAAGAGACCGATTTATAACAGAAAAAGTGATAAAAAGTGGAAACAAAATTAGATGGAAGGACTAGAGAAGCTTAAGTAGAGAAGCTTAAGGAATAGAGAAGCTTAAGTTGCCAGGTAGACAGTGACCATGGCGACCAGCTCCAGCTGCTCTCCTCTCTCTTCCCACTGACATCCTCTGAAAGTACTCCTTGTCCCACACACAGTATGTGGTTTTCTTTTCTTTCCTGTGATGCTAATCATTCTCGGGGCTAGGCTGAACTGTGAACTATATACCAGACCAAAGATTTCTTCCTTTTGTTATCATCTTTCTCAGCACAATTCCAGGAGCAAAATGAATATCCCATAAAAACTCTTTCTCAAGGATGTCACCAGAAGAGGCTGGAGGATCAGACTTTAAAGTGAACAACTGTAGAAAGCAGCAAAGGGTTCTTTTTGGAGAAAGTACTTCTTTCCTTATCAGGGGAGCTTTTCCTAATGATGGTTTATTCAGAGAGAGAGAGAGAGAGAGAGAGAGAGAGAGAGAGAGAGAGAGAGAGAGAGAGAGAGGTGGGGAGGGGGAAGAGGAGGGGAGGAGGAGGGGGAAAGGGATGGGGAGAGGGAGAAGGAGGAGGAAGAGAGAGAGAGAGAGAGAGAGAGAGAGAGAGAGAGAGAGAGAGAGAGAGAAAGGGGACAGATTTACCATTTCTATTCTTCCAAGGACGGTCCAGAATTTGTTATCTGTTCAGCCAGGAAAACCATTGTCTCCTGAGAGAAAGTGATCCTCTGCCACTCCTCCATCCTTATATTGTTTTGTGACTCTACTTGCTTATGTGACAGGGTCTCACAAAGCCCAGGCCAGCCTTGAACTTTGCTGTGAAAACAAGGATGACCCTGAGCTCCTGGCCCATTTGCCTCTACCTCCCAAGTGCTAAGAGCACAGATATGTCCCACCACACTCAGTTTATGCCGTGTTAGGGATTGTACCCAGGGCCAGCCAAGCACGCTTAACTAATCTATATCCCTATAATGTTGTTGGCTCCTTGAACTCTGTGTACAAGATGATGATTCCAGGAAAAAAGAAGGCAAGTGTTGGCCACAGAAGCAGTTGCTGCCAGTGTGTATGGAGCCAGTTCTTTCTATACACTTGGGTTTTAAAAGCTGCATGAGATCCCTTTGAACTGGATGGCTAAGGAAGCCCAGTCAGTGTGATGAGGATTTGAGAATCTCATCATCTGACAAATGATAACTATGAAGGTTGACACTCAGGACCCAGAAGCACCAGCTCTGGATAAAAGAAAGAACAGTAGATGCCAACCCTCAACCGGATTGTTATATGAGACATTCTCTTCAGCCACCAAGAAGTTTATGGTGTAGCAAACTTTCCCGGTGGTAGGGCCAACAGACTGGAGGGCACCAAGGAGAGCTTTATGAGAGCCAAGGAGAAAAATGGTGTTGGAATTTTTTGCTTGCTCCCCCCCACCTCCCCTTTTTGTTTAGCTTAGCCAGCTCTGAAGTCTACCATAGAGAAGGACTTGATTATCAAATGTAATATTCACATACGTTTTCTGCATTCAGCCTCACATGGGGAAGCATAGAGGGCTGCAGTGTTCCTTAGTAAATTACCTCTTCGTGTAGCAATTAACCCCCTTCTGTGAAGGCTCAGGGTTTCCTTGGTCCCATGCCAGCGCTAACAGCTATGGCTTAGCGTTCCCCTTAATGGGCAGCATTTACTGCTGAGGGCAGGGAAACATAAAATATTAACACTTAAGCATCTTTTACACTTCTTTGAAAGTTAGATTACGTTGAAAATATAACTGACTTTTCATTCTTAAACCTGGTATTTACTTAGAATTCCACTGGACCCGTGAACATGTTTCAGTAAGTGGTTTCAGTTGATTTATTCACTGCCATGAAGTCCTGATGGAATTCTCCTGGCCACCAAATATTTAATATGTTTTATTCGTGCTTTCTGAAAGCCTTGTTTACTGATACCATGACTTCTCCATAGCTGGAGAAGATAAATGATTTAGAATATAATATGATGAGAGAGCCTCGTACTTCTAATTCTGGGGCATGTGCACAGGACGCGGGTACAGCACAGTTACATGTAGGCGTCTGTGCCAAACTTAGTCACTGTTTTCTTCACCAAAGGTTTTAGATCTTTTGGTGTGTGTGTGTGTGTGTGTGTGTGTGTGTGTGTGTGTCTCTCTGTGTGTGTATGTATATATATATTCACCTATGCAAGTGCTGGGCGGAAGAGGGGTGACTACTGTGCTTTTCTGTTCTTTTCTACCCATTCTTTTGAGGCAGGTTCTTGCCCTGAACACAGAGCTTGTATTTTTCCTATTACACTGGAAGCTAGGAAGCCCCAGCCAGGCCCTGCCTTTGCAATAGACTACAGGCAAGTGCTGGATGCCTGGCTGGTCACATGGGTCTGGGATCTGACACATTGTCCTTAGCACTGCTTGGCAAGTACTCGCCAATGCTGAACGATGTGTAGCCCCGAGCTTCTACTTTTAAAGCTGCCTTCTGGTTTGAAAATCGAGTGAGGTAGTCACGTGAAAACATCTATCATCCGCATGTACTTATTGTATTCTCTGTATCTACGACCAAGCCAAAGTTGAGTAGCTCTCACTGAGGCTTTCGTAAACTTGCAAAGTTGAAAAAGTTTCTGCCTGGGTTTGGCAGAGCATGTTCTCCCACTCAGAGACAAGTAGGCATGTGGTGTAAGTTCCACAACTATCACATTATTCCAGAGACAGACATTCACACTTAGCATTGGTGGCCGGGTTGATGCACACATCCAGTTGAATGACGGTGTCCAATGTGCATTTCAATGTTCCATGTCACACATATTCACATTCCTTAAAAAAATACAGCTTTGGGTGCCTTACAGCTCATGCTGCATGTGAGACCTGCCTCTCCATAGCAGTTTGGATGTGTCAGGTACCGAGAGAAAAGGACAGAAGCTTGGGGGTGCCTCTCGTATTCCCCAAACGATATTTTCTTCCTATATACAAATAATAGCAGTTTCCTACCTCCACCCTCTTGCGTGAGAAGTATGTGTCTTTACATGTCTATCATGTAGGTTTAGGAGATGGCCCAGTCAGTGAAGTGCTTGCTTTACAAACATGAGAACCTGAAAGCATCCTCTCCCCAATCCATGGAGGGGAAAATGCCAGTGGCTTTTCCACGGTGGCTCAGAGAGGTGGAGATCTCTAGCACTCAGTGACCAGCTAGCCTGGCTTACATGGCTAGTGAACCATCCTGTCTCAGAAATCCACAGGTGGACAAGGTCTAAGGAGCAGCCGTTTATGGTTGTCATTTGACTTCCATGCACGCGCACACATTCATGAATGTGTGTGTGTTCAGGTGCATGTATGCAACCCCTAATACATGAGCATACACACACATACTCACAACATGTCTATCATGTGTTTAGGGATTGTGGTCAGAGTGTATGTCATATGCTCCATAAATAATTTGTGTTTTTCATGACGACTACAGCTCACAGAAAAATAACTGTAATATTAGAGCTGCTGCAATCCTTCACTTCGTAAGTCCCATGCAGCCATTAATCTTACCCCTAAATAAGTGGCCTCGGCTGCTCCTTTGGCTCGCGATGAAGCTCGGCAGTTTGCTCTGAGCCATAATGATATGATGTGAGGCAAAGCAGAGCTCCGGCTTGTTTATGTTTCTTAATTAGTCTCCCTCATTGAGCCTCTTCGTCTCCAAGCACAATTAAAATGTTATGTGTTTCTTCAACGCGCCAAGCAGCCCTCAGTCGCCAACCACACCAGAACCCCAAACGGATGAGATGATTAAGAGAGAGGAAAATAAATCCCCAAGGTTCTCAACTGTGGCGTGTAAACACGAGACGTCAAGAACACCCACATTCGAGTGAGCACGCAGAGTGTGCGCATACAGAGCGTGCGCATACAGAGCATGCGCATACAGAGCGTGCGCATCAGAAGCATTCCAAAGTGCTTCACAGCTTCAACCACGCAGAACATTTTGATGTTTATGCCACACTGGACAGTTTCTCTCTCTATTATGTATGGTTACCATAGTATCTGAAACTTTATTTTTAGAGAGCCAGTCATGGGAAGACTCTTTGTACCCTATAAAGTAAACCCCTATTTCTTTGCTTTAGCAAACATTTCTCCAGGGAAAGATAATGCCTCTCCCTACTGAAGACAGCACACTTCGGTTGTTCTGTCCCATTGACTGCACTAGGCACCCTAGGAAAGTATAGTTATTTTCATGTGAATCTGAGTTACTTCCTCATTTGACTCTCTGCTTCAAAAGAGGGCCACAATGGCAAATATTTGTTAAGATGCAAATTCTGTGATATTTTTGTTATGTCATCCAAAGCTGACCGATGTCATCTTTCTGAACAGTTATTATGGCGAGTACTGTAAGGTCACCACCCTGCACCTCTCTATCCCCCCTCTCTTCCCCCAGCTCTTCTTTAAAGGCTGCCTAAGTTACTGCTTTTGTCACTTTCCCTGCAGAGAGAAATCTAAAACTATATAGGAAGCATTTAATTGGCACATATGAGGTGCTCGAGAAACATTATTATTGTGACTCAAAATTTTACAGTATAAAATCATGATACAAACTTGATTCAGGTGGGGCATGGTGGGATATACTTAAAATCCTAGCATTTGGGAGGCTGGGAGGCAGGAGGAGCACAGAATTGAAGCCAGTCTGGACTAATTGGAAAGATTCTGTCTAAGAAGTAAAACAACAAACAAACAAAAAACCAAAAACCCCAAATTATAAGATGAAACAAACTTGGTTCACGGAAGCAATTATGTTTTACTGAGGTTCATCATTGTAAGCGATGGCAAAGGTTCAGACCTTTTGGTTCTTGCCCCCTGCTTTGATTTGACAATAATATATTCAGTCCTATTCACCAAGTCTGGAAAGGTAATTATACAATGCCAAAAGAGATTCCTTTGCTGTCCATCATGTTTGTATTTTAATTCTGAAATAACCCCAATCTCACAACCCAAATCATTTTAACGCTAAAAGTTCACCAGAGTGAGGTTTATTAGAATTTATACCATAGTGGCCAAAGTAAACCTTCCTGCCCCATCCACCCACAGGATGCTGCTCTGCTTCCATTCCATGTTCAAGTTTTACCCCTGTAGTTTTAGAATGAAAGAAAGAAAGAAGTCTCTGGGCTCTCCCGACCCCTCGTTAGGAGAGAGGTCCTATGCATGAAGATTGTCACTAAAGCAGGAGAAATAAATTGAAAGGAAAGGGCATGCACGAGAAGAGTCAAAATAAATCCACACATCATCTGGAGGAAGAGCCTGGGGCACAGTCAAAAATAGTTGGAGGTGGAAGCTTGGGGATTGTGCCCATTCTAGCCCTACCTGGCATTCTGACCAACAGAACATTCTGGAAGGAGGCTTAAGCAACTAAGTCCACTCAGGGGAGCACTAGAGTTGAGTCATGCCATGGCTGTTTCAGTCTTTGAGTGTGCAGACTGGTTATTATTGGTGGAAGCAGAAGGAAAGAGGTTCTGAAGTCTATAACAGGCTTCTGCGGTGGCAGCTGGGAGCCTAATGTTGCATACCACAAAATCCCAGGGCTCTCCAACTCCTCTGACCAGTGCAAATTCCAGACCACTCTCCAGCTTCAGTATATCATCTCGGGTTAGGTTTGTGGGAAGGAACGTGTTCTTGTTGCACAGATCTTGGAGTAAATCAATGGTATTGGCCATTGCTATAGATGTAATCCTTAAGAGACAGATGGATCGCTCCCTTCCAGGGAGGGTCACATAAGTCATCTCTAACATTTCCTTTCCCTACACAAGGTAACTGCAAAACATATGGGACTAATTATCTCAGCAAGATGAAAAACTAGTGTCCTTGTTAAGGAGAAAAAAGTATAGAAAACCCCTAAGGATGATCAGCATTGCAGAACTCAATCCTTCTGTGCCGATTGTAACCTTTTGGGTGATTTCTGACAGTAAAGAAAGCCACTTGAGTCTCATCTCCTGTGCAGGAAGACCTTGTGAGGACAGACTTCTGGGTTCTTCAACAACCTCCTACTGTTATCACCTCCGAGCCCCTTGTGCCTGGGGTGCTGCTCAAAGGTTTTGTAAAGAAGGAGATGTTCATGCTACCTGCACAGTCCATTACTATCCCATTGGTTAGTCTTTGAATTCGAATCCTTTATCTAGGTCTTGCTTCAAACTCACATATGATGTAAGTACCAACCCACTCTTCTGTATTTCTCTATTGCAGACATAGGGTGTTTAAAATAATAATGTTAAGTCTGGAGTTTACTGGGTCCCAAAGGAGGGTTTATATATTGGGGGACATCTGTCCCTGATGCCATGTTCTTACATAGAGAGGCTCCATTCATCTTCCGGAGAGCTTTGTGTTTGGATCAGACATAAACTCTGTGTGTGATTGAATTGCTTCTGTGCTGGGCCAGCCCTAGCTCTGAAGCCTTGTCTCTATCTGAACTTGACAGCTAAGGTCCAGACAACTTGATTCGTCATCCTTCCTCCAGCACACAGCGTGACTCCTCTTTTGAGCTTTCTTGTTTCACCTCTTGTTACGTAATTCCTTGTCATTGACTTTCATGTTTGACATAATTTTAGTAGAAAGGCCATTTCTCCACAGATATGTTGGAGGTCACATCTACTATTCCCCTCTCTCAGACTCTGCAGTCACCCATTTAGGCTATTAGTAGGTCACTCTTCACTTACTGTTCTTTATTAGTCTATTTGCAGACCTACCTAACAATTCAGCAGACGAGCATCGACTACCCTTCTTTCTATGTGTCCACAACTGTCCTGGGGACGATGACATCCTGAAGGAGACAGATGCGAGCCGTCATACATTCATGAATCCTCAGGGGTTCTCTTCCATGAATTTGCCAACCCCTCAAATATAACATTCTCCCTTCACTTTTCTTTTATATTTAAAAGAATTTTATGTTTAAAAGACAATTCTTTGAGTAGGATAAATAATTAGTAAGTTGTATGGTGTAAGTACATCAGCGAGTCTTCTGTATCATTGTTAAGGAGGAAAAAGAAAACTATGCTAAAAGGTATCTCGTTTGCTGCTGCACCTTAGCTGGGGGGACTTATGACTGTGGTGAGCAGCAGGTGCTGAGTTTGGAAGGTGAAGTCTTTAAATTATCGAGGCTGATGATGCCTGAGGTTTCAAGCATTCTTTAAAACATACACATAATTTCAAAACTATTATCTCCATGCAGTGCCCTCAGGAAGAAAGGAGCATGTTTATATCTGACATTCTGGTTATAGTGATAAAAGGAATTCAATGTCTTCAACAAAAATGAAATGGCCAGGCTGCTGGGCACGGAATAAAGAGGAGTATTTGGATGGTTATGTGTGACAACCTAGCTCATTTAATGAAAGTCTAGATAGCACTCAAGGGCAAACTTTGTAGACTAGCAAAGTGAAGGAAATGAGAGCCTGAGAGGCGAGGACCGTCCAGCAAACAGCAAGTGTCTCAGTGGTAAATGGAGGATCAAAATAATTGGGGTAGAAGACTTAGTGTGCAGTAATGAGAAGGTAGCTCCAAAAACATATCTTCTATTTAAAAAGCCTGCCATGCATTGGGAAATACTTTCAGTTTCTGGTATTTATTAAGACTTTGAAGGGCAAATATTTTGTCAGGTGGTATGAAGCAGAGGGTGGATTAGAAAAAAAACGAAAGAGGCAATAATATGTATGGGAGGCTGTAGAAAACTTTTATGATATGGGTCCATGGCAATATGAGAGAAAAATTAAAGTTAACAGGCAATTCAGACTTCTAGTCCTGACTGCTTAACTAGTATTGGAAGAACTTGCCTGTGGTAAACGTGTATCTGAGCCTGGTGGAGGAGGCAAATGGTTTCAGAGCTTGGGTGAGAGCCAGTACCAGACTGTGTTCCTGTGAGGAAGAAAATCAGTAAGGTGTGCTGTGATGGCTTGGCTTTTCATTCTGGGGCCATGTTTCGGAACCCTGACCCTTGCAGGGACAGCCATTATGGACCAAAGAGTGAACAGGGCTGTGGAGACCTGAGGAACTCAAGTCAGCAGGGCAGGGATCCAGAGAAGGTAGGGAAAAGGAAGGGAAGGGAAGGGAAGGGAAGGGAAGGGAAGGGAAGGGAAAGGAAGGGAAGGGAGGGGAGGGGAGGGGAAGGGAAGGGGAGGGGAAGGGGAGGGGAGGGGAGGGGAAGGGGAGGGGAGGGGAGGGGAAGGGGAGGGGAGGGGAGGGGAAGGGGAGGGGAGGGAAGGGGAGGGGAGGGGAGGGAAGGGAAGGGAAGGGAAGGGGAGGGGAGGGGAGGGGAGGGGAGGGGAGGGAAAGAAAGAGGAAAGGAAAGGGAAGGGAAGGGAAGGGAAGGGAAGGGAAGGGAAGGGAAGGGAAGGGAAGGGAAGGGAAGGGAAGGGAAGGGAAGGGAAGGGAAGGGAAGGGAAGGGAAGGGAAGGGAAGGGAAGGGAAGGGAAGGAAAAAGTAAAGTAAAGTAAAGTAAAGTAAAGTAAAGTAAAGTAAAGTAAAGTAAAGTAAAGTAAAAGGGTCCCCAAAGCTCCAGTGTACGGGCTGTTGAGTATGGATGGAGCTTCCCGGAACTGGAGACGAGGGACTGCAGAAAGCTGCGCAACTGTAACACTGACACGGAGAGGTGATCTAATTCGGCACACTCACTAAACACCTGCTGCACTGAGTGGAAGAGTGCACATAGAGGAGCCTCGTTCAAGCTTGACCGGAACAAACTTCTTACTGAGATTCAAATGACTCAAGCTAATTGATTTGAACTAATTCACTTGAACCACAACAATTAAACTGTGGCTAAAATGATGATGACTATAACTGCTTTCTTTAAAGGAAGGTATCAAAGTCAGGAAAATAGGGGCTGGGGAGAAAAGCCCAGTGGTTAGAGTCAACCCCACTTTTGCAGAGGATCCGTGTTGGGTCAGAGTTATAAGAAATCCAGCTTGAGGGGAGATGTCATGTCTCTGGTGGCCTCTGTGAGTACCCCTACGAACTCCCCCCTCCCCAGGCACACACACGGAGACACATAGCTGAAAATAAAACACACCTTTATAAAAATCAAGGGAATAATGTAATGAAATCAATCAAAGTATTCTTGACATGAAAAGGAGCAGGAAACTCACCTACAATCAGGAGGGAGAAGATGATGGGAAGAAACAGTCCCAGAAATGACAGAAATATTGGCATTCATGAGCACTTAAAAATAAACATGAGAGAGAAAGGCAAGCTAAAATAAGATCAAATGGAATTTCTAGACACGAGAAGGCCAAGCTGTGACAGGAAAATTCCGCTGGATGAGCTTCCAAGAGCAGACATCTCAGGAGGAGAGATCAGTGAGCTCTAGTGCGTGAAGGCATCCATGCGTGAAGGCATCCATGCAACGAGAAGCAAGGAGAGGAGCGAAAGACAATGCAGATCCACAGTAACCCCCGTGATGACGTGGGAAACCCAGTAAGACATGTACGTTCACCAGAGTGTGCTGTGTCCATGGGGAGGAAGTGGGAAGGGCCAAATAGAAAGCAAAAGACTCAGAGATGGTCCCAATGATGAAAACAGCAGAAATACAGTCGCGAGACCCTACTTAAACAGACAGATAAGATAGAAAGTTACAAGGAGACACTTCTTAAATTCCTGAAGCTGGCTGACAACAATTTTGAGAAAAATCAGAGGTGTCTAGGGCCCTGCCACTCTGAACACACCCAACCTCATCTGATCTCAGGAGGAAACCAAGCAGAGTCAGGCCTGGAGAGCACTTAGGAGAGAAAGGACAGTCAGAGGCAGAGAGAGTAATTGCTGTTGACTTCAGCAGAAACAGTGCAGATGAGAGATAAGGAAACTCATTTCCAAAATACCGAAAGAGAAGAGAAGCCCTGTTAGCCAAGAATCCCAACTAGTAAGAAATTTTTAAAAATTAAATAGTTAGAGTCACACAGTTAATAGCTGGAAGAGGTCTGGAGACATGGCTGACCCCTTAAGAGCACTGGCTGCTCCTGCAGAGGAACAGGGTTCTATTTCTAGCATCCACATGGCAGCTCACAACCACCTGTAACTCCCATCCCAGGGGATCCAACGCCCTCTTCTGGCTTCAGAGGGCACTGCATGGACATGGTGCACAGAAAAAACATGCATACAGATAAAAAAAGATGGAAAGACGTGTTCTGCACACAGTATATGAGATGTTGAAGCAGACTCTGAAGCATGCATAAAGAGTACCAGTCAGAAACCACACCCAAGAGATAGGCTTCGACGCCATCAGAATGCTAAATATGTAAGACAGATTTTAGAATGATTTCTCACAACTCTTTGAAAACATCAGTGCCTATTGAAGTGAGTAACAATGCAGGATGGAGTTGTGTTTTTCTTGTATGCATTGTGTGTGACTCTGTGTGTATGTGTATAAACATGTTTGTGTGATGCACTCACACATGGGTGTGCATGCCTTTATCTTATTCGTTTATTCAGCGTCTCGAAGTTCAACCCAGGGCTCACCATTTCGGTTAGTCTAGATAACAACGTGTTTCTATGATCTCTCTCTTTCTCTCTCTCTCTCTCTCTCTCTCTCTCTCTCTCTCTCTCTCTCTCTCTCTCTCTCCATCCCAACTACAAGGATTACAGGCAGGTAGGTCACCACACATCCTCGGCATCTATGTAGTTCCTGGGGATCTAAACTCCAGGACTGAGATATGTGGGACAAATACTTTAACCACAGAGGAATAAAAAATAAAAGGCAATATTGTTACAGAGAATGGGCTGGTAGAAAAAATACTACTGTAAGCTTCAGATATTACTTGTGAAGTTGGCACTACATTATTTGAATGGTGTACCATTCCCTGTCAGATGGTGATTGCTTGAACACGCTCATTTTATATAAAATATAAACTCCTGTTTCGAAGCACCTAGCACCTGGCTCCAGTGTGTATTCACTGAGGAGCTCTGAAACCAAAGAAAGAGAAAAGTCTAGCGATTCCACAGAGTGCCATTTATTGGAGACTCACCTACAGGAGTGTGACAGTGCCAGAGATCCTGGTGATTTGGAGGCTTATAAAGTGATCAGGACAAAGACAGCTTCATCCAATCTGCAATGTACTTGGTAGATCTCAAGGTAGTACCCATGATGTCAGGCCGCCAATGGTGCCAGGGCTGGGAGTCCTCTTATGGCTTCATTATTTATGGGATGCTGAGGAATAGTGTGCACAAATCCACCCAGGACTATTCAGTGCCAAACTGACTGTAGTAAGATGACACTTCTACCTTTCCTGATTCTAACTCTAGCTTCTCAATAGCCCAATAAATCCCACAATTGTCAGAAAAGACACTCAGACAAATGAAATACACACACACACACACACACACACACACACACACACACACAAATATGCATATCAGCTCAGGTTTGGGGGATGTTTATGTCCTTGGGGATACATATGCAGTTTATATATAAAATAGTAATACTGAGTGGTTGTAACTGAATCCTTGAACTGTATTTGTTTCATGCAGTCCCGCTGATTTGGTAGCAGCTAGCTGGAGTGCATCAACTTTTGATGTGCTTTAAAGCTTCCTTTTGCTGATCGTCATGAAATCTTGAAAGTGACCGTCCTTGGAAGAAACTGTGGGTCACATAGACTCCTTCCTATCTTGTGTGGAATTAGGCACTCTCATGTCCTCCAGCTGCTCCTCTAGAGCTGTGACATCATACCATGGTCACAGTGTTTAAGTGTCTTGGTTTCTATTCTTCCTCACTGACAGGTGGTTGTCTGTAAATGCTGGCTGTTGAGCCCCTTTCCCGTTTACAATGGGGAAATTTCACACAATCATTAAGGCAAATTCATGCAGAATGCTTTGCATCATGCCCTTGGTAGCTTCTATACAAGAGTAATACATTTCTGCTTCTAGGTCACTCTGAGACATAGGCAATAGCTGGAAAGAAGGTAAAACCTTCTTTCCCATCCTTCTTGACAATTTCCATAAGAGTTCCTTACATCTCAAGGATCACCTCATTAAGCTTTACAAATACCTCTAAAAAACAGATCCATTATTGTTCAACATTTTATTCTTGATACTGAATGTGGTATTAATTTGCCAATGAGTAAGTGAAATAATTCTATGGCAGTGTCAAGTAGTAGACATAATATTTCCAAGCAGTTTTTCAGAGTGTTCTGTTTATAAGAAAAGATCCTTTATTAATATGGATAGCCTTCTACAGTTTTATAAAGAATCCTGTGTGTGTGTGTACATATATATATATATATATATATATATATATATATGTTTATATACACATATGTATATATACTATATATAGATATTACAATATATTACTATTTATATTACATTCAAATTTATATGTGAGCATGCACATTTATAGCACATATGTAAAGGACAAATACATATTATGGGGGGTCAGTTCTCTTCTTCTACCATGTGAGTCCGAGGAATTGAACTCTAAATGCTACACTCACATAGTGTCAACAATATGGACTGTCTGTGAAAGGGCAGCATAATAATAGCACCAGCCGATAAGCCTATAAGAATGGAGATTATGTCATAAAGCCCCACCCCACCCTAAATGAAGAGCTGTTGAGAGTCTATGGGCTCTGAGACAGGGGTAATCTGTTTCCTGTAGTAATGAGCTCCCCCTCACGTGGTCAGACCTAAACCCATGGGCACATGAGCAAGGCTAAATGGACAGATGAAATGGTGGGACTGCAGTTTTTGTTTGAGATTCTTCTTCAATAAATAATAAATAATAAAGTCCTCTTCAATAAATTTCTCCTTGATCAAATAAAACATCTGTCAATGATTAGTCTCAATTTCAGCAAAAATCTAGGATTAAAAGGATGTACCAGTACCAGTGAGATGGCTCAGTGGGTGAAGACACCTCCTGAGGATCTGTCTAGGCACCTGAGTGTGCTTCCTGGGATTCACATGGTGGAAGGAGAAAGAAACGACCCATGCAAGTTGCCCTTTGACCTCCACACGTAGTGTGGTCCTGATGTGCTCCACACATACACATACCACACAAAATAAAGAATAGCGTAATACCTTAAAAAAAACACTATCATAAAAATAGATTTACTGACATGGGCAGTGTTGCTTAAAGCCTCTTGCCTTCAAGTTATGGAAGAAAAAGAGAATTAACTGCTGAAGCCTCCGGGTCTCTTTGAGTTCAAGGACCAAGCAGTACCACTGTTATACAGTGTCAACCACCCCACACCAGAAGAAAAGGGCATCTTGCTAATTGTGTGGTGAATTTTATTGCTGGCAGATTGTAGCGGTTTTCATTATCTGTGGTACACGCATGAGCGTATAAATGGAATTATTTCATGCTTAATAATTTTACAAGCAATCTCACTGTTGAAGTCCTTGCCATCCTTCCCCAGTGCTTTTGGAAATGCTAATTCCTGTAGGGTTCTCTCGCTTTCTGAGGATTTTCTCTATGCGGGCCATAAATCTTCATATTGTTCAGGATGCTTTCTTGTGGTTGTCGGAAGTTTGCTTGCTGTGGTTCATTAAATGACGGACTGTCAACACCATTTGGTGTCTCATCAGCTTGCTCTGAAACCACGGCATGGCTCCGTGGGAAACCAAAACCTAGTTTCCTTGCCTCTGTTCCATTTCCCTTCTAGTGAATTCTTTTCGCAGTTACAAAGTTGGGCTTTTCTCCAATATTGCGCCGCTTGGAATAGTCTACAACTGTTTGTACCACTTAAGTCTTCCCCCCTCTCCTGTTCTCCCACCTCTTCCTCCCCCTCCTCTTCCTCCTTTTAAAAGACTGTAAACATAGAAAGTTCCTTGGAAATTTGACATAACAGTAACATCTTTATTAGGATTTCTCTGTAAAATACTCTCTATTGTTGATGATCTATATGCAAATCTATAGAACTCAGTGTTAAATAGCAGATGTTTTTCATCAGTTTCCTTCCTGTTTGATGTTTTAAAAGAAGATCCAACACATATCCAATTATCAGAAGGACCAGAAGCTGTTGTCTGCACTGGAAAGACCCTAAAATGGAAGCTTTTGATTTCTCTGATGCCCTTCTCCCCATCATGGAGCCAAGTTTCCTAGTATGACAAGATTCAATCGTGCCTTAATTTATGCAGTGGGAATTGTGATGTAGCTAAAAGCTATCCAATACAACCTTTAATTTATATCTTAAGGCATTAGGACCAAATTCATCAATTAGCTGTGATTTATTCTTATTATGATTATATGTACCATAGTTTTGATTTAAGAAAAAAAACTCTAGTATGGGGGATAGTTCTCTGTGGTGTAGACTCCACAGAACATCACTAAGCTGCCCAGCCTATCTGCCTTCTTTCACTAAAGGTTAGCCATTAAATTTCCTCTCATGGCAATGCCCAGGAACTGTTGTAGAGTATTGCCCTGCAACTTCACAGACCTCGGCAGGCAGCTGAGCTTACCAAAGGCCTGCCAGCATTCTGTGCCTGTGCTTGCTTAGGCCACACCCTGTCCATAGATGCCAGGAAGAGGGAGGGAGGGAGAAGCCAAAACCCGGCAGACACGGTCCTTCCCACAGACAGATTTGGACGTGCATTTTTTTTCTGTTTCATACTAAAAAAAAAAAAAAAAGTTTGTTTGTCAAGCAGTGTCAAGCAGTGGTCAGGAAGGGTCACTTTTTACTTATTTATAAAATGGTACTATAAAAATAAAGGATGCTCAGGACAGTCACAGAAGATATTGTCATGTCTGATGAAATAGTTATGAAAAGGAAATAAAAATTATTTGCTCTGAAAATGGAGAAGTCTTTTCCTAAAATATTTTTATTTCAGCATTAGCACTATGGTGAGCGAACATCGTGTGTCATGGCTCCTGTGTGACGATTTTAAAGCCCAGGTGGTCGATGTAACGAAGTTGTGCTACACCATCTTTGCCACGGGCTCATAGCTTCCCTCCCGCTCCTCTCCACTGTCCTGTGGCTTGTTTCCAGGAGGAAGCTGAACAGAGTGTCGCTATCAATAGTGTCACAGGTTAAAGGCAGGCATAGAGGTTGACATCATCCACACTTGTGAATGGGTCTTGTAACCAATCCTTCCTGAGGACTGTGGCCATGTTCTACTTCTTTTTACAACATTTATAGTGGTCCCTTGGTATTCCTAAGTCAGAGCCAGTTTTGAGAATCTCCAGGCTGAAGTCATGACTCTGAAGCTATGGTCTGGGTTGTAGATGGTCATGGTGTGTCCTCTCCAAATGCTATGTCTACAGAACATGGGAAGAGGTGTGTGGGTCCCTCTCAGGAGAAGATTTATCACCTGCCCCAAGGACACTCAACTGAACATAACTAGGAAATAAAATGGTTTTCTAAATATTGGGGATTTTTGTTGTTGTTGTTCTGAGTGGTTATTACCACTAAAAACTAGTGTAACAAGCCACAGGAAAAGTTTTGTTTGGCTAGAAATTGCACCAGCACCAAATCCCACTCGAACTTCCAAACATTCTTAGCAGTTGGACAATGTCTTCTTCATGGAAGGCACTGCCTTTGGATACTTATCAATTTTGTCCCATAATGCTCTGGGTCAGTCAACACCTAAAGCTGTTAGCCTCAGGTTTAGTTTCCTTCCTCTCACAGCTTCTTTGTACCAGTCCTTCCTTTTGGACTGTGGCCAGGTTCTCATGTACCCACCATGTGCCTAGACTCATGTGAGTCCTGTTAAGTAGAGATAATCTGGTTGGGGAGAAATGGGTGGTTAGGGAATACGAGGGTACTCTTTCTCTGAATGCCTTGTTCCCCTCTTTGAAACACCAAGGCAGCACTTTGGGGTCTGTTATATTTTACTAGAAGGGAGGACATCATGGTCTACTTGAGATCCATGTTCATTCTGGAACCAGACAGACTAGACTCAAACATTAGCCCTTCTACTAGTCATGGGAATGCTCCTCAATGAATCCCTAACGCCTCATTCAGTGGGGCCATTACTCAAAGCAGTGTGGTTCCTCTGCACCTGCATGGAACCATCTTAATCCAAATGTGTAACTACCCCAGATAGAGTTCAGTGTTGGATCCCTGAACTTCAGTAGGGGTTCTTCCATACCAAATGAAGCTAACATTTCAGGTGCTCTGAGACAAGTTAGAACAAAAGGAACTTCCTTTCCAGTCAACTGAGAAGGCATGCCCTGATTTCATGAAATTTCCTGGATCAACTTCATTACTCAAATGCACTCTGGTTGTTCCAACAAACAACAGAAGGTGGCGATAACTGTGGAGCCCAGGTTAGAGAGTGGTGTGCATAGACTTCTGCTGGTTGTCCCTTAATGGGTTAAAGATTGAGCTTCCTTGTTAAAGTAAGGTATGTGAGTTTGCTAGTTGTCTGGACCTCAGATTCACCTGACGCTAACCACCAGGACAGCTGTTATTTCTCCTGGGTGAGTGATGGTGTTGAAGGGGGAATTTTGCAGACTGTCTGCTGTCTACTGCCCCCCTATGCTTTGGTGTATGTTTTTATGAGACAGAAGATTTTCTTTTCAGGAAAATATACTGAACTGAAAAAGCCCTTTGTATAGCCCATAACCTTGGGAGAAGGGTTTCAAATCTCCTTAGTCTGGAAGGCAAAGGTTGGCCCAGAGCTAACAAAGGTAACCATTTTTAAGCTGGCTGAGCTGAGAGAAGGGAGACTATTAGAAGCTCTGGAAAAATCCCAGAAGGTAGATTTTCTCCTTTTTTAAAATATAAATGTGTGCGCAGTCTGTAGGAACTGACTTGATCTATGTGCTCCTGGTGGGCACTGGCCTTGAAGGCTGCTACTGTTGGCTGGGAAGTGCCCCCGGCACCCTCTCCTGGGATAGAGCCAGTGCTTAGGCCTTAGGCTGGACAGTTTTATGCACTGTGCTGAAGGACTCCTAACCATCACCTAATTAAACACACTTGAATGTCAGCTTGCAATGCAAACACTTTGTAATACTCTAGAGTGGGGGGAACATTTTTTTGCATGTAATAGCAGCAACTTATAAAGCTTTAAATATTTCATTAAAAATTCTATCTTCTGTATTTTCCCAGGTTCTCCCTGAATTATTTTAAAGGATGAAAGGAGATCATGAACTTCCCACCTCACCTCCACTGGCTCCCTTTCCTTTGGACTCTAGTAAAATCCCCCAATCCGGGAACTAGGAGGAGCAGGGTCTCTGACCCCCAACTGATTATTTTTTACACAGGGACATTCAAACACCAGACATCATGGTTTTTTTTGTTTTGTTTTGTTTTGCTTTGTTTTGTTTTGTTTTACTTTTTTTTTGTAAAGATAGCTGGACATTGAAGAAGCATGCCTCAATTTTGCTCTAAGAATGCTTACAAGTGCAAACTATGGAGTCCCAGAGAGAAATTGGCTGCAACTTCTTTAATTCAGTGCCCTGGAGGCTCATGGGAAGGTTCTCTTCGTAGCAGTAACTTCCCCCTGGGGGAAGGCAGCACCCACGCTGCTCCTCACCCTCATACTCCAGCAAGCGTCCAGCAGCATAGGGTGTAGCTGCCACAGCCACTGCTTACATTAGGTAATACGCCCCCCCATACACCCCCGTTAGACTGCAGATGTGTGAACGAGTTTAAAACTTTTATTGGGGTTTTTTATTAGACTCCAATGCAGTCCCAGACTCTTCACACTTGCCAGATTTACCAGTTGCTCAAACTCACAAGTTCTAACAAATTAGGAATACCTAATGCCTAAGCTATTCTTACACTTCAGGGGCAAAAATCCCAAGCAAATCATCATCTTCCCTGTGAATCCAGGCTCCCTCTGAGAAGCTGTGCTTACAGGCAGAAGGGCACTTGAGCCAGGCTTTCATTATGACTCCCTAATAACAGTGTGCTTCAATCCCCTCAAGCACTTACCAGCGGGGTGCTTTCTCATTTTCTGCCTGGACTTTCATGCCCTCCCTCCCATGTTTGATGTCCTTCCAACTTCATGTTTTCCTCGTCCTTCTAGTGACTGTATCCCATAAGTGACCTGTACGCGTCTCTGAGTGTCAGACTAGCCTCTCCAAAGGCCCACACTGGCTTTGGCTCCCTTGGATCAGGGCTGCTGAAGCAGGAGATTTCTACTGTCACTCATCCTGATGGAAGAGCAAGAGGAGAGAGGGTTTCTCTCTGACCTACATCAGCCTGGCCCCTGCCGCCAAGGTTTGAAATTATGTGCCATCAAAGCAAGCTTACAAGACTTACTAGCTCCTTCTTCTGAGAAAGACATCAATTCCTATATTGAGACCTACATCCATGCAGGTGAATAAGAACATTATGACGTTATTTTTGTTTGTTTGTTTATTTATTTATTTATTTATTTATTTATTATTTCACATCCCGATCCCAGTTACCCACATTCACAAATCCCACCCCCATTACCTCTTCAGAGAAATGGAGCAGCCCCCCTCCTTGGGTACCACCCTGTCTTGGGACATCAAGTTGCATCCGCTCCTACTGAGGCCCTACCAGGCAGTCCAGCTAGGGGAAGGCGATCCAATGGCAGCCAGCAGAGTTTAACCCTAACCCACTCTGAGTCTTCCAGGTCAATAGAATTATAAGATAGAATAACCTCGCTAAGGAAATAAGCAGGCCACCGAATTACTACAATGCTCTATTCAAACCCATCAGAATGCATTTAATACAGTACACAAACATTTCATGCGAATTAAAATTGCCTGTTCTGAGTACAATCCATCATTTCAAAGGATGAGGCCACTTCAGAGCACCCCATAACTTCTCATTCCTTCCTTCTTCTCTTCTTCCTTCCTTCCTCCCTTCCTCCCTCCCTCCTTCCTTCCTTCCTTCCTTCCTTTCTTCCTTCCTCCCTCCCTTCCTTCCTTTCTTTCTCTCTTCTTCCTTTATTTATCTTTCTTCCTTTTTTCATTATCTTCCCCTCCCTCCCTCCTTTCCTTCCTTTTTCCCTTCCTCCTTTCCTTCCTTACCTCCCTCTCTCCTTTCTTTCTTTCTTTCTTTCTTTCTTTCTTTCTTTCTTTCTTTCTTTCTTTCTTCTTTCTTTTTTCTTTCCTTCTTCCCTTCCTTCCTCCCTTTCTTCTTTTCTTTTCTTTTCTTTTCTTTTCTTTTCTTTTCTTTTCTTTTCTTTTCTTTTCTTTCCTTCCTTCCTTCCTTCCTTCCTTCCTTCCTCCTTTCCTTCCTTCCTTCCTTCCTTCCTTCCTTCCTTTCTTTCTTTCTTTCTTTCTTTCTTTCTTTCTTTCTTTCTTTCCTCCCTTCCTCCCTTTCTTCTTTTTGTTCCTTCTTTCCCTTTTCCTTTCTTCCTTCCTCCCTTCCTCCCTCCCTCCCTCCCTCCCTCCCTCCCTTCCTTCCTTCCTCTTGTTTTTGTTGAACTTCTGCCCACAGCAATAATTTCCTTGACTTATGCACAGGAAATGGGAAATGGCTTAATAATTCCCAGAAAATTACATAGACATTTAATCAAAGTAGATCTAGATTTTATCCCATCAAATCTTCATAGAAATGTTAAATGGCCTTAGAAATTAGAGGCCATGGATTCTAGACTCTCACTCCTGAGGTCTTCCATGCTGCAGCTTCCTGTGGGATTTCTGAGGAAACTACTATGGGGTAGAATAGCTGCTACCCATCACTGGGGGATATGTGGGGAAGATGGTGTGAGAAGAAGGTAGACACATACTGTGAAGTCCCACCGTCTTCCATTGTAACTGCCCATGGGTGGGATTAGGGGCAAGGTTGGTCAGCAGCAGGGTACTGGGAAGGCACTGGGGCTGATGGAAATGTGGCAAACTATGTGTCCTTTAACACCTCAGCTTTATCCAGCTGTCAAGATGTGGAGAGCTTCTTAAAGCAATAGGTTGAATAAGATTGAATAATACTCCATGTTCTTCTACTTTGAATAACTCTGATAAAAGAAAACTTTTCTACAAAAGTTTATTTGTAGAAATTTTAAATATGACCTCTAACATCTACACATTATTTAATTATTTAATACCATCAGAGGGAAACATGAATTATGTATATGAAAATAGGTAAAAAATATTGCAATAGCATTTTACAAAGGAATTATATACTTTGTAGTTCCCTATTGGTCATCATAACAAGAAATAAATTGATGTTTCAGTGATAATGACTATGGGTACAAGTTCTACTCTATCTAAAACATTTGGACAATAGTTTACAATATGTGGTGCTTATATATACAATAAGTTTTCAAGCTGAGGTTTTATTAAAGCTACTTATATTAAGAGTACTTAGAGGAGAGGATGCTATTCTTGAAGAGAGAGAGAGAGAGAGAGAGAGAGAGAGAGAGAGAGAGGAGATAATGTGTATATACATCTGTGTATGAATGTGTGTGTATTATGTGTATGAGTATGTGTGTGTCTGTGTGTCTGTGTGTATGAACGTCTATGCAAAGAATGTGTATGCTTATGTGTATGCATGTGTGTAATAGAGGGTGTTGGTGTGCACTTGAGTGTATTTGTTAGAAATGTGTGCAGATGCATGTACCTTTATGTGCATATATGGAAGTCAGAGCATGCCAGGTGTCCTGCTGGCCCCTGTTTCTGCCATACTTCTGTATTGGGGTTGCAGGCAAATGTACACTCCTCTAGTGTTTGGTGTGGGCTCTGGGGATTTGACCTCAGGTTCTCAGATTTGTGCAGCAAGCATTCTCACCCACTAAGCTTTATCCACTAAGCTTTATCCACTAAGCTTTATCCACTAAGCTTTATCCACTAAGCTTTATCCACTAAGCTTTATCCAGCTCCGGAACACATCTCAAACACATGAGAGTGAAATGATTGTGAGAAGCAAATCCTGAGGGGGCCAAAGAGGCGGTTCAATAGTCAAAAGTTTGTCCTGCTTTTGCAGAGGACTGGAGTTTGGTTCCCAGCACTTCTGTCAGGCAGCTTTCTTCCACATGTAGCCCCCAGTCTAGGGATGCAATGCCCTCTTCTGGCCCCCATGGGCACGTACACTCACATTGACATCTCCATGGTCAAAAGCAATTCAAATAGATCTCAGAGAACTACACCTCCATTTCTTGCTGCTTCAACAAGGTAGACATTCCAGACTTTGTACCATGAACATTTCTCTGTATTGAAGCAACTTTCTCCAAGCCTGCTTCATGACCGTGCGCTGTGGAAGGACAGCATGGGCCACTTAAAGTTTGGAGACAACGAGGAGGAACACCCTTTCTTGTTTAGCTCTGGTTTTATCGTCTTGGATTGTTGACTCCTAGTGTTTCCTGTGTTTTGAATGTGGATGCATCACATCTAATCATTCCATTATCCACAGTTTGGATTGTTAGATTTTTTTTGTCTTGACTTTTAATGAAATTTGTGCAAATAACCATTTATTTTGCTTCCTCAAAAAACAAAACAAAATAAACGAAGCTAAGGAGAGTGGTATTGGGTATCTCTGTGCAGGCTGAGGCAAGATGTGAGGCTCTGCCTGCAGCTTCATGGTATCTCATGGGAGAAACTGAGGGAACGAAGCCCCCCCCCCCGAAATATCCTACCCAAGGCGGGCCAATGAAGTCCTTAGTGGATGAAGCACTGACCTGTTCCCACCAGTGAATCTCTTGGCCCAAATTATCCCTTCTGTGTTCCTGTGCCACCAAGGTAAAAAGATCTAATTGAATTTTATCCATGGGTCTTCTATCTGTTCAGAAACCTTCTGTACAAATTCTAGAAATCTTTCAGAGTCTTGACTGGTTTGAGCCACATAGGCCATTTTCAGATTAGCTTGTCCAGTCTGATTGTATCTTATCATAGTTTCACATTGTGGTGGTTTGAGTGCAAAATGTCCCTCACAGCCTTGTTTATCTGAACCCTGCGATGGTCCTCAATAGGTGGTGCTGACAGGGAAGTTTATGGAGCCCTTAGGAGGTGAGCCTCACTATAGGGGGTAAGTCACCAATGGAGGGCTTTGAGCTTTTATAGCCTTGCCCCACTTCCTGTGGTCTCTCTGTGTGTGCCTTCTGTGTGTAGATAAGATATGATCCTCTACTTTCATGGTCCTATGCTCACTTCTTACCCATGTGAGGGACTGTATTCTCTCTGGAGCTATAAGCCAAAATAAATTTTTCATAAGTTGCTTTTGGCCCAAGGATTTTATTAGAGCAACAGACAAGCCATTAGCATACCCACACTGAATGTCATGATTTTCATGTAAGCAGGGGTTCTTCCCTTTGCCCAGATCTTAGACTCTGCCTCTGAGTGCTCTGAATAGAGATGATCTAGCAACTTCCCCATGATTGAGTCTCAGTTTAAGCCCCAAAGTTGAGAGCAATGTGATATAGGAACATGGTTTCAAAATGCAACCTTCTAGTACCCACCACAGACAAGACAGCTAACCTCAACGTCACATCTCATGAAGCCATCCCAGGCTAGATAATATGAGAGAGACTTAATTGGTTAGGTCTGTGGGTGCTCAAAGACATAACTACTACTGCTGCTCCTCCAACCACAAGGAGGGTCTCCAGAGTGGTCTGTAGAAACACGGTCATATTTTGGACGAGATATTAGTTTAGAGAATTTTACATTGGGATAGCTCTGATAAGGGGCACTTGGTATGCATTCTTTCAAGATTGGAATTTTTGAGAAGAGAAAGCTGATTCAGTCTGACTTTGCCTGGAGAAGTTTAAAGGCAGATGACTGGCTGGGTTGCCTGTGGTAACAAAGAGGGAGAGGGCATGCCAACAGGGCAGGAACACATCTAGGTTAATCTACATTGTTAACGTTTTCCACAGCTTTTATTTATTAGTTCTAGACTCATATTCGTCTATCTGGGCACTATTATCATTTGAGCACAAGTAACTCTTTGATGTGGGAGGCTGTCCTGTGACTTAGATAGTATTTGGCAGCACCTACAGTCTTTACCCACTAGCCTCCAGTCCTATGTCACATGTGGAACAGCCAAATAAGTTTCTAGATATTGCCACATGCTGGGTATATAATGGGCAAATTTGTACCTGATTAATAACAGAGGGTTTAGACCACCAGCAAAGCAAAGTGAGCTGTAAACTGTAGTGTTTGTCCATTTTCATGCTGTATACACTCCTTAGCAGATTTCAAAATGATAGTGTGATGTAATCATGGGTAAAACTGGGAAGAAAGATACAGAGTATGTCTGTGAAGCTACCATTCAACACAGAAGCTCTGTGATACTCCCATAATGCACAGTGTCCCAGGGGCTCTCATTATATACATAGTGTTCCTTGATGCTTCCATTATACTAAGTGTCTGTGATGCCATTTTTTCAGGTACTTCACAGCAAGAGTTCAGGTTTCAGTCACACAATGAGGCAGTGTTAAGCTTTAAGGAGGCATTATCAGGGCACTAGAGATTGCTCCATGGATAAGAGCACTGGATGCTCTTTTGAGAGGACCTGGGTTTGACTTCTAGCACTTATACAACAGCTCTCAACTATCTACAACTCAAGTTCCAAGGGATATGATGTCCTCTCTGGCCTCTGCTGGCACCAGGCACATAAGTGGTACACTTACATAGATGTAGGCAACATACCCATACACACAAAATAATTCTTAAAAGGAAATACATTACTATCATGTTTAATATAGTGTATTTGTTTGAATGTTTAGAAATTCTGTTGTTCAGTAGTGAATACATTTGACAACTCACATAGGTAGTTTCTGAAATTTGATCACTCTTTCTTGTGTCAAGGTGAGTTGCCTGCCACACGCCAGGTTACATACAGTTAAGTAAGTTTAAAAAGTACAGTCAAAAGGAATTCTCTTTGAAGCTTAACGTTTTAACACCAAATGGACCCTGATTATTGGACATATAATTGCCAAGTATGACCTAGGAATCCTAGGACAACATTTCTCCTGTAGCATGTGTTGGAAGTCAGAAGGTGGTCTCCACTTCTTCAGTTGTTCCTGTATCTAAGAGCTTACTCTGGGCATTCCGTGTTCTTAGCCATTTCCCACTCACTGGGGAATCACCATGTTCAATGGTGCAGTTTGGCTGTGGGTATCCTTGACTGTTGTCCTTGATGACCGGCCTGTATCCTCCACAGCATCTCTCTGTTCAGTCAAGGTCACCGCTTGGAGTCTATGCCACAGTGTAAGCCTTGTATTTCTCCTCAGTACGTGTCTTTGCAATATCCTTTAAGAGCAGCCTTGTTTATAATAGCCAGAAATTGGAAGGAGCCCAGATATCCCTCAAAAGAGGAATGGATACAGAAAATGTGGTATATTTATACAATGGAATACTACTCAGAAATCAAAAATAATGAACTCATGCAATTTGTAGGTAAATGGTTAGATCTGGAAACTATCATCCTAAGTGAGCTAACCCAATCACAAAAGAATACACATGAAATGCAATCACTGATAAGTGGATATTAATGAGCCCAGAAGCCCTAAATACTCAAGGCACAATTAGCAAGTCAATGACTCCCAAGAAGAAGAAAGGAGAGGACCCTGGGCCTGTAAAGATTGGATCCAGTATTGTAGACCCAGAACAGAGAAATCGTGGGGGGGGAATGATTGGGGAATAGCTGGGGGGGAGAGGAATTATGGGACATATCGTGGGGGGGGGAACTGGTAAAGGGGAAAGCCTTTGGAATATAAACATAGAATATAGAAAATAAAAATTAAAAAATTTGAGAAAAAATAATCTTATCTTCTCATTTGGATGATACAAGAAGAGTCTCAGAGTCCTTCTGCCTCTCCGTAATCCGGAGGAGGATCCAAAATTCATGAGCAAATGAGTCAGGGCCGAGGACAAAGTTCTGTTGGTAAAGACCTTGCCTGCTGTGCAGGAAGCCTGGACTGATCGTCACCACTCCAAGAACCTGGCGTACACAGCTGTAATCCAGAACTTGGGAAGTGAGGTAGATGAAGGACTCCAAGTTCAAGGTCATTTTCTGCTACCCTGTAAATTCAAAGCCAGCTTGGGATAGATGAGAACCTGCCCCAAGAAAAAAAGAATGTTTCAAAATATGAGAGAGTGGATTTTAAGTAACATCAGCATTAAGTATATCAACATGACCCATGTGTATGGTGAATATAAATGCATGGAATATGTATATGTGAGTGCATGTGTAAGTTTCTACATAATATATGTATACTTCTGTATCTTCAGTTTTACACACATATATACACATATGGGTGTGCACATGCACGCACAAACACAGAGCGTGTCCATAAACCTTTACTCATATCTTTCCCTAAGACACCTCTATGTTTAAGACAGAAGCAAATACTTGACAACTTTGGTCTCTCTGGCGTGGCTCTGTAACGCTTTTTGTCTATACTGAGATATGACTGGTTCATCAGGATAATTACCTCACAGACGTCCTGGTGTTGATCATCACATTGAAAGCAACATGTTTTGTCCTGACTGCATGGGTCACCTTTTCTAGCTGAACCTGTTCATAGAGAAACTTTCAGACACAGGCACAGAAGAGGCAACCTTCAGGGAAGATGGACTCGAGAGCAGCATTTCTCAGCCTGTGGGGCGTGACCCGTTCTGGGGGTCAAAGGACCCTGGAACACACTAACATTTACATTAAGATTTATAACAGTAGCAAAATTATAGTTATGAAGAAGCAACAAAAGTAATTTTAGACCTGCACAATACTCCACACATACTCTCACAGAAAACCCAAATAACATTAAAAAAAAAAAAAAAAAAAAAAAAAAGAAGAAGAAGAAGTCCGAATTCTGCTTAAGCAGAGTGAAAATGAGTTCAGAAAACCAGGTCATTCTTTGTGGAAAAAACCTGAAGCGGTAGGAATTGCACTCAATTTTCCAAGCCTCAAAAATAATGAAAGAAAAACAGAGCAACTAATGCTAGGTTTATTTGGATAGGTGAGACCAGGGATCACATGTCAGCCCTCCGAAGTTATCTTGCTGGCTAGTGGGCTCATTTCAACATTGGCTTTTATTCTTCTAGCATGCTTGAGAAAGAAGTAACTATGCTGTGCTCTTCACACCCTCCTTTGAAATAGGAAGTCCCCCCTCAGCTGGTGAAGCCGAGTCACTTCCTGCCACCATTAATGTCTGTTTTGAGGTTTTTCCATGCAGATAAGCAAACTGTCAAATAAAGAGGCGATTAGAAACTAATTAGAAATCTTGGGCATTAAAAATATATGGCTTTTTTTTTTTTTCAATTTTCATTTAAACCCAACTGTAAAGACCAGACTGACACTTTGGAAAACATTGAAATCCTTCGAGAGGAATAAAGTTGTAAAGTGGTCTCGTGTGCATAAATATAACATAAAAAAACCTCTCTAAAATAATATTAGTTTTCAACGTCAATCTTTCTTTAACAGCAGCTTCTTTTTTGACCGTTTTATTGAAATATTCTACAGACAGTAGCTTATTTTTCCACCAACCTCAGCACCTGAGATTTTTGGCCAATGGATATAAGGCCAATAAAATTGCCTATAAAAGGTAACTTCATGCCGTAGGTTGCACAATGTTTATAGAATGTGTTTCAACATTCACTACCCCTCCCCCCAAAAGCAAACAACTCTGTCTATATTCAGCCTATCTCCGTGGAAAACAAAAGTCATCAGGCTTCACAAGGGTAGTGCTCACTCCGGAGCGGCAATGCTAGTTTGTATCTTTCTAATGATAACTATGCAAGCAAGGAGAGCTCACAGATCACTCAGCGCGGACCTTCTCTGGGCGTCACCCAGACGGAGTGGAGGCTTGCTTGCTTTCACAGGCTTTATCTGTGCAGTTTCCAAACGCCGTGATGAGGTCGTATCCTAGTTCCTCTGCACGCCGAGATAATAAGGAGAGCCAAGGTGGCTGCTTGGATGGAATAGTCCCAACCTGTGTGTGAAGCCCCTGGGTGGCTTTTCTTTAGTATCCTTAGCATCTCTCTTTCTCTCTTATTCCTAGCTTTAGTTTTCTGTGATCGTTTTATGTTTTTTGTCCCACTTAGGACCTCCCATGAAAAACATTTTCCTGAGATGCTACATAGCCACACTTGTCATTACATCTCTTATTTCTTTCCTCAGAGAAGACCGTCAAAGACATCTGTCCCACCCTACTGTATTTTCATGGCCTGTGGAGTACTAGCAATGTAGAGGGGATCAGAGAGATATTCTTGTGTAAATGAATTAACAAAGACGCATCATTTTATGCATGCATTTGTTGTGTTTATTAATTACTTTTTTAATTAAATATTTTATTTAAGACTTATGCATATATGATGTGTTTGTATTCAATCTACACCCCATTTGTTCCCCTAAACTTCCTTTCCTAATCCCCTTTGTCTCCCATCTTAAGTGCATGGCATGCTCATGCTCTCTCTCTCTCTCTCTCTCTCTCTCTCTCACTGTGTGTATATGAGTGTGTGTCTGTCTCTCACTTCCTCCTCTTTCTTCTGCCTTCTCTATCTCTTAATATACAGTCTTTTTATTTATGAAAAAGACATTTTAGCATTTCATTATTACCATAGACCCTCCTCTCCCTGTAACTACTGCTTAGGCTTTGTATATCGTGACCACTGAGAGAAATCCCCAGAAGGGACCCAGTGAATAGAATGAGGCCAGTGTGCTAAATACCATGCTATTTGTCTACTTGATAAAGTAAAGAACTATGACAAACCTGGAGTTGTAAGGATGGGCTCATCCAATACAAGGAATCGGGTTCGAAGGCTTTATTAAGAGGGACGCGCTGGAGGTGTGACTTGTAAGTTATCCATTTATCACTCAGTGAGCCGTCTAAGCCCTGATGCTTCCCAGACACACCTCAGATTGTCTCTGGGCGCTGACTTCCGTCTCCTGCAGTGGGAATTAGGTAGGAAGCACAGTGGTGTACTATAGCTGACCGTGACAGGCCAGTGACTTGGAGGAGAAATACCATTCCAGCGGAGAGAGGAGAGCCTTGGGGCTTGGGCTTTTCCTTCTTGTTTCTTCTTTTAGTCTTTGTGTGTGTGTGTGTGTGTGTGTGTGTGTGTGTTTTATCAATTTGATTTTCTTATTACTGTATGAGGGAGGGAGTTAGGCTTTTTCTATTTTCTTTTTCTTTGTATTACTGCCACCAATAAAACTCGAGGCCTCACAAGAGTTTAGTGAACTGCTACCAGAGACAAAGCATTTCATGTTTCCACTGTGTCTGACAGCGACTTTCCCTCTATAAGCAATTACAGTGTGACCCAAGAGTGCATGATTTCTCTAACCATGTCTCATGCCTCCTGTTCTGGGGCTGGCTTTGTTCACACAGTAGGGACACAATAAATACTAACAATGAAACTGTTACATTAAATACTAATAATGAAACTATTTTCTGAAGGTAAGAAGACAGGGCTGTGCTATATCTTGTTTTTTTTTTTTTTTTTTTTTTTTTTTTTTTTTTTTTTTTTGTGTGTGTGTGTGTGTGTGTGTGTGTGTGTGCTAGTTTGACAGAGGAAATTATTTTCTGGGCATGCAACTTTAGTTTGCCCTAGCCAAACATAGAAAGCTGTCATGTGAATATTTTTGAACCTCAAAAACAATTTTGGTTTAACTTTGGGCGGGTTGGTGGCTCATGTTCTCCCTCTCCCTCTCTCCCACACCAGTCCACCCATCTCTTATTAGGACATATAATTCCAACTGTGCTGACTATCTTAAAATTTATGAACAGAGTGTCCTCTGGACACTGTACCGTACACACGGTGCTTCTTTAAGAAGCCTGCTTGTAGCTTATAATTAAATTAAAGGATCAGCAGCTGCTGAAACCGAGGATCGCCTAGAGCGCATGTTTATGAGCTTCTCGGGCAGGAGGTAGTCATGTCAGAGCGGCTATTGGCGTGAGTCTGGCTGTTCCCAGCATCCCTTCGCACGAATCCCTCGCTCGGCGACCTCATCTGGTCATGCCACTTGACTTCCGCCCACTGTTTCCCCGTGGAACTGGCAAAAACAACTGTGCAGAGGAAAACATTTCACAAGAAAAGTCTCGCAGACTTTTGATCTATAAACCATAGGCGACTTGGACCCGTGGCACAGGCACAGAGTGCTGCCTCTGGTGTGGGTAGCCAGGGAAGGGGGCGAACGGAGGGAGCCTGTGGACATGCGAACTGTGTCTTTATTTTGTTCATTTACTCAACAGAAGATCTGAGACGATTTCAGTATTTATTTTCATTATTATGTACTTCCTACATAATAATGGATTTCATTACGGCATTTTCATACACACAATAAATACTGATCATATTTACCCATCAACCTTTCCTGCCCTTCTCCTCTTCTCAGCTAGATCTCCTTCTCCATACATGTCTGATTGTATGTGTGCATCCAAGAGTTTAGTTAGGGTTGTTTCAGGAGCATGGCCTATGCCTCATTGGTAGGACACAGGCTATTTGCCTGTGGTAAGCCGAGGATTAATTGCACCTTCATGCCATGGGATTCTTCCTTAGTCCAGATTAACTTGGAACAGTTGTTCCCCTCAGAACTGGATGCTTTTTTAATCCTCTGCTCTGGGATCAGCACAGAGTCTAGATTTACGCTTTGAACCACAGTACTCTGTCAGACACTGTTGCAAGATATTTCCTATCCAATCAGATTGAGGCAGTGAGAGGCCAGTGATTGGAGGGGAGAGAGGAGGAGGAGCTAGGGAGAGAGAGATGCTGGGAGAGCGAGGTAGGGGTGGGGTGGGGTGAGACTTGTACCAAGATGGAATCAGACTTAAGTTTATCTAAAGGTTAGAAATTGGGATAAGACTTTTATCATTTGTAAATTGGCATCTTGTAATTGTGAGTTTCATATACACAAATACAACTGGTTAACTATTTAAGTTCAAGAGTCATGCTTTACCGGGTAATTTGGGGCACCACAGTTGGGGAGCCATGGGAACTGGAGGCCTGTGGGTAGTGTGACATGTGTGAAATGTGGGTCTACTGACGGCAGAGAGAGAACACAGCTGAGATGCTGAGAAAGTTAGCGGGAAGAGATTGGTTCAGAAGTAACGATGAGAGGTGCGCTGAGCAAGACCCTGTTGAGATCTGGTGTCAGGAAAGGCAAGAGAGACGCTGGGCAGTGACGAGATTCTCAAGAGCGTGGCTTGACCCCGCCAAAGGGTTAGATCGCCGCCACTGCCATAGACCTATGATTAACACAGCGAAGACAGCGAGAACTGTGCTGAGCAAGCTGGTTGTTTGTCCTGCAGTTATGGTGGGTGTGGGAATGTGTTGGGTCATTTTTTAATTATTTCCCGTTACAAGACACCAGTGACAAACCCCAGGAAATTCATGCTACAAAGTAGTCACAGACCCCAAAGGCAGTCTGTCTGTGCTTCAGAGCTTTTAAACTGGTGTGTCCACGGATGGCTGTGTCACTAGGTGTACTACAGATGCGCTCCAGGTGTGCTACGATGCTGATTCCCTGAGACCCTGTGAGGTAGGGAGAGGCTCTGGGTTTCCAGCCCTCAGTCGTCATTTTCATCCGGCCATGAACTATCTTACTTTACGACTGCGAGTTATCAAAATATTATTTTTCATTGGTTCTAATATAAATGAAATAATTTTGGGATAATACTGTTGGGACCCACCTCCCAAATTTTATGAATGAAACATTCAGTCATTTCTATTAGATTCAAACTTGTACGAAGGAAGCTGAGTAAGGCCGTGTTCAGTTTGTGTTGTGGTTAGCTATATTCAAGGTGACTTAAATCCCTGCCAGGGAAAAGCTGGTAAATCACCCCGTGAATGGCAGGTAACAGCTCTCAAGCAAGCTATATGCATTGAAGGAACATTTCTAGGAAATGAGTTAAAAACTGATGCTGGGATACTATCAAAAGTGACCCATGCTGCTTCCTTTATGATATGTTTTCAGTGATCGAAGACCTTAGGGTCTCCAGAAATGTGAAGACAAATAAGAGTTCTACAGTGAAGGCTCAGAGGACACCATGGAAGAGAAGACAGGCATTGGAAGGCCGTAAGAACCAGAGGACCAGGGAATCTGCTGTGAGATTGTGTCTCCAGGGAATGACAGGGAAGCTTTACCCACAATACCCCAACAACGTGGCTGCATAAAATAAGACCCGAGCGGAGCGAGGATGACAGTGGTAGACAAGCTAATGTGGAAAGAAGAGCTCTCACAGGACCCAACCAAAAGCCAAGAGCAGGAGAAATAGTTTTGTCTAGGGTGGAGGCCCCTCATTGGTTACCCAATACACAATGGTCAACCCATATATATGTATATATATATAATTTAATATATATTATATTATATACTATACACTATAATTTATATATATAAATATATAATTTATAGTGTATTAAATTATATAATTTATATATATAATTATATAATTTATAGTGTATTAAATTATATAATTTATATAATTATATAATATAAAATATGTATATATATCACTAAACAGACTGGTCAGGTTGTATTTATATATTTAGGCATACACAATAAGAAGAGCAATAACAGTTAAAAGAAAAAGAGCACATATTTGAGTAGAGCACATATTTGTGTGTGTGTGTGTGTCTCTGTGTGTGTTTGTGTGTGTGTATATAAGAATGTGCATGCACATGGGAGAGAGGTTAGAGGAAGAGGGGAAATGATGTAATTATATTTTATTTAAAATAAAAAAACAATGTTTTAAGACAAATAAACATGCATACTTCAACGTAATTATCACCACAGAATGATTTGTCGAAGTTTAAAATAATAGATATAATATTAGATGAACAAGGGCCTATGTTTGAAGGTCACAGAGATCAAAGCCCCGGGACCCGCTCACTGGGAGTGGAGACCGGGAAGACTCTGCGTATCAAGATGGGTCTGTGTGGACCAGAACTTAGCTGAGTCTTGCTCCTAGGCTGCCCAACCGCTGGTTCCTTGGTTGCTTAATACATTAGTGGATGTATTCCAGTTCCCAGCGGTCGGAGCTCCACATCACACAGTCCCTGTCCCATCTGGTGCTAATTGGCACCCTCGTTGGTAGTTTCCAATAGCAGAGCAGGAAAAATAAAAGGGACAGCCGTTCTATCCTTAGAAGCTGGGAGCCTAGCTCAGGCCGCGCTCGGTTTCAGATGAGCCATGGACTCCAACCTTGTATGTAAATCAGTTGTTTAGAACCAACCCGGAACAAATTTTTCCAAAGAAAGGCAAGCTTGCCCGGTGGCTCATTTCCCAGGTCGGCCCAGGTCACAAGAGTCTGTCAGGCCCACAAAGTGTTCAGGCCATGAAGATTCTTTCTCATCTCCTAGTGGAGCATCCTGGGTGAACTGAGTACTGTGTCTAAAGTCAGAAGGCTGGGCTGCCATCCTACGAACTGGGTGAACTAAGACAATTCCCAGGATTCATAGCGCCGGGTTAACTGAGTAGGAATCCAGCTAGCAATACAGTCAGTTTTAGCTTTTTCCTCATTACTCTTGATAGGACTAAATAAGATGATACATAGAGAACAGTTTGAAATACCTTGCCCCCAAGATAGTAGAATCTGGGTTTCCCCTCTTGTCTTCTATGCTGGGGCACCTCATTGTGGTTTCTGCCTGGGGAACAAGTGGGGTTGAGAGTCAATGGCGAAGGACGGTTGGGTTGAGAGCTTGCACCTTAGCCTGAGACTCCTGCCTCCCTGGTCAGGTCCTGGGGCATGCTGCTCTTAGCCTTTCCTGCGTCTTTCCCCTGTATATTGGCCTGTTGCTTTTCTGTCAGGTAAACAGCAAACAGCACCTCTTACTTCTTCCCCGTGTATTAATGAGGATCCTGTCTACCCTGATAGCTTGATGGTAAGTGAAGGCAGACTGAGAGTTAAGGCTCGTTCCTTCCTGGCTCCTGCCTCGTTTCATAAGATCTAGATGAAAACAAGGGCCGAGATGTATCCTGAATATATATTTAAATTGAAGAACAATTAAGTCTTATACTTCAAGGAGGAAGCAGAGGCAGAGGATTTCATCTCACCCTTGAGCTAGATCTCTAGGGTAAACAGGATTTAAGCTCTGCCAGGAGGCTGGAGACACTTCCCATAGTAATGTTAACAAAGTATCCCTGATCTCTGAGCACTTCCTGTCTGCCTTCATCCCCTTCGCCAATCTCTCCACTAGCACCCGTTTCCCTATTATCCTCCTCCCTATTCAGTTTAATGTAATATTTATTATTAAACAGTTAGAACTTAGGTGATGGTGTCTAGAGGGAGGGCTCAGCAGTTAAGAGCACTTACTGCTCTTGCAGAGGACCTGGGTTCAAGTCCTAGCACCTGATAACAGACTCACATCTGCCTGTTAATTCCAGTCCAAGGGGATGTAATACCCTCTTATGGCCACCACAGGCAACTACACAACACACACACACACACACACACACACACACACACAGTACATATAAAGTCATGCTTATACTCACATATGATTTTTAAAAATAATAATTTAGAAAAAAGATTGGAGGTTAGCTGGCAAGTTCTAGTGTCAGGGAGCTGTTGTATGTGGAGCTGCCGTTTACATGAGCCCCAGAAGAGAAGACACAGGTCAGAGGTCAGGTATTAGGGATGTAGGAGGGGAAAAGGTGAATTTCACTGGGCCTGGGCATGGGTAGAAGAAATTGAAGAGAACATCCTGAAGGTGCCACCATCTCTGCTAGGCCTCAAAGAGTACAAAAGAGGTGGAGAAGGGGGCAGAGCTTGGAAGAAAAGGGAAGACCCATAAGCAGATTTCCAGGTTGATTATTACATATAATAAGTGATCACAGACCACCCCCCAACAAATAAAGAGAATTTCCTAGATTTCTCTTGGAAACGATGGCAAACAGCACTTGACAGTGTCTGGCAATCGCCTTGTGGGGACAGAGCTCAGAGGCAGAACACTTACCTAGCATGCATGAAGGCCAAGGCTCAATCTTCAGCACAGCCACAAAAACTCCTGGAGGTAAAGGAGATGGTTCAGTGTGTAAAAGTTTTTCTCTACAAGTGTGAAGACTAGAGTTCGAATCCCTCGAGTCCAGGTAGAAGCTAGACACAGCAGCCGATGCTTGTAGTGTCGATGTTTCCCAAGCAAGATGGGAGGCAGAGACAGGAGGATCCCTGGGAGTTCGTGGACCAGGGAGACTGGTGCATACAGCAGTCAGCAAATGAGAGACCCTGCTTCACACAATGCCAAAGGCATTGGCCAACATTTCTACACACAACAGCCACACACATGAGCATGCACATATGTGCCCACATGCAAGTAAAGCAACACATAGAGACTTCCATCCTTTTCTTTCTCTCCCTCTTTCTCTCCTCTCCCCACCCACCGACATTCTTTTCCTCTTTAGAAACTGGATCTAGAAAAAGCACTGAACTCCCCAGGAAGAAGTCCAGACACTAGTTCCTCAGTGAGCACAGCAGCCCTGCAGTCAAAATGGCAGAGGGTCCCTGCAGCACCTCTCCACCCAACCCCCAGAGCAAAGGTTGAGGCCATGTGGTTCTACTTAATTAGAGCATAAACAGAGGCCATCCCATTCTAATTTAGAGGACGAGAAAGACTGAGCTCTGGGGTTGTCAGGAACAGTGACTCACTTCTGAGTCTGCCTGTGCGGACATGTACAAACTCACTGTCTTGTGTTGACTGGTCAAGGACACAGGCTGGTTTTGGGCTGAAGAACAAAAACCAGTAGACAGGGCAGTCAGGACAGATGAATAACGTGAAGAATGGTGGCTGTTCCGCTTGGGTCTGTCACACACACCAGTTACTGTCGATGTGCTTCAAGCGCAGTATGCCCTCAGTGGAATTCTGGCCATCCAGTGGAGACTACAAACACTTCACTTGGCTTTCTCCTCTCTTCCCTCCCCCGTTTTCCTCCCTCACTCTCGTCCCTATTTCTGTTTGCATGCCTTCCTTTGTCATCTCCCACCATGTTTTCTTCATCTATTCCTAAGAGAAAAACAAGAGATTGTGCAAACTTTTCTGTTATGAATTTAATTCTAATGCTGCTTCTAATTCTTAAGAAGTCATATTAAAAATAAATACAAGAGCTGACATTTCTAGACCAACAGACATGTGTGTGTGTGTGTGTGTGTGTGTGTGTGTGTGTGGTATGTTTGGCATGGTGGTGCATCCCTATTTATATATACTTGTGGAGGTCAGAGTTAGGCACTTAGTTTGATAGAAAGTCTGCAAATGTCAAGCTAGTCAAGCTAGCTGGCCTCCGATGTTCTGAGGGCCTCCTGTTTCTACCTCAGTTCATGCCTCACTGTGTGTGCTACTGCACATTGCTTTACTTGGATCTGGAGATTTGAACTCAGCTCTTCAAGCTTGTGAAACACATGCTTTAACCGCTGAGCTGTCATTCCTACCTGACTGCTCCTTGCAACTCCCTCTGGGTTCTGCTAACATGAAACATTCACCAGTCAGTATTTCATGCCCTCATAGATTGAAAAAGCCTTTGCTTATAGGATATCTTGCCCTGCATTTTAATATGGCGTCCATTAAGTTGTATCTTACCACATCGGGCACAGCACTTCTTAAGTTGATGTAGTTGATAATCTGCTACACACTGGCATGCAGATTTAGCAGTTTTGCTCCCTGACCCTCTGGCTTGCAGGTTCCTACTAGTCTCTGCTAATGTGGAGCTGGGAATGAAGCCTTCTGTAGGGTCACTTTATGTCACTGCTGATACCTGCATCCACTACTGTTCGGTAGGTGTAGTACTTCTTCCTGGTTGAGCGTCTTACTCAAAGCAGGAACAAGGCATTGTAGGGGCAGAGCCCAGGCTGGATGGTTTAATAAAGTGGTACATCTCCATGGGTACCACTCTTCTTCTGGACAATACTGTTGGAGAGGAGGGGGCCCACAGCAGAGCTCCTATTTCATGAAGCAGAAGAACTATTTCGGCACTTAGAGCTTCTCATGATGCCCGGGCACTCGTGGGTGAGGCTGGGCAGGAGCCTCACCCAGGCTGTGTTGGGAATCATCTTTTTTAATCCCATGACTAAAGTCCTTTGACTGAGTCAACCTCATCATTACCGGATCCTTTTGGTATGAGGAACAGTTTCCTCCAGAAATATCCCCAGTCCTCACGCAAACAATTCTGGGGACGGACACTATCCTTCTGCCTGATGTCGCTTGACACATCGGAATTTCCTTTTCAGTCTCAAGCAGGGGCCTTTATTGTAGTTGAATTAAAAAACTTGAGTGAAGTTTAAATTCTTGACTTTTTTATGTTTCAAGCGTGTATATTCTGCAACCATACACATTTCTTTCTGTGTGGGGGCCCCATTCGACTAGGCTGCGTGCTTTGACGTGGCCTACTCTGATAACAGCCAGTATCTGCTTCCAGGAGGCAGTGTTCTCAGCGGCAAATCCTGTGTTCTTTGGCTCTCCATAATGTCCTGAAAAATTTTGCTCATAAATTATGATTTTTGAATGAAGCAGAGATAGCTAAGAGTGTTGCCAGTGCTTTGGATAAATTAATTAGAACTAAAGAAAATTGGAATTGTGAAAGATAGCAGAATGGGAAATATACCCCTTGGGCCACCTTAACTCCATGAGCTCAGGACGTGAAGATATGTCCCCTCCCAGGCTGCCACAGAGTCAGATCTTACAGTGTTGTTTAAAGTCCACCAAGGTGTTTGGGCTCCTTGCTTTACTTCTATCACTCGGTCATATTTTTGTGATTTAATACCCAGACAAACAATTTCAAAATATAATAATAATCCTAGGGAGGGAGCTCGAGACACTGGGAAGACTGTAATTATGCAGAACCTGGAAGGATTAGGACATTTGAGTTTGCTTAGTGTTATGGTTAATTGCTGGTTAGTCAGAGAAGCATTCTTATTTCAACACTTTTGAATAATACTCACAAAATGCCCTCAGCAAAGTCTGTGTAGTAAACAGAATGCAGACTCTCTTTGATGTCTGAGAGGTTTTTCTTAGAGCCTTTAGGTCAATACTGCAAGCCCAGGTTTTTCATGTAAGTATTAGATGGCAAGCTGTCTCAGGGATCCAGCCGTTGCCTGAACTGGCCGCTGTATTCTTTTGACTAGTTTAGATAAGTCTTTCATCTCAGGTTAATGGTTTTTGATTGCCTTTCCTTGAGTATCCCACACCCTAAATTAAGTGTGGGATACTTTTATTTCTGAAAACTGCATGTAAGAAATAGGAACTTTAGGGAAATATCACTCCCAAATTATTCTCTTTGTTCAGCCAAAACTTTGCAACATACCTACTTTCTGCTTGTATTTTCATAACTTCCCATGAAATCCTTATATCCTAATAATTTAATAATTTGAGCCCCTCTAAGCATCACCGTTTAGACTAACAGAGCATCTATGACTTAGAAAAGCACACAGAGGGTAAAGAACGTTTAGATTTTTCTAATGTATTCTCTTCACGTTTCTTCAGTCTTTAAAGCCCAAGGGATGCATTTTTAAAATCATATTCTGTTTGTTTATATGACCCACATTATCCTAACTTTATGGTATTTAAGTAAGATTTTCGTGGTGGACTGAATACATGTATTTACTTATGATGATGTAGAAAACTTTCAGATTGACTGGAAAAGCTGAATATGTGCATCAGAGACTAACTCTCTCACCCTCTTTTTTCTTATTTTATTTTATTTTTATTTTTATTTTTATTTTATTTTATTTTATTTTATTTTATTTTATTTTATTTATTTTATTTTATGTTTGAAACAGTGTCTCATTTAGCTGAGGCTGGCCTTGAACTCACTGTGAGGATGGGAGAGAACATGAGCTCCCAATCCTTCCTAGGTCCTAGGATTGTAAATGTGTACTACAGCAGCAGCAGCAGCAGCAGCAAAAAAAAAGAAAAAGAAAAAAACAGAAACAAAACAAAACAAAACAAAACAACAACAACTGTCCAGGGCAGGCCAACTGGGGCAAACAAAATTAAGCAGGTAGAATTAATGTTGTCAATTTGCATTTGGCTAAATGTTGGCATCTTAGTTGGCTTAAATCCCTTTTCAGGCTTACCCTGTACTCTCTGTGGAGTTCTCAACTTCTATTCTACAACTTAAGTAGCTTTTCTAATAGTTGCCTGAGTTCTAGTAGAAGACAGAAGACCAAGAGCTTCAATGCACATGCGCGGTAGAGAGAGAGGATGTTCATTACATATGCACAGCAGAGAAAAGGGCTTTTTTATTCATGATTCCTTAAGCTCCAAAATCTCAGAGATCTGCAGTGGCACAAGGGACGCTGTGTACCCTCAAGCCAGCATCACAGCCGAGACACTGAGATGACAAAGTTCCGGACCTTTTACGGTTGGCTAATACGTCCTGAGGACTTTTGATGGAGTGAGGCATTCTCTTTAGCCTCTTAGACAAACAAACTTGTGTATTTCTCCAGAAGGCAGTATCTGTTTTTTCCCAAGGTTGTTCAATACACAAACCAAGTAAGATGTATAGAAACAGGACATGCCTAAGTAGAACTGTCTCCTTACAATGACATAATTCATAAGAATGTGCATATGGTGTACATGTGTGGGTGTGTACATGTGTGTGTGTGTGTGTGTGTGTGTGTGTATACATTCACATGTTTGTGGGAACACCTGTGTATGCAGGTACACATGGACATGGCGCTGTGTATGTGGAAGCCAGAGTTCATCCAGAGTATGTGGAAACAATGTGGAAACAACTATCTACCTTCTACACTGGGGAAAGGTGCCTCACTTGAACATGGAAATATCTGACTTGGCTAGTCTTCCTAGCTGGCGTACTCCAGGAATCACAAGTCGGCTTCCACACCTTCTGGCTGTGTGGATGCTGAAGTTCTGAACTCCAACCATCATCCTCGCGTGGTGAGCACTCTATCCCTTAGCTGTCTTCCAGGCTCCTCGGTAGTAATTATTTAAAGGCAAGTTATTTCACTTTTAAGTATTTTAGACTGGTAGTTTTTTCTATGGCCTATAGTTTATGTGTTATTTCAAACATCGGTCAGGGTTCTTGTTCCAAGACTTCACTTTTTGTTCTTCTCAAGTCTCCAGTCTCCAAAACAATGTAATTTCTGTGCCAAACAACGTGACTTCTGAAAATGATGGATCCCATCTGTGATGGAGGTCCTTTGGATTATAATGGAGCTGAGAAGTTTTGTAACCCTGTGATGTTGGACCAATCTTTCTTTATTTGTATTCTTTTATCATTGATGTAGACTCATTGTACATACTGGTGAGTTTCCTAAGGTAATTTATACAAGTATATCATATATTTTGACTGTATTTCCCCTCCCCCTCCTTCCATCCACGCAATTATTATCTGCTCCCCAATCAGTCTCAATTCAGTTTTCATGCCCGGTAGGCACACATGTGGTGTATCTGTGCAATATCTGGATCAGCAAATGAGAGAAAATGTGTATTTTTCTTTTTGAGTTTGAATAACTTCCCATACTATGATATTCATCTCTTTTCCTGTTGCTCTGCCCATTCCTCACAGGTGAGCTCACATAGGTGTGAATACGCCTACCATTCTGACAGCTGCTTTAGATTCTTACCTAAGCAATTATGGCACAACCTAGTACTGGATAGTAATAAACAAATGTTACTAACCTTTAGATTTACTCCAGGAAAGTTTGTGTCACTATTTTAGAATTCAGTTTTTTTACTTTGCATGGTGTGTGTGTGTGTGTGTGTGTGTGTGTGTGTGTGTGATGTACTGTGTGGTGTGTGCATGCGCTTATATAGGTTGTGTACATACTGAGGTCATAGCAGACCTACAGACTCTCTATTTCCATCCCTCTCTGCCTTACTGTGTTGGGAGATGATTTCTCAATGAACTGGAAGCTCAGTATTTCTGCTAGGCTGGTTGGCTGAGAAACTCTTACGATGTGCTCAATTCTGCCCTTCCAAGCTGGTGTTACAGGCGTACATGACCATGCTTGGCTCTTTACATGGTTGTTGAAGATCTGAACTCAGTTCTTTATACTTGCTCAGCAAATGCTCTTACCCACTGAGATGTTTACCAAGCTCCTTTCTGTCTCTTGTATAAAGTAAATTAATTTACTATAAAAATGCTGTGATACTACAGCTTCCTATATCTCAGGCGGAATGGGCATTGTGATGACATCATTTTTCTTTTATGCTTGATTGGCCTATGGGGTGTGTGTGTGTGTGTGTGTGTGTGTGTGTGTGTGTATAGTCCTAGTCCTAGGAACAATGGCATATAGCCTTGGTATAGTGTATCCTACACCATCTAGGCTTGTGCAAGTACACAGAACAGAATGGGACTGCCCTGATGATGTCACTCAACCTTAATGACATCATCACAGGTCCCAACACAGTACAGAGCGGGTAGGCTTTGATGTATACATTGTAAGGGGGAATCACACAATCCTTAGCATTTGTCTTGCATTTTTACACAGAAGGGGTCGCAGCCTGCTGCTCCTGGCCTCCCTACGCCTCCAGGGGAAGCAGGCAGGGGTCTCTCCTGCAGTTTCACGCAGGCATGTAGATTCTTATACAGGAAGAGACCAAAGGCATCAGGGCCACCCAACAGAGATCCTCTTGGCTGGGTAGTTATTTCTTAAATACAAATGGACAATTAGGCATTGCTAAGTATATACAAAAAGGAGCATGATTATTTTCTTAAACAGAGAAATCAGAAAGCATATTTGCAGAGGATCTAGGAAGGAATTTAGAAAACAAACATTATAAAAATAGAATCTAATGTAATTTGAAATTGTATTTAATGTAGAAATTAAATGTAAGTTGTTATCATCATTAATTATTATTATTTTATGTCAGAGAATAAGAAAGAACTCTGCATCAGGCTTTTTACATAGGTTCTGGGGATTGAACTCGGGTCATCAGCGTTGGCAGCAATCACTTTTATCGGCTCAGCCATCTCCTCAGCCCCTTTATGCCTCATCCCCTTTAAAAATACATCTCCCCGTATAGTCCAAGCATCCTCTAACTCTCTCTGCAACCCAGGATAGCTTTGAACTCTTGAGCATCCTTCCTCAGTCTCCAGAGTGCTAGGAGTCTCATCATTCCCAATTCCCCAACAAATTTTAAGACTCACAATAAAAACCACTATGAAGGAATATGGTATTGGTATGGGGCTAGACAAACAGAAAGATGGGAGAGAGTTGAGCCCAGAAAGTTCCACATGAATGCAGGGAGTAGACTCACCACAAAGATGGCGATGGAATTCACCAGAAAGAGTGATCAATAGAAGATGCAGATGCAATGGAATAATAATACATGATAAAATGAACCTATGCTACCTACAGTGAGCTCACATCACTGCACAGAAATCAACTTGTGCCAGATGGTAAACCTAAATATGAAATACAAAAAAAAAAAAAAAATCCAAAGCTTTTAAATTAAAAAGAAAGCAATGAATATATTCAGAAACAAACATAGGGAAAGATTTCTTTCTCTGATTTTAAATCATATTTCCTTTTCTGGGACTGGGGATTGAACCTGGCACCACAACCATGCTAGGCACACAGCCTACCACTTAGCTACACAGTTGGTCCCGACATCTTTAAAATAGGCATTAATCACAAATTAAGAAATTCAGAACGTGGCTATCTGTGAACCTAAAAAAACTTTTCTACTGAAAGAATTGCCTTACAAGAGCGCAAACAAGTCACAGAATGCAATAAAAATCACTCATTTAATTTACTCATTCCTAAAATATAATGGGAAAATAAATGTAATGTAATTTTCAATGCCTAAAACATCATAGAAAATGTTTCTAAAAGAGGCTATCCAAAGTTCCATGCACATGTTATAAATGGTTGACCATCATTACTCATCGGAAAAATGCAAATTGAAGCCGTAATAAGACACCACATACACCCACTAGAATGGCTGACTTCAGAAACACACTCTGGTAAGGCTGTGAAATAACGTGGATTCTCACACAGGAGAGTGCACAGTGGTGCAGACAACACGAGGAAGAGTCGTTATAGATTCAAACATGATGACCCAACAGTTCCATCGTCGCATTCCTAAAAGATGTCAGCAAAAATGAACAAACACGCACAAGATGCTCAGTCCTCATCTTTGAATAACTTCCAATGGAAACCACCCAGATGTCTACTAATAGGGGTTCTCAAAAAGTAGTTGTGGGACATAGAATTTTATATAGCAGTTCTAAGAATAATGAAAACTGATGTTTTAAACTGTAGCCTCAGACATCATATTGAGTGAAAGAAACCAAACAAACCAAAGAGCACAGGACTGTGTGGCCCCACTCACAGAAAGGTTTGTTGTGTGGCCCCACTTAGAGGAGGGATTGTTACAGAAGGAACTGGCCAACTTCTTTATGTGTGTGAGGTGTGAGGGATTGATGTGTGAGATGCAGTGGTGTTTTTTGCCTCAATCTGATGATGGCTATGTGGGTGTTCTATGTAGCAACAAAATGGAATATCAGAAAGCCAATTTATCTGGTCCCAAACTCAACTAAATGTACCGTTGTGTATTACTTGATTCATACAGATTATACCAACCTATATTTACTATGTTAGAAATTGTAGTTATATAATTTGAAAACATATTTATTCATATTGAAATAATAGTTCATATTGCATATTTGTGAAAAATGGGATTGAGAAAGTGAAGAGACAGGATTATTTTCTAAGATGTCAACAAGCTTTGAAAATATTCAAATAAAAGATTTTCTTTTATTATGATTTTCTTCTACTATAAATTCAAAATCAACAATAAAACCAAAGAAGCTATTGGGCACTTAAGATGAAGAAATCTCCATAAAATATGGAAAGGGACAACAGCCAGATTCATGTTCTTATAAGTTATGGTATGTTACTAGAAAATTAGACAAGGATTATTCAAATTTCTAAATTGGCCCAAGTGCTGAGCTGGAATGTAACTGAGGGGTAGAGCCTGTGGCAAGAATGTAGAAGGACCTGGTTTGAGCCTTGGTCTACACTACACTACAAAAACAACAAACAACAAATCAAGCATCAAATGAAATGAAATAAAATAAAATAAACCTGTGTGTCAATAGACATGAAAAAAGGCAAGAATGTTTGCCAGCAAGTGGAGGACAGCTGTGCCTGCAGGTGGAGAAGGACAGCTGTACCTGCAGGTGGAACAGGGCAGCTGTGCCTGCAGGTGGAGAAGGGCAGCTGTGCCTGCAGGTGGAACAGGGCAGCTGTGCCTGCAGGTGGAGAAGGACAGCTGTGCCTGCAGATGGAGAGGAAAGACAGCTGTGCCATTAGGTTGAGAAGGGCAGCATTTGCTTTAGTCATGCTTCAGCTGAAGATGGAGAAGCAACAAGAACAGAAGACAGGATGCTGGCAACAGTGGATCCAACACAGAGTCAAAGAGCCACACATGACTCCATAAAGGAGACCCTGGGAGAGAATAATTCAATTAGAGAAGGACAATACAAGGAAGATTGTTTCTTGATGGAGAAAAAAGAAAATAAAAGGAAAGGAAAGGAAAGGACTTGCATGTGAGGGAAACCATATAGGAACAGGGGGAGATAAGGTGATCAGAAAGGCCATGGAAAGAGAAGTCTGTCTTCAATGACAGGAATAATAAATGAAGAGTCCAGATACAAACCTATAATAACTGAGGTTTCATTTGTCCCAGCTGCAGACTGAGCTTTACTTTAAGTAATGTAGGGATCTACTTTAAGCAAGCCTGGGACTATAAGAGAAGATTTCCTCTCTAGCAGCTCAAATCTTAGACTCACAGCGAACAGTCTTCCGGAGACAGAATTGATAACCAACAATGAGCAAGAAAACCCTACTTACCATTGCAGAGAAGAATGTGAACTTCTCAATATTGACTTCTCAAAACTCAAAGCATACTTTACAGGTGGGGTGAGAGGAGGGGTGGGAAGGAGAATGAGGAGACTAAAACTCTTCAAGGATGAAGGCCGAGAGACCAGGACAGATGGGAAAATTACATACTTTGGCTCTTAAAATTCTAGAAAAGTGTTGAACGTTTTCACTAGGCAAAAATGGTAGAAATTTGAGCAGACACGTTTAATTGGATTAAAAAAATCAGACAATGCATGCATGCATTGAAACATTGTACCATGGCTTACCGTTTTGTGCAAGCTTTATGTTTTTACATATTTAGGAAAACAGAGATGAGACTGGGGTTAAGCTCAGTGCTTAGAACACTTACCCAGTTTGTATAAGCCTTCAGTTTTGCTCCCTAGTGCAACTGAAGAAAGATGAAGGCACAGTTGCCACATACATGAATCATTGAATAAATAGAAAAACAGTTGGGCAAAGACATGTGGGTTATAGTGTTTAAAACCAGAAGAGTAGACAACAAAATGTTTTCAGATGACAGCCTCCTTATGAGAACTCAGCATGTGACTCTAAGGACAGAAGAGGGGGACAAGGACATTGACTGCATAAAGGTATTCTCAATGACTCTGACAACTACATTGTGATCAGAAGGTCTCAAGAGAAGAAAAAACGTAGAATCTGATAGGAGAAAGGGGTAACTGCTTCCCCCCACCCCCACTCTTGAGAGCAGTTTTAAAGCCTCCTCTGTGGCGTGCTCTACCGCAAGCATGTTTAAGTTACTTGGGCCATTAAACATTATTTTAAAAGCTAGCACAAGTCAGGTCTGCATTCCTAACAACAAAAAGGTTTCTAAGATAAGACAAAACACATTGAGAACATTTATCAAACAAATAACACTATAGAGGATTTGCTCAGATTTCATAGGCTTCTTAACAAACATCTTCACAGATATCCCCTTAATGTTTACGGCCCCCTTGTAAGGTAGTTTATTGTTACCATGTGTTATACAGAAAATTGAACAAAATGGTTAAATGACGGGCTCAAAGTCCCCTGGTTATAAATGATCCATTCTCTTGCTTTTAACTATTGTGTGGTTACTAAAGCCTGACATTGCAGGTGTAGATCAAAGAGCTGGTAGAATATTCTAGAAATAGCATCTCACATATGTGGAGCTTTAATAAGGGCAGAGGTGGCCTGGCATTTCAGTGGAGAAAAGAGGGATTATTCAATAAAAGGAGCTGGAAAAATTGGTTGTCTATTTGGAAAAAAATGAATCTGGATCCCACCCTTACACCATACCCAAAATCAACTCCAGATGGATTAGGTACTTAAATGTCAGAGGCAAACTTTAAAACATCGAGGAGAAAAATATAGGTGGGTATCTTTCCGAAGCTGGGGAGGGAAAGGATTTGTTAAAACAGGCACAAAATGTACAAGCCATAAAAGAAAAGATCTGTGATGCTGACTTTGTTAAAGCTAAAAAGTTCTGTATAAAACGAGTCCTCAAAGAAGGGGGGAAAATCCATTTGCAATAAAACTCTGACCAAGGTTTACTACCAAGGATATGTGAAGAATTTTATAAAATTCTGAGAAAGCATTATGCAGCTTATGCAAAAAGGGAAAGAGAGAGGGAAGACAGAGGAGAGGGAGATAGGTGATAGATAGGGGGTAGGTAGAAAACATATAGATGATAGGTGACAGACCGACTGACAGACAGACAGACGACATTCATAGAACCATGCAGACAGACGGAAAGACAGTGATGACATTCAGAGAACGGTGCGCAGCCACATAAATGTTCTGCTTTGGCAGAACATACTTGGATATCATTTTATATTCAATTTCTTAATAAGAGTTAAAAGTTTAAATTACACCTAAAGCAGGAGCATTTCCACCAGAGAGTTTTCATACACTGCTGGGATAAACCGGCAAGCCATGTGGGAAACAACTTGACAGAATCTTTGAAATAACACGCCCTGTAGCCTGACGATTTCCTAGATGCACAGACAAAAGGAAATTTGCCATTTGGGGCACTCCAAGGTACATTTACAAAGATCCGCATTGGGCCCCAGGAAGACAGGTAGGTCTGTAAAGTGCTTATTTTGCAAGCGCAATGACCCGGAGTTTAATCTCTAGAACCCACATTTGAAATACCTGTGTGGTGGCGTCTGGTCTGCTTGGGATCCCAATGCTAGGGACTCGGATGAGCAAACCCTGGGACTGCTGTCCAGGCTGCCTGGCCTACTTGGTAAGTTCCAGGTCAGGGAGGACCCAATTAACAGGATGAGCATCTCCTTAGGAATAACATCAACAGATTGTCTTCTGTCCCCTTAGCATTCCCCCACATGTGTATACTTGTACACCCTGAAACACACACTCACACACACACACATGCACACACTATGTTTATAGTAGCACTTCATTGCAACCACAGGTAGCAATATCCCTCAGCAGGAGAATAGATACAGAAGTGTACGTGCAGGGGTATATTACCACTGCAAAAGGAATCGTAACTACATATCGTAACATGGCTCTGAATGGCAGCAAATTCTGAGATGAGCATCACATGATGTTGTTAGTGACATCCAGAGCCTGCTAACGTGGCACAGGGACCGTTGTGATCGCAGGTGTCCGTGTGTCAAAGTTATTTTTAAAATCAGAGAGAAAACACAGTACAAAGTTCGGCCTGTGTGGATCACATGGTGGCAATGAGATGGGAGAGACTCGTGCGTGTAGGCATCCGTGTCACCTTGGTTCTGATTCTTGGACTGGGCGTGGCTTTTATTATCCACAAGAGTAAACAAAAGGAGTTGTCAAAGAAAGTAAGTCACACATGGCCAGCATTATCAAAAATCTCGTGTTCTCTTTACAATGGAACTGAGAACAGTACGTTCAGCTTGGGCTGCAGGGAGAATTAAAATGTAGGACATGTCTGGCATGTAGCAAGTTTAATGTGCATGGTTGCAAAAGGTGCAGTGGGGGAAGGGATAATAAAGGAAAAAGAAAAAAAAACAGTGAGTAAGATGATTTTATACTCGAAGTCCATTGCTAAGTCATTATCTCAGGGTTGAAAGGCATCCAAGCATATAGACAAGGGTGGGCCTAATCAGAGAAAATTCTCCAGGAGGTAAGATTTGGAAGGATTAGAATAAAAGTGTAATAATATTGTTAAGATATAAATATTCCACCAGATCGCTTGGCTGGTTAAGGGGGGAAGGTTCCAATGTCTATTTTCAGAGTAGGTCTCAGGTGCCATGATAATAGGAGGTGACATTTGTTGGATTTTCCTCTCTAGAGTTGTGGAAGAATCCTATAAACGCCTCTATAAATAACCAGCAGAGGCCGGAAGGTTTCCTGTAACTTCAAGCCTCCAGCCAGTAACCTCTGTGGATAGTATGAGTGGCGGCTGAATCAGCTGTGGGGCAGCTTTGGCCTGTGGACGTCTGCCCTCCCCCAGTGTGGTGGCACTGGGCATGAGGGTCTAGGATTCGTCTCCTACCAGTCTCCAGCCCCAGTAACTGAAGAGCCAATAATCATAGAGCACACCACAGAAACCTTAGAGTCCCAGAGCCTCTGATGGAAGCTCAGCCTCCTGTCAAAAGGAGGCCAGTTAGTCACTAAAATAGAAGAACATCAGCTGAACACCAGACTCAGTTGTCCACACCTGGGTAGGGACCAGGCCACAAAGCCCTTCCGTGGGGGAAACTATAGTAACAGTACTTTCAAAAGTCACAACGATACACATGTTGGCAGGGGCCGCGCTTCCCTGAATGTAGACTGGGAGGGAGTAGGTGTGTGGTAGTGGGTACATTGATTTCTTCATGGAGTCTGGACCTCTTACCGAAGCAGAATATTGTATTCCCCTTGATTTCTGGGTCCTCAAGTTGTTGATAATTTTCATTCTCACTATTTTCTCCCAGTCTAAAAGCAGCCTGGCTGCCTTTGAGAAAGACCAAGGTTGATGAGAAGGACTTAGGTCAGAGTGGCATCTCTTTATCCATCCATAGCAGTTTATTTGATTCTTATATGACTCTTCCTCTTTGGCAGATGACAACAGACTATAACAACACCTAAAAAACCACCAACAGAAACCTATTATAAATCTATATCCCACAAAGTAAATGAAGGTTCCAATAATTTAAAAAAAAGCCCACCAGAATGACTTTTAATTTCATACATTTTCCTCCCAAGATTAGTATTTTTTGTTGTTTATTTTTCACCAATTTGAATAGACATGAATTTGGGAGGCACCTTTGGTTGGTCGATGGACTGGATGACGCCTGTCAAGTCTTACACTTCACCCTCTCCAGTCTCTTTTGATCCAGGAATAGTCTCTTCCTTCTGTACCTTGTCCAGTGACCCAATTTTGTGGAAAGACCAGCTAATGGTTACAAATGGAAACTTGTTATTAAATTTTTAAAAATCATAGTATAGAGAAAGGTCTTCCCAAGAACCAAAAATAGAGTAGGCATGAGTCACGGAGTCACTTCCAATGGGAGCTCACAGCTCAGGTCCTTCTCGTAACATTTGCATGATTAGTTTTTCTCTTCAAATAGTGGTCCAAAGTGCCAGCTATGATTGTGTAAGAACCCTGTTCCTGTTAGACATTTCACACTCATTTGCTCGTGTTCAGAGTGAGCAAAGTTTAGTTTACACACTGTTCAATCACAGGTTAAAATAAAAACAACTAAGAAGAGCAAATAGTCCAGTTTGCTTTCTACCAATTTTGTCACTCCAGTTGTTGGGGAGGAGGATTACACAGGATGGATGAGGTGTGCCGTGAATCTCTGGGTAATTTACCATGTAGGATATAGGGAATACATTTATGGGACCTATGAGGGCAGTGACTTTTCTAGGTAAGACTTCAGCTTTTTCTCTTCAGGAGATAAAAGGCCACACAGAATTTTCAAACAGAAGACCTTGTTACAGATAGAATTTCAATCAGCTTTTGCTCTTATTTTTCCCTTCTATGATGAGCAAGGATCGGGCTTAATTCAAGAATGCTTATATGAATGTGGGGACAAGATGACAATGTTAATGCTTTCGGTGGCTGGGGAAAGACCAAGGCCTGCCTTTTCCGAATCACACATGTAACCCCACCTTGGCCCATCTGGGTACATGGATGAAATGGGAAGCTAGGTCAACATGTTTGCTGTGTAGACCTGTAATGTCAAGGGGTTTGCATCTATGAAATTGAAGCAGGGAGGGGCAGATCACCTTGCTAGGTGGGAGCAATATTATACCAAATGCTTTAGGGTGTCCAAGGAGTAGTGCGATTTTATTCCTTTGTTTCCTGTGCATGTGTCTTGTGTGCACACACATACAGATGAACATGTATATGTGTGCACATCCATATTGAAACCAGAAGTCAATGTTAGTGTCTTTCCCAATTGATTCTTCATTTACTTTGTTCAGACAGGTTCTCTCACTGAATCTGAGGCTCAGAGATTGGATGGACAGAGAGCCTGGTGTTCTTTCTGTCTCTAGCTACCCTGTACTAGGATGGCAGGTCTCTACCGCTGCCGACAGCTTTTACAATGGATGCCAGACCTCCAGACTCAGGCCGTCACGCCTGTGAGGCAAACATTTACTAAGTCATATCCATAATCCCTGTTACTTTTTAATCTTATGTTTCTCAATAAACTCTGGTCGAATCGTGTCATAGTACCTACAGGAAGATCAGTGGCCACGAAGTGGTAACAATTGTATTTTATTATTCCCAGTTTTTATCAGAATTATTAATATGACTTAGGGTGTATTAATCAGTTATTAAAAAACAGAGATTAAACAGATGTGATTAACATTAATACCCCTTAACATTTGTAACCTTCAGAATCCTCCTGTGCCAGAATCACATAGTCTTAGTCATAGAAACTCAAGGCTGTGCGGTATCTTACAAATAGAGAATTAGCTCCAAATATGTGCTAAGTAGCTAAGCAAAGGGTAGTTACAAGAGAGGCTGAGAAAGAGGATCACAGATTCGAGGCCTGACTGCAACAGAGCAGTTCAGGGCCCGCCAGGGCAGCTTGTGAGACCCTGGCAAAAAGTGAGACAAGTAAGATAAAAGGTTGGGGGCATAGCTAGGAGGCACAGAATGAGTAGTTAACATGCTAAAGCCCTAGGTTCAGTGTGTGTGCGCGTGCACACACACACACACACACACACACACACACACATTAGACTTTTAAAAGTGGCCGTAAAATGCCTGATGCACAGGAGAGGAAAAATGAGAAGAAAAAAAACCCTGCCTCACAAATAGTCTTGATTATTTAGTTGTTGAAAATTTTCTCTTTGTATGATTTTTCCAACACAAATTCCCGGTAAAATTTGACGGCATTATTTGACCACTTCTCTCAGAGGCCTATGGAGCGGTCTTTCCCACTGACTGGAGAGATGCCTTTTCCAGATGGTCAATACTGAGTTCCTTAAATTCCTTCCTAAAAGAAGAAACTGACCAGGATGTAGGATTTCTGACCTATAGATTGCTCATTCTCTGAGTGAGTCACTCTTTGAAGTTGAGTGATAAAATCCATCATTTGTCACAAAACTTTCCTCTAGACATGAGACCAGACATCCCAGGGTCCTTCTAAAATTACCATGCAGGCACTCAGTGGGAGACATGGGCCCAGCTGTGGTTACCTTTATGACACAGAGATCCTGCCCTCTGAATAAATGGACAGTCAGGAAGACAGGAGTCATCTAACCCCAGTTGAGTGAATTCACATTGAGTCAATCTAACACACAGCCTTCAGACTAAGGGCCACCTGCATCTGAGGCACATGCTTCTCTCCTGAGATATGCTGTCATTTAGCCCTACTTGAAGAAACAACCTGTATATTGTTTTATTTGAAAGTGAGTGACCTGGTAGAGGTGGGGGACCTGGTAGAGGTGGGGTTTCTTGACTGTGGCATCAGAGGCTGAGATGGGTGGACAGTTTCAAGTATTGATGTGTGGACTACAGATATAGCTCAGCAGAAAGGTATCAGTCTAGCACTGTCCAAACAGGATAAACTAAAGGCATCTTCCTTTCCTTGTAACCATATATGTAAGATTATGGCAATGTAGATCTAATTCAATCCAATTCAGATTCAAAGTGTTTATTTACTTGTGTCCAGTTAGACTGTGGCAAAATCTTCAGTAAGAAAAGCACTTGCTGCCTAACAGCCTCAGAGGAAGAGGCCACCTCTACCACCCCATGACATGGCCAGACAGGGTCTCTGCTGTCCCTTTTAGTAAGTGCCAGTTTTAATGGATTTTCCCATCTCAGCTTCCTATCTCACCGGAGGGGCACTGGGATTATAAATGGGTGCTCCCGTGTATGAATTATGTGGGTTCCGGAGATCTGAATTCAGGTCCTCATGTTAGTAAGATGACTTTTGTCTTCCCAGTGAGCAGTAGTACACAGTGCCGCCTTTCTCCTTATTTTTTTTCATCTAATAAAGGATCCGGGGGTCACTTGGGAAGGACCCTTCCTATCTGTATCTACTCACAGAACCCTTTGGGCCACTTCTGCCATCCCACTTCTTACACAGACACCCCAAGTCCTCCAGGGTCTAGCCTGGTAAGAACCCGACCGCCTCCTCCACACCCTTTCTGCAATCTTCCAGATTTAGGCTGGGCCCCACAGCCAGTGTACCAGCCTAGTCCAGCCCCCATGCTTTCCCTCCAGAGGAGCTTGAGGCTTGGGCCAGTGTCCTCCCTTCCTCTCCACTATCCAACAGGACTCTCCTGCATCACATCTGACCAACCTATCAATGCCCACACTCCCAGCTTGGAACAGGAAGCTCATCCTGTCCCCCCTCTCTCTACCTCGCTTCATCCATCCATACCATTTGCACCCTTGACGCTTAACTCCACCTCATGCCTCCCCTCACCTTATCCCTCTGTAACCATCTCAGAATTCTCCTTGAATGTTAAAGCCTACTTTAAAAATGATGTCAATGACATTTCTTTCTGAACTGTATTCGTTTGCCTTCATTTCTCTCCTACATCTCCACAGGTGGAATTGTCTTTTCTTCCACATCTAACTGGCCTTCTTGTCTACCTGTGGCAGCTGTGGGTTTTTGTATGGAGATTTTATAGACCTCTCCTTAACTAAGCTCTAGTTTTGCTTGCTGCCTTCTCCAAAGTCACACATGGCGAGTAGAGCTCATTTCTTGTTATTTTCTTCTCTGTACCTTCTGAAAATGATTCTGTTGTACTTAATCAGAGATGAATTCCCTTGCTCACAAATGAGAATGCTTTATCGTCACCCAAGATCAAAAGCATGAGGAGAGATAAAAACACCTGGTTAGCCCCATTCCCTTTACCCAAGCTTTCTTTTACCTGTTCCTCAACATCTATTAGGGAAACTTCCCATGACTGAACTTTAACCCGAGGTAAGGTGAGCAGGGAAGCTCTGGCTATGTGGCCGACCTGTCACAGGCAGATCCTATTTGTAGGAGAATCAAGAGGCTCCAGTGTAGCCATCAGGACTCGCTGTGTCTCTTCTTGGATCTGATCATCTCTGCACATTGGCCTTCCGTCGCTAACGGCTTCTTGCACTGATTGGGCTCCTGCCTGCCTTTCAGTTTGCATCACTGTATATAGTAAGTTGAAATATCTAGAACAAGATGTTAGATCTAGTTCAGGAAGTTACAATGGTAACTCCAGTTGTTTTAACTTGTATCCTATAATCTTCCTTGAAGCTAATTAATGAAGCTTTGAAATAGAACAGTCTAGAACAGCATGAGTCAAGTACTCAGATAGAAGAAGAAGAATTTTATTGCTATACATATCTAGAAAGGCTCACCCAGCTATTCCTTCTCTTGTCAGTTCATTAAATTAGACAAATGTGTACTAAATACCCACTAACCCTTCACCTAGGAATGTCCACACCGTTCTGACCTTTATCATGTGACTGCTATGAAACTTTCAAAAGAATTGAAGGTGGCTCATTTCCTCCAAAAGGTCTAGTTGCAAAGGATAGCACCAATAAATGCCGTGGAAGCTGATTTCCTCCCACAGGGCTAGCAGGTCCGGGTTAGACATCACAGGGGCAGAGGTTGTAATGGAACGCCTCCTTCAGCAGAGTGGTGTTGAGCATCTGTGATTGTTCTTCAGAAAGGCAGTTCTCATCCTCAAGAAATGTGATGTCATGGGCCAGTAAACCAAGCCCATGCTACCCCTGTTCTGGTGTGTGTTTGTGTTTGTGTTTGTGTGTGTGTGTGTGTGTGTGTGTGTGTGTGTGTCTGTGTGGTGGGGTGTGGTGCATTGTGCAAAGGTATATGGGTATGAGCATTTCTACAGCCACTAAGTCTTCAGTGGCATATGGGAGCTTAGGACGTAAACTTCTAGCTTTTAATTCTTTTGGAAGCAGAATGTTCATCCCCTGGTAGCACTAATAAGTGGTCTCATGCTTCCCCTGGCCTGCTTGACATGTAAGATCCTTCATTGTAATGTCTACTTCAGGCTTGCTTCTCTTTGTTCCTGCCTCCCCAAGACTACTGTACCTATAAACTCCCCTTGCTTGTTGTACTCTGTGTTCCTCACCAAGTCCTGCGCCTCTGACCTGCCCACTTGACAAACATGAGACCCTTAGAAAGGGCTTTGGCCAGATGCTCAGGAATCTTTCCTTTTCCTGTGTGGCTGGTCAGCTCTCACCCAATCTCCTGTGGAGACTTCTCTTCCTCAACACATCCAAGCACCACAGAAGCAGGTTGGAAAGTCAAGTCAAACCTAGACTGATCTGGACCAACAAAGTACAGGACTGGGGAAGGAGTGGGCATATTTCAGGTAAGGGGCTGGGTTCTGGGCTCAGAAGCTTTAGTTACCTACAAAATATGCTAGTCATGGGATCCAAACAGCCACTTCAGCAAGAAAGCAACCTAAAAACCAATTCTCTCCTTCTTGATTATTCACACACACATCAGAGCCAAGACTTGCCTCCGGGGCTTAGTGGATGCTTACTATCCAGTCTGAGGTTTATCCAGGGAATCTCAAGGGCTCCAAAAGCCCTTTTTAAGACTTATAAGAATAAACAGTGCTTGAAATATATGTTCTCAAAGGTCAAGCCTTTGACTCAAATCTGAGGATTCAGAGTTCCCCACTCAATTCTCCTTGCTCCCCAACTTCATACAAATCCTTTATTTCAGTGTGTGAAATGTGCATAAGTTGTGTTTTCTTATCTATACTTTCCTTGGAGCTCATGGAAAGACAGACAAGTGTGTGTAAAAACAAACAACTCCAGATTCTTCCTCCCTGGTGTTTACAGTCAGTCTAAGACGTGCAGAGACTGCCTACAAACTGCTGACTCCTCCCTTCTGTGCTGCCCACAATAAACACACCAGGGTTCTGCACTGTTGTGGTAGCTGGTATGGATCTATCCCAGTGCTAACAACCAGGCCAACAGTGCATGTTTCTGTGTGACTGTCCTTTCTTCCTTCCCTGACCGCCTCACCTCAGGTCATAACACTGAGCAGCAAAGGCAACTTTCCTTTGAAGGATTCAACACTGTTTAGTAGGCTAACACACAGTATCTGATATTTCTTCTCTGCTTGGGACTCACACTTAGTGAAGCCCAGTTTCTATCCTTAAGGAGTCTGTTATCTAGTATGTACATGGAAAACAGGCAGACCCACAGGGAAGCACACATCTGTTTACAGCACAGTCTTGGGAAAAGGTAGGAAAAATCCACTCTTGTGGGATATCTTGTGTCTGGGTCACTGTTATCCAAGTGACCTTAGATTGACCTGGTTCTTTGTCTTAATTGATGCTCTCAAGAATTATACAGAATGTACTAGAGATGTGATGCTTGGAGAAGAGAAAGGACTGGTCAGGACAGTCTGTGAGCACTTTGTTTCTCCATAGAAATGGTGTGTCCTTCACTGTGTTAGTTCAGTGGGTTATGTTACATTTGGGGTACACACTGGAATTAGGACCCTGTTGTTCATGGTCTCCCAGCTGTGGATCTAGGGGGTACTCATGGATGAGACTTCGTCTACATGAGCCTCAGGGTACATTCTTATCAGTGATGCTAACTTCTGTTGACCCTTGCAGCTTAGTTGTAAATAATAAACTCACATTGCTGCTATCTGATCCAAAGCAGGAAAGGTGCCACTTGAGATGTGGCAGGCCAAAGGAACCAGAGCAAAATAATATTGATTGGCACAGGCTTTGATTATGAATTTGAAAATGCGTTCTTCAAAGTGGTCCACTTTTAACAGGGCAGTATTATTTCAGGGCATCCTCACACAGCAAAGGACATTGCAAGACCAGTAAAGGAGTTCTTGCTTTCCCAAGGATACCCTTGTATTCGCTCCTGTTCCCACAGGCAGCTCACTAAACCATCATTCATAACTACCCAGACAAAGGAGCTGGGTGGTTTGCTTGACTGTGGTTGCTCACCCATCAACTGGCACACACGGAAATCCTGAGGCTGGATTTACTGTCAGCCCTTTGAGTCACAAAAAAAATCCCCCGGCTCGTCGTTCCTCCCCCAGTTGGAATTTGGGTCCCATTCAAAGATGTTTTCCCATTGCTTTAACATACCTTGCGAATTCATCTGGGAGAATGTACCAAGATCCTTTGAATCCTGCAGGAATGTTGAGCTCAGTGAAAAGTGATGAGGTTAAGAAAGCAATAATATGCTCAGAGATGTTCCCTGGATGTGGCTAGAGGCATCAAAGAGATTGATGAATCTGCATTTCAAAAAGCCAGCAGGGGGTTGCAATTCAGCTTACCTCATATCAAAATTGGCTATCCACTCCCTATGATGTCCCCGCCGTCAGGGTAGGATATGAACATGGCTAACCCAGGAAAGAAATGCCTGGGAATGACACTGTCTCCTTCAGTCAGAGCAGCTCAGAGAAATTTGTCTCTTGTATTAATAGAATATAGCAGATCTCATTGGGCAAGCATCTGCTATATTGAAGACATTATGTTTAATGGAAGATCTCCCTGTATTCTATTAGTCTTCAGTACCACTTCTGAGACAGAATATTACAGAGAACAAGAGTTAGAGATGTTAGAAAAGGCAACTTTCCTTTGAACTTTAAACAACTCCCTTGTAAATAATAGAGTAAGGACTTGTATTGGACACCACAGAATGCTACTTTATTGTCTCTCAGCTGTACTCCCGTGTCAGGGCCTCAGGGGACTAGAACGAATACCGTTTAGTACAAATAGTTCAGAATAGGCAAGGCAAAAGACATGCTTTAAGAATCGCCTGTTGAAGTTCAGTTTCCATCAACAGTTATAGCTAGCTAACAGGCATTGGCCATGGGGACGAGTGCCACCCCAGCAAGACCTCACGACAACAGTCCAGTGGAGAGTCACAGCTATTGTCACGAAGACTCAAGGTTTACAGGAACTGTGACGAACATCTGGCTCAGCCAGACAGGTTAGACATCCAGGCCTTGCCCGAGTGTCTTCAGTAGCAAAGCATGACAGGAGACATTCTGCTGACAACCAGTTTGCTTTAAGATAATTCTCTCATTGAAAAATCTTACATTGTATTGATTTACAATCTATCTCCCTGTGGCCTCTGCAGCATCAATTTTGTATTTGATCCTATTCCTTGTCCCCCCGCCCCCACTTCTGAGAAGGACTAGAGTATCCATACTTTGTTCTTCTTCTTGAGCTTCATTTGGTCTGTGAATTGTGTCTTGGGTATTCCAGGCTTCCAGGCTAACAGCAGGTGCTGGCAAGGATGTGGAGAAAGACAAACATTCCCCCACTGCTGGTGCGATTGCAAGCTGGGACAACCAATCTGGAAATCAGTTTGGCGGTTCCTCAGAAAATTGGGCATAGTAGTACCGGAGAACCCTGCTATACCACTCCTGGGCATATACCCAGAAGATTCTCCAAGTAATAAGGACACATGCTCCACTATGTTCATAGCAGCCCTATTTATAATAGCCAGAAGTTGGAAAGAACCCAGATGTCCCTCAACAGAGGAATGGATACAGAAAATGTGGTACATTTACACAATGGAATACTACTCGGCTATTAAAAACAATGACTTCATGAAATTCTTGAGCAAATTGGTGGAACTTGAAAATATCATGCTGAGTGCGGTAACCCAGTCTCAGAAGAACACACGTGGCTGTAGTCAGTCTTCACAGTCAGAAGCATTCACGCAGAGGAACTAGTTTGCTTCTCAGCACCCACACGGCCCATTAGAACCGTGTGTCGTTCCAGGGGACTGATTGATCCCTTCTGCCCTCCATAAGCATTCACACATGCAAACTGCATAAACTAACACATACATGCACACATAAAAAATAATAAATCTAAAAAGTAGGCTGACTATTCCAAATACCTTTTACATACGAAATCTATATATAGGCAATTATTGTGACCTCTTCTAGTTTGAAGTACCACCAAATCTTTAGCTCCTGGGAATATTTGCATCTGGGACTAAAGATGCAGGTTCGATTCCCAGCACCCATATGGAAGCTGACAATTGAAACTCTAGTTCCAAGGAATCTGATGCCTTCCTCTGGCCTCCACAGGCATGCGTACAAGCAAAACACTCATACACATAAAACAAAAATGAGTAAATATTTTTTTAAAAGGAGTATTTGCATCCATGTTCAGTGTTCTTGCTAGGCTATAATCTCCTTAGGGTCAGGGACCATGTAGATTACAATGGAAAAAAATACAGAAATAGGCAGACCTGCAAAAACTTAGTCTTGTTGATTTAGTGTGGCTGTGGAAGGGTAGGCCTGTTCCCGACAATCTTTTTTGATGACAAGATATGTTATCACTGAAAGTAAATGCTAAGTTATAGTTGAAGTAGCTACTTGAAATTTCCAAAGTTAGGGGTTTTGAAAGCAGTTTAAATTTTAGAAGTAGTGTTTCCCTGGCAGGACTGCCTCTCACTCTCTCACTAGAACACGTTGGAGGGACTGAGAAATGGCAGTTCTTGAAGGTTTGGAAACACTTATGCAAATGGCATTTTGATGAGATAACTGTAAGTTGATCAAGAACACATGGATTAAGTCTCCCACGGAAACCCACTGGTTTAAGGAGGAACGGCTCAGCACTGTTGACATCACGGAGCTGGGGTTTTGCGGAGCTCCCTATCCCTGGAAAATCAGTTAAGGCTCCCATCGGAGATCCACAGCTGTGGGGTGTTCTCCGATCTGCTTTATGGTTTCAGGGCTTTCAGAGTGGAGCCAAGAGATTTCTAGCAGACAGAGCAAAACGAAGGGTTGGAAATCTTTGAAAGCATGTTCCCAGGCAGGCCCATCACTGCCTTTATAGTTGGTACCTGCCTAAGGGCCTAAGTTACAAGAACATTCACTTGGAGTTTGTGTTTAGAGACTGTCTGGGTCGTAGACTTTGCTGGGATTGCTTAAATGGAAACTTTGGCTATTTTTTTCCCCCTGCAAACTTAAAGTGCAATTTAAATGAAAAACAAAAACACTCCCAACCCTCTGAGCACAAGCAGAAATTGCAATGCTATTTTGCAGTCCAGGGAGAAAATATCATGAAAAAGAAGGAGGCCGAATGTAGGGAGCACGGACATCTTCTCTAGCCGTTCCTCTCATTAACACCACAGGGTTGTCTTGTGGAAGACAACCAGGGTTTTAGAAGTCAGTTGATACATGAAGGGTGAGTATAAACATTTTTAAGTTTTATGTACTTTTAAATTTATTATTTATTTTATGTATCTGAATACAGTGTAGCTAGCTGTCTTCAGACATACCAAAAGAGGGCATCATATCCCATTACAGATGGTTGTGAGTCACCATGTGGTTACTGGGAATTGAACTCAGATCCTCTGGAAGAGCAGTCGGTGCTCTTCACTGCTGAGTTAGCTCTCCAGCCCATCTTCTCTGTATTTAAGTCGTAGAACAACTTTCATGAGAATAGAGAATTTTGTATTTCAGAAACCAATGGACAGCTTACACAAGAAGTATGGGTGTCCTTACACGAGCAGTTCTATAGAGACTACTTACAAAATTTAAAACGTTAAACCACGCCACCTGAGATTCTTAAACAGGGGACCATGGAGTTTGGATTTATATCTTCTCCAGATCTCCTTGTGTCCCATGCTTCAAAGCTGGTGCTACCTAAGACCTATAAGAGATGGTTTTCCCATCTAAATTCAGAATTTTCACAGTGAAGGAGACGGAGAGATTAGAGGCACCTGTAATCTGTAAGAGAGTCAGTGGTGGCCACACTAATGCCAAGGGTAGTTATGGCTAAGACAAGGAATAATTAGAAAAGGCCACAGGACCAAGGGGGGAAAGGCAGAGGACTTGAGGATGACTATTTGTAATCATCCCTAACTAATAATTAGTTTGATATAGGAAACAAACTGTTGTAATGGAATTAGGAGATGGGAGAGTCGGGAGATTTAATTTACAGTGGTGCTCCTGGCCTTGTTACCTCAGGTAAGGCAGTCAGGATTTGATTTAACGCTCCATCCCTAAAATAAAGATAAAGCTGTGGTAACTGACATCAAATGCTCAAGGGTCTCAGAAAGCTCCCGCCACCATTAAGCGTCACCCTTTGCAGTCGCTCAACAATATAGCTCTGTGGCTGCTGCTGCGGTGTGATGGTGGCCAGTTTCTATTTTTTAAATAGCTGCAATAAAGCAAGGGCAAAGTTACATAGTTTCTGTCTTCCTGACCCGGGAGGATCTCGTGGGAGCAGTGTGCTCCCCAGGGACTGGCCTGAAAGCTGAATGCACTTCAGAGAAGGGTGAGGGCAGAGGAAGAATTTCCTTCTTAAAATCATAACTGATGAATCCTTCTTCTGATCCCAAGTCCAGTCAGTGGTACCAGGATGTGCTTGGGTGTAGGGCCACCCACGGGAGCATGGGAAAGCTACCAGGATCCAGCCTCATGCTAGAGGAAACGGACCCTCCCTTCCCAGTAGACATCAACACTAATAACTCTTCTTCAGTGAGGCTGGGGGTGGGGTGGGGTGGGGTGGGGGTTTCGTGTTCTCTTCCTCCATCTATGCGAGACTCCAATAATAACTTTTAAAGTTTAGTTTTTATGAGAAGCCACGAGTGCCGGGAGGACACAACGGACAGAGGGCACTGGGAAAACTAAATATTCTGCGACGTGAAATTACGCAGAATTGTTGGAGTTATAATCGCGTAGATGGCAAACCTCTCCTAACTAGAAACCCCTCCTCCCCCACTAGGAACCTAGACAGTGATGGGCAGGGCCACACCTTGCCAAAGACTGCTTAGGTCTGCATACCTTCTGAGTAACTAAACGCCACGTCAGGACTCAGGAGTGGGACTTGAGAATGTAGTTCTCCGGTCTTTATTTGTTCCTCTTCCAGTGTGTCTATATTTAAAATCTTTCTCTGCTTTTCTCGATTATATAAATCATCTCTTTAATTGGCTGATTGGGGACCAGTGACTGAGCTTAGCTCCTTAGGGCTTCCAGAGCCTTGTCTCTGATGCTAGAAGCTCCAGAAACTGTAACTTTAAAATTTTCAAACCCTATTTTTAATGATGGTCCTTAAATGCTTTAAGCTCCCTTCTAGCCCACCACCCAGCAGAGGTAGTGGAAAGGAAAGGGTATGGGAAAGTGGACCTGTTTAGAAAGGATCTTTGAAGCAACTCCCATCTGTGTTGTCTGGAAATCAACAGTTTAATTTACAGGTCAGGGGCAGCAACTTGATCCATTGGTAAACAGTTCACGGATACACCACCAGTCCAGTTCCGGTAGGGTCAGGACATGACCTAGCAGAGACAGCCAGGCCTCAGCAGGAAGGACCAGGAGGAACACCAGGAGAAGTTTCAGCTATGCCTCTCTCAGGGAAGCAAAGATCAGCAAAGACTCTAGACCCTCAAGCGATGCGCAGCTAGCTGTGCCAGCAAGCCAAGCTCTGTTTCCGTCACTCCGTGAAGTCCTATTTGTACCCCCCAAACATCCATCATGTGTCCTCCACGTGCCTTGCCTCAGCACATGCATCTAATCAGCCTGAGTCCTCAGAAGTGGCAAGAAACCGCAGCACACCACCAAAAGTTTTTTGGTACATTTCGGTCTATGGCATCCTCATGATTGTAGCTCAACTGTGCAGTGTAAGGCAATTCAATACATGTGTGTCGTTAGCAAAGAATCCTTCATCACATGTCCTTTCACATGCTTGCTTTAGCAGAACATCCTCTCTCCTGTGTCTGCTTCAGTGAAACGTTCCTTCACTTGCTTGCCCCAGCCAAACAACACCCAATTGACTTTCCAAAGAATCCTTAAGTTTCCACTTTAAGCAACAATTGCAATAAAAATTCCAGTAATCCTGGGCCTTTGTGAGTTGTCTTTCCACAGAACATCAGATTCCTGCTCTAGACCATGGGAATGAAAATTATTCCCAATGTGAAGGGCACTGCTTGTCTTGGGTAAGGAATGATGTGTGGATATTTCTGAGAGGCAAGCTTCACTGATAATCTGTGTCAACCTGTGCAAACTTCCTGAATGATTGCATAGAATCAGGCCTCTGCTAGCCTGAAATGGCACAATCAGATCCTTATTGTGAAGAGCCACACTAAATCCTCAAATGCTTGTGTCTACACACACTCAATCTTTTACCTAATGAGAGACTCTTATTTTAAAGAAAATCTTTTACTCCTATTGTTTCAAACCAGTCTTCAAGTCTTCCCATTTTGCCAAGAAACGAATTCATTCCAAGACACCCAGGTCCTTGTCTAGCAGTCTCCTCGCCCATTCTTCCTTCTTTCCTATTCGTCATGCATGCACCCTCAGAGCTAGCATTTGTACATCTCCAGGACGAGCTCTACATAGTTTTCATTTTTGGGATAAATGCACATCTTTGGGATTAGGAGCCAAGCTTGAATTTTATCAGTGGGGTTTTATATCATTAGTTTTATAAGCCCTACATGATGACAAATTCTTTCCAACAATAAAACTACGCTCAACTCAAAAGTTTTGTGAAGTTTCGGGAGGTTGACTGGCCTCTTCAAACACTTGTGAGCAGTAGGTTTAACAGTAAATGTGGTTGGAGCTGGTACCATATTTTGCCCCTTGAGTTCTCAGGAGGGGTCCCCATCTTTGTCATTTATATCCTGTATTTTTTTCAGTCTGAGTACTGACGTTGGTCAGACAAACACTGTCAGTTTCTAGGTGGAATATTTGAAGATCCACTTGTGGTCACTTTGCTTTCACTTTTATAGCTCCATGGGTACATTGACTAGATGTCTCAAACAGTTAATAGATTGGTCTTAATCATTATGTTAAAATTATTATTAAAAGGTTACACCCTGTTTCCCAAGTTGTGAAATAATTTCAGATCATATTGGGAAGAATTTCTGGTTTATTGGCTATGTCGAGTGGCCAAGTAAACTGTTTACTTTCTCACTTGAATCTTTATTTAAAAATCAAAATTTCACAACCAGTTTAGATTTCCCAGGGGTGCTTGGTTAAAGTGGAGTGCATTTTAAAATAAGTGATATGCTTTTAGAAGAAAAGAATTAAGCTTCACAAAGTAAAGATTCAAAAAAGATTTAGATTACTCTGGTTATTTGAAAGATTATGACACTCCCATTTATGTGAAACCCAATTCCTGAGGGTACTGTATATTCCCAAACTCAATATAATGGAGTTTTGTAGTTAGAAAAAAGTCATAATAAGAAAAAATGTGATTCTAATTATTGTATTTTCCCTGGAGATAGATTGTTTCCTTGTCATGTTGATATTTATTTTGTAGGTAGTCAACTATTTTATTAACAACTGGCAAACCCACCCCTACAAAATATTGCCAACTTTAAAGCAAGTCACTAATTTAATAAAAAACAAAAACAAAGAAACAAGCAAATAGAAAACAAGCAGTAGATTAACTCCTCAAGGGGTTTGCAAAAGCATCAGTGCATATCTGCTGTGGACTCCAGTGTGGATTACATTAACAAGGGGAATGGGTATGGAGATTTCTGACTTTCAATAACAGCTCTGAAGGTCAGCTTAGGTGCAGATGGGAACTGGGAATAACCTTGACCTTGCAGCTCAATGATTACTTTTACTCATAATTATGAAAAAATGTAAAAGATATAACCTAAATAGGATGCAAACTATTAATATTTAAGTTATAACCCTGGCTTATGCAGCACCACTGCCTCAAGCATTTTATTTGATAAAATTAAATTCTGAACACTGTGATTCTGAATTTCCTGAACTTCAGAAAGTCTTTTCTAAAGCCTCTAGGAGGCTACAAATGAAATTTAAAACAGTGGGTAAGTTCCTGTGTTCTTCTGCACGCTTGCTTTTGAAGTTTACAGTTGAGAGTCTACTCTCAGAGGGTATGCACCCCCAAAGGCCCATCCGTGGGCTCTGCACCAGCTCCTGCCTCCAGGTTGCAGCCCCACCTGAGTTCCTGTCCTGACTTCCTCCAGTGAAGAACTATGATCTGGAAATGTAAACTGAATAAACACATTTCTCCCCAGCTTGCTTTTGCTGCAGCAATAGAAATCCAAACACCTACCACATGAACTTTGCCCAACTCCTGAGATAACAGAGACTGAAGAAGGGGTGAAGACTCTTGGCCGTTCTTCCATGTAAGGGGATCCTGTACACGATGGCTGAGCTTGGCTACCAACTTGAATGGATGAGGAACTGAGGAAGTCTTCTGTGTGTGTCTCCACTGGTATTTCCTGGAACTGTTAACTGAGACACAGGCTCCCCAGGAGTGGGCAGCACTTTCTGGAGACAGCCCAATTATAAGGAGGTTTGAGCAGGAAAAGCTGCTGCTTTTTGCCTGTCTGCCTTTTTGGTCCTTGCTGGTGAGTACAGCTGCTCCGTTGCTGCTTTCACTGCTGCCATTTTCTTTGGACATCAAACCCAACATGAGCCAAAGACCAGCATCTCTCCAGGAGTCCTTCAGGCTTTCATCACTAGACTGAGACTGCTCAGGTATTCAGCCTCTCAGACATCATAAGCCTCTCCTGCATGCAGACAGTTGATTTGGACTACTGGACCTGAAGCATATAAGCCTCTAATCTCTGTGTCTCTGTCTGTCTGTCTGTCTGTCTGTCTGTCTGTCTATCTGTCTGTCTGTCTGTCTGTCTGTCTGTCTCTCTCTCTCTCTCTCTCTCTCTCTCTCACATACCCACCAATTCTATGCACATGCTTTTACATCAGTTTCCAGCCTTGCAAGTGAATATTACAAAGCCATAGAGATGAAGCCCCACCCCTCCTGCTTACTGGGCTTTGAGGAGCTCACAGTGTATGTACTAGAAGCTTCTCCCTCCCTGTTTTGATCATGAAGCAATGCTCCAGGCAATTCCTTCACCTTCCTCCTAACAGGAAGGAAGAGGAAATGAAAGGCTAGAATACTCTCAGATTTATGAATACCTGGCCCTAGCCTGCTGACAACTGACATAAGAACTATCCCAGCCCTCACCCTCCTAAGTCCTGAGATCTGACTACTGCTCCCTAGGTCAGGGACTCCCTGGGTCAGGGACTCCAACAGAGGCTGCCTGGGAGAGCTGGTCAGAACCCAGCTGGACTGTGAGCTGATTTTAAAATCCTCAAACAGTTGCAAGACAGCTTGGCAGTTTCTTATAAAACCAAGTACAGTCTAACTACACTCCTTGGTATTTACCCAAATGACTTGAAAAATGTGTGTGCACACAGATATTTATAGTTATTTTAGTCACAATCACCAAACCTTGGAAGCAACCAAGGTATTCTTCACCAAACAGGTGAATGGATTCATACACTAGGATATGTCAAGATAATGGAACATTTGAAAGAGCTAAGAAGAAACCACTTAACAATGCAGCAAAGGATGTTGAGAATGGAGACCTAAGTGTGTGTGACTACATGAAAGCAGACAGTCTGTAAGGGCCATGGGCTGCATGATTCCAATTATAGAGCATTTTGGATGCTCTTTATTTCAGCATTATGGAGATGGAATGAAGATCTGGGAAGGAGAAACAAACTATCGGTGTAAGGAGGAGGGCGTTCAGTCCAGGAAGCTACCCTGTGCAGTGTGGTGATGGTTTTTGTGTCCAGATCTGCAGTGTATATACCACCAGGAATAAATTCGAATGTAAAGGGTGGGCTGTGGAGATGCAGGTGTAACCCTGGGGATTCTCCTTAGAGAGGGGGTGTTGATGGTGAAGGAGGCTGTGTGGTTGAGGAGTTGGCCAACAGGACATGGGACCCGTGTACAATTTCCACATGCTGTGTATCTCACACTTCACGGTAATAGGATCTTTTTTTGAAAAAATAATCTTGGATTGAAGCTCTCGGGGTGGATTGGTGATAGGGGACTTCCTGTTTAAACCTAAGGGAAGTCTGACCCAGCTTTGTGGGGAGGAAGCCATGTTCTTATCTTCTACAAGTGAAAGGGAGTGACCTAACCCTAGAAGACTCAAGGTTTGTCCTGGGGGATGGTAGTGGAATGGGGAGTGCATACACTTCAGTGAGAGTAAAATCTTCATAAGCACAATAAAGGGAAGGTTAGAGTGTTTGGGGTGTGAGTCTCAGGCCTGATTCTGTTGCTGCCTTTTGTGAAGAAATGGGTTGGGGACAGGTGTCATGAATTTCCATGTCTCAAGAACTCTTGCAGGAGAAAGCACAGAAGTCTAGAGAGAGGGAGAGAGAAGAGAGAGAGAGAGAGAGAGAGAGAGAGAGAGAGAGATAGAGAGAGAGAGGTTTGTCAATTGCAGTCATTTGATTAGATTGAAGAGACAAGATGTTTCTACATTTTAAAGACACTCAACTGATAGTGCTTTGCCTTAGTGACCAGGGACAATGACAAATGCACATTGCTTAGTTCCCAGGGACAGTGACATATGCACATAGCTTATTGTGAGAATACGAACCTTAGTTTATAACAGACCTGGCTGGCTGTGATTCACCCAATGATGATGATGACCACTGCTATTTCTTCTTGTGTAGTATTGATCCAGGCCCTTAACAGTGTGTTTCGAGAATAACATGAGCTAGAAGCCTTTGAAGCCATCTATCTCTAACTTGGAACTTAGCCCTTGTAAAACTGGTGACAACGATCTCCTTTCTGTTTCTCTGTGTCTGTCCTGTTTCCATCCTCTTCCTCTTAGCATCTTCCTCATCTTCCTGGTATAATGGAGTGTTATAATTCTGCTCCTTTCCCTGCGTTTAATGCTTCTCCCTTCTTTATGTGTTGGGTTCTTCCAGGGCCCTGCAGTCTAGAGGAGAGTCCTTTCCCTCTGAGTTCCACGGGCTCCTTAGATTGCTAACATTCTCACCAATAGAAACCTTGTCAGCTTGAAAGCAGGAGAGGGAAACATGATGGAGAGAGCCCTGGCTGCCCAGGTTCAAGCCTGACCTAGTCTCTGCTGTGTCTGTCTTTCCTTTTGCATTCAACAGTGCACACAGATGATTCCCAAAACTTAAGACACAGAATGTGTACAATTGGCTTTGAACACCCAACTTTTCACATCTTTTTTCTTCTGGGAGCTCACTTCTGTTGGGTAGCAGAAACCAGTCAAATTGCCTAGAAGAGGCTCACGCCTACTGGGATGCTTGTGAGAGACATTATTCATTCTGTTAATCTGCCTGTAAGTTGTACAGTGCACTCCAGGTTGCAGAGCCCACTCCTATGCTTGGGGGGGGGTCTTTCTAAATAATCTGTCACCAGTATTTTTGTAAGCAACTCCAGTAGAATTCGTTGGCTTACCATGTTGGATTTTGTGGTCTCCTGAATTTGTGGTATCATGTGTTCCCTATCTGAGAATGAGGAGATAATTGCTTATGCCTCTCAGGTATAGTATCACACAGCGACCTGCCATACAGGCTGTAACTTAGACCATGCTGTCATTTGTTCTACAGGAAATCCATTGCAAGGTGGTCACCAAAGGTCACCAAAGGGTCACATACACACACTTTCCTACAAGAGCGGGAACAATCTGCCATGCCCAAATGGTGTCCTGTACAGAACTGGGGCCCACGTGGTGTGAGGGAATGGATGAGTGGAAAGGAGAACTGGGAGTCTAGTGGCAGGGCCAATGGTGGAGGTCGACATTTGTTGTTTCTCTCTTTGTTTAAAGAGGACAGAGCAGGCACAGAGTCCTGAAGATGACAACAGTTGGGTGGCCAGCTTGCTTTCCGGAGTGGTAGGACTGGGGAGAATGAGATGAATGTCCCTCTCTTATGGTAACTTTTCTCTCAGGAGGGATCTCACTTACCAAAATAAATAGGGGTTTCTCATTCCTCACAGAAAGATATTGCAGGTTATCTGAGGGCTATGGCACACTTCTAAGAGTAGCAGACCCAAATGGATCCAATTTGGAAGGTGTTTTGTTTATCTGGGGTATGGATCAGAGGCAGCCAGCAAAGCTCCTATGAAAGAAGATGAGGGTCCCTTATCTGGATGGAATGTAATTAAAAACAAACAAGACCATGGCTACTATTTTGGGATAGCATAGCTTACTACAGTTTAATTTCCTTTCAAGAAAAGATATAAAACCTCTCCAGATTCCAGCCTATGAAGGCAAATTCTACATCACATCATTATTTTCAAGTGTTTTATCCCCCTTGACCCTCTCATCATTCACTTCCACACGTGAGCTCCATTAGCCGACTCCGTGACATCCTGCCCCCTATCTCTAGCTCATTTTGACAACCCCAAAAGCTGGAACTCTAAACCAACAATTCCAAAAATAGTGTTTGGCTGTTGTTTTTAAACAGAGATGTAATCACACATAGATTGAACTGAAAAGTTTTCTGGATAATGTTTACTGAGGTTCCCTGAAAAATAATTGGGGGGCTTGGGGGTAATGGACTAAGTCATCATACCAGAGGTCTCAATGAATAAACCACAGAAATGCAGTTATCTCCTTTGTGACGTTTAATGTTAACTCAGCCTGGAGACTCCTTTGGGTCTGTCTGTCTTCTCTGTGCATTTTACTTGTCTCGGTGACATTGGATGTCAATGGCAGACTCCCAAAGGGCACTTGCTCATTTTGCATTAATGCACTACCCATAAGATACCACGTTCTTTGCGCTGGATTTTTCCTAGAGAAGGGTTTCTGCATGGATCTGAGAAAATGTATCTGTTCTTTGGATTAGCCTACAAGACTCTTTGAGGCACTGCCTCGTATTTCCTCAGAGCAATGACAGTCAGCATTCCCTCCTATGTGGAGCTTTTCTGTGTGACAGGTGTCATGCCACACAGCTAACTGGCAGCATTCTGTTTAATCTTGGTTATAATGCTGGGGGCATACACATGGCATACACTGCTGGAAAAATGTAGACAGACATGGTCACAAGGAAAAAATATTTCCCAAAGTTACAGAATAAGAGTAGGGAGTGACACCAGCAATTTAGACCAAAACGCATCAAATAAAATAGTTTTATCCCAGATTTCACATCCCTAACCCTGTCCACAGGACTGCGTCCAGACTCATCCACTGATGCAGGATAAAGATCACTGTTCTGCCGGGCTGCATGGAACAGGTTTGTAATTGCAGGTATTTTGGAAACTCAAAGGTCAAGATTTTTAACAAAGGTCATTAGGGTGGGAAAGAGTGCTTGTGTAGTGGTTCAGAACTTGTCTAGCATGTGCAACACCCTAGGTATCATCCTTAGTAACACACATGCTACAGGTAGAGAAGCCAAAAGAAAGAAAAAGAAGAAAAGAAAAAAAGAAAGAGAAAAAGGAAGGATAGAAGGGAAATCAGATTAACATTCAATCTTAAAAAATCTATCTATTTTCTCCATTTCCCTGTCTGTATCTGTCTTTCTTTATCTTATACCCACTAGGAATGCCCAAGCTCTGCCTCCAAGGTACATGTGTCATTTGTTAGTCCACAGATATCCGAGCATTGCTGCAAATGTGGCCCAACCAAGAATCATGAACTTCCTTAAAGCATTTTAGTGACTTTGGGTGACTGATTTGTTGACTAAATTGTATTATTTTTGGCTGTTCCTTTGTAATGTAGATGTCATGTTGTGATGTCTCAACCTGTATCTTCCCATGTTGCCAAAATATCAAATGATGGTGTTTTGTGGAAGTTACTAGTTCTTTCCTGTCCACAAAATCAAACCTGAGAAGGTACCTCATCCTTTTCTTTAAATTGATCATAGTGTTTATAAATAACAATCATACAAAAATAGCTTAATTTTTTATAATTAAATTTGTCTCATTCTCTAGATTTTTCTAGAATATACTACTATCGCTTGATTTTTCAAATGAGCATGCTTGTGAATAGGGAGTGGAAGAAGGAAGGGTCGGAAACAAAATCTGGAACCCCAGCAGGGAGGCCCTTGGCTGTCTTGTTATGTACTTGGACGGTATTTGACAGATAAAAGAGAGGCAGTTAAGAGAAAATGAGAATCACTGTTCTAATTCATGGCGAGAGAAAAATGTATCATTTTTTGGCTTGAAATTCCTTTTCCATCAAAGTATTATTCTTGGCCTTATGAAAAGTCATTCAGATATTAGGCAGGTCTATCTCATTTAATATAAAAAGATGCACACTTAAAAATAAGCAATAGCTGGGCGATGGTGGCACACGCCTTTAATTCTAGCACTTGGGAGGCAGAGGCAGATGTATTTCTGAGTTCAAGGCCAGCCTGGTCTACAGAGTGAGTTCCAGGACAGCCAGGACTACACAGAGAAACCCTGTCTCAAAACAACAACAACAAAAAGCAATAAATAGATGTTGGCTATTGGATTAGTTAGTGTTCTCTAGAGAAAGAGAACTTATAGAATGAATATATGTATGGGTGTGTGTATACCACACACACACACACACACACACACACACACACATGCATATACATACACACATGTATGTATATTACATGTATGTGTGTATAATACATACACACACACTCAGTAAAAGGAGATTCATTGGAATGACTTACAGGCTATGGTCCAGCTAGTCCAAAAATGACCATCTACCAGCGGCAGGTCCAAGAATCCAGTAGTTCTACAAGCCCGGATGTCTCAGCTGGTCTTCAGTACATGCCAGAATCCTGGAGAAGTAGGCTCTAGTGCCAGTGGAGCCAGGACCAGTTCTCCTCCTTTCATGGCGCCTTGCCACAGTTAGGGCAGAGAGGAGAACATCACTCCTGCATCCAGACCACCTCATGGAGTCATGTACAGATATTTATGAACTTTCCAAGGTGGGTTCTTTCTTCCTCTGAAAGAGCAGGATATAGACTCTGAGTCTTTACTGTAGTTCTTGGAATCTGTTTCTCTGGCCTATTCTCTCTAGTCGATGGAATTCCAAATTAGCCGGGAGAGAGGAGTCCCTGGAGTCCAAGTAAGGTATTGTCATCCCTTGGAGCCATTATAAAGATAGAAAGAGTTATAAATAAAGAGCAAATGCTTCTATTATGAGTATAAGAATAGAGGATAGATGATTAACCAGTTTAGCTGAACAAGTCTTCAAAACTAAGATGGAAGATAGATGATAGATGTTCTGTTTCTTGGTAAGTGCAAATTGTCCTCAGTGAAGCATAGGAAAAACTTGCTACTATAGACTGGCTTGCTTAAACTTTGTTAATCAATGACAAAATGTTGTAATTTCCTTTTGTGTAATGATTTTAATCTGTTTCTGAAAAATATGTTTTTGTGGTGATTGTTTTTAGAGAATATGTAACTTGTGACTATGAGGTAATCGTTTCCCTACAAAAAAGAACTCTGTCTTAGGTGGAATAAAATGGCTAAGAGAAAAAATAAAGCTGTTGGAGTCAACTCATTGGTGTTTGCTCCATCTACCAAATATGTATTCATGTATATGTCTATATGTGTATATATGTATGTATGTAAAGTTGGTTGGTCCTTTGCTCCATGCACCCAATGTGTGAATGTGTGTGTGTGTGTGTATGTATGTATGTATGTATGTGTATGTGCATGTATGAAGTTGTTGGAGCTTGTCTTGATTCATCCATTCAGTGTGTGTGTGTGTGTGTGTGTGTGTGTGTGTGTATTTATTTCCCTCTCTTTTCTCTCTTCACTGGCTACCATCAGCAGAGCAGCCCCTTCTAGTTACTATCAGCACAGTCCCCATCCAATGCTATCATCACTGGTCCCAACTTAGCCATCCTCAGTTTAATCTGTGGTGTCAAAACTGGCCTTTGACAAAACTTGCCTTTATGTTTGTTTGTTGGTAGTTGTTGTTGTTGTTTCTCCTTTAGCCAAAAGAGGCTGGAAACACACAAATGAGGTTGATCAGACTGTTGCAGAGATCTGACAAGCAGGTCTGGAAAGATGACACAGTGGTTAAAAGCATTTGCTGATCTAATATGAAGATCCACGTTTGGATTCTAATACTTACATCGTGTGGCTCACACATACCTACACCTCTTGCTCCAAAGCATTAACCACCATCTTCTGGCCTCCTAGGGTACCTGCGCATATATGGGCATGTGCATACACATACTGTTTTGACTTAATGATGACAGGGAGCCCACATCTTACTGCGCCCCTCCTTTCCCTGTGGTTGTTTTTCTGACTTGTGACATTACAAACTGTGGTGACCATTTTGCACTGTGAGCTGGCATCATTAGGGTAAGATGAGAACAGCCATGTAGGCCCTGGCTATCACGCTGTATAAGCTGCCTCTGCAGACTCGGCTGTGAGTCAGGCCTTTAGGTGAAGATCATTTATATCGTACGTTATTTGCAGTTAGCTGCACATCCCAGATATCAGTGCAGTCCCCTTTCACTGATAAAGATTCAAGGACTCAACATTTGTGATAGGATAATAAATGATGGTTAATTCTTTTATTTAAAATGGCACCTGATATTATGGCCAACTCTCTGTAAACACGCCATACAGATTCTTTGAGAATGAAGGAGACTTCCTTAGCTCCTGGTCAGCTTAATTCGGAAGTTGGGGGTGTCAGATGGTCCCAGCCACCAAAGTCACCCTGAGCTAGTAGCTTTCAAGTTTGTTGTCTTATGCCCAAGAAAGTGTAGATGCAGAGCAAGCAGAGTAAACATTTGTTATTAAAAGAAAGTGAGAATTCTGGAGGTGGGAGGGGCTCCGAGGAGACATGTCAACACCTTGCCCTGTCTGCTGGGCTTCCATGGCTCTTATGGTGGCAATGAGATTGAGAATGAAGTCATCATTATTGGAGTTGGTTATTTTTTGAGGGCATTGTACACCAAGCCAGTATGCAATCTAGATGTCTTATGCATGCTTGCTTTGCCTGGCATTCAGAAGTTGGACCATGAGGCTATACGATTCACTTATGATCCACCATAGGTTCTGCCTGAAGTCATCCCTGCCTAGGCTTGGCATCAAATTTTACCATAAGAAGAAAAGTTTTAATTTTTTTCTCTCCTTCCTCTTCTTTCCTTTCTCTTGTTAATTAAAATACAAAAGCCAGTGGGATATATATTTCAGCTGATTTGAGAAGAGCACAATACTAAATGCTGAAAAGGAACCTGGAACATCCCTAAATATAGTCAGTCTTGTCAGAAAACAACCATTCAGGTAGGAGGTGTGTCTGTTAATCTGACCAGGGGTGCGGTCTACTCGGAATGAAAGCCAGTGAGGAGTTCTTTCCCTTGAGTGGGCAAGACCTCGCAGGCTTCAGTCTTGTGCAGATATTTTTCTAAGTATTTTTTATTAGGTTTGGATTGTAGTGTTGGTTACAAAGCTCCAACCTTCTCAAATAGAAGATGAACTGTGGCTTGAATAGTGGTTAAAAGTCAGCAAAGAGTTCTTGGGCTTTATGCAGAGAAAATGCTGCAGCTACAGCCTATCATCCACTATATAAACCAATATGACTGCCATGTGCCTCTGTGTTCTACAGTCTTCTAAGAAGATGGAGTTCTCTCATCCTCACACACAATGCCTCAAAACTGGGACCCGAGGCTGGGTACCGGCAGAGCTGGCAGCCTCTATATGACTATAAACACAGGTAGGCTGAAGGGATGTATTTATTTATTATATAGACATGCACAGCATCCTGCTTTTGCCTCTTTCACCCAGTAGAGCCAAGACTGCCCCTTGCCTCCAACAGCCTTATCGACGGCTTGCTCATTTACAGGCACCTAGAAAAGACTGGAGCAAGTGCCCAGTAATGAGGAGGGAACCAGGGCTGGCTCTGCCTCGGAGCCTCCTCAGAGGAATCATAATGAACTGGGCTCTGGAGCTCTTTGATGGTGCTTTAGCCCCTGGATGCTGTATGTGAGCTTTCTGCTCAGTCATTTCCTCTTGCACTTGGGTAGCGCAGCATGAAGCCTGCTATTAGAAGCAAGGTTTATGACTGCCTTGCAAACGTTTATTGGGTAATATCTAAAACATGGTGTCAAGTTATAGTAATGTGCTGTTCCGGGAAGCTTTTTGAGAACTTTAGTGTTTCTGAAAATGGCCCTTTGAGAATTCTTCAGTTTCAGAAATGAAAGGTAGTAAGGATCTCTCTCTCTCTCTCTCTCTCTCTCTCTCTCTCTCTCTCTCTCTCTCTCTCTGTGTGTGTGTGTGTGTGTGTGTGTGTGTGTGTGTCTGTGCTTAAAATATGCCCATATAACCTGATTGTTTGGTGAAGAGACACTGTTTTCCTTTAGGTCATTCTTGGAATTTTTAAAAGGACACCTCAGCACAGATGACCACTGAGGCATTTGCCCATGTATAGACTAGGTCACCGACACACAATTAAGTGCCCCAGTAAACCCATTTGTTATGGTCTTCACAAAGTACTGGGTATTTCAGGCACACAAAAAGTTTGCTGTAAACTTCATGCTCTTATTTCCTCCTACATGTAATCTGGGGGGAAAAGAACTCATCTCCAGTCCTATAGCAGAAGTGCAAACAGTGGTGTCTAACGGTGGCTGAGTCCTTTTCTTGTAGCACCCGAAGATATCTTGGTAGGGATGTGCTTGAAACAAGGCTATCAGACAACAGATAGTGATGAAGCAGTTGAATGAAGGGCACGAATGACCCCTCGTCTGCACATCTTTCTTTGGCAAGAATCTAGTGTGTTTCCAGTTGACATTTTTTTTCCTGATTGGTTAATGAAGCACTGTGCTAGGTGAACCAGTGAAAACATAGTATCCAGAAGAGTTCACTGAGGTGGGGGTTGGGAAGGCACAAGCATGAGAGTTGGTGCCATCCTTGTTCTATTGTAAGCTGATGGTCCTCCTCCTTCTGGTTGGGTCACCCATCTGTTGGATAAAAATCTCCCCTAGTGCCACCTCCTCTCTTCAAGTACCATTTGCCTAATCTTTCCATTTCCCGTTGCCTCTCTTCTATTCTGTGATTAGTTTGATGCTTCAACCTAGCTTTGATTTATGAGCTCCCTCTGCCTCTCTCCTCCCTCCTTCTCCCTCTTCCTTCCCTCTTCCCCCTCTCTCTGTCTCTCTGCCCTCTCTCTCCATAGTTTTCCATAGTGACAGTGGATTGTTTGTTTATTCTTAGTCACAATCTAGAAGGCAACTGTCCAGTGGATCTTACCAAAAATAAACTGTATTGATACCTAGGTTTTGGGCTTTGAGCCTCTAGAGATGCAAGAGAATACATTTCCGTGCAAGCACAGTGTTTGTGGTACTTTGGTAAGGTAGCCAAGCTGATCGAGACATTATAAATAGAGTTGGAACAGAACTAAACAACTCATCACTTACTGTCTCTGACCATAATACCTGCTATGTCTCAGTTCTGAGCCCCGAGCACCTTCCTGCACACAGTGATTGAATTTCTAGTTCACATGGATCAGTAGATTTCAGTCCATGTTTCTCTCTCATTCTAGTCTTAACTTCTCTGATTAATTGATTAATTAATTAATTAATGTATTTATTTACATCTCAAATGCTGCCCCCCTAGTATCCCCATCTTTGTGCATCAACTCTCTGCAGGATCAGGTGCAGCCTCTCCCACTGAAGCCAGATACAGCAGCCCTCTGCCACACGTATGTTAGACGCCTCGGACCAGCCCGTGTATGCTCTTTGGTTGTTGGCTCAGTCTCTGGAACCTCTCAGAGGTCCAGGTTATTTGACACTGTTGGTCTTTCTATGGGGTTACCATCTCCTTGAGGGCCTTCAATCCTTCCTGTAACTCTTGTTCAGCTGTGGGTATCTGAATCTGTCTCAACCCGCTGCTGGGTACAGCCTCTCAGAGGGCCACCATGCTAGGCTAGGTTTTCTCTTATTTTTTAATCACAGGAGGGCTATGAAGATGGCTTCACCCTCAACATAGAGTGTTTAATTAGGAACGGTTACTTTGGGGGAGCAAATCTAGTCTCTCTGCCCTTATCTTCGCTTCTAGAACAGGACAACTACCTTATTCTCCCTTGTTAGCTTCTTTCCCCTTTTCAGATGAGGGTGACTGAATTGACTTCTTAGAGCATTATGCATTCAGAATCCACTCAGGAGTTCAGATGACAAAAATCACGTCTTTCATCTTATGTATGTATGTATGTATGTATGTATGTATGTGTATTGCTGCTGTTGTTGTTACTATACCAGGCAGTGGATTTATTTTGGCTTTTTATGTCCACATAACAGCACCTTGTTCATAGTCAGAACATTTTCTCTCCCCCTCAGACAGTCCCTCTTCTGCTACCATGGTTATGTATAAGTGGTTCAATCTAGATCCACACATGAGAAAAGACAGAGTTTTAGTCCCAAGTACCTTTTCTTGCCTACCTCTCCTCCTTTCTTTCCACAGCTTCCTCCAAATCAGTGTTCTCTTTTTAATTTTTACCACTTAATTCAGACTATGTAATAAAATGACAATAATTCCCATGAGCCTTTGTGTTGGCCTGCAATAAGAGTTGGCCTTGGGATGGCACTTTGGAACCTACAAGAATAGCTACTTTCTAAACCATAATGGTGGAAACCTACCATAAGTCAACTTATTGATCCAAAATTGGTTGCTTGAATCTAATATTTATAAAAGTTTTGAATTTTTTAGATGTGAAGGTTTAACTCAGAGAAAGGTACTCTTCTAAAAATAATCAACCACGGTTAAAGATACTGATTCTGCTTTCAAATATGATATTGAAAACCAAGTCAAAGCAAACCAATCAATTTTATTTAAGAGTGTGAGAAATTTAGTTTTGTCTGGGATCCAGTTCAAGCAGCTCTGTTTAGCCCCTTGCAGAGCTAACTAAGCTAAACTCAAAGGAAAATACTTAAAGATGATTTTTATAGCAATGAGATCATTCTGTAAAATGTTGGCATTTCATATTTTCCAAACAGATACTTGGAAGAAACAGAATACAAGTCAGATTTAAAAGTTGACATTAATCCAGTTCTCTGTTTTTCTTCCCATTTTTTCTAACCAAGTTTACTGCCAGCTTTTACTTTGCATAATAATATATGATGAATTGTCCAGGAAAAGCCCACTGGGCACATTTCTCTTAAAAATCCTCATGTCCATGCATCAGGAGCTCAAGTTGTAGGGCAGCATGCTTATGTAATCATGGAAGATTTTCCTTATTGTTGAACAATTGTCAAACACATGTTGGCATTTCATCAAATATATAAACATGAAGAAGCTATTGGTCACTCCAGGACTGAAAACACAAATCGCTCTATTTAAATTCATCCTTACTTCTAGGAAATCAACACCAACTTGAAATATACATATATATATTCTACCAGTAACAGTACAACTGACACAATGTGATTTACTAATTCTGCATGTTACACGCATTTTTACTACATGTTTATTTGCTCACAATCATACACAGGGGCTAAAATATGAGCTTTAAATATTTTGTTGGCAGACATTTTTAAAGGAATTTAGGAAATCCATAAACCTCATGATTCTCATTTGATATATAAAATAGAATCATTTTAAATATGTGTGAAAGATATAATTCTTAATATAAATATCATTTAAAACAATTCTACAAATTTGATCACAAAGTATAAAACACATTTGTATAAATAAATACGAAGTATAAAGTATAGTGCTTTACTGGACATGTGTGTCTTGATAAATTTAACACATGGGAATTTTCCATTCCTGGTAAATTAATCTATAGAGTGCTGGATATGAGTAATGGTGAGAAAGAAATAGCATTAAATAATCAATAACAAAAATAAGAGAGCATTAGATTGAAACAGCATCGGCTTTTAAAGGATTATTGACATTTTTGTTAAAAGCATTATTTATAGTTGAAGCTATGATTTGTTCTTGTTAAAATACAGGAAACCTAGTAAGTCCATAGTCAGACAAGTAGATCAAAAGATGGTGAACAATTCATGAAAAAAAATTATTTCTCTTAAGAATCTGAAAATTTGAAGAAATGTCAAGTTTCTTTTATTTGAAAATATAGAATTTATTTGTAGAAAACAAACATGGAATTTTTATGTCTTCCTTAAAAGTATAAAAACTATGCATTGGAGATATAGATCAAGCCATAGAATGATTGAAGTATTTGCTAAGTTCTTACATTGTATTGAAAATGGAGAAAATGAAAAGAATATATCTTTTGTAGCAGATTAGAATTTCTTAGTGGGATTTTTATGAATTTGACTAATCTACTTCATGCATAAATAGATAGGTAGGTGATAGATGACAACGGAATAAACAATGGGTGGATAAATGAATAAACAGAAGAAATGATGTAGAAAAATGGATATATGGACGGATGGACAGATGGGTGGATAAATGGATGGATACGTAGGTGGGTGGAGGAAAATTGTTCATTTTAAGCTTCCATTTTTCTTATTGATGACACTTGGCTTGTTTTAAAATAAATCTATGATACACTCTTTGCACATCTGCTGTAGAAAATGAATATTTTATAAATTCAGACAACATTTGGACATTGGTAGAGAGAAGTTTAAAAACATGACATATGAGTTGGTGAGACGCCTGGGCTCTGTAAGAGCGTAGGCTTAGACTGAACTCCATGGGGCGCTAACTAGTAAGCAGCACCCTCCACAGCCTCTGCATCAGCTCCTGCCTCCAGGTTCCTGCCCTGACTTCCTTCAGTGATGGGCTATGATGTGGAAGTACAAGCCAAATAAACTCTTTTCTCCCTAACAGCTTTCTGCTATTTATCACAGCCAGAGAAACCCTGAGTAAAGCAGTCCTCAAAATGCTATTTTTATTTATATTTGTGTTTGTTTTTGTTTGTGAGCTAATCTTACTCTGTTGCTAGGCAGCTGGAACTTGAGATCCTAGCAGACAGAGACCACCACAGCCCTTAAAACTTCTCCTGATTGAGCACTCCGTCTCCCAGCCTTTGTACCCAACAGATGCTGAGCACCATTCAGCCAGGGTGAGAAGGGACTGGTGAGTGCATAGTAATCCAAAGCAGGTGTTTCCCATGTGTTATCTTGCTTAATCCTCTAATAAAACTGGAAGACTTGTTTCTTTTTCTTTTATATAAAAAAGAGATTAGGTGGTTAATTAGGATGACTCAATTAGAAGATGAAGGGCTTGTGATTCTAACCTAGTTGTAGTTCAAGAAAACACATTCCTTATTCTTTCCTAGTAGGCAATACCCTATGCTGATATGTGAACTCTTAACTGGTTTTGCTCAACTGCAGCAGGAAGAAATTGGGAGATTTAAGCCAACATGTGCTACATGGTGCGGGCAGGAAGGGACATTTCAACACTAACAAGAAAATGGAGGTCCTTGTGCTTGTTCCAGCTCTGCCAAAAGTCACTGAGGGCAAGGTAGTGTCATCAGAGAGGAGAGAACATCAGTTGAAAAAATTCCTTCATAAGATGGGGCTGTAGGCAAGTCTGTAGGGTACTCTCTTAGCCATCAGTGTAAGAGGACTTCTATATTGGCTGGTTTTGTGTTAACTTGACATAAGCTGGAGTTATCACAGAGAAAGGAGTTTCAGGTGAGGAAATACCTCTACAAGATCCTGCTGTAAACAATTTTCTCAGTTAGTGATCAAGGGAGAGGTTCCATTGTGGGTGGTACCATCCCTGGGCTGGTAGTCTTGGGTTCTATAAGAAAGACAGCTGAGGAAAACAGAGGAGGCAAGCCAGTAAGGAACATCCCTCCATGGCCTCTGCATCATCTGCTGCTTCCTGATCTGCTTGAGTTCCGGTCCTGACTTCCTTTGGTGGTCAACAGCAATGTGGAAATGTAAGTTGAATAAACCCTTTCCTCCCCAACTTGTTTCTTGGTCATGATGTTTGTGCAGGAATAGAAACCCTGACTAAGACAACTTCCTTCATTGGTTATATGATGTGTAATAACTTAATCCCTCCTCTAGATAACAATCCCCATTGAATTTCACTCTATTAGGCATCTTCTGACCTTGGTACACTTTTTCTTTAAGGAAATTTTTTGCCTTTACCTCCCATCTCTTTCCTTTTAGGAACCAGCTGTTTCAGCTTGCCCTCCTGCTATGTAGTAGTCTATCTCAGGTCTATGAAATCTTAAGTTCTTATGAGCATCCTGAAGATGGAACATGGAGTCTCTGGATCGCACTGACTGTTCCTCCCACACCAATTAACCTTCCTGTCTCTGCTTTTCTCTCTTACTTTCATTATGACAGTGGCGGAGTCCAACTTGTTAGGTAGTTTGGACTTCTGTCCTAAAGCTTTCGTTATATAACAATAGAAGAAAAAGCAATTGACAAGAAGTGATTGCGATCTGATGTTTAAGGAGGGAATGGTGACCTATGATTGCAGTCTTAGTGTTGGGTGGGCTGGCAAGGGAGCGACAGCACCAGCTCTGTCACAGTACCAAGCATCGAGTGTAGGCCTGGGGGAGTGACGTAAAACACAGACACAGGTCATTCTCTAAGGAGAATGCCAGAGCTTTACTGAGAGACTAGCAATATATATACTAAAGGTCAGGGAAAACAACAGGAAAAAACAATTATAGCCATAGGTCAGGCACCTGGGAAGTCCCTACCACACCGGGCGGGAAGGCAGGAATCAAGCTAAGCCACGGGATCACGGATGTTTTGCTCTCAAGAAACCCGTGCAAACAGCTCAGCTGGGGATGATGAGCCTAGCTTGCTGGTTCTCAACAGGTCCCCCTTTTTTATTTTTTAAGAATGAATAGCGTTTGTTTTAGGACACCTTCTGTTCAATTCCCATTACCCGTCTCTGGGAATCTGTCAGTCCCAGAGCCCCTGTCTTAGGTTGGTGTAGACTAGAAAGGAGTTGCCCATCATAGACTAACTATTCTCCACACAGGCTGAACCAATTTTGAGCAGTTGTATTATCCTGTGCCAAAGACATAAGCACTTGTTCAGTTACTGCTCTGGACTGGTTTTGTTGTTTGCACATTATAGTTTAGGAAGAACAATCCCAATGCAGCAGTTCCACAAGCCAAAAACTCCAGTGCCATAGACCCAGACCTTTTTTAATCAGGGGTGGCAATAATGCCAAAGCCTCTCTGATGGTGATACAAGGTAACAGAGTATCTCCCTTCATTATTTAGAGGGATAGGCACAATTCCAGGAATTCTTCAACCACAGTAGCATCTTCATACTCTCAGCAGTTTGTCAAGACACACGATCTGCTTGAACAATTCAATTTCTTCTTGTCTTCTTCCTGTTCATTAGAGACTTTTCAAACTAAAGAAAAGAATGGGACTAAAACACATGATTTAGTATTCAAGGAAACATTGCAAAGTGCAAGACAGGAGTCAAGAAATGAAATTCTATCTAGCACAATATAAGATGTAAGGTACTATTACTCTGCTCTATTTCTAATTTAGCTGCAGCCTTTTCTGTAGTCCTAGTAGAGTGTACAACTGGCCACACACTACGTATCCCCACTGGTATCGGGACTGGTGGATTTTTACTAGGTGGTCGGGAAGCAGACACTCTTTGCTTTTTGTATTTCTTTAATTACAATTCTTCTATCTTTTTTCTAGAATCTCCTCCTCATCCTCAAATAATTCTGACTCACTCTCTGATTCGGATGCCTTCAAAGACTTCTTTGAGGCGTCATCTTGTGCTGCTCGGAACGATCTCTCAATCTCAAACATCTGCTCCTTAACCTTAGCATCGGTATTCAAGAGAGCATCCCTGAGTAGTCTCCATAGGGAGAAGGCAGTCACAGGAATGCTTTCTGGCCCCTCTTTCTGAAATGTCTTTTGCAAATCTGTTTTAACCTGGTCCCAGTCTAGGATATTCAAGCTGCCGCTATGAATAAACCATGCACCAGTTTTCTCCAAAATCTTAATAAATTCCCTAGCTGTTTTAACCTTAATCCCAGTACCCTGTTGCCTAAGCAGATCCACCAGTTGATCCACTAATTGTCAGGTGGAACTTGTAGTCCCCATGGTGCCATCCTGTACTTACTTTGCTTGATGCAGTTCTTACTCTTACTTCGTTTCTTGCACCATATATTCCCCAATATGTTCTTCTCCTTTCGCCGGCCGGCTTTCCTTGGAAAGCTCCTGTCAGATGCTCCTCTCTTTGCTGATCTCAGTGGTACTTCCACTTGACAGCGCCCATGCTGCCACGGTACTAATTATTGGGCACAGGCCTGGGGGATTGACAGAAGACACAGACACTGGTCATTCAGTAAGGAGAATGCCCCGTGTCTGTCTTCTGTCAATCCCCCAGGCCTACGCCTGATACTTGGTACTGTGGCAGCTTGGCCGCTGTCAGGGAGGATCTCTGGGGCTTGCCTCCTAGCCAGTCTTGCACAGTGAACTCCAGGTTCAGTAAGCAACCATTTCAAAAAAAAAAAAATTGGAAACTGATTGAGAAGACTGTCTGCACATGTGCATGCTTCCAACACACACTATAGAGACAGGAACATGCATAAACACACTTGACCTCCACCATCACTGCCACCTCTGCTGCTGCCACTGCCACACTAAGCTACAATCTGAAGCCATTTGGTTTTTGAACATCCTTTGACCTTGTGGTGGTTGGTTTTGGGGTCACCTTGCCACACCTTGTAATCACCTGAGTAGGGAACGTCACCTGGCAGGTTGCTTTAATTGATATCAGAAAACCTGCTTCAATTATGTGTGGCACCTTCTGGTAGCATCCCAAGTTAAAAGGGCAGGACAGAAGGAAGATTGCTCCCCTTCCACTCACTTGGCCTTCCTTCTTGCAGCTGAATCAGTTTTCCCTGCTGCTGCTGCTGCTGCTGCTGATTCCTTTGCTGATGGTAGCACCAGCATTTCAGCCTTCCGTCCCTGACTAAGGAACAGCTGTTCTCCAGGAACCCTTTAGGGTTTTGATGCCACATTGGGACTACTGAGACAATAAATAGCCTCATGAACTGAAGGAACTGCTGGGTTGTTGGCCTCTCTCTGATGTGAGGCAGTCATTGGAGACTCCCCCAACTCCACAGTCATCTATACTCAAGGACCAAGCAACTACCAGAGGTTACGACTTCAAGGTAAGCTGATTTGATAAAACCACTGATATATGTATTCCCCTTTCTCAGCTGTTTTTCTAGAGAAGCCCTTCTCGTAACCCATCCCTCCCATGCATGTGCTGTAAACAGAATTCCAGTCTGTGTATTTTTCAGAGCTACTGAGTACTGAGTAAAGCAGAGCAAAACAAAGGGAGTATAAAGTGCTTTGTGACACACAGAAAAAGATCAGGCTTAGATATCGTCTAACCCAGCATGTATAGATTACTGATAAAGAAATGGAGGACCAAGAGAATAAAGTCTGTGAACACAATCAAGTGTTAGAGTACCCACAAATATAAAGACTTGAGTTCTTGTTGTATGGGTTTCCATGTAAACCAACCTGGGTTTCTACAGATGAAAATGTTGTTACTTTCAAAAGATATTTTTTATTACATTTTTTTTTTTGCTACCTAAGTAGCTTGGGCAGTCTGGACAGATAAGCTCAGTTGCACATGGCTGATTATTATTCTTTGACATTCTATTGACTCCTGTCAGAAAGATTCTTTTGATAAACAGGGAGCTAGGAGAAGCTCTGGAGACAAGAGCAGATGGTATATATTAAGGTTAGTTTGCACAGGTGAAGATGATGTTCTTAGGATGGCTCCCTCCACACCCCTTGCCTTTGCTTCATTAGGTAAGGGCATCTGAGCTATACACGTTTCAGATCTACTCCTGGCACGACTCCTTCCTTTGCTTTAGCCTGTGCATAGGCAGTATGCAATGACAATATTTTGTACATGTTTCCTCCTTGTTAGTCTGTGTGCTATTATAGACCTAGGAGCTGTAGATCAGAAAGAAACACTCTCCCTAGTAGATTTTAAATGTACTCAAGAATTGATGTTGATATGTATGGCATCATAGAAACAGTAAGTTGCTTGTTGTAGCTTTTAGTGTCTTCTACTGGTTCCTGTATGGTTCAAAGAACAGGTCTTATTTAGTGATGTCTTTCAGAAATATGGGCTTAATTTTGCAGATTAGATATGCAACTCTGGTTAATCCTAAATACGTTTTTACTGCATGTAGGCTCTTTCTGATGGCCATACAATGGAAGCCAATTGGTCCAAAGTCAAGGTGGTAGTAGAGAAAACACAACAGTGAACTAGCTGATAGGAACATGGTGAGCTCCTGTCCTAGGGACTGTCCTACTGGGATGCTGGTTCAGAAGTGGTTTCCTTATAAAGCAGGTGATGGCAGATTGGCAGCAACCTTCTCACAGATGGAGGTTCTTGGACAAATCTGGGCATCTGCTCTCCATCACTGTGCCACAAGATGGTTTCAGTTCTGCAAAACTGCAGAATAAAGGTCATTATTTCCTGTGGCTAATCTTGGCACCAACAAGTTTGCTTGCACACTGTTCCTTATGCTTAACACAATGGGCAAGGTGGAGGGCTTGGCCAGCCAAGGTGCAGTTGTGAAATAAAACATACTCTACCTACCTTTTCAAAGTCTTAAAGTTAAGTCCATATAAGTAGAGAGTCAGACGTGAGATTCGTTTCTGTGCATGGCTTTATACTGAATCTCGTGAAAAACACAAAATGCTAATGCAAATAATATCTGCATAGAACCTATGGTAATATCTAATATCTATAGATTATCACTTAGTTTTTACATTTGAGAGTTCAATTCATTTACCTATTTGTGCTTTAAAAAAATCCTTTAACAGCTATGCATTTATTTGACATGTCTGTAACAAGCAAATCCAAAGACTTGGGAAGACCTGGATGTGGTGGCATAGTCTCAACATTTGGGAGGCAAAGTCAGGCAGATCTCTGTGAGTTACAGACCAGCCTAGGCTACACAATGAGTTACAGGCTAGCCTGGATAGGCCCTGTGAAAAGACATAAGGCAGAAAGTACTGTGGTAGTTGGTGGGGGTTGGGAGTGGAGGATGGGGAGGGACTGCGAAATGGGTAGAAGGCTTCTTTTGAGGCTGAAAGAAAAGTGTTTTGAAATTAGATGGTTGTGACGGTTACAAAATGACTCTGGATTTATGATATATTCTCTTTTTCCTTCCCTCCTTCTCCTTCTCTCTCTCTCTCTCTCTCTCTCTCTCTCTCTCTCTCTCTCTCTCTCTCTCTCTCTCCCTTCCTTTCTGTGGCTCTAGGGCTGGAATCCAGGGCTTTGAACATGCTAGGCAACCTTTCAACCACTGGGCAACATCCCAAGCCCTCTTATTGTAGTCAAGGATAGTTGAAATACAGTCTCCTTAGGCAACCCAGGCTGGTCTTAATCTTGAAATACCCCTGCCTCAACTTCCAAAGTGGTTGAGAACAGATGTGCACCCCTGTGTCCTGTTCTTTATCTCTGACTCTCTCCTTCCCACCTTCCAATCTCAGAAATAATTTTTAAAGAAAATTGTTTATTTATTTATATTTTTTATATATGAGTGTGTTGTTGGCATGTGTGCACCCTGTGTGTGCATGCTGCCCTCAGAGGTCCGATGAGGGATGAGATCCCTTGGAACAGGAGTTACAGGCTGTGTGAGTACTAGGAATCACACCCTGGATTCCATCCACATCCTCCGCAGGAGTGGTAAGGATTCTTGATTGCAGAACAATTATTCCAGTCACCTCTCTGAAATAGCTTTTAGTGACTAAATGTGTCCTAGGTCTGAGGACACACAGATGAAAAAAAAATCCATTCTCATGAAAGTTACTATCTATCATATGTATTTAGGGTTCATGGGTCTACTTGAACTCAGGTTTTCCCTGGGAAAACTCACACCCACATAAACAGTCTGCCCGAGACTGTAGATAGTTCACCAGTAGGTCATTTTCCTACTAAAGGCAGCTTTGCAGGTTTTGGAGCTTATAAATTCCAGTCTCACGATTGAAAGCACAGTCTGATACCGAAGGAAGAGCATATTCCATAGTTATCACTACTTCATGTAAGTAACTAAAGTTCACAAAATTAAGCAGCCCACTTAGACATAGATGGTCGAAACCGAAGGGCAGAGAAGCTAGGATAAATTCTTAGCAATCTTCCTTTCATTTTTAAATTATAAAAATTGGTTCTACTCATTGTATTATTTTCATTTCTCATGTGGTCCAAATACTTGGCAAGAAGCAGTCTGAGGAAGGATGGTTTTTTTGTGACTCACTGAGAAGATAGAGTCGGCCACAGTGGGAAAGGTGTGCAGCAGGCTGGGGGCAGCTGGTCGTGGGGCTCAAGGCAGCTGGTCACGCCGCAGCTGCCGAGAGGGAGCACAGAAGGGGCAGTTTTGGTGTTCACGGTTTCTTCTTTCCTTTTATGGGGCCAGATGTTCCAGCCCATGGGACAATGGTGGGTCTCCCCACCCCACTTCAACCTCTCTGGAAACACCCTCAAGATATGCCCTTTACTTCTGAGATTTTCTTATCTAATTCCAACGTGGCAGTTTTTGTTTTATTTCATTATATATATATATTAATATTTAAAAAATGAATGAATGAATGAATGAATGAAGAATGAAGACAAAGCCACTAGGGTAAAGCTTGACAATGGAACTGTCATTTCTACCTGCTGGGAGAGAAAAATCAGTTTTCTCCAATGGAGTGATGCTGAGTACATCAACCGCTCCGGGGCAGACTTCATGTTCAGTAGTTGATCAATAAAAAATAAAGTTCACAGGGGTTTTTTGTATTTTTTAATTTGGTTACAGTTTGGCATTTCTTTTTATTGCAAGGGAGGGATGGTTTTATTTTACCTTCTTGTGTTTGGAGGGTTCTATTTTTGTATTGGGTTTGTTTGCTTTTCCAGAAAATTGGATAGTCAGGGAGAGACAGGGAGAGGGAGTCTGGAAAGACTTAGGGGAGGGGAAGAATAAGATCGAAACACAAAGTTAAAATTGTTTAAGTAATAAAAATATAATTTTAAAAATATATTTCCTTGGGGCTGGAGAGATGGCTCAGAGGTTAAGGGCACTGGCTTCTCGTCCAGAGGTCCTGAGTTTAATTCCCAGCACCCACATGGTGGCTCACAACCATCTGTAATGTGATCTGGTTCCCTCTTCTGGCATGGAGGAATACATGCAGATAGAGCACTCATATACATAAAATAAATAAATCTTTAAAAAGGCAAGTTAAAAGTAAATCTTTAAAAAATATACATTTCTTAGGTGATTTTAAATTTAGTTAAATTCACTATGAAGGTTACCAATCACACTCATATTGTAATTCATGATCTTGGAGAGGAAAATGCACACTCATCCATCCCCCACCATTATATGCCTTTAGTTACTTCCACAGAAATATAGGTGAGCTGCCTCCTTGAATGTGGCCATATTCATTTCACTGTTCTAACTTCATTTCCTTTTCCATTTAAATATTTTCCCATATTGACAGATATGGACTACCTTCATGGCTGTCAATGCACTATGGTTTATTTAGCTAGTCCTCTATTCTGCTTTCAAGTCTGTGCTCTTATTATTTCTCTAGAAACAGAATAATGCCCGTGCCTGTCATTGGAAACAGTCATACTCCACTGTGCTTTAGGTTCCCAGTAGCTGAGATTGGTCCTTAGGCCATTCCCTCCACAGTAAACTGTGCCCACTGTCTACAGAGATGCTCCGCTGCCTGGCTCTTCCTCACGGCCACAAGTTATGAGCTTAAGAACTGTGATATTGACCTTCTGGTCTATAGTTTCTGTTTTCTAACATGTCTACTATGTTTTCAAAAGCAATCTGGTAGCATGTGGCCAAAAACAAATTTAGCTAGTTTATGTGAAAAAAATAAAAAGAAGGAACGCAGTGGTTCAGGACCGGGTTCTGAGGAGGAAATGAATGCCAGGTTTGAGCTCTCTCTAGAGTGTTGCCATTAAGGCCGTGCACAGCAAACAGCAGCTACCTTTTTATTGGTTAGCTCCAGAAGTTAATGTTCTGGGAGGGGGACTTCCTATTTTTATAGTCAATTCCAAACTAACCGGTTTTGTTCAGAGCGTGGGAGTGGGAGGGAGAACATCATCCTAGCATGGGATTTTTCTGCTGGAGCCTTGGAGGAAGGTGTGGGATAGGAGTCAGTTAGTAGCAGAAATGGGGCTGAGGGATACAGAGGGCATGTGACCACTCCTCTGTGCTCGCAGAGTGGGAGTTGGGATATGGAGAGATCCAGATAGCTCAGAGTGGGCCCACCAACAAGAGGATGCCAAGCCTCACCTCATTTTAATAGTCTCAGTGCAAAAAAGAGACTTAAATTGGCACCGCACACTTTATAGTTAAAGGGTTGGAAGAGTAAGTCCACAGAAAAGAAATGCATGAAATGGAAACACAAAGAAGAAAAAGGTGTGTGTGAGAACGTCAGAGAGAAATCTGGGCACGCGTTTGTTGAGGGGTTCCTGGTAGCGTTTGCAATTTTGCTATTTGGCACGTTGAACTCAGCTGCATCCTCAGCCATATGGTCTCTTACAACGTCTGCACCCCTGACAGTTTCCCTCTTTGACTTCATGGTCTTGACCAGAAGCCACAGGCCATTTCAGGAGGCCTTGCCTTTACCCACTCAACAAACATTTTTGAATGCATACTGGGTCTAGGCCACCATATTATGCTCAGGACACATATAAATGAACCTTGCTGGTCTGATGTAGAGCTTATAATCGGAGAAACTAAGGATATTAGAGGAGAATGTAAGATGTTTTCTGTGGGCATAGCAATGAGAGCTGGCATGGTTTAGAGCTACCAGGGAAGCTTCTCAAGAGGGAGACGAATGCTCACGGTCTCTGAGAATTAAAGAGAGTGGCAATAACAAGTTTTACTGGCATTTGACTTAGAGACTAGCCAATGCTACCTCCAAACTGCATCTACCAAATACTTCTAAGAAATGAGTGGTTTTTCTACCAATTCATGTAATTTTTTCTGCAGGTAATTTGTACAGCTAGATAAACTAAAATAAAAGACAAGTACGGGTGGTAATATCTAAAATGAAAGCGAAGGGGCTGGAGAGGGCAGAACGTGGACTTGGCATTTTGGAGGCCTTGGTTCGATCCTCAACAGCATCAGTAAGACAACATAAACTGCAAATACAATAATGAAGAATGGCAAACACACTTCTCGTCTCATTATTAGTCAATCTGCCTGACTAGAAACTTCTAAGAACTTATTTTAAACTCAGAGGTTAAAGCAACATTTCAGTTGCTGAGGGCAAATTCACTTAGTAAAAACATTCTGACCTCTGGGGACTTTGAATGTCTTTATGTTAGCTAAACAGAAATTACATAAAATGGAAGTTTGCCATGTGGGATGTAGAAGAATTAGGTAGATTTCATTATTAGGAACCCAAAGTTTCAACTTGATTAATCAGCTAATCAAAGACCTTTGTTTAACTTTCCTTATCTACTCAAAGCAGGGCCTTTCAGAGTATAGCATCTGTATAAACACCCTGGTTGTAGGTTGGCAGAGATAGCATCTCTTCTGGGAGGCAATCTATTATTCCCACCTCTGATTTTTAACAAAAGAGAGACTTACAGCTTTAAAATGCTAATTTTAATCACTGATTAGCTAGGTAAGTGGAGGAGAAAGAGAGACAGTGTGCTGGGCAAGAGTATCTCTTCAAAGGCCCCAGGGCAAGAAGGAATGCACAAGGTTGTTGTATTTGGATGGAGGAAGAGGAACAGAAGGAGGAGGACTAGTCTCCAGGGAGATAAGCAGGAGCCTGATTATGCAGGGAGCTTAGACACATCATAAAAGTCCTCAAGAGGTTGAAAGCAGGAGAAAAGCTTGACTAGGTCTACATTTCACACACACATGCACACACACAGGCACACAGACAGTTGTTAGAAACAAAGTCCCTTCATTTCCATGGGTTTGGATGGGCTCATGAAGATTTTTAAAAGGTGGGAAGGGTTTGCAATTAATTTCAGAGGTAGAATTTACTGACTTGATGATCAGTTTCTCTGCAGAAGAGACTAACCTTCCAAGGGACATCCATATTGTAGGCTATGAAGAGGAAGACTTGGGTGGGTGTCAGTTTTCTTCCTACTGAGCTGGAAGCTCTTACATCTAAACCAAGAGGTAATTCAGCAGATCTGGATACATGGTGTCAGTGCGCAGACTGTCCAGTTTCTTTTCACAATATAAGGATATGCATAGACATGGCACATCAACCTGTGGCCTGTCGCACAGATAGCTTTGCGGCAGAACTGCACCAGAACTCAGGTCTTCTCCCTTGTAGGCATAATTCTTTCTTATGTCTATTAAACAACTGGTCATTGTTTGGCAGTTCTATCCAAAGGTCTTTCAGAAAGTCAGGGAAGGATTATGGCACTCTAGGAGAATGGAGATGTTAAGTAACATCCTGATAGATAAGCCTCAGAAGTCCCCATTCCCATTCAAGCTGGGACAGTCAAGCCTGGAAAGTTTGTCATCTCCCATCTCTTAGCTCAGAAAACTGCAATTTTGGAGTCCTCCTAGCCACTAGATGGCACCAACCTCACAAATACGTTCAGGAGCGCCTTTCAAGGGCTATCTGTAGAACTAATGTTTTAAGTGTTTTCTTTATAATTCTGTTGCACAATGCACTAGTGTTAGAGACACCGATGGAGGAAAAAAATAGAAGCAATTATAGCTGGCTTTGCTTGGAGGTCTTTCCCCAAGTGTGTGTAATTTACACAGGTTGGGCAACTTACAAAATTCTGTGTTAGCCAATTATAGGATACAATTACCTCTTGATTCTATTGATCTTGTTTCTCTGGCCTCTTGCTCCTTCAGAAAATTTCATCTTTCTTTCTTTTGTGAAATTGAGAGGGAGGGAGGGAGAGAGAGAGAAAGAGAGAGAGAGAGAGAGAGAGAGAGAGAGAGAGACAGACACTAAGCAAGAGCAGAAAATGGAAACTCTGATCTTTCCCACTCTTGTCCTTCTTGCCTGCCACCAACGTTTTCCCTAGCTGCTTCTTAACACATATAGACATCACGTAAGTGTATTTTTAGGGTCCAAGAACCAGGACTCTGCCCTAACAATGTCACACTGCCTCCTTTTAAAAGTGAGATGTGCTGTCATCAGGTATCGTTCCCAAATTCCTCAAGGATTGGCTAACTCTTTAAGTTTCTTAGATTTGGCAAGGGTTCTGAAGGGTTTTCTTTCGAGTGGCCTTGGAACACAGACTCAGTCAGGTGTGCGGCTGGAGGGAGCGTCAGGAGGCAGCCTGGCACTCCGTCTCTTCCTCAGCTACTGTACTTCACCTCAGCTGCTCCTGCTTGAGCAATGTGATGACAATCCCAGGACTCACGAGCTTTGCGGTTTTGTTGTTGTAGTTTGTTTTTTGGTTTTGCTTTTGTTAGTTTGTTGTTCCATTTTGTTCTGTTTCTCTTCCTCGCTACAGAGAAGCAGGTTCTCCAGGCAGACTAATGTGAGGTTCTTCTACTTTCTTCTTCAAATGGCTTGATTCCACCCTGGAGCTAGAACATTTAACTCCCTCCCTCCTGCCAAACTCTCAAGAGTCTGCATTTACTACCAAATGACTCTCATAAACCTTTACCCAGAGAATATTCGTGACTAAACAAAGTCAACATTCAAGTTGAAAGTCGAATCATATAGTTCAAATAATCCAAGCCAAAAAGGGTCTCATTTGGTCCTGCTGTGCATGCAATCAAAACCAGTAAAAAGTTGTGTGTTGATTTCGATCTGGAATACACTTCCCCAGGGCCCATATGTTAAAGGACTGGTTCCTAGTTTGGCATCACCAGAACACGGAGAATGTGCTAAGAGTGAACCCTGGGAGGTCTTCCAGCCACCAAGACCTGTCCTTGGATTGTCCTGCAGAGTCACGTCACATCCTTCTCTTTGTTCCAGCCTTAATGTGATAAAGTAAAGAAGTTTACTTTATCAGATGCTCCTTTGTATGATGTGAAGTGTATATAATATATATGATTATATGTTTGGTCTTCTCTGGTTTGCAATCCTGGAGAGTCATGAGCTTGTAGAGGTGTCATAGTAGGCTGCCATCTCTTTGTGTGTTTGTTTCTTTGTTGTGCGTCTGTTAGAATCAAGGTGTCCTCCAGCTGAATATCCCCCTACTCTGTTCTCAGTACTTATTTATTTTACAGGCGCCCTCTTATGAGCTGTCTTCACTTGGGTCTAGACTCCTTGCTGTTCTTGGCGAGGGTGAAATTGAAGCATCAAGAGCTCTGATGATTGATGGACATCCTGCTGTTGGTGTAAGTAGAAGCAATGTGCTCCACTCATGTCCCTGATGCAGTTCAGAGAGGGATGCTAGCATGCTGACTGGGGGGAATGGTAGCATATAGGCTTTTAGAGCTGAGTCTCTATGCATAACTAGAGATGGTAGATGAGGATAGGGGGAAGAGAAAGTGATGATGTATGAAAGGAAACGAAGTCATGTGGGAGAAAATATGAGGAAGAGCTCAGAAAACATTGTAGAGCAGACACAGCGAAGGAAAGAAAGGGCAGCCAGTAAGCTTGCCCGGGTGGGAGACAGCAAAAACACAATGCAAATTACAAATATAAAAACAGAATCAAGAGGTTCAGCAATTGGGGGCTCTGGCTGCTCTTGCAGGGGACCTAATTTCAATTCCCACACATGCAGGGTATTTCACAGTTCCTAGCAATACCAGGACTAGGGAGTCCAATACTGCCTTCTGGGCTCCTCAGTACTGCATGCACATAGAGAACAGATACACATGGGTAAAACACCCATGCGCATAAGATTAATAAAAAGATCTATGACCTCAGTCAGTGTTCCTTCCTGGTCAGAATGATGTGATTTCTTCTCCCCCGAGTGACTTTTGTTGCAGCCCCTGCAGGTAGGGAGGGGGTTACCAGTCTTAGTTATTAAAAAACATTGTTAGTATGTCTCTCAGCTGAGGACTTCCTGTTTCTAAGACACTCTTGACTGTGGATCACAACTTCATGCCTCCCCTTTGAAGGAGTGTTCTTTCCATGCATGAGGCTTTTTGCTTGGGAGCCCCGCTTGTCCGTACTTAGCTCTGAGACTCTTGAGTTCTCTTCCCAACTCCACATGTTTTAAGACTAGGCAAAGTTAACCACCACGTGTGCCAAGTTCTCCTGTGGCTTTGCCCAAGCAGTGGAAAGTTGCTGCCTTTCCAGGTTACTGATGCTAGGGTACCCTTGGCAAATCTCATTTTGTGGCTCCCATGAATGATGCTCTACTTCCTGTCTCCACTGGCACTTCCTGTCTCCACTGGCACTTCCTGTCTCCACATGCTCCCTTTCCTGGTAGGATATTGCCATCTTTCCTCTCACAGTGCATTCGGCTTCTCTCTCTCTTTCTACAACTTAATCATTCTGAGCTTGAGATTCTCCTGGAATGCATGTGAAAGAAGACCCCCCGCCCCTCCCCCCACCCCCAGGCAGTTGTCAGCTACTATTGATCACAGCCTGGCATGAACAGTGTGGTGTGGCTGGACGCTCTTTGACCCCCATGCCTATCTGCTTCTTCACAGAGGAAAGTCATGTCCAGGCATATTGTCTTTCTATTTTCTCTTTCCCGTCCAGGAAAAAGGGGTATTTTTAGCCTCTGTCTTTTGCCTAGTCTAAGAGAGGTGCTTTCTACTTTTCAACCTTACCCAGAATTCATAGACAATCATTGCAAATATGACAAGAACACCATCTTCTTCTAGTCGCATTTACCGTGTTTGCCTTGTTATCTGCCTGAGCCATTGACTGAGTCTCTGCCTTCTTCTGTCTGGCTTACTCTCTCCCTCTTCCCCATAAATTAATCACAGAAGCATTTGGAATTGCTTTAAAAGATAAGGCTGGATGTTTTCATGTATAACCCTGGTCTTACTTCACTGAGCTTCAGTTAGGTTTCAAGTGAAAGTTGTTCATATAAATTGGGTGGTCTGTGAAGGGGGTGCACGGTGTGCAGCAAGAGGGAACGCGGGGTAAGGGAGAGGGAAACCTCTGCAAAAAGCCTTTTTGCTTTAGTTATGACAGAAAAATGAATCATCTGTAAACAGAAATGACATCATAAATCACTTCTCTTTTTCCCAATGTCCAAAGCCACAGGGTCTGTCTACTGTTCTATCTATTCTAAATCAAGTTCACATGGACTTTTCCACTGACTTACTGTGCCAATGAGTAACACATAATCTAACAATAAGTACATTCATTTCATCAGCGGGCTATAAGCTGTTGAGATAACTGAGCCAGTTTGAGCAGTAATAGACTCTGGAGTTATGCCATTCATATGCTCTGGGCTTCTATTATATGTTATGCCTGTGTCCTTAGGTCAGTTTCAATTTAACGTTATAGTGAAATATTGACTGAATGTATCTGTTCACCATGTGGGTTATAGGCATCTGTTGAGCATCAGGGCACACAATCAACTGATTTACCAAGAGCTCCTAAAGTAAAGCGACCTGCAGTAGGTCACCCCATGCTCAGACTAGGAAGCACTGCCGTCAGCTCACCTGCCAAGCTGTCGCAATGCAGCTCATTTCTCATTTATTACAATTCACATCCAATCACATACATTCCTTCCAGTTTCAGATCATTGAAAAACCACCTCAAGCTATCTGTGAACTTGATTCTTTCCATATCTTGGAATGAAACATATTCAGTTTGAGTCTGGGGTTGAGGTTAAGGTGGAGATGTATTTCTTTAAGGATAGCTGGATATAACTGAGAGGGAATGATTTATGATCCCTAGGTCTCCTTGGGGACAAAGTTGTAACGACAGAGCTTTCCAAGTTTGTGTGAAATCAAATAATGAGTTGTTGTCTTGTGACTCTTCTTTAGTACCAATTCAGATGGTTATTCTAAATTTAACACATACATATGCACATTAAATATATAATATATAATATGTATATAATATATGCAATAATATGCATATACATTAAATTTAGAGCAACAATCTGAATTGGTGACTATATATATCTATATATACATATATCTATATACACATATATGCATACACACATACATACACACACATATATATGCACACACATGTATATATACACAAATATATACATATATCATTTATGCACACACATATATGTACACATTTATACATACATATATTCCTATATACATTTATACACACATATATATATGCACACACATATATACATAAATATACATATATATGCATATATATACACACATACTATATATGTATATTTGCAATTTTCCAATGTGCTTTTAATGTAGTCAGATAGATGTAGGTACAGTCCACTCTTGGCATGGATGCTATGGCTCTGACTTAGGTGGACATTCATGTACTATTTTGGTTAGTGCTGTCACATGCTTTCAAGAAAAGCCTACTTCCCACTGTATATTTTCTGTTTTATTTTTTCTGATTTGTAACTATGTAAATGTGAGTTATAAAATCATGCTTTAAAAATAAAAATGAGTTGACTTTATACCTTACTGTGTGGTCAGGGTATTTAAGCCATAGGTGGAATGAGTGAGTTGGTGGTTCTATATTAATATTCTCTTCTTTTGAAGATTTTTTTATGTTATGAGCATTTTTGCATGCATGTATATGAACCATATGTGTGCTATGCTTGTTGAGGCCAGAAGAGGGCGGCAGAGCCCTTGGAAGCTCTCAGCTCCTGATGCATCTCTCCAACCCCATATTTTCTCCTTCAGAAGGAGTTGGAAAACTCTCTATCAGGAGTTTAAGTCTTAGCATCTAAGGACTGGGCAGTCAGAGTGAACCTTCCCAGTTCTATTCTTGGTGTGAAAGAACCTTACCTTCCTTTTGAAGGGCCCATAGTATTACATAGTTAGGGTCAGCCAGCCTTCTACAAGATGCTGTAACACATATAGATTTCCTTCCTCTTCTCTTGCCTCCACCTGAGATCATCGCCTATGGGCAACAAACTCTTGTGCAGCCAAATAGTGTTCCCTCAAAACCCAAAGCTGAGGCCAATGAAATGGCTCAGCACTTATTGTGTAGAGCAGAAAACTGGTGACCTGGGACAAGACCACTCCAATGGCTGCTCTTGCCAATAGCATTTTACCAGAACCCAGTACTTTCCTTTGCTTTCCTCGTGCCAATGGCAGGCTGATTAATTGTGACTGGTGCCCTATGTACCCACAAAAGCATAATGTGAAGGCTCTTTAGCAAAAATAAATGTCCTGAGAAAATATGCACGCACACACACACACACACACACACACACACACACACACACACACACGCGCGCGCACACACACACACAAATACAACTCCAAGATATATTTTGTGTGTCCTGTGTGTGTAAAAGTATGTGCAAGTGTCCATGTACAAATGTGTGTGCAGGTGTGTGCATGTGCACATGTGTGTATGTGTACTCAAGTGTGTGTGTGTGTGTGTGTGTGTGTGTAGGATAGGCATTGATTTATGATGTCACTCCTCAGAAACTATCGACCTTTCATTTTGGAGACAAGGCATTTTGCCAGGATCTGAAGCTTCCCAGTTCCCCAGCACTGGATTTACAAGTCCATGTCACCAAGTTCAGTTTTTTCATCGGTTCTGGGGAGCTAACTCAGATCTTCACTCTCCCAAAGCAAAGACTCACAGCCATTTCTCCAGTCTAAATGGCTAAAAATTTCTGTTGCCCTTTGACTCCCTTAAAGTCTCTGAAGAAGGAATCAGATTCTTCCATGATATTTATGTAGGGAAGGCTCATACACACCAATTCTTGTTCCATTTATACATGAGCATGGGGAAATTGCTATGGCATCCATTTGGATGTCTGTGTAGACCTCATTCTAGACGATCTGTTACAGTGGCATAAGTAGCCACATTTCTGGGTGCTGCTCCTTCAGATCACCACGCTGATGACACAAAGTCACTGCTCTGTTGGGATGTTCCCACAAGGCCAATGGGGCTTACCTTCTTCATTCGTAAAATGAATGATGAAAAGGATAACTACATCACAGGTATTTCTGGGACTACAAAGTCAGCAATGTAGGCCACCTCTCCAGCTCTTCTCAGTGTTGCTCTGCGCTGACTCCCGTGTCCCCTTACTGCCAGTGGCCTTTGGAGGCCCACCATTCAATATCTGCCTGATGGGCATCCTCCTGCCTTTCATCACCACATTGTGACTGCTCTCTGAACCTTGTGGTCACAGACATCCTTTTATCTCTTCCAGAATTCTGCCAAAGCCAACAGCCAGTCTTTACGGTGAGTGATCACAGCACAGTGTTCTAAAGGAAGCAGCATGCATGAATTGGTTTCTGATGTGCAAGGTATGCTCTTCCTTCAGTTTAGTCTCAGATAATTCAATGTCTAAACAACCAAAGAATAGGTATTTAAAGGGACCCCTTATTTTACCTTCTACCATATCATCATCATCATCTTCAACATCATCATCATCATCATCATCATCATAAAATTTTTTAATAAGCACTAGAATTTGAAGTTTGAAAAGTGAAATAATTTAGGACCCAGAATTTAGGATCCAGAATGCAGTCCTGGAACTTCCGAGAATAGCTTGGATGGCACATTTCCTGAGACGCTACAGAGACCCCCACTGAGCTTACTATAAGCACGGGTAAAGTTATAGCACCCAAGGAGGAAAGCCGTATCCATTTGCAGTTAATCATAGCAGCAAAGTCCTGCCAAAGGGCCACTGAATAACCTACTTTGATGAAGTTTGCTCCCCATACTTCGGGCAGTGGCCATCTGGTTTGAGTTGGAAGAGTCTTTTTCCCTCTTCCCTTTCTCCACCCAGCCAAATATGAGAGATTATCCCTGTGCTACTCACAGAACATGTAGCCACCAAGTTGGGTCAATGGTATTTCTGACAGTCAGAAGCTGGAAAAATAATGAATTAGAGGTCCAAAGAGGTCGCCACAATATTTGCTGCAGATGGACCTCTGTCATTTATTGGCAAATATGGCCAGGCTCCAAGCGTAGGACACACATCCACACTATATTTGCTAGGATATTAAAATGAAATGTATCTATGTTGCTCATTGGCTTCCAAGGAGGAGGGGGCATGGTTTGAATTAAGACTTTGTATTTTTCTTCAGCAGACCAGTGTTTAATGGTGGACAGCTTTTCTCCTCAGTGAGGTGATTATTGGGCATGGGTTTGTCAAAACTATTTACTGTATGAGTCTCAAACTCAAAAATTCTATTAAAGTCATAATTCAAAGCATGTTAGCCAGCCTCACCTTCTCTGCCCTCCTTCAGGTTTCATAAGTTGAGGGGCTTTCTGTGCACAAAGGTCCCTGGGTGAACAGCAGTCTGCACTCAGCCGTGGTTTTGCTCTCTTTGGTTGTAGTTACCTAAACACTAAAGGGAGCTTCATAAACAATTCGTAACCTTAATGGCTGGAGGCTGCAGGGCTAGTCCTGTAGTTTGGTTAGCATAGTGCTTCCCCTGCATTCTGGAATGTTCAGGATTGGTCCTTAGTACCAAGCAAGCCAGGCATGGCACTGCATCTCTGTTAGCCCAGCCCTTGGGAGAGGGAGGTGAGTGGATCAGAAATTCCACTCTATCCTCAGATACACAGTGAGTTGAAGGCCAGCCTGGGCTACATAAAACTATATCTTAAAAGAAAATATCACAGCCAACCATTGGACTGAGAATAGGATCCCCAATGGAAGAGTTAGAGAAAGGAATGAAGGAGCTGAAGGGGTTTGCAACCCCATAGGAAGAACAACAATATCAACCAACTAACCCACCCACCCCCACCCCGGAGCTCCCAGGGACTAAGCCATCAACCAAGGAGTACACATGGCTCTAGTTGCATATGTAGCAGAGGATTGCCTTGTCAGGCGTCAATGGGAGGAGAAGTCCTTGGTCCTATGAAGGCTCCATAGATGCTCCAATGTAGGGGCATCGAGGGCTGAGAGGTGGGAGTGGGTGAGTGGAGGAATACCTTTATAGGAGCAGGGGAGGGAGGATGGGATAAGGGCTATCCTGGAGGGGGAAAGTGGGAAATGGGATAACCTTTGAGATGTAAATAAAGAATATATCCAATAAAAAAGGAAATATCAACAACAAAGACAAAAACCAGAAAATGAACAGTCTACAATTTTTAAGTAACTTTATATCATACACTGTCGATGTTCCTCTTGTTAATCCTTACTCTGACTAGTTCATAAAGTTACTTTATTGTGGCATTTATGCCTAGAAAAAGACACAGTCCATTGGTGGTTTGGAGCACCAATGGGACGTTTCTCCTGTGTATGGCAGTGCATGGGCTTTAGTCGTATTCAGTATTTAGATTCATTCACTTTTTTTTTTTAAAATGTCAACTTATATTTTAGTTATCTGATTTTATTTTATTTTTTTACAATTTTTTTTATTTTCTATATTCTTTGTTTACATTCCAAAGGCTTTCCCCTTTCCCCCCCTCACCATATGTCCCATATGTCCTCTTCCACCCCCCCACCCCCGCCTATTCCCCAATCACCACCCCACCATTTCTCTGCTCTATTCTGGTACTTTCCTACAAAACTGGATCCAGTCCTTTCAGGACCAGGTCCTCTCCTTGTCTTGGGAATCTTTTGACTTGCTAATTGTGCCTTGAATATTCAGAGCTTCTGGGCTCATTAATATCCACTTATCAGTGATTGCATTTCATGCGTATTCTTTTGTGATTGGGTTAACTCACTTGGATGATATTTTCCAGATCCAACCATTTGCCTACAAATTGCATGAATTCATTATTTTTAATTGTTGAGTAATATTCCATTGTATAAATATACCACATTTTCTGTATCCATTCTTCTTTTGAGAGACATCTGGGCTCCTTCCAACTTCTGGCTATTATAAATAAGGCTGCTATGAACATAGTGGAGCATGTGTCTTTATTGTATGCAGGGGAATCCTCTGGATATATGCCCAGGAGTGGTATGACAGGGTCCTCTGTAAGTGTCATGCCCAATTTTCTGAGGAACCACCATACTGATTTCCAGAGCGGTTGTACCATCTTGCAGTCCCACCAACAGTGTAGGAGTGTTCCTCTTTCTCCACATCCTCGCCAGCACCCATCCCTTCCCTTCTGTGGTGGTTTGAATAGGAATGACTCATGTAGACTCAAAGATTTGACAGCTTAGTAATCAGAAAATGGCACTGTTAGGAGGTGTGACCTTACTGGGGTATAGGTGGCCTTCTGGAGGAAGTGTGTCATGGGGACTGGATTTGGGGGATTTCAAAGGCTCAAGCCTGGCTTGTGTGAGCGTGCGTTCTCTCTCTCTCTCCCTCCCTCCCTCCCTCCCTCTCTCTCTCTCCCTTCCTCCCTTCCCCTCTCCCTCTCCCTCCCTCCCTCTCTCCCTCTCTCTCTCTCTCTCTCTCTCTCTCTCTCTCTCCTCCCTCCCACCCTCCCTCTTTCTCCCTCTCTCCCTCTCTCCCTTTCTCCCTCTTTCCTTCTCTCCCTCTCTCTCCCTCTCTCCCTTTTCTCTGCTGTTTGCTGACCCAGATGTAGAACTCTTGGCTTCTTCTCCAGCACCGTGTCGACCTGCATGCTGCTGTGCTTCCCACCATAATGATAATGGACTGAACTTCTGACCTGTAATGAACCTGCAACACAGCCCCAGTTACATGTTTTCCTTTATATGGCTCACCATGGTCATGGTGCCTCTTCACAGCAATGGAACAGTGACTAAGCCACCTCTCCACCTCCTTGTTTCTTTCCTTCCTGGTTCTTTTCCTCACTCCGTCTTCCTTATGTCCTCTTCTTTCTTCTTTCCTCACCCCATCCTTCCTTGTTCAGTCATCTCCTCTGTTGCCTCCTCTTCCCTCCCCTCCCCTCCCCTTATCCCCTGCTCCCTCTTCTCTTCTACCTCCTTCGCACTCTTCATTTTTTCTCTTTGACGGGGTATTATAGTTCCATCCAGAATGGGGTCAAACTTCCAGGGTCCTTCTCTCTCCACCTTTCAAGAGCTGGAATTACAGGCAGGTGTGATTTTCTCTGCTGTTTGCTGACCCAGATGTAGAACTCTTGGCTTCTTCTCCAGCACCGTGTCGACCTGCATGCTGCTGTGCTTCCCACCATAATGATAATGGACTGAACTTCTGACCTGTAATGAAAAAATCAGCAGAGAAAATCACGCCTGCCTGTAATTCCAGCTTTAAGAAAAGAGATGGAATTTCTTTTCTTAAAACATGTTTTCATTTAGCTATACACATATATTTCATATATATATATATACACATATATTTCATATATGAACATGTTTTCAGTTAGCTATAATGAGTAGTTGTACTAGGGACATGGCTATAGAATTATTTCTTTAAGGTCCTTCCCTTTTATTTTTTTAAGATTTATTTTTCATTATTTGTAGTTATGGGTATGAGTCTTGGTGTGGGTATGTGCACATAAGTGCTGGTGTCTTTGTAGGTGTCTTTGTGTTGGGTCCTCTTTAACACTCATTGCTGTGTTTCTGATGTTGGTTTTTGTTACATACATCTCTTCTCATATCACATCAAGGACTTTCAATTTGGCCAGTCCCATTCCCTGTACCATGGCCCCTCTATCTGAGGTTCAGATGAATGTGCGTGCAGTACAGCACTTGCTTTGGAGAGACGTGGGCCCATGTTACATGGAGATGTTTCACATTCTTCTCAGACACGCCACATCTCTTTGTTCTGCAGAATGTACCAGAAGGAGGTTTTGTCAACATGGTCACATGGTTAAGAAATGCTGCTGTGTAGTTTGGTAGGAGCACAGCTGGAGGACATAAAGACTCAGCCCCATTTACTAATTGGATTTTAATGACCAAACCACAACATTTGGACTATTTAAATTAAACAAGACAAATGTTTTTTTTTTTAAGAAACAACCTAATATCTCCATTTTTAAAAGGACATGATTTGAAATCTGCGGGACTGTAACTAATGTTATTGTTAAGAGGAAAATTGAAAACATTTTATATATATATATATATATATGTGTGTGTGTGTGTGTGTGTGTGTGTGTGTGTGTGTGTATGTATGTGTGTGTGTATATATATATAATATATATATATATATATATATATATATTTCACTATTAGGCATTCAGAACTTGACAAAATTAGCTGTATTATTAAAGTTTTGCAGGCAGAAATCTCTTTTTCCTTTTGGAGGTTGTTTTGGTTTTATTTTTTTAGCAGTCTTCCAAAAGGAATTCCAAAATTTTTTGACAATTTTATCATTTCTGACTTAAGCCTGTTGCAAATCTCTTTGAAACAACTAGGCCCAAGGGTGGCTCCAGCAGCTGCCTGAATTCCACACAAATGTAAAAAGTCTCTTCCATTCTTAGTGCTATACTTTGTTGTAATCGAATCCAGATGCTTAAACCATTCAGATTACCTTTTACAGTGTGAACAGAAGCACAAATGTGTTATGTTAAAAAGTAGTTGGACCCCAATTGTTGCTCTCCTTTCTGAGTGTAACTCATGTAACAGAGCGGCCAAGAGAGAAAAGATCAAGGAGCTGGCCCTGAGAATCTTTTATCATGTCATATTTTGTAGAGAAGAATAATTAGATTAAACTCTGTAGACTATATCATCAACAAAAAGAGACCAAGAAGTTGAGACTGAGGTAACATCTCAGTAAGCAGGACCCAAGTTTGGCTACCTGTGCATTGTGAAGAGAACGATCCATCATGATGCTACACTGGGCCCCTGTGACTCTAGGCTCTGCCACCTGCTAACATCATCTCTAAAGAATTACTTACATTTCTTATAATTTAGTTGTGTGTGTGTGTGTGTGTGTGTGTGTGTGTGTGTGTGTGTGTTGTGCACTTGTGTGTATGCCTGCCATCTGATTTATTGGGGAAGAACAGTGCATCCATGCCTCCATTCCTCTGTTCAGCAGTACCTGTGCTTACCCACCAATGTGTCCCAACACCCAGTGAGTTTAGATTGTGTGGGGGATATTTGCTTTTTCATCCACTAGAAAGAATGTTAGATACTTAGATGATGGAGGAGCAGCTGTGTATTTTGCCATTAAGACAATGTTGTGGTGCTGCTTACAAATTCTTTGTACATAGCAGAGCCAATTGCTCTGATAGGAACACACACACATTTTAACCACATTTTCAGGCACCAACACGAAGTATTTTTTACACATACATACTATACACAAAACATTTTTGGATATCTGAAAATTGAGAGTTTGCACCAAACAACTCAAATGACAATTCCTAAGGAAAATCATAAAAGGTATCTATTTTGAACAGAGAGGTTTTGGCTGAGCTCTGAACTGCTTCACCAGAACATCTTCATTTGAGGAATGAGGTGATTATATGAGATCTCAAATTTTCTCATCTTAGTAATTTGTGATTCTAAAACCTTCAGATAAAGGCTCACCTTCTGCATAGGAATAAAAGTATGACTGTGATTGCTATTATAAATATGTTGGCAAAGGTCCTTGCCCCAGGATATGCTCACTGAGTTTGTGCTTCGACTTCTGCCAGATGGGCAGTCCCCTGAAATGACAGAAATCTTGTCCTCAGAAGACTTCATTGGAAGTGCCATTAAGTTGCATGGGTGTGTAGGGTGGCACCAAACCATGCCCTTCTGATACACTGAGTGTGGGACTGGCGTCCCTGAGAGAACGAGGACCACAAGGAGGGTTATTTGAAGAAGAGTCTTTTAGTTACTCACCTTCTTCCTGTGTAGAAGCCTGACCAGCTTATGAAAGACTGACTTTATTTTGGCTCAAGGATATAGGCCATCATGATGGCGAAGTCATGAGGTCTGGACTTTGAGGAAGGTGGTCATATTGCTTCCACAGTCTAAAAGCAGAGAGATGTAAATGTTTATGTGAAGCTCACTTTTCCCTTTTATCCAGTCTAGGAGCCCAGCTCAGGACATGGTCACATCTACAGTTCAGGTAGACCTTCTTACTACAGTTAACATGATCTAGACAGTCTCTCCCTGGTATACTCACAGGCTAACTGATATAGGTTATCCTGTGAGGTTTGCCCAGAGGTTTGGTTGTTGGGCTCTTCTCAGTCCTGTGAAGCTAATGACCAATATTAACCATCACAAATAGAAAAAGGCTATGGACCACTTAATGGGAAGACTCTTGACTTATGACAATGATGTTAGAGGGACCCTGGCAAAGTGGACCAAGCTAGAAGCACTATTATTGAAATAGACTGTGAGTTTAATAGCATCCAGCTAGAGAGACCACACATGCTGCCCTTTCGGTCCAAGTGGCTGTATTTGGCATTTATTTGGATGCTAGGATTTAAGCCTGCACAGTAATCACTGCTACCTGCTCAACCATCTCCCTAGGCCCCTAGATTAGTTTTAAAATCACCCAATTATAATGCAAATTATATTCAGTCACATTATACATGGGATATCTTCATTTCCTTCATATACCTTAGTATATCCATATTGGTATCCTTGGCATCTAGCAGGAGATGCCTGCGTGTCAGCTATGACCAGGATTAACTGAACAGAATCAAATAAACACAGATTTATTCAGACCCCCAGGCAATCGAAACATTTATGTTTTTTACAGCAAAGAGTCTTTGTTCACTTGCATTCATGGACCGGACGAAAAGATTTCACACAACTGGAGTAAGAAGCATGAGAATTCTATTTTATTTTCCCCTTCACTTTAGACATAAAAAGACAGATGCTGATTGACAGTTTATGAGTCTGAAGTAGGGCTTTTATTGTCTCTGGTCTGTTTTGTACATGTCTGAGTCCTGTCACTTGGGAACATTCTATAAAAGAAACAAAAAGAAATTTTGAAAATACAGTCCCATTTTATTTGGTCTCATTATGAAGGAGACTTGTGTGGCCACTCTTGTTCAAAGCCAAGGCACTTGTTGAAATCCTTTAAGGACTTAAGTGGATTCTGAAGAAAGAAGGCACTCTCTCTGTTCTTTGTTGAAGAAGGTATTTGTGTGGTGCCAGGTTTGTGATCATAAAACAATGGCCACACGACTTCAGCCTTTACGTGATGCAGATAGTAAGGGTGTAGATACATGGTTAACTCGGGCCTGCTTCTACTTCACAGAATTAAAAAATCTTTACTTGGAAGTCACAGAATACTTGATGGTGGCTTCTTCAACAGCTGTGTCTCAATTTTTTTCCTTGTGGAGAGATGTCTCTGTCAATGTTTTTTTGTTGTTGTTGCTGTTGTCTGGTTGTTTTTTGTTTGTTTTTTGTTTTTCCTTTAAATGCACCCCTCTCTCATGAGATGGAGAAAACAATGACTTATTAATGTCCAGGAGCACATCCCAGTGGACACAATAACTATTTGCTTCATCCTAGGTCAGAGATGTCCTTCTGATTAACAAGGTACAGAGATAGATTTGGGAGGAGGAACCATGAAAGGCTTCATTTCCTGTTAAACTGCACATAAACCATGGCAGCAGGGATAGCCTATGGGTTTCCATGTATGCTAATAGTTATATGTAGACTAAAGCTGTGGATTAAGAGAGCAAGAAACATTGAAAACATCTGTATCTTCTGTGCAGTTATAGGTGCCGAAGACACTCTACCCTTATGTAAGTGGTACCTAAGCTTTTAGTCTATGTTATTTGGTATCAGCTTCATCATACCTGATCTCAAAAAGGAAGGCTGAGAAAGGAGAAGAAAGATGTACACACTAGGACAACTCCACATAAGAAGTAACTAAAGAAAATTTATGTAGCTAATAATTAGAGGTAGAGTTTTGAGCATTTTCACTCAGCTGAAGTAGTGGTAGCTTGGTGCTCTCTGTGGCTTACTCCTATGGGAACATTTTTCAATGACAAAAGTAAACCATACAACATCACAAAGAAAAGCAAGGGTAACTAAGCATTGCCAAAGTTGAGAACTCCACAAAGATGTGCAACTAACAAACTAACAAAACTAACAACCCTCTAAGAGAAGGGAGAAATTCTTAGATCTTCACTGCTGTCCTGAGAGGCACTGGCCCCATTCCCACCTATCGTGGTGACACGTGTGCTAAACATGAGAGGGATTGCTGAGTAGAGTGTGAGAGATCTCAAGTTCTGGATTTGAAGGCAGGAGAGAATGTGTGTAGGAAACCTATTCCTGTGCCTTCTGAACTTGTACTGAAGACTAGCTCATGTTGAGCAGAAAACTTAGGTGAGATGCAGAGGCTTTCTAGTGAGTAAAGTTGTTCACAGTGGTGGTTTGAAGGAAAGGCCACACTGAATAGTTCTCCCCTATTAGGCTCTTGCAGCAGAAGAAACACCTGTTGAGCGAATCACACTACCAAGGCCTTGGAGGTGATCTGAAAGACCACCTCCAACTCATTCTGAGCACTCTCATCACGTGTCTGTGGTTCTGGAATAAAAGAGAGAACACAGGCAGCTCAGCATCCTATCTCTGACTAATAGGCAGTGGGGATAATGGTGCTAACCTGAGCCTGTATAGTAGTTTCTTTGCCAGATTGCTTTTGCTAGGAATTATACATTCTTGTGTAGACATATACAAACTTTGTACACATCCTCAGTTAGTTGTTTTTTAAGATAAATGTGCTCTTTGTTGAGTATCTGTTGTTTCTGTAAAGAGAGTTTTAAAATATGGACTTTAGTGTATGAGGGGTCTCCATGATTGAAATATTCTCTTCCCCTCTGTCATACATTCCTCATTTGGTATTGAATGCTTACTTCTTTTCTACTTGCAATGTAGAAAGAACAAGGTAAGGAACCCTGCTCAGGCTCTGACAACCGTGTGTAGATTTTCAAGAGTGTCCTCATATTTGGCATTGGGTGATAGTACTGCAGATAAGGGCTTGTCACACACAAGAGGAGTCTAAAGGTCAAAGCCCTAGAACCCATGCAAAAGCTGGTCAAGTGTGATAGTCACTTGCAAAATGGACGCCCGCAAAGACCAAGGTAGGGGACCTCTAGGTCCATCTGGATGACTAGATAACCTAGTTTTCTTTATTATTGCTCTAATATTCTGGCAAAGCTGTTTAGTGAGAGGTTTATTTTAGTTCACAGTTCCAGACTACAAACCATCAGAGAGGGGGAGTCTCAGAGCAGAGGATGAGGGAGCTGGCTAAATCACACCCATAATCAGGAACAGAGAACAAAGACCACATGCCCAGCTGCCTCTGCTCATTCAGTCCAGGGCCCAGCCCATGGAATTGCCCCATCCACATTCAAGGTAGGTTTTCATACCTCCCTTAATCCAGTTAAGATGCGCTCCCTGCCCCCCCCAAGGCCATTGCAATCTAGATCAGTTTTTGTTGAGGTTCCCTTCTGAGGTGATGCTAGGTTGTCATGTTGACAGCCAAAACTAATTATCATACTAGACCAGCCAAAGATGGCTGGCAAGCCTCAGGCACAGTAAAAGCCCCCATGCCCCAATAAATACAGTGGAGAGTGATGGTGGACATATCTGAACTCAAGTTCAGACCTCCACATGGAGACTGCACATAATCAGGCATAGAAAAAGAGAGGCAGGCAGGCAGACAGACAGACAGACAGACAACAAAGAGATAGATAGATAGATAGAATCCACTTGTGATGATCACCATAGAAAATGCTCCAGCAAACAGTCTCATTATTCCTTCATGTAAAGATGAGATGTCTTGTGTCTAGTGAGAACATGCATGTTCATACACATGTACACATACATGCCCACCCAAATTCCCCTCATTGTAGAACATTTGTTAATCCAACAAGCACTGCATGATCTCACCAATATGTTGAATCTATGAAAGGTGATCTTCCAGAAGCAGGGGCTACAATGCTGGTTACCAGAGGTTCTGGGGACGTAAAGGAGTGATGCTGGTCAAAGGGGAGTTAGATCGTGGTGACTGTAGTTAATGAAGGCATGTTCTTGAAAAATACTGAGTGGCAATGAATTGGCTAGCTTTCATCTTTTATACATGTACACACACTTCAATGTATCATGTTGTACATGACAATTACATGTGCTGTTATCAGTCAGTCAGGTATGGGTTAGTGGTACTCACTTGTAATCCCAGCACTTGGGAAGTACTGGTAGAAGGAATAGAAGTTTAAGGGCATCCTGTGTGTGGTGGTTTGAATGAAAATGGCCCCAAAAGGCTCAAAGGGAATGGCACCATTAAGAGGTGTGGCCTTGTAGGAAGAATTATGTCACTGGAGTTAGCGTTCGAGGTTTTAGAAGCTCAAGCCAGGGCCCTTGACTTTTTATCTTTGCCTGTTGCCTATGGATCAAGATACAGAATTTGTGGCTCCTTCTCCTATAGCACCATGTCTGCCTGCATGCCACCTTGCATCCTGACATTATAAAAATGGATTTTTAAACTTCTGAGCTATAAGCTGGCCCCAGTTAAAAGGTTTCCCTTATAAATGCTGCCATGGTGATGGTGTTTCATCACAGCAATAAAACCCAGGCTAAGACACTTAGGTAGATAAAGTGTTAGAGAATTCCCTGAACTAGATATAAGAAACACTGTTCTCTTAAACTAAAATAAATAAATAAACCACAATTAATAATAGTAATAAATTTTCAAAAACTAAGTTAAAAGAACAGACAGGGAAGGCAAGACAAGCTTATGATCCCAAAGTATGAGAGGCTGAAATAAGAGAGTACAAGTTTACAGTTACTTTGGACTGAATAAAGAATTCTAAACTTCATTCTGATCTTCATAGTGTAACTCTGTCCCTAAATGACAAAAACAAACTTAACTGAGTCGTTAAGAAAACAAATTTAATTGAGGCTTTATTCTTTAAGAATCTTTGTTGCAGTTGGAAAAAAAATAAAGTGAAACACAATGTGATTTTGCATTTCCATATGGAGACAGTCATTATTTCCAGGATGGAGAGTAGTTTACATTGATAAATATTAGGACTGACCTCAAAGTCCTGTTAAACTGAAGAGAAAGGAATACCCTCTAAGAAGATATGTTCCATACTGCCACACTCATTCTATGAAGCCACAGTCAGCCTCATAACCCACACAATGACTCAACAAAGAAAGAGAACTTCTGAAAGATTTCAGTCATGATCATTGATACAAAAATACTCAATAAAATACTCACAAATGGAATCCAGGAACCCATCAAAAACATTGTCCATCATGATGATGGTAGGCTCCATCCTGGTGATGCATGGATGGTTTGATATGTGAAAATACATCAATGTAACTCACCATATAAACAAACTGAAAAAAAGTCACATGACCATCTCATTAGATGCTGAAAAAGCCTTTGACAAAAATCTAATGCCCCTTCATGTTAAAAGTATTAGATACAAGGCACATGGCTAAACATAAAAGCAATTCCATTAAAATCCGGAACAAGACAAGTCTGCTCACTCTCTCCCTATATAGTCAATATAGTAAATGATGTTCTAGCCAGAGCAATAAGACAACTAAAGGAGATCAGGGGGAAACAAGTTGGAAAGGAAGAAGTCCAAGTATCGCAATTTGCAGATGATATGGTAGTATTCATAAGTGACACTAAAAATTCTACCAGAGAACTCTGACAGCTAGCTAATAAACAACTTCAGCAAAGTGGCTAGATACAAAATTAACTCAAATCTAGTAGCCCTCCTTTATCCAAATGATAACCTGGCCAAGAAAAAAATTAGGGAAACAACACCCTTTACAATAGCCACAAATAATATTAAATGTCTTGGTGTAACTTTAACCAAGAAAGTAAAATATCTATATGACAAGAACTTCAAGTCCCTGAATAAAGGAATGGAAGAAGATATCAGAAGATGGGAAAATCTCCCATGCTCATAAATAGGTAGGGTTAACATAGTGAAAATTGCTATCTTACCAAAAGTAATGTCCAGATTTAATTCAATGCCCATCTAAATTCCAACACAATTTTTATAGACCTTGAAAGAGCAATTCTCAACTTCATATGAAAAACAACAACAACAACAAAAAAAACCAGGATAGCCAAAACAATCCTGAACAATAAAAGAACTTCAGGAGAAAAATCACAATCTCTGACTTCATGCTGTACTACAGGGCAGTAGTGATAAAAACTGTATGGTATTGGTATAGAAACAGACACACTGATCAACTGAACCAAATTGAAGACCTAGAAATCAAATACCTACAGACACTTGTTTTTTTTGATAAAGAAGCCAAAACAATATAGTGGAAAAGCAAAAGCATCCTTGACAAATGGTGCTGGTCTAACTGGATGTCTGTATGTAGAAGAGTGAAATAGATTCATAGTTATTGTCCTGCACAAAACTCATATCTAAGTGAGTCAAAGACCTCACCGTAAAACCAGATAGAAGAGAAAGTGGAAAATACCCTTGAATGCATTGGTGCAGGAAACAACTTCCTGAACAGACTACCAGTGGCTCAGGCTCTAATATCAACAGTTGATAAGTGGGACCTCATGAAACAAGCTTCTGTAAGGCAAAGGACACTGTCATTAGGAAGCAACCTACAGATTGGAAAAGGATCTTCACCAATCCTACATCTGGCAGAGGGCTAATATGCAAAATTTACAAAGAACTCAAGAAATTAGACACCAACAAACCAAATAACCCAATTAAAAACTGGGGTACAGAGCTAAACAGAGAATTCACAACCCTTGAATCTCAAATGGCAGAGAAGTACTTAAAGAACTTTTCACTGTCCTTTGTGCTCTGAGAAATGCAAATCAAAACATTTTACACCCATCAGAATGGCTTATATCAAAAACTCAAGATATTGCTATCGCTAAGGAAGTCAAAGGGATACAAATTGGAAAGGAAGAAGTGAAACTATCACTTTTTGCAGATGATATGATAGTATACATAAGTGACCCAAAAAACTCCAACAGAGAACTCCTACAGCTGATAAACAACTTCAGCAAAGTGGCTGGTTATAAAATCAACTCAAGCAAATCAGTAGCCTTGTACTCAAAGGACAAGCAGGCTGAGAAAGAAATTAGGGAAATAACACCCTTCACAATAGCCATAAACAATATAAAGTATCTTAGTGTGACTTTAACCAAACAAGTGAAAGAACTGTATGACAGGAACTTCAAGTCCTTGAAGAAAGAAATTGAAGAAGTCCTCAGGAGATGGAAAAATATTCCATGCTCTTGGATTGGCAGGATCAATATAGTAAAAATGGCCATCTTGCCAAAAGCAATCTACAGATTCAATGCAATCCCCATCAAAATCCCAAATCAATTCTTCATAGATCTAGAAAGAGCAATTCTCAAATTCATCTGGAGCAACAAAAAACCCAGGATAGCTAAAACTATTCTCAACAATAAAAGGACTTCTGGGGGAATCAATATCCCTGACCTCAACAGTACTACAGAGCAATTGTGCTAAAAACTGCATGGTATTGGTACAGCAACAGGCAAGTAGATCAATGGAATAGAATTGAAGACCCAGGCCAGGCGTTGGTGGCGCACGCCTTTAATCCCAGCACTTGGGAGGCAGAGGCAGGCGGATTTCTGAGTTCGAGGCCAACCTGGTCTTCAGAGTGAGCTCCAGGACAGCCAGGACTACACAGAGAAACCCTGTCTCGAAAAACCAAAAAAAAAAAAAAAAAAAAAAGAATTGAAGACCCAGAAATGAACCCAAAGACTTATGGTCACTTGATCTTTGATAAAGGAGCTACAACCATCCAGTGGAAAAAAGATAGCCTTTTCAACAAATGGTGCTGGTTCAACTGGAGGTCAACATGCAGAAGAATGTGAATTGACCCACTCTTATCTCCTTGTATTAAGATCAACTCCAAGTGGATCAAGGACCTCCACATAAAACCAGACACACTGAAACTAATAGAAAAGAAAGTGGGGAAGACCCTGGAGGACATGGGCACAGGGGAAAAGTTCCTAAACAGAACACCAATAGCTTATGCTCTAAGATCAAAAATTGACAAATGGGACCTCATAAAATTACAAAGTTTCTGCAAGGCAAAGGACACTGTCAGAAGGACAAAACAGCAACCAACAAATTGGGAAAAGATCTTCACCAACCTCACATCTGACAGAGGGCTAATATCCAATATATACAAAGAGGTCAAGAAGTTAGACCCCAAAGAACCAAATTACCCTATCAAAAAATGGGGTATAGAGCTAAACAACGAATTTTCACCAGAAGAAATTCAGATGGCCGAGAAGCACCTTAAAAGATGTTCAACATCATTAGTCATCAGGGAAATGCAAATCAAAGCAACCCTGAGATTCCACCTCACACCAGTCAGAATGGCTAAGATTAAAAACTCAAGGGACAACAGGTGTTAGTGAGGATGTGGAGAAAAAGGAACACTCCTACACTGTTGGTGGGATTGCAAGATGGTACAACCGCTCTGGAAATCAGTCTGGCGGTTCTTCAGAAAAATGTTCATGACACTTCCAGAGGACCCTGTCATACCACTCCTGGGTATATACCCAGTGGAATCCCCTGCATACAATAAAGACACATGCTCCACTATGTTCATAGCAGCCTTATTTATAATAGCCAGAAGTTGGAAGGAGTCCAGATGTCCCTCAAAGGAGGAATGGATACAGAAAATGTGGTATATTTATACAATGGAATACTACTCAGCAATTAAAAACAATGAATTCATGCAATTTGTAGGCAAATGGTTGGATCTGGAAAATATCATCCTAAGTGAGTTAACCCAATCACAAAAGAATACACATGAAATGCAATCACTGATAAGTGGATATTAATGAGCCCAAAAGCTCTGAATACTCAAGACACAATTAGGAAATTCAAAGATTCCCAAGAAGAAGGAAGGAAAGGACCCTTGTCCTGAAAAGACTGGATACAGATTTGTAGGAGAGCATCAGAAGAGAGAAATGGGGGGGTGATTGGGGAATAGTTAGGGGGGAGAGGACTTATGGGACATATGGTAGGGGGAACTGGGAAAGGGGAAAGCCTTTGGAATGTAAACAAATTATATAGAAAATAAAGGAAAAAATGAGAAGAAAAACTCAAGATATAACACATGCTGTTGAGTATATGGAGCAAGGAGAACACTCTTCTATTGCTTGTGGGAGTGCAAACTTGTATAACAACTTTGGAAATAAATATGGTGGTTTCTTAGAAAACTGGAAATAGTTCAACTTCAAGACCCAGCTATACCACTCCTGGGCATATACCCAAAAGATGCTCCACCATCCTACAAAGACTTGCTCAACTATGTTCATAGTAGCTTTATTTGTCATTGCCAGAAACTGGAAACAACCAAATGTCCCTCAAATGAAGAATGGATAAAGAAAATTGTATATTAACCCAGTGCAATATGAATTAAAAATTAAAAACAAAGACATAATGAATTTTGCAGGCAAATTGATGGAAATTGACAATATCATCCTGAGTGCGGTAACCCAGTCTATAAAGGACATATATGTACTCACTTATAAGTGGATATTAGCCATAAAATACAGGATACCCATGCTACACTCCACAAACAAAAGGAAACTTAAAAAAAGAAAACACAAGTGAGAATGCTAGAATATCACTTAGAAGAGGGAAAATAAAATTGTCATAAGAGGCAAATGGAGGGAGGGAATTGAATGGGAGAAGGGGTAGGGAGGGGAATGGGGGTGTTCAGGATCAGGTTTAGGGAGGGACAGGAGAGATGACCAGATGGCCATTAGATTGAAAAGAAATCTCCAAGTAATGGTGGTGGGGAAGTGGGGGATCTCCAGGACTAGACAGAGACCTGGGATAAGGGAGATACCCAAGAATCAGTGGAGGTGATCTTAGCTGTGACCCACCTCATTAGGGATGTGGAACCTAAAAAGGCCTCCTCCTGTACACAAACAGAAACTCCAGTGGAATTATAGTCACCAACCCACACAACTTTCACACTACCAGTGACTCGGGCTCTAATATCAACATTTGACAAATGGGACCTCATGAAACTGTAAAGCGTCTGTAAGGCAAAGGACACTATTAATAGGATGCAACCTACAGATTGGAGAAGGATCTTCACCAATCCTACACCTGGCAGAGGGCTAATATCCAAAATTTAGTGTGTGTCTTTAATTCTGTGTACAAGAAATACAGGCATGGGGGATGGAGCAGAGACTGAGGGAATGACCAACCAATAACTGGCCCAACTTAAGACAACCTATGGGCAAGCACCAATCCCTTACTCTACTAATGATACTCCGTCATGCTTGCAGACAGGAATACGTTGTCCTCTGAGAGGCTCTACCCACCACCTGACTTAGATACAGATACCCACAAGCAAACAGTGGATGGAGTGGTGATCAGGATGTAAAATGAATAATAAGTAAATAAGTAAATAAGAAGAGGTGTTTTAAGCAATCCATTCTGAAGCAGTGAGAAGGACGGATCACCATGGTTTTGTGGTGATGGGAGGATTTTCTTCATTCTATAGGAAGGACTTTAGCTAAGCCTAGAGTGTAAGCCTGAGCTCTTTGTGGTTCATACTTCCTCTGTTACCCTGTAAGACTCTTTCTGGCTACAGTCCATTCTCAACAATGCTCTCTTGACACCTCTTAACATATAGAGGGCCAGGCTGGCAGTCTCAACTGATTCTGTGGAGTGTTTTTACTGGTGCTATTTCACAGAGGCCATGCAAGTGCTAGCTGAGACCTTTAAGACCTCGGGCAAAGAGTAATGGCCAAGTCTCAGAGGGAGGAGAGAGCCACACTTCCTGTTCCCAGCATAGTACAACTGGTGTCATGCCCAACTCCTGTCTTGTGGACTTTTCTAATTAGTCTTTTTTATGTGTGACTTGTGATTATGAAATAAAGCTGCCTTTGGCCACCATGCCTTAGAAAAGCTGGTTTTCCTACCAGGTGTCAGGGAGTAGAACACTCTGGGACTTGCATTTTTTCTTTACAATCAGTTTATATCCCTTCAATGACATTTTGATGACTTTGATGTCTGTTTGTCGATGTTTTTTCCCTTTGTATAAGTACTTGGAATGTTGTTATGCCCCCTGTGTTTATTTTGAGAAACTAGATCATTAAGTCCACATCCCGTATTTCAGGCAAATGGCCTTCAAGTATGAAACGAGGTGAAAACTGTTATTTTTAAGAAGAAAGGAAAGCTTTGTGAAAGGCTGTGCTGGGCAAGTTTTGTAGTATTCACTTCTTTTTCTGTATTGTTCACAAGAAAACAGCCAGCCTGAATCCCAAAGTAAGGGTCATTTAATGCTTTGTAGAAGCCCAAGTCCCGCAAATAATGAGGCTGATGAAACGCTCCCAATGGTCACGGGGGATAAAATCCCTCACGTAAGAAAACACAGTTGGCTTTGTGTGTCCTGCAAGAGTTTGGACTGCTGTGATCCTTGCAAGGCATCCGAGGCTGCTGAGGTAAGCACATGGCTTTGAAGTGGTCTCGTGACACAGACAGCATGATTAATGCTTAGCCAGAAATGCACAATAATAACTACAAAGCTCAGCGAATCGCGTTGTGTTAAAAGTGACCTCCCTTGTCAGGACTTTTCCTGCCTTTTCAGTTTCCTAATGTGGGAAACAAATGTGTCCTTTCATATTTTCTGAACTGTGGTGGTGCTAATTCTGGGACTTTGGGTTGTTTGCTACTGAAGTTCCATGGTTGGTAAATTGTCCATAAAGTTCTCCTCACTTCTTCAAGGGGCTTGCTTGTCTCTGTCTGCTATGCTCTTACTATGTTTTGTGAGTGGCTGTGTCTGTGACAACCAGGCTCAGAAGTAGAAAGCCCCAGATAATCTGTCACTTCCCACAAAACATGGGATGTCCAGGTTCCAAAGGATATACTCTTGATGGTATTTTGCAGCTGAGATACCCCCTATATTGTATATAATCTTATTTTGTAGCTACTGCTTTGGGACAAAGGTGAATGGGATGCTTGTGTGTCTGTATACACAGTGGTATATTTCATTTGTGTGTGTGTATGTGTGTGTGTGGTGTGTTTGTGTGTCTGTGTGTTTTGCTGGTGTGTTCTGCATGTTATAGGTACAGAGAAGTCAGATCTCTACACCATCTACTGATGCATGGGCTTTGGCACCTTCCTGATTTGGGACTGCCCTCTGCTTAAGACTCAAAGACTGTAAATACTCAAGAGAGACTTAGTGTGATTTTTAAAGAGTTTATAAGCCACACACTTAGACTTCATTTCCCATAGCGTATCTATACTCCACATAGAGGAATACAAACAAGGTCATTCTTGAGTCCCCTGCAAGACTTTTATTTTAAGGATTTATTTATATGAGTACACTGTAGCTGTCTTCAGACACACCAGAAGAGGGCATCAGATCCCATTACAGATGGTTGTGAGCCACCTTGTGGTCGCTGGGAACTGAACTCAGGCCTCTAGAAAAGCAGTCAGTGCTCTTAACCACTGAGCCATCTCTCCAGCCCATATGGCAGACTTGAAATGTAGAAGGTGGACAGGAGAAGCATTAGGGAGCTATCAAGAGTACAAATGCATAGGGGAAGTGGAGCAGGCAAAGGTGGGGCTGTGAGGAGTTATAACATGGGTCTCACATGGAAGGATTGAGGCTACAGAGTCCAAAGAAAGCCGTCTTCCATCAGTGGGAGAGTACTGGGAATTTATAGCTGCAAATCACCCAGCCTTGGAAGCACCCTCAGAAAAGGCAAGCTTCTGTGCCTAAAACTGCATGCGCATACTCTCTCTCTCTCTCTCTCTCTCTCTCTCTCTCTCTCTCTCTCTTTCTCTCTCTCTCTCTCTCTCTCTCTCTCTCTCTCTCTCACACACACACACACACACACACACAAATATACACACCTACATACAGAAACACACTTAAACACACACCTACAAAATACCTCCCATGCAAACACCACCCACAAACACACCCATCCCACCCACTCCCACAAACCTTCCAAACTCACCCCACTCATCCACCACCCTGCCTTTCCTCCACACACCTCTGCACACTATGACTACTATTTTATTTAAGTGACTCAGAAAGTCTTTGGCTTATAGGAGGGTTGCCTCTCCATAAACCAGACATGAATTGATAATACCATTGAATCAGGAACACATTTAGTGCCCTGCAGTGGCTACTCCTGGTTGTCACCTTGTCTATATCTGGAATGAACTACAATCCAGAATTGGAAGGCTTACCTGTAATCCTAATCTGGAGGCTGGGAGATACAAGTTTTTGACCTGGATACAAGTTTGTCTTGGAACTCTTGAGGCATAGTGGCCATGAATCCCAGAAGATTAAGACAGGGAAATCTCTGAGTTCAAGGTCATCTGGGACAAAGCAAGTCCCAGATCAGGCACCATGGCACACACCTTTAATCTGGACCATACCTTCTGCTGGAGACCTACATAAGGACATCAGAAGAAGGAAAATTTGCTCTCTCTCTCTCTTCTTTGCCTGCTTGCCCTGTGGGACTGAGCAACTGCTAGATCCTTGGGCTTCCATTCACAACTGCTTCTGACTACTGTTGGGAGTTGGACTATAGATTGTAAGTCACCAACAAACTCCCCTACTATAGAGAGAGTACCCATTAGTTCTACGACTCTAGAGAACCCTGACTCATACATGCCCCAATCTTTCAAATGTCACAGTTTAGTATATGGCACAGTGCCTGGGTAGTCCCCCATCTCACCAGGATCTCTGGCTGATGTAGGCATCCATACCTTAAGGTTCCTACTTGGTCTTTCCAGAGAATATCATGCCATTTATCACTGACCTGGCAAAAAGTCAGAGCTTGCAATCTCAGGCATAGTATAGGGTGCATACCACTGCTTGGGAGGCTGACAGGAAGATCATAGGTTCAAGGCTAGCAATGAGATACATAGCAAGATATTGTTTCAAGGAACAGAAAACAAAATAAAGTTCACATCCTGGACTGGAGTCTCTACTGAGTAGGTATACCTCCTCAGCCCTGAAGTTGAACAGTTATAAGCAGGTGGGTCAGGAACCATCCATATTTGTACATCAAAGCTTTAGAATTGTTAGCGAGGGCTTCCTTTAGGAAGCAGTCACCTACAGAACAGTGCCTGTGTATAGCTTCTTTGGCTTTAAAAGTACAGATGTCAACCATTTCCAAATTACTCAAGTGTATTAGTCTGGCTTCTCTAGAGTCACAGAACGTATGGGTAGTCTCTATGTAGTTAGGGAATTTGTCGATGACTTACAGTCTGTAGTCCAACTCCCCAACAGTAGTCAGCAGCAGCTGTGGATGGAAGTCCAAGGATCTTGCAGTTGCTCAGTCCCACGAGGCAAGCCGGCAAGGAAGAATGAGTCTTCCTTCTTTCAATGTCCTTATATATGTCTCAAGTAGAAGGTGTAGCCCAGATTAAAGGTGTATGTCTCCACACCTTTAATCCCAGATGATCTTGAACTGGAATCCATGCTTCAAGATCTCCATGCTAAGTCCAGGTCAGAAACTTATATCTCTGAGCCTCCAGATTAGGATCATAGGTGAGCCTTCCAATTCTAGATTGTAGTTCATTCCACATATAGTCATGTTGACAACCAGGAATAGCCACTACATCAAGTCAATGATTTCTACCATTTAATTGCTTTTGTTGAGACAGAGTGTCACTAAGTATCCCAGGCCTCCCAAGGATTGTGGTGACAGACATATGCTGGGACACCCTCCCTTTGCTCTATAGCTTTGGTCTTCATCATTCTGGGATCACCATGCTCCCAATTGGTTGGTTGGTTGGTTTGTTCATTAGCCATGTGATATGATAAAGTCCACTCATGGTTCTATAGAGCTTCACGACTCTGAGGAAAGCACATTGTTGTGGGTCCACCATTACAGTGTGGCACAGCTCTACTACCACAACACAATCTCCCTGTGCCTGCTGGGCACCCAGTGCTGCACTGCATGTCCCTGTAGTTTCATCCTTGGTAGAGTGTCCTACAGACAGAAACACGGAGCATGGAGCCCTTGGCACTGGCTTTGTTTACTCATCAGAATGCATAAATGCCCAGCCCTGCCTTTGGGAGGCTTAATAAAGGTTCTGCATTTGTCATTGAGTGATTCCATGATCATGGATATACCAAGGTTTGCTTCTCTATTTACCTATTGATGAAACATCAATGTTGCTTCCAGTTTGGGGCAATTATAAAGATGTTTGCTGTGAATGCTAAAGTCGGCTAAATATCTCAGAACATGAATGCTAAGCTATATCTAAAACCATGTTTGCTTTGCATCCCGTAGCCTTAAGTGACATTCCATTCTTCATTCCCATTGGTATTTACTGAGATTTCTGTTGCTCTATATCTCTTTCACTAAACTGACAGCTACTGTAGTGGAAGGTAGCTGTGCACCAACTTATTCTAATAATGGGAAATTAGTGTGGACGTCTTTTCTTGTGCATGTGTACAACCCACACATCTCTTCTGGTAAGATGAAACTCTTCAGGCCTGATTGTTTTATTCTTGAGTTCTTATCATTTTGTAATTCATTATGGTGAAATGAGAAGCACTATTGCAGGCCTGGGTTGTGAGAAGACCTGGCTACCTTTCCCCCCTAAACCCTCATCTCTCCCGTGGCAGGGGCACATATCAGCACACCCAGCAATAATTTTGCTTATAGCTGAATGAGAAGGAGTTGTCACTTCAAGAAATAAGTTGACTTTTGTGTTGCTAATGGTGACATTTGAGTTTTCAGGTGGAAAAAATTGAATTTTATTATGTTGTACTGGGAATCGAACCTGGGGCCTTGTGTCTGCTTGGCAGGCATTCCCACCACTGAAATATATTTCCAGGTCATGACAATTAAAACTGCAGAAAATGAGAATGTAGGAAATCTGCTCTGGTAGATTTGAACTTTCCTCTCTGAGGTCTCTGATGGTGCCCATTTCATAGCTGTGATTGTGGTGTGGATCAGCATTCCAAATCATAGATCAATCTCACAGACCTCAGATATCCAAATGACTGCTTGACCTTCGAGATCATCTGTGAGTGTAAGGGTCAAACAAAGCTCAGAGCAGAGGAATGGATTTTAATGACGTTAGCATGAGAGGTTTATTGATAGAGCTGCATATTTCATTGCAAATAGTCTGAAAAAGCTGAACTCAGTGTCATGGGTGCTATATACAGCTAAAGGTTAGGATACACCAAACCTTCCCTATGAGGAGGTTGTGAGCGGCTGGATGTTCTTCACATATTTCGACCCAAATGGTCTCCCTGATAGCTTGCAGGCAGCACAGAGGTGATAACTGGGAGATGTTTTAACAAGCAAGGTTAAAGAGATGTAAAAAAAAAAAAAAGTAAGTCAATAGCATTCTCAGGAATCCATAGGAAGATATAAATAGGTTTGTAAAAATTTAAGTTATACTAATCAACACTGGGCTTGTTATTTCAACCCCCAAATTCATTAACACATCTTAAGCCCTCAATTTTAACTCTCTACAGAGTGAAAAGGCACATAAAGATCACGAAGCCTCTCGGAGCTGTAGATGAGTTTTTCAGAGTGTAAAGGGGACCACAGAAAGTCAGAAGCATGCATTCAAATGTTCTAAGCATTTTGCTTGTATCACCTAATGAATTCTGACATATTTTCATTTTTATCAATTCAAAATATTTTTAGATTTTCCTCCTGGTTTCTCCCTTGTTGTGTGGTTATTTTAGAGCACACAGCTTAGTTCCCAAGTATCTGTGGAGTTGGCAGATAGCTTTCTGGTTTTGATTTCTAATTTAATACCTCTGTGGTCAGAAAACATACTCTGGTTTCAATCCTTTTAAATTTATAGAGACATATTTTATTGTGCACCAGATGGTCCACCTTGGTGAGTTTTCCATGTGGTCTTGTAAGAAGGTATATTTCCATTTGTAGTTTTGCCAAAGTCTCTTGAGTCATTCCTTTGTTATTATTTAAAGTTCTTTTTTATTTTATTTAAAAAATTTTATTTTAAATATTTATGTGTGCCCGTGCCTGTAAGCATGTGAGTGTAGTACCTACAGAATCTAGATGAGGGCATCAGACCCCCTGAAGCTGAATTACAGATGACTGTGAGTCATGTGGTATGGATACTGGCAATTAAAGCAGCTCCTCTATAGGGGCAGCACATGCTATCTCTACTCTGTTCATGCTTACTTTGTATATGTAGAGAGTATGTGGCATTGTATGTATGTATGTATGTATGTATGCATGCATGCATGTATGTATGTATAGACAGGGCCTGTAACTAGAAACTGAAACTTGTAGCCCTTGAGGTCAGACTAGGGCACTCCTGCCTCTGTCTTCCAGCCCTAGGATCACCAGTGTGTTCCACCACGTCCAGCTTTTCAATGTTGCTCCTGAGATTGCATAAGAGCACCTACACACACGTCACAATCACTTCATCCACTGGGCTATCTCCAGGTCCCAGCACCCTACTTGTTGTTTTCTGAGTTTTAATTTTTTTCTACTTTCAAATATTTGTTTCTAATGTCTGCTCCTACAGTGATAGCCAGTTCAATCAGCCTTGATGTTTCTTGTAGTCTAGCAGGCCTGCCTTGTCATGGGTCACCTAATTCATTTATATTCATGTAACCATAGACACAAATTGATTAGCATTCTACCCCTCTATTCATTGTCTCCTGTTATTTTTCTCTTTCTTGGAATTCCTTGATTATTTTAGTGTTTGTTTTTATGTCCTTTACCAGGTTATCAGCTCATGTGTCTTTGTAAGCACTTCACTTAATGCTGTTTGGTTTTCAGCAGTTATGGCAGGCTAGGCTGCCCAGGGCACTAGCTACTTCCCTTCTTGCCTTGGTTATGTCCTGGTCTCACACTCCCACACAACTGGTGCTCTAATGAGCCCCATGTGGCTAAGGGTGACCATACTGCGTGGTACAAATATATTTCCATCATTGGAGAAGGTCACCGAGAGAGACCTGCCATGGTGATCACATCACATACCTGGAGTGTCCCATAATCTACATTACCACAACACTCTACAATGTCCTCCTTCATGTAAGAATTTAAAATAGTATTCATCTAGTTTCACAAATCTGCCCTTCTCCACTTGTCTTCTATGTATTTCACTTATGCTTATTTGTTGATCCACTCAATGTTTTATTATTGTTTTGTTGATAGAGTATATACCTTAAAAATAATAAATAAAGTAGCTGTTCATGCTCAGCAAGCTTACTTTACTGATGTGGTCCTTCCTAGTGTGAATTGCTGTCACTTTCCTCCAATACACACTGTTTATATTCTCCAATGTTAGGCAGTATCAACTTAAGCCTCTTTAAATCATAATTTGATTAGATTCTAGACTTCATAATTTCTGTGTGAAATGTCTAGATTCTGTTTTCTTCTTATACAAACTTGAATTTTGTGAAGTACTTATGTCATCTGTGGTGGCCCTTTCCTCTTAGCCATATAGTCTGAAGCCATTTTGGGTGTGTCTTCAGTTGGCTTTTCAGTGTACTCTTGAAGTGTGCCTTTCTTGGGTTTCTTCCAAATGCTTAGTGTTCAACCCTGTTTCTCTACCCTGCTGCTCTGACCACAAACTTCCCAAATGAGTCAGTTAGAGAACACTGGGCTTTCAGAAGTTTCTCTTAGTCCAGGGTCTGTTCTTCACCAGTATTTCTGAGTCTCACTGTGTGTGTGGTGTCCATCAAACAAACATGGCCAGAGCCCTTGTGTTGCTCTCTGTATGGTTGCTCTCCATGTTGTACACTGCTCTGAAAACTCCCAACAGCCTTGGCTTTCTGAATGACAGCCTTTATCTCCAGTGCTTTACCTGGGATTCTCCCGCTAGAGTCTAGCAAATGCTGCCAGGCAATAGGCTGGGCTTACAGATAATCTTACATTCTTATTTTAATTGCTTTTCTTGAACCTTATGCTATTTCTGTGTAGGCAGCTTGCCAACTCTCTATGGTCACTGTTCTCCTCAGTCTGCTTTTCCAGTTGCTTACAGGAACAGAGATAGTTGGTCCAAATCATTCCATTGGGGCTATAATTAGAAGTCAATATTGATGCTGTATGTTAGAAGGGACAGTTAAGGTTTGATGAGCAAAAGAATGACATGGCACATATTGTGTTTGAGAAATGTCATGAACAGTGTGACAAGGCAGTCATATTTATATTACTTTATAATCATATTTATATTAAATTATATCACATTTACATTACTACAGTACTATATATACAAATGGAAGAAAGGAGGATTGAGCAAAGCCATCTAGGAAGTGGTAATCCAGGTACAATGTGGGTGAACCCTAACCTGGGATATGGGTGATAACAAAGAACACAAGGTCACAGAGAAGAATAAGTGTCTCGATGGTTATTGTTCTGCAGGAACTGGAAGATAGGCCTGTTAAAATGCTCTTGGATGAGGGTTGTGGGTGTGGTCCTTTGGTGGAGACTTTGCCAAGTACTTGCAAGGTTCTGGGTTTGACCCCAGTACTGTAAAATCTGAAAAGGTTCTCAAGGAAAACTGAAAGGAAGGGAGAGTGCTGGCAATTAGGATAGCCTTTATTGAATGTCCACCATGTTTTTCTGCCATTTGGAGTAATAATACCAAACAAGCCTGGGGTCATGGTTCTGTTCTAGGAGATGGATCATGTTTACTGAGCAAGGATCAGTCTTTTAGAACCTGTATCAAAATCAGTTGTGGGAAGCTCTGTAATCCTAGTGCTGGGAAGACAGAATAAAAAAGTCCTTGAAACTCACTAGCCAACCAGCCTTGGCTAATCGGTTAGTTTCAGGTTTAAATGGGAGACCCTGTCTCAAAGACTAAGAGGATAACTAAGGAAGAAACCTAGTATTTACCTGTGACCTGAAGACAGACAGACAGACAGACAGACACACACACACACACACACACACACACACACACACACCCTTGTGAGTGCAAACAATTTTCACAGTAACCTGTTAGCTATTACTCTCAATTTACAAATGCAGAGACTGGGGTTTAAGGAGATTAAGAAACTGAGTGAAGCCGTATTGGCCACAATCATGGACAGTTTCCACCTCTGATCTGGTTATCTGTAGACCTGTAGTCTTTCATTTACTGAACTTCCTCTGTTGAGTAAGGCAGATTTTTTTCCAAAGCCTGTTTCCATCACTGAAGAGACACCCGTAACATTAGAATTAAAACTTGTGAAGTTAGAACCAGAGATTATTGAAAGCTGTGAATCACTATCTCACTCTATCCTTGTGAAGTTGGAAGTGACTCTTTGATGTGTTTCTGAAAGTCTGGTTGGAGATAACTATTGAGGGTGAACTCCTGCTACTAGATGCTGATTGATGGTTTGTTATCTATGATGTGTTTAAGATCTGCTCATTCAACTCTAGCTAATGGGCTGACCAGCTCCATGACCTGTGCTTTACTGGAGCTCTTAGCGTATCAAGGCTGACCTCTGTTTTGCTTTAAAGCACTTTAGAATGCCTTTGGGGATAAAAGAGAAAATACAGTCATGCTTGGTTATTTTGCCAAACTCAGCAACAACTTTTTGATGTGTTTATAAGCCTCTTACAAGAACATTAACTGTCAAGAAAATGGATAGGCTGGAGGTAAAAGTGGCCAAGAGGGGGGCATTCTGTGTGAAGAAATTGGCTTTACCGGAAGTCAACTGTTCTATGACAGATTGCAACTTAGTACATGATCAATTGTGCTTGGGACAGTCTATATAGAGATTACCCAGGTAACTTCAGTGACTCTCTTGCTATCTCTCTTCTATGACACCTTTCATTTCTTCTGTGTCCCTGGTACCTTGGGATCATATTGGATCTTTGCATGCTGATAATTAGTTACTTGATGTACCACCCAGAAGAGTACATTTGAAAATGAGAAGAAGGTCATGAGAAAATGTATATTATATATGTAAGTCCATGTAGGAATCACAGACATATGGTCAAGTGTAATCACTAACGAGTGCTTTGGTTGACTGTGGTCACCAGAGGAGTTGGAGAAACATGTAGCTGGCAGCCCAGAAGGATAACAGGAATACAAAAATCTGCACTGATGGGTAAAGTGGGGAGACCTTCAGGCTTAAGACAGTCATGGGAAAGATTATGGAGGTCTCCTGCGTGTTCTCTCTCTCTCTCTCTCTCTCTCTCTCTCTCTCTCTCTCTCTCTCTCCTTCCTCATTCCCTCCCTCCTTCCTTCCCCCCTAGCACTATAGAGCTAGCTGAACAGATGGCCCCTGACCCACTGGGCTCTTCCCCTTCTGGAGGATACTCTGTCAGAGTATCTGTGGAAAATGCCAGTGAATGGGCCAGCTACACTGCGTTCAGCCCACTAAGCTGAGCCACAGATGTTATCCATATTCACCACAGTGTCCAACCCTTTGACAAACGTTACTGAGTTCTTTGGCTCCATAAAAACCATGTGTCATTGAGTTCCCTGGGTTAAGTGCATGCTACTTAGGAAAGCATTTCCCTTGTCCATTTGTCTGATGAGATGTTTACAGACCTCCAACATCTGCATATCAGTTGGGGCCTACCCTCCCTCGTCCACTGTTGTCCCTTTTGCTTTCTGGGAGATGTTCATTCATGGTCAACTATATGCTTTCCTGTCATTGGGAATTGCTTAACATTTCCTTGACTCCCGTGGATATCTCAACCCATAGTTCAGACTGCTGGGAGCAGAAGGAGGAGGTGGTATAGTTTCACACAGTTTTATTATTTCCTGCCCTTGGTCCTAATCCCAAAGGCTGAAGATTATTTCCAAATGTGCCCTGCAGCCAATCCCGTCATTACATGGGTATTAGGCCCTACAACTCAGCGTGATGGCTTAGGCATCTTCATTCCTCATGAGACTGTGTGTGGGTTTTGACATTGAGAGAAGCGCAGCCTTGTAGAACTGATTGAAAACATGTCCAGCGTGGCAGGGCATGCATGTGGAGTTCAGCCCAGGGCTTCAGCAGTGTGAACTGAGACTGTCAGCAGCTGCTGCCAGCAAGAGAAATCATTTGAAAACTAGACACCTTCACCCAGTTCCTATTCTGCATCGTTTAGAAGCCACGTGTGATCACATCGACTAGTTTGATGGTGTGACGTTTCCGTGTAAACATTCTGCCATGGAAAATGGGTTAGACAAGCAGTGGCCTTCACTCAAACTCCAGCAGTGGTAGGGGATGTCAAAATGTACCCAAGAAATGGGTTGGCTGTCTTTAGTCTTCTATAAGTAGATTCTAGTTGTTATCTGAACAGAGTTCAGGGAAAGGCATTTCCAAGGTGGTATCATCATTTATCCCTGTTATTATTTAGATTAAAAGACAACAAATGTTCATAAGGCACTTGAATAAAACTGACAAAAAGGGTAAGATCATACATAGAGGCTTAAAAGGAAATGCCAGTGGATGGGCTATATGGGAGTTTAAGTGATGTTGAACAAAATACCTTTTCTGTGCCATGTTGAGGGAGGACTTCGCTGTTATCAGAGTGCTTCACTGTTTCTGTTGTCACATGACCATCTTGATTGCCACACAGCATGCACTTATGCATGTGTGTCTACCCGTGCAACACTTGAATATACAAACATGTTTATATCTATGCATGCACAATATGTGCACATGCATTGGTATGCAAACATAAGTATGTAAACATGTCCAGCACATGTACAACTATACACTTATCTTCCCAGTACATACAGACCCTTTGAAGACAGAAGGTCCTCAAGTAGATGTTGTTGAATAAAAATGTGAATACACTTACTTTGCCAGGAGTGGCATGAATTGCCTTATACATGTTTATATGTTCTCTCTGTCTCTTTTGCATATTTGCAAGAGAGTTGGCCTCCACTCCCATACACTGGCATGAACTGTACAAAGATCAGACCTGGTGCTTTTATTCATCTTTTTTTTGGAACTTTTGCCTTATTGACCTGATCAGTAAAGTATACCACCACTTAAGAAGGAAGTGGAAAATTTAGAAGCTAGAAAGAAACCAAGCAAAGTAGGAAAGAAGATACACAGGAAGGAAGGACAGAATGAGAGAGAGGGAAAAATGGAGAATCTAAAGAGAAGAGAAAACTCAGGCATGTTCTTTCTTGAAAACTCTATCAAACCTGGAAGGAAAGCCATTCGTTGAAGTGACCCAGGGAAGCTGAGGAATCCACTGAATGACCTCCAGAGACTCCTTTCAGTGCTAATGATCCGTGAAGGAGATTTACGAACCCACGGGCACTGACCCCAAGCAAGCCTTGGCAGGCTGCTTCCCTCCCACTTTGGCCAATGTTATCACCTCATTCACAATGGTCACTCCCTCTCAACCTGCCCTGCTTGCATGCTCTGCCTCCATGCCTGGGCTGCTGGTAGTCATCACTGGCCTAGGGCCCAGAGGGTGTGTGTTCAGGACCCAGAGGTGGGATTTGCTCCCTACATAGAGCGAGGCACCAGCTGGACCATGTTTTCAACATGTTCAGCCAAGTTTTCTTTCTGGACAGATCACCCTGTGAAATCTCACTTCCCCCTGCCTGCTGACTGGGCCAGTTGAATAGTGGTCACCCTGAGATCACAGGAAGCACATCCTTGCTGTAAGGTCTCTTTGGGACCCACATGGCCCTCAGATGAGCAACAATCTCGGCTTCTTATTTTATTTTTTTCTTGTCCATGGGAATAAGAGTGTGTCTCTGCCAAATGGCAAATTTTCATGCTTTTCTTTTAGCTGTTCCTGGGAAGGATGCTCAAGATCTGGCAGTTACTGTTCCTCTTTGCATCAAGGAGAAACTTGAGACTTTAATGTTGAATAACAAAACAAAACAAAAAAGGAAAAAAGGGGGGGAAAAGCATGCTTCTTGTATGTAATTGATTGATTGGTCTTATTCAGTGGACAACTCTTTTTCTGGCTAAGTTGAATTCATGAGCTTCTTGGTGTGGACAGCAGACAAGTGAGAAGAGGGCATGGTGAAGGATTCTTTGACTCATCCTAGCCACACCTCTTACTTAGAAAAAAATATGTTGTGGAGATATTTAGTGGATCACAACATCTATTGGCAGCCAGATTTTTTTTTTTGTTTCCCTTGTGAATAGACTAAAAACAAAAACAAGTAGAAAACTAGGGGTGAGTAACTATGTTCACTTTGGTGAGAAATGAAATCTGAAATCCTTCAAGGTCCCCAAACAGAGACCCAGAGGTACGGGATATAAGAGTCCCTTCTCTGCAGATGCAGGGGGAACGGTAGGTCGAAAATGCTATTGAGAGCGAGTGCCAGCGTGAAATTTAGTTTTGCTTTTTTGGAGATGGTCTAAATGTGTATGACTTGAAGGCCTGTGTGGGGCACCTTGTCCCAAAATTAGAATAAGAGGCAAGAAAAGGGAAAAGTGCTTCCTGCCTAAAAGCCAAGAGAGGACACTTGAAAGTTCATCCACTTTAAGAGCAAGGGAGACACTTGCACTGAAAATGAGCATGAAGGAGAGGAAGAAAGGATTATAAAGCAGCGGGAGAATCATCTGCGTGGAAAGGAAGGTCCAGGGGAGCATTTGGTGAATGCTCTAATTACAGTCTGTAAGTGATGGCAGTGAAGCGCCACGGCCATTCTTACCTGGAATTTTCGTTTAATTTAGAACTCACAGATTCTCTCAGATTCTCCTTTCCACATGACCTAGTCCAGTGACATCCTACCCAATGACCTTGGATTCAGATTTGATGAATTGACTTGCATCTTTTAGTTTATTGTTCGAATTCATTTTATTCCTGAGAAAACATATTTTCTACAGAACTGTTTGTAGTTGGTTTCTAGATTGCTGGAGAAAAGAGTGAGTGAGTGTACACTATCACCGTCATCTTATTGATGCCTGAACACAACTGATGAGCCACAGACTGGATGATAGTTTGTATCTTCAGGTACCAGGTACAGAGCCGGTCCACTGGCTGCCTTGGCATGCCTGTGGTCCTCCTATAAAGCATGCCATTGAAAATTAAATAAGTCTATTAACTCAATTCACTAGGATTGATTTAGAATTCTCACTTTTACTCTAAACTGAATTAAAAGACTTTGTATTCTGAACAAAGGTCCAGGTTAATCATTTTACTTTTTGTTCTAATTGTAGAAACTCCAATTTAAACTATATAGGGATTGGAAAATATTGGGCCAACTCAGTTGCCTGACTACATGTTCACACTTAACAATAATATATCCATTAAGAACTTCATTGAATTCTTCATATTTAACCAGAAGAAGTGTCTTTATGACATCTTGGTTCATATACATTGAATCAGGACTTTAAAAAGCTTGATCAAAAGTGCAAGATTAGGGGGAAGTGAGGTGGATGCGATTTTCAGGCCAAGTTATTCTATCACTTTCAAGAGGTCCAACAAAAAGCATGAGGTTTCTGGATAGGAGATAAGCCAATTTTTTCTTGCTTACAGCAATAGTAGAAGCCAGACTATTAGAAGTCTTTTATGCTGATTCATTGAGGCCTAACAGTATGAAGAAAAGACAGCCAATTAGGGCTCCCCAGAGTGTACCTCAGAAGTATGGTTGTCTAATAAAGGAAGCAAATGGTTCTGTCTGAAGCTCCTGTATATACATTGGGTTGTTTTATATCAGAAAGTCCAGGGGTGCGAATGATCACTACATTACTAAAGTGTTTAATGTGCAATCATTAGGACCTAAATTAAAATTCCCTGTACTGGTGTTTTAAAAGGCTAGGCAAAGTGGTGGCACACCTCTATAATTCCAGTGCTGGTGAGATAAGAAATAAGTAGATTTGTGAAGCTCACTGGTAGCTAGTCTAGCAGAATGTATGAACTTTGAGTTCTGTGAGAGAGCATGTCCCAGAAAATAAGGGGGCATGTGATTAAGTCATCCAAGGTAGACCTTTGGCTTTTATGTGCATCTGTCTGTGCATTCATGTGTGTTCATGTGCATGCACACACAACTGAGACCAAGAGTGAGAGATAGAGACAGAGAAATAGACAAAGAGAAAGAGGCAGAGGGACAGAGGAACAGAAGGACAGAGGCACAAACATAGACAGAGATAGACAGACATGGAGAGACAGAGACAGAATAAAGGAGACAGAGAGACAGAGAAAGAAAGGGGGAGACAGAGAGAGACACAAAGAAAAATAGAGACAGAGAAAGAGAAAAAGGCACAGAGAGACAAAGACAGAAGAGACTCAGAGAGAGACAAAGGGAGACAGAGCGAGACCACCTCCATCTTCAGGGTTGTTCTATGCACAAAGAGGTTCTAGAACAGTCAGTTCCAGCTGAGTGGTGGTGATGAAGGACTTTTAATCCCAGCACTTGGGAGGCAGAGGCAGGTGGATTTCTGAGTTTGAGGCCAGCCTGAGCTACAGAGTGAGTTCCAGGACAGCCAGGGCTACACAGAGAAACCCTGTCTCGAAAAAAAACAAAACAAAAACAACAACAACAATAACAACAGCAACAACAACAAAAAGAACAGTCAATTCCTCACATCAGTTCAGGGCATCACATGTATGGGCAATCCATGGAGAGTTGTCTCCTAACTACAGGTGAGTCCATGACAATTGAAGGTGACTCAATACTGATATCTAGATGCAAAGAGCCAGTCAAAACTACATACAAGCTGTTACCTGATTTAAAGAAAGAAGGAAAAAGAATTGAAGTTGTTTTTTAAATATAATGTAGGTATAAAAATCATAGTAAAATGCATTGAAAAGGCTGTTATTCTTCACCAGTCTGAATGTAATTTACATCCTTGCTTCAGCAAAATGGATCTATTACAAAGACATCAAATGTCCCTTTCAAAGAAATTGCTATGGACCAGATTTTAATCAGCTCTTTATTGAAATAGTTTATGAATCCATGTCATTTAAAATTTGTTTTAAAATAAATGCAAAGTTCATTATATTATAAATTCTACATAAATGAAAAGTGAACAGCTTATCATTCACACCCAGACCTGTGAGAACAGGTCCTGGTAAGTCTACCTACTAGGAAAAAAATGATTACTGCTTAACAATGTTTCTTTGTGAGCTTTGTTTTCATTAGACTTATAATAATAAAAAGGCCACTTGGTCCAGGGCAGAGGTGCCTGCTCAGTGCAGCACATTGAAACAACATAAAGCATTGCATTGCCCTCTTGTCTGGCATTGAGTCCTATGGTTTATCAGCTTGACCCAATAATAAACTCTGAGTTTATGAAATATAGCAATAGAGTTGGGTCTTTTGTGTAAGTGGAGCTATGTTGAAGGTAGGTTAACAACGTGAATGCAGTCTCAGAAGGTAGGAATGTTAAGAGCTGCCTTTGAGGGCTTTCTAAATATGTGTGTGCTTCAAGAATGCCCAGGATCAGCATAACTAATATTCTTTAAAGTAATAGAATCTGGGTATGTGACCTCACATTATGAACTTTGTACACCTTGAAGGATTTGAGCCTCCACCGTGAAATAGCAGAGTACAGTTATTTATTATTAACAGGACAAAGGAAAGCCTGGGAGGTTAATTTTGCTCTGGTGAGCATGGCCCATGCACTATGTGACTGTGGGGTTTGCTGTGGCTATTCCTGTATTTCATTATTCAGCTGCAGTGATAAATTAGGCATCTACAAGCCCATGAAGCCTGGGAGGAGGACATCTGACATTAAGACAGATGCTAAGTGAATCCCCACAAAGTTTGTTGCAGCCTTAAAAGTTTTAGTAAGGCTGATGAGATGCCTCAGAGGTTATGCTGGTTTTCTTGTAGATATGAAGACCTGAGCCCATTCCCCATCACAAAGCCAGGCACAGTTCTTGTTACCCCAGCACTGGGGAAACAGAGACAGGAAACCTTGCCCAGGAAAGTTCCAGGGCAGTAAGAGAGAAAAATACTGTTTCAAAGACCTAGATGGCTGGGCATGATGGCAAATGCCTTTAATCTCAGTACTTAGGAGGCAGAGAGGCAGACAGATCTCTGTGAGTCCCAGGCTAGGCAGGTCTACATAGTGAGACACTGTCTCAAAATAGTAAACAACAAACCTAATAAACAAACAAAAGTTAAGGTGTCTGGCATTCCTGAGGAAGAATAGCTAAGATTATCCTCTTGATACTTGCATGTGCAAGTGCACATGTCTCCATATCTACTTGCATTTTATGCATGCATACCCATGTACATACAGACACAACCGCTTTAGCAGGTATAAAGTAAGTAGTTCATCTTCCTCCCATCATGAAATCATGAACCTACCAGTCTTATGAATAACAGTGAACATAGAGCTACGTTTTTGTCCCAGTGTCACTGATGGCCTCTTAGCACACTCTCCTTAATTAACTCATCCCTGGTTCCTGAAGTTACCCTGGGTATAGATGGGAACTATGTTTATAGTTATTTTAAAAATGGAGATTGGTAAGTGTCAGTGACCTAAATTTATTTAATATCAAGAAGGTCTCTGCCTAGAATTTAGCCTAGAAGGAAGACATTAAAAAGTTGAGTGGGAAGAACAGTAAGACGGAAACGGGGTGATCGTGGACATAATCCTCACCACTGCTCAGCGTGGCCCCACCCTTTTAATTGGTTGGGTCCATTCCTGATCCCTGTTGCAGATAAATAAACAAACTATGGTTGATTCTTGTGTACTAATGGAGGGGAAATGTGAGTAGCTTAAGGTGGTTTGAGTTTTCCAGTAAACAGAGGGATGCTAGCATCTGGCTTACTGTATTGACCCATAGCTTTCCAACAAGAATAGACTCATAAAGCTGGTTCAGAGAAACTCAGCTCAGCTGACCTCTCTTCACTTAACATTTTGCTGGTGCAGAGAACCACTATAACCTGAGTACTCTGAGAAAATTGTTAGGTGCCACACACTGTTCAATGAGTTACATCGAATTTTAATAAGATAAATAGCATTTATAATGGGTTGGATTTTGCATGTATACACTGCTGAAAAATCTTAGAGTCTGGAAGAAAGAAGTGTTATAGCTATAAGAGCTTGCAATTGAGATGGAGAAACTGGCTAGCATCAGGAGTCAAAGGACACAAGGCACCCACGTGTGACAGTACACGGCACAGCAGTGGAGTGGGGCTTGGGGATTGTCAAGCATTCCAGAGTAGCCTAACATACTTAAGCAGTGCCAAGTACTTTTTTTCTAGTTAATTTTTCAATCCTTATGCATTTTCAGGGAAATTTGATCCATATGTGTGTTTTGCTTCAAATCATCAAACACAATTTTCTAAGAGTATTCTCTGCACCAAAGTTATCTAAGCAGTTGCACAGAGACATCTGCAGAGGAACCCAGACTTGGTATACACAGCTCCCACTGCCAACCTAAAGCTTCTTGAACCTAGTGTTGAGTGGAGAAGTGGCAAGTGTTTATCAACTCAGAGAACTATAGGCCCCATCGGCACTGCAATTAGCTCTTGGCCATGTAAATAGTGGATAAAGAAAGTCGGATTTTTTACTATCTAGAAAGTTGTGGAAATGGATTCAATTCCTTTAAAAATATTTAAAATTTATTTTTATGTGTATGGTTGTTCTGTGTCTGAATATGTCTGTTACATAAGTCTATATACCATGTGTGTGAAGTGCCTGTGCAGGACAGAAGATGGAGACAAATCTCCTGGGACTGGAACTAGATACGGGCATGAACCTTTATGTAAATCCTGGCAATTGAACCTAGGTCTTCTGGAAGAACAGCCAGTGCTCTTAACTACTGAGCAATCTTTCAAGGCCCTGGCTTTAATTCTTGGAAGATGATAGAAAAATAACACATTTTGGTTCCCCCCCCCTAGTTTTGCCCTTGCTTCTTCATTTAACCCTGTACACTAGGAAAGGTATACATTTCTCCAAGGCACAGTTGAAATAATGGAACTCAGGGAAATTGAGATGCTCCTCATGTCACATAGAGATCCCATGGCAAAGAGGACCTGAAACTCAATCTTTGTAGTATGTGTTTTGGGTTCTTCATGTCTTATAAAACCAGAGACACTATCCTATTGGAATGGCTAACCAAGTGTATATACTTTGCTATAATTCCAATTAAGGTTATTGTTAGTCACAGGATTATACATGGTGTGAACATATTTGGCAAGTTCTCTCAACTGCATATGAGGTCAGACATGATTCCAGGTTTTCACATATAGCTATTTACATATACTTGGTGATATTTTTTCTGATCTCATTAGGTCTGATTACTTCCAATCACAAAGATTACTTATGATGCTCTATGTCTTAGTTAGGGTTTTACTGCTGTCAACAGACACCATGATCAAGGCAAGTCTTATAAATGACATTTAATTGGAGCTGGCTTACAGGTCCAGAGGTTCAGTCCATTGTCATCAAGGTAGGAACATCCAGGCAGGCATGGTACAAGAGGAGCTGAGAGTTCTATATCTCTATCCAAAGGAAGCCTGGAATAGGCTGGGCATGCTCAGGCATCTAGGAGGAAGATAACTAATCCTATCCCCACAGTGACACACTTCCTTTAACAAGGCCACATCTTCTAATAGTGCTAGTCTCTGGGATGAGCATATACAAACCATCATACTTTATATTATTAAAATTATTGTCTTAGCTCATGTCTATTTTCCCAATACTGGGGAAGTTGGGACAGGATAATTGCTTTAGGTTCAAGGTAGCCCAGGCCATGTACTATGAGTTCCAGGCAAGCCTAGGCTATCATGTGAGAGAGACCCTTTGACAAAATACCAAAAATAAATATTATATTCATAATAGCATTCAACATTTGTTGAGCTCAAATCATAATGAAAACTAATTGTTTTTTAAAAATGCTACCAAAGATTAATGGGAATATAGTGCACAGAGCTTTGGATTATCTATAAATTATATTTTTTTTCAGATAAGCTGAACGTATCCAAAAGTGTATGGATGCAAAGACACAGCTATGTGTCTAATGTCATCTATAGCACAATGATAAAATGCTGGGTTCTGAGGTGAGATACAGGGTGATCTCGTGAAGTGTGCCCTGGATCTTCCATCTTCATTGATTCGGCAGCCGTTGCCCTGGGAGTCAAGTAGGACTGGAGATGAACCAGTGGGCATGGCCAGGAAGGTGTAACATCATTAGAACAGACTAAAGGCCTTTGAGGTAAATATGCACAGATATGGGGTAAAGCAGAACCGCAGAGAAACTGTCAAGAGGAAAGCATCATGCTGCTTGATGTATTTATTTATGCTGATACATGTGAACAGTTACTCAATAAAAAGGTTCTTTCAGTTCTCCTTTCACATGAAGATGTAGCTCAGTCAACAAAGCCAGACTTCATTTATAAAATGTTTCCATAGATGGAAAATATTTTGAGGAGAGGGATGGGACAGAGGGAGATTTCCTGGGACAAAAGTGGTAGATAAGGCTTGCAACAAAATAAATGATGCGTTGTCTTCTTTTCAACGTTTTCACTGCTTTCCATGTGGCTTTATGTGAGCAAAGCCTGGGAGTCTAATATGTGAATATGTATGTGTGTGTGTGTGTGTGTGTGTGTGTGTGTGCGCGTGTGTGTGTGAATGTGTGTGTGTGTGTGTGTGTGTATGTACATATATGTATATGTATTTATGTGTATGTGTATATGCATACATGTATGTATGTATATTGAAAATAAACTATGAGATATTAAATCAGAGATTGGCCTAAGTTGCTTAACACAGTTAACTCTAGTTATATCCATGCCTGCACATGAGAAAATGTCATTCTTTTTTATGGAGTTTATAGAGTTTATGAAAACTCTGTTACACAGCAGAGAACTCAGTGGTAGAGGCCTGTTGTTGAAGAAGCTATGTAATTAGACACAAGGCAAGGAGAACTTTCCCCATTAAGTCTGGAGATCAGCAGAAGATCTTAAGGAAGTATGGATCTGAAACGGACGTGACAGGAGAAGCATCCTTTTGAAGAGCGGTGCATGACCTGCCCTGCTGGCCTTGCAGGAATATCATGAAGGCTGCTACACCAGGACTTCAAGTGTGCTATAGAAACAAAATGTTGCACCTTAGTCTTACAAAGTATGGAATCTTGATTTTCACCTCCAAGGACTAGAAATGAGATCTTCCAGTAGGTAGTGATCGTCCTCCTCCTCCTCCTCCTCCTCCTCCTCCTCCTCCTCCTCCTCCTCCTTCTTCTTCTTCTTCTTCTTTTGGTTTTTCCGAGACAGGGTTTCTATGTAGTCCTGGCTGTCCTGGAACTCACTCTGTATACCAGGCTGGCCTTGAACTCAGAAATCGACCTGCCTCTGCCTCCCAAGTGCTGGGATTACAGGCGTGCGCCACTACGCCCGGCTTGTGATTCTTCATTTTAATAACTAATTAATTGGTAGAAAAATTAGCTCACTCACTGATCCACTGGATTTTTCCTTTTAAGGAATCCATCTATAGTTTTTGTGTCTCAGAATTAAATAGCATTTAGTTGAAAAACAACAAACCATTTCTTCAGCTTTTTCTTTTTCGAACTGATATGGTTACAAGAAATATATCCTTTCTCTGCATCATCATTGGTGACTGGTACAGTTTGGATGTTGTTGAATGGTCCCTAAAGAACCATAGGTTAAAGGTATAGTTCCCAGGATGGGTCTACAGGAAAAAGGTGCCTTAGGAGGTTAGGAGGTAGGAGTTAGTGGGAGGTTTTTAGGACATTGGTCATTTGCCCATGAAGAGGATGGTTGGATCGTGGTCCCTTTGCATTCTTCTTTGCTACCTGACAATGAGGTAGATAATTAGGCCCCACTACATACTCCTGTCATGAGACACTACCACCTACCCAAAACTTAGGGCTAATTAAGAACAGTAACCTTTGATATTTTGGCAAGGTTTTGTGTTAGTGTTGTCATGTCATTCATTGTTGTGATCTAAGGATCTCTGTCCCTATTGCATGCAGCCTACCTCTGCTGGTTGTTTTGTCAGTGTTGCAAAAACTTAGATATATCTGAGGAGAAGGAACCCCAAAAATTCATGGGATAACATCTATAATTCAATTTAAATCTTAGATCTAGAAGTGACTAGCATTTAGATCATGACTGTGAAAATGATGGTTTCATATTTGTAATACAGAACAAAATTACCCTATAGAGCCAGAGCTCTGTTCTGAATTGAAATATTTTTATGTTGGTATAGCAACATTGAGCATATTGTCTATGTCATTTCACCCCTTTCTAGAGGTTATATCAACATAGAATTCTGGAAAGCAATGCCAGTGAAATATGAAATTAATTTTGTGTGGCTTACTAGATTTTACCAAAACAGCAGTTATATCTTTAAAGTGGTTACTTAAAATGCAGCTATGTTCTATCTACGGAAAGTTTAATTTTTCTCATAGGACCTGGTCCTTTCATTGTTCTCCCTATGTGACTGAAGTGTATCAAAACCCATGTGTTTTCAGGGTACTCCATGTCTAAGGTCTATAAGAAAATTCCCAAGTTAGGGCCCTACAGTAAATTTTAGCATTTATCTGCTGACCTCTGCTATATAAACAGAATTTAAATGCTTTTTATGACAAGAGGAAGGTCAAAGGATACACTAGTAGAGAGAGAGGATGGGTATGAGCCCATTCCCAGAATGCTTGGCGGGAGACAGTTGACCCCCTTGACTGCCCCAAATTGTATAGTTTCCTGAGGCAATCAAACTCTTTAAAGCCCAAATTCTTATTATATGTTCTCATAACTGCAGAGACAAAACTGGGCATCAAGTTTCCCATTGACCCAGATCCTTTCTTCCCACTCCAGCTCAGCCATTACTAGGCTCATCTAGGGAAACATGAATGGCATCCTAGTTTGGCCAATGAAGAATCACTCAGCATTCCAAGGAAAACCAAGGCACATCCTAGGGAAAACACACATTTAAGAGACAATAGAGAGCTGGCTTTGGGGAATGCTCTATCTAGTCAAGAAGAAGGGATTCATTGCCCATTCAGTATACTTCTGTATACCTACTGGATTAGGATTATTGTCATCAATTTTGGGATTTAGAGGGAACAATAATTTAAAAAGAAAATTCCCAGAAATTCTGTTACATATGCGATATACACTGTTGTTAAATGCTTACTCAAAGTGAGGTCATTGTGATGACAAGCCTGCCATAATCCATGCATCAAGAATCATTATGTGATACACACACACACACACACACACACACACACACACATATATATATATATATATATATGCATATATATCATATTAGGACCATTCAATTATATAGTTTTGATTTGTCATATGTCCTCATTTCAGGAAATGCCATGAATGTTCTAAAATATCTGGGGGTTCCTCAGAAAATTGGACATAGTATTACCTGAGGATTCAGTTATACCATTCCTGGGCATATACCCAGAGGATGGTACAACATGTAATAAGGACACATGCTCCACTATGTTCATAGCAGCCTTATTTATAATAGCCAGAAGCTGGAAAGATCCCAGATATCCCTCAACAGAGGAATGGATACAGAAAATGTGCATTTATACAATGGACTGCTACTCAGCTATTAAGAACAATGACTTCATAAAATTCTTAGGCAAATGGATAGAACTAGAAAAACCATCCTGAGTGAGGTAACCCAATCACAAAAGAACACACATGGCATGCACTCCCTGATAAGTGGATAGTAACCCAAAACCATGGAATACCCACGGTACAACTCACAAACCACATGAAGCTCAAGAAGAAGGAAGAGCAATGTATGTATGCTTAGGTCTTTCTTAGGAGGGGGACAAAATACTCATGGGAGGAAATACAGAGACAAATTGTGGAGCAGAGACTGAAGGAAAGGCTATCCAGAGACTGCCCCACCTGAAGATACATCACATATACAGTCACCAAACTTATTTTTGGTCACGTATTGTGGATGCTAAGAAGTGCTTGCTGACAGGAGTTGATAATAGCTGTCTCCTGAGAGGCTCTGCCAGAGCCTGAAAAAGAGGTGGATGTTTGCAGCCAATCACTGGTCTGAGCATGGGGTCCCTAATGGAGGAGTTAGAGAAAGAATTGAAGGAGCTGAAGGGGTTTACAGTCCCATAGGAGGAGCAACAATATCAACCAACCAGACCCTCCCCCCCCAGAGCTCCCAGGGACTAAGCCACCAACCAAAGTGTACAGATGGAGGGCCCACAACTCCAGTTGCATATGGAGCAGAGGATGGTCTTGTTAGGCATCAGTGGGAGAGAGGCCCTATGAAGACTTGTTGCCCCAGTATAGGAGACTGCCAGGGCAGGAAGGTGGTAGTGGGTGGGGGGTGGGGAACACCCTCATAGAAGCAGGGGGAGGGGGAATGGGAAAAAACAAATATAAATGAACAAACACACTTGTGGCTTAACCCAGTATCATTTATTGAATAACAACAGCAGATTCACAAGATGCAGAGAGGTCAGTGATAGCTCTTTTCCAGCTAGTCTTTAGCTGACACAGGCATGAGTTCTTTTATTGAAATCTTAATTGCTACTCTTAATTCTCAGATCACACATGGCATACCTCATAGTGAACATAGCTGTATATGTAAGTTACAGGTGTCTACAGTGAGCTAAAGAGGCACGGTATTTCTAAGAGATCTGGGTAGACAAAGCTGGGAACCGATAGGGATTCTGGTAAGACAATGAAAGTAGAGTCTACTACAGGGGCGATAATGGTGAAGTTGTACATGAGGCTCCTGGAGGTCTGGCATTCGATAGTGAATTTGTGGACTTGAGCCCAGCTGCAGAGGCAAAAGTGTAAGACCAGGTGCAGATGAGGGAAAGAGCAAAGGCAGATAGCAGGTGCTGATGGGGGATGGCAGGTGCTGATGGGGGATGGCAGGGTCAGATGGGGGATGGCAGGGTCAGATGGGGGATGGCAGGTGCTGATGGGGGCTGGTGGGTGCAGATGGGGGATGGCAGGTTCAGATGGGGGATGGCAGGTGCAGATGGTGAAGTGGAAGACAGCATTTAGCAGCACAGTCGGCTGCATCATCAGTGAAGACTGAGTCAAGCCCAAGCCCCTGGGAGAACTGAAGGTTCTCTGTGTGTTGGTCCTTGATGAACACAGTAAATTCTCATAAGATAGGTTGCTGGAGCCATTGCCATTCAGGACTAAGTGTCTACTTCTTTATGGGGTCCAGATGAGGGACTTATATACTCTATCCTTAGTTTAGTGTATCCCTAAAGTCTTGGGGCCTGGTTTCCATGATATGATTTAAATATGTCCATGAGCTCTTACAATCACAATTCACTCTTATAACCTTGTAAAATGACACATTTTCTACTCCCAGGAATAAATCACTTACTAGCCTGTGCTGCACAGACAGTGCCAAACTGGTGGCTCACAGATTTGTCAGGCATTCAATGGTCCTCCATCAAAAGACTCAAAAACTATATGGAGTCTCTGGGGCAAGGTACAGTCTGAAACACCACAAATTTATATAAGGAAAAGCTTTGACCAGGACAAAGTCTGGGCTCAACAACTATGTAAAGTGAAGCTTTCCAAGGTCATGGGTCATAGTGATTTTCAAGTGAAGGAATCAAGACCTATAAAGTAAATGTTGATCCATAGATTTAAAAAAAAGAGAACAAAAAAAAGATGAGGACAAAAATGTTTACATTAATAATTTTATCAAGTAACTCCCATTGAGACAATTTAATGAAAACTCACAAGTCATAAGAAGTCATATATATATATATATATATATATATATACACATATATATATGTATATATATATATCATAAAACAAAGTAAATAAAGAGAATGAAATGATGCTTATTGATGGGTAATAGCACTGAGCAGAATGTGTACTGTGACTCTAGCCAGTCTCATGTATTCAACCATGGGAATGCAGAATGAGGCAAGAACAATGGAATGTCTCTGGGTCTGGCAAACAGTGACATTCCTGTTAGCAACTAGTCTGCCACTTTATCTCACTATGGCTTCCCCGTCCTCAGGATCTCCAGTGGACGGATTCAGATGAGACATGGAATTTAATATAGGAGATGGTAATGTGGATGAGAAGGGCTGAGAGCAAAGGAATCACTGTGGAAGAATACACTTCTGAAATAAGCACTGATACAAAGGGTCCACTGTAAGGACAGGCTGACACAGAGGAAGAGGGGACAATGGCCAGAAAGAACAGCAAGTCAACCTACATGTTTGGATGGGGGATTTATTGTTTTCTAAAACCCACCTGTATTAGTCCTTTGTTTAAAATATGTGTTTGGTTTTTTGTATATGATTGTTTTACACGTATGTACACCATATGCTTGCCTGGTGCCCACAGAGGCCTGAAGAAGGCATTGGATTCCTGCAAGCTGGTGTTAACAGATGATTGTGAGCCTCCTTATGAGTGCTATGAACCAAAGCTGGGTCCTCTGCAAGAGCATCAAGTGATCCTAACCATGGAACTATTTACCATTTGGGTTAACTCTTAATGAGGAGATAGCTGTGCGGCTTCCTTGTTTACCAGACACCCACGTCTCCATGTGAGGCCACATATATAATTCAAGTCCTACTCTTTGGAGCAAAAATCATATAAAAGAATAGTTTAAAAAGAACTAAAGACAAAAAACCTAAATATATTCAAATATACATTACCAAGAGGAAATAGCTTCCCATTAAGAGCCACAGTACATCCATTACCTTGCTCCCTTTCATGTGGGATTTCAGCTCTGAAGGGGAGATATTGTGTTGAGAGACTAACCCTTCCTTCAAACCATGAGTTACCAGAGGCTTATCCCTGCCTTGGCCTGAACTTGATTATGAGGGAGGAGACCATCCTTGATGACCCTTGGGCTTGCTAATTTCCAACTAACTACTTATTATTAGTGTGGGCAGGAGAAATGGAAATTTCTTAACTGGCTGGATTCCACAGGAATTGTGTTCTGAATTAAGGGTGGTTCTATCTGGGAGGGCGTGTACATTACATCATAATTTATTTCCTCACTAAGTGTAAAGAATGTTTCAGATATCAGCTATGGTTTAACAATGACCTTATCAAGCAGGAAGAAAAAGAACACAAACTGTGTCAAGAGAAAATGACATATTTTTCTATCATGCAGTCAAAGGGGAGGGTAAATGCTCAACTCCTGAGCCTTCTCTCTAGTGTCCTCTTCCTCTTTTGATCTTCATTATCTTGCTGATTATTCTGTATGGGTTTCCTGTTTTTCTTTATTTCTGACCATCAAGTAGATATAAAGCATCATAGTGCCCTAGAGATACCCTAAGAGGACGCATGTCAAATGCAGGGCTGTGGTGAGCCAGGGAGTCCCTTTGACTTGCTATCTTTTAAAACACCCTTCTTTCTCATGTTTCTCACTGGCAATGCACATGAATGCACATGAGGGTCATAGTTACAGGTAAATTCCTAAGAACTGGCCTAATCTACTCTGATTCTTACAGGCAAAAGACTTTTTGTGTTAACAAGGGCTTAGACTTAGCTGAGCCACAGGTCACAAGAAGGGTTGCAGGCCATGGCCCGATATTGACCATAATTGACACCAAATTGGAGGACACTTCTCTCCATTCCCAGAAGTGAAACTGAGTATGTCATTAACTGGCAATATTGCTATTGGAAGAATTTTCATGATAGCCTCTTCCCTCCAAGTACATGCACACATATACACAGACTACACAAGAACACATACACATGCACACACATACACATACATACCCCCACACACACCTTCTTATACCTATAAACGGAGCCAATCCCGACAGCCATCTCATTAGCATCGCATCACTCCCCACACAGTCTACACTTTACAGACTCAAAGTTCACACTGGATTAGTCTGAAGAGATGGCAACCGAGACCACTGGAGCCAGCGCTTCTGCTGAGATGGAGTGGATGGACAGCGTGTGCTGAGGAGGCGGCTGATCTCACCCTTCTAGAGCTCAGGCAGAGCACATTCGCTCTCACTGGGGTAGGTGACACAGGAAGAAAATGTGCACATGGTTGCCTCATGGATTGTCCTCCTTTGTAAGCAATAACTGCTGTCTGTATTCTTTTCAAATGGCCCCGGACAACCAGGAACACAGCAATAAAGGTATAACATTGTGGCACTGCAGTTCTGCATTCAAGATGGTTAAACTGGCTATAGTGCTGTTCACCAGTCAAGAGATCACGCTGCCGCTTTACTTTGCATGGAAATATTTACAGTCGGTGCTGGGATAGTTTAGGCAGTGTCTCCATATTTCATTTCCAGGAGGTCTGACAATATAACAAAGAACACAAAAGGAGGAAGGGGAACAGGGGCTGAGCGAGTCAATAGGAGCGATCTTGTAGTGCAAGTGTTTGTGGTTAACCGAGAAGCGCATTATGAGTCAAGCCTTTGAGGAGAGGCGAGTAATTAAAGACGAATGTGGTGACATAACCATTTACACACAGCAGAGAGATTTTAGATTAAATCTGGCCTGACCTGCTGCTCGGCAAGTGTTATCGTGGATTCTGGAGACGTATTCGTTTATTTACTTTCTAATTTGGCCCATATGTTTTATTGAAAACAAAAATTTTTGTATTTCCCGTAGGAAATAGGCTGAGTCCAGTGATGGTTAACAAGTTGGTGTGTTTGGGAATGGATCTCTTGGGTGTGCTTATAATCCTCATGAATGACATGTGAGCTTGAACACATCCAATCTGCAATAAGCCAGGGAGCTTTGCTCTGAGCACGACTGTGGGGGTGCATTCTCCCACTTCTGGGGTGGTTATTATGTATACATTTAGATATGGAGGTAAAATATCAGATAAGTCAGTGATGTCACCATGATCATAAAAGGATGAACTGACCCTTTCATGTCACGATTCTTTGACTTAATTCCAACATGCACATACACACATACACACACACACACATACACACACATGCATGTTCTCACAACACATCACATGTACATAGAAATGTACACACATACACATATACTTGCACATATATGTCATATAATATGCACCTATATACACTCATTCATACACATATACACTCATACATGTACACACAGACACATATATACATTCACACACACATATATATATACATTCATATATTCATACATATGCATACCTGTATCTATACATGCACACTTTCACATGACATATAGACACACACACATGCACACACGCATGTTTGAGGGACTCATCTCTCATTTTGGCTGTCATCTCTATCAGCCAATGTCAAGGAACTAGTCTTTTGAACCAGAGGCAGATCCTAGCATCTTTTCTTTTGTAATCTTAACTGTACTCCCAGAGACAGCTTCATGCATTTCTAAATGCTATTAAATTTTAGCTGCTGGCTTTATTAAATGCAGGAAGGGGCAGGGGTCAGGATAAGCAAGAGGGCTCTCTTCACAGGCTCTTTTCTTTCTATTTGAGTGGAGGTGTGACTGTTAATAAGGCAGGTTTCTGAAGACTGAAATAGTAGAATCACAGATGTTATATGGACAATCATGAAGAGATGTCATACTAGAGACCCGTCTACACAGATGCAAGGGGGAATAGGTGGCAGTGTTCATCACTCTCAGAGAGCAAAGCTCAGCATCCAGGGCCTCTGACCTGTGGCATAGAGTTGAGAATAAGGGATTCGAACCTGGCATGTACTTTTCTACCAGGGCCTTTCTTTCCCGGGGATGATCACCGGAACATGTTCTGTTCACTTCCAGACAGAGAGTGAATGTGAGCTCTGGGAGAGAGAAGAGGGAACAAATGTGGATAAGCCTCCCAGCCCGGGGCTCCAACATGCATGCATATCAAGAGAAACAAGCTTGGGCTCACTGTGAGTGCCTGTGTGCATGTCCATGTATGTGTACATTTGTGTATATGTGTGTGCCTGAGTGTGTGTGTATACCACTTTCACACAAAGTGAAAACATTCCCATAAATAGTGTTCCACCAGAAAGTTTAAAACAGTTGCACGAATCTCCTGTGCCCCTTGTCCTTCTTCCCTCTCTTCCACTCCCTCTCCTTCCCTCTTTATATTCTGTCTCTCTCTCGACCTCTCTAACCACTCTTTCTTTTTCATCTGTGTCTTCCTCTCCTTCCTTCTCTTTTGTCTCCCTCCCCTTCCCCTCTCTCCCTTTTTTCTTTCTTCCTTTCTTTCTTTCTTTCTTTCTTTCTTTCTTTCTTTCTTTCTTTCTTTCTTTCTTTCTTTCTTTTCCTTCCTTCCTTCCTTCCTTCCTTCCTTTCTTTCTTTCTTTCTTTCTTTTTCTTTCTTTCTTTCCCTTCCTTTCTTTTCTTTTCCTTTCTTTTCTTTTCTTTTCTTTCCCCCCTCTCTCCCTCCATCCCTCCCCCTATCTCTTTCCTTTCTCACCTCTGCTTCCACCTCTCTCATTTGTACTGTTTTTGAGACAGGCTCTCACTAGACAGTCCAGGATGGCCTGGAACCACCAGGTCTTGGCTCGGCTCTGTCTTTTCCTCTTCCCTGTCTCTGTCTCTCTCTCTCTCTCTCTCTCTCTCTCTCTCTCTCTCTCTCTCTCTCTCTCTCTCTTTGAGATACTGTCTCTCTAGCCCAGACTGTTTGAAGCTCACGATAATCCTCTTGCCTCATCTCCTCAAGTGTCAGGTGCCTTAACCACCATGTTGCAGGAACTGGACTTTCCTGTCCAGTTGCATGAGTGCAGAGAGGGTCTGTGATTGGACAGGAAATATGGGGGCGGAGATAAGAGTTGCAGAGAGAGCAGGAGTGGGAGACAGATGATGAACAATGGCTTGTGACTTTTTTTCTGTGTGTTTCATAAGGTTAGAAATATTGGGATAAGACCTTTACCATTGTAAATTGGCATCTTGTAATTGTGAGTTTAATATACATAAATATAATTGGTTAACTAATTAAGCATTGAGTCATATTCTACCTAGTAATCGAGGGGGGCTGGGAAGAGAGCAGGCCAGCTGGTTGAGGAGTCAGGTCACGTGGCCTGGGACCCCGCCGGGAAATGGTCAGGGTTATTACTGTGGAACAGTTGCCCCGATGCAGGAGACCTGAGGGCCTGGTACGAGCTCTTCGGTCTGCTGGTTGCTTGCCTTGCCATTGTGTTGGGCATGGAGACGTGTTTATTTTTGTTTGTTTGTTTGTTTTTAATATTTCCCGCAACACCACCACAGTTAGCTCTACGATACTTTCCCCCATATTTTTGCTACTCTTCTGCGCTCGTTCTGAGTTATTCCAGTTTCTCTAAGGTTTATCCTGTAAGTTCTTGGGCTAACGCCACCTCTATGGGGTACATTGATTTGCATTTTGCTTATCATGAAAGGGCCCTGACCAAGGTTGAGCACTCTGCAGAGTAGTGACTTGAGACTATTGCATGTGTCAGATAAACTGCTCCACCCGTTCAGACAATCACCACTCTCTGGAGCTCAGGCGGATGAGATACCTCCTGCCAATTTGCCTCGGTTTCTTTCTCCCTTCCTTCTTCACAAAGGTACTTATTTGGTAAAGGGTGATGCAGACTCCTCCAGAAAGCAACGCCATCGTCTCCCATTCCATCCAGCGGCTCTATGCACTGGCTTCTCTTTGTTTCCCCCTTCACAAGGCCTTCCCTCTAGTTCCTCTGGGGCTACATTTTTTTCAGTACAGCTACAGTTCCAGAAGGGACCTGGCTCTATGCCCTCTGCCCCTGCAGCTTCTGGAATGTGCAGATTGTGACCTACTCCTCCAAAGCTGTCGCAGCTCCAGAAAGACCAATCAGTTGATTCCCACAGTAGTTACTGCATTTATATACTGAGAAGTCAAGCTAAGACCCGGATTGTTTAGCTAACTAATTGTGCATATGTACTGGGATTAATGACTAAAATGTGGTCTGGATTTCAGAAATATCTTGAGATGCCAGAGCCTTGCATTTCACACCAGGAGACCAGATTCATGCAGAATTTTTCCCATTTTTAACACCCAGGATCAAAAAGCACCACTGTGGAGCAGGCCACAAGACACCTTAAAGGCAAGATAATTTCAGGGTTTTCTGTTGGTCTCTTGTGTTGGAGTTTAATCCTTTACTGTTTAATTTGAAAACTCATTTGCATACATAAAAGACTAGAAGCAACAGAATTCTGAATAACTAGGACAGGAAACAGGCCAGACAAGGAAGAAAACATAGTGCACAGGAACTTGAGCCTGGTGGTCTGTCTTCTCTCAGAATCATAAGCATGAAGAGGGCCTGGGGTGGGCCCATAGCAGACACTCAGCTCTCCCCGCTTTGCCTGACTTGTAGAGGAATGCTGGGAAGCATGTAGGGTGTGACCATAGATCCCAAGAAAGGAAAGGTACAGTCCATCAGTTACTTCTACACTAGCACCCTGATCCCTGGAGAACCAGGTAAGTTTTAACATTTTCCCTCATTTGGCTTCAAAGATAAGTTTACTCTTCACTAATATACACAGTGTGATTCTCTATACAGTCAGGTATAGTCATCAGACAGATGTTTGCAGCTCCTGCATCCTTTCAAAATCAGCATGGACAAGTTTATCAACCTTGCCACCCAGTGAGCCCTGGGTGGGGCTTTTTGTGACATGTTTAAGTGTCGAGGATATTTTAGGATGGTTCTGTGAATGTTCCGAGTTTTCAAGTGTCGAGGATATTTTAGGATGGTTCTGTGAATGGAGTTTTCCCAGTTAGTGAGGTAAAGCTGGCCAGGATGGATGGGTGGAAATCTAGAGACAGTGAGGTGACTCTGAAATGGAACAAAGCACAGACGTCTACAGGTGTTACATGCGATGGCCCCCTCTGTTTCCATCTTCATGGGAAAGCCCTCATCAAGGTTGAGTACTCTGGATAGCAGCGACTTGAGAATATAACTATATTGCATGTGTCAAGTAAACAGGTAAAACGTAAATGGGGAAATGCCTTTTGCAGGTATTAGATGCGTTGGCCAATTCTCCATTTTCCACAAATGACAAGCTAGGTGTACTACTAGTTAAAGACATATCAGCCAAGGACCTGAGGGAGGAAAATTGTGGGATAAGGAGTTGGGAAAGGAAACATCTGGAAATATCTGAAGATGACAGAGGCTAACTACAGTGCATGCATGTACCTTCCTTCTTGCCTGCTAAGTTGTCTGTCCTATCTGCTAAGTAAGTTTCTCCCTGCCTTGTTTATTATCTAATATAAGAATGAATGATATTGCTGGAAAGCTCAGTGCCCCTATTGCAGTGTATTCCAGTAATATTCGTGGTTACTAGGATGTAGCCAAGAATGGGTAACATCTTTCAAAGATGTATCCTGTCCCTTTGCCTCAGCAATGGACACAATGCCAGATGGGTCTTGGTATTATCCCTTTGGTGGGGGGGAAATTATCTAGATTAGGTTCATTGAGGTGAGACGATCTTCCTTAACTGTGTGTGATCTATTCCTTGGTCTGGGGTCCTGCACTAAATAAAACAGAGAAGGTCCTGGGGCTTTCTAATGGGGGGCAGTGTTAGCAATTCAAGTTCCACCTACCATGACTTCTGTCCCTTGACTGACTAAGCCCTCCACCCAAGAGCCAAAATGAAACCTGTTTTCTCTTGCTGCTTCTTGTCATGAGTAAAGTAACTAAGACAATAACTTTTAAATTAATTCTCTAACTTACGGATTTTTTCATTTTATTATGGTAAAATGTACATAACTTGGTACATGTGTTAGAAGGTGCTGAAACCACATTTCAGGTGCAAACTCATTTGAAGGAGAGGGATGTCAAGTCAAAGCTCATTACCTGTTCCTAAGCGCTGATCCTCTGAGGATCTTCAAGACAACATTGTCAGGATAACACAGGTCCCGGGTGACCTGCAGACCCAGAGTTGCTCACTCTTTCCTTCCCAGTGAACATTTCCCACCAGGAGTTTAACTTGGCAACGTATACTTAACTGCTGCTTGGGGTCTTAGAAGTTCAAGTGTAATGCATCTTGAAGATTTTAAGTAGAAATCACAGTGGTATTCAATCTACCCATCAAGAGGCTTTGGTTATGACTCAGTCTAAATCCAAGTAACATCAAAAATCCATTCATCAGGCTGTGAGTTCGTCTCTGTCCCATTCACCATGTAAAAGTGAGGCTTTATAATTAACAGACAATAATGTCACAAGCAGCCTCTATCCTTTTCTCTATCTCTATGATTTTGAAAACTGCTTGGGCTAACTTATCTCATCTATCGCCATGACCTATCACTGGCTCTTCAGTGATGCTTCTTTATAAAAGTCATGGTTAGAAGTTTGTCATAGTTGCCTGTCCATTTGTCTGCCAGTGCAGACTGGTGTTGCTTCTGTTTTAACTATCACGGGTAATGAGCAACAGTCTCTTTACAGAGCGGACCTGAACTAAATTGAAAACAAAATCTTGTTCTTTGTAGAAGAACCAATAGTAATTCTTCTCAAATTGACAAAGAGAAAGTAACTTATTTAATGAGGTTAGAATTATCCTAGATAGAACCATAGTCAGAAGGACTCCAAGGAAGAGAAAAGTACCAGCTCATGAACATTGTGAACACTGCCATGGAAACCCTTACCATTGGTAACTAAAGTCAGTGAGCATTGAAATGATTATGACCCAGTAGTAATGGGGTTTGTTCTTAAAATGCAAAACTTGTTTGACATACAAACATTGATCAATGTAATATTCCTCAAAACAGATAGAGAGAAAAATAAAACACATGATTATTTCAAATCATAAAAAAAAAAACCCAAACCACTTGACAGTATTCATCACCTTTTCATGATAAAAACAGTAACTGTGATTTTGCTGTGTTGGTTTTATTGACCTGATCAAATAGTTAATATCAAAATTAATAAAAGTGTGAGCCTCTAAGGTGGGTTAGTATTGAATCTTTAAAGTTTTATTCTAATGAGTATATATAGCTTGTTGCAATTTTAGTCCTACATTGGGCTTCTTTTCCTATTGGAGATTTTCTGGAAGTATTTATTCACATTTATTAAATATTTTCTTCTGAAAAATATAACTATAAATTGTTTCACCAGCAATTAAGGGATGTGATTATCCCTAAGTTTTTAAAGATAGAAAGTGTAACTTTTAATCTGTTTATCTTTAAAATTTGGCACGTTCTGCATTGATCTCTGACATTTTGCCAATATCTGCAAATAATTTTACCATATTTGTAATCACCAGAATTCCCTACAGTTCACATCTTGGAAATAGGTTTAGGTAAACCCAGCTGTATTGGTTATTTGGTGCACATCTTGAACTATTTGTTAAACTCTGTTTGGGGTTCAAGAAAAAAAAACAAAGCATACTTTCATATTTTACTAAATTTTTTCTCTCTTCCATTTTAAAATGATGTCTATTTTAAGGGAAATTTAATCCATATGTTACTAAATTCCTTACACTTACCTCATCAGAATTTGATTCTGTAAGATCCATTTGTTGTGCAGAAAGCCTTGGGAATTACTTTATGAGAGTTGAGAGTTCCGTTTTTTTAATTATTATTGTTATTTTGTTTTTTTCTTAGAAATAGAAAGTCAGATTTACTAGGTAAAGTTCCAATTTGGGTATTCTTTTTGTCAACTGTATGATGCCTAATTCGACAAAAGGGCCGACTCTTGGGGATTGGGATGTGGCTCAATTAGTGGCGTGTTTGCCCACCACCACACATAGCCGTGGGTTCTATCCCTACCACTGCATAAGCTGGGCATACTGCCATATGCCCATAATCCCAGCAGGGAGATCCACAGCTCAGGGTCATCCTCAGCTATACAGTGAGCTCAAGGTCAGTCAGGACTGCGTGAGACCCTGCCTCAAAAGGTCTGACTCTTGGTGACATTGTCATTAATTCTTTCCTCTTTGTATACTTCTTCTCAACTGATTTCATGAAATCATGCTTAGAGCAATATTACCAAACTTTTATGGATGAAAATGATGAAAATGATACTTGGTATTAATGTGAATTTGATACCTCAAATAAGATTCAAGATGTATATTATATTTTTCCTTGGTACTAATATCTGCTAATGTTATTAATATTAAACTTCACATAACCAGCCCTCCCTTGATGCAGCCAGCCATGATTGCACAGACATAATATGGTAACTATTCTCTTTATGTTACTTTGATAATGCTGTTTTCCAGAATCCCTAGTGAGTCACCTGTCTCTATCACCTACAAGATCTGTTAGTACTAAGAACATGAAGACCTCTTTCCAGGTCAGCTAAATCAAATCTCTATGATAACTGGCGATATATTAATGTTGAAAACATATCACCATGCAATTATTGTTATAAAAACTAAAGACACAAGATGCCATAAAAGTTCATTTTTGAATATGTATTTACATACTATACTTTCTTCATCTTTATTGAAGTATAATCAACAGAAGCTGTACAGTCAGGTACATGATATAAGTTGGTTGATATACATATGAATTTCAAAAGTATTAACAGCATCAAACTAATTTACATATCCAGATACTCCTTTAGTGGATTTTAAGCTATAATAAGTTGTCATTAAATATAATGTGTATAATTTAGATATTTTAAGAATATTAATTCTGAAAGATCACAGGATGCTAAAAAATTCATTCTTGGAGATAGCATCTATCAAGTGTTTAATATACAGAGAAATAGGAAAGTCAAATAGTATCAGTGCCTGACCTAGCCTGAAAATTCATTTCAACCTAATACTCTCAAAGGTGTGCACACAAACCAAGCCTCTTTGTGCCATTTTGTTGAGTCAGGGTCCACTGGACATCCCTAGGCTAAGGCTTGCATGTTTGTGCCTGCACCCAGGGTCTGCCTACTTCACTACAGAACTGGCCTCATCATGCCTCAGAAACAGAAGCATTCTTTTTATTTGCTTGTTTCTAATTTGAGGGAAAGGAGAAAGGAGAAGCATGGTCTGGGGAACAGGCTAGGAATGACCTAAGGAAACACCGACGGTCCATTCGGAGCTCTTGGCCAAATCTCAGGGTGAAATTTGTTCCTGCTACTCATATCCTCCCAGTAGATCCCAATACCTTTTGCTTTTGTATCTTTTGACAGCCCCCATGCATCCTGCTACCCCAGAAATCCAGTCGCCACCACCTCCGTGGCGTCCTTAACTTCCAATGGTACTAAACTTGTGTGGGCAACTTTCCCCGAGTGGCCAGGGCTCCAACATTTCTCCTTTCTTATCACATCTGTCCTCACTTTTATAGCAGCTTAGTAAGTTCTTTGGAAGAGATATGAATAAATTAATTTAATAAGTTTAAGGAAACATATTGCTCTTCCCATCCCCCTGCCTTTCCATGCCATGACTAACATGGGTCATAACCAGGCTCAGCAAGAAACAACTTAGTCCAAACAAGTTAATAACTTCCCTGAAACCTTCCTAAAGATTTCTCTTGTACATATAATATATTATGCAAAATTTATATGCTATAGAGTTATATAATATATAAGTATATAATATTTTAATGTGTTAGCATAAATCATTATTGATAGAATATATTTATTTTTATTAGAAACCAAAAGTAAATTATTAAATCCATCTTACCTATTTAATCAGTTACATTTTTAGTTGAGGGTGAGAAGAAGTATAGGAAAGGGAGACATAGAATTCATGGTTACAAATAAGCAGCCAGGAAATGTTAACCATGTGTATATTGAAACTCTTACCATTGATGTCTAACTGCCAGGTGGAATAGCAATGATGCATCTCTTTAACCATGAGTGAAACTAAATTTACTTAACCCCAGGTACCAGAGAGCATATAATTCAACTGTGACCAGGATCTAGATGAGAAAAATTGCCTGACTCAGAAAGCCAGTAGACACAACATCATGACAGATATGGAGTAATTGTAATAGGAGGCTGGAATTCTGGGAAGCCAAGGTACATTATTTTATTAAGGGGACAATTATATACCAATCTCTTTAGTCAGGCTTACTAAATGCATCTTACTAAGGGGTGTTCCATTGGCCAGGCAATTAGTTGGTCCAACTGGATTAACTCTTGGGGCATGAGACAGTGGTTTGTCTCTACTGAAAGGGAGATTCCATTCCTTTTGCTAGGAGACAATGGCTTCCTCCCAGTGTGCCTTTATGGCTACTCTAACCCTCTGCTTCAGTTATCACTGGACATAAGAACAAAAAGCACCATGTAGGAGGCTCTTATGGGCCACATCTAGCAGAGTTCACTTGCACACAAGACAGCTGGGAGAAGGAGTCAACTGTATTCTTAGAAGGTGACGAAATGGACCTAGTGATCATAGAGTTTCTATCAATTTTGCCATTGATTTAAAATCTACCTGGAATTGACATTTTAAAGTTAGCCTTCAAGCTAGTTTATGATACCTTTATGTATCCATTCACTGCTTTTGAGGGATAGGTGAGCAAGACTGCGTTACTAATGTACCCACTAATATAATACCCGTTAAGCTTGGGTTCTATATTGTTTTCTAGGGAGACAGAGGCATCAGGAGATTTATTACTTGGTTGATATACTAATTAGTTAGTTTCTATTTGCTAGTTATATAAAGGAACGGAACCAGAAGACAATGGATGTTATCTTATATTCACTATCCTGAGGTGACAAGGAGAGGCAATAGCATAACTTTAGTCCAAGTTCAATAGGTTGAGTTCTCAGAGAGAACTATTTTAGTTCATGAAGAAAAAAGGAAAATCTTATGTTTCAGCTTGATAGCAGTCAATCAAAAAGGATCATTTCTTTCACACTCAGTTTGCTTTATTATGATCTCCAACTGATTGGGTGTGGCCCCTTGGTTTGAATGTAGAACTTTACCCATTGGCTCGCATGTTTGGGTTGCTTTTTCTTAAACCAGTGTTTGAGAATCTCTTCATTTTGGAAAGGCTGTGGAGACTTTAAGAGGTGACATCAAGCTGGAAGATGGTAGACACTCAGGGTAGACCTTTGGAAGTTATGCCCACCCCTTTCCAGCCTGAACACCCCTGCTTTCTAACCTGTCAGTACGTGAAGAGCTACTATATCAATCCCCTGCTATAGAGGCTGAGTACTTCCCACCACCATGTCTTCCCTACCACAATAAACTTAAGCCATGAGCCAAATAAAAACAAACCTCCCTTAAGTTATTTCTGTCAGTTAACAACAAAGAGAAACATAACAAATATGCCAGGCTTCATAGAGACAATCATCTGTCTCCCTTCTTTTCCCACTTCAAATTTTAGTCTAGCTTGAACCTCCCTCAGAGACAAGGCCAGAATAATGTTTTACAAAATAACTGGACACTAAGTCAAGTTGACCCCCCCCAAAATAATCTTCATACCCTAAGACAACTTTTTAAAGGCTACTTATAAAATTTATACTATTCTTAACATTAAATGTTCCCAATTTGTTAAAGGTAAGTACCATAAAGATTTTCCAAACATCTTTTGATTTTGGATACCCCAACATGTATATGCATGAAGAATTTATTCATAGATGTATAGTTTTTGTCCATATGACAGCTACAAATATGTTATATCATGGTGCCAGCACTAGGAAGCTACCAGTAGCTTAAAATTTATGAGTGTTTGAAGTTACTCTGATTGTCATAATTGATAGGAGATATCAAAATAACTAAGTCTTAAATTCACAAATACAACTAGACAATGTAGAATGGTGTAAAAATTTTCTATGTGAAGATTACCCAGTCCAGTGCTGTATCTGGAAACAGGAAGTCTTCATTTTTACAAGCTTGGGTTAAACTGTAAAGCATTGCATAAACAAAGTGGAATTACTGTGACATAGATAGCAGGAGGGGTAGTGGTGGTGGTGGTATTGGAGGTCAGAGGTTGTTATTAGAAAGAACATACATTTAGAGCCTGGAGAGATAGATCAGCAGTTAAGAACATCAGCTGCTCTTTGACAAGACCCAGCTTTGACTCCCACCATCAACATGATGGCTTACAACTATGTGTACCAGTTTGAGGAGATCCAAATGGCCTCCCGGCCTCCATAGGCACCAGACATTCAATTGGTGCACAGACATACATGCAAACCAACCATCCACTCATATAAAAATAAAATTTAAAAATGAAAAGCATATATTCAAATAGCAAAGCATTGAAAAGTTGTTTTCATTATTGATAACATCATCAAATATGTCAGCAGTCTCCCCAGGTAGCAATCTTGCCAAGAAAAGCATTCACTTGAATGTATAGCCTCTTGTATTTCATCAAGAACAGAGTGATGTCATCACCATGGCACCAAGTAATGACTATTAGGTTAATCAGAGGAATATGCTAGGTGCTGCGAGGATTCAGAAGAGCCATAAAATACTCCCATTTCTTTAACAAGTTACTGTACACTAGGAAACACATGTTCACAAGTATAAAGTCATAGAGGGCTAAGATAAAAAATGTGTAGTGAACCTAAGTGAGGCAGAAATCCAAAGAGCCATCACCAAGTGACAGCTGTGGTAAGTGAAGAATGGATCAGACCCTGGATTGTCACAGAGACACCAAGCACAATAGTGAAAAGCCAAATAATGTCACTGAATCTATAAGGGAATAAAGACTGGTCTGAGCAAGGTCACCATACAATAAGACCTCAACATAAGCCTGGATACACTGGGCCTGATAGAAAAGAAAGTGGAGAATAACTTTGAACTCATTGGCATAGATAAGACTTTCTAAACAGAACATGATTAGTACAGATAGCAAGATCAACAATTAATAAATGGGATTGCATGAAATTAAGGAGTTAAAGGCAAATGACATTGTCATTCTGACAAAGCAGCAGCCTACCAAGTGGAAAAAAGATATTCACCAACTAAATGATACAGGACTAATATCCAAAGTTAGAAGGAACTCAAAAATTGAGATAACAAAAAAGCAAATAACCCAATTTAAAAACTGGGATACAGATTTAAACAGGGAATTCTCAAAAGAGGAAACTCAAATGACCAACAAATACTTTAAAAAATGTTCAATGTCCTTAGCCATCAGAGAAATGCAAATACATCAGGAAGATAGGAATCTATCCATCTCAAGATCTACGATATCAGTCTTGGGCATATCCCCAAGGAAACATTGTCATACCACAAGGCCATTTCACTAACCATGTTCATTTCTGGTCTATATATAATAGCCAGAAACTGCAAACAATCTCCCTCAACAAAAGAATGGATAAAGAAAATGTGATACATTTGTATGATAGAATATCATCCAGTCATTAAAAACAATGAAATAATAAAATTGATAGGTAAATGGATAGAACTAGAAAAATAAAAACTATTCTGAATGAGGTAACCAAGATCCAGAAAGAGAAATATAATATGTATTCACTTCTATATGGTGATTAGCTTTTTAGTAAATGACAACCAAGCTATGATACTCATATCTACTATCCATAGAAACACAGAGGGTAGGTATAAAGTTAAGGGACTCAAAGAGGGGGTGTTGCAGCAGGTATGTCTCCCTAGGAAAGGGGAGTAGGATAGATATATATGGGTGGATTGAAGAGGAGACTGGAATGGAAGGTTCAAGTGGGGAGGGGAAGAAAAATGAAGGAGGAAAACCAGGGAAGAGAGACAGCTGAAGGTAAGGGTCATTCCACTAGTGTGGAAACCTAGTACAGTGGAAGCTTTCTAAAATAATACGCACATATGAAGATGATCTAAACGAAATTACCAAACAATGGGAGAAACTGAGCCTCAACTGGCCACCTCTTGTCACCAAATGACTCTTCAAGGATTGGGTTACATTTAATTGAATTGTTGGCCAAAGGGGTCTTATGGGAACCCCCAAATAACCCAAACTGTGGCCATGATTACAGATTTCTCTTTAGAAACTGATGGCAAGACCCCTTGCTGAAGTAAACACCGACATAAGCCGTTGAACATGGAGTTGAGCTTGTGCCTACACAGATCCTTCATCCCTACATTTTATCATCTTTCTCTGCACACTCCCAAAAGAGAAATGTAAACGCTGGCCTTGTGATCCGCAATGGTCTCTTGCCTTTAAGATACCCTATGCAATGGTGGCACAAAGCTTGTGGGGGCAGCCAACCACTATCTGATTGACTAAAGGATCCAACTCTACAAGATGGATCCTAAATCTGACACTGCTTGGGTGACAAAGAAACCGAAACAAGATAGCCTAGGGACCGAGAGTAAATTGAAATATTGCTGATCTAAAACGTAGTGATAAAATAACCCAAAGCTGTAGTGATAAAATGACTCCTAATGGCATTCTGCTACACTCATAGATGAGTGTCTTGCTCAGCCATCATCAGGGACGTTTTCTCCTTCAGCAAATGAAAAAATACAGAGTCTCACTGCAGATATGTAGAAAGTCTGAGACCTTGGAATACTGAGCTTTAAATGGGATGTTTCCATTGAATCCCCCCCTCCCCCCGTGCTCAAGGCACTCTGGAAGAGGAGGGAAAGGGTGTAAAAATCATATGGGATGCCTCATACTAAAAACCCAAGGTCCTCTAAATTACCAGGACTGATGTACATATGAACTCACAGAGACCAAGGCAGCATGCACAGGGCTTACATGGATGTGTACTTGTTGGAGGCCTGGAGCTGAAAAGACAAGAGAATGAATGCCCCTATCCCTAACCCAGAAGCAATCTCCAATTGATAACCACTTGCAAATGAAAATGTAATTCCCTCAAAGGGAGTCTTAGCAGGGATATAAACTACTCTTAATGGTAGGCTGCCTGTCCCACAATAAACAGATGGCCAACGGAAAATGAACTCGATAGCATCTCTGGAGGTTCCTTGTCTCATAAGGTCACATGTCAGGGCTCTTCTTTTTCATTTATTTTATTATTATTTATTTATACATTTCTTCTATTTTTATTCCTCATGTCCTTTGCATATATATCATAGTTTCCAGTTCAGTGTGTTTATGGGATTCCTGGGTGTGTGAATGAATTAGTCTCTGTTTCTTATGTATTTTCTTGGGCTCTTTTTCTCTATTTGTTTTGTCCAATTCTGATGTGTTAGTATTTGTTTTATCATATAGGTTATATATCATATCATTATATCATATCAGATCATATCCGATCAGATCATATCCCATAGATGCCTGTTTGTTTCCTAATGGTAGTCAGAGGGAATGGATCTGGATGTGAGGGGAGGTAGGAAAGATCTGGGAGGGATAGAGGTAGGGGAAAGTATAATCAGCATGTATTATATGAGAGAAAAAATCCATTTTATTCAAAGAAAAAGGAGAGATGTTAATTAAAAAAATACTGAGGAATTTGTTATCTCTTTTGAGAATGATCTGTGGTGATTGCTGACATTCACCCATACATGAGAAATTGTGAAGTCTCCTGCTTTTCTGCATATTTCTTAACCAAGATCAAGAAGCAAAATAAATATGACAGTGTGTCAGACTGTTTCCCTGGAGGAAGATTTATGGGTTCATATATGAGAAGAAAGTAGCATGATCTAAGCAGACTCAAGGCCACTTGTGCCTTTCCTTATGTTCCGTCACTACAACCTGATGAGAGCCTAACACAGTTCGTTTATTATTTAATTCTGATTTCTGAATGTCTGGGAAGTTAGGAAGCTTGCTATACTTCTATATATGTTTATATAGACTGGTTTCTCAGCATTTCCAGTCAGAATATAATTTTTGTACCTATTATTTTGCACTGATAGGAATGCTTTGGGGAAAGAAGCTATGTTAATAATTTCTAAATCCCTGATATTTTGAATATTAATATGATCAGTAAGAATTTATGTTATGTAATTAATATGGTGGGATTTTATTGCCAATGAATTAATAGCATTGTGCTATTCTTTGAAAAACAACCCATTTGATCATCTACCAGCAAGTATAATGGGAAGATTTTTTTAAAAGAAGAAATACTTAATTATCCAAAATATAATTTCCATGACTAGTTTACTAAGCTCTATAAAATTCAGAAAATTTTTGGTAGGAAGAATCTCATAATTTCATAATAACCCCTTCTTAATTTTAAGTAATTGATTAATTAGTTAAACGCTTGGTGGTACACATTGACTCTTCCTGTGCCTTGAATGTGGCATGCATGTTTACCAACCTACACCATCAATCCAATTTTTCCTTCTTTCATAAATCGCTTATCTCCCTGTCCATGAACCTCATGTTTCATGTTAAAAAATAAGCATTGTGTCTGTGAGATAATTTCAACAGTTAATATCAATTGTCAGTTTGACAGGGTCTAGAATCACCTATGGGGTATTATCTAGATTATATTAACTGTGGTAGGAAGAACCATCCTGAATATTGTCTACATTCATCCACAGGCTAGGGTCTGGGGTTGCGTTAGGTGGAGAAAGTCAGCTCAATATAGATTCACAGACTCTGCTTCCAGACTGTAGAAGCAGTGTGCCCATCTCATCATGCCCGAGATATCCCCACCATGATGGACCATTGAACTGTAAGCCAGGGCAAAGCCTTTCTTCCCCTAGTTGTTATATTAGATATCTTTGTTGCAACATCAAAATACTTTAAACCCCATCTAAATGCCTCAAGAGAAAAAATTCACAATAGCTTTTCTTAATGTATTTAAATATAATCAAGAAAAATTGATTTTTAAAAGTCAGCTTTGAGGAAGTTAAAGTTTCAGCAAAAGAAGTGGGCAGTACCAGCCTCTGTCCTGCCTCCACACCGAACCACAGATCAGTTCTGCCCCTGTGGTCATTGTCTCTGTGCTCTTCTGTCTCGGGCAGCTCAAGGAACAGTGACTCTCTGCAGTGGGAAGAGAACCAACCGTACAGTCAGATATTCCTGGATGAGATCTACAGCCACTGCACTGTTTAAGTCATGAGTTCTTGGACGAATCACCCCAGCTTTCTCACTCCAGCTTTCCCCATCTGTCCAGTGGGGGTGATTGCACCATCATCTATAAACCCTTCCAAAAATTCAAGTATACATATTTTCACCTTGCTCTGCCTAAAATGTCTTCCCAAAACACACTGGTGTCTCGGTGAGACAATCCCTTCTCATTTGTTGCTTTTTAAATGATATTTTTTTTAAAAAAATAATTTTTGAAGACTTCATTTCTATTTTATGTGTGAGTGCTTTGCCTGCATGTATATGTGTGCACCGCCAGAGTAGCTGGTGCCTGTGGAGGCCAGAGGATGGCATCAGGTCCCCTGGATTGGGTTGTAAGCCACCATGTGGGTGCTGCAATCCTAACTTGGGTCTTCTGCATGTAGAGAAAGTGTTCTTAACTGCTGAGCCCATGCTTCTTCCCCCTTATACAGTGTCTTTGATTGACAGATATCATGCACCTTTATGGGGTATAGCCTTATATTTCTGTACATTTATACATTACATACTTATCATATCAGGGTATTCAGGCTATTCGTCATCTCAAACATCTATCATGTCTTTGTGCTGAGAACATTCAACAATCCACTTTTCTAACCATTTGAAATTATGTAATATTGTTTAAACTTCTTTTGTGCTTTCCAAAACCAAATGCATGTGATCATCCACAATACATATTACGAAGATGTAATAGCTTATAATAGTGTTTGCTCACCCTGGTAGGTTCAGACTCAGATAACCTCCAACTGGCTATCTGTTGAAACACTTTATACTTTTATAAGGGTGAATCCAGAGTGAACTGAGTAATACATAATAAAATTAGTTTTAGGGGAAAGGACCCAAGTTTAAAAGAGAGAGGGAGAGAAAAGAGAGAGAGAGAGAAAGAGAGAGAGAGAGAGCCAGCCAGATAAGCAGAGTAAAATAGTCTCCAATGACTTCATCATGAAGTAATGACTTTTACCAAATAACTGCACCATAGTTTTATCTTCCCAACCAAGGTTGTGTTAATGCTCTAAAATTAAGTCTCTTGTGAAAGTTATCTGGAATTTCTCAACAAGTTTTTAAAGGGGTTTTATTTTTTTCACTGGAGGTCATGCCTCAAGAATTTGTAGGAATTCCGCCTGGAAAGTGGTACTCAGTGGAAACTGGCAGGCAGAGCTAATTTCTATTACTCTTCCAGATAAAAATTCCTTCCGCCTTAGACCTGCATTTCAAAAAAAGATTATTATCACCCTGGAAAGAATACATCAGTTTAGAAGAAAGTGACCTCAAGGATGTGTTTCCCGCCTCTGTGCAAAGCCCAGGCTCCAGCCCCTTAAGCCTCTTTAAACTCCTCTCTTCTGAAATGCACCTTGGGTACCCAGAACACGGAGATGTCAGAAGGGTGGTTGGGAGTTTCAAAATGATGTTCCCTCCGTTGCTTCCCTTGGGAGTTTGTAACATATCCTGGGGGAAAGTAGGAAGGAAGAATGTACAGGAGGGAGATATTTCATACACCAATATGCTTATATTCCCTTACTAGCTAAATGGCTTGGTTATTCCCATTAGCCTGTGGTTCAAAGGCATGACACATTCATGAGCAGGATGCATCATGGGGTGATTTGGCTATTTTTAGGGACAGATTTGAATTTAAATCTTCACATCTTCTTTATGTGGCTATCTATGCCCCCATCTGTTCATTATTTTACCTCTCCGAGTCTTAGTGTCCTCAACTCTAAAATGGTGTTCACTGAGTGGTTAGAAGCATTTGTCACGATACCATATACATTATTTGGCTCTGCATTTTGTTAGCACCAGGTAAAAGTTTACTATAATGACCATGAGCAAGTAAATATGAGTTCCTTCTAACTTCTCCATCCGTTCCCAAGATTTTATAAATGTCATCCTGACGTATTGAGGTCTCTTTCATAAATTCATTAATGAAAATCACTAGATTCCATTGATGATAGAAACTAAAGTCTTCAAACAGTATCTAGTCAATGCCAATGAAAAGCCACAACAGCCACTGGATAGCTCGGCTCTTTGTGGCTGTGTGATATTTCTCCAGTCAGGAGCCCTTCTCACACTTCAAGATGAAGATGTCGTCCTAAGGGGCCGAGACAGGGTTTCTGACCGAGACACCTGCCAAATGCAATCATGGTATTGAAAATGGCCCATTTCCTCTTCCCTCAGAGACACATGCTGGATCACACTCAGTGAATGAGGCTTGTTGCAGAGCCAAGTTGAATACTAGATGCATGCTAGTTACTGCATTGAACTATCTCAGCAGTTGAGCTAAAGTTTGCAAGCATCATAAATATTATTTCAACAGTTCCACAAAGCATCTCCTTGGGACAAGGCCCACTGTGAGACCTGTGTGGTTTTTCGGTGGGTAGGCAATTATTTAATAGTAGAGACAGAAGACAGATTTGCTTCCAATTGTGAGCTCACTCCTAAGGTCACAAGTGAAAACTACAAGAGAAATGGGATCCAAAGTAAACATTTCTTTGGATTATAAAGCATCTCTCTGAGGGCACCTAGGTTCATAAGAAGGAATTCTACTTCAAACAAGGAGAAATCGAACTCACTTTTCCAAGCTATTAGTGGCCATGGCTAGGGTCTGCCTGTTCACACCGCCCATCTATTCCTCAACCTCAAATACATTTTCCAAAGCCCCTGGCTTGTGAACCGCATTCCTGAGTCCTTCTGACCTGTGCTTCAGTTGCTTGAGAGGGGTGAAGAAACAGTTATGAACTATCTGTAGGAACAGTCACTAACATGGCTGGCCAGAAAGCTTCAGTGAGAGCCAAACTGTTTCATTTGTTGTAACCTACGATGTCTCGGTAAATATTAACTCATGGTGGAAGTATGCATGGATTTACTTCCCTAGGCTGTCTGAGCCTTTTAAATCATAATTTTTAAAATAAAAAAAAATTTAAGAGAGACCTTTAAGGGTGACTCATAGAAAAAGAGAGTTTGGTTAGCAACTCTCTTTCTCCTCCAAACTACCTGTCTTCACACTGAGTTTTCATTTCAAGAGTCTGTCCCTTTCACATATATGCTTGGGCAATGGCTAATTCCCTCTGCAGGTTTCTCCAAGGTCCCATGTGCCTGCTTGGATAAAAGCCCAGGCAAACAAACTATTGTGCTAAGAGGGCCTCACCTTCCCTTCCCTGTCATGTGACAACTCTATTTCTGACTATCTTAGCATGGAGATTTTAACCATCCACTGAGATGCACAACCTTTAGGAACCATGTAAGAATGAGAGCTGGGGCATGACCCAGAAACACACATGGCCTCCTGGGATATTAGAAATTAATATTTCACTCAAATTATTTGCTCACACAATTTCAGAATGTGAGGTGCTATTTTCGTGACACCCTGTGGACATAGAAATTACTTTGGAATTCAGAAAATCCTTAGTGCGTGAACTAATATTTTATATTGTATGAATGCCAACTGGAAAGATGAAGGGCAAGAGAGTCAAAGAGAAAACACTATAAAGGAAATCACAGTCTGCCAACTGTTGCTGGAAATGTGTAGCACAGCAGTCCTTCCATGGGAAGCATGGGCACTAGCAGAGGGCTGGGAGTTTGGGTGATATAGAAACGGTGGACACTGGGAGGTGATGCTGCAAAGATCTTTAACATGACACAGTAAGAATCTTGTGTTATATTCTGTAGGCCTCGGTGTGTCATATATGTATAATGATCCGTGGAACAATGGCAGGGCCGGGGGCAGGGGCAGATCATGAGACAACTGGAGGCAGGACCAGAATAATGGCACGGGCCCTGGCAGTCTTTGGCTTTGAACTAAGACACTGAAGAGAAGTATAAGGGAGTGGGCATGCTAGTGTCTCCGAAGAGTAATGTTAGCATGGCATCCTTTGGTATTTTATATTTCTTCTATTCTTGTAAAATAAGCTCCACAAATGGGCATCCTTATTATTGGATATCACACAGACCCTGGAGAGATGGCCAGTGTGTGAAGCAGGGTGGGAAGCAGGCGTCTTAGTTTGCTGTCCAGAGCTGAGAAGGGCTATGGAAAACCTGCATTTCCGATGAGCAGAGGGCTAGTGCAGACATCTCTGTAGATTGTCCCAAGGAAGAAGAATGAGCTGCTTCATTAAGGCTTGAGATGAAGATTTGAGTCCAGGGAAAGGTCCTCCAGGCTCAAGAAGAAGGCTCTGTATGGATCAGCAGTTCTCAACCTTCCTAATGCTGTGACTTTCCTCCTCATGTGGTGGTGACCCCAGCATAAAATGATTCTGTTACTAATTGATAACTGTAATTTTGCTAGTGTCATGAAATGTAGTATAAATCTCTTATATTCAGGATATTTCATCTAAGGCTCTTCAGAGAGTCACAACCCACATGTTGAGACTTGCTGGTGCAGACCATATTGCTGTTTATTTCCTCCTCTGGACAGTAGATCTTTCTGGTGTAGACCTCTGGTGTAGATCTTTCTCCCCCTAAGTACTGATTCAAAGAACTATTTTCTCCAAGCATAGTTGGTACTAGTTTTCATCAACCTCACTGCCAGGCAGCAGGCCTGTGAAGAGGCTTAACTTCAATTCTGTGTGTTAGGTATTGAGCCAAGGGGAAATCATCACAAAAGATTGTAATAAAACATGGAGTAAAGGTGGGTTTTGAGAGACAGTAATGAAGTGCTTCAGCCTCAGGAATAATGGCAAGAAAAAGACATGTCTATGTGAGGCTTTCTTTCCAAAACGATGGGTTTCTTATAGCTATCAGACAAAAGTAATGCAGGATCATGATGATGCTGCTTTTGGGGTGCCAGGGTCACGATGGCACATGCTATTTTCTGTCAAGAACAGAAATTGGCATGGTGTAAATGCCAATTTTAGAAAAATGGGTACCTGTGAATAGAACGGAACAGAAAATGGGGGCATTTTATGTTTTTTAAAAAATCTGCAAGGATTTTGACTATGAAGAGAGGCCAGGAGCAAACATAGCAGCCTAGAGACTTAACAGTTCTGTTACAGGTAGGTGTCCATCTATAGACATGGATGGGAAGTGCCTTGCTTCCCGGAGTCTGATTCCTGGGGATTAAGACAGACATAGTGAGTGGTAGAGTTCAAGGTCTCATCCGTTCTATCAAATGACTCAAGATTGCCATCCTTCGTGGCCTGACACTTGGTCAATCTGTTCTTATAAATTCTCCATTTTGGTGATCACCTGAACCACAGAATGAGAAAATCGCGAGTCTGCTTCCAGGACCTTCTAAAGGCTGGCATCCTTCAGGAACCGATGTGAAGAGCCCACAGCTCTGTGACTGACCTGCAACACTTAGAAACTTGAACAGGCTTTAGGGACAGGACAGAGGACAAGACAGGCAATCAGCATCTTTTCCAATGGCGTCATTTTTTCTGGACCTGAAGTCATTATCCTAGGTACCGTATTCAAAATGCAAATTGTTTCATCCAATACTAATTCCATTCTTAATGTATCAGTGTTCCTACACCATTTGTTTCTATCCTTGCTTTCTGTACATGCTGGTGGCTCAGTCATAATCAGTTACTAATCACTTGGTGAAATTAAGTAGGAAAGACATTATATAAAAACATCATTTTGTGTTTTGTAGACAGCCTCCAAAGACAAATTCTTTCTGGCTTTCTGCCATGGGAAACAAGATGTTTAATTTCAATGCGAATTTCCTGATTCTACATTCAAATAACTAACAAAACGTGACAGATGAGGAAAACGCTGGTTCCAAAGGCATGTGTGCACTCAGCTGACACATTGTGAGACGGAACAGGGAAGAGAGTGTGTGTCTTCAACCATCACCTGGCATTCAAAAATTACAATTATAAATTTAGATAATGGGACTCTGTTATTCTAATATCATACATGGTATCAGAAATAACCCAATTGCTTGGGTAGATGGGGAAAGTCTTCCATCTTTTTCTGTATTTACTCTCTTTCCCACCCTTCTCTCGTTTTCTTAGTTGTCTTTGTAGAGTTCACTGAGGCAAGAAATGTCAGAATTCTGGAGAAGGGCTGCTTTCATTTTAGCAAGTGAGGGAGTGGGCAAGGTCTCTGTAAGGAACATCACCCATGAATTATCCCACTTTAGGATACAGGTGTTTCAGTCTGAGGAAAGAATGCTCAGAGGACAATGAATCTAAGACTTTAGAAATTTTTCAGGAAACCTGAGTCCCAGAGCTGTCAAATGGTCCTCACATAGTCAATGCTTAATAACCTTAACAACACACTGGCAATCCATGCTTTGTGGTTGGAATCGAAGATCACTGTAAGTAGATTGGCGTCTCTGGATCTAGGACATGCCTCTGATGCCTCATTTGTCAGGAAAGTTCAGTAGCTCCTCCGTGGGGACCTGGGAATCCTTTGCCCCCCTTCTTTCTCAACCCTCCAAATATAAAATGTAATTATATTTGTGTTCAGTTTGTATTAGTACTTGTTAATTGCTATGACAATTTAATAAATGCATGAAATTTCCTATGGTGTATTTTAATCACCCAGTGGCTGGGGAGATGGTTCCATGCTCTAAGTTCTAGCTGCTTAAGGCAAGGTCCTGAGTTCTTATACCCAGAGCAGATGTGAAAGTCTTGTGAGTGGAATATGTCCTGTAATTCCAGCACAGGGAAGGCAGAAACCAGCAGACTACTGAAGGTTATTGGCCAAACAAACAGCCTAGCCAAACTGAGAAGCCTCAGGGAGGGACTCTGTCTCCAAATAGAAATGTCGAGAGTCATCAACAAAGACATCCTTGGGTCTCTACAGTCACATGCATACATGTGTATGTGCAGGCACATACACCACACCAATAAGTACATGCATCATATGCATATGCATGAAAATGATCACTCCTATGTGCCTAACAACATGGTGCCATCGGAGTTGCCATCCGACACAGAAGGCAGCACTTCTAATGTTGCAGTGGACTGAATGATGACAGAGTCCAATTTGAAAGCTAGACAGATATAGCTGGAAGAGAGCTCAGGAGATGTGAAGGGGTATGCTTGACAAATGAAAGGGAGTGCAGCTCAGTCTCTTTATACTTTGGGTCTCTGAGAGGGAGCATCCAGCCTATCATCAAGGTACCAGCTAGAGAGGCTAGCATCAGCATCCAGATATTGAGATTGCAGTGAGCGTTGAGTTCAGTGCTTCCTCAGCATAGTACCTTGTTGCCAGGAAGGAAGGCAGGACATAGCTGTCTGAGTGTCCCTGAGGAGGATGGGGTGTTACTGAGAATCTGGAATTCCCACAATGGGAGCCACACTCTGTCCACAGAATTGAGAGAAGATGTGCTGGAGTCACAGTGAGACCTCAGGGGCTTCACATTCCAAGAGTGGTTGGCATGGAGGACTGGTGGGTTGATTAGCTCAGATGTGATATTTGTCAGCCATTTTGTATTTATTTGAAAAGTAGAGCAAAGTTCCATGATTCCCCCTGACAGCTGAAGATGTTCCTGGCCACAGGGTTCTCAGGGCTTAGATGAATTCTGGATTTACAGGATTGATCCTTTGGTTCTATTTTTTATTCAGTTAAGACAAAGTTGATGAATAGACACATCTCTCTTAAAGTAAGCTTGGTGGCCCAGAGCTTGACATCAGAGAGATTTGCTTGTCTATAAGATTTGCAAGTCTGCGTTTGGTCCCTGAATGATGTCATCCTGAGAATGTTTATTTAACTTCTCAAGCACGCACTTCACTATTCTTGAAATAAGGCTTACGTGAGGGCTCTATGATACCAGGAGCTAAAGGAAAGTAGGAAAACCAGCAAGCAGATAGACAGGGCTGGAAGAAATTTTCATTTGAACTGAAGTGAATTGCAGAGGCAGGTGCTGTTGGGTAGATCGACATGGTTGTGATGACAATCAAGGAGAGTGTGTGTAGTAAAACAAACAAACAACAAAACAAGTAGAATACCTAACAACATTCCTTAGGTTCACTTCCTTCTTCTGTCCTGACCCCTTGGAGACTTTTATGTCTGTGGCTTATTATTTCCTTGTTCTAATTCCCTTGTCCTATTTTGTCCTTAGCCTGTGCAATCCTTCTACAGAGGATCATGAGTTCTATTTCTTATATGTCTACCTGAAGTATACCCCACAGCCTGCTTCTTGTGATTGGAATACACATGCCCAGCATTTGACCTTTGACTTCACAATATGGTACTTTCCAGTTTGACAGCTATAAAGCGCTCTCTCTCTCTCTCTCTCTCTCTCTCTCTCTCTCTCTCTCTCTCTCTCCCTCCCTCCCTCCCTCTCTCTCTCTCTCTCTCTCTCTCCCTCTCTCTCTCTCTCCCTCTCTCTCTCTCTCCCTCTCTCTCTCTTTCTACACACACACACACACACACACACACACACACACACACACACACACATTCATCTGTCTCTGTCTCTCTCCTCTGTTTCCTCGGGAGCATGAGGCGTGGCTGCTGGCCCGAGTGCTGCTTAGGTCTCCCATGAAGCCCACACTCTAACTCTCGCCAGAGTTCCCTTTGCTCCCTCAGTCACCCTCACCTTGAGCCCTCAGACACGTCTCATTCCCACAGCCTCAGGCCCTGCGCCTCCGAAAGAGGGCTAGAAAAGCCAGAGCAAGCCAAGAAAGACAGACAGCATGCTTGCGCGTACCATCCTGACATGAGGACATGGCTTTGTTTGCCACCACATCCAGTAAGATATGTATATTTTCTGACCCAGTCTAAGCAGAAGGGTTTAATGAGAACATCTCTTGTGGCACTTTGGGACATTCTTAGAGGCACCAGCTCACTTTAAAGTTTAGTTCTATTAGAATACTCAGATGTTAAAGTAAACGTGACTTTAAAAAAATACTTAAACAGTTAATATTGCATTTAAGAGCTTATTTAGGTCCATGGAAAAATTAGGAGGGAACCCCAATGACATCCTGCCCCATTCCTCATATACATAGCCCTTTCCAACCCCAATATCCCTTATTAGAGGGGGACTCTTGTTAACACTCCCGCACCTCCCCTGACAGATCCTTGTCAGTCTGGGTCTGCAAGGCCCCTTCTAGTCCACTCACAGCCATCCCTATCCTAGGGATCTGAGCAGACAAACAGCATATCCCCATAATATCATATAGTGTGTATGTACCTGTGCTATCATATAAAGTATATACCTGTGATATCATATGTATATATATATATATATGTGTATATATATATACCTGTGATATCATACAGTATATGTACTTATGATTTCATACAGTGCATATGTGCTCTGATATCATATACTGTGTATGTACCTTTAATATCACACAGTGCAAATGTGCCCATGATATCATATGGTTTGTATGTATGCATGATATTATATAGTTGTTTGTACCCATAACATTATGTAATCATATGTACCTATGATAACATACAATATGCATGTACCTGTGATATCATATAGTATGTATGTACCTATGATTTTATACAGTGCATATGTACTCATGATATATGTTGCATATGTATCTGTAATATTACACAGTGTATATATGCCCATGATATCATACATTTGTATATATACATATCACATATTCATATATGACCATGATTATCATAGGGTGTATGTACCTGTGATTTCATGCAGTGCATATGTGTTCATGATATCATACACTGTAAATGTATCTGTAATATCACATAGTGCATATGTGCCCATGATATCATACAGTTTGTATATATGTGTGATATCACATGGTCATATATACCCCTGATATCATACAGTGTGTATGTACTTGTGATATCATACAGTATGTACATGTGATATCATACAGTATGAACGTACCTGTGATTTCATACAGTACATATGTGCTCATGACACAGTTTGTATAGATGCATAATATCACATAGTCATATGTGCTCTTGGTATCATACAGTGTGTATGTATCTGCAATTTCACATAGTGTGTATTCACTGTTGCAAGTCTTCTGTGCTCAGACTTTGACAGATGACAGACAAGTCCTCTGTTTCATTTCTTTTGTTTACTGACTCTGTAGTTTGGCTTGATACAGTATGGAGACACAGAGTGCCTTTAGTTAATATGTGCTCAAAGTTTTTATTGACTTAAAAATTGTTTGACAGATCATACCTTTAGAGAATAGATTTTGGTCTTTGCCCCCAAGTCCCTCTCATCTTCCAAATCTCCTGAAACCTTTCTCCTCCACAAGTCTCCAACCTGCTTTTGTGTCTTCTTTTCATTTGTAGCCCATCACATTTAATTAGATATTCTTTCCTGAGTGTGGGTGTGAATCAGGTAGCTCATTCTTGTTTAGTGCTAAATTCTATTCCATTGGCCAGCTTTATCACAGTTTACTTACTTACTTACTTACTTACATCTTGACCATTTCAAAGTTTTGGAAATTTTAGAGTTCACAAACTATTAAACTCATAAAAATTCCCCTTTTAGGAGAAGAGTGATTGCATTGCTCTGAGAATACATGTTTTTTTTTTTTTTTATAAAATGAAACCAAAACCCAAACAGCTGCCCAATGCTATTCCACATCCTCTCTGACAGTTGGTGATGCAGAGTTCCCCTCCCCCCTCAGCTGTATCAGGCTTGTCGAGGGATCTTCTTTCTGGTTGCATCTCAGAAGACAGAACATCCTGAAGCAGTTTTAATTTCTCATTTGCTGTCTGTCTATCTGTACTGGTGAACTTACGCCTTCTCCCAGTCCTCTCTGGGATAAACTGCACTGGCTCATGGGTAGGATAAGACAGCAATTAGGCCCACTTTGAAAGTGTTCTGCCAGACTGATTAACTCTATTGGCTAGTAGGATAGAGAAGAGTAGGTCTGGGCAGCATGTCTTTGGAAGCCTCCTCCTCTACAGCCCTGTGTGTAAGACTAGACAAAGGAGGACAGTGTCATCTCTAGAGGCATACCGAATGAAGAGACCACATCTTGAACCACATGGTGCAAAACATAGAATGCGTCTGAGCAGATGTGTTATAATGTTATGTGGCTGGCTGTTCCAGGGGTAAGATTGTCTCCCTCCCTTCCTTCCTTCCCTCTCTCGCTCATCTCAATTCTATTATAGATTTATTCAATGAAGAGGGAAAGGTATGAATGGGAAAATGCTGAACAGAGCATGAGAAGGGGATGGTGAGTGCTGTCATCCTGTCAGAATCTGTCACCCAGGACATGGGTGCCTGGGCATGCCTGTGGGGGATTATCTTGACTGTGAGTTAAGGGAGTGAGGCTTGCCCGCACCAATCCTTGGCTGGGGTCTGGACTATGTAAGTGGAGGAAGGCAACTGAAAAGTGCTGTGCATTCACCATTCTGTCCTTTGTTTGTTTGTTTGTTTGTTTTGGATTCAGATGCAAAGTGCCTAGCTAGTCTACTGTTCCTGCCACCACGCCTTCCCTGCCTGCTGCAGCATCTTCCTACCGTGATAGAATGGATCCCTCTGCAACGGGTAAGCCAAAAGAAAACTCTTCTTCTTTTTCTTTTTTTTTATTGTATATATTCTATATTTACATTTCATTTCCTTTTTTTGTCTCCCCACCCCCCAAAGGTCCCACCTGCCCTTTTCCCTCCCCCTGCTCTCTCATCCTCCCCTTCCCACTTCCCTGTTCTGGTATTCCCCTACACTGATGCTTTGATCCTTTCCAGCACCGATGTCCACTCCTTTCTTCTTGTCAGACATCATTTAGTATGTGAATTGTGTCTTTGTGTCCCAAGATTCTAGGTTAATATCCACTTATCAGTGACTGCATACCATGGGTATTCTTTTGAGACTGCGTTACCTCACTTAGTATGATGTTCTCTAGCTCCATCCATTTCTCTAAGAATTTCATGAATTTATTGTTTCTAATGGCTGAATAGTACTCCATTGTGTATATATACCACATTTTTTTTTATACATTCCTCCATTGAGGGACATCTGGGTTCTTTCCAGCTTCTGGCTATTTTAAATAAGGCTGCTATGAACATAGTGGAGCATGTATCCTTATTGCATGCTGGGGAATCTTCTGGGTATATGCCCAGGAGTGGTATGGCTGGGTCCTCCAGAAGTATCATGTCCAGTTTTCTGAGGAACCTCCAGACTTATTTCCAGAGTGGTTGTACCAGCTTGCAGTCCCATCGGCAGTGGAGGAGTGTTCTTCTTTCTCTACATCCTTGCCAACACCTGATGTCTTCTGAGTTTTTAATCTTAGCCATTCTGACTGGTATGAGGTGAAATCTCAGGGTTGTTTTGATTTGCATTTCCTTAATGACTAATGATGCTGAACATTTTTTAAGGTGTTTTTCAGTCATCCGAATTTCTTCAGGTGAAAAGTCTTTGTTTAGCTCTGTACCCCATTTTTGGATAGGGTTATTTGGTTTTCTGGGGTCTAACTTCTTGAGTTCTTTGTATACATTGGATATTAGCCCTCTGTCAGATGTGGGGTTGGTGAAGATCTTTTCCCAATTTGCTGGTTGCTGATTTGTCCTTTTGACAGTGTCTTTTGCCTTACAGAAACTTTGTAATCTTATGAGGTCCCATTTGTCTATTCTTGATCTTAGAGCATAAGTAAGCTATTGGTGTTCTGTTCAGGAATTTTCCCCCTGAGCCAATGTCCTCAAGGGTCTTCCCCAGTTTCTTTTCTATTAGGTTTAGTGTGTCTGGTTTTATGTAGAGGTCCTTGATCCACTTGGAGTTGAGCTTAGTGCAAGGAGATAAGAGTGGATCAATTCTCATTCTTCTGCATGTTGACCTACAGTTGAGCCAGCACCATTTGTTGAAAAGGCTATCTTTTTTTCCACTGGATGTTTTCAGCTCCTTTGTCGAAGATCAATTGGCCATAGATGTGTGGGTTCAATTCTGGGTCTTCAATTCTATTCCATTGATCCACTTCCCTGTCACTGTACCAATACCATGCAGTTTTTAACACTACTGCTCTGTAGTATTGCTTGAGGTCTGGGATATTAATTCCCCCAGAAGTTCTTTTACTGTTGTTGATAGTTTTAGCTATCCTGGGTTTTTTGTTATTCCAGATGAATTTGAGAATTGCTCTTTCTAACTCTATGAAGTCAACTATCACTATTTGCAGATGATATGATAGTATACTTAAGTGACCCAAAAAACTCCACCAGAGAACTCCTACAGCTGATAAACAACTTCAGCAAAGTGGCTGGTTATACAATCAACTCAAGCAAATCAGTAGCCTTCCTATATGCAAAGGATAAACAGGCCAAGAAAGAAATTAGGGAAATGACACCCTTCACAATAGCCACAAACAATATAAAGTATCTTGGTGTGACTCTAACCAAACAAGTAAAAGATTTATATGACAAAAACATCAGGTCTCTGAAGAAGGAAATTGAAGAAGACCTCAGAAAATGGATTAATATAGTTAAAATGGCAATCTTGCCAAAAGCAATATACAGATTCAACATGATCCCCATCAAAATCCCAACTCACTTCTTCAAAGAAAACTCTTCTATCTTAACCTGTTTTTGTAAGGCTGTTTTCTCATAGAAGTGAGAAAGTATTTAAGAGATCAAAATGTGACAAGGCAGAGGTAACGAGGCATGAAAATATAGAGCAAATCACAGCCATTATTGTATAGAGGGATTAAGATGGAACAATGGAACAGACGACACTGCTTTCTGGGGACCGAGAGCTGGCTGAGCAGGCAGGAAAGAGTTCATGGCATTGCTCCACTTGTGATGGGACAGATATCACATGCCTTCTTCTGACCAGTGGGAAGAAGCAGGGTTGGCAGTGTTCACTCCGCTGCTTTTGCCTGGGGTTGGGGGAGACTCTTCTTGTGTGAAGTACATGGTCCAGGATGCACTGTGACGCTCAGATAATGTGTGGTTTAAACCAAGGCACCTCCATCTTTGTTCTTCACAACCTTTGCTGACCCCAACAAGCCTGGGTTAGTTCTCATTACAGACATAAGATTGTTGTCATATCAACCAAACCAAAATGGTGTGCTGTTTTTTAAAGTGTAAATTGAGTTTGGCCATAACCAGGACTGAAATGTTATGTCAATATCTTATTAGTATATTCAGATATTTCCTTGCAGGGCCGGGGAGTGTAGGTCAGTGACAGAGTACTTGTCCAACAGGTTTGAGCCTGCTGCAGCTGCCACTGGCAGCTTCCACTGCGTCTTCCTCACACACTGGGCAGTAGGTAAGTCCTTGGTGACTGACTCTGCTTACCTTCAACAATGTGGTTCCACCTATATATCTGTCATTCTATCCATCCATCCCTCTATCTGCCTACCTACCTATTAGGTGAGGTGAAATTCACATAAAATGAAATCCCCATCAGAATGCATAATAGACTTGTAGATAACACATAATATTGTGTAGCTACCATCTTTCATTAGCTTCAAAACACTTTCATCCATCCCTAAAAGAGATTCCACACACTAATTAGCAGCCACTACTTTATTTCTCTCTCCATAGACCCTGGGTAATTCCCATTTGACTATTTTTCTAGGTTTGATTATTTGTAGTATTTCACATACATGAAATCATATGATATATGTGACCTTACCCACCTAGCTTTTCTTATTTTTTAGTATAATGTTTTTGAGGTTCACTTCTATAATACAAGCATTTCATTCTTCTTTGATGGCTGAAGTGGCTATTCCTGGTTGTCAGCTTGACTATATCTGGAATGAACTACAATCTAGAATTGGAATGCTAACCTGTGATCCTGATCTTGAGGCTGGGAGATACAAGTTTCTGACCTGGATCTTGGCTTGGAGATCTTGAGGCATAGTGTCTTCAAATCCCAGAAGACAGGGAGATCTCTGAGTTCAAGGTCATTTGGCACAAAGCAAGTCCTAGACCCAGGTATGGTGGCACACACCTTTAATCTGGCTCACACCTTCTGCTAGAGACTTACATAAAGACATTGGAAGAAGGAAGATTCAGTCTCTTCTACTCCTGCTTACCTTGTGGGACTGAGCAATTGCTAGATCCTTGGACTAACATTCACAGCTGCTGCTGACCATTGTTGGGGAGTTGGACTATAGACTGTAAGTCATCAACAAATTCTCTTACTCTATATAGAGACTACATATAAGTTATGTGACTCTAGAGAATCCTGACTAATACAATGGCTGAGTAATTTTTCATTGTAGGGATATACCACTTTCTGTTTTTGTACTAAAGTACGTTGATATTATTCTATTTTTCTGGCCATTGTATTACACAGCATTCTCATGTTTCTCTAGTGATGAGCCACTGTCATACTGTCTTCCATTTGGGAGTAAGCCTTCTGTGGTTGTTTTTAGTAGGCAGAGCTTTATAAAGCACCTCCCTTAGCAAAGCAGTTTTATAACTCAAAGTGGTCAGTTTTCCTTCAATTACTCTTGAATTTGGTCCTTTGTTTTTGATCCTGCACATTCAAATGTGAAGGGGATAAGAAAGGGGCTTTATTTACAAAGTTAAATTTGCTTCTTTGAGGCCCAACGAGAAGGCTCAGAGCAGAAAGTACTTGCATAACACTGACAACCAGAGTTTGACCCTGAGAATCCATGTAAAGATAGAAGGAGAGATGTGATTCACAGAGTTTGCCTCTGATCTCCATAGGTGAGTCATGGCACGTGTGTGCCGCCACTCATTATGAACACCACCCCCACACAATTCACACACATATATACATATACCCTCATATATGCAAACTATAATAATGCATAATGTTTTAAAAGCTTGTTTCCTTAGGAAAATCTCCATCTGAAAGCTTGGTATTTCTTTTTCTATCAATTAGGATTTAAGAAAGCATCTTTGCTAGTTTTATACTGAGTAGAATAAGTCTAAATTTCCTAGGTAGTTATTTTTTTATATATATTTTTAATTTTATTTTCTATATTCTTTGTTTATATTCCAAAGGCTTTCCCCTTTCCCAGTTCCCCCCCACCATACGTCCCATAAGTCCTCTCCCCCCCAAATATTCCCCAATCACCCCCACCATCACCATTTCTCTGTTCTGGATCTACAAACCTGGATCCAATCTTTTCAGGCCCAGGGTCCTCTCCTTTCTTCTTCTTGGGAATCATTTGACTTGCTAATTGTGCCTTGAGTATTTAGGGCTTCTAGGCTCATTAATATCCACTTATCAGTGATTACATTTCATGTGTATTCTTTTGTGATTGGGTTAACTCGCTTAGGATGATATTTTCCAGATCTAACCATTTGCCTACAAATTGCATGAATTCATTATTTTTAATTGCTGAGTAGTATTCAATTGTATAAATATACCACATTTTCTGTATCCATTCCTCCTTTGAGGGATATCTGGGCTCCTTCCAACTTCTGGCTATTATAAACAAGGCTGCTGTGAACATAGTGGAGCATGTGTCTTTATTGTATGCAGGGGAATCCTCTGGGTATCCGACAGAGGGCTAATATCCAATATATACAAAGAACTCAAGAAGTTAGTCCCCCAAAGAACCAAATAACCCTATCAAAAAATGGGGTACAGAGCTAAACAAAGAATTTTCACCAGAAGAAATTCGGATGGCTGAGAAACACCTTAAGAGATGTTCAACATCATTAGTCATCAGGGAAATGCAAATCAAAACAACCCTGAGATTCCACCTCACACCAGTCAGAATGGCTAAGATTAAAAACTCAAGAGACAACAGGTGCTGGCGAGGATGTGGAGAAAGAGGAACACTCCTCCACCGTTGGTGGGACTGCAAGAAGGTACAACCGCTCTGGAAATCAGTTTGGCGGTTCCTCAGAAAATTGGGCATGTCACTTCCAGAGGACCCTAGGTAGTTGTTTTAATCTTGCTTTTCACCTTCCCTGTGCGGACAGTTCAGCTCATGGCTTTGCAGTGCCACCTCCATTAATTTCAGGTAAGTATTTACAGTGAGCCAGACACGTCACCTGGACGACACAGGAGAAAACCTGTACACAGAAACACAGAGGAGAGGCAAAAGACAAACTGCTCTGAAGTTCATTTCCTGCGAGCCTAGTTCTTCTAAGTTCTGAATGTTTCCAGGGTAAATTGTCTAATTTTTGTCATTTCCTTGAGTCAAGAGCCTAAACTTTTATCTTACCTTCTGTGTTTTCACATACCCTTCCCGGTTCTAAAAGCAAATATATTGAAACTTTTAGCAATTGTTTCTAGTTATCTTTATCTTTATGAGCTAATAACTGTTATTTTGGTGACATAAGAAAGGAGGCTCTATGCCAGACTAGTTGCAGGCCACAGGCAGGGATGCTTTCTATGGGTGTGCAGTGTGTCAGGATGCTGAACTCAGTCTGAATAGGCAAGCATGGTGGCCTGTACCTCAGCCACCCTGACTAGCCCTTACAACCAAGGAAGTCTCACTCTCGAGCTATTTACTTCCCCCACCCCTAAATGTCAGCGTGTGTCTCCAGCACTCAGGCGGCAGCAATGTCACTAGTTGGAGTCAGCTTGTGACATATAGTCCTTGTCTTCAAAGAGAAAAAATTAAAAGGTTGTGGAGATAACTCAGTGCTTGCTATATAACATGAGGTCATGAGTTTGAAAACCAGTACATGTGTAAAACAAACAAATGAACAAACAAACCAACAAGCCAAGCATGACTGCACATGCTTATAACATCAGCCTTGGGCAATGGAGACAGGTGGATCCTGGGAGCTTGTTAGCTGTCTGGCTAAGCCCAAATGGAGAGCATCTGGTTCAGGGAAAGACCCTGTCACAGGGGCGTATGACTGAGAAGATAGAGGAAGACACCTTAGCTCCTCTGTAGGTGTGTTCTCTTCACTTATCATGTACATATGCACACACCCAGACATGGGTACACACATGCATACACAGACACAAATATACACACACATACATAAACACTACACACACACAGACACAGGAAAAGAAAGAAGAAATTAGTAGTCAGAATTTGTTTACATTGAATCCTCAAAGCAACTGATATTTTCTGCAATCATCAAGTAACCTGTATGTATGAGAGGGAATTACATCCAATAATTGCGTATGGCTTGCTGATTATGAAATGTTACTTGTAAGTCTTCCCTGTGTCACACGTATACTCTGTTTGGGGTGCCTAAGGAATTTAGAAAGAATAGGACTCCGGTAACAGAGATTGAAATAGTCTCTACCCTTTGCCCCCAACCTGTATGTGACTCCCCAGTACAGCACTGTGGGGCTTCAACGCTGGATCAGAGAGTGCTAATTTGTATAAATGGGTGGCATAAAGACATTAGAGAGAGTGACAGTACAATAGTTTCCAATCCAAGTATCTTACTTTTTAAAAAATACCAATTTTTTTCCTTTTTTTAGGTATCAGAGAAGCCTTACAAAATAGGCATTATCAGTGTATTTATACAGGGAAATGAGACTGGGGAAAGGTATGTGGCTTAGTGATGGTCCAGAAGGGATTTGGATTAAACTCCAAAGGGTTTTAAGGCCCACACACTTCACATTGAAGCATTCATCTATAAACTTTTAAAACAGGGACTTCCCTTGAGAACCTACTGTCTGCATAGTATGCAAACCTGGAACCCACCTCGGGAAGGACTGTAGATGTTTGGTAAACTTGTAAGCAGAATTTTGATGGTCTTTGTTCCCTCTGGAGGGTGCCAGCCTATTTGAACTTTCTTCTCTTCTATTTCCTGTTTCTTTCCTGACTCTTAGGCATTTCTATGGCAATCTTGGGATCTTGTCATAGACTCCAAGTGAAAATGGGATTCAGAATGTTTTCATCTGAAAGATATACAAATCATGTTAGGGGGAAAAATCCCTCTCAGCCCAGTCCTGTCTACACAGTCGAACACTCTTTTATGATAGGAGGGCTCTGCTACAATTAAACAAACATCTTATAAAGAAATTCAACTTGTCAAAACTGGCCTGTTAAACAACCTTGGAACCATCGTCTGGATAACAAACTGGATCAGCATTTGGAGAGCAAGCTCCAGTTTTATAGGTCTTCCAATGATCTCATTGTTATAATAAATGAGTACACCAGGTCTCCGTCTGCATCAGGGACGTCCTACAGGCTGCTTCAGATGACTCAGGGAACTCAATGTCTCCCATGCCAAAGGGCAGGCACGCTGTGGATTTTCTTCACCCAGTGTCCTTAAAGTTACATGCTGAGGCAACGCCATCCTGAGGTTAACTCCTGACACGGGGACATTTTTACATCTCGGTTTATCTGGGCATCAGATATGTCACTTTCATGGGAACTTCATTCCATCCCCCCTTTTTATGGGATTATGTTAAATGTACTGGTGTGGATTAGCCTGGAGCATTAGAACCCAATAAGTTCCCTTCTCCCTCTTAGAAACTACCTGCTTCCATTCAGAATATTGCCTGGATACAATGACACCATTCCCAAATATCTCCTAACTTTGAAAGAGAAGGTAAACACACACATCTCTTCATACCCCATTGAGGAAGAGAGTGGGGGCTGGTATGGAGAGAAGACTGCCAGAGGAGCTTTGGTGGTGCTGGGTTCCCAGAATGTCCCAGCTGGGCGGAGACTTCAAACTTCTTGCTGTACCTAAGCCAGACTTCTCATACCAGGAAGCAATTTTGCTATCCATCTGCATCCACTTCTTTGGATATCTGACATTGTCTGGAAACAGTTTTTAATGGAGGAGGCATAATTGGTTCTAGTGGACAGAAGGTGTAGTGGATGACACCCAGGTGAGTCTTACAACAAGGAACTATCTGCGGCAGTTGTCACTGCAAAGGGGATTGACCTAAAGGTAGGCAGGCACAATGGGAGAACAGTACCCATCTTCCCAGTCCCCACAACAGCACCCAGTGCTTTTTATGTGGCAAAAGTGGTGCTCAGTATTGAGTGACCCAAATGAATGCCATTGAGTTTCAAGTGGCAAAAATAAAAACAGCCAGACAGAACACAAACTTAAGACCTAGATCCTCATCCTCACCAGTCATAGGATGCATCAACTTGGGCAAGTGGTCCTCTCTCTCTCCTTCCCCCCTCTCTCTTTCCCCTCTCTTTCCTTTCTCCCCCTCTCTTCTCCTCTCTCTCACCCCTTCTTGTCATTTAATATGAATGAGTAGTGCCTAAGATTTGTAGGGTGAGACAAAGGTTAAAACTATTTGCTTTATCAGAAAAAACACGGTTAGATCACATTCTGGTGCCCTGCTTCTGACATCCTTAGGCGCCCTCGAAAATGACTTACACAGCAACTCAAGCTTTCAGTGCTTATGTAGACAGTGGGAGATTTCTACTCACTAAGACAGTAAGGGAAATTCAGTGATTAGACAGTATCATACATGTAAAACAATCTAAAAAATTACCAAAGATCTGACTTCGGCAGGTAAGGCTTCAGGTCACAGAGTTTATGTTTATCTATACTCTCATATTTCCTATGAAACTAAAGGACAAAAACTAATCTATTTTCTTTTTTTTTTTTTTTTTTTTTTTTTTTGGTTTTCTGAGACAGGGTTTATCTGTGTAGCCCTGGCTGTCCTGGAACTCACTCTGTAGACCAGGCTGGCCTCGAACTCAGAAATCCGCCTGCCTCTGCCTCCCAAGTGCTGGGATTACAGGTGTGCACCACCATGCCTGGCTCCTATGATCTATTTTCTTAAAAACAACACTACTGGAAATGTGTTTTTTTTTTTTTTTTGAGCCTGACGATTTCTGTGTATGTGAATATAGACATGTGAGATGAATTTCTGTTTACAATGTACATTTTCTGGTTTTACGACATAGGGGCATCAGAGAAAAGTTTGTCCAATTTGTTAGATGACTTGGGGTTAGCAGATATAAGAATGTGTCCTGGTGTGTCAGACCAACACCTAAGATTAATCAGTTTACAAAGGAGAACAGCTTATTCAGGCCCTCAGTTTCAGTTCATAGTTGTTGTAGAACATGCAGAAAGGCAGTACACTGCAGTGTTTACTTTAAATAAAAGCTTTTGTTGTCTAGAAGGGGAAAGAGGGGGTCATGACTTCATAATCCTTCATACTCTTCACACTAAGAAACTCCCACTATGTCCCATTACCTTCTATTAGCACCATGCTAGGAACTAAGCTTCTAACATATGGGCCATTGCTAAACTCGAGATCTAAACCAGTAGTTTTCAACCCCATTGGGAGTCGATGTCCTGCATATCAGATACTTACAATTCCTAGCAGTAGCAAAATTACAGTTATAGCAACAAAAATAATTTCATGCTTAGGGGTCACCACAACATGAGAACTTTATTAATGGGTCACAGCCTTCAAAAAATTGAAAACCACAAATTTAAACCACAATGATGAGTGGGGACCAAGCCAAATGAAAAATATCATGAGGCACAGGCAGTACAGGGGGCTTCAGAGAGATTCCACCCTGCAGCTTTTCAGCTGGAGTGCCCTCTGAATCTCCTCACTGGTGTTGCAACTGTCTACTTAGGACACTGTATCACTTCACTCTGCCTCTGTCCATGTGTGGAACAAGTCCAGGAGTTAGGTAAACTGATGATTTCAAAGTCCATAGGATCCCTCTCGCCATCGAAGCACATCCTATTTCCCTTTAGGTGCCTCTCCCCAACAACAAACAAGAACAAACTCACCCACAAAAGTCAGTGAACATTCTCAGCCTCATGTGCAAGTAGCTGTTAACATGAACACCCATTGGATCCATAACAGAAACAACCGAGAAAAGAGACAAGACTCCTTTTAAAAAGTAGCCACTTCCAACCAACTGGGGATTATGTAGAGCATGCCTTCTGCTGTAACCACGGATTGCTGATCTGATGGGGCTAGGAAATCTCTCCTTTAAGGACCAGTGCTCTTTCCAAATATTAGGCCTGGTTTGGTTTTATTTTCAAGATAAGGACTCGCTATGTAGCCAAGGCTTGCCTAGACTCTTGATCCAAAATCTTCTTCAGCTTCCTGTGTGCTGAGATTTGCGGATATAGACTACCATGGCTGGCACTGCGCTCCTTTTGACCCTCTCTCTTATTCCCCCTGTGAAAACTTGTGCAGTGTGCCTGTTAATTCACCCACATTCATCTTGGTTTGTGAACTAGAAAATGAACTGGGGGGGGGTATTGTATTTTCACATGCCCCGATCCAAAGCACCATGGTACAGAAATGATAAAAGGTATTCACCAGCAAACCCACCATGGACCCAAAGCCATGAATGTATGCATCTACACCCTTTTTGCTTTGTCATAACAAAGGTGATTACACCCCACGTGTGTGTGCTTCCGTGTGCAGCATCCTTGGCCATGCTCCTAAATCCAGTGGATATATGTGGGTGTCACCGGAGGTGGGCTAAAATGTCTTTCTCCTCCAATATGCAAGATGATCCCCACTCAACGCAAACTCAGACTTACTTGTCATTTCTTTAATAGGCATAGAATATAACTATTGTATCATTAAGTGGTTTTGTACATTAAACTCAACCTGACCCCAGGGTCAAGAAACTAAACCATGTGAGCCAACTGCAGTGGCCCCTCAGAGTCCCTTCAAGACAATAGAAGGGTTTTGCTCAATTTGGCTGACTTGAGTCTATGGCTTGGACAGTGGTGGCTTTTATAAGGAAAACATTCTTAGATTGTAGATCTTTATTTTTTTTAAGAGTCTAGGAAAAATGTAAAAATCAGTTTCCTTTGCCTTTTTATTTTAATTGCAAACAATGCCATGTTCTGCTGCTACGTCCAGGACCAGGAAGGCAGTAATTTACCAGATGTGGCTGTGAGGCCTTCATTTCCTACACGATAAATTAGCAACTCTTTCCCTGTCACAGAAAATAGAAGGAGACATAAGGGCAAGTCCAATTAGCGGGCTATTTCTTCAAAAGAGAGCAATTCAAAGATGAATGTCCTGAGCTGAGAGGTGAGCCAAGGAGAGACTTAGTGCATTTTAAGGGCGAGATGCAGGGAAGGGACAGGTGCCCATAAGACCTCTTTATAAATACTTCATATCATAAAGATTTCAAGAATTACATTAGGTTGTTGTTGACTTTTGCCTAAGGAGAAGATAGAATCTTTGCTCCAATCCTCTGCAACATTGAAATTGGAAGATTTTTGGTTTTTATTATTACTTTGAGTGTGTGAGCACGCCCGTGTGTGTGTGTGTGTGTGTGTGTGTGTGTGTGTGTGTGTGCGCTACGCATGCATGTGTGTATGTGTATATGTGTATGTGCGTGTATATGCATGTATTTGTGTGCATGTGTGTGTGTATGTATGTATGTATGTATGTATGTGCCTGTGTGTATGTGTGTGGAGGTGTGGGAAGGTGGGTGTGGGGTTGTGGAGTTGATGTGTGTTTGGTGCCCACAGAAGTCAGAAGAGGTCATCAGATTCCGTGGGGCTGAAGTTACAAGCAGTTGTGAGACTTCCAATCTGGGCCCTGGGAACTCAGTTCTTCGAGAACAAGTGCTCTTAAGCCATGAGCTAGCCCTTGTGCCCCTGGACTGTTTTCCATGCTTTGGTTTCTCCAGGTAAATGAGAAAAGCCAGGCTGTCCTCTTCACCGTTGTTGTGTCTCCTTTGGCTCTTCTGCTCTGTCACTTCTGAGGACACCACAGGCTACTGTTTCCTACTCAGGTCACGTGCCTCCCATTTTTATGAATTTGTGTGTATTGTTTGCAAAGTCTGTTAGAATGGACTCTCATGCCATTTCGAGGCATTTTTTTTCTTGAAAATACTCTCTTTTCAAGATCCAGCTGAAATTGTACATTTACATTTCCATCCATCCCTTTTCTCACTCAGAGAAATTATGTACATAACATGCAAATCCCACTTGAAGAAAAAAATGTATCATCCTTGCTCGTAGGAACAATTCTGTGTGAGAAGACAGAACGTCCAGTAGGCACAGTGTACACTGAGGGCTCAAATACTGACGGTACCAGGCTTGTCAGTTCATAACTAAGTGTCCCACCTCCTAGCCATTAGTCATTGAATTCTGTCAACTGAAGCGTCCCAAGCTGCCGTCATCAGGTGCCTAAGGAAAACACAGTTAAATCCAAGTCAGCACACTTTTATTTATTTACTCAGAGATTTGGTAGGGAAAATGAAATCACACAAAAAGGGTTGCCATTCTAAATGAGGTGGGTTGAAAAGGCCTAACATCAAAAAGAGTGAGCTCACAGCTGAACTCCCCTCCATGACATCATCAGAGAGATGCAAGGAAGATCGTATGTGGATCTAACCCACTGTTTCAAGGCAGAGATATCAAATAAGGTCAGTGCCCTGCTACAGTCTTCATATATGTTTACCTTCCCTGGAAATTACTCAACTTTGCAGTTACCCAAAGTGAGCTCATGTGGGGAGAAAATGTGGCAAATAATCCTAGCACAGGGAACTGAGTATTGGAAAGTCTGTGAGGTTCCTGATAGAGATTCCCCATTGGTATGCCTTCCCCACTGAAGCCTGGCCCTCCGAATCTTTAACACTGTCTTTGTGTATGTTAACAGTGGCTGCTTTGATATCTTTGTCTATGAAATCCAATGACTTCTGGCCTTTGGATACTTTGGCTCTGTGAGTCTGGACCACACCTTTGTGCTTTTCAGCACACAACATAATTTCTTGGTCACCTTTGAATGATTTAGATAGTGTGACAACTGTCTTCTAAATTATTTTCTGAGAGTTCATGTTCCTGATAGTTTTGTTTAATTCCTTATTTTCCTCAGTTTTAAAACAATCAACTAGCCCACATCTAAGCAACAATTCCTACCATGCTACTAATGTGTGGCTGTTGCTGTCTCTGTTTATGTGTTTCAAGTTTTATTTTTAATTATTATGCATGTAAATGTATATAGGGGGTATGTGTGTGTATGTATGAGAGATAGTGTATGTATATGTATGTGTGTGTGTATGAGAGAGAGTGTATGTGAAAGAGAGTATGTGTGCATGTATGTGTGTGTATGTGTGTGTGTGTGTGTGTGTGTGTGTGCAAGAGAGATACAAAGAGAGAGTATGTGTGTGTATGTATGTGTGAGTGTGTGTTCAGCTATACTTGTGCCATGGTACAAGTGTAGAAGCTAAACTCTCCTACAAAACTGGCTCCAGTCTTTTCAGGGCCAGGGCCCTCTCTTTCCTTCTTGGGAATCATATGATTTGCTAATTGTGACTTGAGTATTCAGAGCTTCTGGGCTCATTAATATCCAGTTATCAGTGACTGCATTTCATGTGTATTCTTTTGTGATTGGGTTACCTCACTTAGGATGATATTTTCCAGTTCCAACCATTTGCCTACAAATTTCATGAATTCATTGCTTTTAATTGCTGAGTAGTATTCCATTGTATAAATATACCACATTTTCTGTATCCATTCCTCCATTGAGGGACATCTGGGTTCTTTCCAGCTTCTGGCTATTATAAATAAGGCTGCTATGAACATAGTGGAGCATGTGTCTTTGTTGCATGCAGGGGAATCCTCTGGGTATATACCCAGGAGTGGTATGACAGGGTCCTCTAGAAGTGTCATGCCTAATTTTTTTAGGAACTGCCAGACTGATTTCCAGAGTGGTTGTACCTTCTTGCAATCCCACCAACAGTGGAGGTGTGTTCCTCTTTCTCCACATCCTTGCCAGCATCTGCTGTCTCTTGAGCTTTTAATCTTAGCCATTCTGACTGGTGTGAAGTGAAATCTCAGGGTTGTTTTGATTTGCATTTACCTGATGACTAGTGATGTTGAACATCTCTTACGGTGCTTCTCAGCCATCCGAATTTCTTCAGGTGAAAATCCTTTGTTTAGCTCTGTACACCATTTTTAATAGGGTTATTTGGTTCTCTGGGGTCTAACTTCTTGAGTTCTTTGTATATATTGGATATTAGCCCTCTGTTGGATGTGGGGTTGGCGGAAAGAGCAATTCTCAAATTCATCTGGAATAACAAAAAAAAAAAAAAACCAAAAAACAACAAAACAAAAAAAAACAGGATAGCTAAAACTATTATCAACAGTAAAAGAACTTCTGGGGGACTCAGTATCCCAGACTTCAAGCAATACTACAGAGCAGTATTATTAAAAACTGCATGGTATTGGTACAGTGACAGGGAGGTTAATCAATGGAATAGGATCGAAGACCCAGAATTGAACCCACACATCTATGGCCAATTGATCTTTGACAAAGGAGCTAAAAGCATCCAATGGAAAAATGATAGCCTTTTTAGCAAATGGTGCTGGCTCAACTGGAGGTCAACATGCAGAAGAATGCGAATTGATCCACTCTTATCTCCTTGTACTAAGATCAACTCTAAGTGGATCAAGAGCCTCCACATAAAACCAGACACACTGAAACTAATAGAAAAGAAATTGAGAAGACCCTGGAGGAAATGGGCACAGGGGGAAAGTTCCTGAACAGAACACCAATAGCTTATGCTCTAAGATCAAGAACTGACAAATGGGACCTCATAAAATTACAAAGATTTTGTAAAGCAAAGGACACCATCAGAAGGACAAAACAGCAACCAACTAATTGGGAAAAGATCTTCACCAACCCCACATCCAATAGAGGGCTTTAATTTTTAAAACTCATGTAAAATGCCATTCAAATAATTTCCTAAGTGACCACAGCACTGACCCAAGAATACAGCCCTGTCAGCTTTGCTCCTGCTCTTCTTTCGCTGTTCTCACGGTACTGCTTGGTACTTCCAGCTGAGGGAACTGTGTGCTGTGGTGCCTCCAGCTGCACTCTGCCTGTAACTTCAAGGTGGTCTGAAGCAAGCCTTTCTGTACCACATCCTATCAGGAAGATCATAGCTTAGGATTTAGACGTATCTGGCATTCTATCAGACTTAAGCTCTTAAACAAGTAAGATAGGCCAGCACAGTATAAAAACAAAACAAATAAGCACTCACGTACATCCTTGCCACTTCTGGGAGATAATACTTTGGTTCTTTATGGTAACTAATTGCTTTCCTATTTTTATTCATTGTTGAGTATAAGAAAAGCCCAGGAATAGTGGATTTATAAGATGATGCCATCTCTGCCAGAGGTTAGCTGCTTCCTCATAACACACAATTGTACTTATAATTTATGATATGTTTATAGTCAACATGGCTTATAGAAAGTGAAAATTCAGTTTATCAGTTTAAATCTCTGGGAGTAAATCCTTTGAATGGAGGAGGCAAGATTTGTTCCAACCATCCATTAGGCTGATATATTTATAAAACAAAGTAAGTATGCCATTAAGTTAGTACAGAGAGTTTGACTTGGTTCTAAAACATTAAGAACAATTTTAAACAGGGTGCTGTGTGAACTTTTTTTGGAGAGACATGAACAAACATGTCTTTTGTCTAGAGAGTGTACAAGGACATACTGAGGGGGTGGTTATTCCATTCATATTTGGCTTGGTGATGCAATGGATTCATTTAGGGTTGCTTACAAGAACATGGTTGAGGAGTTATAGGACAGAGGTGACTTGCACACAGCTACACCACTGAAAGAACGGTCTCTCCCTCCCAGCAACTATTAGCTACCGATGGAACAGGGGTTCTCAACCTCCCCAATGCTTCAGCCCATTAGTACAGTTCCTCATGTTGTAGTGACCTACAACTATAAAGTTGTTTTTGATGCTACTCCATGATTGTAATTTTGCTACAGTTGTGAATCATAACGTAAATGGTTTGGGAGATAGAGGTTTGTGGAAGGGTTGTGACCCAAAGTTGGAGAACCACTGTTATAGATCCTGAAGGAGTATGAGCCCTCGGGAGGTCTTCTCCTTTCTCAGGACAATAATCTGTACAAGTCCTGTGTTGAGTGTTCTAGGGGTTGATGGCCATAAAGTGGCCACATGTCAGCAATTCATGGGTGGCCACTAAAGTGTCCTTATCTATTGAAGTGCAGTAATTATTTTTTTTTTGGTCTCTGTGTGTTTATCTCTCCTGAATGAATAACTGGGGTGGCTACTTTTCTGCTAGGCTATGCATGATCACACTGTTTCCACTACCTGGGAAGTCTGTGAGCTGGATCATTTCAAAAGAATTAGTCATTATATAAGGTTTTTTTTTCCTGGCATGCCTCCAGCCCATGTTTTGCTAATCTAAAGCGTTTTCTTATTCAGTGGCAATAAAAACAAGCTTAAAATACATACCATATAAATAAAAACTGTTAGCTCAGCTATTGAATCAACCCTCCCACTCCCCAACCCCTGCTGCCTAGGACTCTCAAGTCCCAACTCCTTATTGATATCTTCTATTCCAGGAAATAAGAAATGTCTCTGTCTTGGCTCCATGCTTCCAACATCTAGTCCTCTTGCCTCTGCCGAGGGCCTCCACTCATTTGCCATGATGTCACGAGCATACCACATCTTTTCTTCCCAATAAACTGCTTCCATAGCTTGTTACATAGAGATGGTGACCACCTTGATCCAGATAATCATCAGAGGGAAGGTTTTGATTACAATGGAATAAATTAGGCTGTGGATAACTAATGATAACTTCACTGGCAAGTGGACCCCATGTATCATTGTTCCTAAATGCCGGAGCACCTTAGGGACCAAGTTGTGAATTCTAGGGAGCTTTCTGCACCTAGCTGGTACCCCACAAAAGGGAGGCTGCAAGTTTCAGAAATATCTGGCTGGTGTCTGACTGAAAGAGCTGGGATGTGAGTAAAGAATTGTGGGGCCTCGTTTTTGGCAGAAGCAACAATTCCCATGAACTAATATAGAGTTCTGATGGGACCTCCAAATGCCACAACCAGGACGATCTTGAACCCAGTATATTTTATGAAGTTTATTCACTGTGTGATCTTAGCTAAATTAGATCTTAAAGTTTATTCTCTGGCAGAGTATTTCCTCATCTGTAAAATGGCAGAAAATACTGACTCATCGGGAAACTGAGTGAAGGAATGGATCCATCAGAGGTCTTTAGAGCAATACTCTATGAACAAAACAACATAGGGAGGTAACACAAACCTTAAGGAGACTGTGTAGCTGGCTGCCTCTGGGTATAGTTTCCAGTAACAAACAGGCACCTTTGTAACTTTCTTGGTTTGTCAAGGACTGAACTTAACACGACTTCACCTAGGAATGAACTATCATCGCCACACTTAGGAGATGGCTCATGTCCCCAGGCTATTTTGTTGTTGTGACTGATTTTGGCTGTGTATTTAATGCCATTATCTCAGTGGGGATATGTCCCAAATTTGTGTGGATGGGTACAGTTTCATCAAAATTAGATAAGTGGTCTATTGTGTGGGCCGCGAGGTTAATGAATGATGCTGTCTAAAATGACGTTCTGTTCTTCCCATGAGGCATTCAGAATAACTCCATCTAGGATATGATGAAACACAAAAAGGGAATTTGTGTTCTGTGTTCAGAAGAAACACCAGGAGTTATGACTGTTCCTAGGAAACAGCAATGTAAAAATGGAGTTTCCTAGAACTTTGGAATTCATTTTCAGAGAAGAGTCAACTCAGTGTTTTCCAGTATTGACTCAGTTCATCTATACATTCTTTATGAACCTTCTCAGGACCAGCATCAGAAGCCGTGTCCCACAGTTATTTTCTCTGTACCCCTGCATCTAGTTGTTGTGGATTCAGTATGCACCCATAATTGTCACTTTTTTTTTGCCATCATATGACACTATTGCACACTGTTGAGTCATGGTTTAGTGTTTATTTGACTGTGACTCATCTTCTCAAAGAACTCCTTGACGAAGGAGTTCACAACACACTGCTTACTTCAGAGCTTTCATGGAAGCCGGATTGCTAACTTTAGCATAAGAGAAAGGTGATAATCCTTTATTGTTTCAGGTTTTGGCTTCCAACCTATTATAACCTGATGCTCTGAATCCGTGCGATCAAGGAAAGAAACACAAGGCAGACTGCTAAAGAGCGGTCTGTGTATGCCTGTAGCCTACTGCGCTCAGGCTGGGACAACCCTCCAGACATTCTTTCTCTCCATCCCAGTTTATTGCCAGTGCTTCTTCTCGTGGAAGAACACAAAAACGTGAAACTAAGAAAAGGGAATGGAAAAATCAAATACAAAGACAACTGGCTTCCCGAGTGGGAGGAAAATATATGGCTCAATATGCTCACCCTCACTAATAATAGACTCTATGGTCTTAAAAAGACTGTTGTCAAAATAACATCAGTGAAACGCTGAGGTCATAACTGGCACTACTGTTTTGGCCCCATGACCAGTTTTACATCAGGGACTTATTTTCCAGTTTTTTTCCTCCCAATCATTGCAATCATTTGCTCTGGTAGAGTCTAAATTGAATGGCATGCACCATAAACCTGCTCCCCACTGCAGCTCACACTGGCATTGTAAAACGCAGGCAACAGTGAGAGCCATTGAAGTGGCTCACACACTGACCTCTTAAAAACCAAAGAGTAGGAAAGAACATCTTACAGCCCAGGTTCCTCCAGAATCCCACACACGGGACTCCTGACTGCCCTGGCTCTGTTGATCGCTCATCTCTGCTAGATACCATAACCCAGACGCAAGAACAGTGGAACCAGCCTTGGTCCATCCACAGGCCCACAGTGTGAAGCCATTCAGTGAAAAGGAATACCCTTGAATTACCCTGTCCAAGAGGTGGCCATGCATTAGTTTTGCTAGGAAAAATAGATAAGAAAGCTCACCAAGACTCCATCAAGCTGTTCGTGAAGGACTTTAGAGGAAAAATGCTTATTCAATAGCCCATAAAGTCTATTGGCTCTGCTGTTCCCTCAAAAGAGGAAAAAAATAAAGAAAGAGAGAGAGAGAGAGAGAGAGAGAGAGAAATGAATGGAGATGATGTAACTGAACTACTCTGCCTAACCAACTGATGGTTTGAAAATTGAATTTGTCTTTCTTTTCCTGACATCACCACCAATAATAAAACTTAAGCTATTAAAACAGAGTTATGTTTTCATCAGAAATATGTGATATGGACCTGTATATAGAATTTTTATGAGTAGATTCTGACTCCAGACCTATCGTACAGTGATGACTTAAAGATCTGATTGGTAAAGTACATGCTGTGCAGGCACAAGGATCTGGAGTTTGAATTCACAGGACCTGTCTAAGAGTTTGTCATGGTGGTACACACCCCAAATACCCAAACCAGGGGTGAAGGAATTGGGGAGAGACACAAGGAGATCCCTTGGGTTGATTGACCAACCAACCTAGCTGAGTCCACAAACTTTGGGTTTAGTGAGAAACTTTGTCTCCAAAGAAAGGAAAAAATGAAAAAAAATAAGGGTGGGAAGATGAGGGGGGATGGGGGTGGGGAGTAGGGGTGGTAGGGGTGGTGGTGGGGTTGGGGGGTGGGGTGGGGGAGAGGAAGACTCAGCATTGAACTCTGGCTGAACTCAGAAACATATACATACATGCACACCCCCACGCATGTGGACATCTGTAATATTTATGCATAAAATGGAATTAATTTGAATGTCATTATGCTATGGTGAGCTGAATACATTTCCTTATTTTTCAACTTCTCCAACACTGGAGACTGCTCAGTTATTGTTTTCTCTTTGAGTGGAGTTATCACCATGGCCTGTGAATTCTGATGTAGATAATTCTTTTCTCCATCTCTCTCTGGGTGGTTTATAGTCACGGATGTTTTCTTTGTGATCTAATGATCTTTAAAGGGCATATCTCTTAAGTTCCAAATACCTATGACTCAAGTTCTTACCCACTTAAACAAGAAGTGACTTACCTGCCAGTTAATTTTCAGTGACTGTAACTTAGTGTGGCCTTCTGATCTGTTCAAGGTGATATCATGTACAAGAACCTGCAGGGATTCATTGAAATGCATGCTCTGTCAGAACACAAGCTCTTTCTGTGAGCATGGGTACAGTAAATGAAATTCCTTCTCATATTATTATGCTCATATTTATGCCAGTACTGGAGTTCTCTCTCTCTCCCAGGAGAAACATGCACTTTACTTTTATTAAACTTTTGTTTATAATTCCAATTATTTATCTTTAGCTATTTCATTGTAGAGTTGTGCATTGGTTATGGCTGTCACTGTGATTTCCTCTATGTCCTTATGCTAATCAGTCCTCTGAATCTTTCCTTCTATCCTAATATCTGTACTGACAGTCTTTTTAAAGATTGATAGCAATTTTAATTATGTTTATGTGTGGATATCTGTTTGGGAGCTTGTGTGTAAGTTGAGTGCAGGCATCTACAGGGGTCAGAAGAGGGCACACATCACCTGCAGCTGGAGCTGACAGGCTGTCGTGAACGGCAGGACATGGGTTCTGGGAACTGAACCCCACCTCTGGAAGAGCAGCACTTGTTCTTAATCTTGTAGCCACCTCCGCAGTCTCTGAATCACTGTTCCATGTCTCCTGGGTATTTTTCTATAGAGTCATGAGTCCACTACAGCAGTCGGTTTTAGAATGTTTTCAATACTGCACAAAACGCTGTGTGTGTTTACAGTCATGCTGTTGCTCCCCCCCCATCATCTCTAAGCGACTACAGGTTGATATCTTTCTTCATAGGTTCCTATCTAACAAGGTATAGTGGATGATGAGTCACGCAGCAGCAGCCCCCTGTGGGCCAGGGGCTTCACTTACTGCCATGGTCTAAAACTCATTTATGCTTTAGTAGGCATTAACACATTGCTTTTATATTCTCAATCTTATTTTGTCCTATGAATAGATCCTGTTTAATCAGTTGGTATGGGGGTTTTTGCTTTACATCTTGTATAATGTATGTAGTGTCCCGTACTCATGTCCATATTTTTATGTGGACAGAGCTTCTACGGTGTGTATGTAAGTTTGGGTAGAACTGCTGGGTTATATGGTTACTCTACATTTTAAATTTCCAAGGCAGTAGTATGATTTTACATCCCAGCAACAGCACATAAGGGACCTGCACTCTCCTCATTTCTCCACATCCTCTCTGCATTTCTTAATGTGTTTCTTTGTATGTACCTGTCATAGAAGACATAAATGAACATCCTTCTAAAGTTTGATGTTTTATTTTCTGATAGCTGGTAAAGCCATTTAGTCTGAGATCCTAGAAATAATTATTTCTGTGTTCAGAATTTTTCTCATGGCATGACAAAATGTGGGCTTTATTGTTTTTTAAAAAAATAGTGTTTTGAGGTACCTTGGGGATGGCTAAATAGGTGAGAGCTTTCGAGATTTCTGGGAGATTCAAAATGGGTTCCCAGCACACACAATGGCCTACAACCTTCAGTAACTCTAGTTCCATGGGCACTAACAACATCTTCTGGCCTCCAGAGTCACCAGGTATGCACATGGCACACATATATAAAAGAAAAAACTTTTCAAATCCAGTAAGTTTTCTTTTTAATTATTCCTTTCATTTTTTCCTTTTGTTTGCTTTTATGAGTTCAAGTTGTCTTTAAATTCAATATGTGTCTCTGGCTGGCCCTGAACTCATAGCAATCTTCCTGCCTTAAATGCCATGCCTAACTACTTTCCTCTTAATAAAAAAATAAGCCAATTTGGTAAGTTATCAAGATTAAATTATTTCCTCGTTTTGTTTCTTTTTTCTAAAAATTCATTTCTTTTTATTGATGTGTGTGTGTGTGTGTGTGCGCGCGTGCGTGTGTGTGTGTGTGTGTGTGTGTGTGCACACGTGCGTGCGTGTGTGTGTGTGTGTGTGTGTGTGTGTGTGTGTGTGTGTGTGTGTGTGCGTGCGCGCGCACCTGTGGTACAGGTACCCAGTGAGGCCAGAAGAGGTCATTGTATCCCATGGAACTGGAGTCACAGGCTCTCACTTGTCATCAGTGTCCCTGCTGGGAACTGACCCAGATGTCCTGCAAGAGCCAGGTGTGCTCACAACTACTAAACCTGCTCTCCAGGCTTGTGATTTCTTCTTCAGAAAATACCTTCATGCAAGATATTTTAGATGTGTTCTCCAAGTCTTTCCTTTTTATCCTCTGGCTATCATATGGTAAAGTGTTGCTCTACCTTTGAATTCTTTTAATTATGTAATCACTCATGTATTTAAATCCAGTAATAGGTACAATGTAGCTTACAGAAGCCCAATGGCAAATTCAAAAACAATCTGTTTTAACGGCTTGCCTCATGGCTAAGTTCTCTGATTACTACTAAATAAAGGGAAATTACTAACAAGGAAGATAGCTGGGAAAACCACAAATGTGGGCCAAAATTGATTGTGACATAAATGAAAAATACCTAGAATTAAATGGTAACTAACATAGGACTACTTGCCAGGCATGGCAGTGCACACTTACAATGACAGCATACAGGATAGTCGAACAGGACAATCGGGACCTGAGACAGCTTGGGCTCAACACAAAGTCCCAAGATAGCCCAGGCGTCAAAGAGTCTATCTCAGACTAAAGCACACACACTCATACACCAAAACATAAACAAATAAACAACAGCAACAACAAAAAGAAACCAAACCCCAAAACTCCAAACAAACAAAAAAAGCAAACAACAACAACAACAAAAGACTCAAAATACATTTTTGGAAAAGGTGTTTGCTTTTACATTTTATGCAAACACTTAAACACAAGATAATTATAAACAATTATACATAAATGAATGTGAACTTTCAGACAAAGGCACACAGTTGGGGAAAACACACCATTCCAACACTATCGTAAAAATGCACAGAAACTCAAAATAGTTACCTTCATGTCTTTAGTCTGTCACTAAATATTCTGAGGAAGAATTTCCAAGCACAGATGTTCCTCCTCACAGTTTCTCCTCACCATTTAAAGCAATATTAGAAAACACTTGTAGAGCACATTCAACTCTATGATAGGGAAGCTTTGAGAGGAAACCGTCTCTGGAACGCGTTAATTAAGGAAAACGAAGAGAATGTTTATCTTATGAAAACAGGTTTTAAAAGCCTATAAAAGTCAGGAAAGGAAATGCGGTCATGATGAAAGCTTTGGAATATCAGGATTGAACCAGTTATGTTTTTTAAAATGCTATTACACTGAAAGGGAAGAGGAGTAGAATCAGGTCCTTTTCATGTTTGAATGGTGATATCTTTACAGAGCTGCATTTTGTTAGACATTTGCTTCAACATTCCCTAATGGCAAGCCCACTTAGATTCCAGGAGTGCAGGAAGCTCCTTTAGTAAAAGGATCTACAAACATCACCATGTGAGGGGATTTATCAGAAGAACTCTTTGATGTTTGGCATAGAGCGGGGGTTGCTCACTCTCCTCATTGCTCAATAGCCTTGTCCTCAAAGTCCTGTCTTGAGCAATAGGATAAGAAAAAGACATAAAGCTTGGAGAAGTAGAAAATTAAATAGTAATGTTGGCTCCAGGTATAGGACACCACAATGGTCTATGGTCAAACTTAGAATTCTGAAGAAGACCTCGTAAGTCTGCTGCAGAGCTGGGTGACTCATCATCCCATCAGGGATGGAGGGCACAGTGGCCAGAGCTCGCTCTGCAGCAGTAGCAGCTGGAGTTTCAGTTTGTGATGCCACAGTGTGTCAAGGGGAAGAGGGTCCTGGGTCAAAAGAGACCCAGCCTGTAACCCCCAAGCCCCACTCCAGGAGTCTGACATCTGCCTACACTGATCTCAGGTGCACAAGGTTCCACCTCCCCAAAATACATGGCTACCAGCTGGGATGAACTACTTAAATACACTAACCACTCTTGATTATTGTGACATTTCTGTACAAAATCTATTTTAAGTAGGCTGTAGATCTAAATGTAAAAGTATGCAGCTAATTTGGGGAAGTAAACATGAAGAAATATCTTCATATTTTTATTTGAAAAGATTTAATATGTCTACTAATTAATTGATTAAAATCAGTGTATTGACAAAAATTTTAAGAGGCTATACCTTCTAAGAAAGAAAAATATTTCTGAAACCTAGTGGGTATTATATAAAAAAGAAAAACAAATAATAAATTTGTATTAAAATATAAGTTCACTGTCCTTAAAAGATACCACGGAGTATATGGAAGAGCGTGGGAGAAGGTATTTTCAGGTCCTCTAGAAGAACAGCAAGAACTGTTGTCTCCTGAGCTGTCCCTCCTGCATCATATGGTTTAGTTTCAAGGAAGAAGGACAATGACAGGAGAGGGCAGGGAAAGAGACAGAGAAGACCAGATGAAAGTGTCAAGTGGAATCATACAGTTATTCAGCTGGCCAGTGGTGTCACTGTGAGATTATCACACAATGAAATACACAACCAGTGAAATGAATCCTTTATGCATGGAGGAAAGATGAGAGGGGGAAAGAGGCTCCCAACCAATTACTGATATAAAAATATGATAGAATACTAGGAGTCAGGTGTGAAATACTCTGGGCTACTTTGTTTAAACTATTATTTTTTAATTAGGTGTGTTGTGTGTGTATATCATGTATGTGTGTATGTATTGTAAGTAGATGTGTGTATGTACTTTTATGAGTGTGTATGCTATATGTATGTACATGGCATGTGTCTGTGTATACAAGTGTGTATATGTGTATGTGAGTGTATGTACTTGTATGTATGTGTTTATGTGTATATATGTTTATGTGTGTGTGTATTTATGGACATCACACATTAAATCATCCTTGAGCTAGTTGGGGCCACCACTATGGTTGCTGAGAACTGGCCAGGGGTACTTTGCAAAATTACTATGTGCTTTTATCCACTGAGCTATCTTTCTTTCATAGTATGTATGTATATATATATATATATATATATATATATATGGTGGCCCACAGCTACCTCAAGGATGATTTAATGTGTATCTGCTCATAAATATACACACAAACACAGACACATATAAACATATATGCATATACATACATATGTATATATAAACATACACATACATATACTCACATATGCATATCTACACTTGTACACAAATACAAGTATATATACATATATATACATGTATATACACATATATACATACATATGTATATATACATATACATGCATATACATATATAGGTGTATATATACATATATACATACATACATATATATGTGTATATATATGTATATATATACATACATATGTATATATACACATAGATACATATATACCCCTCATCTGTGGGTTTATGGATTTCTGTGTGTTGTCTGTTCAGACAAGGCTGGCATGATTGTTTTATCCATCCTGCTGAAAGAGTCCATGGCAATCATAAAGGAGAATTTGTGCAGGAACTCTGCTGCATTTTGATCATGCACCGTTCTTCCGTGTTGAGGTAGCTGGTCACTTTTACCACAGCCTCATGTCCTGGAGCAAACAGAGCAACAGAACATTCCTATTGGCTCCATCCTCCTAGCAGCTTGACTAACCTCCCAATGGCTGAAGTAACTGCCCTGTAATCTAAAGACCTGCTCAGTGCCCTAAGGACACTTTTAGCCACTTTGATAGTCAATACCTCAACGCCCTTAACCTTTTGCCTCCTTCAGAAATTGATATTTTCTTTCTTGGGAATATAAGTCTTAAGGGTAAAGAAAATTAGCATGCTTCGGTTGGCACTGGGGCCTAAAGCTGTCTGTTTATTCTGACTTTGCAATCTGCCACTCATCCCAAGCAGCCAGGTGTGGCAGACAGACCCTCACTTGTGAGTCCATAAAGCACGCTCCTCACTAAGAGCGCCAGAGTGCGGAGCTTTATTACGGGGTGGTGTCTTTTTAAAGAGCAGCACAGTTTCAGCGCTTGCTGCATTTGTGCGGCCCTCGCCGACGTCAACCAGCTCTCTGTCTGGGCACTTGACTCTAAACCTCACTGTTTCATATGTTAAGTGATTGGAAACTTGGGAACCATGAAGTAATACTTTTCTCTGATTTGGAAACTTTGAGTCTTTAACAATGAAACCTTAGATGCGTATTAAGAAAGGTATAGTGTTTTCTTTATAGACAGCTATCATCAGCCACGGTTGTATAACTCTTTCAAGGCTAAAAACTAAATGTCTAAAGCTTATTTCATGTTTTCATGATTCTTTTTAACCCTCTCTTCTCTTTCCACCTTGCCTCACCTACTAAGGTTCTTGTTGGTTTCTTCTAAAAAAGTCAAACCAGTGCCAAGGGCATGAGGCTTTAATAAAAGGCTCCTAACATGGCTCATTTCATTTTCTGCCTTAAGAAAGAGCTCATTTGCCAGCTGCTGATGGCTAGCATGCCATGCTCTTGAATAAACACAGTGCCTCCCCCAAGCGGAGGTGGGGCTGCCAGTGTTTATAATTTTGCATATATTTGAACACAGATGGCTAGATGAAGCACTGCTGGTTACCAATCACAGTGTGAAGCACAAAAGGCTTGAGACTCGGAGAAGCAGGACTTAGGTCTGGCTAACAGCCCCACTCAGTTCTCGGTCCAGTAAGTCTTGACTACATTTTTTAGCTGGACCCTGATGGAGAGACCTGTTGCTTTTGGATTTAAGAAGTATTCAGTGCCTAGAATTGTACAGGAGGCACAGAGGGCCACCCAGCATGATCTTAAACCTGCACCATAAATTTCATATTTATTTATGAGCAAAAGCTTGAACTTTCTCCGGGAAATATGGATTTCACTTGACAGATGTTCCTTCACAAGTTTTTGCACCACGCATTTCTACCTTTATGAGAAAGCCATCCTTAGTCTCGATTCTTTTTCTCCCTCATTCTTTAGAACAGGTGGAGTTAGAAGGACTGGATGTTTATTGACAGTGTCTAATATACTAGGGATTGCAAGACACCATGAAAATGTGTGCGGGCTTAACATGTCATGCAGTTATCAACAAGAATGATTGATGGTTCTGCACCTGTTCTACCAGGCAGTGTCAGGGACTTCTGCATGCATCTACTTTAATACTCAAAGTCATTCTGCCAAATATTATTATCACCATTTCATCTTTGTGCTTGTATGTTTATGGTGTGAGAAGGGTTTTTTGTGTGGTCTTTCTGCATCTGGATTAGGCAGGTTCTGAAGACTGAAACTCTGCTCTTTAAGATGCCTCACAAACACTTTTCCTATTTCTCATTTCCCATTTCTCCCAACCTTTCTTCACTTTTCAAAAGAGAAAACCAATTCCAGGAATGTCGTTCATCCACTGGTAGTCACATAGTAGAAGACCCAGAGGTCCAACTTTGTAGTTCCTCTCTTTAACATTCTGGCTGGTTCTTGGAATGCTTATTACCCATGTAAATGGTAATGATTGACCCTCCTTTGTCATAAGGAGAAAGTTCTATGGTCAGTTTTCCTTGTTGGGGTAACAATGAGTTATGTACAGAAGGGAGTTGACCACTGATGCCCCTCCTTCTTTTATGTGCAGATTCAGTGGCACAATCAGACAGACAGAGAGAGAGAGAGAGAGAGAGAGAGAGAGAGACAGAGACAGAGACAGAGAAAGATAGAGACACAGAGAGAGAAAGAAACAGAGAGTCAGAGACAGACAGAGAAAGACAGAGACACACAGAGAGAGACAGAGACAGACAGAGACAGAGACGGAGAGAGATAGAGACAGAGAGAGAAAGAGACAGAGAGTCAGAGAGTCAGAGAGAGAGAGAGAGAGAGAGAGAGAGAGAGAGAGAGAGAGAGAAAGAAATGAGATTTTGGGACAGCCTACCCGCTGGCTTTATCCAGAACTTGAGATTCCAGTTTACCTTCCCACTGTTTGAAACCTGTTCCTTTGACTGGGTGAATTTTACTCATGTGGGAAACATAAAGCAAGGATTCACTTCCAGTCAGATATTCCACTCTCCTTCATGGAGGAGGAAGAGATAGCCAGGCACCCGAGATGCCCTGTTAACAGAAGTTCTGTAGAGGACTAAGAGACAAATGCTAGGGAGATTCCACATTAAAAATTTCTAGAATTTTAATTTGAGTCATCAACTATAATAAGAGTTGAGGTTTGTCAAGCTTCCTCAGAAGTCTCCCTTCACAACATGCAGAAGCCATGGCCCTATGTTCTATTTCCCTTTGTGTATGGTATAGTTTAGACTTTGTAGGAATTAATGTGAGTCAAACATTATACAAATCCAATTAATTACAGGCTTAATTTTATCCCAGGATGAAAATTCTCTCTTCTATTCCCTATTGTAAATTATCATGGTTAGTTCAACATAGCTTACCAGATATAATGCACAAGACAGCAAGACACAACACAGCAAGACACACCATAGAACTTCCACTGACATGGACAGAGGTGCTTCAACTTAGAGGACAAAGTCATTGTCAGCACCAAAGCTTCAGGACATATTAAAGGTTCTCCTGCTTTCTTACAATTTAAATGTCATTAAATGTAAGTTCAGTACCACTGGAATCTGGAAACTAAACTCTCCAATTTGGTCCTCACTCTGAGGCCTGGCAGAGCTGGGTTTCTTTAACAACTGCCCTGGAGAACAAATGTCATTCTGTAGAGATGGTGGTGCATAGAATAAAATGCATTCCGCAACCTTTGTCAGAGCATTTAGATGGTCTCAAAGTAGCAGCTTCATTTCTCCTTCTTACCCTGTAATTCTGAAGTGTTTTCAACCTATAGAAGTTGAATTCTCTCTAAAGAGCTAACTCACCCAAACGTCAAGGTTGGAAGGAAGAAAGAACAAAGAGAGGAGGACAGAAGGAGAGAGAAGAGTACAAGGAGAAAGGAGGGGAGAAGAGAGGGTGGATGGAGGAAAGACTTTCATAGTTGTACAGATGTGGGGATGGAATTAGGGCTCTTAGGGACATACCCCCTCTTTCCTAAATATGCATTAGCTAGATGCATTCCTTCTGAGAAAGCTAATGATGCTTTCTGAAACATGATTCTCCTATAGCAATTAAACCCACAGGAGAGATGCAGAAGATCCAAAGGTCCAGAATTCCTTCACCACTTGGGGAATGTCCAGATCTTAGACAGCTTGTTACCTCAGTGGTAGCAGTTGGTGGTTCTCCCCAAGAAATGGTCCTCTATCTCACCAGGACATGGTCCTCCATCTCTCCAGGACATGATCCTCCATCTCTCCAGTACATGGTCCTCCATCTCTCCAGGACATGATCCTCCCTCTCTCCAGGACATGGTCCTCCATCTCTCCAGGACATGGTCCTCCATCTCCCCAGGACACAGTCCTACATCTCCCCAGGACACAGTCCTCCATTTCTCCAGGACACAGTCCTCCATTTCCCCAGGACATAGTCCTCCATCTCCTCAGGACATGGTCCTCCATTTCTCCAGAACACAGTCCTCCATCTCCTCAGGACATGGTCCTCCATCGGATCGACTCTAGTTTTCTATTGCTGTCTGGATCTCCCTCACTGTCTTTAACTTACCTGGACATTCTCTGTGTCTTTCTGGGAAAGTTCCTTCCAATATCCAGTTATCTAGGATATAACTGTACCCCTCCCTTTCTCTAAGTTCCCGTGGCGGTCACTTGATAAAGATACTCCGTCCTCCAGAACTGGTTTCCATGTGTGCTATTGACTCCCTTAGTTGCCATCTCAGTCTTCACAGCAACAGTTTGCAGGTGTGACTTCTGCTAGGGGCTCTGTGCCATTTGTTCACAATTATGTCTACTATCTTCAGGTTTGGTTATTTAAACCTTAGTTGTGATTTCCTATTTGTTTAAGAAAACAAAACAACAATCCTCTACTGTATGTGTATTGGGGGCCTCATATCAGTTGGTGTATCCTGCCTGGTTGGTGGTTTAGTGTCTGAGGAACCCGGGGGTTCAGGTTAGTTGAAACTGCTGTTCTTCTTCTAGGGTTGCCCTCCTCCTCACCTCCCAGCTTTTCCCTAATTCAGCCACAGGGGTCACCAGCTTCTGTCCATTGGTTGGCTGTAATTATCTGTGTCTGACTCCTTCAGCTGCTTGTTGGGTCTTTTGGAGGGCAGTCATAATAGGCCCTTGTTTGTGAACACATCATAGCATTAGTAATAGTATCTGGCCTTGGGGCCTCCCCCTGAGCTGGATGCCAATTTGGGCCTGTCACTGGACCTCCTTTTCATCAGGTTCTTCTCCATTTTTGTTCCTGCAGTTCTTTTAGACAGGAACAATTCTGGATCAGCTTTTTGCCTATGGGATGGCAACCCCATCCCTCCACTTGATGCTCTGTCCAGATTCAGTCAGAGACAATGCACCTAACCCTCAAGAGACATGGGGCCATAGGCAGTCTGGGTCAGGTGGGGTGGATGTAGGGACATCCTCTTGGAGACAGGGGTAGGTGTGGGATGTGGAACAGTTGGAGGGTAGACCAGGAGGAGGACAAAGTCTGGATGGTTAAAAAATTCAAATAATAAATTTAAAAAATTTTAAAAAAGATTATTAGATATAAATAACAACTCATAGATTTTTATCTGAGGCTTTCCTTAATTTTTAAGCTATTAAAATGGTCATAGACTTATACATTTATACATTACCTTAAATTCACGGCACAGAATATATTAGGTTTTTTAAACTAACATTTTAAATCTGGGGCATCTTAGAGCTGGGCTTTACTCCATAATCCAACTTGCCTCAACTCTTCTTCCTTTGCCTCCTCTGGGAGTCACCACACCAGCTTAAAGAAAAATGAGTGTTGTCATTTAAGTTTTCCATAGGTATTTACAAAGGCATGTCTGCAGAGTTGAAATTAATAGACTGGTTGAGTGAATTATAAAGGAAAAGTAGAACAAAGGAGAGAGACAAAAATGACTCCGTGTTACAGATAATGAAAGGGAAGACAATAAAGTCACAGAAAAAGAATTAAAGGCAGGCATCTTCATGACAGAGAGGATGGGAGACAGTGGACTGGGAGTCCTCTTCATGACAGAGGACTGGGAGTTTTAGACACCATTAGTTTGAGATAATGGTGAGACTTGGTGAAGGCCTCCATGCTGGTGTCTGAAAATATTATTATCTTAATTCTATCCTTCCATGGCCAACATACATCAGTGGTGAAGAAACCAATGGGAAGCACTGGAATTTCTACTGGGAATTCTCTAACTCAGTCACTGTTAGCTATGAATCAGATTCTGTCCACTGTTATTTTTTAACTTTGTAACTGACTAGGTTAAAATTGTAATATCATTCATGTACTGTCCTTTGTGTTTCCTGGGGATGTATATGTATTCACTATTTCCCATACCAAATCTCTAATCCCTAAGTTCAGATCCCATCTCCTCACAGCAACAACCACACAGGTGAACTGTTTTCCCTCAGTGCAGAGCGCCCAGTCTCACTCACCACCCCTCTAAGGCTTCTGGATTCAGCTCCTTTGTCCCAGTGTGAGCAGGGCACACATCAGGAAACACTGCTTCTCTTTGCCTCATCTTCTCCTCTGTACGGATTCCCAGAGACTGCTTAGTTTCCTCTTTGCCTTTGGGCTTGCAAAATGTAACTTGTCTTTTCCCGAAAGCAAACATTCCAACCAAAAGTTTTTGCTGTTGTTTGTAAATAAAAATCTGTCACTCATCTTTGGGTAGAGGCAATATCTGGCTCCCAGAAACCGGGATCCGTGATCAGAATTTATAAAATGTATTCATGTGGCGCCATCTTGATACCACATGATTGAGAGGCAAAGACATGCAAACGTGCCTGGATCCAAGATGCTGCCTCTCTGTCTCACCAACTCTCTGCCATCTGGCTAGAGTTATGAGCAGGATTGCAATGAGAAGCCAAGCTTCCAGATATCTGGCTTGACACCACACACACACACACACACACACACACACACACACACACACACGCACACATGCAAATTCACACATATATGCACACACAGAGACACACAAATGTACACAGATCTGCACACACACAAACTCACATACAGAAACTCACATACACAAATGCACACACACACATGCACACACACACATGCACACACTAGAGCTTCAATCACAATTGACTGCTATAATAGGCTGATCCCCTACACATACTTTGCAGATTGTCTGAGGAAAAACTAAACTGTAAGTAAAGCATAAAGCATTTTAACCAGCTTCCTTAATGGTTGTAGCAGTACCTGTACTATCCTGGTATTTATTATATACTCTCAGTGGATTGACTCACCACAGTTTTGAGTCCCTCTTCTTGGCTATGCATCATTTTCTTCTGATTTGCATGTCAGAATTAGCTGTCCATCACTTCGCCACCTCCCAAGACGATGTGCTGCTAATGAGAAATGCCTTGTATTGGCTCACACTTTCAGAGCTTTAGCCCACACTTATTTTCTCTGCCACTTTAAAACTGTGGCAAGGTAGCACACCATGGCATAAGTACTGTGGGGGAGCGAGATCATTGTCTTGGTGATTTTTTTTCTATTGCTGTGATAAGACACCATGACCCAGTCAAATGATTGAAGAAAGATTGAGGCTAACAGTTTTTGAGGGTTAGTCCCCGGCCATCGGAGTCAGAGGCATGGCAGCAGGCAGGCAGACATGGTTATCGAGCAGCAGATGAGAGGTTACACCTGGATACACAAACACCAGGTTGGGGGGGTGGGGCACTGGGAAAGGTATGGGATTCAAAACCTCAAAAACTTGTTCCTAGTGGCACTTTTCAAACAGGGCCACACCTCCTAATCCTTTCCAAATACTTCCACCAACTGGGAAGTGAAGCATTGAAATATGTGAGCCTATGTGTGTCATTCTTATTCACTCAACCGTTACCATGAAGGAGAAAAAGAGAAGGTCCTTTGATCCCCTCAAAGGCACATTCTGAATGATAAACTGCTATCACCATGTTACAAAGATGACACATTTCACTACTTCCTCAAAGCACCACAGACAGGAGACCAAGGCTTTAGCACATGGGGTGTGAGGAACACAGGCTCAGGGTACAGTTTCTCTAGTAATTATTCCAATAAATCACTGGAGTCAATTGTGTAGATGTACTGTAAGCACTCTGTAGACACAGTGTGGGCACAGTGTGGGCACACTGTAGGTGCACTGTAGGTAGAGTATAGGCACACTCTATTTTTACCAACTACTCTACATTGATGAAAGGCATAGGGTAAACCCACTAAAACCTCTCAGTCAACCTGGCAGTAGTGATGCATGCTGTTAGCCTTTAATCCCAACACTTGGGAGGCTGAGGCAGGTAGGCCTCTGTAATATTGAGGCCAGCCTAGTCTACGGAGCAAGCCCTAGAACAGCTAGGATTACACAGAAAGACCCTATCTTGTAAAACCAACAAAACAAAACAAAAAAGCAGACAATCAAGAACCCCAAAATCTCTCAGAAAAAGAAGGACATGGGGCTATGGCTGTTCCTTAGAGATGGTGGCGTCTGGTGAGGCAGGACTGTACTGCTGCCCTGTGGAAGGGCAGACATGTTCTGTGTAAGCTAGCTTCAGTAGCTTAGAGGGAATGGCTTTATCCTTTATTCTGGTCCTACAATTCTCCCCTATCCACTTTTCTCCCAGGAGTCATTGGAGATGGAAATTAGGCAGTGTAGAAGCTTGTATGTGGAAAGATGGAGGCTTATGGCTGGTTTAGGCTCATGCTTACAGTGTCTTGACCAACACAGAAAGCTTTGTGGGTTTCTGAATTTCTGCTTTCAATCATTCTTTGTGGCTGGAACTGGCCAATAACTTACACCCAAGTTCTTTTACAGGTGCAGTTCTTAGGTCTAATTTATTTTTGCACCCTCAGTTTAATGTTCTTCTTGCACACTTGAGTAATGACTATATTAGAACTACCTAGAGCCATAGGAAAGGATCCCATCACAGACTGGATGAGATTCAGTAAAGACAGAATTTTTTAAAACCCATTCTATTTAAGAAGTGTCTCAACTTCAGGACCCAGAGAATTCGCTAACTCAGTAACATCCTCAGCCTGGTGACTACACTCCTGAAAGATAGCTGGGCAAAACTCACTTTATATCTAAAGATCAAGTTCTGTTTCTGATGGTCTGCCCATTCCAGAACTCTGTGCTTCTTCAAACTCAAAATATACAAGTCGGGTCATGTTGTGCTCATATCCTCTCAAAAGCACACGTCTCTCATAACTAGCAATTAATAAGGTTTTATTTGGTTCATCTATTGAGTGGTTGACTCTTCTACTGAATGCTTTCAGAGTCTTTAGGGAGATGAAAAGTTTGCAAAGGAAGACACGTCAATCAAGACCCTCCTTTCTCCTCTTAGGTCTATAGTAGTTAGATTTTTCTGCTCACCATGGTAAAGGTTTCAGACCTTCCAGCCATGTGTGTTCCTTTGTCTCTTATGCTCAACTTGGAGGTAAGCGCTGGACTTTCTTGCATGTCAAGGAAAAGAAAAGAGAATGACAGAAGTAGAAATGTTTACACATCTCCAGCAACTAAGATGTTTACACATCTCCAACAGCTAGAAATGTTTACACATCTCCAGCAACTAAGATGTTTAGGCGCCTCTAACAGACCAGATTTTAAAGTTCTTGAGAAAGATCAATTCGGTTTTTCTCTTCTGTATATGCATGTGTGCAGGAGTGTGTGTGTGTGTGTGTGTGTGTGTGTGTGTGCGCGCGTGCGCGCACGCGCGCACATGTGCATGCATGTATGCATGCATATGTGTTTCTTGATTCAATTGAAACAGTGGGGCATATCAATTCACCTATTGAAATATCCATTTTGTGAGACACCATGTGGTTATTGGGATTTGAACTCAGGACCTTCAGAAGAGCAGTCAGTGCTCTTAACTGCTGAGCCATCTCTCCAAGTGCCCCCCCCTTTTTGAAAGTGAAGAGGAGGCAAGCAGCCCCCCTTTTTATATTTATTTATTTATTTTATGTATATGAGTATACTGTAGCTGTACAAATGGCTGTGAGACACCATGTGGTTGCTGGGATTTGAACTTAGGACCTTTGGAAGAGCAGTCAGTTCTCCTAACCACTGAGTCATCTCTCCAGCCAGAAATGTCCATTTCATATAACTTGATTATTTTCAAATTCTGTAATTACAGAATTATGGAAATTACAGAAAACATTTTGACTTATTTTTGTCCTTTATTTTATATTAACATTTTAACAGTGTTGTCAAATAGCCTAATATTTAAGAGATGGGCTGTGTGAAAGCAGATTCAAGGGCCTGACATGTTCCACCTTTATTCACATGGATCACAACACATCTAATTTTACTATAATAGATTATAATAAATCCTTTCAGAATTGGGTAAAACTTAGAGCCTATTAATTCATGTCACTTGCATTTTAAATGTATCTCCATTTAATTGAGAATTCTACATCTTATCAAGAATGTATTAAATAGCATGTATAGAACATTATATTCCTTTTGGCTATTCATGCTAGAATTCACTAACTTCCATTATTCTCAGGTCCAGAGAGATGTGTAAGGGAACAAGTGGTTTTCCAGGGTTTCATCAGTTCTTCAGTTCTTCCTTAATACCCCTGGCATGGAATAATCCACAGATGCACACTCGTGTGCACACTCGTGTGCAGCGTGCTGTGAAGTCAGCGTGCTGTGAAGTCAGGCACTTCTCCTTGTGTCTTATTGTTTCAGATTGCAGGCTTGCTGTTTGATAGGGCAAACACCACAGTCTTTTTTTTGCCCTTGTAATACTTACTGCTTGCCCTTAAGAAACTTTCTTCAAATCCATTGATTACATTCTGATACTCAGGGAACATTGTAGATCACATCAGTATGAGGAACTGAACGGACTCTTTATAATTACTGTCTAAATTGCCACCAGGAAACGTTCCAATTTAACATTGTTCTGAGCCTAAAAACAGAGAGTTAAAATCCTGTGATGTATTCAGGCAGCATACTTGAATGTCTGCCAAAACTTTCATTATAATCCTTATTTGTTGGAAGTTGATATTCTGCCACATTGAGTTTAGCTGTAAATTGGAATATGATATCTAAATATCACTTTAAGGTTAAAATTTATTATTTCTAAACTACTATGTATCCATTAGAACACACACATACACACACACATACACACACACACACATACACACACACACACATACACAGAGTGCTACACAGAGACAGAGACAGAGAGACAGAAAATGAGAGACAGAGAGAAACAGGGAGAGAGACAGACAGAAAAAGACAGAGAAACAGGGAGAGAGAGACAGAGACAGAGAGACAGAGACAGAGACAGAGAGATACAGAGAGAGCATGCATCGCGAACACACATCTCTGACAAACAAACTTCTCTCTCTAGCCCCAGTTAGTGGTTCTTTCATGACCACAGGGACAGTTCACTATCTTCATGCTCTTGGCCTTCTAGCCTCTTAAAAAAAACTACCTGCGCACCTATTTGCTAGTGTTTTAAGTCAATAAGCATCTATTCAACAGGATGGTGGTATAGCTCAGTGGATAGAGCAATAATAGCTTGTCATGTGCAAAGCCTGTGTTGCGTCCCTCATCCTGTAAAATGTGCAATGAACAAACATAAACAGAGACTCTAATACGTGTCGGCAGCTATGGTACGTGCTAGAGTTACTTGCCGGGATGGCGGGTAGCTTACTGCTAAAGCCTATACTGCAGTTTTACTCAGGTGGCCAGAATTTGAGGCCCAGCTTCACAGTACATTTATAATATTCGAATCCCTTCTCTATGAATAGCTATATTCTTTTAGGAACCACACTAGTACATAATTGAGATGCACTTTGAGTGTTTTCTCAAGGTCATATGTTGCACAGTGAGAGTGCATCTGGCATGGTCTTTTTCTTCAATTAAATTTCTCTGGTGGATTTCAGAGAGAATCCACATAGCCACAACCCACTCATCTGAGTAGTACGTAACTCCTTGAATCTGTCTGCATTTTGTTGCTCTGGTAAGCAGCATGACAAGTGCTGAGAGAAAGGGGTTTATTTGGCTTACACAACCCAACCAGCGGTGGTCATGGGGGGAAGGCAGGGCAGGGGCGAAAGCAGAAACCTAGAGGCAGAAACGGAAGCCCAGACCACAGAGTGATGGAGCTCACTGGCTTTCTCTTTAGGCTCATGGTCAGCAGCTACTTTTCTTAAACCTATCAGGACCATGTGTCCAGGGAGCGCCAACCACAGTGAACCAGGCTCTCCCACAGCAATCACTGGTCAGCCACATACTCCATGGACGTGCCTGTAGGCCGGTGTGAGGAAAGCACACCTTAGCTGAGGTTCTCTCTTCCCAGAGGATCCTAGCTTATGCCAATTGCCAAAGAGAAAGCAGCAGCTACACCCCTTCCCCTCCAGCAGTCTCACTTTATATTAAATTGTTTGTTTTGCAATGATTTAGCTTTTTATTTTTTTTTTTAAGGTAGGGTCTTGCAGTTAGCAAAGGAGAGCCTTGAACCCAAAACCTCATTCCAGAGCCTCCTCTGTGCTATACTTGAGCATGTGCTAGGATCCTGAGCAAGGTCAGGGTGACTCTGAATGAGAGGAGGTTGGTGCTGTTATTTTCCTGTGCTTGCCAGAGGGACGCAGGCCCCGCTTTATCACCCACAGTTGGTTTTTCTCCGATGGTCTCAGCCCTGTGAGGCAGATAATATGTTCTAAATCCGTAAAATAACTTGAAATCTTTCCTTAGAACTTGAATAGATAATTACCCTTGGGTATTAGCTATCAATTTGCTTATCAAACCCAACCCAGCTTAGCACATAGAGTTCAACAAATATTGTTCAGATGAAGGAAGGGATGATCTGGTGGAAGGACCACTCTCAGAGATCAGCAGAGATGCAGTAAAAACTTGAGATTCTAAGGGTTTTGGAGATCACCTTTCCCACCCTCTCATTTGAGCCTGAGAAGATGAAGGCTGACTTTTGTTCTGCTCTCCCAAACATTCTGTGCACAATCGCAAGGACCAGGTGATGTACAGAACTCATCCTTCATGTTCATACACTGACGGTTCTATTCAACCAGTGTCCACCGAGCATCCCGTAAGTATCAGATCCTGAGGGTAAAGTAGCAGACGCTGCTGTTCTGCCCCAGGAGAGAGCACACTGTGAGTTGGAAGCCACATAGGTGAGGGAAGAATGAAGAAGGGATTATAAACCAAGAGCCATGAATGAGGACTCTGCAAGAAGGCCTTGGAGCCAAGTACCCTCAGCCTCGGTACCCTCAAACAGCTTCTGGGAGGATGAGAATCTGAGATAAAAGTCAAACCAAACAAACAAAAGCAGGTGACAGTCAGGTCAAGAAAAGAACAGGAAGGCCCCACTAATACCAACAAACAGAACTGAGGCAGAAGAATAGAGACTTTGTGCTAGAAATAGACCCAGTTACAAGGTAACAGATCTCTTTATCTAAAGCCACTTCCAAAGACCACTCTGAGGTCATGCACCATGCCCCAGTAGCACATTACCAATAAAATGTGGTGATGAAATTGTTGGTAGCTGCTGAAAACTTCTTTGTGCCATTTCTTTCTTCCACGCAGTCAGAGATTTTGCTGAGAGACTCAGACTGGCCAACAATGATAATGTCATTCGTGAGGAGACTGGCAACTCTGTTGTAGTTCAAAACAACAAATGTTTAAACAATGACATCTGAAGCTTGTAGTGATTTGTGTTTTATTCTTCTAATGATTTGTTTAGCAAATAGCTCACTGGGGGTTTTCTGAATGTCATGTGAATGGCAGAGGATCTCCAAAGGCTGAGTATTCCTTGGTACTGGCTTGACTTTTTATGTTATTTTAACCTATCCTTTGCCAGAATCACACTACTCAGCTAGCATGTGGGGGTTAACCACCCTATCATTTCCTTAAGGAACCAGAGACACGTTTTAGGTGCTATCATCACAAAATGAAAGCACACACTCTTGTATGTTCACATGGCTTTCCACTGCTTTTGAAACTCATAATTGAGTATTTAAACAGTCCCAAAAGACCAAGGACTTCTTACAGTTTCTAAAAAAAAAAAAAAAAAGACTCCCCCAAGCTTCTATAAATGAAGGGGCTGCTTTAGTCAAGCTACACAAACTGAAAGAAACTCAAGGTCTCCTTTACACATGTTTAAAATGTCTTCCTTGCTTGCTTTGAGGTAGTAACAAATGGTGAAATTATATTAAGGAATGTGTTGTGAGGCTTAGTCACACTGTAGAGTAGAATACGTTGAACAAAACCTGGTAACTGTTGAAAACTGTGCCTTCCCCTCTCCCTGACTCCACAGGACACCGCATCTTCTCACATCCAACAGCCCTTGACAGTGAGAACTGTCTCCTGCCTGAAAGGATCTAGTACTCCTAAGTGGACAGAATCCAGATACCCATAGGGGAATGGCTTCCACCATCCCTCATGGGACCCATGTAGACCATATAAAGCACATTTTCCTTTAAAAAAACAATAATGTCCATATGTTTGTTTGGCAAGAAGTCAAGTTTCATTGCATGCTCCTATTTTTCCACTGTACAACAATTTTATTTACTGACCATTTACACGAGAACTAATTTCTTTGCTAGAAAAGCTGCTAATGCTGATTTAAGCTCAATATAATAAAAGCAATATTGTTAACACTCCAAGCAATGGCTAGACAATTGCAATCCAAGGTGACTACACATTGTCAACCTTTTTCCTTGGCTCCTTACCCAAACGTGCAAGGGGATAGAAACATTTTCAAATGGCAAAGACTCCTGTATAAAGTAAGGGAAGTGTACCAATTCCAATATCGGCAGTGAGAACCCTTCTCAGTATAAGATTATAATTAAATTCAGGGACTCACATACATAATAAATGTATCTTAGAAATCATCCCGGAAGTGCGCAATATTCTTTTAGAACACAGTGCTAGCTTTCTGGCATACATGTAAAATGGTAATCTTGGTTTCCCTACGACTGCACACATTTTGCTCACAACATATACTAAAAGATTACATATAAAATTCATCTTCTAAAGTATTAAAAATTCACCAATTTCGCATTAGATGCTGAACTATTTCTTCACATTGATCTATAGGTAATTAGATTATGTTCCATAAACAGCAGGCTAGATTCATGGCCTTGCTTCAATTTCAGTGGGGTCTGGTAATAATCAAAGATGCTTCCATATTAACTTTGGAACGTTTATACTTCAAGTAAAAGGAGTTTTCTGTTTCAAGAATGTCACCTCAGTGTTTCAAATGTTTACATTTTTGCTTACAGATGTAGCCATGAGCAAATACATGGGTTAGCATGGGATTTCATGGTGTGGTTACTCTGGCCTCTGCAAAGTGTCCTGTCAGCAATCTAAAACCATATGTTTTCAGTCAAGCCCAATAACATCTAATTAATCTTCTCCTTGGAACATCACTGTCAAAGTGAGTTACGATGCATGCGAGTGAAAGAGCATGTGCTATCTAAGATACATGCCCAAAGACAGTGTGAAAACTTCTTGTTTTTAAATCATTTTAAGTGACTGATTTTGTTACATTCTTATATTCATAAAATACAGGGATAAAAAAAGTGAGTAACCTTAAACATTTGAAGTAAAGGTAAAACTCAATCTTCCCCCCCACCTAGAGGCTCTGCAAACATTATCCACTGTCTGCTGTTTGCAGTCCTAAGTTAACCTCAGGGGCCATTCCATGAGAGTGTTCCTCAGTGATGAAAACAGCTCAGACTTTGCATACTGTGTCTTACAAAAGAGCTTTATAATTAATAATGATATATTAGCACATTCCTTGTTGTAGGCTGAGTATTAGATACCCAATAAACACATGTATTAATTCAGCTTTACCTTAAAATAATCTTGGCATATGTGTATGTGTGGTTGTATATCTGTGTGTTTGGGGAGTACAAGTGTGTAAAAATGACCTTGTGCATGTGGAGGACAAAGGGCCACCTCAGCTCTTATTCCTCAGGTAAAATCTACCTTGTTCTTTTGAGATGGGGTCTCTCATTGGTCTGGAGCCAGTGGTGACAAATAGGTTAGGCTGGTTGGCCAGTGACCTTCAGGGATCTGTGCACCTCTGCTCCCAATGGCTTCAATTACAAACATAAACCATAACAGTTGGCTTAGTTCATTTTAAATGTATGTTCTGGAGGATTGAACTTAAGCCCTGGTACCTGCAAGGCAACCTATTTAATGACTGAACTATCACCCCCTGCCCACTCAAACTAATCTTAAAGGTTAATATATTGTCTTCACATAAGAGAAAATAAGGGACTTAATAGGGAAATAGTTCAGTTCTAAACTAATGTAAATGTTTACCCAAACATCCACCATCCTCCTACTGTACGATCTGCTGCTACTGTATTGTTTGCTGCCTTGGTCTCTCTTTGGGGACACTAGGTCTCTACCCTAGCTTCTCCTCTCCTATGTGTGGCAGAACATTCATCAGGGGATCATCATTCCACAGGAATCAGTTCTTTACTCCAGAAAGTGGGCAGCACTGTATTCCCCTATTTACTTTTTTAAGAGTGTTAAAATAACACACAGCATAAATCTAAGCATCTTAAACATTTAGGTATATAGTTTAGTAGTTGTAATTATATGTGTAGTGTATGCTTTTCATACTGGAAAATTAAAGTTCAGTATCTGTTATGTTTGTATATGAAAATCCCCCCCCAAAGCTTGTCTGTTGAAGGTGGTTCCCCAACATGAAGATGGGTCCTCAGTACAAAGTAAGATGACAGGTTTTCCAGGAAGTGATCATATCACGAGAGCTTTAATTCATCAATTCACGGATGGGTTTTATGATTAGTCATCACTGGCAACCTCCTGTGATTTGGAATCAAACATGAAACACACCTCTGGATGTGTCTACAAGGATGTTTCTAGAGAGGCTTAACAGCAGTGGGGAGAACCGCCTTGATTGTGTGGGGCACCACGCTATGAGCAGGTGATTGAGACTGGAGAAATGGGGCAGGATAAGGGAGGACAGAACACTGACATCTCCACGGCTCTGCTTCCTGGTACAGTGAGCAAGCAGCTAGACATCCCCAAAATGCCTTCCTGACCATGGCGAGCCATACCTAATCAAACCATGACTGAAGCAAACCTCTCATGCATTTAATTGCTTTTTGACAAGTCCAAAGAGGAAATTAGTAGAATGAATTCATAATTTAATGGGCCATTGTGGGAGGTGGTGTAGACATTAGAGTCAGTCAGGTCCTAGTTGGAGGAAATAGATCACCTAGGGAGTCTTTAATGGGTAGATTTTTGTCCATAGGTGTCTCCTCTCCTCTTTTCCCTCTTTTCTCCCCCTCCCTCTCCTCTTTCCTCACTTATCCCCACTCTATGTCTTTGCCTCTGTCCCTCTGCACTCTCTTCTCTCTCCTGTCTACCTTACCCTGCCATTATATTACCTGCTTTTATGAGTTTGGCTGCTTTGATTGTTTCCCAGAATGGTTGTCTCTTTGTAATTGGATTCATTCACTTATCATAACCAAGTTTTATCCATGCTGGGTGATTTGTCAGAATTTCCTTCCTGTCCAATGTTTTATAGATATATACCTAAAAATATAAAATTTTGCTTTCTATTCATCTACTGGATAAATATTTGGGTCATCATGGCTGGTGTGCCTATGAACATGTATATACAGATATTTCTCAGAGAGCCTATTTTTAATTTACTCAGATACATTCCCTGGAAGAACCACCAGACAGTAGAGCAAGTCTACTTTTAGTTGTCTCCAGAACTGTCAGGCTGCTTTCCGTAGTGGTTACATCAGTTTGTGTCCTGATGGACAGCGCAGGGTTCCACCTGCTCTACAACTTTGCAATGTGTGTGCTACTGAGAGCCCGGGTAAACAGAGAACCATATCTAGAGCTGGGAGGACTGAGAAGATAAGATAGCTACACACTGGATAGAAGCAATTACACACTCAAATTAGAAACTGTTGGATGTAACCCTTGTCCTTCTGGGAACGCATGAATAGTTGTCTATGTAGAGTGATGGTCACTATGTAAGGGAAGTGTGCCAGGCTTGTCAAGGCATGGCAGATCGTCCACAGAGAAATTGATGCAGACAAAACAGTCTGGTTGTACTTCCCTAGAGAGCACTTTGCCATATGTTTAAAAAAAAATAGTGATCATTTCCAATTTTATATATTACAACCTTGGGACTATTGTTAATAAAATCAGAACATACAGGCTTAATGGATATTTTTTCTTTTATTATAAACTAATCATGTCTACCCCTAAAAACTGTAACTGTATAAATTCACATTTATATATGAACAAAGTATAAATGCCTGTAATATGTGTATTAACATGATAATTTGTATGAATATATTCATACTTTCTGGCTAATGTTTTGTTGATATAAAATACAGATACTTTTATTTTAAAAAGATTGACTGGGAATATTGTGTATTTCGGTATCTCTGCTTTCTTGCACTCTTTGAGTATTTATGCTCCTAGTCTCAATCGACAGTGTTTGGTGTGCTCGGTGTGCTCCTTTGTTGTATTTCATACAATTTTCTCCTCGGTCCCCTCAGATGGATATAATTCCCGTGCATGCAAGATATTCACCCACTGAGCCCCAACCCATGAAAGACCATTAAGGGTCTCAAGAGAATGATTTATTTAAAATTCCAAGCATTTCAACATACCTGCAAGAGGGGCTCTCGAAAAGTAGGGTTATATTTCCTTCACCTTTCCCTGTACAGTAAGTTGTCATTGTCAGTCATTTTATTAGCTCTTTTCAAAGATTTATGTACTTGAATTCTGACAAATATTTTTCAAAACCACCTGAAACTGACTTTTGAATCTGAGAATATCCTCTGGGATGACTGAGTCTGGCTTCAGGGTGGGTATGTTCACCTATAGAATTCAGTTTTCCAGTTAGAACTTCAGTTTGTAAAAATACCTTCCTCTATAATTATGAAATCTCATGGGCATTTAAACTAAGCAAATGTGCACTTAAAGACATGTCAGGCTCTTAGATAAACTGAGGCACTAAATAGAGTCAAAGGAGGTCCATTCAAAGGAATATTATTACATTTGGCAATTAAAGAGTTTCTGCTAAGCTTTAGCTATAATTACAGTTACTGAGGTCATGAATTAAACTCATACTTACTTGTATCTTACTTTTAGATATGATTGGAAGCATTATGAGCCATAGGAATATAAGACTAGTTGAACCAATAATTTTTGATTAGTGAATTAGCTTCACTAAGTCAGTCAATAGCAATAGCAACCTCTCAGATAGTTAAGTAAGGGACTGATGGAGACAGTCGTATCTTTCAAATGAACTGTGTTTCAAAATGGACTGTGTACAAAATAGTCCAGGGCATTCCATAAGGGCAAACCTGATAGGTTATCTAGAGGCACAGATAAAGCTATAAACCGGAGGTAAAAGCCACCAAGCATAGAACTCTGAACATTGTTTCTCTGAAACAATGAAGCATGACCACCACATGCCATTCCAGTGACTTAAAGTACTGAGGTGACTCATCCATCTATCTTAGCAACCACAAAATGCTCTCACATATGACTTGGTTACACTTTTATTGAATGTGTTTTACATTCAATAATGTATAAAATAATGTATTAAGTAAATGAAAAATGTATTTACATTTTAGTGTTAGAATGTTCACTATGGGAGATGCTGGTGCTTCATAGCTTGTTTATTTTATTCATGAGTCAATGCAGTGGTTTGAATGAGAAATGCCACCCATAGGCTCAGGTATTTGATCATGTGGTCCACAGTGGGTAGCGCTCTTTGGAGAAGCTTTAGACTTATAGACCTACTGGAGGAAGTATACCGCTTGAAAGTGGGCTTTGGGAGTTTGGGGCTCATCCCACTTGCAGTTAACTGTCTGTTTCACCTTTGCTGTTGAAGATATGGTCTCTCAACTTCCTACTCTCGGGCCACTTGCTGACATGCCACCTACCAAGATGAACTTTTATACCTCTAGAGTCATAAGCCAAAATAAAGTATTTCTTCCATAAGTCACTTTTAGTCATGGAGTTTTATCACAGGAACAGGAAAGTAACAACTAAGTTGGTATTTAGCTACACAATTCTATGGGAAAATATTTAAAACATGTGCTTTGGCTTCTACATCACTTTCCCAAGGAGGGAGACTGGATATACTTTTTTTAATATTTGTGGAGATCTAAACAGGGATGACCCCCATAGACTCATGTGTTTAAACACTTCACCATTAGGGAGTGCCACTATCGGGAGGTATGGCCTTGTTGGAGTAGGTACAGCCTTAATGGAGGAAGTGTCACTGTAGAGGTGGGCTTTGAGGGCTCCTATGCTCAAGCCCTGCTGCCTTGGTATCAAGATGTGGAACTCTTGGCTCCTTCAATACCATGTCTACCTGCATGATGCCATATTTACTACCATGATAATAATGGACTAAACCTTTGAAACTGTAAGCCAGCCTCAATTAAATGTTGTCCTTTATTAAGAGTTGTCTCAGTCATGGTGTCTCTTCACAGCAATGAAACCCTAAGCCAATACCTGGTCTCTTGTTTACAAGTCATTACCACATACATGTGCTTTTCTTCTCTCAATTTCTCTTTTCTCTTTCTTTCTACTTTATTAGGACATAACAGCATTATAAGTTGTGGGCCAGTTTTGTGTACATTTTTCTCAGGAACACTGTTGCTATTACTGTCCATATGTAAACTATATAGAGACTTGCAATATGGAGTCTGTTAGGGTTAATGTTTCTCAACTGTGTAATTTTAACTCCCTGTAATTAATAACTATCTTGTTTAGCTGGGTGTGGTGACCTAAACCTATAATCCTAGCATTAAGGAGAGACTTAAACAGGAGGATTTAAACTTCAAGGTCAGTTAGATATAGAGACACAACCTGAGGCTATAAATAAGTTTACTTATTACTCAGTTTGCTTGTTTCTTTTGTATATACTCCCATGGATCCACTTCTATAGCTCTCTCAGTTTATGTTCATCATCTGGGTGTACGCTGGGTACGTATTATGGAATCCTGTACTCTCCTATTTAGAAAATCAAGTTAGGGACATCTGAGAATACTTGGTTTCTCTTCACATTTTCTCAGAATGAAAACTTGTGGAAGCACACCAAGACAGCAGGATAGATTCCACGTCACATGTTGTTAGCAGTTGCTGCATTGATTGTTTTTGTCTTCTCCAGCCAGGAATGAGTTCCATTGAGTGGGGGCCAGGTTTGGGTGCAGTGATAGTGTCTTAGACACCTGCTGGAGGACCTGGCCCAGAACAGATGTACAATAACAGTCCTGGCACAGAATGCAACGATTTCTAGTATGGTGATTTCCTGAACTAGATGGTCTCATTCTAATGATCCTTACAGTAACCACCAAAAGTGAAATGGAAATCAATGACCCTATAATGTGAATAGGAAAATATAAACTATGAACATTGACTAATAAACAATTGTGAACATATGATTTAACTTTTAATTAATTATTTAAGTAAATAACTTAAATATTTTAGCTAAATTCCTAATAAACTATTAAAGCAATTGACTGTTAATTATTCAAAATGTCATTGCATGTATCTCAGAGTTTTCAACAACAATTCTGGACAAAAGTTTGGGGTCGTTCCCTATTCACTCTGATTTCTGATAACTTGCCATCCCCCAAAGTTTCATACCAGCTTCAAACTCCATTTGATTGGGAGCAGCTGCTGAATGGGATTGCACCTATCAGCATCCTTCAAAGAAAATGTTTTGACTGATAATCTGTGTTTACCTGGAATAAGGTGGAAGCAGCGTTATGAATTCTGTACTTGGCTGCACAATGATGCTTCCACAAAAATAAACTTTAACCAAAATTAGGATTGTATCTCTAGTTCTTATGAAAGAAAGACTAATGGCCAATCAAATAAATCCAATTGCCTAAGTAATCCAGAAAGAAATAATAATGTTGGCATCATCCGTGACTGCATGTCTAGTGCTGTCTAGTGTGTGCTAGTCATTTGGCAGACACTAAGAACTCCAATTCCTGCCCTCCAACTCAATTTGGAGTGAATTCATATTGATATGAAAAAGATAAATACAGAAAAAAAACCTTGCCATTTCTGCTCAAAACAAGTGGGTATTAATATCTGTGTCTGAAATATATGAGTTTTGTCACTTGGAAGAGATGATGCCATTCCTGTCAGAAGGTATAATATGCTATTGGCAAAGCTGTAAATGGTTTGACATTTCTCAGGAGGGAGAGAGAGAGAGGCAGCAGGGGCAAGGGAAAGGCTGGGGTCAAGGAGGAAGAGAAGACTTACTGTGTGCGTGTGTTGTTACAGAAGAGGCTGAAATGGACAAGGGTCAGATGTTGAAAGGTTTCTAGCATGAATATGAATGTGTTTCTGAAGGCAGAACAGTCTGGAAGTGTGTGAAACTAGTTAGGCATGCTATAGACCAAATAAAAGGAAGGTTTGAGAAAGCAGAGGCAGAGGAACCACTGGACCCAGGACACAGAAACCAAAATCATGGGGACAATGAGTAGAGCTTAGAAGTCATAAGAAAAGGTCTCAGTGAAGACCAGCATTGCCTGCTAACTTACAGGAAGAAAGCAAGAGAGGAGGGATAGAAGAGGGTGCAAAGATGTAATCATGGAAAGGCAGTGGAAGCATCTCAAAAGAGAAAGATCCTTTGGAGCAACCCACCAAAACAGTAACTCTGGACTGCTGGACCATTTTATTTTTTATTTCAGTCTCTACAGACCCACTGGAGTTCACAAATTACAACTCTAAGAGGAATGAGTAGTACGATTTAAGAATACCTTTCTATACACATACCTACAAGGACTGTAAACAGGGGTTGAAACTGCTTTGATTACACTGGGGCATGTGGAGACCAACCCAACTCATCCATGTCACATGAACTTTTAGCTATACTTTCCATCATGGTGGGTCGCATGGCTGAAACAGTCCCACCCAGGGGAACTATGTGCGGGTCCCTTGTGTTCAGGTCCCTTGTGTTCAGGACCACGAGCATCCACTATGCTGCTTTGTACCTCAAGCTTCCACACCTGAGAAGTGATAATCTCTGAATTCCCTTCCAGCAATAAAATAATCTTGGCTTCTACAGCAGAAGTAAGACATTCTTAACCAGTGGCCCTAAAACACACTTGACATTTCATAGCATAATTAAGATGCTAAAAAAGTCATGTCAGCTACTATTTGAAATTAATAGATTTTCCATTTGCTGCTTTAAAAAATTCCTTTTGACTTACCACAGGTTTATTGCTCTTGAAAGTATTGAGGGAGCTGTTTACTTGCTTCTAACATTTTTGTCACATAATAAGAGCATGGGAGGATACCTAGTATCCAAGGAGGCTCCATGTCTCCCGAAATCTTCCATCCCTGAGTTTGAATTTCAACAAGTCCACAGTAAAAGAAAGTATGCCAAAAACTTCTAGGCGTAACATGTCAGGTAGTTAAAACAGCAACTGTATCTTTCTGCTCAGTTGGACATGTGAATGACTGACTAGGAAAATTGGGGTTTGGCTCTGAGAGACTGAAAATGAAAACAAAGTAACTTTTTTTTCTATATTCTTCGTTTCCATTCCAAAGGTTTTCCCCTTTTCCAGTTCCCCCCCACCATATGTCCCATAAGTCCTTTCCCCACCAACTATTCCCTAATCATTCCCCCTACACACACCATTTCTCTGTTCTGGATCTACAAAACTGGATCCAATCTTTTCAGGCCCAGGGTCCTCTCCTTGCTTTTTCTTGTGAATCATTTGACTTGCTAATTGTGCCTTGAGTATTTAGGGCTTCTGGGCTCATTAATATCCACTTATTAGTGATTGCATTTCATGTGTATTCTTTTGTGATTGGTTAACTCACTTAGGATGATATTTGAAAGATCTAACCATTTACCTACAAATTGCATGAATTCATTATTTTTAATTGCTGAGTAGTATTCCATTGTATAAATATACCACATTTTCTGTATCCATTCCTCCTTTAAGGGATATCTGGGCTCCTTCCAATTTCTGGCTATTATAAACAAGGCTGCTATAAACATAGTGGAGCATGTGTCTTTATTGTATACAGGGGAATCCTCTGGGTATATGCCCAGAAGTGGTATGCCAGGGTCCTCTGGAAGTGCCATGCCCAATTTTCTGAGGAACTGCCAAACTGATTTCCAGAGCTGTTTTACCATCTTGCAATCCAACCAACAGTGGAGGAGTGTTCTTCTTTCTCCACATCCTCGCCAGCACTTGTTGTCTCTTGAGTTTTTAATCTTAGCCATTCTGACTGGTGTGAGGTGGAATCTCAGGGTTGTTTTGATTTGCATTTCCCTGATGACTAATGATGTTGAACATCTCTTAAGGTGTTTCTCGGCCATCCGAATTTCTTCTGGTGAAAATTCTTTGTTTAGCTCTGTACCCCATTTTTGATAGGGTTATTTGGTTCTTTGGGGTCTAACTTCTTGAGTTCTTTGTTTATATTCAATAAAAAAACCACATGGACATCTCATTAGATGCCGAAAAAGCATTCAACAAAATTCAGCATCCTTTCATGCTAAAAGTCTTGGAAAGAGCAGGAATTCAAGGCCCATACCTAAACATAGTAAAAGCAATCTACAGCAAACCACTAGCCAGCATCAAAATAAATGGAGAGAAACTTGAAGCAATCCCACTAAAATCAGGGACTAGACAAGGCTGCCCTCTCTCTCCATATCTTTTCAATATAGTACTTGAAGTTCTAGGGAGAGCAAGTAGACAACATAAGGAAGTCAAAGGGATACAAATTGGAAAGGAAGAAGTCAAACTATTATTATTTGCAGACGATATGATAGCTTACTTAAGCGACCCAAAAAACTCCACCAGAGAACATCTACAGCTGATAAACAACTTCAGCAAAGTGACTGGTTATAAAATTAACTCAAGCAAATCAGTAGCCTTCTTGTACTCAAAGGACAAGCAGGCTGAGAAAGAAGTTAGGGAAATAACACCCTTCACAATAGCCACAAACAACATAAAGTACCTTGGTGTAACTCTAACCAAACAAGTAAAAGATCTGTATGACAGGAACTTCAAGTCCTTGAAGAAAGAAATCGAAGAAGACCTCAGAAGATGGAAAAATATTTCTTGCTCCTGGATTGGCAGGATCAATATAGTAAAAATGGCCATCTTGCCAAAAGCAATCTATAGATTCAATGCAATCCCCATCAAAATCCCATCTCAATTCTTCATAGATCTAGAAAGAGCAATTCTCAAATTCATCTGGAGCAACAACAAACCCAGGATAGCTAAAACTATTCTCAACAATAAAAGGACTTCTGGGGGAATCAATATCCCTGACCTCAAGCAGTACTACAGAGCAATTGTGTTAAAAACTGCATGGTATTGGTACAGCAACAGGCAAGTAGATCAATGGAATAGGATTGAAGACCCAGAAATGAACCCACAGACTTATGGTCACTTGATCTTTGATAAAGGAGCCACAACCATCCAGTGTAAAAAAGATAGCCTTTTCAACAAATGGTGCTGGTTCAACAGGAGGTCAACATGCAGAAGAATGCGAATCAACCCACTCTTATCTCCTTGTACTAAGATCAACTCCAAGTGGATCAAGGACCTCCACATAAAACCAGACACACTGAAACTATTAGAAAAGAAACTTGGGAAGACCCTGGAGGACATGGGCACATGGGGAAAGTTCCTGAACAGAACACCAATAGCTTATGCTCTAAGATCAAGAATTGACAAATGGGACCTCATAAAATTACAAAGTTTCTGTAAGACAAAGTAACTTTTTAATGCTTTAGAATTTCATAATTCATGTAATATGTTTTGATCAAATGTGCCCCCAATTTCCTCCTGTCTACTCCTTCACTCCTTTCCCCTCCTAACAGCATGTACTCTTATTTTAAAATTAGGTACTGGTACAGATGCATCCTAGATGTGCATGGATATAGGATATACCTAGAGCATAGGTGGCCTCTCAGAGACTGCATCCCTGAAGAAAGCTTCATTTCCAACAACTCTCAGTTACTAATATCTCCCCATCTAGGGGCGGAGCCCCTCCCCATTGTGCTGGGATTTTTGCTGGCTTGGTTTTAGGAATGCTTGGCTATGAGTTTGTGTACAATGGTCCTTTCATTTTTAGTAAATACTGTTTCACTGCAGATCCCCACTTCTGGATCATACAGCCTTCCCTCTTCTCTTCTAACAGGATCCCTGAGCCTTGTGGAGAGTTATTGTCCGAACCCTTCTAGTAAAGGCTACAGCAATTGGGTTGTCTGGAGAGAGCCAATCGTTTTGCTTGGCTGTGATGGGTGGGCTCTGAGATGCAAGGTCCTCAGAGACTTCATCCCAGGATTGCTTCTTGCTGCTGATATGCTTTTCCCGTCAGTATTACATAGTCTAATGATTCCTGGGCATCAGCCCACTCTATTGGCAGATTTCCTACAGATTAACGCGAAGACTTCCCTAAATTAATGCTGTTTAGAGAAATTAATGACCTTATAGCATTCTTGATTTGATTCAAATAATTTTAGGAAGAAATTTTAAGGAGATGATTTTAGTCATTTTTCTAGAAAGATAATAATGAAGTTAGAATCAAGAATAGAATCTTTCATCTCTTCATAGATTATTAACTAAAGGCTGTATAATAGGAAATACAATGAACTTTCATAAATATCACTAAGGAGAGAAATAGGCTTGGGACAAATTTGTGACCAGGGAAAAACATTCATTTTAGGTCAGGTCCAAGGATGAAGCACAGTTGTGCACTATGATAAAGCAAAGCCATGTGAAACTGTTGCTTTAAACTTATAATGAGCCTATAGAGTGAAGTGCTGCTTTGAACTTACTATCAACATCCTTCGGTACTCACCATTTTATGAAACATTTTATCTATCAGGTAATTTGATAAAGAACTTTTGTCTAAAAATATATAAGTTGCCAGAGAGAAGAAATAAAGTATGGCTTTTGGGCCTCTGCTCCATCTATCCAATGTATATACGTATATGTCTGTCTGTCTATATGTATATACATATGTAAGCATGTAGGTATATGTGTGTGATAAGTATGCATGTGGACTTGTGAAACTGATCAGGCCCAGCCAGAGTCTGTGTGTGTGTGTTCATGTGCTGCACGCCCGACTCTCTTCTTCCATTTCTCATCTCTCTAGCTCACAAAGAGTTAATGAACTCTAAGCCTCTTACCCTTCCAGAGAGGAGCCCTTGAGCCACAGGACAAAAGGGCCCAGATAACTAACTCTTTCTTTTTTAAATCTGCTATTATCAGGAGTTAGATTGCCAGAAACCAGCAGCCTTTGGCCATAGAATAGTTAAAGAGTTAAAGAAGAGATATATTACCAAAAGTAAATACCCACCCCCATTACCAACACCACCCTTGCTGCCTGTCTCAGGTAGCCCTGTGAAGCAGGGCTGGACCCTATCAAGTTATGATACACTTAGAGCTGAGAACTCAACAGTCTCTTATTCTCTACACACTGGCCAGTTAAGGCTCTCGGCATCCATCACCATTCATTACTTCTCTGTTGCTGTAATAAATCACCATGACCAAAAAGTTACTTATAAAAGAAAAATGTATATTTTGGCTTACAGTTACTAAAGAAGAGTCTATCATATTGGTGAATTACAGCAACAAGTGGCAGGCACTGAAACAAACAAACAAAAAAGCTGAAAGTTTACATCTTCAAACCAGAGATGGTGAACTGAATGTGACCTGAGGCCTTCAATCTCAAAGCCTGCTCCCAGTGATGTAACCCCTCCAGCATTATATAAACTACCGCAAACTGTGCCACCAGCTGTACCCCAAGTGTTCAAAAGCCTGAGACCAAGGGAGACATTTGTTATTCAAACCTCCACAATCAGCTACTGCAAAAAAGAAAAAAAATTTTTGAGTGAGGATTGAGAGATGCACTTATGCAGGGGAATAAAGATAAGAACACAAGGAACAGTTTAATGCCGTGTCCATTTAATAGATTAATGAGTGGAACCAGGTCCTTGCCTAGGGCCTGTGATCTTGTAAGCCGTGGGTTTGTGGCCCACTTCACAGTATCAGGCATGAGTTCTATCTTGTGGAACAGGGCTTAAAACCAGTGAGAAATTAATTGGTCTCTATCATGGTGTTCATGCCATTCTAGTGTACCAGTGAGCATGACCTGCATGCCAGGGAAGTTGTCATTGTGATTTACAGGGTTCGGAGTTGGGTCAGACATTTTTAATTTGACTGTACCATACATGGAACCTTCCAGTACTCTGAAATCTATCCAGTGGGGATGAGGCTTTATGTTAATACAAGCTTGATTTTTTTCCATGTCCTGTGATCAGTTAGTTTTCATCAAAATATACAGTCTTAACATCAAGTTCTGGAGAGTCATCAAGAGCTATTGCCCTAGTTTACAATGTTTGCTGGGAAGTCAATGGGACTTCACTGACTAACAGCTTGAAAAGGGGTAGCCTCTCTAAGCTTCATGTGTGTATATATGTATTTATATGAATATGACTCTAGGAACGTCCCATTTGTCAATTCTTGCTCTTAGAGCATAAGCTATTGGTGTTCTGTTCAGGAAATTCCACCCCCCCCCCGGTGCCCATGTGCTCAAGGCTTTTCCCCACTTTCTTTTCTATTAGTTTCAGTGTATCTGGTTTTATGTGGAGGTCCTTGATTTATATGCACTTGAGCTTTGTACAAGGAGATAAGAATAGATCAATTTGCATTCTTCTACACTCTAACTGCCAGTTGAACCAGCACCATTTGTTGAAAATGCTGTCTTTTTCCCACTAAATGGTTTTAGCTTCTTTGTCAAATATCAAGTGACCGTAGGTGGGCTGGTTCATTTCTGGGTCTTCAATTTTATTCCATTGATCTAACTGCCTGTCACTGAACCAATACCATGTAATTTTAAAATCATGATTGCTCTGTAGTACAGCTTGAGGTCAGATATGATGATTTCCCCCAGAAGTTTTTATTGTTGAGAATAGTTTTCACTATCCTGGGTTTTTTTATTATTCCAGATGAATTTGCAAATGCTCTTTCTAACTCTATGAAAAATTGAGTTGTAATTTTGATGGGGATTGCATTGAATCTGTAAATTGCTTTTGGCAAGCTGGCCAATTTGACTATTTTAATTCTACCAATCCATGAGCATGGGAGAGCTTTCCATCTTCTGAAATCTTCTGTGATTTCTTTCTACAGAGACTTGAAGTTCTTGTCATACAAACCTTTCACTTGCTTAGAGTCACAACAAGGTATATTATATTATTTGTGACTATTGCAAAAGGTGTTGTTTCCCTATTTCTTTCTCAGCTTGTTTATCCTTTGAGTAGAAGAAGGTCACTGATTTGTTTGAGTTAATTTTATATCCAGCTGCTTTGTTGAAGTTGTTAATCAGGTTTAGGAATTCTCTGGTAGGATTTTTGGGGTCACTTAAGTATACAATCATATAATCTGCAAATAGTGGTATTTTGACTTCTTCCTTTCCAATTTATATCCCTTTGACCTCCTTTTGTTTTTTAATTGCTCTGGCTAGGACTTTGAGTACTACAGTGAGAGAGTAGACAGCCTTGTCTAGTCTGATTTGAGTAGCATTGCTTCAAGTTTCTCTCCATTTAGTTTGATGCTGGCTACTGGTTTGTTGTATATTGCTTTTACTATGTTTAGGTATGGGCTTTGAATTCCTGATCTTTCTAAGACTTTTATCATGAAGGGGTGTTGGATTTTGTCAAATGCTTTCTCAACATCTAATGAAATGATTATGTGTTTTTTCCTCTTTGAGTTTGTTACAGAGTGGATTACATTGATGGACTTCCATATATTGAACAATCCCTGCATTCCTGGGATGAAGTCTACTTGATCATGATGGATGATCATTTTGATGTGTTCCTGGATTTGGTTTGTGAGAATTTTATTGAGTATTTTTGCATTGATATTCATAAGGGAAATTGGACTGAAGTTCTCTTTGTTGGGTTTTGTGTGCTTTAGGTATCAGAATAATTGTAGCTTCATAGAATGGATTAGGTAATGTTCCTTCTGTTTCTAATTTGTGGAATAGTTTGCAGAGTTTGGTATTAGGTCTTCTTCGAAGGTCTGATAGGACTTTGCACTAAACCCTGGACTTTTCTTGGTTAGGAGACTATTAATGACTGCTTCTATTTTATTAGGGGTTATGGTACTGTGTAGATCATTTATCTGATCCTGATTTAAATTCTGTACCTGGTATCTGTCTAGAAAATTGTCCATTTCGTCCAGGTTTTCCAGTTTTGTTGAGTATAGGCTTTGGTAGTAGCATCTGATGAATTTTTGGATTTCCTCAGTTTCTATTGGTATGTCTCCCTTTCCATATCTGATTTTGCTGATTTGGATACTGTCTCTGTGTCTTCTAATTAGTTTGGCTAAGAGTTTATCTATCTTGTTGATTTTTCTCCAAGAACTAGCTCCTGGTTTGGCTGATTCTTTGTATCACTCTATTTGTTTCTACTTGGATGATTTCAGCCCCGAGTTTGATTATTTCCAGACATCTACTTCTCTTGCATATATTTTCTTTGTTTTGTTCTAGACCTTTCAGTTGTGCTATCAAGTTGCTAGCATATGCTCTCTCCAGTTCCTTTTTGGAGGCACTCAGTGCTATGAATTTTCCTCTTAGCACTGTTTTCATGTGTCCCATAAGTTGGGTAAGTTGTGGCTTCATTTTTTATTAAATTCTAAAAAGTCTTTAATTTCTTTATTTCTTCCTTAGCCAGGTTATCATTGAGTAGAGTGTTGTTCAGTTTCCAAGTGTATGTGGGCTTTCTATTATTTTTGTTGTTATTGAAGACCAGCCTTAGTCCACGATGATCTGATAGGATGCATGGGATTATTTCAATCTTGTATCTGTTGAGACCTGTTTTTGACAGATTATATGGCCAGTTTTGGAGAAGGTACCATGAGGTGCTAAGAAGGTATATTCTTTCATTTTAGAATAAAATCTTTTATAGATGCCTGTTAAATCCATTTGGTTTATAACTTCTGTTAGTTTCACTGTGCCTCTGTTTAGTTTCTGTTTCCATGATCTGTCCATTGATAAGAGTAGAGTATTGAAGTCTCCCACTATTATTGTGTAAGGTGCAATGTGTGCTTTGAGCTTTAGTAAAGTTTCTTTTATGAATGTGGATGTCTTTGCATTTGGAACATAGATGTTCAGAATTGAGAGGTCTTTTTTTGGTGGATTTTCCTTTAAAGAATATGAAGCGTCCTTCCTCAACTTTTTGATAACAGGTTGAAAATTGATTTTTTTTCTTATATTAAATGGCTATTCCAGCTTGTTTCTTAGGACCATTTGCTTAGAAAATTGTTTTTCAGCCTTTTACTCTGAGGTAGTATTGGTCTTTGTCACTGAGGTGGATTTCCCGTATGCAGCAAAATCTTGGATCCTGTTAACATATCTAGTCTATTAGTCTATGTCTTTTTATTGGGAAATTGAGTTCATTGATATTAAGAGATATTAAGGAAAAGTGATTGTTGCTTCCTGTTATTTTTGTTGTTAGAGGTGGAATTGTGTTTATGTGGCTATCTTTTTTGGTTTTTTAAAAGATTATTTTCTTGCTTTTTCTGGGGTGTAGTTTCCCTCCTTTTGTTGGAACTTACCATTTATTATCCTTTGAAGGGCTGGATTTGTGGAAAGATATTGTGTAAGTTTCATTTTGTCATGGAATACTTTGTTTTCTCTGTCTATGGTAATTGAGTTTTACTGGGTATAGTACTCTAGGCTGGCATTTGTGTTCTCTTATGGTCTGTGATGACATCTCCCCAGGATCTTCTAGCTTTCATAGTCTCTGGTAAGAAGTCTGGTGTAATTCTTATAGGTCTGCCTTTATATGTTACTTAACCCTTTTCTCTTACTGCTTTTAATATTTTTTGTTTTGTGCATTTGGTGTTTTGATTATTATGTGATGGGAAGATTTTTTTTTCTGGTCCAATCTATTTGGAATTCTGTAGGCTTCTGATATGTTCATGAGCTTCCTTTCTTTAGGTTAGGGAAGTTTTCTTCTATAATTCTGTTGAAGATATTTATTGGCCCTTTAAGTTAGAAATCTTTGATTTCTTCTATACCTGTTATCCTTAGGTTTGGTCTTCTCATTCTGTCCTGGATTTCCTGGATGTTTTGGGTTACAAGTTTTTTACATTTTCCATTTTCTTTGACTGTTGTGCCAATGTTTTCTATAGTATCTTCTTTATTGTATTATGTTCGTGATGCTTGAATCTATGACTCCTGATTTCTTTCCAAGGTTTTCTATCTCTAGAGTTGTCTCCTTTCGTGATTTCTTTATTGTTTCTACTTCTATATTTAGATCCTGGATGGCTTTGTTCAATTCCTTCACCTGTTTGTTTGTGTTTTCCTATAATTCTTTAAGGGATTTTTATGTTTCCTCTTTAAGGGCTTCTACCTGTTTACCTGTGTTCTCCTGTATTTCTTTAAGCGAGTTATTTATGTACTTCTTAAAGTCCTCTATCAGCATCATGAGATGTGATTTTAAATCTAAATCTTGCCTTTCCGATGTGTTGGGGTATCCAGGAATTGCTGTTGTGGGAGAATTGTGTTCTGATGATGCCATGTAGCCTTGGTTTCTGTTGGTAAGGTTCTTGTGCTTGTCTTTCACCATCTGGTTATCTCTGGTGTTAGTTGGTCTTGTGGTCTCTGCTTGGAGCTTGTCCCTCCTGTGGGCTTTTAAGCCTGTGTCAGTACTCCTCAATCCAGGGAGTAAGAGTAATCTCTGGAGACCAGCTCTCCCCTGGCAGGACCTGCGCACAGAGGGCTGTGGAACAGCCCCAGTACCTGGGTACAGATGGTGACTGAAAGGACCCTGTCCCAGCTGCTCCATTCTCATGTTCTCTTATATAAAGAATCAATATATCAGATCAATGTGAGAGCATAATGGGAGTGTATGTGAGGAAAAAGGAAGATCAAGAGGAAAGTGAGGAGAACTGGAAAGGAAGACAAGAGGGAAGATCAGTGTCACACTGTCATGGGTTCTCTTATATGCACACACAGACACACACACAATATACACACAAACATGCACATAAGAATGAAAGCAGGAGGGTACATGGACCAGTAGTAAGAAGTATAGGGAGGTTTATGAGAAATGCATAATACAGATGTGGGAAAACCCCAAAAGACCTATTAATATATACTCATTTTAAAATACTTAAAAGAGCTTTAAGTGTTTATAACCAGTTATCTAAAACATAATGCACAGCCATTGATCTAAATTAATTCTACCTGCAATAAGATTAAATTACTCATTATAGGACTAGACAGTTTAATAAGAAAGTCTTTATGTCAGTAAATTATTTATCCATATTTTATTTGTCATTATAACTTGGCAGTAAATAAGATAATCTATGAACACATTGGAGAGGGCAAATTGATTTTCACAAATCTGGGAAAATTCTCTAGTGTAGGATTCTGTATCATTGACACTAAGAAAGAGGAAATCAAATGCAACATGAACACTACACTGCACTGGGATGGACAAGATGAAAGTCTGGTGCAGAACTGGGCACCAGGAGCCACCACACTGTTGACTGGAATGGAAGATGCTAAAGCCACGTTGAGAAACAGCTGGGCCATTTCAGGTGATGCTACAACTTGTCACACAGCTCTCCATCCTTAGGGTGGATGTTTATACATGCCATAGCAGCCTTATTTATGATAGCCTCACACAGGAAGTCACCCAAATCTATGGTACATGGATAAGCACGTTTTAGTGTGCCTAGTCAATGGCACCTGTGCAGGAACAAAACAAACGGTTGGCATTCACTGCATGATGGTTTTCAAGACAATCTTGTTGAATGAAAATAGACAGATATGCAATTTCATTTCTATAATATAGGGGTGCTGGCTGTTTCAATGATACTAATTTTTTGTGAGGATCAAATAAGAAAAAATGTTAAAGGAAAGATGAACAGTCAATATACTGGTCAGGTGTCATTCACTCCGCCCGTCTGTCTCTTCTGGCAGCTTCATGAGAATCCATGACTTTAGACTCTCCAGCTCAGTTCTGTTCAGCTCATGGTAAACATTTGGAAGACTGTAAAACGTTGTGCTCACTCCTAGAGATTTCAGTTTTGAGTTTGTTTCCTCACCCCAAGCATGAAGAACTAGCTCATCTGCAGTGCCATGACACTGAAAGAGCTCAGGGAGCATGCGGCCACCTTGCTGAAGATCCTAAAGGTAGATATGAGACAACCCTGTTAGGCAATCAATCAGAGAAGACCACGCCTAGTTCATTACAGTTCCTGTATGTGGAGGAAGAGGGTGTAGAGGTGGTACAAAGCGAGGTGTGCATCCTATGTCACTGAGCAGGCTTCTGTGAAGGATGTGTAGGTATGTGCTCTGTGTTTCCACCACTGAGGACTCTTCAAAGGCCACTGTTCAATGGCCAGTGAAGCATTCCCTCAGGAACCAGACAGAAATTCAAGGACAGACTTCTTCGGGGGGGACACTAAGAGGAAGAAGTACAGAAGCAAGGCATAACTGAAGAGAAAAGCCATATTCTATGTCCCTGTTGAACTTTTGTTCATGAAGCTGTAACATCAAAGTACTAGCTTTATAACTGATTTTTTGAGTAGACTTAACAAGCAAGTCTGACTAGTCTTCTACCTTCTAGTTTGGTGTCGAGGATTCATATAATACTGAACATATCCTTCCTCTCTAGTTGTCCTTTACATGGCACACTTGCTGAACACTGAGGCCTCCTGGACCTGACATCACTCATTTGGCCATGAATTCCAGGTACTATTAATCTATATCCACTAGGCACCATATTTTCTTGCTTAATTATCAACTTTATTTTAGTTTCATTGTGTTTATGTTTCAGGTTACATTTGTTTATTTGTTTTTTAAATCTGGAACTTACCTGGTAAACGGCAGATGCTTTATTCAGAAAACCAGAAAGAACAAATACTCCTGCCACATCTGGGTGATTTCTATATGCTAAATGCATCGCCATGCAGGCTCCCATAGAAAATCCGCCTAAAGGAAATAACACATGTGCTTATCAGAAGAGGATGAATGTGTGCGCGTACACACACACACACACACACACACACACACACATACACACAGACACAGTCCCAAGGTACTTCAGAATAAAACAGGTCAGTACCAATCTTTCACAAGCATTTTAAAGACTGTGGAGATATGAAGAAAATATACTCCTAAAAAGAACTTCAATCTCCATCTTAGGCTGAAGAGACATCATGGCCATGGCAACTCTCATAAAAGAAAGCATTTAATTAGGGCTTGCTGACATTTTCACAGAGTTAGTTTATTATCATCAAGGTGGGGAGCATGGTGGCAGGCAGACAAACATGGCGCTGGAGAAGTAGCTGAGAGCTACACTCTGTTCCTCATGTGGAGAGATGGGGACACGGTGTGGGGGAACATGCCTGGGCCTGGTGTAGACACTTGAAATCTCAAATCCCACCGACAGTCCAGGGATACTGTTCCTCCAACCAGGGCACACCATCCACTTCTCCTTATCCTTTCAAACAGTTCCACGCCCTGGGGACTAAGCCTTCAAACATATCTGTGGGGGTGATTCTTATTCAAACCACAGGTCTTCTTCAGGTCTCATAGAACACATCCTGTTGTGAGTGAATAATGCCAAGACATCAGTGGCAAAGAGATGCATTATATAAAGAGACAGACTTAGGAGAGAAATCACATACATCAAGAAAGGTGTTTATTGTAATTCAAAATATGAGCCAGAGCATGAATCTGATATAGTTACTCTTCCAGTGTCTACTTAAGTTTGGGTCTTATTTATAGGAGCCCTCACACCACACCTGGGGCTAACATCATGTTCCTCTGTATCAGGTGCTGTGCCATGGACTCCACCAATAGTCATGTTTCTGCTCTCTTCCCCATAACAGAGCCTGGTAACGTCTGCATTAGGAATGATGGTTAAAAACATTGGTGAGCTAGGTAAAGTATTTTTGGAGCACAATATTATTTTGCAAACTGACAAGATAAAATAAACTCACCTATACAAGAGAAAAATCACTTACTTAACAATTTTAAGTGATCCAAGGGCTAAGATAATGTAGGCAGCCTTTGGTGTTTGGAACAGAGTCTTACTATGTGGCCCAGGCTGGCCTGGAACTCATGCTTCTCCTGCCTTGGTCTTTTTAAGTGTAGAATACTGCACTAGTGACTAGAATGAGGCAAATTAAGACACATAGAGGCCCTGCTATTCAGGGGCACAGCTGAGAAAACATGTGCATCACAGATTAGGGATGGTGTGTGGGGAAAGCACAAAGAGCTGGTGAAACCACACATGGCCGGAGCTCAGAGCTCCGCAAGGGGTCCTAGCCTTTAATGAGAACTGAAGCCATCTCATTTGTATCCTATGGAAAATAAATGAAAGTAAATCACACATTTACAGGCTTTAAAATTACATTCTGGCATACAATTGAGTCTCCTAATTTTCAGCCTACTGCCTTACTTCACATAATAAAGTGCTGTCTGGAACCTGTCAGAGACCATCATGTGAATTTATAAGATACTTCCTCTCTACATCAAGAAGACTGAGGCCTGAGGAAACAGGTATGTAAGAGAACCTTTTATTTGCCTGAAGTGACTGTTGTCTCTGAGGCTTACTGCCTCAATCTCCTAACCTAGCCCTAGTCCTGGAAGCTTCTAGCCTCTATACAATCTTATTTAGGCTTATAATGTTTTCAGCCTCTGAGACTTACTGTTGATTAAGCTCACCCTTTCTTTTTCTTTCTAGCTAGCTCGTTCAACTCAGCCGTTCTGGTTCAAGCTCCCCCCCTCTTTTTTTTTAAAAGATACATTTATTTATTTTATGTATATGAGTCCACTGTAGCTGTCTTCAGACACACCAGAAGAGGGCATCAAATCCCATTACAGATGGTTGTGAGCCACCGTGTGGTTGCTGGGAACTGAACTCAGGACCTTAGGAACCACTGGGCCATCTCACCAGCCCCTCAAACTCCTCTCTAAGCTTATTTATTCAGTCTGGCTTCTCTTTGGCCTCTGGCTTGTTGCTTTGCTTAGCTACCAACTAACCTGGGTAATCTGCTCTGATCTTGTGGCTCCTTCTCACTCTAACTCATTCTGTCTTCACCTGTGTCTAGCTTGTTCTCACTCTGCAACTGGTCTCTACTACTCTCCCAGTAAAACTGCCTCCTTCTCTCTCTGTATAAGTACAGAGTACAAAGTAGCTTGCCTTCCCTTTCTTGTCTCCTGAGAGTTGGGCATATCCTATTCTGTCAAATCTTTCTCTGATTTGTCACTTTGTCTGCCACTCAAGTAGACATCACTTTCAAACATGGTGTTTCCTTCTACAAACTAACTTTACCTTTATTGTTTGTGATTAGAGGTGTGTGCTAAGGGCTGAGCCATATCACAACTAGAAACAAGTTTTTTTTTTTTTTTTCTAGTTCACAGTCTTGGGGCTTACAATGTAATCAAACATCTAGTAGCATAGGTGACCTGCTTAAAGGTATGTCCCTAATTTTAGGTATAAAGTAAAGACTTCTAGGATGCAGATCACTGTGACAGAGCCAATAGGGGTTCACTTAGCCTTTGAATATTTCCTTCCACTGGGAAAGGCAACTGGTATTAATTAGGGCCCAGGATTCAAATATATACAAGATGGCTAACAGATTGCAAGGTTTAGAGTTCTCCTAAAAGGTACAATTTGTAAATAATTATGCATAAGAATGAGTATTATGCCTGTAATTTTATTTCTCCAGAAAAAAATGACAGGGGCTCACTGGTAGCACTATAATCTAGAGGTTTAGTGACTAGAACAATGTGGACAAGAGGCACCTCAAAGGATAATATATCCAGCACCATCCTCAGATACAAGGCAACAAAAGAAGGTTCTGGAATGCCTTAGTGCAGGAAGAGGGAATGTGCACATGTCAAGACACTTAAGTATAGCTTGTTTCTCTATGTGTGGGCCTTCCCAGACAGATAAGCTGGTGGGCTACAGCTGTGTGTCTGTACAATGATACATCCTCCATGAGTCTCCTTTGGACATACAGAACTCAGTACAGACGAGACCAGCATCCCCAGCAGTTGAGCATGCATGTATGCAGAGTGGAGTCTCAGACTTACTATCTCATACAACTTTGCTGTGGCTCTAGCTTGAGAACTCTGTCTTCTGAAGTCTCTATGCAGGAGCTACACAGTAGCTAAGCACAATTCTCATTTCCATTTGCTGAAACACACTAGTTTGCTGGAGGTTACAAACCTCAAGAGGAAGCAGCAGTTCTTTGTCAGAAACTGAACTGACCGCGTGTTTATAATCCACCTAGTGACATCTCTCTCCTCTCCTGCATATATTCATTAGCTAGTTTATCTTTAGTCATCTAGCCCAGTACAGTGCCTGGCACATGATGTCAACTGAATACTTAAGTCTATATTACCGAATGCACTTTTGGTGGTATACCTCTATATTGCCAGCACAGAGGAGATGGCGGCAGGATGGTCAGGAGTTCAAGGTCAATCTAGACTATATGAGCTCTGTCTCAGAACCAACCAACCAACCAAAAATATGGCAATATTTTAGAAATTGATATATTAGCAAAAATGTATGTTTCTCTTAATATTTTCCTAACTTAAAATTTAGATTAGAATGAGGATTAGATTAAAAATATGAGAACCTTACTTCTAGTCTGCCTGAGACATATCCTACCTAAACGTCTGAATAAATTCATTAAAATCTAGGACTTAATTTCCATGAAGGCTGAAGAGCTAGAGCAGATAGCCTTAGCCATTTCCATCAGGTTTCTAAACAGCAGTATGTGGTAGGTTGGCACTAAAGCTGGAATCTTCAAAAGCTATCAAAGTTTACATTTCTCATAACTATACAAATCCATTCTTCACTGGGGAGTAAGACTCAATATGTCTCAGGAGAGAATTACAGCTATCCTACCCTCGTGGATTGATGATGAGAATGCCAGTTCTTCTAGCTCTTCCTTTGTTCCCTATCCATTTATACATTGTAAAGGCAAACACACTGTTAACCACATGGTATGCCTCTAAAAGGGATTCTGTGGTGTGTGTGTGTGTGTGTGTATGTAGAGGGTCAAGAGGAGAGACACACTCAGAGAGAGAAACTGAAGCGTGTGCACGCGCGCGCACGCATACACACACACACACACACACACACACACACAGAAGGGTCGGGGGAGGAATCTGGTGGACATGTGAGGCTCTCAGGAGAAGAGGGAAGGAGGCGGCCATCATACAGACACAGTGGTGATTCAGCCACAGTTGGAGACTTAGCAATTCCTCTCTAGTAAGGCAATATTCTTTCACAGGAGGAATCATAATAAATCATACTAAAAACTGTTCCTAGCATTTAATTTCTTGCTGGAGTTTATTGAGTGGACCTTTATTAAACATAAAATTCCAAAGCCAGACATTGTACATGCAGCCGCTTTTGCTACTGACACTTTAATAAGGTCTTCAGTAGAGAGCATAAGGACTTGGCATTCACTGGAGAAGAAAGATCTCCCTATGCTTAGAACAGGGCTGGGCACAGCGGGAGCTTCATAAATATTCACTGGGTAAATGAAGTTAATGTAAACTGAAGTTTGAAAAAGATACTTCTGCAAGGAGACAGATTTATTGTCAGGAAATGTCATTTTCTGGCAATTTAAATTGACATGACACTAAAGCTTATAAAGATATGTGCAAGGTCGAAGCTAGGCGTGGCGGTACTCAGGTGTACCTGAAGCACTCTGGAGGAGGAGGCAGGGTAACAGTGAGCTTCACAGCAACCCAGACAACAGTGCTCACAAGAGGAAAGGAAACCTGAATGCAGGATTATGAATGGACTGTAAAGAAAGTTTAAAGATAAAAGAAAAGACAATGAGGCTCTGTCCTGGACCACTAGAAAAAACCTCATCGCACATGTCTGACTTGCAATGCTCTACTGTTGTGAGCTGGATATTTGGGAACCTCAGCTGTCGCAGTAATTCCACACTAAGCATTATGGGTTAAGTGCAATCATGATGGTGATTTCAAAGGGATCAGTCTGCTGTCAATAGACACCAGTCTACACAGCTGTTCTCTTCTGAGACACTCAAGACCTTGAATTGTGTTTCCCCAAACACAATTTCAAGGACAGCCAGAGTGATGAGGAAACTAAATCTTTGTGTTTAATTGTTAGGTAGCCTTAAATTTGAACTTTGAGAGTCATGGTCACTGGTGGCAGCTGAACTTAACCAAGAAGAAAATCTAACAGTATCAGAGAAAACATTTTAAAAATCCAACTCATTAATTCATTAAAAGATAATCTTGAGCCTAAGATAAAAATCATAAAAAATAAAGTATATAAATCAGGCAAATAGGACAAAATATGTTTTAAAGTGATTATAAAACCATAAAACTTCACACATTAGGCACCTTTGACAGTTCATTTTTATTAAGTAGGAAATCTAGTGAGTTTATGTGGCTTCAGTGTCCTCTGATGAGAGTAGCCTGAGAAAGAAAAAGAAAAAGAAAACAAATTAAGAGAGAGGGTAGAGGTGGGGGTGAGACAAGAGGGGAGAAGAAAAAGAAGAGAAAAAAGAGAGCACATAAAGGTTTTCTCTAAGCCTTTAGCCTGCGTCTCTAGATCTCACAATGGAGAATGTGTGCAGACTGAAAGTCCCTAACCCATTTACAGTTCAGTGAGGTCATCATAGCTCCCCATTTGCAGGCAGCTTTGACAACACTGTCACCTTTAGCATGGGGCACTGTGAAAAGGAACTTTGTATATTTTCTCTCAAAGAAGAAACAACACAAAGGACCAGTTATTTGAGTCAATTTTCCATGTAGGAGTCTAAACCCCATCCCATAATATACTACTCAGTAGGTAAATAGAAAATAGTAAATTCATTGTAAGGAATGGTTATGGTGGGCATTTATAGTTGCTGGTGAAGTATTTAAAGTAGTAAGAGGTAACAATTTAACATACTTAAGATTAACAAGCTGAATAAAACATGTTAAAAATAATAAACTTGGCTTTATGAACTCTTTGTATAAAATAAAACAGAAACAATCTATAAAAAAAACTCTATACTGGGGAAATTAACATGTTCTATCTCAAAGCAAATTCCTAAGACAAAACCATGAAGTCTGTTATTGAGGGAACAGATTCTTTTTAAGGTAATAAAGTCCCAGCCCCTCTATTTCCCTTACATGGTACTCTAGTGCTCTTCAAATGTCGGGAAAGGACAACTCTCAGTTGCTGTGTCCATTTCTGAACTTCAATCCTACAAAGCTTGCAACTTATGATATTTCCACTCTTTTGAAGAAAAGTGCTAGGACAACAGTCCCAACCTAGCCTTTGGAGGCCTGGTAAGTGTTGCTAAAAGAACCCTGAGTTGTCTTTAATTAGTAACACTACATCTCTTTGCACTTGTATAGAGTGAACAATGTTATCATTCCATATGTTTGCCCATATGGGAGGGCTTAGGGGTTCAGATTGTTGCTAGGCTGCATCCTGTGGATTCCAGGTGCCTCTGTTTTAATTTTATTTAAAATCCTATATTTTAAATCCTATTATAATGTTAACATAGTAATTACAAGTCATTCTGTAGCATGTTTCCTCCACAGATAAAGCAAATAAAGGACATCAACCCTGAGATTCTCAGTACCCAGTAGGTTTTCAAATTTCATTTTAACAGCTGAACACCCTCTACACTGGACCCTGCTTTATCTCCTGTGGACCCATAATATAAGTCTTTACACAGGACTGCAAAACCTAATCAAGTTAAGATCTAAGTTCACAATCTGATGAACACTCCTTGAGGAACTCCGATGTGTAGATGGTGAATTTAATGGCTACATAACATGCAATTTTATTATTGGACCATAATTATTTAACTATGCCATACATGGTGAGTATATAGGTCACTCATGTGACATACATGTGGTCCTGTAAATACATCCTCCATCATACTGTGAAATTTATCAAACATTTATAGTGTCAAATTCTGGTAAGAGTCAGATTTTATATACATCCTGGATCAAAATCGAACCTAAATTATATCAATATCTTCTCTTAACAAGTTATCACCACCTAGTGGCCACAAACAGGTGCTTATCATGGTAGAAAGTTCTTGACTAAATTAAGGGGCGTGGGTTCTAGGTTCCCTCTGTGCTGCTCATAATCGCTGAATTTTAATTCCTTCTCTGGTAGAATGAAAACAATTATGCCCTAATTTCCTCACTGCAAGGCTCAAGCGGGACAGCCGTATGTGGAAGAACCGCTGATGAATGCCTTCCATACGGACAGGAGTGGCGTGTGATGGCTGCTGTGCTAAGCTGCAGAGGCACATCTTCATCTTCTCTAGACTTCCCAGCACAGCAGTGCGCACTGGACCTCTCACTCTCCATTTCTAAGAGGTACCATCTTCATCTTCTCTAGACTTCCCAGCATAGCAGTGCACACTGGACCTCTCACTATTTCTAAGAGGTACCATCTTCATCTTCTCTAGACTTCCCAGCACAGCAGTGCGCACTGGACCTCTCACTCTCCATTTCTAAGAGGTACCATCTTCATCTTCTCTAGACTTCCCAGCACAGCAGTGCGCACTGGACCTCTCACTCTCCATTTCTATTTCTCTTCTTAAATAAAATCATACAGAAGTCCATGACGCAAACCCGAGAGGTATGGCCTGGTTATGAAATGTGCTTCTGTTTTACACACTCAGAGTGAGTGTGTAAGGACTCCAAAAGGCAGGCACGTTGTTGAGTTGCCTCACAGTAGAGGAATTAGAGCTGCTTCTGCTGAACACATCTGGTCAACTTTCAGAAACTGCAAAGTTCATAATTGTATGCTTGTGTTTCTTCTAAGTTTTATTATAAACTTTATAGACTCATGTGATACATAAATATGCTAAAAACAAGCAACTACACACTGTCTTACATTCTTATTTCAGCTGATGAGGATCTGTGAGTGTCTCCAGGGACCATTCTTGTATTGACTTACCTGTTGATCAGATGTGCACCCCCAGCAAAGCTTTACGTACTTCTTCCTTTACAGCAGAAGCTTAGTAATGTTTCCTATTAAGACAGTAATGCATGTCCTTTGCATAAAACTTTGAAAATGCAATCTTCATAGCCCATTACACAGTCAGATGTAACCTTCTGTGGGACTATCATATCTCTTTCTTCTCAATGTTATGGTGACAGTCCATTGGTCCATGAATCTCCTTATCTGGTTATTTTCTTCCTGCTGTCCTAGTAACCTGCATATGTCACCTCCACATTGTGGCTGGCATCCCTCTGTAGTGAACACTCCCCCATGGCTGACAGCCCTCTGCAGTCAACACCCCCTCATATCACCTGTTCTCTGTGTACCACTTGGTGACATGAAGTCCTGGGGTACATACTGCACTACTTCCTTGGGAATGGAACAGGTTTCTCTCTTGTTTACCAAATCCTTGCCATGCTTTAAGATCAGACAGAGGGTTATTTTTCTAGGAAGAAGATGTTCTTAACCACTAAGGTCTATTTGCTGCCTCCATCCTACCTGCCGCACATCTTCCACTCATTTCTCAAACGATACTTCTACATTAGAGTGTTTGATTTCAGTTCCTAATCCATTAGAGTTTGAGAAATGTTACTGTCTAATACTTATGTTTTATTAACAACGTGGGCATAAAAATCTAACTACCATTCCAATACAAGACAGGCAACTCCCGAGGAGAGGTGGCAGATCACATACAACATAAGGACCTGTTTCTAACTAAGTTCAACACAATAAAATCGCATCAGTCAAAAGAACACACAGGAAAGGATGGGCCTTTCCTCACCTGCACCAGATCTGAAACAGCATTCTTTACAAAGTATGAAATATTGAAACTATAATCTCAGAGACATGGTCCTATTACACACATCATCTCATAAGTCAGAACCCTGACCACTGTTACACAGAATAAGGGAACCATTTTATAGTTAGTATACTTCCATTTTATTCCTTTTAAATCTAAGAGATTTTCTACTTTACAACTACTTGTTTTGACAACGTAATTTTTGCCCCGTCAATAAAATTTTATTCAACTTGATATCAGATGTATAAATTGAGACCGCAAATGACACAGGATTCTTTTCTAGTTGGTGTTACAAGACAGGAGAGAGAGAAGTGGCACTTCGGTATGCCATTTGGCTGTCAGAGCTGAAAGCACAGCCCTGGGAGAGCTACTATGCATGAAGCCCAGCAAGGCCTTAAACAGCACGTAAGAACACTGTGGAAAGCAGCAAGAGAATGCACTTGAAGATCACTGAGGGAATGATTGAATATGTTACATACAGTTTGTTCACAGTAGAAAATGCAATATAGGCATTGAAAGGAATGCTGATAGAAATACTGTTGATAAAATGAACCCATATAAAAATATCTCCTTGACAATATATGCACGATTATATCTATACAGGATATCCAAGAATATACCCTTATCGGTTGGTATTGAGACTTGGGGGCAAATTCTTTTAAAAGATACCTTTAATTTTGAATATCCTATTTTCCAACTAAGAGCAAATAAATAATTACATAAGAAAAATACTTGGTTTCATATCTGGAAGTTGACAGCACGAGAGACAGCGGTTAAAGGTGGCAACTACTTATAGAAAATAGAACAAAGGACTAGCTTGTAAATTAAAGTTTAAACCAGAGCTAGGCAGAAGACTTTGCATGATGATATAAGGGCATACAGTGAAAGAAGTACATAAACATATTGGCTACAAATATATACATAAGTTGGATCCACTGTTAAAACTAGAAGCAGTTTTTAATATATTCCTAAATTCTTCACCGTCTGTTATCCTAAAGTCAGAAGCAACCTCATTCAAATGAGTTAAGCTATGCAAAGTACAAAGTCACAACCTTTACTGTAGAGCACACACAGACACAAGTGAACACATGTTTACTTGAGCATATTTAATAAAAATTCTTTGGAATCAAAGTGCACACTCATGATTACCCGCTAAATCCCTCTACCACAAATTTGCAAACAGCACTGAGATGGCAACAGTTGGTGTATACACTCTAATAGACACATTAGAGTAAAGCTAGCAGAAGCATTTTGTAGTAATTTGTGTATAAATGATCATGGGACAGTGACGATGGCAGAGGGCGGATAAGCACGTACGCACTGCGGGACAAGCAAACATCCACAAGGAAGAAATGGTGAGCCATCTCAAGGTCTCTGAGAGGTGGTGACATGTCAGGACGGCCACTTGGGCTTTCCCACCTGAGGGGATGAGATGGAGCGCATAGAATCTCTCTCAGCAGGAAATGCCAGGTACATTCCTACTTGTGAGTATCTCACTGGCATCGGCACATCTCAACTCCATGCTGTAGGGGCAATGGTCACTCATGGCACAGATCTCAGGGAGGCTAGAGCACCTGCAAGTTCTAAGTCAGGGTCAGCAGCTCCTCCTTCCCTGCATCCTGTGCTGTGAGTTGGGCTGGTTCCCAAGTCCATAATCAAGAGGCTGTGGCAGCAGTGTACACAATGAATGGGCCATGGGTACAAGTGACTCCGAGTCACCCCACACCACATTTTAAATACCTGAGAAAACACAGCAAAGGCAGACAGGAGTATAATGCTCTGTGCTTCCTGTGTGAGCAGCGGCTGGTACAGCTCATTTCTCATGTACATGTGGTCAAGAGTCGTGTGTGTTTTATGACACCTGACTGTGGAGCTGCGATTGTTATCACTGACCAGTCAAACAGTGAGCCAGGAGCTTAAGAAGGACCAACAATCAGGGTCCTCTGCGCTGCTGATTTCCCTCTCAAGCGAGGAACTGCGATACATATATATCTGCAACTCTTCCAAAAAAACTTTTTTTTTCATAAATTCCATGGAGTCCTGATGAAATACTAATTTAATCACAGACTGTCTTATAATTATATACAAATTAACATTTTAACAAATTTCTCTTTCTGATTAAAAACAATCATTCTATGGAGGGAAAAGAAACTAAATTCCATCTAAATCAAATATTAAATGTAAAATAAATTATAAAAATTAATTTAATTTGAATGAATGTTCACTTAAGTTATAGAGAACAAAAGAGAAAAAATTTATAAAAGGAATAAGCTAATAAATTATAAGAAAATCCTTTTCTATTAAATTAAAACAGAACTGGAAGGAAAACAGCAAATTAAATGTAAATTAAAGTTAGTTACTAATACTTATTTAAACTTACTTGTGGAAAAAAATCACTCAAAACTGGACCCTTCAATACAGATGCAGTAAGAAAGAGGTCTTCGATCCCACTTGGGAGGGAGGAGAAAGCAGTCCCAGGGAGGGAGGCAGAGGGAGGGAGGGAGGGAGGTGCCTGGGTGGGAGAGGGAGAACATGATCAAGTATTGGGGGGTTGGGGGGGGGCAGACTGAAGTCCTGAAGGCCAGCAGAAAGAATGGAAACAGGCAACCTCGCATGGTAGAGGAGGGGGGACCCTCTAGAATGTCCTGGAGATCTGGGAGGTGAGAGGCTCTCAGGACTCAAAGGAAGGGACAAAGTGCTATATAGTGGGGAGGCAGAACTTGTAGATTTCACTTCCAGTGGAGGAACAGGACATTAAGTAGAGCGATGGTGTTGCCATCCCACAGTCAAAAGTTCTGACCCAGAATTGTTTCTGTGGAGAACATGAGAGAAAGGAGGCCCAGTGACAGGCCCAAGTTGGGCTCCAGCTCAAGGGGAGGCCTGGGGCCCTGACACTGTTACTGATGCTGTGGTGTGCTTGCAGACAGGAGCCTAACATGGCTGCCCTCCAAGAGGCTCAACGAGCAGCTGAAAGAGTCAGATGCAGATAAATAGCACCCAATCAATGGACAAAAGGCAAGGAGCCGAGGACTCATGTGGTTGAATTGGGGGGGAAGCTGAGAAGAAGGGCGGCCCCATGGGAAGACCAGCAGTCTCAACTGACCTGGACCCCTGAGATCTCTCAGATACTGAGCCACCAACCAGGCATCATACAGCAGCTGCTATGAGGCCCTGACACACACAGCAGAGGCCCGCTGGGTCTGACCTCAGTAAGAAAAGATGCACCCAACCCTCGAGAGACATGAGGGTCCAGGAAGTGGGGAGGGCTGGCGGGGTGGGGGTTGGGGTGGGGAACATCCTCTTGGAGACTGGGGGGCTGAGCTATAGGATGGGGAGCAGTCAGAGGGCAGACCGGGAGGGGGAGGGAGAATGAAATCTGGACTGTAGAAAAAAGGATTAAAGAAGAAAAAAAAAAGAGTTCTAATGTAGATGGTGGGACATTTATGGGTATAAATTTTTGTGAAGGGATTTTGACAAATATTATGAACTTTTAAAAAAGTATTTGGGTTTAATGGCAGAATCATGGTCTTTAAATTTTTTTCTAACTTTTATTCTTTTATCGTGGGGCTTTAAATTGAGTAGGAGACCTAGATTCAAAATGTTCCTTGCTTCTCTGACCTTAACAAAAGCCACTGTCTTCGCAACACTGAGCTATGCCACAGACAGCCCACGGGGCTTCCTGGTGTGTAGGAGGGGCAGGAAAGGGATAAACAGGCAGAGGCGAGCTTGATGGGCCATCGCTGAGTGCACACTTGCTCAGCATGTACGTGGTGCTAGGCCTGGCGATGGCTGCTCAGGGGCAGGGCGGGTGCTGATGGGGCATAACCCATGGCCATTCCCTTTGGATAGCTGTGGGCTGCACCACCCTAGGGTGCCCAGCCCAGCCCAGGAGGATTAGTTACTTCTTTATGTAACTTAGAGGAAGAAATCTGTGATAGAGAGCTTGCTTTAGTTATCTGTTTGTCCCTTTAGGTAACAAGAAAATTTCCTGCTACAATGTAAGGACTCAGGGAGACTGAGCAGATGACCAGATGGTGGGACCCGTGACTCCTCCCTGCTCCTTCCTAACGTTGCAGGTTGAGCGGTTGAGCGTTGAGTAGCATCTTCTCCCCTGTGCCCTCCCCAGGCTTTCCGCTCTCCCACGGTTACCTCTATTAGGGATATCTGTACTCGGTGCCAAGCACAGAAACAAAGACAAGGAGTGTGAAGATTAGAAAGGTGGTGATGGACCAGCAGTAGTGGCAGGCCTCCATATTGCAACCAGGACAGAGCTGGAGAGGCCCAGGTAGACAGATTCCATCTGGGGCTACCACGCGGGGGATCTGCTAGGCTCTCGCCGCCAGGGAGGCCCAGCTCCACCCACCGAGGCTCTGCTGGACTTCCCCGCGGCCTCAGGCCATGCACCTAGACAGCAGGTGGCAGCCAGCTCCCAGGCCCCTGGACCAGCGGTAGCGGAGGGCCTCCATATTGCAACCAGGACACAGCTCGAGAGGCCCAGGTAGACAGACCCCATCCAGGGCTACCGGCGAGGGGGATCTGCTAGGCTCTCGGTGCCAGGCAGGCCCAGCTCTGCCCGCCAAGGCTCTGCGGGACTTCCCTGCGCCCTCAGGCCTTGCACCAAGGCAGCAGGTGGCAGCTAGCTCGTGATCCCTTTGAGCAGCAGTCACACATAACCACCAGTAGAGAAACAACAGGTGAGCCCAGCCTCATGGGAGATTCAAACACCAGCCAGTGACAACAAGACCAACTAACACCAGAAATAACCAGATGGCAAAAGGAAAAAGAAGGAATGATACTAACAGAAATCAAGGCAACATGACAGCATCTGAACCCAGTTCGTCAACAACAGGCAGCCCTGGATACCCCAAAACACCAGAAAAACAAGACTTGGATATAAAATCACTGGTCAGGATGCTGGTAGCTGAACACATAGAAAAATCTCGTAAAGAAATAGAGGAGAAAATGGATCAAAAGTTAGAAGCCTTTACAAGGCAAATACAAAAATCACTTCAAGAAATGCAGGAGAAGATGGATCAAAAAGAAGAAGACAATAAGGAAGAAAGACAAAAGTCACTTAAAGAAATACAGAAGAACGTGGGCCAACAAGTAGAAGCTATGAAAGAGGAAACACAAAAATCTATTAAAGAAATACACGAAAACACAATCAAGCAAGTGAAAGATCTGAGCATATCCATCCAGGTACTAAAAACAGAAGTAGAAACAACTAAGAAATCGCAGAGGGAGACAACATTGGAGATAGAAAACCTTGGGAAGAAATCAGGGGCCATAGATGCAAATATCAACAATAGAATACAAGAGATAGAAGACAGAATCTCAGAAACCGAAGATACCATAGGAACCATTGATTCAACAGTCAAAATACTAAATGCAAAAAGGTTGTAACCCAAAACATCCAGAAAATCCAGGACACAATGAGAAGACCAAACCTAAGGATTATAGGTATAGACGAGAGTGAAGATTTACAAGTTAAAGGGCCAGCAAATATCTTCTACAAAATTATGGAAGAAAACTTCCCCAAACTAAAGAGAGAGATGCCCATGAATATACAAGAAGCATATAGAACCCCAAACAGACTGGATCAGAACATAAATACATCCTGCCACATAATAATCAAAACTCCAAATGTACGAAACAAAGAAAGAATATTACTAAGGCAGCAAGAGAAAAAGGCCAAGTAACATATAAAGGAAGACCTATCAGAATAACACCAGACTTCTCACCTGAGACCATGAAAGCTAGAAGATCCTGGGCAGATATAATGCAAACTCTAAGAGAACACAAACTTCAGCCAAAACTACTTTACCCAGCAAAACTCTCAATCGCCATAGATGGAGACATCAAGGTATTCCATGACAAAACCAAATTTGCACAATATCTTTCCACAAATCCAGCCCTAAAAAGGATAATAGGGGGAAAACACCAAGACAAGGACGGAAACTACACCCGGGAAGAAGCAAGATAGAAACCTCCTCTCATCAAACCCAAAAGAAGATAACCTCTTGAATATAAAAAATAAATAAATAAAATAAATAAATATAATATCAAAAATGTCTGGAGGAAATAATTACTATTCCTTAATATCTCTTAACATCAATGGACTCAATACCCCAATAAAAAGACATAGATTAACAGACTGGATACCGAAACAGGACCCTACATTTTGCTGCATACAGGAAACACATCTCAGTGTTAAAGACAAACACTGCCTTAGAGTAAAAGGCTGGAAGACAATTTTACAAGCAAATGGTCTCAGGAAACAAGCTGGAGTAGCCATTCTAATATCAGATAAAATTGACGTCCAACCTAAAATCATCAAAAGAGACTCAGAAGGTCACTTCTTGCTGGCCAAAGGGAAAATCCACCAAGAAGAGCTCTCAATACTGAACATCTATGCTCCAAATGCAAGGGCACCCTCATTCGTAAAAGAAACCTTGCTAAAGCTTAAAGCACACATTACACCTAACACAATAATTGTGGGTGACTTCAACATTCTACTCTCCTCAATGGACCTATCAGCAAAGCAGAAACTAAACAGGGACACAGTGAAACTAATTGAAACTCTGGACCAATTGGATTTAACAGATATATATAGAACATTTCATCCTAAAGCTAAAGAATATACCTTTTTCTCAGCACCGCATAGTACCTTCTCCAAAATAGATCATATAATTGGTCACAAGACAGATGTCAACAAATACAAGAAGATTGAGCTAATCCCATGCCTCCTATCAGATCACCATGGAGTAAGAGCGGTCTTCAATAGCAACAAAAACAACAGAAAGCCCACATACACATGGAAACTGAACAATACTCTACTCAATGACACCTTGGTCAAGGAAGAAATAAAAAAAGAAATCAAAGACTTTTTAGAATTCAATGAAAATGAAGGTACAACCTACCCAAATCTATGGGACACAATGAAAGCAGTGCTAAGAGGAAAACTCATAGCTCTAAGTGCATCCAAAAAGAAACTGGAGAGAGCATACACTAGTAGCTTAACGGCACACCTTAAAGCCCTGGAAGAAAAAGAAGTTAATTCACCCAGGAGGAGTAGAAGACAAGAAATCATCAAACTCAGGGCTGAAATCAATCAAGTAGAAACAAAGAGAACCATACAAAGAATCAACAAGACCAGGAGTTGGTTCTTTGAGAAAATCAACAAGATAGATAAACCCTTAGCCAGACTAACCAAAGGACACAGAGACAGTATACAAATTAACAAAATTAGAAATGAAAAGGGAGACATAACAACAGAAACTGAGGAAATTCAAAAGATCATCAGATCCTACTACAAAGGTCTATACTCAAAACAACTGGAGAATCTAGAGGAAATGGACAATTTCCTAGACAGATACCAAATACCAAAATTAAATCAGCATCAAATAGATCAGCTAAATAGTCCCATAACCCCTAAAGAAATAGAAGGGGTTATAGAAAGCCTCCCAACCAAGAAAAGTACGGGACCAGATGGTTGTAGTGCAGAATTCTACGAGACCTTCAAAGAAGACTTAACACCAATACTTTTCAAACTATTCCACAAAATAGAGACAGAAGGGATACTGCCCAACTCATTCTTTGAAGCCACAATTACGCTAATACCTAAACCACAAAAAGATCCAACAAAGAAAGAGAACTACAGGCCAATTTCTCTTATGAATATTGATGCAAAAATACTAAATAAAATTCTTGCCAACCGAATGCAAGAGCACATCAAAACGATCATTCACCATGATCAAGTAGGCTTCATCCCAGGGATGCAGGGATGGTTCAATATACGGAAATCCCTCAATGTAATCCACTACATAAACTAAAAGAAAAAAAACCACATGGTCACCTCATTAGATGCTGAAAAAGCATTCGACAAAATTCAGCATCCTTTCATGCTAAAAGTCTTGGAAAGAGCAGGAATTCAAGGCCCATACCTAAACATAGTAAAAGCAATCTACAGCAAACCAGTAGCCAACATCAAAATAAATGGAGAGAAACTTGAAGCAATCCCACTAAAATTAGGGACTAGACAAGGCTGCCCTCTCTCTCCATATCTTTTCAATATAGTACTTGAAGTTCTAGGGAGAGCAATTGGACAACATAAGGAAGTCAAAGGGATACAAATTGGAAAGGAAGAAGTCAAACTATCATTATTTGCAGATGATATGATAGTTTACTTAAGTGACCCAAAAAACTCCACCAGAGAACATCTACAGCTGATAAACAACTTCAGCAAAGTGGCTGATTATAAAATTAACTCAAACAAATCAGTAGCCTTCTTGTACTCAAAGGACAAGCAGGCTGAGAAAGAAGTTAGGGAAATAACACCCTTCACAATAGCCACAAACAACATAAAGTACCCTGGCGTAACTCTAACCAAACAAGCGAAAGATCTCTACGACAGGAACTTCAAGTCCTTGAAGAAAGAAATCAAAGAAGACCTCAGAAGATGGAAAAATATTTCTTGCTCCTGGATTGGTAGGATCAATATAGTAAAAATGGCCATCTTGCCAAAAGCAATATACAGATTCAATGTGATCCCCATCAAAATCCCAACTCAATTCTTCATAGATCTAGAAAGAGCAATTCTCAAATTCATCTGGAGCAACAAAAAACCCAGGATAGCTAAAACTATTCCCAACAATAAAAGGACTTCTGGAGGAATCAATATCCCTGACCATAAACAGTACTACAGAGCAATTGTGTTAAAAACTGCATGGTATTGGTACAGCAACAGGCAAGTGGATCAATGGAATAGGATTGAAGAGTCAGAAATTAACTCAAAGACTTATGATCACTTGATCTTTGATAAAGGAGCCACAACCATCCAATGGAATAAAGATAGCCTTTTCAACAAATGGTGCTGGTTCAACTGGAGGTCAACATGCAGAAGAATGCGAATTGACCCACTCTTATCTCTTTGCACTAAGCTCAACTCCAAGTGGATCAAGGACCTCCACATAAAACCAGACACACTGAAACTATTAGAAAAGAAACTTGGGAAGACCCTGGAAGACATGGGCACAGGGGGAAAGTTCCTGAACAGAACACTTATAGCTTACGCAGTAAGATGAAGAATTGACAAATGGGACCTCATAAAATTACAATGTTTCTGCAAGGCAAAGGACACTGTCAGAAGGACAAAACGACAACCAACAAAGTGGTAAAAGATCTTCACCAACCCCACATCCGACACAGGGCTAATATCCAATATATACAAAGAACTCAAGAAGTTAGACCCCAAAGAACCAAATAACCCTATCAAAAAATGGGGTACAGAGCTAAACAAAGAATTTTCACCAGAAGAAATTCGGATGGCCGAGAAACACCTTAAGAGATGTTCAACATCATTAGTCATCAGGGAAATGCAAATCAAAACAACCTTGAGATTCCACCTCACACCAGTCAGAATGGCTAAGATTAAAAACTCAAGAGACAACAAGTGCTGGCGAGGATGTGGAGAAAGAGGAACACTCCTCCACTGTTGATGGGATTGCAAAATGGTAAAACCGCTCTGGAAATCAGTTTGGCGGTTCCTCAGAAAATTGGGCATGTCCCTTCCAGAGGACCCTGGCATACCACTCTTGGGCATATACCCAGAGGATTCCCCTGCATACAATAAAGACACATGCTCCACTATGTTTATAGCAGCCTTGTTTATAATAGCCAGAAATTGGAAGGAGCCCAAATATCCCTCAAAGCAGGAATGGATACAGAAAATGTGGTATATTTATACAATTGAATACTACTCATCAATTAAAAATAATGAATTCATGCAATTTGTAGGTAAATGGTTAGACCTGGAAAATATCATCCTGAGTGAGTTAACCCAATCACAAAAGAATACACACGAAATGCAATCACTGATAAGTGGATATTAATGAGCCCAGAAGCCCTAAATACTCAAGGCACAATTAGCAAGTCAAATGATTCCCAAGAAGAAGAAAGGAGAGGACCCTGGGCCTGTAAAGATTGGATCCAGTTTTGTAGAGAAACCGTGGGGGGAGGGGGAATGATTGGGGAATAGTTGGGGGGGGAGAGGAATTATGGGGAATTATGGGAGGTAGGGTGGGGGGAACTGGGAAAGGGGAAAGTCTTTGGAATGTAAACATAGAATATAGAAAATAAAAATTAAAAAAAAAAGAAATACCTTAAGGAATCCTACACTAGAAATGAAAAAAAAAAAAAAAAAAAAAAAAAAGGTGGTGATGCTGGGCAGATGCCATACCAGTTCTTAAACCAAAGGCGAAACACAGGAGGGCTCCTATCCACTGTGCTATAGGACGCTGGTAACTAACTGAACAGCTCAGCACCTCCATTGCTTCAGTGAGTGCCAAGGAATTTTAAAGTACTAAAACTGTTCTTTAGTCTCTGGAAGATTTCTGAGTATATTTTGATGCTATACAACACATGATGGAGATGTTTAATTTATATTATAATTTCATCATGAAATATAGCTGTTAGAAGTTTGTACACTGTGCAACCAAACCATTTGTACAACAGATTTGTATATTTGATGAGTTCAGGCAAAGAAAGTGTTCAATACAGAGTTTACATAAAGCTTTAAGTGTCCTTGGGAACAGAGATCACAGTGGCATGTTTAACAAAAGGTATCAATGTCTTATGACACCTTGAAAGACTTTGTGCTCATGAATTTGACAGTATACTCTCACCAGATACCCTATTTCTTATCAAGGTAGGAGCAGTTTAATCTTATATTCATGAGATCCCAGCTACATGAAAGGAAAACATTTTAATTGCAATGGATAATCTCAGTTAAAATTAAAGTAGAAAGATATTTATCATTAAAACAACGGTAAACTAGCTGGGACGTGGTGGTAAATTCCTATAGCCCAGCACTTGAGAGCTGAATGCAGGAGAATTTGGGATTTTGATGTAGTCTCGGCTATATAAGAGTGCCTTGTCTAAAACAAATAAACAAGCCAATAGAGAGTTGTTATTAAAAATGAAAATCAATGAAAGTTTCATGAGCTGTTGTTTATGACTCTAATATTTTTGAAAGCAGCACATGTAGCTTATCCAAACCTGTGAATGGGTCAAGCAGTATTCACGTACCTGTAAACAATGTTACAAATACCACTCAGAAAATATAATTGGAAGAAAGTAAAATACATTACCAATGTTATAAAGTCCTCACCTATTAATATCCTGCTCTTCTGGATGCCCGTTTTCACTTCGTCATCAATCAACCCAGTGAGCACTTGACACATTCTATCAATGGATTCAAGGTGTTCTGGGCAGTCATTAGATATTTTAAATCTGTCAAACCACACATTGGAGAGCTCTCCCTTCAGAGGAGTATATGGCCTGTTTAAAACAATGTAAAACAGCAAGAGTATTAAACAGTTGCTTTAATTTCTGAAGGATTGGTATACTTTTTTTTCTGAATCTTATAGTAATTTATATGGAAAATTCCCTATACCTACTACATTAACTTTTTTTTTAATTTATTCCACTAACATTTTCTAAAGCTGGTTCACTGTCTTAACTAATTGGTACACTCACTGACTTAGGGGAGGTGTGCTGTGGGCGATGAGGTCAGAGTGTAATCACTAAGCGCCACCATGAAGAGAAGATTCCAGGGGCGGAACACTGGTCTTCAGTCATGGTGACAAGTGCCCTTCCCTTGTGAGCCACCTCTCTAGCTCATTAATTATTTATTCTTAGGAGGTAGGACAATTAGGGTGCTATGAATCTTTGCCCATTCATGTTCATTAATACTACATAATAAACTTCATGTTCTGTATACATACTGTGCACGTTGCAAATATCCCAATTATAATGTGGTTAAAGGTTTCAGGTCTAAGTTTTGTGTTAGCAGAGGCTTAAAAAGGGTGTGTGTGGGTGTGTGTAGGTGTATGTGTAATGAAGACAATTTTGGAGATGCATTGTTGTGGGTTGTTATGGTTTGTATATGCTTTTCCCAGGGAGTGGCACTATTAGGAGGTGTGGCCTTGTTGGAGTAGGTGTGTCACTGTGGGTTTGGGCTTAAGACCTTCACTCTAGTTGCCTGGAAGTCAGTCTTCTACTAGCAGCCTTCAGATGAAGATGTAGAACTCTCAGCTCCTCCTGTACCATGCCTGCCTGGATGCTGCCATGTTTCTGCCTTGGTGACAATGGACTGAACCTCTGAGCCTATAAGCCAACCCCAATTAAATGTTGTCTTTTATAAAACTTGCATTGGTCATGGTGTCTGTTCACAGCAGTAAAACCCTAACTAAGACATGGGTTTATCTGCTCTTCAGCCCATAAGGTCCACAGGGCAGTGGGAACAGAGAGGACAGCGGGGCGTTTTGGAAGCCCTGAGAGTTCTTACAGTAAATGACCACACAGGGACCAGCTATCAGAAGGCAGATCAACTTTACTTAGGGTGATTCAAGGCTTATCAAGTTTTGGGGGACTAAGAGTAAGAGCATCCAGGCTCGGAAAAAGTCATTGATTGAGGGTTCAGGTACCAAAATGATTCATTAGCATGGAGAAGCATTTCAGGATCCTAGGTATTGGCTGAGCAGGTTCTTATCAGGAAAAAGGACATTGATTCTGTAATCTAACCAAGGCTATGCGGCATTCCTCATGTAGACATATATATGCAAGCCTGGAATTCCCCAGGTAAGGTCAGAGAAGGAGAAGACCTGCTAAAGAAGGGAGTCTCCCATATTCTGAGGAGCCCAGAAGACATCCAGTTATGGTGGATTTCAACCTTAATTAGCAGAATTTTCCCATACTTTGTGGAAATCATAAAACATCTCTGCTGAAACATGGAGAATGAAGGACTGCCTGAAATTAGAGACAGGCAGTTTGACCATAGGCATTGTCCATTCCCTGACAAACTCTCATTTTCTCACCTACCAGCAAAATTTGTGGTTTCCTTTATATACAAAACTGCCACAGATGAGCTATACAGCAACACTGTGATTGACAGGTATCTCATCCAATCACAGTGACTCTTATCTTACCTCTTCCACTTCCTTTTTCAGACTCAGCTATGCATTCACTTTCTAAGCCCCTTAGAAAAGATGTGAAAGGCAGGGACAAAAAGACAACAGTGAGGTGGGACCTGCTTCCTCACTCTCCTCTGAGACCACAAGGGAATGTGTAGCATGCTCAATGGCCTCTCCAGAGTCTGCAACTTACTGGGTAGTGCTGAGGGACAGGGACAAGCCACTTCCCCTGCTGATGATACTGCAGCAAAGTGACAGTCAACCTGGAAGCCTGATTACATTGGAAACTTTTCCTGGAAAAACTGAAAGAAACCTAGAAACAAGGAAGATGCCCTGACTAAAATGTAACAAAAGCCCATTCACCCCTCTTAGGCTTATTAACAGAACATGCAGTAGATGCTGCTTTGGAATGTGCCTTCTTGTATTATGATACATGCAATGAACATCCCAGTCAATGCAGAACACCAAATTTTTCCTGCTTTCTGCGTGTATAAATAATGTTACCCATATGGTAGTGTGTTACTGTTATTACTAAGTATATACATACATATTGGTTCAGTTCCCATATATCCAACTTTGGTTTCTGAGATAATGGATCTGATTTGATTTTTGCTCATTTACTCACCTCTTCCCTTTTTCTCTATAGTAGCAAACAGTCTTAAACAATTTGGAACTAGACACTCAGTGCTTTTCCACATATACTAAAACTTAACCTTTCAGCACTACTTTTCTCCTGAGCACTATGGTCTTTCAAAACTGGAACACACAGTCTACTTCCCATACGTGCACACTCCTCTCCACACTGTCTCACAGAAATCCATGTGGACACTCCTCACCTATGCACCTTCTCATTAGTGAATGCTGGATTCCCAAATTCTGTCTGAGTCGCTGGGCATTTTGGTCCCTGCCAGCCCTACTGGCTCTCTTCCCTATGCATCAAATCATTATATAAATCAATGTTGTTTATGCTCACAGATAAAGCTATTTGACAATTGAAAGGCCCTTTCTCCCCATGATATAGATTCCAGCCTCTGTGAACAGGTTGACATTAAACATGCTTAGTTAATATAGATGTATATTTTTCATTCAGAGGGACTATTATTCCTATGGAACAGAGACCAAGAGTCATATTTCTAGATTAGAAGGTACAGTTTTTGCCTTAGTACATGTTTTAAAGTTGCCACCATTAAGATGGTGAAAATCCATCATTCTACCACAATGAAAACTACCATTCTCCAAAGCATGTGTACAAGCAGGTACCAGTGGAGGTACTAGGTACTAGCATGCTCTCATTTAAGTGTATCCACTAACTTATAAAATAAATTTCATTGGTTTAAAATGGAAAACTGTACTCAATTTTAACTTATTAGTTCAGATGCCTTTGACATGGCAACCACCATCTTGGGATCACTTGAGGTGGGGTACTCACTTTCCCAAGGAGGCACCCCACCCCCACTTCCCCATCCCCTTCCCCTATGCCCCCCTTCATCTGCAAACCCTTTCAGATAATAGAGTGTTCCCATCCAGCAGTGCTGGTTAACCTTGCCTATTCTAAATCATCATATCAATGGAAACAATGACTGATACAATTAGCTCCTTTTTTTCTAGCAGGTTTTAAAGTTTTTCTCATTAATTCAGAAGAGCACTTCTATATTATTGGCAAAGACTTGCCTTCTGTTTCAAGTGTGTCTTTTTCCCTAATATATTTTGCATATTCATATCTATTTAAAGTAGCCTTTAAATTATTTTATAATTTAATTAGAATATGATTACATCATTAAAAAGTATTCTTTTATCAGATAAAAGAATTCATACTTGAAAGCATTTGAAATGTTTTCATTAAAAAGTTCACATTCGCTGGGCGGTGGTGGCGCACGCCTTTAATCCCAGCACTTGGGAGGCAGAGGCAGGCAGATTTCTGAGTTCGAGGCCAGTCTGGTCTACAAAGTGAGTTCCAGGACAGCCAAGACTACACAGAGAAACCCTGTCTCGAAAAACCAAAAAAAAAAAAAAAAAAAAAAAAAAAAAGTTCACATTCACACAAATGGAGGCAAACATAGAAATGGAAAACCTAGGAAAGAGGTCACGAATTACAAATGTAAGTATCACCAACAGAATACAAGAGATAGAAGATCTTCTTAGGTGAAGAAGATACCATAGAAGAGACTGACACAACTGTCAAAGAAAATTCAAAACATAAAAGACTCCTAATCCAAAGCATCCAAGAAATTCAGGACACAATGAAAAGACCAAATCTAAGAATAATTGGAATAGAGAAGAATGAAGATTCCCAGCTCAAAGGACCTGAAAATGTCTTCAACAAAATCATAGAAAGAAAACTTCCCCAACCTAAAGAAGGAGGTGGCCATAAAGGTACAAGAAGCCTATAGAAGACCAAATAAATCGGACCTGAAAAGAAAATCCTCTCGTCATATAATAATCAAAACAATAAACACACAAAGAAAGAACATTAAAAGCTACAAGGGAAAAGAGCCAAGTAACAAACAGAGGTAGACCTATCAGAATTATACCAGAATTATAACAGTGTCTGTGAAAGCCAGAACAGCCTCGGCAGAGGTCATGCAGACGCTAAGAGAACACAAATGCCAGCCCAGGGCTACTATACCCAGAAAAACCCTAAATCAACATAGATGGAGAAAACAAAATATCCTAGGACAAAACCAAATTCAAACAGTATCTATCTACCAATCCAGCCTGATAGAGGATCCTAGAAGTAAATCTCCAACACAAGGAAGGTACTTACACCAAGGAAAGGACAAGATATTAAGCATCTCACAACAAAGCCAAAAGGAGAGAACCACAAGCACATAAAGCCACCTACAAAAACAAACATATCAGGAACCAACAGTCATCTCTCTTAAATATCTCTGAATATTAATGAGCTCAACTCACCTATAAAAAGACATAAGCTAACTGAGTGGATATACAAACAAGATCCAGCATTTTGCTGCATACAAGAAACACACCTCAATAACAAAGACAGATACTATCTCAGAGAAAAAGGATGGAAAAGGTCTTCCAAGTAAATGGTTCAAGGAAACAAGCAGGAGTTGCCATCCTAATATCCAATAAAACAGACATTTAACCAAAAGTTATCAAGTGTGATGAAAAAGGACACTTCATATTCATCAAGGAGAAAATCCACTAAGAGAAAGTCTCAATTCTGAACATCTATACCCCAAATGCAAGAGCACCCACATTCATAAAAGAAACTTTACTAAAGCTCAAAACACACATAGAATCCCACACAATAATAGTGGGAGACATCAACACTCTACCCTCACCAATGGACAGGTCATTGAAACAAAAACTAAACAGAGACACACTGAAACTAAGAGAGGTTATGAACCAAATGGATTGAACAGATATCTACAGAACATATCACCCTAAAACAAAAGAATATACCTTCTTCTCAGCACTTCATGGAACTTCTCCAAAATTGACCCTATAACTGGTCACAAAACAACCCTCAACCAGTACAAGAAGACTGAAATAATACCATGCATCCTATCAGATCACAATGACCTAAGGCTGGTCTTCAATAACAACAAAAGCTATAGAAAGCCCACATACACTTGGAAACTGAACAACTCTTTACTTAATGATAACTTGGGGAAGAAATAAAGAAAGAAATTAAAGACTTCCTGGAATTTAATGAAAATGTTGACACATCATACCCAAATTTATGGGATACAATGAAAGCAGTGCTAAGAGGAAAGATCATAGCACTAAGTGCCCTGGTAAAGAAACTGGAGAGATCTTACACTAACAACTTAACAGCACACCTGAGATCTCTAGAACAAAAAGAAGCAAACTCACCCAAAAGGAGTAGAAGGCAGGAAATAGTCAAACTCAAGGCCGAAATCAACCAAACAGAAACAAAGAAAATACAAAGAATCAAACAAACAAACAAACAAACAAACAAACAAAAAAAAAAAACAGAAGCTGGTTCTTTGAGAAAATCAACATAGATAAACCCCTAGCCAAACTAAGTAAAGGGCTGAAAGGCAGTATCCAAATTAACAAAATTGGAAATGAAAAGGGAGACATAACAACATAAATGGAGGAAATTCAAAAATATCATCAGATCCTACTATAAAATTCTATTTTCAACAAAACCGGAAAATGTAGATGAAATGGATGGTTTTCTAGACAGATACCTCACACCAAAGTTAAATCATGAGCAGGTAAACTATTTAAACAGGCCCATATCACACAAGGAAATAGAAAAAGTCATTAAAAGCTTCCCAACTAAAAAAAGCCCAGGGCCAGATATATTTAGTGCAGAATTCTACCAGACCTTCAAAAAATACCTAATACCAATTTTCCTCAAACTATTCCATAAAATGGAAAGAGAAGGAACACTACCTAACTCATTCTGTGAAACCACAATTACTCTAATACCTACACCACACAAGGACCCAACCAAAAAAGACAACTTCAGACCAATCTTGCTTATGAATATCAATGCAAAAATACTCCATAAAATTCTTGCAAACCAAATACAGAAACACATCAAAACCATCATTCACCATGATCACGTAGACTTCATCCCAAGGATGCAAGGTTGGTTTAATATATGAAAATCAATTAATGTAATCCACTATATAAGCAAACTCAAAGAAAAAAATCACATGATCATCTTCTTAGATGCAGATAAAGCATTTGACAAAATACAACATCCCTTCATGTTAAAAGTATTGGAGAGATCAGGAATTCAAGGCCCATACCTAATCATAATAAAAGCAATTTACTGCAAACCAACATCCAATATCAAATTAAATGGAGACATACTTGAAGCAATCCCACTGAAATCGGGGACAAGACAAGGATGCCCACTCTCCCCATATCTATTCAATATAGTACTTGAAGTGCTAGTTAGGACAATAAGACAACAAAAAGAGATCAAGGGGATACAAATTGGCAAAAAAGAAATAAAAGTATCACTATTTGCAGATGATATGAAAGTATACATAAGCAACCCCAAAAATTCTACCAGAGAACTTCTCCAGCTGATAAACATCTTCAGCAAAGTAACTGGATATAAAATTAACTCAAATCAGTAGCCTTCTGTCATACAAATAATAATTAGGCTGAGAAAGAAATTAGGGAAACAACTCCCTTTACAATAGTGCAAATAATATAAAATATCTTGGGGTAACTCTAACCAGACAAGTAAAAGACCTGCATGACAATTACTTCAAGTCTCAAAGAAACTGAAGATCTCAGAAAATGGAGAGCTCTCCCAAGCTCATGGATTAGCAGAATTAACATAATAAAAATGGCCATCCTACCAAAAGCAATCTATTGATTGCAAAAAAAAAAAAAAGAAAGAAAGAAAGAAAGAAAAGAAAAGAAAAGAAAAAAAAAGAAAAGAAAAGAAAAGAGAAAAGAAAAGAAAAGAAAAGAAGAGAAAAGGAAGAAAAACCAAGACCAACAACAAAAACCAAACAGAATAATGAAACAATTCTCAACAGTAAAAGAGTGGCTGGGGGAATCACCATCCCTGACCTCAAGCTTTACTACAGGGCAATAGTGATAAAACCTGTATGATATTGGTACAGAGACAAACATGTTGATCAATGGAATAGAATTGAAGACCCAGAAGTAAAACTGCGCACAGATACTTGATCTTTGCCAAAGAAGCCAAAAGTATACAATGGAAAAAAGAAAGCATCTTCAACAAATGGTGCTGATCTAACTGGCTATTTGTATGTAGAAAAATGAAAATAGACCCATATTTGTCACCTTGCAGAAAGCTCAAGTCCAAGTGGATCAAGGACCTCAACATAAAACCAGATACACTGAGTCTAATAGAAGAGAAAGTGGGAAAGAGCCTCAAACTCATTGGCACAGGGGAAACTTCATGAACAGAACACCAATTGCTCAGGCTCTAAGATTAAGAATTGATAAACGGGACCTCATAAAACTGGAAAGCTTCTGTGAGGCAAAGGACATAGTCAATAAGACAAATAGGCAGCCTACAGATTGGGGGAAAAAAAACTTCACTAACTCCATATCCAATAGAGGGCTAATATCCAAAATGTATAAAGAACTCAAGAAACTAATCACCAAAAAACCAAACAACCCAATCAAAAAATGGAGTGTAGAACTAAAACCAAGATTTCACAACTGAGGAATCTCGAATGGCTGAGAAGCACCTAAAGAAATGTTCAAAGTTCTTAGTGATCAGAGAAGTGCAAATCAAAGCGACCCTGAGAGTCCACCTTCCATTCTTACCAATCAGAATGGCTAAGATCAAAACCACAGGTGACAACACATGTTGGCGAGGACGTGCAGAAAGAAGAACACTCCTCCATTGCTGGTGGGATTGCAAACTGGTGCAACCACTCTGGAAATCAATCTGGAGGTTCCTCAGAAAAGTGGAAATAGATCTACCTGAAGACCCAGCTATACCATTCCTGGGAATATACCCAAAAGATGCCCCACCATGCCAAAGGGCATGTGTTCCACTATGTTCAGAGCAGCCTTGTTTGTGATATAGCCAGAAGCTGGAAACAACCCAGATATTCCACGACAGAAGAATAGATACAGAAAATGTGGTTCACTTACACAATGGAATACTACTCAGCTATTAAGAACGAGGATATCCTGAGTTCTGCAGGCAAATGGATGGAACTAGAAAATATCATCCTGAATGAGGTAACTCAGATCCAAAAGGACATGCATGGTATGTACTCACTAATAAGTGGTTGTTAAGAAAAAAAAAAAAAGTACAGAATACCCAAGATACAGTCTATAGTACACAGAACTAAAAAAGATCAACAAACTGAAGCGCCCAAGTGAGGATGCCTTAGTCCCACTTGGGAGGGAGAAGAAGGCAATCAAAGTGGGGAGGGAGGGAGGCACCTGGGAGGGAAAGTGTATGGTGAGGGTTAGTGGGGGTGGGGGGAGAGGGGATCTGGTACTGGGTGAGGGGAAAGGACTGAGGCTCTGAGGGCCAGCAGAAAGAATGGAAACAGGCAACCTGGGGAGGTAGGAAGTTAGGGGCCTGTCCAGAATGTACCAGGGACCTGGGAGGTAAGACTCTCGGGACTCAAAGGGAGGGACCTTAGATGAAATGCCCAACAGCAGGGAGAAGGAACTTATAAAGCCTACTTCCAGCAGGAAGACAGGGCATCAAATGAGGGAGAGGAGGCCCATCCCATAGTTACAACTCTGACCTATAATTGTTCCTGTCTGAAAGACTTACAGGGATGGAAATAGAGAGGAGCCTGAGGAAAAGAAGGTCCAGTCACAGGCCCAAAGTGGAGTTCTCTTTACATATCTTTGGAGATTTTTAATTAATCTGCATTCTTATTGGAGGTTAATGTTTTAAGAGAAAAGCTTTGGAGGGGGGCAGGCTTCTGTGGCCTGAACCCTCTTGCTTCTCCCCCACTGTTCCCTATCCAGGCCCCCACTTTCTGTGGGAAACACAGAAGCCCCCAGCTCTCCTCTCACCCCAGAAGCTGCTGGGCTCTGCTAAGGAGATGGCTCAGATACACTGAGATTGCAGGAAGCATCCAAGCCTTCCTCCTCCCAGAGACCTTCTCAAGGTTAAAGCTGAGTCCTCTGCACTTGAAAGCAGGTGCTTTGTTCTCAGTCACTGTCACACACTGTGAAGTCCCCAGTTCCCTGAGGCTGAAGTCACAGTGAAGGCCAACTCTAGAGCTGATACCCAGCCCTCACTCTGGAGTTCCAGTCAGACTGTCGACTTCTGGAGCTCCGTCGACTTCTCTCTCCATTCCCTGCTATTTCTCTCACTGTTTATTTGTCTGTCTAAGCACTTAAATAAGGATGATATCATAGGCTAAAATGTGAATCATTCTGGGAACCCGGCCATTAGTGGGAAAAAATGATACTCACTAACTCTTTCCCTTTGACAATGCCTTGTTTGATTAATCTAGGAAGACACTCCACTGAGGTAGAGCCCAGTGTAAATCCCCATCTACTCATCGGGATTGTCCGGGTCTCTCATTTCTCTAGGAAAAAAATTAAAAATTTCTGTTTAAATGGGATCATTAAGATAATTTAATGGGATAAAAAAGACTAGAACTCTTTTTGCTAAGAAAACAATCGAGAGTACATAAATCTCCAAAGATGTTAGAATAACCTTTAAATAAAGCATAAAAGATTGTTTTTTAAACAGCTAAAAGGCTTGGCACATGTGTTATATTCATTCACTTTCTTCCTCAAATAAATCACTTTATTAGCTGGTATAAAAACAGTTCAGACATTACCACAATAAACAAATATGTTCAGCAAAGAACATCTGTGCGGCTCCTAAACCAATCAATCAATCAACCCGTTACACACTGGTGAAGTATTAGACTCCAGTACATGTCCAACACTTTTTTTTTAATAAAAAGGTACTCGATTTAATACCCACTTCTGTTTTAGTCTGTATTCCCCTAAAGTTGTAAGAGCTAAGAGATCACCTGCAGCCTTCAGGATAGCAATCTGGCTCTGGTCTTTCTTTGTCCCCGTTTCAGAATTCCCCCAGCATGCTCTAGGCTCGAGTGCCATTGGACCAGCTCTTCAGTGACTCAGGAGCATTAGGTCAGATGTCCTCTCCCAGCCCTGTGCTCCCCATCATTCCCTGTGCTGGCTCTAGGCTCCAGTCAGATGATGTCATCAGCACCCTCTCCTAGCCCTGTGCTCCCCATCATTCCCTGTGCTGTACTCCCACTGACCATTCAGGTGTCGTCTGAACAGTCACCCTCTGAAGGCACCCTTTGACTCCTCATTGCTGCTTCTATTCTGCAAGGACTCTGTCTCCCTAATGTCACTGCTCTTCACAGCCTTCATCATTATTGGAGATTATCGGAGATTGCAAGTGTTGCCTTTTTAAATTCAGTCTGTACATGAGCAGTGGACCTCTGGGCTCCCCATGTACATGAATACAGAGGCATGTGCATACCCTTGTCTGCCCAGTCCCCTTGTGAACATGCCTAATATACTGAAAATAAGCACCCGTTTTTAGGTGGGAAAATGTACAATCCACATGTAGAGGCACACTCAAGTCTGATCGTTTTTTAGGACTTTTCAAATTATCAACAGAACTTAGATCATAAAAATTATAAATGGACTATAAAGCATTGTTATTTTTTAATGGAAATTCTGTTATGAAATCCAAACTAAGAAAACCTGTGGTTGTGAACATAGTTAAAATATGCCACAGAATAAAAATATTTATTGGGTACTTCCAATTGACGAGTCCAAATTAACATAATGAAAAATACTATTCTACTTTTCCATTTTAATCAGTACAGCAAACTACTGTTGACTTTTATTTAATATGCCCCCCCCAGCCGATTTATAGTTGAGGAAAGGAGCACTTATGGACAAAAGGGTAACTAAGGATTTAGTGAAAACACAGTGACATGCCACCATAGACTACGCTGAACGGCATAATAAACAACTCCTCCCTCGGAGGCTCTCGGTGGCATTCATGACTATGAAAACGAAAGTCATAGCCTGGCTTGATGGCGTTCTTAGCACAGGTAATGAAAGACTGAGAATCGTAAAGGGGAAGGGAAACCAACGGGGACCTTGTCATCTAAAGTTCTAAAATTCAGTTAAAGCGGTAAATATTGACTCTAAGATGGGGAAAGTGCTGTGATTTGTATTTAGCCCTACCACAATCAGGGAATGAGATAATCAAATTGAAACATTAAAAAGCTTAAATAGGCTGAGCACTGGTGGTGTGCACCTTTAATCCCTGCACTTGGGAGACAGAGGCAAGTGGATTTCTGAGTTTGAGGCCAGCCTGGTCTACAAAGTGAGTTCCAAGACAGCCAGGGCTACACAGAGAAACAAACAAAAAACAAAACAAACAAAAAATGCTTAAATAGTGCAAAAGTGAGAAACATAGAACATAAGAGAAAAGACAACAGATTTGTAGTCAAGCCTATAAATGCAATGTTACATTAAATATAAATGGCTAAACAAATCACTTAAAAGACAGAAACTGTTAAATAGATTAAAGCTATAAACAAAGCCCAATTACATGCTGCCTATAACAAACACATTCTAAATACAATTGATAGACAAGCTAAAGATAAAAAGATTGTAAGTTTGCTATGAACACTAATCAAACTAACATAAAATGATGAAAAAACATAAAATAAGTATAGGAAAGTTGCTGTGCAGTATATGATTATTATACAAACTACACTTTGGGTTGTTACTGGAAGTTAAGCATGATCATTTTGTAAGAAAAAGGTAATTATTAAAGTCCTTTGCTCATGACTCTCAGAACCACTTAAAAATAATTATTGACCATATATAAAATGTAATTTAATACTATCAGCCACCTTATACTGTCCTGGTATTTTTAAATGCTGTAAATAAAAGTATACATGAAGAGTTACCATGGTAGAATTCATGAAAAGCCATAAAGTCCCAATGAGAAGCCAAAGACTGGGACTATTTATATAGGATAGTTTACCTGATAGCAATGAAACGAAAGTAGAAATCAGCAACTGTAAGACAACTGAACCAACCCTCAATGCATGAAATCACCAACAGACATCTAATGGCTTCCTGGTTAAGAGGGTCCAGGATTTTGGGTTTTTTTTTTTTGGGGGGGGTGCGTTTGAACAGACACCACAGAAGCCCTTACCACAGTGACTGACATTTGCTAAGAGGCAAAGGCCTACACTCCTCCTTTGCATCCTGGCTGCCTTCTGAGTTAGCTCTGCAACTGCTAACTTCCTCGATGTCTACTCTGGGAACAAGCTTCCCAGCTACAATACAGCCCAAGACGCCAAGTGGTGGGCTGGGGAGATGTGTCCCACATAATCACGTGGGTCTGAGTGCTGGGGTGCTGTCTGTAATCCCAGTGCTGGGGGATGGGAAGAGCTCAGAGATGGGCTGCTAGATCCCTGGACCTTGTTGGTCTGGCAGATTAGCCAAATTGATGGGTTCCTGGTTTGGTGAGAGACTGAAAAGGGAGAGAGCAAGAGAAAGGTTAACTCCCCTTAGCCTCTGGTCTCCAGGGCGCGCACACACACACACACACACACACACACACACACACACATTTTCTCTCGCAACAATAAAGATAAAATGAACTCCAGTGGTAAAGCCCAATGTAAGTGCCACAGTGCAGAGACTGCAGGAGAGCCCCAGCACATCCACTGCTGGTTCTGTGACAAGGTCATCGGATGAGGGATCCAGTCCCCAGTAGACAAATCGGGAGCCACACCCAACCTTCAAGTTTTCCCAGGAGAAGCCCCAAGAACAACAGAATGGAATTGAGTCATCACTATTGTGCCCTTTCTGAATTCCTAAAGCACAAAATTTGTGGCCGTAATAAAAGTGTTGCTTGGGGCGCGGGGGGAGGCGGGTGTAATTTGTTACACAAGAATTGCACACAAGAATTGCACAGGGAACTCGAAGGTGATAGAAAGCCTTCCAACATAAATAAAACAGAAAAATAAAACATTGTGAGATTTGGCTGGAGTCGTGATAAAATTACTGCTCTAATATAAATAGGAGGGGAAAAGAAAATGGGCAGACATAAATGAAACAGAAAACAAAATACAAGAGGAAATTGTGCTGGATGAGGGGGAGATCACTTGCAGTCCCAGCCCTCGGGACACAGAGACAGAATGGCCAGGGGTTCCAGGCCAGCCTGGGCTACATGAGACTCCTTGTCCAAACTACAACCAATCAGAGAAAAGAACCAAACCTAAACTGGCTCTAAAAATAATTTGTGAACTGGTAACCCTGACAAGTTAAAACACGCAAACACACACACACAGGGACACACATACACACAGGGACACACACACACACACACATCATCATCATCATCAAAATAACAAAATATTACTATGAGAACTTAAAATATATGAACAGAAATTTAAACATTAAAAGTAAGTATCTTGAAGTCAGACAAATTCCAGCAGATTCAAATCACTGACACTGACTTGAAAGTACATAGAAAATCTAAAAATGTGGATTCTAAAAAAGAAAACAAATTTGTTGCCAACAACTCACCCAAGAGAACTTCAGGTGCAGGGTGAGTTCTGTAAGTGCTATCAAACATTCAAAGACAATGGACTAGAGACCCGGAGGGACACAGGCCTCTAAAGGCCCAGAGGGACGGACGAACGCTTCCAAACACATTTGAAGAGGCCAGCACAAACACCACAGACAACCCTGAGCATCTGGCAATAAGGAGTATAAAATACTGTTTTATTGGTTTAAAGATTGAAAAGCACTGATACAGAATTCATGTTACAACTGATAATGCGTGAAAACCATTTAGTTCTTAGCAAGAGATGAAAACAACTAAATTCTTAGAATCATGTCCCTAATGTCTCTTATTATTTGATCACTTACCTTTATAATTAGCCTAAAACTCACAATCTTCCCAGTTTCCACAGAAATATCAGCATTCCCTTTCAACTCTCTAGAAACCAACTACAAACAAGCTCTTTTGAAACTTGATGTGCCAGGGTTGGGAAAGACCCAGGGGGCCCCACCCTCTCAGAGGAGAAGCAGGGAGGGAGGGGAGTGGAAGGGACTCTGTGAGGGGAAGACTGGGGGAGGACAGCATTTGGAATGCAAGTAGAAGAAAGAAAGAAAGAAAGAAAGAAAGAAAGAAAGAGAGAGAGAGAGAGAGAGAGAGAGAGAGAGAGAGAGAGAGAGAAGAAAGAAAGGAAGGAAGGAAGGAAGAGAGAGAGAGAGAGAGAAAAAGAGAGAGGGGTGAAGGGAGAGGAGAGGAGAGGAGAGAGAGGGAGAAAGGGGGAGGGTGGAGGGAGAGGAGAGGGAAAGGAAAGAGAACGAGCGAGAAAGCAGCGAGAGAGCGAGAGCGAGAGAGAAAGCGCAAGAAAAAAACAAGAGTAGGACATGAGAAATCAGACTTGGTTGCTTGACACAAGACAATATTTGTTTGTGCAAAAAAATAAATTAGAAAATAAGACTATGTGGGTGCTTATTTAATATTTATAAAAAGCAGTTTAGGGCCTCAAAACTACTTCACTCCTCTGATTATAAATCCCATGAAATGCACCTACAGGTTTCCATGCCTCGTGTCTATCCTGATTTACTGATTCAAAGAACCTAAGAGTACTTAACATCCTTTGAAGTGTGGAAAGAATGTTATAAAATTCTTTTCCAGGGATTATGAACCCAGGTCAGAGAGACAATCTTGGCCAAAGTTATTAAGTTTGCTTTTGGGGTGTGTGAGGTGGAGAGGGGTGTCTGAAAGATGAGTGAAAGGCAGACTCTGAGGAAGAGGGCTGTGGGAGGGTCAGTCAGAACAGCTGAGTTATTCCCAGAGCGGAGTGGTCGGCCTGCCACCTGGGAAAGCTCGGCCAAAGACACCAATTTCAAAGTAAAGCATGCAGTTCTTACAGGTGGGCGGTGAGGACCCTAATTTAAAATCCCAAATACAGAATTAAAACCATCTAGTTGGCACATGCACAATTTTATCCCATGGAGTTATACTCAGAGGTGAAATTGAGCACTTGCATACCTGGAGGGAGCCGTTGGGTAAATAATCTTTATGTGCTTGAATGCCAAGTCTTGGTTTAGTACCTGCTTGATCCACTGTCTCTGTCCTTCGCCAGAGTGACCTGAAAAAAATTACAAAATCCACCAAGGTCAGACAAACACCGTCACAACACAGCGCATTTGAAGGTACTCTCCACATCCCAAGCCACTTGAAGGCTGGAACAGAGAGCCCAAACAATCCCCACACGCTAAAAAGAGCTGTCCAGATAGCTGAATTAGTTGACCCAGCACACACTATTATAACACACCTGGAGGCAATGCTTATCAGTTAGAAAACGATCTTTATGCTGAATTTCAGTTCTCCTCGTTTGTAGTAGATAAATAACTTCTAGAGCGGAATTCTTTTGAGCTGTTGTCTGACACTATTCATTTCTCATCTTACCCTTAAAAAAATCCCAATATGATTTACACCATTGTAGCTGGCATGACATAATACAATTTTTGTGGTGAAAACAAGTCTTCAAGGAGTGGGTAAGGTGTTTATTGTACTTCGAATTTAAGTGTGAAGAAATCAGATTTTAACTGTTGATAATATGTATATAACCTAACATTATGCTCCCCGCCCCCAAATAGTGTAAGAATTAGGGGAAAGACTCTAAGTACACCTTATATATCACTGAGAGGAGGGCGGATGAAGAGAGGTGGAGAAGACAGTGTCTTCCGGATGAGGCTTCCACTTCCTGTGGTTTCTTGTAACTTCACCAAGATCTGACTGAGCCCCTCATAAAGACATGACAAAGGGAGAAAGTCACCAACACACAGGGAATGGCCTTTATCGGCCTTAAAGGTCAGTGCGGGGCACAGACATTCACTTAGGAAATCACAAGTGTGATGGATACCAGTGAAGAAAATAATGGAGCTAGGGGACCCGTGTGGGAGGCTGAAGCCAGCAACAGAGAAGGCCCTTCACATCAATCACCATAAAAGGCACCGCTCCCCTCACATGTCGGAAGTAGAAAAAGGTTCAAATACACGTGGTGGCATATGCCCATATATTTTCTACAGCTGTTACACTTTAGGCCAGAATCTAAAGCTTTTTAAATTATTCTTCTTTATTAAATGGGATCTGTTTTTACTTTTTCAGGTTTGGGGGAGGGGACAACTGAATGAACGTAGGAAAACAACATTCATCGATCCAGACGCAAAGTTCACTTCCTAAGAAAGCTTGTGCGCATTACACACATGTAGGAAATTCCCGAGAAAAATATTAAAATGACAAAAAGGTACCTTATTCCAAAACTATGGTAAGACTGAGTAATTAGTTTGTTTATATTTGGATCACCTAGAAGCCAAATACTTCCTGTATCTATAACACAAACACATTCTCAAGTTCTTTCTGGAGGGCCAGAGCCTCATTCTAGTCTGCCTTCTAATGCTGTAATAAAGCACTGACCCAGATCAGCTAACAGTCCGTCACCGAGGGAGGCCAGGAACTTCAGCAGGAGCAGAGGCAGGAAGCACACAGCACAGCTGACACTGGCTTGTCCCCGTGGCCCATGCTCAACCAGCTTTATACAACTCAGAACCATGTGCCCAGGAGAAGCAATGGATACTCCTAATCAATCAAGCAGTGAGACCATTCACCACAGACACAGACACAGACACAGGCCAACCTCAACTGGGCAATTTCTCAACTGAGACTCTCTTTTCTCAGGTGACTCCTGGTTCTAGGTGACAATAATAATTAACAGAACAGGCCAACTCCTAAAAGATCTTTTATACATCAATGCAGATCCAATTATACAAGAATAATATACCTGAACATCTGGAAAAAATTAGATGAATTTTTTTTCAATGTACAAAGGCAAGTTTTACACACACACACACACACACACACAGTGTGTAAAATACATACAGAATAGATGACTCTGACTTCAGACATATGTTATAGGTTATAAAAATGTCAGTGATTTGAAACAGAAAAATAGGAAGCACTACGCAAAGTGGTCCAGAGGGGGAAAAAGAACCAATTCTAGCTCTTCCTAAAGACACTGAGTTAATTATGAGAAGGAATTACTATGTGGGAATTTTGGATGCTCATCATGGAATGCTCTCGGGTCCTGAATTATTAGGCAGCTAGCTATGAAGGTGTAAGTCACCGGCCAAGCCTTTCCCTTTATACAACTTTTATTACTCTATTTCTAAAATGATACATCACAGTTGAGGGTTCCCCCTCCCCCGAATATTAATTCCGAGTCAGACATTTGGATTCAAATCCAACTTCACTACTACTACAGTAACAGCAAGTAAATGTTTTCTAGTCCTGCCCCCCCCCCAAAAAAAATGAAGAGAACATCTCACAATGTCCCCTGGGAACACTCCGCAATCCCCTCCTGTTCTAGTCGCCATTTCCTTTAAGCCTACACACACCTCGGCACAATGCCGTGCTCCTGAAAAGCTCCGACAAGCCCTTCATTCGCAATGTCCAGCAATGTTACAGTTGCTGAATAACAGTTCACGTGTTATTCTTTCCTATTCTTACTATTTACTTGGCAGTAGCTCACGCACCATCTTGTGATCTCCTGTCCACTGCTGACTCAAATTAATTGAACTGTTTTTGTTTTTAAATTTAGGTAGGCCCCTTGAGGACACCGGCTGGCTCTCATTTCTTAAATTAAAAGAATTATTTTTTCTTTCTTTCCTGGGAACTTACCCTGGGCCAACCAAGTACAGTGAATGCAAGGATTAAGACAGGGATTGTCTCTAAGGGTGCTCCCTAAATGAAGCTGACTTGATACCTACCTCGGAGATTTCATGAGAGGGCAAAAGGGGAAACCGGGGTGGAGAATCATCAAAAAGGACAGGTGGGAGGGAGGTGCGTGGGAAACCCGCGCGTGGTGCCAAGAATAAAGGACATAGTGTAAATATGACCCAAGTTTACCGTGAGAGTCAAACTCCTCTATGACACAGGAAAGGCAGACAACAGCTTACGACCCGCCAAAGGGGTGTGTGGTGGAGTGTGTATGTCAGGTCACTGGTGGTCGACTCTGAAAACGGATTAATCCATGTGCCTGGAGACTTACTTACACAGATATGATACGGTGGTATGCCTGAACTTGGGGTTGGGGTACGGACTGCCGGAAAAATCATGCTATAGACGGAGGGGTCAAGGGCACCGCTGAAGGAAGGGAGAGGATGAAAGTAACTGCTATAGGAAAGAGGACACCCTCGGGGAGGTGGCAGGCTCCTCCCGACCCCCGGCGCGGGCGGCCTCTAGCCCTAGGGAGCTCTGGGGACCGAGAAGAGGGTGCTTCCCCAGCCGTAGCGAGCGGGGCGGGGACCACGAGACTGTAATGCACCTGAGCCGTGCAGGAAGATCAGCGAGGCACTGTGTCTCCCGGCCGGGGACACCACACAACGTCGCAGGTGCACGGAGCCGGGTGCAGCAGCCATGGCGGAAGAGCGAGGGCAATGCGCGCGGCCACGCCCCTAGCGTCACGGGGCCGCGCACGCAGGCGAGCTGCGCCAGCCTGGGTGTGCGCATGCGCTGCTGCGTCTGGCATCCTGCCCCGAAGTCTGACTTCGCAGTGAACTGTATTCTCTGTGTTCTGCTGAGAAAGGCATTCCATAGGTCAGGTTCCTCCGTTGTAATGACTGAGAATAAGCCTCTGTCCCAAGAATTTGCTGCAGGTTTTAAACTGCAGTTCTAAAGCTCAGGATCACACCGTTTGGGGAATACTACTGTCTTTAAAATTTACAGCTATAACCCTATTTTATATAATCATCCACTTTGGGGCTTGCACCAGATGTTCGTAGATTTTTGCGCACAGGGTGAACCAGCCATATAATAATTTATTTGTGTGTGTGTGTGTGTGTGTGTGTGTGTGTGTGTGTCTTTTTCTTTTTCTAATAGTTAACAGACAAATCTAATTTAATGAGCTAGGATTTCACATTCCTTGGCATGACCGTTAGCAAAACTGTGGGTAATGATTGGTGGAAATGATTACAAGCTGAAGATGGTTGTGCGTGGCTGAAGGCAGCAGGAAGTAACATGAAAATAAGTGTGGGATTAAATGATCCACAGCTTCAGTTTCTGGACACATCCCCCCAACCCCCCAAGGATAATAAATCAGGCACTTAGATAGAGGCTCCTTCATCACTATCTGCAGTGGTATCACAGTCTGCAAAAGATAAAACAGCCCCCATGCCCATCTCCATACAGATTGACAGGATACATGGTATGTGTGGACCAGCAAGTACCGTCACTGCTAACAAAGACAGAACTCTGATTCGTGTACAAAATAGACTAGCTTTGAAAACACTGTGTTGGTTAAAAGAACCAGATAGAAAAGGAGAAATTAACTGACTCTATCCGTTTGTCTTATTTAGAGTGAGCAAATTTATAAAAGACTGGCAGTAAAAGAAGGCTTTCCTTACCAAGGTTGACCACAATGGTAGGGTGTGTGTGTGTGTGTGTGTGTGTGTGTGTAGGAGGGGGAGTGGTCATTGCAAATCTTCTGTTTAAGGTATTGATGTCTTTCTGGAAATTGACAGTGGTGACAGTTATCTGAATTGTTGAGTTATTTAGTGCCATGAACTTTACCTCTGAAAAATGGCTACAATAGTCAGTTTTATTGTACTGTTTCACTACAAGTCTAATTAGGTGAAAGGATGTAATTATCTCTTGCATAAATATTAAACATAAACAAAATTTAATAATAGGACTGCAGCCCCAGCAAGTGGCTCTTTTTTCATGCAGAATTGGACAAAGCAACCCCTGAGGGAGTTCATGTGACTAATCTACATGTAATATCTAGCATATTTAAGCAATTACAAATTGTACCGTTTTTGCCCCCCAGCTCTGGAGTAACAAGCCTGCTTGCTAGCAATTCCTGCTTGCTAAGATACGCTTGATGCTATCACAGTTTTGTACCAGTACTGTTGTGGGAATGCCCTATATACCATTATTGCTATTGATTAGCTAGATTAAAGAGAGGCTGTGCCACAGCCACAGATAGCAAAGGAGAACACCAGCTATGTTATTATTCATTGAGCATTTCTTTAGCTTTCCTCAGGCATCTTGCTGTTAGCTCCAGCTCTCTTTCTCCAAATGGATGATCACCAGTCACAACAGGTAGGAAATAGGGACTGGATTCCTACCGGCAGTCTAGGGCTTGGTTTCTTGCTTGGAACTTGATCCTTCCTGGAGTCACAATCACTGTTAGACTGAGACAGAGTCTTCTGAACCTAATCACTGTGTCCCTTCATCTTTCCATGACTTGAATGGGAAGCTATGGTCTCCTTCCCTTTCATCTACAGTTACAGAACAAACAGAGGGGTTTCTATTCCTGTATTTACAGATGCCATCTGGTAGGCACACTGTTGAGGTTGTGTTTCTGTCAGGCCCTGTCATACTTTGAAATGTAATTAGGTTGCAGGCTGTCTGACTACCCCTTTTAGGACAGATCTTTTGCTCTGTTGCTTTGGCATGGGAATATCCCCAGAGGATTTTCATTGCTACATTCTTTCCCTCCTCCTACAACGTCTTGTTACTTCGTTGCTGCTCATACGCTTTTAGCCAGTCTGTCCAATCACACCTTAAGATAACATCAGTGATAGACCAAAACAGCCAGCAGAGAGCACACAACTAAAGCAAAGAAAAGGAATAAGAAAAACAGTCTTCCTTTTTTTTCTTTTTCAAAATTGTTCATGTCTATTGGGATAAAAACATACAAGGTTAAGCTGGGTGTGGTAGCACTCAGTTTTAACACCAGTATTGGGGAGGCACAGGCAGTAGATCTCTGTGACTTCTGGGAGCTATGCTCTGGGATTGATGGGAGATACAGGGTCAGGGTTTAATTGCCTATGCTGTGTTTAGGAAATCTTTAAGGTGAATGTGTTATCTTTACAGAGTATGTGAAGGTCCCACCCTTGGAGTGCAGCATCGGATGTCTGAGATGTTGGCAGTTACATGAAATCAGTCACAACATTTCTCATATATGAGCCTGAATTTGTCTTCTCTGTTGGTTAGGATTTTTAATTAATTAATTATTAATTTTTACTTATTCTTATTACTGGGTACATGTATGTGAATAACATGCTGGTGTGTATGTCGCAGTACACATGTGGAGGTTAGAGGAGAGCTTTGTGGAATAAGTTTTCTCCTTCCACTTGCAAGTGGATTCCACGTGAGGGTCTTAGCCATCAGCCAGCAACCATCCACTGTATTGCCCTATGTGGCCTAGGATTATAATTTCATCTCTAATGATAGCTCTTGGTGGACATTCACATCCAGAGGCAGACTCAGCAGTAACTACTAATTAGGCTCTGTTCCCTTGAGGGAAGGAGTCTCATCCTATAAATCTTTGAAGCTGTAGCATCCCAGAAATTAATATAAGAAAAGAAAGAAAATCAGCAAAACATGTCACTGTCAGTGCAGGTCAGACTTCTGCACTCTGCTGGACTTGCTTATTAGTTGTCTAAGTACATGAATGTTGAAATGGTGGGATGGGAATAAGGATTTCTAGTCCCTCATGGGGATGACAGCTGTGTGCCATTAGACAGGCCACTGGGTCTGGCTGGACATGTTCTCTGGCTGCATAATAAGGGAAACAGACTTAGTAACCTTGCCAAGTCAATGATTTTAGGACTGTGAAAATCTCACATGGTCAGCTGTCTCCACTATTCCCATGGTACATCTAAAGGTTGAAAAGAAGACTATAGAATACATGGCCAATCTGATGGCATCTTTGCTGTTCTTTTTATTCTAGCATGGACTACTTTCAGGTGTGTGTGTGTGTGTGTGTGTGTGTGTGTGTGTGTATACCAATGACCCTTAGATAACACTGTAGAATATGATAGTGGAATTCCTGTATATACAGTTATGATCTCATAACTGTATCTTCAGACAATAAAGAAGCTTCGGAAGCTATTGCTGATTCTCAGCAAATCAATGCTGTTCCTCTTTTGAACTATGTTTTAAATAATTTGCTTTTTTGTGAAGTGGTGTGATGTCAGTCTTTAAAAGCAGATAGACGTAGATAGACATTCTAGGGCCAGTGAGATGGCTAAGTGCATAAAGGTGCTTGCTGTCAAGACTGTTGATTTATGTTTGATTCCTGGAACCCACGTGGTGCCCCCCTCAAAAGAAACGGTCTGCCACACGCTTTTCTTTACTTCCTATGTGTAACCCCTGGTATGCATGTATCCATACCCACACAGACAAATTCATTAATGTGATAAAATATTTTTTGAATAGAGCAAGTGTCTTTGTGTAGATTGAAAATGAATGTAAGGCTATACGTCTAAAAGAATCAAAGGAGGGTCTTTGAGAAATATGTATACATTTATATTTATATACATAGTAACCAAAGGCTGGAAGGAAGCCAACAGTCCACAGATGAATAAATGAGACTGAGAGTGAGATGTTATTTAGCTTTTAAAAAGGAAGTGAGTCTTGTCACATGCTCCCATGGGGACAGATTTATAAAGTCATTCACTAGAGGACAGTTTATGCTGTGTGACTCCGTCTCTCGGGTATCGGAAGTAATAAAATTGATGGAACACACAGAGCCTTACAAGTCCAAGCACAGAGTGGAGAGGCTATGCAGTCACTCTCGTGGGAAAGCCTTCTTTTAAGAAAACATAACAGTGTCTCCAGTGTCTAGTCATGTACTTCTGTAACTTTCCTACACACACACACACACACACACACACACACACACACACGGGACGTTTTTGTCTTGCTATTGCTAGTGTCCACTTTATACGAAAAGATCTATACAGGATTACATTTTAAAGTACCTTCTCAATGCCTCTGCTGACAGGAACGGCTGCCAGCTTTCCAAATGTTCTTTAGGAACAGGGCGCTGCTGATTGTCCCTGCTGTGCTGAAGCCCTGTCTGCTGCTCTTCCTGCTGCACTAAACACCAACAGTGGGCCAGACATGGCGCCCCGGCTCCCTCTCTTGGCTCCTTCTTCTCACTCCGCCAGCATGACATCCCTTCTGCTTCTTGAGACCGGATGTTACTATGCCTCCCTGGCTGCCTTGGAACTTGTTCTGCTCACCAGGCTGGTCTTGAATTCACGGAGCTCCACTCACCTCTGACTCCGCCCCCAGCCTTGCCCATGGTCTACCTTCTGTACCTGCATTGGTCCTCTTTTGTTGGTTTACCAACAATGTAGTTTTGTGAAAACCAGGTCAGTGTAGCTACGTGAAAGCATGTGTAATGTTTAGTAGACAAGCAGCAGACAAAGCCTCTGATCCTAACAGCTGCTTCAAGATCAAATGTAAAAAAAAATAATAATAATAATAAGAAGAAGAAATGCACCACTCGATAGGTTTTTCTTTACTTTTACCAAATTAATTTTTACCTAATATAATGTTTTATTAATTAATATTGATAAATATTAATTAATAATTGAGAAATTTATACAATGCACCCTGGTAGAAAATGTGAACACCAGCTTTTGGAACCTTAAGTAGAAAGCTCAACTGCTTGTTTCAGTTTGTATCAGTGATGACTTTGAAAAATAAGATCATCCCCTCTCCTCCTTCCCTCCCCTTCCTATCCTCTTTTCTCCCCTCCCTCCCCCATCCTATCCTCTCCTCCCCCGCCCTCTCCAACCCCTTCCCTCACTCTCCCAGCTCCCATCAGCTCCTCTAGCTTCCTCTCTCTCCTCCCAGTTGTCTTTTATTCCCCCCTCTCTCCTTCCCTTCTCCCTTCCTCTTCTCCTCTTTTCATTCTCTCTGTGTGTCTGTGTTAGTGTGTTTCTGTTTGTATGTGTTTGTCTGTGTGTAGTTCCTCTGTGTCTGTCTCTGTGTCTGTCTCTGTGTGTATCTGTGTGTGTGTATGTCTCTGTGTGTGTGTGTGACGTCACAATGTAGCCTGGCCTACAATGTCCATGCTCCTCACTCTAAGCCTGCCTGTTGCTGGGATTGAGGTGTGGGCCAATATTCCCTGATTATTTCTGTCTTCTAACATGTATATTCTTATTAGGACTGGTCCAAATGCACATAAATGTTTAATGCTTTCTTAAGAGGACAGGGAGTTAATGCTAATAAAAACATTGTCTCATGTCTTCCTTGCCCTAATATCTCCTGTTCTTAATAATACAATGTCAAGAAGGTCATTTAAAAAGTAGCTTCATTTTCATGAACATGCAGAATTTAGTTTTCCTAATAGCAACTATGAACTGCAACCATGATTGATTTTAGCTGAAAATAACTTTAGTTTATTTTGACTACATTATATACAGAACACCCAAAGGACTGCCCATCAATTAGCAGAGACAGTAAGATATAAACTTGCTGGACTTAAGAAGACAATAAGCTATAGACCAGGCTGGACTTAAACTCACAGAGCTCCACTTGCCTCTGTCTCTCTCTAGAGCAATGGTTCTCAACCTTCCTAATGCTGCAACCCTTTAATACAGTTTCTCATGTTGTGGTAATCCACCAGCCATAAAATTGTTTTCATTGCTAGTTTATATCCATAATTTTGCTACTCTATGAGTCATAAGGTAAATATACATATTTTCCTATGGTTTTAGGTGGCCCCTGTAAAAGGGCTGATAGACCCCCCAAAGGGGTCGTGATCCACACATTGAAATCCAATTGTCTAGATCATAGACATAGGATTTGAAATACAAAATACATAAATCATTAAAGGAAAAATTATAATTAGTTTTCATTCATTTATTTGTTTTTTTTTCTCTATACAAGATAAAGTGTTACTGTGCATTTGATAGACTTAAAGCTGGCTTTCTCTGCAGGAAGGTATCTTACACACACAGCTCACATGGGGTTTCACATTGCATAGATGGAGTTGAGCAGCGGAGCAGTGTCCATGGTTATTGAAATGATCGTGTATGCTAAGAATTGCCTTGCTGCTCTTGTTGGAGACTGGTTCTGCCCGTTGCATGGCTAACATCTGGAGGTCATCTGAGGTAATAACTACCAGTAATTTGTGGTGTTCAGAGCAGACATGCTAACAGGAGAAGAAGGCTAAATCCCATGTCTCCTCTAACACTCTCAGACTTATGGGCTCATCATTGCCTTTGGGAAGATTGAAGGGTCAATAGCTATGTTCATCATCATCAAGCAAACCTGCAGAGGACACAGAAATGCGCAGCAATGGAATCCTGCGGTGATTCTATCCGCCCAGGGCAAGGTTTTCAGGTTGGCCCTGGATGCGAACACAGACATGTCTTTCATTCCTACAGTCAGTGCTTTGTGATAAAGCACATTTGTCTCTCGGGATGTCATTTGAGAGACCTGTTCATTTCTGAATATAGAGGAGAACAATACTGTGATAAAAAATGTTCAGCTAGTCTCTGACCCAACCAACGCTCACTGTCTGAGCTGTGCTCTGCAGACCTCTCTGGCATCTCTGAGAGCATCTATCAGAGGTGTCTCTCTGGGGATTTCCCTAATGCAGAGTTCACTAATGATGGCATGTCCCCCTTCTGTCCTTATGATCCTTTTTGCATACGCTGCGGCATTTCAAAGATAGCTGCGAGTGGAAGAAAAGAAGCGATTGGGACAGAAAATGCCTAGTTGTTTTCTGTCCCAATAACCAGGAGGCAGAAACCCCATGATGTAAATGCTGTGAAAGCCAGTGTGGAAGTGCCTTAAAAATTTAGAATGGAACTACTGAGGTTAGCCAAATGGCTCATGGGTAAAAAAAAGTTTTTGCCACCAATTTGGTGACCTCAGTTTAGTCCCAGGAGCAACATAGTGGCAGGAGAGAACTGATTCCTGCCTCTTGTTCTCTAACCTCCACACCCATTGTGGCATGCACTTCACACAGTCACATACACCAGCACAGGTACACACAGAGGCATATACACACAATAAACAAAATAAAATTAAATAAACTACTATGTGATCAAACTGTACAACTGCTGAGTATATATACCCAAAGGAATCAAAGTTTGTAAATAACACCTGCATGCCCATGTTTGCCACAACAACCGAATCACAGCATCAGGATAGGTGCCCAAGTATAGACACATGCCTGTGTACACATCTGGCACATGCACAGAATGGGATATCGAAACGCAATGAGGGATTGAATCACATGGTTTCCAGGGAAATGGATAGAGCTGGAGTTCATCCTGTCAAATGAAATATGATAAATTCAGAGAGACAAGGATCATATGTTTTCATTTATAGAGAGAGCCTGAACAGATGGCATGAACACTGAAGTAGGCTATTAGGGAAGAAAGGAGACCAGGGGCATGGGCAGGGCAGGTAAGAAGGAGGGGGAGGGAATATGATCGGACTTTATTTTATGCGTGGATGGGAACAATCTGATGAGTTCTAGCATTTTCTACGTTCACTACATATTATGTTTTTGTTTTTTTAAAAAGTAAGAACAAAACCCAGTTTTTCTTCTTTTAACTGGTGGCCTCTCTTGAGGTGAATAGGCTGTCCTTTATGGTCAGTGATTGTGAGGGTCATGTCAGTTACTTTTGAACTTGAAGACAGAATTGTAGTGTGTTTCTCTAGCCTTTGCTTCCAAGGACACTATTGGTTTTAATTACTGCGTTTTGTTTACTTTGGTTTAGTTTAGTTTAGATTTGTTTTTTACCTCTGTTGACTAAATCCCTTCCACACACATGTCCCTACATTGCCCATTGTGAAATGGCTGAGGCTCCTGTCTTACACACCTGCCCCCTCACCTCTGCGCCCTTCCCCCATGGCCAAAGTCCTCAATGATCTCCCCCAGCGCCACAACAAGCCCTCGCTTGAGGAAGGAGCTAATGCTCTTCGCCCACTCGTCTCTGTTCCTGCTGTTCACAGTTGAGCCACAGCTCTCTGAAGTCAGTGGAATTGTGTAGCTATGAACATCACCTGATTTCAAATGGGTGAAAATTACCATTACAGTGCTTCAACACTGGCACTTGCACAGCATAACCAGAAATGCAAAACATGCCCGTATTTACCATCTCCTAAGTGTGAATAGCCCAAGTGTCAAAGCATAACTCATTAACCGTTCCTTCTGGCAGAAAGCTGGGATCTGGCATGAGTGTTCTAGGGATGATGTGGAACCCGGGTAAAGTGGCAGCTTTCCTGTTGTCCCTCAATTGTTCTGAACGTCCCCATAACTAACTCTAGTTATCATTACTTGAAGATTAGTTAAACTTAAATCAAGTCTGCTAAGCTGTTAGTAGAGTGGGCTGCTTCCCAATTATGTCCTATGCTGTATGTTAAGCTACAATTGACAAACATGCACTCTTAAAGGACCTCTATTCTTTATAAATGTTTCTTTATAATGTAGAGAGAGCTAAGGGGAAGGCACTATTCATTATAAATGAGGCCATGAGAAGATGGCCCTATGGATCATGGCCCCACACACCCCTGTGCTTCTGAGCAGCACCAATCTGACTCAAGGAGAATGTGAAGTTGGGCGGAGGCTGGGGTTAGTGGTTCCAGGAGGAGATACAGGAGGATAATAGGGGGTAGACATGATCATAATACTTTGTATAAATGTATGAAAGAAGAGATGATGGATAAAAATATTGTAAACAGGAAAAGAAAAAGAGAAACTGCATGACAAGAAAAGGATACCATTTTTTTTTTTTTTTGGTTTTTCGAGACAGGGTTTCTCTGTGTAGCCCTGGCTGTCCTGGAACTCACTCTGTAGACCAGGCTGGCCTCGAACTCAGAGATCCGCCTGCCTCTGCTTCCCAAGTGCTGGGATTAAAGGCGTGAGCCACCACCGCCCGGCTACCATTTTTATTATCTGCTTAATTGTTGGCAATTTTTATAGACACCAAAATTGTTAAGTTTACCATTTCCAGGATACTTTCTGCAACATTAAAAATATAGTAGTGAGAACAGATTTGTTCCTGAGGGGCATCATCCACCATGTGCAGGACTTGCATCTCTATTTGTGGAGAAAGTGGTCCAGTAATGCATGTTATTAAATTAGAGAGATAACAAGAGAGACAGTGTCACACAGTTCATGTCACTGTCATCTTCAGTTGCACACTCATGCCTTTGGGAACTTAACAAGAGCCACTGTGCAGAGTTTTTTAAAAATATAATTTGTTATATTCAACTCTCTGGTGATTAGAGTGCGTTTTGGAAATATATATCCCCAATATGGAACAGGAATTCTCACAGGATTTGGACTACCCAAATGGCCCTCTGCCCAAATGCTGGTCACATCTTTCAAAATTTCCACTACACATCTCTGTAATATGTATTTTCATGGTACAATGGATATGTGGGGATGCATTGCTTGAAATCCATTGAAAACTTTATTCAATCAATGAAAATATAATTTCCACTGTTCCAATGCTTGGTGTTAAGTACTGTTGGTGAGAGACCAGTAGGTATGGAGTTTATACTCAGCAGGGAGAAAAGATAAGTGGTAAGAAAAACCAGCATGGTGGGAATAATAAACATTAAAGGAGGGGACTGGGAAAGTTTTAGAGGGTCTAGGAGAAATAATTAGTTTGTAGCCCTGTAATATCAGAGAGTTGTCTGATGCAGTAAACACCACAGTCCTCAGAATTAGTCCTGTAGTAGACGTTCTCAGGCAGTGGGACCTCAGAGAGCAGGGCAGTTCACACCCCCTCTTCCCACTGAGGCTTGGTATTTCTCTATGGCAGATCGATGTACCTAGTAATCCACTCCGTTGTCTCTCTCTGCCTCTTTTCCTTATTCTGGCTCTATTTCATTTTATTCCAAGCCCAAGAATAAAGCAATCCCCTCTCTGATTAGCTGGAGAGATCTTTCTATGATAATGGGATTGTTCTCTCGGGTTTGTTAAGCATGTGTGGGTTGGAGATTGTCTACTTGTCCTAGATGTGAGCTGACTGGATGTCGAATGGCTGACTCGTGAGGGACTGAATGTGTCGAGTGGCCGTCAGCTAGGAAACATGGCAGCCAAATCAAACAGCGGGGACTGAATGTACAACTTCATGTCAGTTAAGGAGTGTTCTTAGCATAGTTATTTGAGTGTTGAGAAGCTGAACTCAATGTTCCTTGGAAGGCTCAAGCCCCGTACTTGGGTGCCAATATTTAGGTAATTAGAGAGAGATCAGTCACTGTGTAGAAGGGACAGTCCTAGTTCTTCATGGATAAATAGAACATCTTGGCGAGCTCCCAGCAATGTTCCTAGAAACGACCCCTCTGAGGTTGAAAACAGCACTGAAAAAGTGATTCCATTTTATAAAGGCCTTACCACTCCTGACTACTTATACTACTAGTCTACAAGATGAAAAAAATCCCACACCATAGCTCCCTGTGCCTTGGAAGTCTGCTACTGTGGAGCCTCTTCCTCACAGTGTCTGCATCTCCATGTCTGTAAGCCTGGGGTGGATTCAAAGACCCACTTGCCAGCTTCTGAGGCTGGAGACAGAGCTTTCACTTTTCAGCAGTGATTAGTTCAGCTCCCAGCAGTGCAGCACCACACCCTGGAGTGCAGCTGAGAGGGAGCTGAGAGGGAGCTGAGAGTTTATCGGCTTAAATGTGTAGCTTTTATTTGGGAAATTTTTTTTTGTTTTTAATTACACTGTGATATTGTGACTTTGCCATTTTAGCCTGTATAGTGCAGAACAGTAACTCAAGTGAACGATCATTGGTTTATTACGTTTGGCTCCTTTGAAGAAATGTTAACAGCGAAGAGAGGAAAGGTGAACTGAAGCAGGAAGTGAATTAACTAATTACCTAATGAGTGAGGTCACTGACTCCAATTCCTGAATATATCAATATTTCAATGAGGACCTTGCCTGAAAAATATGTTCAAAGTTGTAAGCCAATAGATAAAAATGCAACAGAGTCAAACTCACCCAAATGTTTTGACACACTTATCCCTGTAATCGCTTCAGAACTCCATGCCAGTTTTCAAACTGGAAGAGCAAGTTCAAAAGGACAAAACAAGGTTGATGTCGCAGACCTCTGACCTGTCCAGAAAGAAAGTAGTTAAACAGTCACCACGGTGTGAGACCTTTCAATTACTGATGACATGTTCACAATTTTAAGATAGAAATCGAATCCTTGGCACACCCTACAATGTGGGACAAAAGGAAGAGGATCTTAAAACATGTGTTCATCTCCAGGGATGTAGGAAAGATATGTTTGGGTAATGCTGTGGGTATGTGCTGAGTGATAGGCTTTATAATCAATGTAGGGTCGGGTTTCCAACCTTACACTCAGTGCTGATCAGCATGCAACGGAAGAATGGAGGAAGAGTCTGGAACAAGGCTTACAAAAGATGCCTAGATACTTGCCACAACAGTGGGAGTGTGGAGCTCTGTGTCAAAATCCTGTGTCCAGAAAGCCCAGGCTGGCCCTGAGAGACCAGAAGGACCTTCCGGTCTGGTCAGAATTAACTGGAATTAGATTGATTATCTTGATGTTTGTTTGCACTTGTGCAATGCACACTAACAGTTAGAAATCTTCTAAGGCTCTGTTGAAAGTTTTGACTATGGTAGTCATAATCTTTGTCTAGAGCAGTGGCTCTCAACCTTCCTAATGCTGAAGACCCTTTAATACAGTTCTTCATGCTGTGGTGAACCCCAAGCATAAAATAATTTTTGTTGTACTTCATAACTGTAATTTTGCTACTATTATTAGTGTAAATATCTGATATACAACCCCTGTGAAAGGGTAGTGACCCACAGATTGAGAACTGCTGGTCTAGACAGATAAGACACAAGGTGGTTAGGTAGATATTTCCCAAGGCATCATTAAGTTTAATGCCAAATTAAAAGTCTATTCTTTATAAATAAATGTGGAATGTTTAATGAAGCATACAGAAATGTGAGTTCTATCAAGTGGCTTGTTTCGTAGGTGTAAGAAGGGATAACCATAGGCAAGAGTAACTGATCTATAGTGCTGAGATGTGCAGGTTTGTGTTTGAGCAAAAGACTGAATCTGGAGAGATCAGAAAGAGACTCACAGGTAACATGTAGCACTTACCCAACAGAAACAAAGAAAGGCTACTTCTCAGCTGGAAGTCATGTGGAACAAAGTCATTGGTCTCCTTAACTAGTCTTTAAGTCTGTACCATACTTGGGAAGACAGAGAAGCAAGGTAAACATTGACATTTTCTATCAAATCAGGGCTGTTTGTTTTTAATATGAGAGTGACAGGTTCAGACATCTAATGAACTAGCTTCTGGAAAATAAAAATATATTTAAGGACAATATATGGGAGCATTGAAAGAAGCTGTGAGGAGAGACTCATTAGAATTCTGCTTCAGTAGACCAGAGGGGAAAGGAGAGGGTGCAGATGGAAACAGTCAAGGAAAGGGAGGACCCGGTGCACCTGGGGAAATTTAGAAAATAGATGTAAAAGGAATCAAGAGGGCATAGTGCAGGAAAGGAAAGGAAAAGAAAGGAAAGGAAAGGAAAGGAAAGGAAAGGAAAGGAAAGGAAAGGAAAGGAAAGGAAAGGAACGGAAAGGAAAGGAAAGGAAAGGAAAGGAAAGGAAAGGAAAGGAAAGGAAAGGAAAGGAAAGGAAAGGAAAGGACAATATGGATATAATGCATTAAGTTTTTGATTGATTGTTTCTGCCAAAGAACAACTGAAGGTGGGAAATGAAAGTTGGAGCCTAGATTAATGGTGGAAATCAAATGGAGCAGTCATTAATCTCATCTGAAGGGCATTCCTAGGAAGAAAAGCTTCCCAGGAGAACAGTAACAGGTGGAGGAAGGCAGAGGGGTTGGGCTGTCATGAAAGCAGACAGCGGTCTTGAGAAGTGGCGAACAGCTGGTAGGTGCTGTAAGTGGGTGAACTGGGGCCACTTACTGGATTTGGGAGCTGGAAGCAAGGAGAACTAGAGAGCTTTGAAAATTTGATTCAGTACAGCTGTCAGATTGCAACCCTAGCTAAAATCTGTGAGTGAACAGTGTGCATAGCAAATACAGTTGTGGCTTCAATACACACACATAAACTCAGGAAAGTGACAGAGCTGCCATGTCTGTTATTCATCCTACTACTGGGACAAAAATCTACAAAAAAAAATGAAGGAAGGATTTATTTTGGCTCCCACATTGAGGGTACAGTCCAACAAAAAAGGAGCTCGAGGCAGCATTGCATCTACAGTCAGGAGGAACAGAGATGAGTGCTTGTGGTCAGATGGCTCCCTCCATTTTATTCCATTTAGGACCCAAGTCCAGGGACTGATGCCACAGTCCTTCAGAGTGGGTCATCAGTCCTAAAGGTCTCAGTCATTCCTTCACAGAGATTAATCCCTCACAAGATGCCCAGAGACTAATGTAATACAATCAACCATGGCATCTGGGCTTGAAGCTTGTCTCCTAGGTGACTCCAGATCTTGTCCAGGTGACAAGATTTCATGGCCATGGAGAAGCAAGAAACACAACAGTGACAAGGAAGGACTCACAAAGGAGGGAATGGGAGGCGGAGGAGCTGAAAAAGCAACAGGGGTCTTCGAAGACGCATGGGTTATGAGTACTTTGTAGCTGGTCTCATACGTGTGAGACCAGCATTCAAGAAGCAGAAGCAGAAGTTGAGCTTGGGCTATCTGGGGTCAGATTCGTAAGGGTAGGAGACGAGGTTGAGCTGTGCCTAACACCAAAGAGGAAGAAGACACTGAAAGAGTCTTCATGAACCATGAAAAAAGACATCTGGATCTAAAGCAAGTGAAGGGACCAATTGCAAAGCTGTGTGCCGCTGTTAAGGGAGACAGATGTATCTCCCTAAGAATAGACAGTAGGAAATGGTCATAGAGAATGACAGTCTTCTACTATGGCTGAGTCTGGGAACCGTGAAGGAACACTGAGCTGGGGATGTCACAAGGTGCGTACTGCTTTTGACAGTTACGTGACAGAAACCCCAGCAGTCATTGCAGTGCTGTGAGGCTCACCAAAAGACCCAGGAGTGAGGTTAATGGAGACAGCTTCACGCAAGAGACGGCAGCGTGAAGGTATAGGGAGATGGCTCAGTCTTTAAAGTGCTTTGTGGACGAGCATGAGGGTTTGAGTTCGCACCCTCTGCAGCCATGGAAAACACTAGACACCTGTCATCTCAACGCAATGTCTACAGCTCAGGGGCCAACTGTTTCAGCCATCAATACATTTCTGGTTCAGTGACAGATCTTGACTCAGAAACATAAACATAAAGTAGAGAAATAATTGAGGGAGGAAACATTTGAAATGGACCTCTCTGTTTCTGTCTCTGTCTCTCTCTGTCTCTTTCACACACAAACACACAGAAAAATACACACAAACACACTCATGCAAACATCACCACACATATATAAGCACATGTATATTTTACATATGCACTACATACATGCATGCAAATGAGAGAGAGAGAGAGAGAGAGAAAGAGAGAGAGAGAGAGAGAGAGAGAGAGAGAGAGAGAGAGACTCTTTTGACTGAAGACTGAAGAAACGAGGAGAGCCAAGGTGGGAAGGGCTTCCCCCTGATGCTGCTTGTTTGTGCTGTGGGAAAAAATGTCTCATAGGAAGGCACAGGATGTGAAAAGTGCACGACCAGTTTCTGTCATGTTTTCCTTAACTACACTGACATGCAGAAAAGCCTTAGGCTGTGGAGAGAGTATCAGTAGCTGACTTCTTTAAGTCATGGAGAAGACAAGGGTTGGTCCTTTGGAGTAGTGGCCTCTGGTGAGCGGATTCTGTGAACAATGGCTATGCTCCACTGAACACTTTCAAGAGATGATAATAGGAAAAGACCGTTTAACCACACCTTGATTTTTGTTCCACCACAGCTGTGTGTGAGTGGATGCCACCCTGCCGAGGACACCATCTTTGATTGCCAAGCTTCACATTTTTTAAGGCATTTTTCTTCTTCCTAGTAAGTTAAAAATCAGGGTCTTCCAGGGTCTTCCCCAGTTTCCTTTCTATTAGTTTCAGTAGCTTATGCTCTAAGATCAAGAATTGACAAATGAGACCTCATAAAATTACAAAGTTTCTGTAAGGCAAAGGACACTGTCAGAAGGACAAAACGGCAACCAACAAATTGGGAAAAGATCTTCACCAACCCCACATCCGACACAGGGCTAATATCCAATATATACAAAGAACTCAAGAAGTTAGACCCCAAAGAACCAAATAACCCTATTAAAAAATGGGGTACAGAACTAAACAAAGAATTTTCACCAGAAGAAATTCAGATGGCTGAGAAGCACCTTAAGAGATGTTCAACATCATTAGTCATCAGGGAAATGCAAATCAAAACAACCCTGAGATTCCACCTCACACCAGTCAGAATGGCTAAGATTAAAAACTCAAGAGACAACAAGTGCTGGCGAGGATGTGGAGAAAGAGGAACACTCCTCCACTGTTGGTGGGATTGCAAGATGGTACAACCGCTCTGGAAATCAGTCTGGCGGTTCCTCAGAAAATTGGGCATGACACTTCCAGAGGACCCTGTCATACCACTCCTGGGCATATACCCAGAGGATTCCCCTGCATGCAGTAAAGACACATGCTCCACAATGTTCATAGCAGCCTTATTTATAATAGCCAGAAGTTGGAAGGAGCCCAGTTGTCCATCAAAGGAGGAATGGATACAGAAAATGTGGTATATTTACACAATGGAATACTACTCAGCAATTAAAAATAATGAATTCATGCAATTTGTAGGCAAACGGTTGGATCTGGAAAACATCATCTTAAGTGAATTAACCCAATCACAAAAGAATACATATGAAATGCAATCACTGATAAGTGGATATTAAAGAGCCCAGAAGCTCTGAATACTTAAGGCACAATTAGCAAATCAAAAGATTCCCGAGAAGAAGGAAGGAGAGGACACTGGTCCAGAAAAGACTGGATCCAGTTTTGCAGGAGAGTACCAGAACAGAGAAAGGGTTGAGGGGTGATTGGGGAATGGGCAGGGGAAAGAGGACTTATGGGACATATGGTGAGGGGGGAACTGGGAAAGAGGAAAGACTTTGGAATGTAAACAAAGAATATAGAAAATAAAAAAAATCTAAAAAAATTAATCAGGGTCTTTTTTTGTGTTTATCCAGGTGAATATACTCAATAGGGTATGAATGGACTTGATGAAATCTGTTAATTAGTTAATGATTCCTGTTTACTTAGGTTTTAGGGAAAATGTGGATTTATGGATATTTTAAAATTTACTGTGCAGTAGATTTATAACTGGATCAGACAAGATTGATGAGCAGTTACTAAGAGTAGGGAAGACAATTTCTGAAATAATTAATTCATGTAGGAAATATGACAGATGTTTATGAATTTTTTCCCTAAAATATTTCCTTTATTTTCACAGAACTAGAATGTGACAGTTTTGTTCACAAACCTAGGGACTAGAAACACAAAAGCCAAGTGTCAGCTGGGCCCTCCTGGCCCCAAAGACTAAATGTAGAGATGCATGTTCTCTCCTTGCCACAGGCTATGATGCTATAGGGATTACACTTCGCGGCAGTGGCTGCATCTGTAGTCACATCATGTTCTTCTCTGTACCTCAAGTTCCTCCGTGTCTCTATGCCCAAACCTCCACTTTCCTTTCATAAGGAACTCATTCATCCAGTGCAGCTCCTCCTCTGAATCCTAGATCATCTCCACTTGGGATTCCCAATCTGCTTCCATCAGCAAAGACACTGAACCTGCCCAAATATGACCAATTTGGGGTATTTGGGCATTTGGGGTAGAGGCATCCATTTGAAGGACATGGGCAGTATTCAACTCAAAACAAGTGGTGATTAAATGTCTCAGACATGTATTATTTTAGTTCGAAAACTGTCAGCCAGACCAGCTGTAAAGGGAAGGGCTTGCTGGAGAGAGAGGCCAAAAAATGTGGAGGCCTCAGGATGTAACACAGGAAGTGGTCTGGCAGGGGAGCCCTCCCTTAGGATCTTTGTGTCCCAGAGAGGATTTACCGGATAAACTTGCAGCAAGCTCCTTGGCCTTGTGTGTCTCCATGGTCTCCTGACTTTTCAATAAATGGGAAAGAATAAGCAAGCCACACCCTGAAGGCTAAAGAGTAACATTTCATACTCAAGACGGGACCAAAAAAAGGATGCAATTCGTGTTCAACTTTCTCCTCAAGAGCTGTCATTAAGTAGCCAGCATGAGAGCAACACATAACACTAGTGTCACAGGACTGCATTTGCTCACCGAATCAGCAAAGCCAGCAGGTACGCTGGGATCTGGACATTTGTGGAAAATATGGAGCTCAAGTTATCTGTGGCTTCCTGAGTAGAGGGAAGTGTTTGGTGAACATCTGTTTAGTTCCAGGCTCTGCCTAGGAAGTTGCTGAACCATAAAACAGAGTTTCACTCATCACTGGCTCAGAAGTCACTTCCATACCACACCTTTGATTAGTCTTCTTATTCTTCCCTAGAAAATTTAATTGCATGTGATTCTTTAGATTCTTTTGTTTATGTGTGTGTGTGTGTGCGCGCGCGCGCGCGCGCGCACGCGCGCGCACGCGCGCGCCGCGTGCACCCATGCACACAGGCAATCTTATCCCAGTACTTCACGGAGGGCAGAGGACAACCCACAGGATTTGGTTCTTTTCTCCCACCGCCAGGCTCCATGACTTCTGGTCATCTGGCTTGGCAACAGTTACCACTCCCCACTGATTCTTAATCCCAGTGGAGGAAAAAAGTGATTCTTATTAATAATACTAATATATTTGTACACTGTTTATAATTTATAATCCTCTTAGACATCTTTTAAAACCTCTTCAATAGATCTCCACATAGTTCTAGGCTATAAAATTGGTTTAGGAAGATTAAGCAATTAATTTAAATCCATGGTGGCCAGCTTGTGGATTCAAGTTTAAGTTTTCTGTCCTATATTCCTTGCTTTATAAATCATGAAAAGGGGGAAGTATTAGTGGGTACATACTGATTGTATCTGGGTCTTCGGTGGTATGAAAAAATCTAGCTAAGCATCCAGCACGACGAGAAGCAGACTGGTTTCACAGCCAGAGGCCTGGCAGTTTAGCCCCCACACCCTCGCTTGAGCTGGAAAGGGATGCTCACGATTCTGGCTATTCACAGAGCGGATCCCCACTCCTCACACTCAGGTGCTGTTTCAAATGAAGGAGCTCTGAGCTGGAACACACAGATCCTCCTGCCACTCAGTAAGATTTCAGTTCCGAGAAACTGGCAACTCTGGCTCGTGGAGCAAACGTGTTTGCATAACGTGCTGGTTGCCATGTGTTTGTGGGGGGATGTTCCCATATGCTACTGTTGATACAACAGTGATGCGGCTTTTAAATGTTGAGACTATGAAAATGTAATGTGATTGGACTTGGATGGGGGCCTGAAACAGACCACCCGTTCTATTTATTTTGCTGCCGGGCGGAGGTGGGGGGTGGGGGGGGCATGTCAAACATCTTCACTCGTTGAGCTTTAAAGCTTCTTGATAGGAATACTTCACATTTTCTTTTTTCTTTTTCTTTTTTTTAATTTTTATTTTCTATATTCTATGTTTACATTCCAAAGGCTTTCCCCTTTCCCAGTTCCCCCTCCCTATGTCCCATAATTCCTCTCCCCCCCCAAATATTCCCCAATCATTCCCCCTCACCCCACAGTTTCTCTACAAAACTGGATCCAATCTTTACAGGCCCAGGGTCCTCTCCTTTCTTCTTGGGAATCATTTGACTTGATAATTGTGCCTTGAGTATTTAGGGCTTCTGGGCTCATTAATATCCACTTATCAGTGATTGCATTTCATGTGTATTCTTTTGTGACTGGGTTAGCTCACTCAGGATGATATTTTCCAGGTCTAACCATTTACCTACAAATTGCATGAATTCATTATTTTTAATTGCTGAGTAGTATTCCATTGTATAAATATACCACATTTTCTGTATCCATTCCTCCTTTGAGGGATATTTGGGCTCCATCCAATTTCTGGCTATTATAAACAAGGCTGCTATAAACATAGTGGAGCATGTGTCTTTATTGTATGCAGGGGAATCCTCTGGGTATATGCCCAGGAGTGGTATGCCAGGGTCCTCTGGAAGGGACATGTCCAATTTTCTGAGCAACCACCACACTGATTTCCAGAGCAGTTTTACCATTTTGCAATCCCACCAACAGTGGAGGAGTGTTCCTCTTTCTCCACATCCTCGTCAGCACTTGTTGTCTCTTGAGTTTTTAATCTTAGCCATTCTGACTGGTGTGAGGTGGAATCTCAGGGTTGTTTTGATTTGCATTTCTCTGATGACTAATGATGTTGAACATCTCTTAAGTTGTTTCTCGGCCATCTGAATTTCTTCTGGTGAAAATTCTTTGTTTAGCTCTGTGCCCCCATTTTTTGATAGGGTTATTTGGTTCTTTGCGGTCTAACTTCTTGAGTTCTTTGTATATATTGGATATTAGCCCTGTGTCAGATGTGGGGTTGGTGAAGATCATTTCCCACTTTGTTGGTTGTCATTTTGTCCTTCTGACAGTGTCCTTTGCCTTGCAGAAACTTTGTAATTTTATGAGGTCCCATTTGTCAATTCTTGATCTTAGTGCATAAGCTATTGGTGTTCTGTTCAGGAACTTTCCCCCTGTGCCTATGTCCTCCAGGGTCTTCCCAAGTTTCTTTTCTAATAGTTTCAGTGTGTCTGGTTTTATGTGGAGGTCCTTGATCCACTTGGAGTTGATCTTAGTGCAAAGAGATAAGAGTGGGTCAATTCGCATTCTTCTGCATGTTGACCTCCAGTTGAACCAGCACCATTTGTTGAAGAGGCTATCTTTATTCCACTGGATGGTTGTGGCTCCTTTATCAAAGATCAAGTGACCATAAGTCTGTGGGTTAATTTCTGGGTCTTCAATCCTATTCCATTGATCCACTTGCCTGTTCCTGTACCAATACCATGCAGTTTTTAACACAATTGCTCTGTAGTACTGTTTAAGGTCAGGGATATTGATTTCCCCAGAAGTCCTTTTATTGTTGAATAAAAAAAAATACTTCACATTTTCATTTTGAATACATGCTGAGTTGTACTGAAGTATTCATCTTGAGAACTAAATTTTGGTTCTTTTTTTTTTTAACTTTTGTCAATCGGATTTTAATGATGTATTTTGGAAAACAATTTGTCCTATGGAGTTGGGGGAAAGGGACTTGGTTAAAGCTTACCTCAAGGATTTGTTCAGGCCTCAGAATAGGGATGGATTTTATAACCCGAGTCTGTTCACCAGCTCCCGTGGCTAGGATCTGCCTTGATTTCTTTCTGCTTGCCCAGTTCTATGCTCTCTCCATATGTCTTACAGACTGACACCACACGTCAGGGATTAGCCTGGGGCATGGCATGAAATGGGTCATTAGGAAGGGCTTGCAGAAGCTATGGAGTGTGTGGTCCACGTCAGCAACACAAGTAAAGCTCCCTTCCCAACTGCTCCATTCTCTTGGTTGCAATAGACAGGCACCCCTCAAGTCTTACTGAGACCAAGACAATTGTAAAACACATGTGGCATGCCCCATGTAGTGATAACTAGGTGTCACCACCATTTTGTAGCTATTATGTGAGTTTCTGTCACTATTACAAACATCTCAGGTCATTATCTTGGGAAAAAAAAGTTTATTTGGCTCACGATTTTGGAAGATTCGCCCATGGTTGCTTGACTTTTTCTTTGGGAGATGTGAGGGGGCATAATACTTCATCTCATTGCCAGAAAGCAAAACAAGCAAGGCCCAGTAAGAGATAAAATGGCGAATGGAAGGTACTATGTTCCTGTTGTCCTCTTCCAGGGCCCCTTAGTCATTCACGTAAAGACCTCCACAGAGGCTCCACGTCTCAAACGTTTTATCACATCTCAGTAACATCACCACGAGGACCAAGTCTTTGGTGGATGGAACTCTGGAAGACAGACAAGACCCTGATGTATGGGAGGACAAGTGAATGGATCATAGTCCTTCCTGTTCCAAGATGAAGGACAGCTCCTGTCAGCAGTGGTCCCAGCTGTCCTTCTAGCCTAAGCCTAAGAGAGGAACCTCCCTATTGCTCCAGAAATCTCACAAACCCCACTCCAGGCCCATCAGGATGACACAATATAGAGTCACTTTTCACTGTCCCTCTGTTTTGGTAACTCTCCCATAACCCAATTCAGCATTCAGATGTGTAAGAAATTCCCAGTTCTGACACTCCAGTTTCCCACAGTGAAGAAGAGCACAGTTGACATTTCTCACAAACTGTAATCTTTCTCTTAGGTTCACATGAAATTCTCAGTTTGCCTCATGAATCTTCAAATTCAAATCCCAGGGCACTTCAGTTTCTGTTCACTTATACACTGAACCCTCAAATACCCTGAGTGACAGCTTGTGCTCATTTCTTAGGTTCCGTACATCTTATTTATAGAGACAAGATCCCTCATTGATCTAGAACTTTCCATTTAGGTTCTCCAAGCTGGCAGGCCAGTGACCACAGGAATCTACTGGTCTCTAACTTTTAGCACTGTGATTATAAGTGTATGAAACCACATCCAGGTTCAAGGCATTAAAGTCAGATTTGCATGCTTGTGTGCTGTGATGGCTATTTTTTTTGCTTGTCAATTTAACTATATCTGGATGAACTACAATCCAGAAATGGAGGGCTCATATAATCTGGATCTTAAGGCAGGAAGAGAGGCACAAGTTTTGATCTGGATCAACACACACACCTTTAATCCATATCTTGAAGCATAGTGGCCATGCTTATAAAGATCTATAATAAAAAGGAATTAAAGAAAAGCTTAGGTCCATGTGTCATGGTACATGCCTTTAATCCCAGAATTTAGGAGACATAGACATGCAGATCTCTGAGTTCAAGGTTAGTCTGGTCTACAGATCAAGATTCATGACAGCCATGTGTAGGCAGAGAAGGAAATCATTGAAAGCAGAAAGCTGCTGAAGATGTAATTGAACAAGGAGATCACTTTACAGCCCCAGTAAACAGAAATTGGCAGCTTCAGCTTCGTGGTACTGGCTTTATCAAGACATCTTCCTCTACGACTAGGAAAAGTTGCTGAGGCCAGATATGTGGCAAGGGTGTCCCAGCATGAAGGCCAAGAGAAGCCATCTCATGAAGTAATGAAAGTGAAGCCCAGACTTCATTGGGGACCTCAAGAAGTTAGAGATGCCAGAGTTGTGGGATACCTGCCACATGTAAAGCTGCTGACAGGGAATGAAACCAGCCAAAGAAAAGACATGTGTTGCAGTCAGCAAAGCTGGAAGGCTCTGAAGAGCATTTTGACATCAGACGTGGAGATGCAGAGTTTGGAGTTTGCCCAGATTGTTTTCAGTCTTGCTTCGGTCCACAGTGTTTCCTCACTGTGCTCTCTTCCTTATGTTTGGGAACAGTAATGTATGTCCTGTGCCATGATATGTTGGAAGTATGTGATCTGCTCTTTGATTTTTTTTTTTTAGGGAATTAAAGTTAAAAGATGGCATGAATCTCAAAAGAGGCTTTGAACTTTGTACTTTTAAACATTGTTGAAGCTGTGATAGGCTATCGGGACTTTGAAATTAAACTACATGCATTTTGCATTATGCTATGGTTACAAGCCTGTGGGGCCAGGGAGTGGAATATGATGGTTTGAATAGACATGGGCACCACAGACTCATGAGTTTTAATGCTTGGCCTATCAAGAGTGGCACTATTAGGAGGTGTGACCTTGTTGGAGGAAGTATGTGATTATGGAGGCAGGCTTTGAGGTCTCCTATATATGCTCAAGCTACACTCAGTATTGATACAATTTCCTTCTGCTGACTTCAGATCAAGACACAACTCTCAGCTCCTTCTCCAGCACCATGTCTGCTTTTATGCCACCATGTTTCCCACCATAATAACAACGGACTAAACCTCTGAAACAGTAAACCAGCCCCAATTAAATGTTTTTCTTTATAAGTGTTGCCTTGGTCATGGTGTCTCTTTATAGCAATACAACCCTGAGACTTATAGCAAATACTTAATTGACAGGGCTTAGCCCTTAAGTTTCAGTTATTAATAAGCATGCATAAAGCTCTAACTGGCATTCTTGTGATGGGCTTCCAGTAGTGTCTTCTTTGACCTTGATATAAAAACGTAGATCTGGAAATATAGCTTAAGAGGAGAGTGCCTGGCCCATATACACAAATTCCTAGCACTTCAACAAAAGAAAAGAGAAAAAGAACCAGAGATCAAAATAAGTTCCACAACAGAAGGTGGCTGAGTGGTTAGAGGCCTGAGGCTCAGCTTCGGGGTTTCAAGTCCAAGGTACTTTTTGACAGGTGTGTGGGTAGGCTTCAAACATGCTCTGCTTTGACATCTCTTTATTAAAACAAAACAGGTAATAACCAAAAGATTTCTGATGCCATCTTCCCACTGTGGTGTGTCATGTGAATAATATCTACCTGCACAGTGAAGTATTTTTAATCATATTATACAATATATCTTTAAATTATTTTTTTGTAAAAGACAAAGCTAATAACAGTAACTTACCAATATTCTAAAACTCTGTTCTCCCTATTTAGGAGTGGGGCCTCACAGTATCTGATTTTAATAAGGTGGAATGATTTATGGAGACAGGGAAATAACAGTCCTTAATGATTATAAGTGGAGGGCAGTATATAAGCCATCCCTGGTGCCTTATTTTCTGCAACACCTTGGGCCAGGAATGTTTACTACGTGAAGTGCTCAGGCCTGTTCCTGTAGCCTCCCTTCACTGTAATCACACGCACAACCCCCTCAACCCCTTACATTTTCCACTCTACTTTGATAAAAAAGAAATGATCAAGACCTTCCTTTGTGAAAAACAGATGGTAGATTTTATGCTATGGATTGAAAAATGACTTTTATTTTTGTTCTTTGTCTACATAGTGTACATACCTGGTTCATCTATCTTTCTTTAATTCGAGGGAGAGTTGATGAAAGAGTTTCCTTTGGATTATTCTCATTCAGTGTGCTTGCTAATCCTCTGTTTTTACATTTCTTATACAGAAATTGCATATGCATCTAAGCCAGGGGATTTTTTTTCTTTTTCTTTTCTTTTTCCTCTGATCTGCAGTGGGAAGCAGAAGGAAAGAAATGCTTTCAGACCCCAGGTCTTGTTTCCAAAGGCTTTTTCAGAAGCACCAGGGACAGAGTGAAGTTCAGTCATGGAGGAGGTAGTGGAACTATGCAGAGGACCAAGCAGTGTAAGTAGATTATCCTTACTGTTTACAGAATACAGAGAAGCTGAGAGCAGCTGTTTGAGGAATGTCAAGGAATGAAGAAAGAACCACAAGTGAGTTCTAATGGTCTAACCACCGAGGTGCCAGCCATCTTATCGAGAGGAATGAAGCTTTGCAAAATGATACATGGTAGAGAACAAACAGCCGGAGTTCATCATGTCGGGCCATTAAACACCTAGATGTGGATCTTAGGGTACGTTCCCCAAAGTTGACGGAGAAAGGAAATGGAGCAGTCCCATGCCATATCTATGATGTGGAGTCAGACGAGAATAATCAACTTGTAAAAACAGCCATTAAATAATTTTCTACTCATTCGAACAGACACCAGAGGAAACCAGGTAGTAATTTTTGTCTCTGTCCCCTTCTCTCTGCACACACAAACAGACTATAGTGGGTAGGGCGTGAACACGATTTCTAATATGCTTTGCTTAATTCTCTGCCTTGCAGCGGAGCAAGCTGAGCAGGTGCAGCCTTTATCTGTACAAAAACAAACAGAGCTGATGGGGTGTCACTGAGCTCGGACTGCACAAGTGTTACGGCATCAAAGACTTACTTACATTCTCTAAAGCGAAAGTGACAAGAGCAGAGTGAACTATCAAAATAATTCCTCCCAGCTGCGAGATTTGGAGCAAGGCACCGGCAAAGGCAAAGTGTGCCCGGTCCAGTTAAGAGCTCCCTTGTTCTCGATGGAGTCTGAGTATTAAATGAAGACCCAGGATCTCGGGGTTCGGGTTCCAGTTGTTTACCATAAAATGAAAGAGCCCACAGAGGGTGTTCGTGAGGCTTTTGTGCTTCACTTTATTCTCCCCAAACATGTTGATGAGTTAAGTATAAACGAATCCGAAACATATGGTTCAAATTTCTGTGGAAATCCACAGGGCATATTAAGGGAATTAAAGGGAAACGTGTTAGGCCAAACATATTTAAGAATTTTACAAAACCCAAATCCAGCAAAATATTTGAACATTTTCTAGTGAGCCTGTTCCAGTTTATTCTTCTGTAACAGCGTGTTTTCTCAATTTCCTTACTGTCTCATTTTGATATACCGTGCGGAGCCCAGATCATTGTAATGTATTACAATGAGGTTACCAATCTAGCTCTTTAATCTCAAGTAATCAAATTCATCACAGAATTATTCAAATATACTTAAAACCTTGGGGATTTTGGACCAATTACAAAGAAGCTAAAGTCTGAACTGTTGAGGTTGAAGTTATTCAGTACATTGAATTTAAATCATCTTAAGGGAACATATTCTTTGGATTCATTTACCATTATTTAGTTTTGTTTAAAGCACTTTCCTTACATGCCTAGGGTTGAGGCAGATTTAAAAATAAATAAAGTATGTGGCTCAGGACTGCACGGAACATGCCCCTGCTTTAAGTTATTATAAAATTGGATGTATGTTATATTTTTACCACACTTTAATTACATGTAGTACTGTAGGTTGGTTTTTTTTTTTTGGAGCTGGTTTTATAAGGTAGGGAAGACTCTATTAGAGGAAATCTGTAGAAATGATGTACATTACACAGTTAGTATTCATGTAACAGTATATTTCAGGAGATAATCATGTTCACTCTCAAGATATTTAGAAGCTATCTTCCCTGTAAGTTCTTAATGCAGCATTTCTACTAGTGGTCTTCTATGGGGCAAAGAAAACTGGGCTAACTATACTTTGTCATTGGCAATTAAAGGTTTTCTGGTGACTAATTCTAATGTCACTAAAGCCTATAAGGTGACTCTATAGCAAGGCTACTGGGGTATAGCTCAGTTGTAGCACATGCTTAGTAAGCACACATACCTGAATTAGATCTCCAACACCATGAACGGAAAGGCGGGACTCTGGAGATGACTTCATATGTAAAGTAATGGCTTCAGGATCATGAAGACTTGAGCTTACTCCATAAGATCCTCATAAAAGCTGGGTGATAGTGATGATCCCCTGTGATCCCAGGGCTTGGAGCAGCAGAAACAAGTGCATCCCAAGGGCTTGCTGACCAATCAGTCCAGCCAAAATGGAAATCCTAGGATTAGTGAGAGAGCCCGTCTCAAACACTAAGGTAGACATGTAACTCCTATAGTGGACAGGCCACAAATTAACATATAAAAGTAAGTAGCATTTCTGTGTACAAATGGCAAACATGCTGAGAAATAAATCATATATAACATAATCCATTCACAATAGACAAAAATATATACCTTGGACTAAATCTAAGAAAGGAAGTTGAAAGACTCTCGAGTGAAAATTTAAATCGCTGAAGAAATTGAAGACAATAGATTGAAAGAATCAATATCACGAAAATGACCCAACTGCTACATGTAAGGTATAGATTCAGTGTAATACTAATCAAAATTCTCATGATACTCTTCAAAGGAATATTTTTTTAAAATGGAAGTACAAAAGACCCTGGTTGTGCAATGCAATGCTAGATTGTTCAAGAAGAATACTAGTTTACTTGAAGCTATGTTATAGAGCTAAGCTTTGTGATGGGTGAGAGACCTTCATCAGTTCATTCTTCCACATGTAGCTATCCAACTTTCCAAACACTGTTCCTTGAAGATACTGTTCTTTATTAATTGTGTATTTTGGCATCTTAAAAATATGTAAGAAAGAAAAAGAAAGGAAGGAAGGAAGGAAGGAAGAAAGGAAGGAAGGAAGGAAGGAAAGAAGAAAGAAAGAAAGAAAGAAAGAAAGAAAGAAAGAGAAAGGAAGGAAGGAAGGAAGGAAGGAAGGAAAAGAGGAAGAAAGGAAGGAAGGAAAGAAAGAAAAAAGGAAGGAAGGAAGGAAGGAAAAGAAAAAGAGAAAAAGAAAAATCTACAGGTGGCTGTAGTCACACAGGCTTACAACTGAATCTTTTATCCTAGTCTATTAGTGCAAGTCTTTCTTCTGTGCCAACTTGATTTTGTGACTTTAGGTCTGTAGTATAAATTGTGTAAATGTATTGTTCAGTCTTCAGCAATGTTTCTTTTACTGAGGACTGCTTTTCTATTTGGGATCCTTTGTGTATCCACAAGGATTTAAGGTTTTTATTCTGAAACTGCTACAGACGAAAGCAGAAAATACGCCACAAGACATGGGTAAAAGCAAAGACCTTTTGAATAAGTTTCTGGCTGCCCAGGAAATATGACCAACAATTGACAAAATGGTGCTTTATGACATTAAAATGGGTCTGTGTAGCAAAGGAAATAGTCAATTGCATGACGCGGCAGTCTACTAGATGGAAGGAGAGCTTCACTACCTTTATGACTGGCAGAGAATTTATATGTAAGAATATACAAATAACCAAAAATCCAAACCTCAACAAAACAAATATCTCAATAGAAAATAGCCTATGGTTCTAAAGCATTCTCACAGAAGACAAAGCAGTCACTCAAAAGGGTTCCACATCTTTACCGTGCAAATGCAGATTAAAATTACATTGAGATTTCCTCTCATCCAGGAAGATCTGGCTTATTAATTAGTTCCTATGTGGCCTCTCCTTCCATCTTTACCTTGTGTGGATTCCCTCCACCCTTACTCTGCCCTGCGCTGCATCCCCCTCTGCCTTTAAGCCCTTTCTTCCCAAGTGTGCTCTGGCACCTCCTCCCTTTGGCCTTCTCCCCTCAAACACACGGACCTCAGCTCCTATCTCACTAGGATGTGAGCATAGGGGGGCGATTAGTTGGGAAAAAGAAACTGTGTCAGCAGAAGTGCAAAGGGGGTTAGAGGTCAGTGGAGGGTGAATGAATTCACAGTGCATTTTGTACAATCATTGTGTTGTCCAAACTTACAGATAAGGTACTTTAAGTGTCTTTTTTTTAATTTAATTTTTATTTTCTATATTCTATGTTTACATTCCAAAGGTTTTCCCCTTTCCCAGTTCCCCCCCACCATATGTCCCATAATTCCTCTCCCCCCAAACTATTCCCCAATCATTCCCCACCCCACCACGATTTCTCTGTTCTGGGTCTACAAAACTGGATCCAATCTTCACAGGCCCAGGGTCCTCTCCTTTCTTCTTCTTGGGAGTCATTTGACTGGCTAATTGTGCCTTGAGCATTTAGGGCTTCTGGGCTCATTAATATCCACTTATCAGTGATTGCATTTCATGTGTATTCTTTTGTGATTGGGTTAGGTCACTTAGGATGATATTTACCTACAAATTGCATGAGTTCATTATTTTTAATTGCTGAGTAGTACTCCATTGTATAAATATACCACATTTTCTATATCCATTCCTCTTTTGAGGGATATTTGGGCTCCTTCCAATTTCTGGCTATTATAAACAAGGCTGCTATAAACATAGTGGAGAATGTGTCTTTATTGTATGCAGGGGAATCCTCTGGGTATATGCCCAGAAGTGGTATGCCAGGGTCCTCTGGAAGTGCCATGCCCAAATTTCTGAGGAACCGCCACACTGATTTCCAGAGCAGTTTTACCATTTTGCAATCCCACCAACAGTGGAGGAGTGTTCCTCTTTCTCCACATCCTTGCCAGCACTTGTTGTCTCTTGAGTTTTTAATCTTAGCCATTCTGACTGGTGTGAGGTGGAATCTCAGGGTTGTTTTGATTTGCATTTCCCTGATGACTAATGATGTTGAACATCTCTTAAGGTGTTTCTCTGCTATCCAAATTTCTTCTGGTGAAAATTCTTTGTTTAGCTCTGTACCCCATTTTTCGATAGGGTTATTTGGTTCTTTGGGGTCTAACTACTTGAGTTCTTTGTATATATTGGTATTAGCCCTCTGTCGGATGTGGGGTTGGTGAAAATCATTTCCCACTTTGTTGGTTGTCGTTTTGTCCTTCTGACAGTGTCCTTTGCCTTACAGAAACTTTGTAATTTTATGAGGTCCCATTTGTCAATTCTTGATCTTAGTGCATAAGCTATTGGTGTTCTGTTCAGGAACTTTCCCCCTGTGCCCATGTCCTCCAAGGTCTTCCCAAGTTTTTTTTCTAATAGTTTCAGTGTGTCTGGTTTTATGTGGAGGTCCTTGATCCACTTGGAGTTGATCTTAGTACAAGGAGATAAGAGTGGGTCAATTCGCATTCTTCTGCATGTTGACCTCAAGTTGAACCAGCACCATTTGTTGAAAAGGCTATCTTTTTTCCACTGGATGGTTGTGGCTCCTTTATCAAAGATCAAGTGCACATAAGTCTGTGGGTTCATTTCTGGGTGTTCAAGCCTATTCCATTCATCTACCTGCCTGTTGCTGTACCAATACCATGCAGTTTTTAACACAATTGCTCTGTAGTACTGCTTGAGGTCAGGGATATTGATTCCCCCAGAAGTCCTATTATTGTTGAGAAGAGTTTTAGCTATCCTGGGTTTTTTGTTGCTCCAGATGAATTTGAGAATTGCTCTTTCTAGATCTATGAAGAATTGATTTGGGATTTTGATGAGGATTGCATTGAATCTGTAGATTGCTTTTGGCAAGATGGCCATTTTTACTATATTGATCCTGCCAATCCAGGAGCAAGAAATGTTTTTCCATCTTCTGAGGTCTTCTTCGATTTCTTTCTTCAAGGACTTGAAGTTCCTGTCATACAGATCTTTTGCTTGTTTGGTTAGAGTTACACCAAGGTACTTTATGTTGTTTGTGGCTATTGTGAAGGGTGTTATTTCCCTAACTTCTTTCTCAGCCTGCTTGTCCTTTGAGTACAAGAAGGCTATTGATTTGCTTGAGTTAATTTTATAACCAGCAACTTTGCTGAAGTTGTTTATCAGCTGTAGAAGTTCTCTGGTGTAGTTTTTTGGATCGCTTAAGTAGACTATCATATCGTCTGCAAATAATGATACTTTGAATTCTTCCTTTCCAATTTGTATCCCTGTGACTTCCGTATGTTGTCTAATTGCTCTCACTAGAACTTCAAGTACTATATTGAAAAGATATGGAGAGAGAGGGCAGCCTTGTCTAGTCCCTGATTTTAGTGGGATTGCTTCAAGTTTCTCTCCATTTATTTTGATGTTGGCTACTGGTTTGCTGTAGATTGCTTTTACTATGTTTAGGTATGGGCCTTGAATTCCTGCTCTTTCCAAGACTTTTAGCATAAAGGATGCTGAATTTTGTCAAATGCTTTTTCAGCATCTAATGAGATGACCATGTGGTTTTTTTCTTTTAGTTTGTTTATGTAGTGGATTACATTGATGGATTTCTGTATATTGAACCATCCCTGCATCCCTGGAATGAAGCCTACTTGATCATGGTGAATGATCGTTTTGATATGCTCTTGGATTCGGTTGGCAAGAATTTTATTTAGTATTTTTGCATCAATATTCATAAGAGAAATTGGCCTGTAGTTCTCTTTCTTTGTTGGATCTTTTTGTGGTTTAGGTGTCAGCGTAATTGTGGTTTCGAAGAATGAGTTGGTCAGTGTCCCTTCTGTCTCTATTTTGTGGAATAGTTTGAAGAGTATTGGTGTTAAGTCTTCTTTGAAGGTCTGGTAGAATTCTGCACTAAAACCATCTGGTCCTGTACTTTTTTTGGTTGTGAGGCTTTCTATAACCCCCTCTATTTCTTTAGGGGTTATGGGACTGTTTAGCTGATCTACTAATTGTTGCTGATTTAATTTTGGTATTTGGTATCTATCTAGAAAATTGTCCATTTCCTCCAGATTCTCCAGTTGTTTTGAGTATAGGCCTTTGTAGTAGGATCTGATGATCTTTTGAATTTCCTCAGTTTCTGTTGTTATATCCCCCTTTTCATTTCTAATTTTGTTAATTTGGATACTGTCTCTGTGTCCTTTGGTTAGTCTAGCTAAGGGTTTATCTATCTTGTTGATTTTCTCAAAGAACCAGCTCTTGGTTTTGTTGACTCTTTGTATGGTTCTCTTTGTTTCTATTTGATTGATTTCAGCCCTTAGTTTGATGATTTCCTCTCTTCTACTCCTCCTGGGTGAATTAGCTTCTTTTTGTTCCAGGTCCTTCAGGTGTGCTGTTAAGTTGCTAGTGTATGCTCTCTCCAGTTTCTTTTTGGAGGCACTCAGGGCTATGAGTTTTCCTCTTAGGACTGCTTTCATTGTGTCCCAAAGATTTGGGTAGGTCATACCTTCATTTTCACTGAAGTCTAAAAAGTCTTTGATTTCTTTCTTTATTACTTCCTTGACCAAGGTGTCATTGAGTAGAGTATTGTTCAGTTTCCATGTGTATGTGGGCTTTCTGTTTTTCTTCTTGCTATTGAAGACCACTTTTACTCCATAGTGATCCGATAGGAGACATGGGATTAGTTTGGTCTTCTTGTATTTGTTGAGGTCTGTCTTGTGACCAATTATGATCAATTTTTGAGAAGGTACTGTGAGGTGCTGAGAAAAAGGTATACTCTTTTGATTTAGGATGGAAATTTCTCTCTATATATATATCTGTTAAATCCAATTGATCCAAAGCTTCAATTAGTTTCACTATGTCCCTGTTTAGTTTCTGCTTTCCTGATCAGTCCATTGAGGAGAGTGGAGTGTTGAAGTCACCTACAATTATTGTGTTAGGTACAATGTGTGCTTTAAGCTTTAGTAAAGTTTCTTTTACGAATGAAACATTTGGCGCATAGATGTTCAGTATTGAGAATTCTTCTTGGTGGATTTTCCCTTTGACAAGCAAGAAGTGACCTTCTGAGTCTCTTTTGATGACTTTAGGTTGAAAGTCAATTTTATCTGATATTAGAATGGCTACTCTGGCTTGTTTCCTGAGACCATTTGCTTGTAAAACTGTCTTCCAGCCTTTTACTCTAAGGTGGTGTTTGTCTTTGACACTAAGATGTGTTTCCTGTATGCAGCAAAATGTAGGGTCCTATTTCCGTATCCAGTCTGTTAGTCTGTGTCTTTTTATTGGGGAATTGAATCCATTGATATTAAGAAATATTAAGGAATAGTAATTATTATTTCCTGACATTTTGGGCATTATTATTTTTTTTGTATTTGAGTGGTTCTCTTCTTTTGGGTTGGATGAGATGGGGTTTCTATCTTGTTTCTTGTGGGGTGTAGTTTCCCCCTTGTGTTGGTATTTTTCCCCTATTATCCTGTGTAGGGCTGGGTTTGTAGATAAATATCGTGCAAATTTGGTTTTGTCGTGGAATACCTTGGTTTCCCCATCTATGGCAATTGAGAGTTTTGCTGGATATAGTAGTTTTGGCTGAAATTTGTGTTCTCTTAGAGTCTGCATGAGGTCTGCCCAGGATCTTCTAGCTTTCATGGTCTCAGGTGAGAAGTCTGGTGTAATTCTGATAGGTCTTCCTTTATATATTACTTGTCCTTTTTCTCTTACTGCCTTTAATATTCTTTCTTTGTTTAGTACATTTGGGGTTTTGATTATTATGTGACGGGAAGTATTTCTGTTCTGGTCCAGTCTATTTGGGGTTCTATAGGCTTCTTGTATATTCATGGGCATCTCTCTCTTTAGGTTGGGGAAGTTTTCTTCCATAATTTTGTAGAAGATATTTGCTGGCCCTTTAAGTTTTAGATCTTCATTCTCATCTTTCCCTATAATCCTTAGGTTTGGTCTTCTCATTGTGTCCTGGATTTCCTGAATGTTTTGGGTTACCAGCTTTTTGCATTTTGCATTTTCTTTAATTGTTGAATCCATGGTTCCTATGGTATCTTCAGCATTTGAGATTCTGTCTTCTATCTCTTGTATTCTATTGTTGATATTTGCATCTATGACTCCTGATTTCTTCCCAAGGTTTTCTATCTCCAACGTTGTCTCCCTTTGCGATTTCTTAGTTGTTTCTACTTCTGTTTTTAGATTCTGTATGGTTTTGCTCAGATCTTTCAATTGCTTGTTTGTGTTTTCCTGTAATTCTTTAAGGGATTTTTGTGTTTCCTCTTTTATGACTTCTACTTGTTGACCCATGTTCCCTTGTATTTCTTTAAGTGACTTTTGTTTCTCCCCCTTATTGGGATTCATTTTTTGCTCTATATTCTCCTGGATTTCTTTAAGTTATTTTTGTGTTTGCCTTGTATGGGCTTCTAGCTTTTGATCTATTTTCTCCTCTATTACTTTAAAAAATTATCTAAGTGATCCTCTATCAGCATCTTTACCAGTGATTTTAGATCTGAGTCTTGTTTTTCTGGTGTGTTGAGATATCCGAAATTTAATTGTGTTTGCCTTGTAAGGGCTTCTAGCTTTTGATCTATTTTCTCATGTATTACTTTAAAAGATTTATCTAAGTGTTCCTCTATCAGCATCCTGACCAGTGATTTTAGATCTGAGTCTTGTTTTTCTGGTGTTTCGGGGTATCCAAGATTTATTGCTGTCGGGGAACTGGGTTCGGGTGCTGCCATACTGCCTTGATTTCTCTTAGTAACAATCTTACGTTTGCCTTTTGCCATCTGGTTAACTCTGGTGTTAGTTGGTCCTGTAGTTACTAGCTGGTGCTTGACCCTCCTGTGGGCTCGTAAGGCTATTTCCCAGTGACTGAGACACCTGAACCACTGCTCTGCAGGGCTCCTGCTCACAGATTGCTGACAGGTGGCCTGAGTCCCCGAGGTCTTAAACTCAGGATATCCCAGGTACTTGGTTCTGCCTGTTGGGCAGCTGCTCTGCACTGCTCCTGCTCAGGGTTTGCTGTCTGGTGTCCTGATTCCCCAGAGGTCTTAAAGTCGGGATAGCTCAGTTATCTGGTTCTGCCTGATGGTCCAAATCTGCTGGGAAGCTGGCTGAGGCTGGCTCCCCCACTGCAGGCTGGATGGGAAGCAGCTGGCAAGATGGCGCTGACTGCAGGGAGTTCGGGGTCCACCCTGCGAGCGCAGAGCACAGGATCAGCCGGTGTCCCCCAAACCACTACTCTGTGCACAGCTCCAGCTCCAGGCCAGAGTCCCCGAAGGTCTTAAACTCGGGATATCTCGGGTACCTGGTTCCGCAGGCTGAGTCTGAGCACCTGGGAAGCTGGCTGAGGCTGGCTCCCCCGCCGGCTGGATCTACTTTAAGTGTCTTAGTCAGGGTTTCTATTCCTGCACAAACATCATGACCAAGAAACAAGTTGGGGAGGAAAGGGTTTATTTAGCTTACACTTCCACATTGCTGTTCATCATCAAAGGAATGCAGGACTGGATCTCAAGCAGGTAAGGAAGCAGGAGCTGATGCAGAGGCCATGGAAGGATGTTACTTACTGGCTTACTCTTTTATAGACCCCAAGACTACCAGCCCAGGCATGGCACCACCCAGAAGGGGCTCTTCCCCCTTGATCACTAATTGAGAAAATGCCTTATCACTGGATCTCATGGAGGCATTTTCTCAACTGAAGCTTCTTTCTCTGTGATAACTCCAGCCTGTGTCACATTGACACACAAACCAGCTACTCCACACATGTAAGTTTATTATACTTGACTCCACACAAAGGTACATTGGTCCAGGATTCCTGGAAGGACCAACTTCCTTCTCATCTCAATACTATATCAAAAGTAACATCTTAGAGTAACGATATCCACTAGCCAAGGTCCTATGATAGATACAGCTTCTGCATTTGATTCCCTTTAGGTGTGCATATATGGTAATTCAGAGACACAATGGACCAGGGATATTTCTCTGGAAGAAAACCAAGGCATGGGTGATCTTCTGTGGAAGACTGTGCTGTGAGCAAGGATTAGCCTAAATATAGGGAGTGCTGTGCTAATAGGCCTAGAAAGCAGGAACAAAGATCGAACCCGAGATTATTATTCTCTAGGTGTAGAGCCTTGGGGGGCTTACCTCATTAGGTTGGGGACTTGCTTAGAAGTAGCTATCCCTGCTTTTCTTTCCTTTTCTCCCTTTTGGAATGGGAACATCAATCCTATGCTTGCTGTCACCACCCTATTTCAGAGTCACACAATTTGTTTCACTTCACAGGCTCATAGCTGAAGATAAATTGTGTCTTAGATGAATCATGCCCTTGTGTTGTTCATGTCTAATTGAGGTAATATATGAATGAGACGCTGGATCCAACATGAGGGTTGAAGTCAGAGCTGGTGAGATGGAATAGATGTATTTTGTGCATAAAAGACAGTTAAGTTTTAGGAATCAATGGGAGATACAAAGAACATGTGTAAATATGCTACCTAGGTTCACAGGCAGGATTGGAATATAATACTAATGTGATAGGGTTAGAGGTGGGAATAGAATAGAATGTAATAAATAGGATGTAATGTAATAAAGGAGACCTGGGAGAGATGTTTTCTTGCCTTTCCTTCAACCTTAGATACAAGAAGACACTATGAACCAGCATTTAGACCTTTGTTAGACAACTGATCTTCCACAATAAACCATCTAGTTCATAGTATTTTGTTATAGCAAAACAACTTGACAAGGTCTGACCTTAGTAGACATCTAGGCAATCTGGGGGTCATAGAAGTATATGTTCTAACTAGTCCATCTCTCTGGAGAGATGATAGTGTCATGGAGACCACTCGTGGGTACCAGCAGCTTGAGGCTGTGCTAGGACAGTGAACAGCGGGGACCAACCAAGGGGCAGCTCTGCAGAGTGACTGGGTGGAGCCCTTCAACTCCCAGTCTGTGGAGAGAATCAGACAAGAGGTTGGACTTTGTATGTTATTGTTTTCATTATTACTATTGGACAACTGCAGAGAGTGTAGGAGGTGGGGTTGAAGTGGTTGGGTTGAAGCTCCTGTGGATGGGTAACTGGGGGCTTTCCAGAGACAGAAATAACCCAGAGTCTAGTTTCTGTGCCCAGACCCATCATCAGCAGAGAGATGGTTAATGAGGAGAGCAAACCCAAGAGTTCCTGCTTAGAGGCTGTGCTGCTCTTGGGAGACTAGGCAGCAGGGGTGGCTGTGGCAATCAAACCTATTTAAAATAGTCTGAGGACCCAGAGGGAGATAACACATCCCGCATCTTGCTTTCAAAACCAAGGTCCAGTTTCATTCCAGGCAAACATCAGTGAGTTAAATAGGAGTGGTGTGTTGGCAGACTTTCAGGGAGTGATGGGAAGTAAAAACTGAATTTACTAAATCTCAGTATCAACTGTCCAATTCATTTAATTATGGGCACCAACCTTGCACCAGAACATTAACTGTTATGTCTTCTTAGAAGAGACTTCAATGTATGTCAACTGTTTTACTAAGAATATAATCTCATATCTAGGAAAAATGATATAAAGCTCTTAGCGTTTTAAAACATAATAACTGATAGATTTTAAAATGTTAATGGCTGAGCTTAATATATTGATACTTAATTATCTCAACAATTTGTCTTAACTGTGGTGTTATCTGTATTTTGATGCTTATTAAATATTATAAGTGGATATGGTGGTGCATGCCAGTAGGAAGAGATTTAGAAACAGAGGCAAGAAGATCATGAGTTTAAGGCCAGCCTGAACTGGATCTGGGCTGAGGATGAGGCTCAGTTGGGAGAGGGCTTGCCTGGCATGTGCAGAGCCCTGATTCTACTCCTAGAGCCTCGTGAGGTGGGCACGGTGGCACTGGCAGTGTCTATTGTCACAGCACTTAGGAGGTGGAGGTAGGAGTATTACAAATTGTGCATCATGGGCCAGTGAGTCAGTGGACAGCTGGACTAAAACAAACCCTGTGTTTTCTTTTTTAATGGATGATGAAATTTTATTGAAAATAAGTGTTTTCAAACAATCAATTTTGGCCATGTTTTCCCTTCCCCCTTACTCCTCTCTATCCTCCTCCAACTCCTCCCAGACCCTCCACACCTCCCCACTTAGCCAACTCCGTGCCTTCTGTGTCTCCGGAAAACAAAGAAACAGACAAGCTATAACAAAGAGAGAGCACAAGTGATACAGAGGAGCCCAGTCTTAAATGTTTGTGAGAAAACAGGCCATATCACAGCATATTAAAAGTTGCTCACTGGATTTAAAATCAGGGATTTTGAAGAGACATGAGAGTTTATAGGAGCATAGAATCTGCATTCCATAAGAAGGCAGAATATTTCTAAGACCAGAACTCCTCAGATAATGTGTAAAAATTAACAAATTTTAAACCTAATTTTCAGAACCTCAAACTGATGAACCTGGTTCAATATCATATCTCATTTGCTCAATTTGAAATAGTCGGGTGGTCACTTTATCCCTGGGGACAAAATTTACCTGCAAAGCAAGATCAGTTGTTTAGTCTTTCTTAAAGTTAATGGGATGGTCTTCTGCACTTGAGTGGGATGCTTTTTATTACACTTTACACAGGTTAATATGACAAAGGAATGCTCGCTTCATCTCCAAGAGACTACGAAAAGAAATTAATTGACAATCTGGGAGATGACTCAACCACTTCAGTGCTTACGTGAGCCTGAGGGTTTGAGTAAAAGCTAGACTTAGAGGCAAGCCCCTCATAATGCCAGTGCTAGAGGGGGTTAGATGGGTCTCTGCTCACCATTGGCCAGCTGCTCCAGCCAAATTGGTGAGATTCAGGTACAATGAGAGAACCTGGTTCAGAAAAATCAGGCAGAGTGATTAAAGAAGGTATCTAGTGCTGATTTCTGTTCTCTACACACGTCTGTACATCCATGTATACTCATTTAGAGAGAAAATCTCTTGGGCACTGTGTGGAAGCATCACCTGTCAATAAAAAGCTAATGGCCTATTAGCTGAGGCAGGACATGGAAGGTGGGACATCTGGCGGAGAGAGATAGGAACTCTGGGAAAAGAGTCAGGCTGCAGGACTCACCCTGAACTCTGAGGAAACTGGGCACATGGAATTGGGGAGAGGTAATCAACCATGGGTCAGACATTGACTAGAATAAATGCATTCCGCAAGTTACAGGCTAGTTAGGGAAGGAGCCAAAGCTTACAGCCTAGGGATTTATTCATAAATAATTAAGTCTCCGGTTGTTTTTATGGATCAAAGTGGTTGGGTAGCAAAGCTTGTGGCTGTACTCATGTCACACATGTATTCTCTCTCTCTCTCTCTCTCTCTCTCTCTCTTTCTCTCTCTCTCTCTCTCTCTGCTTTGAGTATCATAGATAACTCTTCATTATCTTTCTCTCCCTAGTTGTATGCCATCTCACACCAGCATAGATTTACGTTTCTATAAGAAATGTCTTGTTCCAATTTTCCACTTCAGCAAATTGTAAATTCACTTCCAGGTAAGACTTCCCAGTGTCTCCCCCGTACCTGTGCCAGTCAGGCAAAACTCCTGCTCTCATAGAGTGTACTTTTCAAAGATGCTTTGAACTGAGATTTCTACAGTTTGCATGCATGTTTCTGCTTATGCAATGGCTATGTGACATAAAGGGCGAGAGAGCCAAGCCCCCCGAGATCCCCACTCCAGCCAGAGTGCTACGCTCTGTGACAGGGAAAACCTCACAAACCTCCAGGCCTGTGTGTCCTCACTCCTCGGTTAGGTAACTTATTTACAGGGAAGAAATGAGTTAATTTATGCCACAGACTTAGGTTTCTGTTGTCTCTGCTCACCATGTGTGTCTACAAGCTTTAACATCTATTTTAATGGTCTGATGTATGTTTTATCTTGTAACTTGTTGCTCTATTGTTGCCTTAGACTATACATTTAGATTCCTTATGATATCTTTAATGAAGCTCAAAGAGAAAAATTGGTAAGAAAAATAATAAGATTAGTATTATAGAAAGTAGAGATTTAATTGTAAGACCACAAGTTGGACACACACACGGACACACACACACACACACACACACACACACACACACAAACACACACACAAGCATACAGGGGAATGACTCACTCCCATGCATGTCTATTGAGTGTATCTACACTACAAAGCAACTAGAAGACCACCAGTTCTCTCAACCACATTCTCTGCTTACATCCTTCTGATTTTTTAAATTCTCCCTACTTATGAAGAATAACGTTTACTGCTGTTTTGAATTTTTCCCAATCAAACCTGGCGTAAGAGGCCTAAACAAGCTTACATCTTAACTAATCTTGTTTTTATTTCCCCTAAAACATATGGAATGCATTTGCCCTATTGTTTTAAAGGGTTCTTTTATCAATCCTTTTAAATGACCCCCTTTGTTACACCGGAATGGTTTAGATACAGTGCCACAGCCTGCCATAAAACCAGTAATGATGTTATCAAGGTCTGAAGTGTGTGGTTATCAGTTTCCTGTGCCTTCAATACAGCTGTTACCACCCAGCTTTCAAGCATTTCTTGCGTTCTCAGAAGCAGACACTCAGCGCTGACGTCTAACCTTGCATCAACCATCACTGGGTTGTTAGCGAAGATTCCTGTCTTCTCTCACAATACTGATTGATATTAAATGCCCCCATTCTAGTCAGAACTTAGTGGGCAGAGTAGCTTCTACTTGTGTCCCTCTTCCCAAGAACATGCAAGTCTCCCTTGTGGTTTGGCATTTAGTCCCTTTGTTCGTTGCTAAAGTGAAAAGTCCTTTCTCTGACTCAGCTCATTTTTCACAGATGACACCCCTGTCCTCTGTGATGGGTGTCTTTATATTTTTTGGAGACTTCCTGAACATAATTTTTTTATAGCTCATTTTTCAACTGTAGCACAGATACCCCTTTTATGGTTGGTTTTAATTTGAAACAGTTTTGATTGCTGGGTGTTTAGCACTTGAAATAAAATGTTTCATCTTCTCACAGAAGCTCCCAGAAGCCACCAGGAAACCAAGTCAGGGCCCCTTGTGCTTCCCCAAGGTCAGTCTGATGACTGTCTCACATTTAGTTATGTAGAGATTGTTGCTTTCTTTTGAAAATATCTTTTATCATCGAAAGTTCCACACAGGAATCCAATGTTCCTTGCTCCTATCTATTCTTAACACTTCTTTCACACAAGGTTGAGGGAAAGATCAAGCTAGAGGTATACACAAGTATCCAGACAGAAGTTTGATGCCATGTACAGTTTCCCACCTAGGACTGCAAACTCCTGAAAATTTTACAGTTCCATATACAGATTCCTTCTTATGAAGCAGGCCTCAGATCCAACAGTAACGTGGTTGGCTCCTCCTTGTCCCACACAACCTTCATGCCACTTTTGAACTAGTAAGAACATCTGGCTGGGAAGGTCAATATTGTACCTTGCAGGTCAATATTGTATCAGTCAGGGATGGCTGAACGGGTACCATTGATGACTTTTCTCTCCCATTGGTCTGCATAGAACTTGTGGCACTGTGGAAAGCTAATCAGCAGGTAGGAAGTTTCCAAGCCAGTCCTAGCTTGATTTCTTCATGTTTCATAACCAACATATGTTGTCTTTCTCAATAAAGTCTTACCATCTATTTATAGTGGGCAGCCATGAACAGGAATGGCTCCTGTTTTGGGTTTCTGTGTCCTACAACTCTCCCCTGTTGCTGACCAGTAACTCACAGTGAAGTACTTCGCCTCTGGCAATGTGATTTTCATTTAATAACCCTTGTCTTATGCCCACCAATGCAGAGTACCCGTGTTTAAACTCTTTTTAAGAAGAAATCACATTTTTAAATTAACATGCAGAGTAGTAGGTTTCCATTAGTGTTTTTCATATGGCCTTAGTTTGGTGATCCCACTCAACTCTCTTCTCTCCGCCACACACCCTCACCCCAATTCTCATTTAGCCTTTAACCCTCAATAGTCCCTCAGTCTTAGCACACATGTTCTACTACCTCCTTACCCCCTTAAAGTCTCTTCCTGCCATCCCTGACCCCGAACCCTGATCCCCAGCACCCAACACTGCCTTGTGGGAATTTTCTTGCTTCATGACCTCTAAGGTCATTCCAACCTTATGTATATATTTTAAAGGTGAGATAAAGTATATTTCTCTTTTTAATTGTGAATCTTGGGGGAAGTTGCGGAATATTTAGGAAGTTGGGTCTCACTAGAGGGACTATGTCACTGAGGCCAGGACCAGAGGGTGTATAGTCTCACCTACTCTGGTTAGCTCTTGTTGCTTTCTGTAGGCCATGAAGATGTGACCTCTCAGCTTTCTGCTTTGGTTGCCTGCCTGCTGCCATGCTTCCCTAGACATCCAGGAGTCTCCTTCTTACACCTTAAACCCAAACAAAGAAACATCCCCCCATGCTTTGCTTTCAGTCATATGCTGCAACACCAGGGTGCACAGGAGGACACACTGTAACACATCTCTCACAACCCATCCCTTCCTGACATCTTCTGTGTACATAGATGACCTATGGCTCATGTAGTCTGTTGCTTTGCCCTTGATAAACTTAGGTACCAATGGATTTGTTGATTCTCTCACCCACAGGGGTGGGACCTTAATTTCTATCTTTAATCTTGTCTGTTTGCTAGTCACTAATTTATCTTCTGGAGCCTCGTTTTCTTACTTTCCTTTCTAGAACAAAGCAATCAGACTCAAAAGAAATCAGCAAAACCTTTCTCTTGGGCTCAGAAAGACTTTCCCCAGATTCAGAAAAATAAGGCTGTCTTATGTCCAAGTGTAAGTATTTATGAACAGCTGACCAGTGCATACAAAAACTAGCAACTGCAGCTTACTCCTCCCTCATGACTGTAGCCTCCTCCTGAGACTAGCTACCCACCACTACCTCTGCTCTATAGAAGCAATGCAGTGAGATTCTGGGCTATAGCAATTGGTGGTGTATCTCCATCAGAGTGTGCAGAGCCCACCTGACCCTAGCTTTTCTGTATCTATGGGTCTGTCATCTTTCTTGTCCATCCTTTTTTTCATTGCCTCACATTTCCAGACCCATGCTGTGTAGGATGCCACACTACCTGCTACTACCCTCCAGTGTTTGTCATTCAACAAAGACTTACTGAGCACGAAATAAAGGCTGCACCATGATCTGTGAGATCCATGTTTATCTAGACTCCCACTTTCTCTCTGAATTGAACTTAAAGTCTAACAGGAATTTAAATCAAATTAACAAGAGGTATCTTTAACAAGAGGAACGCTGTATTCAGCTATGGGCTAAGAAAGAATTCCAGGAGGAAATGGTCCTTGCCAGAAACATGAAAGAGGAAATAAAATGATCAAGAAAAAAAAACCTATGCAATAGAAACTGTTCTGGTAGAGTTTATAGCATACCTAAGGGTCTAAGAAAACTGCAGCATGTGTGGAACCCAGAGGGGTCAGTGTGAAGGTGAGGGCAGCGTGTGGGAGAAGGGATGGCCCTTCCTCTAACTGGTTCTTACTGCGCACATCTTTTTAATACCTGAAATGTTCTTTGTTTTTTTTTTTTTACATGTTCTCACCTTGGGTTTTATTCCTGGATCATATCATGATTTGTACAGCAAACATCTTACTGTGTGACACCGAACACAAACCCGAAACTGGCTTTTAGAGAGAAGGAGCCATTGTTCTCGTTCACTAGAAAAATTCCATAAACATCAGATGCATTTATTTGCTCTGTCGAAATGCCTTGGATTGATGTGCAAGGCCACAGTTACAGTCTCTAGAGGCTGGGCTGGGTGTTTCTGGCCAGAATGTATAAGAGCAAGGCATTCAAGTAGAGGCGAATGCTGTGTCAAAATTAACAGTCATAGGAAGGCTCAACCTTAAAGGGTAAGATAGGAATATCTAGGAATAAAAGACTTGGATATGAGGCCCATGAGTCTTAAACCAGAGTAGGGGATTGGATAAAAGAATTGGGGTGGATTCTGGTTCCACTCCATGTAATGCTGAAGCTTCCCCCGGGGACATGTTTTATAGGGTACAGATGGTCTTAGATGGGAGTGAGGAAAGACCTGTTAAGGGTTACGCTAGTTATTGAAGAGGTCTCAGTGTTTTGGAGGTAAGAATGAAATATCCCAATGCAGTCTGAGAAGCCCATGTGCAAGGCATTGCCGAGTAGCAGAAAGCTTTAAGGCATTAATGAAGATTTCATAGAAATAGTGTTTGAAAGAATGCTGAGAGATGGATGGGGGCATTTATGAACATCATATCACATGAATGAAATAGATGGATAAATAACTTCTTAGTAGATCAAAGAAGAAATAGCAGCTTGGGATATTACTCAGTTTCCAGAGTCCTGAGAAATGTGAGCAAAGCACTGGGACCCTTGATGTCCAGTACCACATGAACTAACCATGGCTGCTTACAAACACTTATAATTCCAGCACTTGGGAGGCAGAGGGAAGAGAGTCTACGAGGCCAAGGTCATTTTTGGATACACAGTGAGTTTGAGGTCAGCTTGTACTATAATGCTTTTTGTCTCACACTCAACAAAGTGGATATAATAGAAAGTTATAAACAAAGTTATAGACATTGTAAGTTATGTGATTCATACCAAAAGTATGTTGAGACCTTGTAAACCTGAGGCTATCCTTGTACCCATAGAGATAAGACTAGAGACATTGTTCAGCATATTTAGGGCATACATGGAGTATGTGATGCTATCTAGGTTAATACTAGCAAGCTAAAGAGTCTGATTCACTGCACAGAGCCCAGAAATGGTTACCTTGGGTTAGCTGGTTGTGTTAACAAGATCTCTGAGATGTCAAAGATGGCTCAGGTTTCTGTCCAGCAGTGAAGATTCAGCTTCATTGCACTCTTTAGAACTGGATAGGATAATACAGTTATATCCCAGTATACTGACCTTCAGACCAACGATAGGATCTTAGTGGTAAAAAGAAAAGAGAAACAAGAAACAGAAGCCCTGGCATAATGATGGAGATTTAACAAATAAAAGTCCCAGAGGTCACCGAGAGGGCTGAATTTTGATGGATATTGAGGGGAAAATCCAGTGTAAGAAAAAAAAAAAACTCAGTAGCTCATGGTCAAAGGTCCCTGGACCAGCTTAGCTCCAGATCCAGGTTAACAGGTATCAGTGGATCCCAGCTAGCAGCCCATATGCTTCCCCATGCCCAAACTCTGCTAGGCTAGTAACCACCTCAATCCTGATAGTCTGGGTATAGTGCCGCCACCCACTCTAGTAATTTACAATAGACAATGCAAGAATATCCAAGATTGCCCAACAACCTCCAGATATGACAAAGTCAATCCATGCTCAGTTTTTGTGCCACAAAGACAAAGGTAAGGGAAAGAGGGAAGTGATAAGACCTTGGTCATGATCATCCACTCAGGGCTATGAATACAGTTCTCTGCCTTAGTCAGTAAGCTTGCCATTCTGGGCTGGGACCTGACTGCAAAGTCCTGTACAAATTGCTTCCCTTATGCTGCGCTGACTCCCCAGTGCTCTCAGTGTGTCACAATGAGCCACTGTCCTATATCCAGAATATCAGAAGTTATGAGTCTTAGGATGCCAAGACTTTCTTCAGGCCCTGCTCTTCTCCTCAATCTCAAAGGGAGTGACAGAATCCATTTCAGACTCTGGTAAGGTTGACTGACTGCTGAAATTACTTCTTTAGGGTCTGCCTGTGCTGAAAACACCATGACAAAGAACTTAGAGAAGAAATAGCTTGTTATGGTTTATCATTTCAGAAGAGTCTATCATGACAGAGGAGGCCAGACAGCAGATACTTGGAATGGGAAACAAGAGATCACACCTTTATCCACACGCAGGAAAAAAAAGGAGGGGACGACGAGGGGGTGAGATATTAAACTCTCAAACCCTCACCCCAGTGAGATACTTCCTGCAGCAAGGCTCCACCTCCTGAAGTCTCTACAACTTCACAAACAGAGTCACCATTTGGGAACACCCTGCCCAAATATTTGAGCCTGTAGGAGGCATTTTTATTCATGCCACCATGGGGTCCATGGCTTTTGTAAATCAGTGACACACAGTGAATGGATTTACATAGAGAGAAGCTAGTGGATCGTATCCATGGTCTCTCTGAGTTGCCTGAGACAGAGCTGTTTCAGTACATTTCTGAAGCCTCTTTGTTTTGGCATAGGCATCCTCTTCCCTAGGTGAACCAGTAGGGAGTGAGCTTCTGGGCATCATTCCAGGAGCAAAGCCTAATTCTGTACTCATCCTCAATGAGCTGTCAATCATGTGCATCTCTTAAAGCAACAGCTCCATTCTCCAGCAGATTCAGTGGACTCTGTTATCACTGGGGAGAGGAGTATGCCTGATAACAGCTTTTACTGGACTTATCACAGTAGCAGCTAGTAGGAGCTGGAGAGAACAGAAATTGTATAATATCAAAAGCTGGGTATGACAGGAAAAACTTTTTAGAGGGGAAAGTGGGCTCCAACTAGTTTAGATTGGGATCATATTCATTCACTCTTGTGGAATCTACAGGATAATTTAGTTACCTGAATGTATGTTTCTTTTATTAATTTTAAATAAAATACTATCCCAATGTGACTTAGAAGATACTGAAAATATTTTATAATAGATATATTCTAACTTTAGTATCTTTAAAAATTCACAGCTAATAGTTTAAATATTCAGAACAAGCAAAAATTCAGTTTTTACTGTATCATTTTTTTCTGACAAGCAGAAGATTGGTCCTGAAAACATTTTACTATAGATATATTGGCATTACTACATTTTAAAATTCATAGCCAGAACTTCAAATATTCAGAAGAGGCAAAAATTCAATTTAATTATATTATCTTATCCCAACCAGCTGTGGAAAGCCCCTTTTTGACCGGAATAACAGTAATAAAATTCTCAGGGGCTCAATGACAATTTACAGTTCTGTTCCATTTAATTTAACATGAAGTGCTTATTGTATGTGAAATATATTGTCTGAGGCCTCTGACCTACCATAAAAATGAAATAAATAGAACCTACCATAGATGATGATTCTTTGCAGAGAAGAGTCGACAGTCCTAGGGAGGAGCTGCACCTGCTGAGTGTGGTGGTAAAGGTTCTGCTAGGACTTGGGACCTATTGTGGTTTGAATAGGAAATGCCCCCCACCCCCCACCCCGGAGTCATGGTTGGAACACTTGCTCTCCAGTGGGTGGTGCTGTTTTGTGGAGGTATAGAACCTTTAGGGGCTTGCTGGAAGATTTAGGTCCATGAAGTGTGGATCTTCTGTGTGACAATCATCCTTGCCATTGAGCTGATCTTTCTCCCTGCTTCTTGACTGCAGAGACAATGTGAGAACCTTATTGTCACTATCACAAAGTCTTTTTGCCTTTGCCATCACGAATGACTGTGTCCCCTCCAATGACTAGCCAGAAGAACCCTCTTCTCTCCCAAGCAGCATTGTCAAAGCGTCATATGGAAACAGCATAGCTAATGGAGTAGCCCATGTACTTTTCACCTTTGGCCACACTCCCCATTGCAAATGCTGAGTCTTGGCTTCTACCTCCAGAGTTGCTATTGTATAGCTCTGAGAAGTGTGGTTTCCATAGTGTGGTCTTAAAGATACTTTCTGCTCAATCCAATGTACACCTAGGTTAAAGTCAAGGTTCGTAGTTCCTAGACATAATACCTAAGAGAAATCAGAAGATGGATAAAGTAGGTATCATACCTTTCTAATCATCCATCCATGTGTCCACCCATCTATCCATTCATCAATCCACCCATCCACCCTTCCATCCATCCACCCACCCATCAACCTATCCATCTATCCCATCCATCCACCCACTCACCTATCTATCTATCTATCTATCTATCTATCTATCTATCTATCTATCTATCTATCCATCCATCCATCCATCCATCCATCCATCCATCCATCCATCCATCCATCAATCCATCCACCCACCCAACAAATAATTTACTTGCTTTACTGTTTAGTGGAGTAACGGATCTAAGTCCGATAAAGGATAAAACAATAATGGAGATTTCTCTCCTTTGTCTCTTCAGCACACAAGCAAATGCCACTGCTTTGATCTCATTTGATTTTTCTCAACAGCATGACAGGATGACTGAAAACCAGAGGGACCATTTAATTTTCAGGACGCTCATAGCGAGGTTGCTCTGAGTATGAGGGAGTTCTGCTACCAAGACTTCACTCTGCAGATTCGGCTCTTGTCCAGTAGCTGTTGTTATTCATGGGAAAAGTCAAGAAATGCAAAATGCCTTGGACTTGAGTCAAGAAAGAGAGAGGGAGGGAGGGAAGGAGGGAGAGAGAGAGAGAGAGAGAGAGAGAGAGAGAGAGAGAGAGAGAGATCTGGAAAAAGAATGATGTAAGGCTCTATACTTGGGTGGAGGTCAAAGGAAAATCAGGGGAGTCAGTGGCCAACAAGCAAGCAAAAGGGGTTGATGGGCCATGCTACCAAGACTCCGCAATAACAGTGAGCACTTGGGAAAACAAGCAGGTCATGCTGAAAACAACACATTCTGAGAAATGATGACAGATCCATTGATTTGCAACTTGGATGGAGATTGCGAAAATGAACAAAGAAGGCTGCTGCAAGGAAAGGATGTGCGGAGAGAAGCGTCTTAGGATGCACACGCAGGCCTGGCACGTCGAAGGGCACGCGTGCTCTGCTTTAAGAGTAAACAAAAGGAGCGGAGACCCAGCTGTCAGTTGCGTGCACTTTGCAGAAATCATTTAAACTTTGTGTTTATGAGTAAAAGGATACTTCTGCTCAATAGGGTGTAGATTAGCTTTGTTTTGTAAAGCTTGTGTGTGTCATAAAATAATCAGCCTCCTTAAAAAAGCCGAGCATGCAGAGTCATGCTCCACCATTCATCCAGGCAGAACCCAAATTAAAATCAGAAACATGTGTGGAGGGGAGGAGACATGGCTGCACATTCAGCTCTTCCCCCTCATGGATTCCTATGGAGAGGAATGTAATGATAGAACTGATACAAACATACACCCCGGGAAAATATAGTCACTTGTGGTAGAATATAATTATTTTCTCTAAGTCTTTTCTGTAACTATTATAATAAGGTGATAATGGAAGCTAGGACTTCTCTTCTTATCTGAGAGAGTTAGTCGTCATGGAGTAAGCCCAGGAACATGCTTCTCTATCTCTTCCAGCACAAGTCCCTGTCCTCAAGGCCATAAGGAAGGTGAGCTAGTACAACATGGAAGGTATCTGGAAGAAGCTTGGTTCCATTTTCTTTTCCTGAATTTAATACTTAATTTAATAACTTTTATGTCTGTCTGTCTGTCTGTCTGTCTGTCTGTGTGCCCCCTTCTATAGGTGTATCCTAAGTCCCGTGGTGCGCTCAGAGGGCAAAAGAGGGTATTGGGACCCCGGCAGCTATGGTTACAGGCTTTTGTGAGTCATCACCTGGGTGGGTACTGAGACAAAACTCCAGTACTCTACAGCAAGTGCTGCACCATCTCTACAGCCCAAAATACACTTTCTCAATGACTGCTTGTCTGGAGAAGTTTTCCACTTCTACTTGGTAAGTGTCTATTTCCTTTGGGAAGGGAGTTGAAGATTGCTATGTATTTGGGGTACGATCCTTGTTCATGTATTTTATTTGCAAATAGTTACTCCTAGTGTATGGCTTGTCTTTTTACACACTAATGCCCCTTGAGAAATATAAATTCTAATTTTTGGTAAGTGTGTGAATTATTTTTATTTTATAAGATAAACTTTTGATACCAGAGTTCAAAGATGCCCTGTGGATTTGTCCTCATGGGAGAAGAGCTGTTGAGGATTGGTGAATTCTGGTTGCAAGGTTCCGGACTAGTGAGTAGTAGGTTGATTCATGGTGCAATGCTGATCTAGAACTGCATGAAAAGGACAACAGTCTATACCACATAGATTCTCAGGAGACCTGAAGATTCCGTGTGTACAACAGTATCACCTATGGCTGTCCATTAGGAATTCCTAGGGCATTTCACCCAAACACCAGTGCCTGGAATCTATCCTGAGATAAATTAAACATGTCTTAGAATGGATCACAGAGAGTAGAATTTTAAAATTCTTTGAATGGTGCATATATAGGACAAGAATTGAGCATCCATAAGTGGGAACAAGGAAATAAGGGGGACACTTTGTCCTTATGTCAGGAATTTTCAGCCCAGTTTCCTTGTGTCTGCCTTTGAGGCAGCCATCACATGCATCCAGAGAGAACTGCTCTAAGCCCATGGCTTCACTGGGGTGGGGAATGCCTGGAGGAACACCCTGTTCTTTCAGTGCAAGAATGCGGTGCCTCCCCGCAAAAGGACTCCCCGGGTTGGGTCCAAGCTGAGAAGACTAGAAAAAGTGTGGCTGTCACAACTCTTCCAGATTTTAAGAGGATAGGAAACTCACAGGACACAATTATCAGGAAAATGCATCCAATAGCTGACTGCCTACAGAAGCGGAAGATCATTGAGTTAGTGAGCAACAATTTTAAAAAACCAGTTCAAGAAAGCTCAACGACAGTCAGTCATAGTCAGACCATTAGCAGGGAAAATCGACAATACAAAGGCCTGGGGACTGTCCATGAAGAACTGAAGAAATGTAGAAGCTAAACAGTATAATCTCTGTAGGGCACTTAACAGAAAACTCTGAACACTGACTTTGTTAGCTAGCTTTTACACGGTTGTGACAGAATCCCAGAGTGAAACGATATAAGCCATGGGATGAACCTGATGGGATTCATGCAGGTGAGAGCTTGTGGAAGCTGGACAGCTCTGTATGGTGAGGGGACCAGGAAGCGAGATGAATGCTCATGACTCAGTTCCCCCCCTTCTGTGTGTGTTTGTTTTGCTGTACATGTACTCGTATGTGGAGGTCAGCTAGCCTGGGCATGTATGTATGGAGGCCTGCGGCCGGCCTTGGGTGTCCTCCTCTCTTGCCTTCCATCTTATTTTTTTTAGGCCAGGTCGCTCACTGAATCATTGGTATGCATTGTACACATTGTACTCCATTTCGTTTGGCTATCATGGCTGGCCATTGGGCCATCAAGCTCGATCTGACCCCACTGCCTGGCACTAGAGTTACAGGTGCACATGCTATCCCTCCTGACTGTTATGTATGTGCTGGAGATCTTCATGTTTGTATAGTGGACAATTCACCTACTGGGCCATCTCCCCATCCCCCATAATTTTTAGTAGATTTTAAATTGGCTGTCTATGTGCCATTCTTGAATCTATCTTATTATGTCTACCTTCTGGTCTTATTTAATACTCATAGCTGACATGAAAATAAATATCATGTTTTAAAATTATACATCCTCACTGTTAATAGCATGTAAAAATACAAATTATACATCCATATTATAGTGCATTTTTTGATATACCGGTCTTGCTTATTGCTCTCTTTCTGAATTCCATATTTTCTAATCATTTATCTTTATATTCTTTGATACTTTAAAACAGATAATATTATTTAAAGATATTTGGATTTTTCTAATCCTTTTGTGTATATTTGCATTTTTGGGTCACCTGATGATAATATTCTTTAGGCAAACATTGACCAAAAGGCAAACAATACACAGCATGTTTGCCTCTGTTCAAAAGAGAATCCCTCTATACTGTTTCATGTTGCATGATTTCCTGATTCCAGACACACCTCATGAGAATAAAAAAACCCTTGTTTCCTGTTCCACAGCAATACTCTTATGAATTAAGTCATGCCCTGCACATTACTTTATCCACACAGAATATTAAATTGCTCTGCTTGTTTGATGTGCAGGACTCATTAATTTAAAAAAAATATGAATGGACTCGTGAATTCATGTTAAAGTGGAACTTTGTCATGGGGATTATGTTTTTAGTTTATGTTTTATTCAGTTTGGTTCACTTATTTTTCAAAGACTCGCCTCATTTGTAGAACTGAATCATTGGTATCATCTCTGCCATGTTTGTGTGGTTTGGGGAGAAAAGAAGTCTGGTCTCAAATGGCAGGTTAGGAGATAGCTCAGGGTTTCCTACATTACCAGGAGCTACAGTACCCTAGGACACTCCAGGAACACACATTCAGTGATCTCAGTATGGTATTAACTTTGGGGAACATTTTAACACTCAACTTCATCTCTTCCATATACATAGATGGGGTGTCACTAGTTTCATCAGTTTACACCTTGAATCAGTTTCCCAAGATTTTTTTAAGTAATTCATTCTTTTACAAGTAAAAAATTTCAAATTTATTGAAGTTGTTACTGATTTTTATCAAATTGTTCATGTGTGTGAATGTTTGCCTCTCTCTGTGTGTGTGTGTGTGCGTGCGTGTGTGTGTGTGTGTGTGTGTGTGTGTGTGTGAATGTTTGCTTCTTGGGGGGGCATGTGCACACATGTGCTATGTGCAGAGGCCTCAGATCAGTATCTAACATTTTGATTGATTGTCCTTCTATCTTTTCCTGTTAGTCAGGGTTTCCCAGTCAAATGCAGTGTTGGACGATACAGCTGGTCTTCCTGGGTCGCATGCTCCTGCTCTCTGAAGCTGAAATTACAGGTAGGCTGCCACAGCATCCCAGAATCTATCTGCAGACTGGGGATCCCAACGTGATAGGTTTGTGCATGTGAGTCCAGTGCCTGTGGAGGTCAAAAGAGGATGACAGAGCCCCTCAAGGTGGATTTGTAGGAGCTTGTGAGCCCCCTGATAAATACAGTAGCCAGAAACTAAACGTGTGTCCTTTGCTATCTCTCCTAACCCTTCTGCCTTTCTCTGGCCTCTCTCATTGTATTCTGACTTACAGTTATTATCAAATGGGTACTAGATTTCTGCTGGACTACAGAACTCCAGGAATCCATGTTTACACTTGAGTAGCATGCAGGTTTGTGTTCCCAGGTTACCTCAGAAGTTTTTCTTGCCCAGAGAGTAAGAGATTTCCACCAACCAACATGTATGGGCTGTGCAGCAGGGAGTGTCAGCAGGTATCTAGAGGTGAGGGTGACAGTGTAGATCCACAGGCCAAGCACTGGCCATGCAAATCTGCAGACAAGATTTCAATCCCCAGAGCTCACACACAAAAAGCCCAAAGTAGGAATACACGCCACAACCCCAGCTCTTCTAGGGTGAGATGGGAGGCAGAGGCAGAAATTCTGCTTTGGAGCTTGCTGGCCAGCTAGCCTGGGGGAGAGAGAGAGAGAGAGAGAGAGAGAGAGAGAGAGAGAGAGAGAGAGAATTTTTCCGCGGAGGCTGAGGCAGAGCTGAGTCCCGGAAAGCTGCCTTCTGACCCCCTCGCACTCTGCTCACGTACATAATACTAACAATCACCAAAGTAGAAAAAAATCAAAAAAGACTCCACCAATAGCATCTGGGATCCTGTCCACAGCACACCACAGACTTGTCACCTCTCTCCTTTGGGCTCTGCCATAGGGTCATTCTCTGCTCATTCATCACTGATATCTTGCCACGGTATCCCTTTTCTGTTTAGGTCAGCCCAAACCAGTTCCTGTTGTGTTGGTACTCTGTTCAAGCTCCACCCCACAGTTACCTGGCAATAGCCAGGTATGCCCCGCCTCACATGCCTGGCCCACTATAAGAGGGGCTGCCTGCCCCTCCTCTCCCTCTTTCCCCTCTCTTCCCCTCTCCCTTCTCATCCTCTCACCTCTCTGCCCTTCTTGGGCTCCCCTCCCCCCTCTCTCCACGTGGTCATGGCCGGCCTCCACTCTCCCTATTCATTCTCTCTCTCTCTCTCTCTCTCTCTCTCTCTCTCTCTCTCTCTCTCTCTCTCCTATACCATTGACTCTCATGCTATCTTTCAAATAAACTCTATTCTATACCATGTTGGTGAGTATGTGTGGTCCTTCAGGGGGAGGCGATGCCTAGGCATGGGCCCGCTAAGGTATCCCCCTTCCCCCACTCCGCCGTGCCATACTCACTAACACCCTTTCTCTCTTTTAAATCCCAACAATGGTGCCGAAACCCGGGAACATCAACAACCCCATTAATAAACAAACCATCATGTTGCTAAAGACCACGAACTTTCCAAGTGTAAAAGGCAGGATTCTGATAGAATGGCCAGTGGTTCCGTTTTATCTTATTTCATCTCCAAGCCTTTTCTTCATGGACATTCTTTATCATTCCCATTTAATAGATAAACAAGTTGTTGGGGCCTCAAGCATCCAAGCCATTTACCTAATGCTCCACCCCTAATGGAGGGGGTGAAATCAGAATTCCAGGCAGCCACATGTGCCTCCCAAGCCACCAGCACCCACCCTTTCACATAATCCACCGAGGTTGTGAGACAGGGTCTTTCTACGTAGCCATGAATGGCCTAGAACTCACTATGTAGACCAGGCTGGCCTTGAACTTCTGGACATCTGCTTGTCTCTGCCTTCCAGATGGCGGGTTTAATGCTGTGCACTGCATTCTGCTCTTCTGTGAGCTGGCAGGTTCAATGTAGACCGCCAAGTGGAGCTAAGGAGAAACTTAGGTACCGAGAGGTCAGCATCCAGATGCTACAAACATCCATGACTTCTCGAATTTTGGTTGGGAAACAGTATATAGCTGGTATATACTACGAGATGGATTTAGAAACACATGGCCTCTTACTCACCCAGCCACCTTCAGCTCCACAGCTTTACCACATGTGTTTTGGCAGCATGATCTACGGTCACACAGAGAGGCCAGTGACTTGACACCCTTCATCATCTCTCTGGCCCAACAGAAGGGTTCTTTGAGGTCACGGACGGCTTTCCGTACTGAAGGCTTATTGAAAGTCTGTGTGCTCATGCTCATTAAGTAACTTCTAGAAACCTTGGCAGAGTAAGTGGATAAAAGGCTGGACTTACAGTCAGCAGGACTTCGTAATACACATACACAGGTCTCATAATATATGTGACAGTGGACTTACTTAAATCACCCAATTAACTGTTGTAGCCCTGTATAAATATAACAAAGTAGCTATAGAAATGAAAGATGATTTAGGGTTAAATTGGACTCCACTGAACTTGCAGAATCAGAGGTAAGTCAGTGCCTCAGCTTACATGATTTTTACAGAGAGTGGTTTTAAAGGCAAAAATCCTGAAAAGATTGAATCTATTTCCGCCCCCATTTTTCTTAATTATAATCACGAGAAGCCCACTGCTTTTAAATCTACTCATTTGCCTTGGAAAAATGGGGCTCTCTGTTGACACAGGGAGTTTATTCTAGAAATAATGCAATGGGCATGCTTGTAGCTCTTAACTCATTTGGTCTCAAATCACCCCTCACCCACATGAAGTGTTTCTTGTTCCATTTTTAATTTTTTTGCCACTAGCAG